>CM033346.1:28555770-29965315 GCA_019395295.1 Osmanthus fragrans
TTTACAAAATGCTCCATTAATACTTCCAGTTGATCAATTGCAATCCAATTAATTTTCAATTGCTAGAATCAACTCCAATTGAGCTCAAAATAATTTTTTCACACTAATTATATTTGAGTTGGGATTTTTTAAAAATGAACATAATTTACCTAAATTAAGTAAATAACCACTCAATTTACGTATAATAGAATAAGAATAGTAAGGCTTGATAAGTGCATTCTGAAGCAGTCGAAGACGAAGATTATAATCTTCAAACTCATCTATTTTCTTCACCTTCCTCTCTTTTCAATGTGATTCTTATATATATATATATATATAGATATAGATAGATAGATAGATATAGATATAGTTATAATTGTTTTGATCAAGTCACTCGAACAAAATTTATTTCAATTAACTGTTGGGAAACAAAAAGTTTTCCTTTATGAATTTGTCATTCAAATTGACTGCTTTAATAATTACTTAGGAGGAAGTATCGCAGAAACTACCAAAAGGCTACAAATCCCCGTATATCTCAAGTCCCTGGAAGGAAGACTTGAGCATTCACACACGATGGAAAAGACTTGAGCATTCACACACGATGGAAGAAAGACTTGAGCATTCACACACGATGGAAAAGACTTGAGCATTCACACACTATGGAAAAGACTAGTCTTTCCCCCTGCAGTACGCTGAGCCTTGGACTTTCCCTGGGTAGTTTCTCTCACAAGTCATTGCCCAGTAATCGAAAATTATTTCGAACATTCCTGTTATCTTCAAAATGCTGTGATGATTACACGTATGAAGTAATTAGTGAAAACAATACATGGAATTTTAATCCTTCATCGTAAAATCATTAATAGTTGACCCAATGCAAATTTTGGGAGTTGACCCTAAGTCTTGAAATTTCGGAATTTTTACTAAATGCTCCATTAATACTTCCAGTTGATCAATTGCAATCCAATTAATTTTCAATTGCTAGAATCAACTCCAATTGAGCTCAAAATAATTTTTTCACACTAATTATATTTGAGTTGGGATTTTTTAAAAATGAACATAATTTACCTAAATTAAGTAAATAACCACTCAATTTACGTATAATAGAATAAGAATAGTAAGGCTTGATAAGTGCATTCTGAAGCAGTCGAAGATGAACATTATAATCTTCAAACTCATCTATTTTCTTCACCTTCCTCTCTTTTCAATGTGATTCTTATATATATATATATATATATATATATATAGATATAGATAGATAGATAGATATAGATATAGATATAATTGTTTTGATCAAGTCACTCGAACAAAATTTATTTCAATTAGCTGTTGGGAAACAAAAAGCTTTTCCTTTATGAAGTTGTCATTCAAATTGACTGCTTTAATAATTACTTAGCAGGAAGTATCGCAGAAACTACCAAAAGGCTACAAATCCCCGTATATCTCAAGTCCATGGAAGGAAGACTTGAGCATTCACACACGATGGAAGAAAGACTTGAGCATTCACACACGATGGAAAAGACTTGAGCATTCACACACTATGGAAAAGACTAGTCTTTCCCCTGCAGTACGCTGAGCCTTGGACTTTCCCTGGGTAGTTTCTCTCACAAGTCATTGCCCAGTAATCGAAAATTATTTCGAACATTCCTGTTATCTTCAAAATGCTGTGATGATTACACGTATGAAGTAATTAGTGAAAACAATACATGGAATTTTAATCCTTCATCGTAAAATCATTAATAGTTGACCCAATGCAAATTTTGGGAGTTGACCCTAAGTCTTGAAATTTCTGAGTTTTTACTAAATGCTCCATTAATACTTCCAGTTGATCAATTGCAATCCAATTAATTTTCAATTGCTAGAATCAACTCCAATTGAGCTCAAAATAATTTTTTCACACTAATTATATTTGAGTTGGGATTTTTTAAAAATGAACATAATTTACCTGAATTAAGTAAATAACCACTCAATTTACGTATAATAGAATAAGAATAGTAAGGCTTGATAAGTGCATTTTGAAGCAGTCGAAGATGAGCATTATAATCTTCAAACTCATCTATTTTCTTCACCTTCCTCTCTTTTCGGTCTGAATCTTACATTAGAAATTTTGTTTTGATCAAGTCATTTGAACAAAATTTATTTCAAATAACTGTTGGGAAACGAAAAGCTTTGTGGCCCAAGCATTAATTTCCTTTGTGAAGTTGTAATTTGAATTGACTACTTTAATAATCGATTAGCTCCACCGGAAAAGCAATACTTAGTTGCTGTGACGCTTCAAATTACTTTAATAATACTTCACTAAATACACTATACGAATAATAAACTAAAATGCAAATTCAATATTAAAGTAGTGAGAAGTCAAAATGGAAGTGGAAAATTTGATGTCAGTCCTAATTATTGCAGAGCATATTAAAAGGAAAATATTAAAAGTGAAATGTTTTGATGCTACACTCGCTATCATCTTTTAGAATGTGGAGGAAAATATTCCCACATGCATTAGTGCTTTCAACACGGTTTTCACGCACGCATGGTTTTCACGCATGCATTTTATTGGAAGGAAGACTTGAGCATTCACACACAAAGTAAGGAAGACTTGAGCATTCACACACGATGGAAAAGACTAGTCTTTCCCTTGCAGTACGCTGAGCCTTACTTTATGAAGCATAGGTTAGTCTTTCCCTTAGTAGTTTCTATCCACACTCTCACAAGTCATTGCCCAGTAATCGAAAATCATGCTTAGAGAGACCTTCCTCATCGAATGTTTCTCTCTCCTGATCTTAATCCAATTACTTCAAACATCCGGTACAAACCATAATGCCCAATGCAACCCTTCTGCCTGTGGCAGGATTCCTAATATCAGCGATCCTTTCCGATTAAAAGGGGATCCGAAAAGCTGTGGTGATTCCCGCTATGAACTAGTTTGTGAAAACAGTACAGCCTCACTTTATCTAAATTCCCACAAGTACCATGTGCAAGCCATCAATTACAATAATTTTACTATTCATCTTGTTTATGCTGAATTAGAAAATGACACTTGCTCCTTTCCTCAGCATTCTCTATTTGAATACCACTTCACTAGTAATTATACTTATAGTGTCTACGGCTTGAAATCACCCAAATCACATGAGTTTCATAAAATAAGTTGGCCTATTACTTTGAAATAACACGTATGTTAGGGTTGGCAATTTGAAAGCATCAGATGTAGGAGATATGTGCAGTATAGATCTCATAGTGATGACATCGTGGCCATTTAAGGATGTCAATAATCTTTCGCTTTCAGACATCCACAGCTCTCTGCTCTATGGATTTGAGCTTTCATGGTTCGTTGAGGATATTAGCCAGTGCAAAAAGGAAAATTCTTCTAAGGGGATTCTCTACGTCTGCTTGTATGGTAAGACTTGAAGGGTGCGTTGGCATGTTTTCTTCTAAATCCTATACTGATACAAGTTTGCCTAGAGAAACAAATGTATATTGGAGGTAAAATAGAGATGTCTATATGCTGTACAAAAAATTATAATATCCCAGTAACAACTCATATTTAAGGTAACACTTGTATTCATCATCCAGTATTCCTTTTTCTGATGATTTATTAATGTGTAGAGGTCGCAATATCTGACCATATATAAATAACATATATATTGGACTTGCAACAATTCACAAATCATACATTTCTGTAGTTAAATGTAATTTGACTTCAACGTCCTTACACTTGAAAGGTTAATTTCTTTAAATGTTTTTCTGACCATGTTTGGTTGTGGACGATGAAGACTACAGTATTGGTCAGTGGATTCGCAGTAAGGATTCTTTCACATTCTCTTTTCTTTATCTCGATTTAGATGACAGTATTACAATCGTCAAACTTATGCACATTGCAGTGCATTTCATTTTCACATAACACAATTGTTACTTCATAGGTTGTATTAATAAAGCGAATTATGTAATTATCTTTAATTACATATTGCAGAATTTGAATGGAAAATAACAAAAACAAGGTATATACACTTGTTAATTTGATGGGTATCTTTAATATAAATTGTGAAATCTTTGTGAAATGCACATGCACTTTACATGAATATTTTTCAAATCTAAAATCAGATGAAATATTGTATTATTAAGTAATATTTTTTTCTCAAACATGTTTGGGTAAGTTAAAAAAAGTTGCTTATTTTGAAAGTAACTTGTAGCTTACTTTCAAATATGTAACGTACTCCATTTGGATTTTGATCAATAAAAAGTTATTTACTTTAAATTTATTTATTTAGTTATAAGTAAACTTTTTAAGTTTAGCCAAACATGCTCTTAGAGCTAGTTATATTTTTCTTGCATTCCTTCTTATTAGATTAATGGTTAATTTGCAGATGCCTTCATGCTAGTTCCCCAGATCATTGCGGGTAAGCTCTTTCCATTTTATATTGTGATGTCATTTGACATTACAATATAGAAATTTGTATCTTCAATGCAGAATTTCTAAAATCTTGTGTGGTAAATTACTTGCTTTTTGTATACTTCAAATCAGCAATTTAATGTACAAAGGGTCTAAAACTCAACCACAGTAGAAAGAGTTTTATTGTTAAGGATCCTTTCACATTCTCTTTTCTTTATCTCAATTTAGGTTACAGTGTTACAATCCTCAAACTGCAAAAATGTTTATAAGAAATTGTCTTGCAATATTTGGAAAAACTTATGCACATTGCAGTGCGTTTCATTTTCACAGAACACAATTGTTACTTCCTAGGTTGTATTATTAAAGCGGATTATGTTGTTCTTTATAAATTAATATAATAATTATCTTTAATTTCATATTGTAGAATTTGAATGGAAAATAACAAAAACGAGGTATATACACTTTTTAAATTTTGATGTGTATCTTTATTATAAATTGTGAAATCTCTATGCAATGTACACGCACATGAATATTTTTCAAATCTAAAATCAGATGAAATATTGTATTATTAAGTAATATATGTTTCTCAAACATGTTTGGGTAAGTTAAAAAAAAAAAAAAAAAGTTGTTTATTTTAAAAGTAACTTGTATCTTACTTTCAATAATGTAACGTACTCCATTTGGATTTTGATCAATAAAAGGTTATTTACTTTAAATTTATTTATTTAGTTATAAGTAAACTTTTTTAAGTTTAGCCAAACATGCTCTTAGAGCTAGTTATATTTTTCTTGCATTCCTTCTTATTAGATTAATGGTTAATTTGCAGAGGCCTTCATAGTAGTTCACGATTACATCATGGGTAAGCTCTTTCCGTTTGTATCTTAAATGCAGAATTTCTAAAATCTTGTGTGGTAAATTACTTGCTTTTTCTATACTTCAAATCAGCAATTTTATTTACAAAGGGTCTAAAACTCAACCACAGTAGAAAGAGTTTCATTTCCACAATATCAGTACCAACTTTTATGAAATTTTTAAATTAAAAATATTATTTTCATACCATTTCTATTTTTAGGTTCATTTTCAAGCATGAATTTCTGTCCCATTTTTTCCTAACTTCAGTCACATTTTTCTACATGCAAAATAAGGAATGTTGAGCTAGGTCTAAGAAGTTAAAGTTTGAATTAAATTATTCCTTCCTATCTGGTTTTAAAGGCTATGGGTCAAGTCAACCCCCACTTGGAGAACCTGACACATTTTTCCAACATATCTAACAATTTTTTATTTTATTTTTTTCATTTTCATTCTTCTACTCATTTTCAATCATACATTTTTCAATAAAATAATATTTTTCATCATATCAATTACTTTTCCTTCTTTTTCAATCACATATTCACCACCCATTACATAAAATAAAAAAAATAAAAAAACATTTTTTCCAAATTAATGTGGGTCAAACGAGGGCTTAATCTTGTTTGAGATTCATTTTGATAGAAACTCATTCTTAAGTACATATTTTCTTAGGCCCGTTTGATTTCCATTTTTCCTCCATAAAAATGAAAAATATGATTGTTATCCATCACATCCAACCACCATTTTGACTTTACATCTCTTGTGTAGGGCCCATAATGGCTATAATTTTTATTCTCATTTTACAAAAAAATGTGTATTAAACAGAAAATAAAATAATTTTACACGTAAATATAAAAAATTTCTACTTTTTCCACACATTTTGAAAAACTCACTATTATTACTACATATAAATGGGGCTCAAACACAATGTAAAATAGCTCAGCTTTTTCACGTTCGAGGCAAAGAAAGAATTCCTATTTATGTATATTTAGACTTCAATGACCTTGCATTTTAAGTTTCTCTAAATTTTTGTTCTGATGATATTTGGTTGTTATAATGTAGGTGAATATCGTGAGTTTCGGTATAAATGTAAGGATTCTTTCACACTCTCTCCTCTTTATCTCTATTTAGGTTAAGGAAAATGTTATATGTACACAATGCCCTACATAATGTCCTACACCCCCCTCACATGAAGGGGGGCCCACACATAATAAAATATTCGTGGGCCCCCTCCATGTGAGGGGGTGTAGGACATTATGTAGGGTATGAGGTGTACATGTAGCATAGTTGTTAGGTTAAAGAAAAATAGCATTGAAGGACCAAATCCTTGAACTGCTATAATGTTTATAAAGAAATTGTCTTGCAATATTTCAAAAATTTCTGCTTTACATTGCAGCGCATTTAAATTTTCAGAACACAATTTTTTCTTCCTCATAGGTTATATTAAATTAACAGATTATGTTGTTCTTTATACCATAATACAATATTATCTTTAACATAATATTGCGCAATTTGAACGGAGAGTAACCAAAACACTTAATCATCGTGAGTTATGAAATATACACACACATGCAAATAAACTTACATGGATATTATCTAATGTAAAATCAAATGCAATATTGTATAATTAAGTAATATTTATATCTCAAACATGTTTGGATAAGTTAAAAAAAAAAAAGTTATTTATTTTGAGAGTAACAGAAAGAAGATAAATGAAATGGTCGAAATTCAACCTTTTGTCTTAAATTACAAAAAAAAAAATAATAATAAATAAATCAAATCAAATCAAAGAGGGGCAAAAGTAGCCAAGTGAACAAGGCCATCAAATAAGTGGGTTTTTTGTCAAATAAATAATCTACTTAATTTCAATTTTGGTCAATAAAAAGTTACTTTAAAATTTATATATTTAGATTCTATTTGAGCCCCATTGTTTGGCAGAATACATTTATAATAATGATTTTTTTAAAAATACGTAGTTCAAAAGTAGAAAAGAAAATAATTTAGAGTTTACGTGCAAAATTATTTTATTACGATAATTTGGTTGAAATGAGTATGAAATAATAATAATAATAATAATAATTAGAGAATGGGGCCCAAACAAGGACTTAGTTATTAGTGAACTTTTTAAGTTTAGCCAAACATGCTCTTAGAGCTAGTTTTTTTTTTCTTTTTTCTTTTCTTTCTTCTTATTGGATTAATGGTCTACTTGCAGGGGTGATTGTAATTGCAATTCTCATTTGCGGCATGGGTATGCTCTTTCCATTTTATTTTTTGCCAAACATAGACTATATTTATTTTTTCTATACTTCGAATCCGCAATAAGGGGTCTAAAACTCAAGCACAATAGAACGAGTTTCATTTCCACAATTCAAGTGCCAACTTTACAAAAATATTATATTCTAACCATTTCTATTACAAGTGCAGTATCATGCATGAATGTATTTCTGCCTCATTTTCCCCCTAACTTCTTCTGCACGCATATGAGAAGTAAGGAAAGTTGAGCAAGGTCTATAGAAGTTGAAGTTTGAATTCAAAATCAAATTATTCCTTCTTATCTGGTTTTAAACTTGGAGAACCCTGACGCATTTTTCCAACATATAAATGTAAAGAAAGAATTCCTGGAAGTATCATGTCTTTGCTAAATAATTTTCTAATTATTCTTCTCGTTTCTAAATAAACAGCGATCAACTTTGCATTGAGGATCTTAATTGGGTTCCCTTTCATGTTCGGATTACTTATCTATAAACTGAGAAGAAGGCACTTATCAATATTTAATGCAATAGAAGACTTTCTACAAAATCAGAATAACCTGATGCCCATCAGGTACTCCTATTCAGACATAAAGAAAATGACCAAAGGTTTCCAGGAAAAATTGGGTGAAGGAGGTTATGGTTCTGTTTACAAAGGAAAGCTTCGAAGTGGAAGGGATGTAGCAGTTAAAATACTGGGTAAAAGCAAAGCAAATGGACAAGATTTCATCAATGAAGTTACCACTACTGGAAGAATTCATCATGTCAATATAGTTCGACTTGTTGGTTATTGTGCAGATATGTCCAAGTGGGCTCTTGTATATGACTTCATGCCTAATGGTTCACTTGAGAAGTACCTCTCTTGTCAGCAAGGTGGAACTCACTCATTAACTTGGGAGAAAAAACATGCGATTACACTTGGAGTTGCTCGAGGGATTGAGTATTTGCATCGAGGCTGTGACATGCGAATTCTGCATTTCGATATCAAGCCACACAACATACTTCTCGATGATAACTTCACTCCAAAATTTCTGATTTCGGGCTAGCCAAATCTTACCCAACTGGAAATAGTATTGTGACTATTACTGCTGCACGAGGTACAATTGGTTATGTAGCTCCTGAATTGATCAACAGAGGCATTGGGGCTGTCTCGTACAAGGCAGATGTTTATAGCTTTGGAATGTTGTTGATGCAAATGATAGGTCTAAAACGAGACTTGATACAAAATACGGAACTTTCTAGCCAATACTTCCCCGATTGGATATACGATAGTTTCAACAAGGGTAAGGATCTTGAAATTGGAGATGCTAAGGAATCAGGCTGTGAAGAAAGCAAGATTACTAGGAAGATGACAATAGTTGCATTATGGTGCATACAGATGAATCCGGTGGATCGTCCTTCAATGAGTAAAGTAATGGAAATGCTTGAAAGTGAAGTTGAGACTCTGCAAATTCCTCCTCAGCCTTGCCAACCACCCCTGCTCGCTGCGCCACTTGAGGACCAAACATGGGGAACAGATTCGACCGACTCCAAAGCCTTGCTATGCAATGCTTCTAGTTCAGAAAATTTAAATGTTGAGTGATAAATCTTTACCAATACTCAAATTGATACAATGTCCCTTTTTTCTCTCTGTTCAGTTTCTTGCTTTATGTTCATGCAATTCTCATTAGTTGGAAACACTGCACTATTGTGTTGTGTTGTGTTGTTTGGTAATGTGTAATGTATAATTTAGGCAGTATTAAGGAAGAAACGAAAGTTGAATTCTCGTCAACTATACATGCAATAAGAATGTTAGCAATTCTCGTAGTAGTTTAATAAAATTATTAGCATTGAACCTTATAAACTTCAGTATTTATTGCTTTTTCGTTAATTTTACGTCTTTACTCATTGATATTGTCGAAATATTTTAAACTTACAATTCTTCATTCCGTCATCATTGCTTCTTTCATATATGTTCAATCCCATATTCTTCATTTTGTCATCATTGCTTCTTTCATGTATGTTCAATCCCGTATCCAACTTGTATTAAAAAGTGTGACCATACCATTTGTTGTAATTCGAACCAGATCTCAAACTACTTTGTTTAAAACAGAACATGTCTGATGCCAATTTGTTGAGAATCCGGCCAAATAATTAAAGAAAGAGAATAATATGAGTAATATGAAAATAAAGCATCACAAAGAAAACAAGATTTACATGGAAAGCCAAATTCGGGAAAATCACGGCCAGAGACGGAAAATTCAATATAATCAATAGTCAGGAGTTACAAAAGATCTCTTTGGACCAATAACTAATTGGACAATTGGTCAATTCCAATATGTGTTATACACCACACATTTATAACTAAAGAATCCCTAACATACTAGGAGAATTAATTACATGAAGAGTTTAATATGATGTGAAATCCCAATACAACGTATAAAATCAATAATGGAGAATTTGGGATGAAATATGAGTCAAATTTACCTTGAACTCTTTCAAATCATCTTCAAGTCTACTACAACTCCCAATACTCCTCCAACAATATTTTCAATCAAATACTCAACAAGAATTCGGGTCACAACCCAATCCTTACACCATCATTAGGGACAATTGAGATTTCATTTTTAAGGTAATCATAGAGAATTTAATCGAAAGATAAACTACAAGAATTCCCCACAATTGAGTGGGTCCACTAAAATTGTCCTTCAATTTTAAGTCACGTGGAAATTTTGTGAGATTGTAATGTTCATATTATATGAATGAGTCATCATAGTGAGATACATTATGAATCTCCGTAATTGATGATACAGGTTAATGTATTAAACCATGTTGAGGAGCAAATTATCAATGCCTCATGTTGTCACACAGGCTGCATATGTCGTGTCAAATTTGCCGGTCGAAATGGCAAGCAATTTTATATTTCTTATAATCTTTTGGAGCTACTCTACATATACAGATGTAGTAATCTTGGATTAAAATCGTATAGTGAGTTAGAAATTTAAAAACTTGAAGGAATTGATGTCAAAATAAAAAGATTTAAAACCTAAATACATCAATCTCATAAAACTTTTTACTATAACTTTTCTCGTTATCTTTTTGCCGAACTTGTTTCTTGCGCACTTGTAAAAAATAACATGGAAAGGACAAGGAAATAAATGTGTTCTATAAATTTGTTAATCTAAGGACAAAAAGGGAGAAAAGTGAGAGGTTGTAAATTTGAGAAAGACTAAAGTATATTAAATTTTTTTTTTTTTACAAGCATGCCACTTTTTTATTGTATTAAATGTTCATAACTTTACTCGTTGTCTCATTTATGTTTTCAATTTTTTCATTACATTCTTATTATCATCATTTAGTTAATTAGTATGTCTTATATATGATGATGAGTTTGTCCAAATATTCTGTAAAAAGGAAGGTTATAAGAGACATATTTATCGATCGTATTTTTAAATAAGCAAAAAAAAAATTGATAAAAGTGCTACAAAATATTTATTTTTCATTTTAAGACACGCTTATAGAATTTTTGAATCACAATAATCCACCATTCTTTTACTTTAAAACCTTTCACTAATATTGAAGTTTTTAGCTTTTCCAATTTTACATTAAACCGCATGGAAATTGATTCCTTCGAAAGTTCTTCTGCTTCCTTTCTCACTGTGGCGAGTTTCCTCTCTAGATCTTCCATTCCTCTACCAATTTCTGTAGCATCTCTGATTCACCAGTACATGCTTCTTTTTCTCCTAGAGAATTTTCGTTCAGAAGCTCGTGAATTTTTCTTTCATATTGACCTTTCGATGTTTGAAATTCTTCCTCAGCTTTCTGGAGCAATTGTTCAAGAACTTTGTTTTGCTTGATCATTAGCTTCTGCTACTGCATTATTAGCAAGTTGCTCATTCTCATCAATCAACGGAAAGCTGTCTGAATTCCTCCTGAAGGCGCTCTGAGAATGCATCATTTTCAATTCCACCATGTCATCCTTAATTCTTCCTCAGCCTGCTCAACTTTGACTTCAGTTACTACTACTAGTTCATCTTCCAAACCTCATGCCTGCTTTTCCAATTCTTTCTGCAAGGTCATTGTTAGGTATTTTAGTGATACCCAAACAACCCCCTAGGCGATGATGAAAAACCGCGACCCGTTTTGTTTCATAGGCTTTAAGCCCGGGATTGAAATATGAATTAAAGATCCACACCACAATTGTAGTAACCCAATTAAGTTGGGTATTTAAAGGGAATCGGCACATTAGGGCTAGGTGCTCAATACATAATCAAAGATAGACTTGGTAGTTAGAGATATACACTATCCCTAATTTTTTGATAACCTACCTTATTCCTTTTGATACCAATCCCGTAAGATTTTGTAGGAAATCTTGGAAATTCGTTTTCCCTTCCTTACCTACAAAAAGAGACCTAAAACCCCTACCAAAAGCAACCAACAAAGAGTGAAAACCGTCCCTTTGTGCTCTTGAGAAACACATTGCTTTGTGTCTTTGAAGCCTTTTCTCCTTGCCTTTGTGTGCCCTAATACTTAGTGTATATCTTGGACTCCGAAAATCTGTTGTTGGTATTACCTTTGTGGTGTTGGATCGAAGATTTCTGAGCCTAGCAAAAAGGGGATTATTGCTTTCTTTGTTCTTCATCTTCTTGCCTCTTTTCTTGATTGTTTTGGATTGATTCTTGCATTATAATTGTGTTTATTACTTACTTGTTGATTTGTTCACTTGTAGGATTAATTTAACACTCACAAATTGGTATCAGAGCTGGTCGAATCGAAAAAACAGATCAGAAAATCGAAACTGCAGAAAAACGTGAAGAACAGGAAGAAAACTTCAAAAATCCGAACCTGCAATCCTGATTTCTGGACAAACCAGAAGTCTTTTGGAGAAACGAACACCGGATTCGGGACGTGCAGGCGAAGAGGATTCAGGACCACCGGCACGTCGATCAACGTCGGTCAACGCCGACTGCGCGTGGGGAAGATGGTGGTGGCGCGTGCGGCTCACGTCGGCGGATTTCGAGGAAGGTCTCTTCAGACAGAATCTTCAATTTTCTATTTCTAACACTCCTGTGTTGTTAGTTTTCGATTTCAGGTGCTGTAGAAAAAGTTGGACGATTTTGCCCCTGGTGGATCGCCGATCAGAACTTCTGAATATTTACTGAAATACTTTAGGCCAAGATTGCGGCCCTAAAGTAGTAAATTCGCGTCTCTCCAATTTACGGACCTCAGAAGTGGTCTGCTCTGGTAAATTGGCTGAAATCTTTACATTATCGCACTAGCAGATCATCGTGTGGGGTGATCACATAGGTTTGGGGGTTGTCATTGCTTGGTAACCATTGATTGTTGCTAGAACCTAGGATTACTTGTTTAATTTCTAAGTTAAATTATTTGTTTATCGTCGTTAGCTTAATTTGTTGAACGTTGTTGCGTTATCTCATATCATTTTAGAATTGTACCCGAGCCTCCTATTCTAGTTTATTCCCTTGACCTGAGAACCTGATTCTCACGAAATCCTGGGGTTCTAGAATAGAGTGTTACTGTGAAACCATAGGAATTTTGTTACTCTGTATAATTTGTGTGACCTGTGACTTTTACAAGTTTGAATTTGTGTTTTATGCATTTTTTGGTAAGATGTCGGCACATCACTTTGATTTGGGTATCTTTAATGGTAAAAGGGGACTTTTCTATTTGACAACAAAAAATGAAAGGTATTCTTGTTCAACAAAAAGTTTCAAAAGCTATTGATAATTCTTTTTCTGCAACCTTGACTGCTGAAGAAAAAGAGAACTTGGATGAATTGGCATATACTTCTATTATTTTACACCTATCTGATGCTGTTTTAAGAAAAGTTGTAAGTTAAAAACTACCAAAGAACTTTGGGAAAAATTGGAGAAACTTTATGTGTCAAGGTCCACTCCAAACAAACTTTTTCTACTCGAAAGCTTTTTTAGTTTCAAAATTGATTCTTCAAAAGACCTGGATGACAATTTGGATGTTTTCAATAAACTTGTGCAAGACATCACTAACTGTGGTGAAAAAGTATCTGAAGAATATAAGGCTATTATTTTGTTGAATGCTATTCCCGACACCTATAGAGATGTTAAAAATGCTATTAAATACGGGAGAGATACTTTAACCCCTGAAATTGTCATAGACTCGTTAAGAAGTAAAGATATGGAAATGCGAGCCGAGAGAGTCGAGAGAAAAAATGGTGAGGTCCATATTATGAGAGGTAGGTCTTAGTCTAGGACTCGTGATAACCAAAGTGGATATGCATTTGGTGGTAAAAAAAAATAGGAGTCTATCTAGGCCAAAAGGTAAACCTAAAGGTAGGAAATGTTATGGGTGCGGTAAAACTGGACATTTCATTAAAGATTGTTATGCTGAGAAAAACAAACCAAAGGAAAAGGTTCTTGATGAGGCTAATATTGTTACTTCTTGTGATGAACACTATGAAGTTTATGTGTTATTGAACTCTGAATCTACTGAAGTAAATTTGACAATGAAATCACATGTGCATGAATGGATACTTGATTCTGGTGCATCATGCCATGTTTCATCACATAAAACTTGGTTTGAAAATTTGCAAGAGTCTGAAAGTGATCATGCTATTTTATGCAATAATGATGCATATAAAATTGTTGAAATTGGTGATATCACGTTAAAATTTGACACTGGCTATGTGCTTAAATTATATAGAGTCAGATATATTCCTGAAATGGCTAGGAATTTTATTTCAGTAGGAGCTTTAGAAACTAATGGGTTTTCTGGTAAAATTGGAAACGGCATGTTAAAAATGATTAAGGGTTCTCTTGTCACATGTAAAGGTATTAAAAGAAACGGTATCTATGTGACCAATGCTGAGACTGTTAAAAATTCTGTTTCCTCTATAAATTTGACCAACACTGATGATACACACAAGTGGCACGATAGATTAGCTCACATAAGTATTAAAGGACTTAAACTACTAAATGATAAAGGTGTATTTGGAAAAGATTGTGTGTCTAATATGCCTTTCTATGACCACTGTGTGCTTGGTAAACATCATAGGTTATCTTTCTCATCTGGCATACATAAAACTGCTAAAGTTTTGGAATACATTCATACAGATTTATGGGGGCCTACTACTAATCCTACAATGGGTGGTAATAGATATTTTTTGTCCATAATTGATGATTACTCCCGTAGAGTATGGGTTTATCTGTTAAAGGATAAAACTGAAGCCTTTAATGCTTTCAAAATATGGAAATTGCAAGTTAAAACTCAAACTAGCAAAAAGATAAAATATCTAAGAACTGATAATGGCCTGGAATTCTATAATAGAGATTTTGATGATATGTGTGCAAAATGTGGAATTACTAGACATAAAACTGTTCCTTATACACCTCAACAGAACGGAGTGACTGAACGTATGAATCGTACTTTACTTGACAAAGTTAGATGTATGATGTTCGGTTCTGGTATTCCTAAATCGTTTTGGGGTGAAGCTGTTATAACTGCATGTTATTTGATTAATATGACACATTCTACTGCATTAAATGGTGATACTCCATATGAAAAATGGTATGGTAAATGTGCTGACTATGTTACGTTGAAAACTTTTGGCTGTGCTGCTTTCTCTCATCAAAATGAGGGAAAACTAGAACCTAGAGCTAGGAAATGTGTTTTCTTAGGATACCTCGAAGGAGTTAAAGGGTATAGGCTTTGGGATAGAAGTCAACCTGGAGTTAAGATCATCGTAAGTCGTGATGTTACATTTAATGAGTCTGATGTGCCGTGTCTAAAGTTGGAGAATGACACTTTGAGAGAAAAACAGCAAGAAAACACTAGTGACGAATCCCGAGAGGATTTAAGACCTGTAAGTGTTCAAATCCCCCACCACCTCAATTGAGGTGGAGCATCAAAACCCTAAGTTAGAAAATGGTCAGGATGAAAATACTGAGAGAGATGAGATTGTAGAGGAATACCATGGAGAACAAAACCCTTAGCTGATTACCATTTAGCTAGAGACAGAGTTAGGAGAACTCATAGGGTGCCTCAAAGATTAGAATCTGATTTTGAGCTTGCTTATACTAGTTATGAAGAACTAGTTGATAGGGAACCAAACACATATGAAGAAGCCTTGAGGAGTGAACAATTTGAAAATTGGGTGAAAGCTATGAAAGAAGAAATAAATTCCCTCGATAAAAATCAAACATGGGAGTTAGTCCCAAGACCTAAAGACAAGTCTATTGTTGGGTGTAAATGGGTTTTTAAAGTTAAGGAGGGAATTGCCAAAGGAGAGGATTTAAGGTTTAAGGCTAGACTTGTAGCCAAAGGTTACACACAAAAGGAAGGGATAGATTATAATGAAATCTTTTCTCCAGTTGTTAAGTATATCACAATTAGGACTATGTTTGCATTAGTTGCGCATTATAATTGGGAACTTGAACAACTTGATGTTAAAACTGTTTTTCTGCATGGTGAACTTGATGAAAAGATTTTTATGGATCGACCTAAGGGTTTTGAAAATAAACAAAAGTCTAATCATGTGTGTTTTCTAAAACGCTCTCTGTATGGTTTAAAACAATCTCCTAGACAATGATACAAACGTTTTGATTCGTTTATTCAAACAGTTGGTTTTAAAAGGAGTGATTTTGATCATTGCTTGTACTATCAAGGCAGTATAAATGATAACTATGTGTTTCTGTTGTTATACGTGGATGATATGCTTTTGATTGGTCCTAACTTAAAGTTGTTAAAGGATATAAAAACTACTTTGAGTAATGAATTTGATATGAAAGACCTAGGAAATGCTAAAAGGATCTTAAGCATGGAGATTAAAAGAGATAGGTCAATCTCATTGTCGCTTTTGCATCAAGCTCCATACATTATGAAAATCTTGAAAAAGTTTGGCATGAATGAATGCAAACCTGTTTCATTGCCTTTGGGCAATCACTTTGTGTTATCTAAGGAACAATCACCTGCTAATGAAGAGGAAGAGGAATATATGAAAAATGTTCCATATTTGAATGTCATTGGCTCTGTGATGTATTTAATGGTGTGTACTAGACCTGATTTAGCTTTTACTGTTAGTACACTTAGCAGGTATATGTCAAACCCTGGTCCCACGCATTGGGAAGCTTTGAAATGGTTGTTTAAATACTTGAAAGGATCATGCAATGTTGGCTTAATGTATAAGTCTAGTACTGAAGGAGTAAAATTGAAAGGCTTTACTGATGCTAATTATGCTGGTGATAGAGATAATAAGAAATCTACATCTTTCTATGTATTTACTTTGTGTGAATCATGTATTAGTTGGAAATCACAACTTCAACATGTTGTTGCATTATCCACTACTGAATCTGAATATATTGCTGCTACTGAAGCCTTTAAAGAATCTATGTGGTTTAAAGGTATGTTAAATGAACTTAGAGTTCTTGATAATGACGTGATAATATATTCTGATAGTCAATCTGCTATTCACTTATGCAAAAATCTTGTCTTTCATGAACATACTAAACATATAGATGTTAGATTGCATTTCATTAGAGATATGGTTTCTCAAGAACTGGTAAAACTTGATAAAATCCTTTCAGAGTACAATCTTGCAGATATGGGAACTAAGGTGCTCCCACTGGTAAAGTTTACAAGTTGCCTTGATCTTCTAAACATTGGTACAAACTTGTAAATCTCTTTCCTTAAGGTATTTTGTTATCTTATCTGACTTGCAGGTTGTTCTGGCATCAAGGTGAAGGTTGTTAGGTATTTTAGTGATGCCCAAACAACTCCCTAGGCGATGATGAAAAATCGCGACCCGTTTCGTTTCATAGGCTTTAAGCCCGGGATTGAAATATGAATTAAAGATCCACACCATAATTGTAGTAACCCAATTAAGTTGGGTATTTAGAGGGAATCGGCTCATTAGGGCTAGGTGCTCAATACCTAATCAAAGATGGACTTGGTAGTTAGAGATATACACTATCCCTAATTTTTTGGTAACCTACCTTATCCCTTTTGATACCAATCCCGTAAGATTTTGTAGGAAATCTTGGAAATTCGTTTTCCCTCCTTACCTACAAAAAGAGACCTAAAAACCCTACCAAAAACAACCAACAAAGAGTGAAAACCGTCCCTTGCTTTGTGCTCTTGAGAAACTCATTGCTTTGTGCCTTTGAAGCCTTTTCTCCTTGCCTTTGTGTGACCTAATACTTAGTGTATATCTTGGACTCCGAAAATCTGTTGTTGGTGTTACCTTTGTGGTGTTGGATCGAAGATTTCTGAGCCTAGCAAAAGGGGGGTTATTGTTTTCTTTGTTCTTCATCTTCTTGCCTCTTTTCTTGATTGTTATGGATAGATTCTTGCATTATAATTGTGTTTATTACTTACTTGTTGATTTGTTCACTTGTAGGATTAATTTAACACTCACAGTCATAACCTGGGTTTCAAGCTCATTGATGTGATTCAAAGCTTCTGAATGTCGTAGTCCCTTCCTTTTTGACTTCTTCCTTCAAGTTTTCTACCTGGAGTTTACGCTTCTTTACATTGACCAAGGACTGAATAATTTTGTTGTATTTCCATTTTTCCTTTCTGTGTTTGCTTTAAAGTAGTGTTCTAAAAAATCCACCTAAAGTGTTACCTAGGCACAAAGTTCGTACTAAACTTAAGGCGTTGATTTAAAAATCCACTTTAAAGCAGTGTTCTAAAAAACAAACTCTATGTCTCGACAATGAGTGTCTAGTGGCACTTCATAAATTTTTATTTTTATTTTTTTCCTTTTTTAAAAGTCTTTTATTTGACTTTAATTTCAAGTTTTTAAATGTCTTTATCTGTACAAAAGTAAAAAAATGAGAACACGTTAGAAAATTTCGAGTGGGACTTATCTAGTTGAAAGTTGAAATTATGAAAAATAATCTAGCTTTCGTATTTCAAAAATTTGAAAATTGTATACTTGACTAATTATAAGAATTATTACGTAAATATAGTATTTTACATATTTAGATTTTGGGTATGTATTATTTAGTTATTAAATATTTTTTTAAATGATTAAAATTTTAGAATATTAAAAATAAGAAAATATTTTTTTGCACCTAGGCTCATCAAGGCTTATAAAGCTTGACTTCCATGCCTAACTACGCTTTACAGTTGATAAGAATATTTTATCTGGACCTAAAAATATAAATTTTTGATAATTCTTTTGGACAGTTATTGCCTAATTTATTGTATATTTCGTGTATTTGAAACATGATAATTGGAATTGGAATTGAAAGAAAATTTGCAAAAAATGATAAGACTTAAAATTTGAAGACTAAAATGTAAATACTGAATACTAAAAAGTTGTGTCGGATCTCACAATGAAGATGCAAGAATGCTAGGAGTTAGTTGGATGCAATTAGAAATCAAAAATGGGTGAAATGTGATTAAAATATTTTCACAAATCAATTTTCAACCGTAAAAGTATGTTCTAGATTTTCAACCGGAGATTAAGACCAGTTTTTCACCCAATAAAAGTTCAAATTGGAAAAAAGTGTGTCTAGTAAAATTGTAGCTTTGAGTTATCTTTACGATTCAACTTGAATCGCCTCAATATGATATAAGGCGATAAAGTTACAATAAAAATACTAAAAGATGTGCAGTGCTGAATTTTTCATGAGAGGCAGTGCCGCGACACGCAACACAGTATAATGTCGTGGTGCTATGTAGCATCGCATGCTGTCGTCTATGGCGTGAATTTTTGGCTCGTTTAAAGCCAATAAAGTCTCCAAATCCGAGGAAAACATTATGGGAAGTAGAAATACAAGATGAGAGGCTCTTGAAAGGGGTTCCACACTTTGAGAAACAAAACACAACTTGAGATTTAGGAGGGCAAATCAAAAGAAAAAAATGTCAAGAAATCAAAGGTTTAAGGCATTAATTGGAGGAAGAAGAAGAAGAAGAAGAAGATATTGGTGCAAGATTCATCCCTTTTTCTACATTTTTTTTTTAAAGTTCAGTAATATACTCAATGAAAATCTATTGATTTTCTTCTTATATTATGAGTAACTAAATCATATATTAGGGCCAATAATGTAATCTATTTGAGACACTTTCATTTATTTTATTCAAGATTTTGGTTCTTTAATCATATATGTGTTATTTTTATTCATGAATTTAATACTTTGCATTTCTTGATCAACAATTCAATGATTTTGTAAATCTTTTATAAATCAAGAAGTGAGTTTTAGATTTTGACCATATAGTAAAATTCGATAATTTTGTATAACATGTGGAGATACTTACGCTAATTATTGCTGTCGTTATATGAATTCTTAGTACAAATATTGCGTTTATCTAAGGTTGTTTCACATAGAGATGTGTAATTATATTAATTAAATATGCTCAATGAGAACTCGAGATGGATAAATTCAATATAATAGAAGAATTCGATCAAACATTACATTGTATTTGTGAATCTTAAATTAAGTCTAAAAGGTAATCAATAGAAGAAATTGTTATCCAATAATATCCAATTCCATATTTGAATCTTGAATCGAACTTTGTGTGCACATTGCTATTTTCAATTAGGGTGCATTTGATAGCGCGATATTTTTCCTGAAAGTTGGAATTTGAATTCTAACTTCCACTTTTAGCTTGTTTGACTGGCCAAATTTTTCATGGAAAACGTTTTTCAACTTTTGAAATTTTTCTTGATTTTAAGGAATTCTTTTTCTCACCACTTTGGTGTGAATTGAAATTTTACCTATTAAAAAAAAAATCAGCAATAGAAACAAATTCTAAGATGAAGTGTAAAAAAATTATCCCTTTAATTGACAAATTCCATGTAAAACAAAGCCAAACGAACACTAAAAAAATTTCAAATTATTTTTTTAAATTTTTTGACAATCTAAACAAATTTTGTCCTCAATGGTAAGAAAATGTATTCCTTTAATTGACAATTTTCATGAAAAATAAAGTCAAACGGACACCAAAAGTATTATATTTTCCAGATGAAAAATTATACCAATCAAACACCTTTAATTACAATTCCTAGTAAAACAAATTCTAGGCAATTCAATTCTCTATAATTCATTTTCTTTCCACTCAAATTCCATCTTTCTATCAAACGGACTCTTAGTTTTATATAGTTAGAAAAAGAATCATAATAGTCATATTCGGTTTCATTCGTCAAATAGAAGTTAAAAATAATAAATTAAAATATTAAATTATAGTTCTTGTGGGAATGATATAATTCCGAGTTAAAGGTCTATTATATTACTTGTTATGATATCGTATACTTGTTATAGAAAACACAACGATTTTTAGACTAGTGCTTTAAAGTGTATTTGACGTCCTCGTTTTCCTTTTTTAAACTCATAATTCTGAGTAAGCTTATCCATTTGCAATTTTAATGCAAAAGCTGCAAAACTACACTGAACATAGATTTTTAACCCTTTCGACCCAGTTATTTGCTTTAATTTCTGAACAATTTTTTAAAACTCAATTATACATCTCATAATTCATTGGTGTGAAATAAAATTTGAATTTTGATCATAATAATTGTAATAGTGAGTGAACAAAATTCAAATTTATTTGATTAACTTAGCACATCTTAAAGTATCCAACATTAATTTCGATATTATTTAAAGATTTGTCAAATAAATAATACTACGTTCTGTCAATTTTTTTTTATTTAAGTATTTTTTTAAAAAAAATTAATTGGGAAAACGCATACATACATTAGAAATTCATATTTGTCTAGGTTTGACGGCCATCCTGAGATTAGGGTTTGACGTTGACATCTATCTTGTTTAAATAATGTTCACCAATGATAATATTGGAATCTAACCTGAATTAATATAACCCTTGTGTGAGACAGCTTATTTGTAGATTTTTATCGATTTTCGATAGTTATACAGTGTAACAATTAGAAGCCGCATATGTGGATTAGCTCATACCAGCCACAATGGTTGAAAAATAAAAAAGGAATCATCCGTCTTTTTATATTTGAATTATTAGAAAATAATGACTTCTGAAGAAGAATGAATGCAATGTTAAATGGGAACTTAGGTAATTTCATTGTCCAATTTAATTGTTGGATAGTAGGGTAGTTAATAATTTTGATTTTCACTATAAAAATCGCTAAAAATTGAAGAATAAGCACGATCATATATGGGCATAATATTTTTCAAAAAAATCTAAAACTTTAATAGAAATAAATTTAAAGTGGAGTATAAATATAAGAATAGTATAGAATAATAGAATAATGTTATTTATCATTATAATGATGGAATATCGGTGATGTGATAGTCTATGTAAAATAATGAGATTGAGCAATTCAATTTTCATGAGAGAGAGGGAGGAGACGTGGTGTCATGAAAGAGAAATGTAAGGATGATGAATTGCTACATCATCAATGTTCCATTTTCAGGATAATAAATATCACTACTCATAAAAATAGTTGCTCCTATGACACCAATATAAACACGTGGAATTATAAAAAATATCTATTAAACGACAATTTGAAAAACAATCAACACCTAACACGTCGTACGAATTTAAAGTACACGCATCTTCAAACACGTGTCCTACACACCCTCAACTATCAAATTAGTCAAACATTGTGGTCCACATACAAGAATAAGATGCCACGTAACTACTTTCTAGAAATTATAATCAAAGTCATTCACCACTTTTCACCCCCACTTACCCAACAAATCCCACATCCCCATGCCACGTGCTTTCATATTAATCTCAGTCAACCACGTGTGTCGGATTAATGTTCCAACAGTATTAGTAGGGGCTCGGTTGATGACGTCGTAAATACCTGCCCACCACGTAGTAATAATCGAAACCAATCATTGTTTGAACGAACAACTGTGATTCATTTTCATGGTTTCATGCAGTAATTTACAGTATTTGTATCTCTTACCTTGTTCAGTTTGTTTCTATCTTTTACAAATCCAGTTATTTAGAGCTTTCAAAGATTTTCAATTTGTAACTAAGAGGTCCAATTATACATTTTCTCTATGTTTTTTGGAGTTTTCGATGAATTTTAGTGTTTGGATTTTGAAAAAGCTATATAGAGTTCAGATTTGAGGGGAACGATGATATTTGATAGTTTTACTAATGAATCTACGACACCGGAGAGTAGTTGCCGGAAGGAAAATGCTTTGGTGGGCATTGTGAAACTGAATGGGGATGGAAACATAGGAAAAATTGTTCGCCGGAGAAGAATGGAATTGTTTCGAGTTAAAGAAAAGTGCCAGCGAACAAGGGATTATCTCCGGCAAGGACATTTATACCAAGAAAAGATGATCCGTCGGCGTCACGTGCCGATCACATGGGTCGATATTAGTTATAGGGAGGAGAAGAGAAATGGAGGACATAGTGACTGTGGAATTACGATTTTTGAAGAAGGGTTTAAAAAGTTATGATTTTTTTGGTGTTTACGACGACCATGGAGGGTCTCTGGTGGCGCGTGCTTGCCACGAGATGTTACACGGCTTGCTGTTGAAGATTGTGGATGTGGAAGGCGGTGAAGAGATTTATTGGAAGAAGGTGATGGAGGAGAGTTTTAAGAAGATGGATGAGGAGGTGAACAAGAATGGGGCCGTGGTGGTGACCACGGGATCGATGGCTGTGGTGGCGGTAGTGGGAGAGGAGAAGGTGGTGGTGGCGAACTGTGGGGATTCAAAGGCTATGATTTCACGAGGGGCAGTTGCCGTTAGTTATCTGATAATCATAAGGTACACTACATGAACAATAATTTTCAGTTTTATTCCCTTCATGCAATAGATATTATTGATGGATTTCAACTAACTATTATTATTTATTTCACAGATTATGAAGAGATTTTATGTTAAGACTTTTGATTTTTGGAAACAATTATTGATTCAATGTAGTGGAAATTAGAAAAATTAGGAAAAACGAATATTCCATAATAGGGAATATTTCACATGTGATTGCTCAACTTCTAGCAAAAGCATTATTAGACCGCTAAACTTTAATTTGTCTCAATTGGGCGATTACACTTAAATTTAGTTTCGAATTTAGCAACGCTGCTACGAGTTGTTTCCTAGAGTTGATGGAAATTACTTGCTAAATGTTGACATGTTGACAAGTGTGTTTACGCACGAGTTTTCATCCTACTTTTGACTTAATCACAAGTTAGATTTTATGAAAAGTGAACGTTTTTTATGTGTTTATTCATGTTGTTTTGTAGAGGTTTGGAGATAGCTTTGAAACAACACGGAGACAACGAAATGAAGTTATAAATCAAATAAGGAGAAAAAATGGGAAAAAAGGGCAAAACAGAAAAAGGCCAAAGGAGTGGCGCCGCGGCGCCGTATTGTTTTGTAGAGGTTTGGAGATAGCTTTGAAACAACACGGAGACAACGAAATGAAGTTATAAATCAAATAAGGAGAAAAAATGGGAAAAATGGCAAAACGGAAAAAGGCCAAAGGAGTGGCGCCGCGGCGCCGTATGTTCAGTCGGTGGCGCTGCGGCGCCACCAACAGAAGAGGCGGCGCTGCGGCACCGTGATATCGGCGCCGCGGCGCCGCGATGCGTTTTCAAGAATTCTCGGTTTAAAAAATAGAAAAGAATAACCCTAGGGGCAAAAACGGGAGGAGGAGTATAAATAGACCTCTTGGAGACCATTGTTAGGGTTAGACTTTTTGGAGAGGCAGAAGAATACCAAAGGAGATCTAAAAAGAATTAGAGACAATCAAAGAGGAGATTTAGAAGATTCAACCAAGAAATTTAAGGAGGAAAACACAAAAAGGACTCATCTTCGAAGGATTGACAAGAACAAGAGGGGATTTTGGTGCAAGATCTGCTTTCTTCTTCTCTATCTTTACTTCAAATCCAGTGATGTATTCTATAATTATTATAGCTATCTCCTTGTCTATTATGAATAGTTAAATTCATTGTTAGGGCGAACATGTAATCTATTTGGGAACCTTTATGTTTTTAATTCAAGATTCTAGTTTTTAATTGGTTATGTGTTGATTTTATTCATGTTTCCAATGCTTTGAATCTTTTGGCCAATTATTCAATGATTTCATGGACAATAATTGCGTAGAGATACGGATTATTCGTTTAGACCATATAGTAAAATTCAATAGATTGATATAATGTGTAGAGATACCTATATCGATTATTGTGGTTATGTGTGAATTTTCAGATGCATGTTTCGTTTAATTAAGATTAATTTGCATAGAGATATGGAATTGATTTAATTAAATAGGCTCAACGAGAACTCGAGAGGGGTAAGTTGAATATATTAGGAAAATTCAACCGAATACTACTTTAGTTATGAATCTTGATGTAAAATGTAAAGGTGATTAAATAGGTGAAATGTTCTGCCCTAACATTCTCTCAATCATTTAACTTCAACATCGTTTTTGTGCACACTACATTTTAGTTTGAATTTTTCTTTAGATTAAAAACAATCACCACACAAATTTCGAGTTTACTTTCATCAAACAAAAGTTGAAATTAATTAGATTAGGCATTTAAGTATAGTCCTCGTGGGAACGATTATCTGGACTCTTTGGTCCACTTTATTACTTGTTTGACATCGTACACTTGCGATAGAAATTTCACAACACATGTCAACTTACGACTATGTCCATGTCATACAAGTTTTAAAATAAAGCCTCATACTTTACACATTTTAATCTAGAGACATTGTCATAGCCTTCGTTTGATCATTTTAGTTTCTAGAGTGTCACTTAGCGGTAACTGAAAATATAAGTTATGGTGGGTTGTTAACTAAGCAATTTTTAAAAAAAATGGAAAATGATAGGTGATGGAATGTATCAGGGTGACATAATTGAGATTTCACTAAAACTTTAGAGACAGTCGAAAAAAATTAACCTTCATTCTGCATCACCTTGTCCTCTTCTTCACTACAACAAAACTATGATTTTGCGATAAGATTTTTCGCGACATACAAATAGTTGTCACAATAAGTGACTTAACGCGACACATTTTTAAAGTTTGTCGCGAAGATTGTGATAAAAAAAAAATGAGTACCAAAAAATAAAAGGCGACATAAAAAATTGTTGTGAAATGTGAAAACTTGTGACAAATAAGAAAGATTTTTGGCGGGAAACTTATGGCGACAAACATTTATTTTTTGCAACAGAGTGCTTGTGATGTAATAGGGTCTACTTTTAGCGATAAAAAATATTTGTTGCTAAAAATTCTACAGTTGACGGAAAAAAATGCTACAAGAAAATAATTTTTTTTGCAACAAAACAAAAAATGTGGCAATAGAGACGAATTTTTAGCGACGGTCGTCTTGTGTTTCTAATACCAACGAATTAACAACTTAGCAATGACTTATCATTTTATTATTTTTTAAAATTATATGTCAATTTATCAACAGAATCACCAACGAAAATATTCCGTTGGTACAATTTCGTTGTTAATTCATTGGTAAATCATAAAATTTTTTCGACGAATGATTCCGTTAAAAACTATATAAAATAATAAAATAATTAAAAATGACACAAATGAAAAATTAAAGTTGTAAGGTTCACAATTTTATATCGAATGAATGAAAGAATATTGTGAATTATCTTTGAAAACCATAAATTCTATTAATATTAAAACTTGGATAAATGTTAAATATTGTTAAGAACAAAAGATCGAAAATAATTAAATACTATTAATTATTTAATACATTATTTACTATATATAAATAAATTATAAAGTTAAAAGCAAGTTTTTATTGACCAATTTTTATTCTCATTAAATTTTCCCCCAAGTGAAATTTTCAATTCTCTTTTGAAAATTCCCATTCCCAAAAAATTAAAATTGGATCAAATAGCCTATTTCAAAATACACTTGCAAATTTTAGCCATTCACCAAAATTAAAGTTTTAAAACAAATATTGTTACCCTCGTTCCATCGCAATAAATCTTTCCTCACCCTTACCCAATTCGATTGAAACCTTCAACCCTAAATTCATCTTATCTCTCGAAGGCAAGAATCCCTTCCTCCCGTTTAGATTGTGTATGGCCAATTCAACACCTAATCAGAAGTAGCGACCGTCGGCGATGTCGTACACGGTGGAGCAACTTGTCGCCGTCAACCCTTACAACCCGAACATCCTTCCAGATCTCGAAACTATGTGAATGAACAAGTACGTTATATACGTGCGTGCGTACTTTGTTTATCTGCCTTTTTGTATTATTATGTATGTTTATTTGGGTTTTAATTTACTAAATGTATGAATTTTTGTTTTCGAACTGTGAACTGGGAAAAGTAGGTCTCTTCTCAAAGTTTGAGTGTAAATCTCTGCCTTCTTCGTCTCTACCAGGTTAGTTTCTTAATTAATTTATTTTTTCTTTAATTCTAATGTTTTGCTTTATAGATAATAGTAATATTTGTGAATTTACAAATTTTATGCATTTCCTAATGCAGTTCGAGCCAGATAGAATGAGTACTCAAATTGTTTCCCATTTTTTATCAAGGTACAATGAGGAAATTTATTGAGTAAAATAAAAAATTAATTGTCCTATTTTTTGGTTCTTTCTTTTTTAATTCTTTATTTTGTGTGGTTTGTATGATTTTTAATTTGCATGGAGCACACTTTAATGGTAATGACGACACCAGATTTCAGCCTATCTCTTTTTAATTCGTGAAAGAGTGGTACTTCTCTTATTCTCATCACACTTCTCAGGATTGTAGTGTAATTCCATAAAATTGTGTAATACTTTTATGTTGCCTTTTAAATATTGTATTTTATGTATTTTGAAAAAATAGCGATGATTTCATTGGCGTGCGATATTATTGAGAGCAATGTTAAATTATAGTTTAGAAATGATAGCGAATCACATTTTCTGAATCAATCACCAAAGAGAATTTGAATTCATTAAATAGATGGACTGTGGTTGGTAGTTATTGGGAAGTCAGAAATGAATTAGAAACAATCCGTATTAATTTTAAATGGTTATTAACGACTTTCAATTCCATTCCAAGCAAAAGATTTTTGTTAAGATTGGGGTTAACTTTAAGGAATTTTCTATCTGTGATTGTTTTGGAGTCTTTAGATGAAACCTTGTCCTGCCACTAAATGGTGCAACTGACTTGGTTGATCGGTCATATCCCTGGCATAGTCTATTCTCTAGTTTTTTTTCAATGAAACTATGAGCAGCAAGTCTATTCTACGATTTCAACTCATCTGAGGCAAAAGTCATCGAAACAATGCAGGTAAAACTTTTCTCAATATGTTTGGTACGTTGAATTCGTAACATGATTGAATGGAACTCAATTCTATGTGCACAATTTTTATTTCGATTCCTGCAATTGTCAAATCAACATTCACCCAAGAAGATGTTTACTCAAATTAATAACTGCAGGAAAGAAAATATAATTTACCATTTTACCATATTAATGCCAAAGTTGGACTTTAATGTTGATATTGTACTGTTGGAATGGGGTTTAACAGCAGGGAACAACTGGATATGAAGCACAAGGGATGGAGAAACTTGTAGGAGAAGGTTATGGAGGTCCACCCCACTCCCAAGCTTTTTGGCTTTTTCTATCTTAGTTTCGATTGTACCATATGCTTGTCCTATATATGCATACACATATCCTCAATAAAAGCTACTTGATTATGCCTTAGAATGCAGAATTCATGAATAACAAATGTCGACTTCTTCGTGTACTAATTTACTATTTGTTAATATATTGGTAATTACTATTTTGTTTTGCTGATTATTGGACTGAAAGCGTGCTGTTAATGCTGACTTTTGCACTGGGAGAAATGATGTTAGCTTAGGTCTAATATGACATTAACAACAGCCAAAAGAATCTAGACAATTTTTAAATGTCCAGATGCTAAAATTGTCCTGATGATTTATTTTGTTCTAACACAGCCATAATATTGGTGCATCAATGCGACTTTGATCAACTGTTAAATCCTTGAAAACAATTTCCTGCCCCTCTTTCGGTAGGCCCTACACTAGAACTTATGCATGTAACGCACAGTGGCATTTTACAAATAATCTTCCCTTTCCAGTAGTAAGTAGTGTCTTTTCAATTTAGTTTTTAATGGCTATTTATATTTTACCTTGAATGAAATTTCAGTGAAGATAATACATCTCTAAAGATAAAGATGATACAGTGATAGCGACATTGGTAAGTAAAGCATATTTTATATATAATTTGTTTTTATTTTTATTTTTTAATGATTATACATTTTTTCTTTTCCTATGTAGATTTCAATACAAATGATGCATCTACAGAAGGTTGATGAGATATTTCATATGATACTTTGGTCCACATCTATTTGGTTGACAATAATATGAATCTTTTTTTTTTTTTTTTTTTGTATATTTTGAAATCATTTGTAGACTTTAGTAATTGTACAATGAAGCATTCTTTTTATAAAGTGATGAGTTTTTTTTTTTTTTTTCAAATAAAGTATGTTATATTGTTGTACAAATGATAGCTCGATGAACTTTCAATGTTGTGAATAAATTTAATTACAAACATTACTTATTACATAATAAATTGCACTACAAATGTTGAATATCTCAAAATATATTATGCAAACTATCAAACGCATTGTAAATCAAATTTCGCGACAAACATGACTTGTTACTAAAGATATAACACTATGAGCATGTGCTATTGTAAAATAGAATAGATAACAAAATTTATACTTTTAAAACAATATTTGCAACAAATACTTTTGTCGCCAAAAAATTTATTGCAATAATCGTTGCGACAAAATGATTTGTCGCCCTTTTAATTTTTCATGACAAATATGAGTTGCGACGACATTATTGCGACAAATATGTTGTTGCTATGTCTTACTTTCTGCGTCAAACAAATAATGTTACGAATTTATTAATGCGATGAACGAATGAAAATTGTCGCAAAATACATTACGTGACTCATATAGCACGACAACGACCGCAACAAACATCATGTTGTCGCTAAATTACTTTTGCATCAAAATCTCAATTTTTGCGAAAATATTTTTTTGTCGCAAAATCATAGTTTTGTTGTAGTGCTTGGTTCCATTCTGCATCACCTTGTCCAAACAAAGATATTGCAAAGTTCTGGTCAGTTAAGCAATTTGTCGTACTTGAGTCCCTGGCTGCCTAGCGTCTGTAATTAAAGTTTGCATTGTCTAGTCCAATGATTAAGGATCCAAAGTAATATGCATTGGCCACATTATAGAAGATAGCACACTTCATCTTGATCTATAAACAAGTGTGAAACACTCTGCTTGTTTTGTTATATTGATCACGTTATTTTTTTTACCATATTGTATTTAGTTTTTGTTTGTAATCGACATTTTTGCATTGAGCAGCCTGATAGACATGATGAGTTGGAGAGAATTGAAGCCTCTGGAGGGAAGGTCATTAACTGGAATGGGTCGCGGGTCTTAGGTGTTCTAGCTACTTCAAGATCTATAGGTATGAAAGAAACATTCGAGGATGAAGATACTATGATAATATTTACATTTCATGCTTCAAATACATAAAAGGACCAAGTCATGCGTGGCTGATTTCTTTATCTACAGTGTTGAATAATCCCATTTAAAAGTTGAAACGATAGATAGGAAAACACTTGGCTCCTATTTGGTTTAGTTAAAAATCAGATTTTTAATAAATTTTGATAAAAGTTGATGAAATGTGTGGTTGAAAAGTTGATAAAAGTTGTCGATCCCATGAAACCATTGGTTGAAAATGAGTTAAAGGAAAAAATAAAATTTTAGAAAGGGGGCCAAATAGGGGCTTATTTACATGAGTAATAATATATATTTAGCTCCATTGGGGTTGCAACCTTAGTGGGGTTACATGGCATTACTCTATTTTGATTGCTTCAAAATGTTCTCTCGTTTGCAATACATTTAATCATTTTTTATCGAAGAATTTATTCATACACATTTTACGTAAATGATTAGCAACAAAGTCTTAGACTTAGTACTTCTACTTTGAATCACTTCATTTAAAAGTTCAAGAGGTTAGAAATGACACAAAGTTACTAGTTAGATATTGTCGTCGAGACATTCCCAAAATTCACATTTTGAGTGAACGTCGGGAATGCATGTTCTTCCTCTTGATATCACTTGTGTGTTTTTACACTGACTACCAGTGTGCTATATCGTTGTAGGTGATCATTACCTCAAAAATTGAACTAGCTTAATATCTCACATAATACATTTTTCTCTCATTTAAGGAATAATATTATGTAAAAAAACTAATTGATATGGCTTGGCTAGGCTGTACTCTAAATCTGCTCGTGTAAATTTGAATGAAGAAATAATAATAATAAAATATTATTTTTAGATATCTCATTTTTTCAAATTCGAAATAAGTGTCTTTGAATGAACGAACAAAACGATTTAAAGAATTAATATTATTTAGATTTTGAGAAGAAAGAATTCATTCTCCATCAAAATATCCTAAAAATTTTAGTCAACTATGATTTTGAAAGTCTCTTTGATTCATTCATTATACAACTTTTTCTTATTACATGTTAATTTTAAAGAATGTTATTTTGTAATGGGTATAGTAAGACTATCAATCTAATGTGACAATAGTAATTGAATATAGTGGAAATTACACCAAATCCTACTTTAAATATTTAGAAATCTAAAATCAGATAGGATGTTTCATTGTTCAAAAAGAGATGTTTTATTAATTAATTAATATACCATATTTCATTAATTATATACTACAAACCATAATTCCTCACTTTCTCTCTCTATCCCACCCACTAGTCTCTCTCTCGTTCTTCCTCCACTCCTACTACTCCCGATCTGAGCTGTGATGCACAACGGCAAATTGAGTGACGATAGGCTCTTTGCCGCTGCAGCAGTTTTGTGTTGTTCTCTCCACCATCTTTTTTTTTCTTTCTTCATCGGAGCACCGGCAGTTTGTGGTGATTTTTGATTTGATTTTGTGGTGGTGTTGGCGGTGTTTTGTGGTGGCAGTGCTGGTTTCGAGACTTGATGTTCATCCGCTCGCTGTTGCTCGGCGCGATCTCGTGTGTAGCGGCGCTTCACATGATTAGTGATCGCGGTAGTATGTGTACATGGTCTGTGGTGGTGGTTTTTGCTGGCAATGGTGCTCAGTTGTGATGGTGGCTTTTGGTAGCTCTGCTCTAGCGGTGGTGGCTATGTTGTGTGGGTGGCTTTGTTGTGTTGGATCCGGTGGTGGTGGCAACGGCAGATCTGTTGTAGAGGTAGTGCTCTGTGTTGACCGGTTGTCGTGAGGTGATGGTGGCTTCGGTAGTAGCGGTGCTCCGGTGTTAGTGGTGGTATAGGTGGCGATCAACGGTGGTGGTGGCGGTTGTGGATTGGTGGTAGTGATTTGACTGTGGAGGTGGTAACAACGGGGTTTGTGTGGTGGCAGTGCTTCTGTCAGGAGGTGGTGGGGGTTTAGGCGGCGACGGTGATTGTAGTGGTGGGTTAAGTGGTGATGACGTGGTGGTCACAACAGTGGTCGGTGATCATAAATTATTTGGTTGACTGTAACCATTAAATTGGTTGATCTTTGACCAATAAACAATACTTGACCAATGAAAAAGATGATTTGTGACCAAGAAATAATGTGTGATCTAAAAATTTGTACCAATATTTTGATAATTTGTACCTTATAATGTTCGTGATCTATGACCCAAAAAAAATTTTGTGACGTATAAATTTTTACCTGTGACCGATGAAAAAGTTGTGATCTATAAATTTTTTGAATTATGACAGTAAATTAATTTGTGACATTTAAAATTTTTCATTCGTAATCGAAAAATAATATGTGACTAACTAAATTTGTGAATCTGTGATCGATGAACAAATTATGACCTATAAAATTTTTGAATTGTGACCGTAAAATAATTTTTAACATTTAAAAATCTGATTTGTGATCGAAAAATAATATGTGACTAATTAAATTGTGAATTTGTGATCAAATTATATGATATGTGACCTTAATATATTTAATTAATTAAATCATAAGTAAATTTTAATAAATATCTGATTTTTGAAATTTGAAACTTGTTTTCCTATTATTGAAATGGGTCATACTTATGCTCTTACTTAATGGTGGTAATGGGTCGAGTCGAGTCAGCTCAACTCGTTTAAAAAAAGGTGAGCTCGGCTCGGCCCACGAGCTCGTGGCTCGTGCGTCGGGACAAGCCGAGCTCACGGCTCGTGAGCTCGCCTTTTTTGTTTTTAAATTTTTTTTTATATACACGTTTTTTTCTAAATATTTTTTAAAAAAATACATTTTCGGTAAATTTTTATCTTATAAGTATTTTTATTTTGTAAACAATTTATTTAGATAAAATATTTTTTACTTATAACTTATAAGTTATAATTTATAAGTAATTTTAATTATAATGTATTTTTTTATAATTTTATCTTATAAATAATACTTACTTATAAGTTTTTTGTAATTATAATTTAATTTTTTTTACTTATAAATAATTTTTAGTTAATACATTTTCATTTTCAAATTTGTTTTGAAGAAAACATGTTGATTGAAAATAATTATTTTATAAATGATAAAATTAAAAAAAATATATGAGAAATTATCAAATGATTTTTCAAAATATTTTTCATTTTTAAAATAATAAAAAATAAATCCTCCTTTTATCCGGGTTTGAGACCGGCTACTTCAATAGTTCAATTTCGAGTAGGTGGAATTAAAAAATGTTCACGAACAACTTGTTACGTGTACAATTTTTTTAAAGAAATTATAAAGGTATTAAAATAAAAATTTGTCATGAATTTGGTTAAACTAAATATCACTTACTTGACTACATGCAATTTCAGCATATTTATCTTGCAATCGAAAATGAGCGTCTTGTCAGTCCTTCACGCATATTAATGCTTCCAAAATATCTTCTTTTAATCGACTCCTAACCTCAAAGAGAACCCTAGACCCTGCACTAAAAGCAGATTCCAAAGTTATAGTGCTAACCGGAGATGTTAACAGATCTTTTGCCATTGCAAAAACTATTGGTCATCGGCCTTCATACTTTCGCCAAAAGTCAACTACTTCTTCTGAATTTTTCCTTAGTGCATTGTTACTAGGTCAATTATGATTTAAGTAATCGAGTAATTTAGCAGACAACGCATTTGGACTATTACTCAATGTTTGAGTACATGCAGTAGAAGACAAACTACTATTACTGAAGAAACCACATGCATATCCAGTTTGACCATATCTATATGAATTCATGCCTTCAAATAAATTTAAAATTTCGGCGTCGTCATCTCCTAAATTAGTGGGAGGAGTACTTGTAGAGCCGAAGGTACACGAATAACATGTATACCCATTCGTGAAACATATATTACATACATTTCAGATAAAGTTGCTTCCAAATTCTTAAAGGAAATATGTACATTAAAAGTTAAAGATTTTGACATTCGGTCAATTATAAATTTAGTACCCGATAAATTATATTGGGGTCCATGACGCATGCTAACGGAAATAATAGGGGCAAATCTTCTCAATATTTTCTAAACTTTAATTCTATGGCAATTATATTTGAACTAAAATCGGGGTCATCTTTAAATCTATCAAAAGTCCTAGCACTTAGATAAAGACGTTGAATGACCATACAACTAGTAGGATAATAAACACCAGACAAAATATTTGTAGCATCATAAAAAGTTTTCAAAAAAGTTTTAATTTTAATAACTAAAGCTCAATCGAACTCATTCAAAATATTATCGTTACCGTCCCTAATGTTCCTACTGTTATAAAATTCAGTAATTAAATGTTCAAAACCTTCACATGATTTTAATATTAAATATGTGGAGTTCCATCTATGTGCTACGTCACTAATAAAGATTTTTTAATGCGATACCCCATTTTCGGCACAAAAATCCTCAAATGCTTGTTTTTTACTAGGTAAAATAGTGATTTAAATTAGTGCATTCCTAATTCGCTGAATTTCATCCTTAACATATTTTAAACAGTCTTGTACTATTAAATTTAAAATATGGCATATACATCAAATATGAAATAAATAACCACCGAATTCGGGTTGAAGTACTATTTGCAATTTCTCGATAACAGACTTATTTACTTAGCGTTGTCGAACATAAAAGAGCGAATTTTAATCTGGCATTTATATTCTTTAATAATGTTCATAATAACACTAAATATATTGGTAGTATTGTACGAGTACTCAATAATTTTAAAAGCAATTATTTTTTATGCATGATCCAAAATGGGTCTATCTAGTGTGCAGTTGCAACCATATAACCTCTTTTATTAATCCCTTTCCATAAATTCGAAGTTAAAGATATCACACCCCCATATTTTTCTAAATCGACAATCAATGTTTTCTTTGCATTTTCAAAATATTCTATTATATTAGAATGAAGAGTATTTCGACTTACCCCAACGTACCTCGGTTGAAGACATTATTTCACAAAGGTAACGAAATGTTGGTTGTCCGTTTGTGCTAGTGGTAATTCAGATCCGGCAATGTATTTCGCCAATCCTGTTCGAGTTCTTTCCTCCAAATACATCCATGTATTAAGTGGCGTAGTAGTAGTACCGCTGCCTGGACTACCAAATTGTAGTTGCGTTTGACGAGCAGGAAGAAGACCATATTCGGTCACACATGTTTTGTAGTGACGGTAGAGGTGGGTGGTTCCAATGCCTTTTTGATGGGCCAATCGTTGTTGACAGTATTTACATACTGTTTTGGTTTCTGAAATTCCATCGATCACATGACCAGTTTGAACCAATTTAAAATGGTCCCAACATTTTGCCCGCTTCTTCCCCTTTCTCTTCCCTCTTGCATCGGGAATTTCTAACACATGTTCATCATCCTATTCCAAATCAATTGGCGCATTAGCATCAATGTCATCCAAATCAATTGGATGACTATTTTCATGAACATTGTAATCTTCAATATTTTTCCGGAATGGGTACTTCATTTAAACTGGCGAACTCATTCCCAAATTGATTATGGGGCACATGTACTTCATTCCCGACTCCGACATTGAACAAGTTTTCAATAAATGAGTGTGGATCCATTTGTGAATAATTGAAATTGAATGTTAAAGAAGAACAAGTGAAGTGGAATTGAGAAGTGAATGAAGATTATGTAGTAGTGTAGAAAATATATTGTAAAATAAAGATTATAATTCAATGTTTTCAAAATAAAATATAGAAGAGTATAGAAATGAGAATGAATAAATAATAATTGATTTGTAGAGAGTATAATAGAAAATAAGAGATTGATAGTAAGTCTGGTGAGAAAAAAATGTTGCAATTGATGGGTATTTATAAAAAGAAAATAAAATTTGAAAAAAAAAATATAAATAAATAAAGGACCAAAACGGTCACTGAAAAACTTCAGTGACCGTTCGATCAAAAGTGACCAGAATGGTCACTGTAGTTTTTCTGGTCACTGGATTTAAATTTTTTTTTTTTTGTTTTTTTGGGCTCGTGGCTCGTCAAAAAAAGCTCGTTTTTATTTTATTTTATTTTTTTTTTAAATTTGACAAGCCACGAGCCGGTTCGGCTTGTGGACTCGTCCACGAGCTGCACGTCGTGCAGCTCGCCAAGTAACTCGTCTACGTGATGAGCCTAGTCGAGCTCAGCTTGTTTGAGATTTCTATGCTCGGCTCGTGGCTAGGGCTCTTTTTTGCGAGCCCGAGCGGCTCTTGACTCGTTTTAGACAAGCCGAGCCCACGAGCTACTCGGCTCGATTGCCTCCACTACTCTTACTTATGAATTTTTTTTCCTTAAATATATTTATGTTTATAGTTTATTTGCGAAAGAAACAAAAGTAATTGATTATATTTTTCTTTATAGTTTGTTTGCAAAATGAGTTCTTTCTCAGGAGGGCGGTGAATTTTCTTTACAGATTGTCTCATATCTAATTTATTACTAGATACCACAGAAAGATATTTATTTGTATTTAAATTTTTTGTATATGCCATGGTTTTGTTCAAATAGAAGAAAAAAAAATCAAAATTAAAGTTTACAATTAATTTTAATCACACGTTTCATAGAATTCGTGACTTTTCAACAAGTTATTCGATCATTTTTTTTTATCAAAATCTATTAAAAATCTTATTTTTATCTAAATCGAATTGGGATAATATACATTATTCGGACTCTTCATTCAATTCATCTAACGAAAGCAGATTGTATCATTGTGAGGGGAAAAGTATATTTTATCATTGTGAGGGGAAAAATATATTTTATTGTTTCGATGTTTTGTTGTCCAAGTTAAATTTTTGTTTGGCCCTGTTTGATTTAAATAAAAAATAAATTTTTAGTAGATTTTGATAAAAGTTTAAAAAAAATTTAATTGGACAAACATATTGTGATTGATCTTTCATGAAATGTCTACATGACATCCTATAAATAAAAATTATAAAATGATAGTTATGATTTTTTTTATTATTATTGTTTTTTGTGTTATAAGGTTAAAAAATGCATGTTTTTAGCACGTATAATGACATGACCTAATTAAAAATTGACATGCCACTAAATGACTACGTGAAAAACTTGTACAAGTAAGATTGTGAACATGGTTTTAGTTAAGTAGTTTGTGATTGGTATTCGAACATCTTTGTCTCATGTCTTAGAGCATTTTTCACATTCGTACGAGGTTATTCCTTTGGACTGCATTCTCAGTCAAAACGTATTGAAATTTGCTCACCTAGAAGTGAGTAGATCTGGCATCTGTTGTCCACGTCACCAATATAAAAGGCGAGGTCAACAAAAACCATCACTCACAAATCCAACGACCACTCCTATCACTACAACACATTTTTCTATCAACGTGCAAACTCATCCTTATGGAATTTTGTTAGTTCTCTGGTCCTGGATTGTCTTTTTCCTCGGTTATAACTAAAGGAGAAAGTGACGGAAAAAAATTGGATGAGAGGGAATGGGGAAAAAGTACCCGAAAAGTGCCACTATATGAAGATCATTAGGGGTGTGTGTGTGTGTGTGTATTTTTTTTTCCCCTTCTATAAATGAATGACCATTAGAAATATGTGAGGAAATGGTAAACACAACCCTTTATACAAGGAATGTACCTAATCTGCTTGTGATGGATGATAGCCTGTGATTTGAAGTATGGGAAAAAATTGTTGGATGAAATTTCTTAAGTAATTGTTTCTTTAATATTCTTAAACTACAATGATTTGCTTGTCATAATTCACGAGAAATTGTCTATTTAACTTGCCAAGCCATTCCGAGTTTCTTTGATTGCTTGAAATTAAGGCCTGCAAGGCTGCACGAAGGTGATTTTTTTTTCCCCTTCATAATCTCATTGAATCCTTCAAAGGTTGATACTATCTTTTTCAACAGTGCAGTCAGAAAAATTCCATATTTTCCTCAAGAGGTTTTTATACAGATGGAGTTCAAGGCAATCAGAATTAATCTAATTACAAGTTTGGTACACAGCGGTATACATCATTACAAACTTTTTGCTTCTTCTTTAATATTGCCCAAACATGCACTAAATGTTGCTTATTGGCGATGAACTGTCTTAAGTAGATGGGGCTATAGGATTACTTCAAAAAATAGCGACAACCTGCATAGTGCATAAGCGATCTTTACCAATTAGAATCCCCAGGCTCATGACTAATTTAGATGATTCTAAGTCAATTCGAGAAAATACACTTGGCTATTACCTCTACTTTAGAGTTGAGTTGAAAGTTTTTCCAAAAATAAAAGTTCGGTCAGTATGGGTCGAGTTTGGAAAAGTTCAGATATGTGTACCTTCCACTTTGGCCAAATTAAAAATAAATAAATAAATAAACTAACTTGGCCCCATTTGAGAATGCTCGAATTGGGTAGGGCTTGTCAGAATGAGTATTAAGCATATCTAGTCATGATTTGGTTAATCTACATTTCAATTTTTTTATGAGGAAATTACATCTAGTGTCAATTTTCACTTATGTAATTACCAAATTGTCATTGTTTTGAACTCATATCAAAAATGTCATTTATGTACAATTTTGCCCCTCGCAGAAATTGTGAATGCCTTCCATGTCCTAGAGTAAATGATACATAATGTCAGTAAATGTCAGTTGACTTTGTGTACAAAAATAGGTAAAGTGTGATTACGAATTTCGAAATGAATTAAAAAAAAAAAAAAAAAAACAACATTTGAATCTCCCTCCTCTCTTTCAATAAAAAGCCTCAAAATATACCTTAAAAAATCAGCAGATGAACGGCCGTGTATAACGTGAGAGAAACTGAAAATACAATCTTCAATACCAGTCGGTGATTCGGCAATCCCTAAAGACTACCAGCAAAAGTTTTGGCTAGAAATCCGATTATCCAACCGACCGAGTACTTCCTCTTCGTATTCTTGTTGAAGTATTGTGTTGAGGTAACAAACCCACAATTTATTTTCGTTTTTGAAGGAAAATAAAGAAGAAGAGGCAGCCAATTATCTGAAGATGTCGTGCCGACATGAAAAATTGAATAGCTATATATACATAAAACTGAAAAAGGTATACGCGTGAGCCTAAGAATTATTACATATAAAATTGTTGAGGCTGGTGAATCAAAATTTGTCATTTTTTTTTTGCTTCTGTAGTTGGTAATTGGTATTTCCAGTGACAATGCAGTGGGGTGGATTTGTATGAGGATTTTCCACAATTTATGGTATTTAATATTTATATTCTCTATTTTTCTTGAGGCGTAAATTTGTAGTCATGAATTGGTGTGTTGGCTTAAAATATATGGCGTGATATTTATACTTTTTCACTTTCATTTTGACTTAGGTAAATGACTTCTGGGAAATATTTGCAGTTGACTGAAATTTTATCCATGATTTTGAGTTCCTAATTGATTTTATTTTGAACAATGTTTTGCGAATGAGTAGACATTTTTTTTTTTACCCTTTTTTTTATTGTTGAATCCTTTCTCGGATTGTGAGATAAGTTTTATTTTGCTACTCTATATTTTGAATTGTATAAAGTCTTATTTTTAATATAAAAGTGTCAATTATTTAAATATTATTACACTTGTAAAATAAAATATTATGTTGAAGGGCCTCAAAATAATTAATCGTCTAGGGCCTCTAAATTCTCCGGGTCAGCCCTGTATATAGTAATGGGTTAGCAATAGTTTAAGGTATTGCAGTAGGTAGGAATTTTAGGCATTAGCAATTGTAGAATTAATGAATTGTTGCTCGATTGAACTCTGTAATGTATAGATTAAATTTTGATTTGTTTGGTTTTGAAAATAATCTATGGTGAGTATGTTGGAGTTACTGTTAGTTTATTTAAAAATATGAAGAATGATTTGTTATATATGAGCATTTTAAGCTTCAAAATAAAGAAATTTACCTAAACGTGCTGGATTTGGTATTTATGTTTTTTTTTTGTATGCTGTGATATGATTCCTGAATGTAGCAGTTTAAATGCATTGATGGCCTTTTGTTTTAAAGATATTTTCAAAAGCTGATGTATGTTGAACATTGTTATTTATGTTTGTTTCCTTTCAATTACGCTCTTGAATCCTTGAAGATAATCACAAGTTACGCTCTGTAGACTATGCAACTCTTTTTCACCTTTCCCTAAATGCACTCCATCCAATTCTAATTAAAAATTCATTGTCTTATAAGTATTTAGCCACCCGCTTCTTATTGATTAGTAGTAGTTAATTTTGTAGGTGTTGGCCGCATAAAATTGATCATGATCTCGCAAAATATTCTAGTTCTTAGTACATATTTTCTGTACACAGCAAATATGTATTAGTTAGTTAATTTTAAAGTTGCTCTATTATTTTCACAAATTTGAATTCATTAGCCTCAATTTGTCTTTGTAGGCATTGATATACATGCCCACATTTGCATTCAAGCTTACTACGATTGCACATTTCTTGTAAAGAGAAGAAATCATAACAGGTAAATCTTTTGGGGAATTCTTTGTGTGCCTTATGAGTTACATCAAATGTCTTTCAAGGTAAATATGTAATTGAACATGACTAGTTTATTCATGCACATCGAACTCTGTTTCAAAATGAAGTCAAAAATTTTTAGCTGAGCTTATCCTTTGAGGACAGAACAATTGAACAAATGAAAGGGATTGGGGTATTGACATTTGAAGAAATTATGAAATTGATTAGAAGTATATTTTAGCTGTTAAAGATTTGTTAGGATTTATGAAAAGTGGGCACTTTTTCTTCTTTTCTTTTTACATGGGCAAAGGGATAATTTTATTCACTTGTTTTCCCTCCAATTGTTACTGATTTGGATTTAATGCCAAACTTTTCATACTCGTATTGGTGTTTGATGTTAAATTTTTATTTCAGGCTAGTGAGTTGTGAGTCGTGACGGTGTAATTCTGCCGGGTGTTATTCCACGATTTTCGTCGAACTTCTACTTCTCAGGTAAGCAATGGCTTGTCCTAACTTGTTATTGAAGATACTTGAAATGTTTGAAGTCTAATCGGCTTAAGTAATTGCGGCCTGGTTGGCTCATATGAATGATTATTGTTCGATCAACAATTACACATGCACACATACTTTTTTTATTCAAAATTGTAACTGTGAGATGATTGAGATTCTTTAAAAAAAAAAAAAAAAATTTAATCATTGGGCATTAATGTAACAATTGGCTATTTAAAACTTTAAAATAGTAACAGTTGGCTATTTCGCTTTTTCAGCATCCCTGTGTGCGTTCAATAGGTTTCGCAAGGTAGTTCGGATACGTGTTGAGCGTGTCACTGTATTATGCAATGCATGTTTGTTAGACATGCTCGGTGCAATGAAATGTATGCAATGCATGCTTCTTAAACATGTAATGACACGATATTTAGAAACAATAATCTTGCATTCACAACAAATGTTGTTTGTTTTGAAGTCAAAATTATAATTCTCGTATGTTGACTTCAGTCCACAGATTTTTATTAAAATGTTCACATATTTGTACATTTATATTCTTATGTTTGCTTCAATGTGTGACACGAAACACTTGAAAATTATGGATTCATGTAGAGGTCGAGAATAATTTTCCTGACACTTCAGTTCTCCATATTGGCAGAATCGATGCTAACTGTCGGGAACGACAGTTAGCCTCTGAAGTTCTCGACATTTGGGTGGATCTCGACAAATGAAATGTCGTGTAACGACATTTGAATGCAGTCTTTCTCGACAGATGGTGTTTTCCTTATAGCTTTTTTTTACGCCATCTCTCTGTGGTTATATTTTGTTTTTTTTTTCAAGTATTTGATGTTCATATTATGTGATATTCCTATGGTTTCGTGATCGATCTTCTTATTACTTCGTTATATGATCTTCAAAGTGCTTGTTGTATCCCGTCTGACATTATTCCCGTCGTCCACTCGTGTCTTGCAGAATCTATGGAATTTCAATTTATGGCCCACATCTTGCAAAGGAGCAATTTGGTTAATGTATAATATTTTCATTGGTGTAATTTATGTGTCGTTCAGATGGTAACCTGTTAGCAATGTTATCCATGTTTTTTCCCCCACTGGCTAGAGATTCTTAGTTTCAATGTTCAAAAGCCAGGAACATGTCCAATGTTCAATGTTCAAAAGCCAGGAACAATGAATACGTCGATACGTAATAGCATGAAAGTGGAACGTTCGAATATTAAGATCAATGCAATAGCATAATGTGAAATGAAGGGTGTCAATGGTTTTCAACTGTCGAGTTCGACAGTTAAATTGTCTATCCCGACAGTTTCAAAATGTCTAGTTTGACAGTTCAAATGTCTAACCCGACGGTTTCTAAATGTCGTGTTCGTCATTTGAACTGTAAGAACTCACCTGAAAATATGAAGGTATGCTTGGTACATTGGAAGAGATTGTTGGAAATATTAATGTTCATAATCAATTCTCAACTATAACATCTTTCCAAAATTAATAACTCAATGCATCATTAAATATATAATTTTTCTTACTTTATTTTTTATTTAAATAATTTTTTTAATTTTAATAAATATCTAATTGTTTATTTAAATAATTTTTTTAATTGTTTATGTATATTATTTGTTTCATTTTTTATTTAAAAAATTATTTCAAAAGTAAAGAAATAATTAAATTAAATATGAAATAAATAATTAAAATAAGTAATTAAATATTAAGTATACATAAACAATTAAAATAATTGATGAAATATTTAAATAAAAAAGAAATTACATATTAGATAAATAATTAAAATAAGTAATTTAAGCAAATAATTAAATAAAATAATGAAATATTAAGGAAATAATATACGTAAACAATTAAAATAATTAATGAAATATTTAAAAAAATTCAATTAAATATTGAATACACAATTAAAATAAGTAATTAATATAAATAACTAATTAAATATTAAGTAAATAATATACGTAAATAATTAAAATAATTAATGAAATTAAATATTACATAAGCAATTTAAATAAATGATTAATTAAACATTAAATAAATAATTAAACAATTAAAATAATTAATGAAATATTTAAATAAATGGTGAATTAAATAATAAATAAACAATTAAAATAAGTAATTAGTGGAGTTAACATGTTAATTTATTTTATTTTATTTTTATTAACAAAATTCATATTAGACAATATAATATACATATATTTAATATTTATAATATAAAAATTAAATCATCACATCAATGCATTAATGATAATGAAAGGTAGCATTAATGTGCATTAAATGCTCCTAGAATTGTGTGTAAGGATAATATGGACCATTCACACCCAAAAAATGACATTTTTTATAAAATCAAGTGCCAATGAAAGTTTTTGGTGCATTTTCAAAAAAAGTGACATTTTTGAAAATTCCCCTTTTTTTATTAAGAAATTTCAAACTAAAAACTATTGAGACTTTTTAAACGAAGATGAAGATTAGACTCAAAGAGAAGTTCCTCCTAATTGTGTGATCTAGAGGAGCTGTTAAGTACATTTTAAAAAAAATGCTAAATTCTCATTCAAAATATTACCGGGTCATGTTCACTAGATGCTATAAGCAAACAAAACTGTTAACATATATGATGTCATCGATGTAATAGAGAGAAAAAATGTTGACCGAACCATACGATGCCACCTTTTAGACTTCCTATTAATACCCAGCATGGTACTAGTTCGTGCTAGGCTATGAACTAAGACGAAAAAGAAACAATAAAGAAGTAATATCTTAGTATAGACTATAATGGGTTAGTTAATAAACATCAACATGCATCTGAAGACCAAAAAAATTAAACTCCTATTTTTCAAGGCAATTCCAAAAATGTAAATAACATAACTAAAAGGGTAATTTACTCTGCAATATTATCAACAATTAGTGGATATTGCTTTGGTTACTGCGCAGCAAGCAAAAGACTGGGGATTCAGTGGTGCCATGTTAAGAGGTGCAAAATCACTACAGAATTATTGTTATCCAACGATGAATCGTTCTTGTCGGCCGACCAAGTGAGACAACAATTTTTAACTGCAGAAGAAGCCATGTGGTTCTTGCTCGAATTTTCTTTCTGTGTAGAACTATAAATCAGAAATGGATTGTTCTAATTGGAGTCAGATTTTTGATAGAGGACGAGAAAAATAGATAATGTTAAATATAACAGATGACAGAGTTGAAGATTACAATGGAAAATAAGTGAAAAATTATTGTAGATTGAGGTATTGAAGATCTTTGAGAGAGAAAAAGACTAATATGGAAAATGATGATTTGGGACTTAAATTATGGAAATTCCCTAACTCTTAGTTTTTAAAATCTACTAGTTTATATTAGTATTTTGTAAATTAAAAATAAAAATGTAGAATTTTAGATACAATTAAAGTGGCTAATTAAAACTTAAGAAGAAGGGGACAAACTGGTACGACTGCTGCCATTTTCTATTTTTTTTCCCCCATTTTCTTCTCTATTTTATTTTTTTTAATGTTTTTGTTTCAATAAACTAAAACGAACCAGGAATTTCTTATTGGAAGATTTTTTTTGAGTTACTACTGCTTTGGGTTGAAAATTTATGATGAATTGAGTATAGTTTGAAACGGCCAACGGTTTATGAGGTTAGGAAGGTTGTTGCACCATCGCTTGTAGAATCGTGAAGCACACAAGAAGAGCAAATCGGTAAGAGAAGAGTGCGATGCTCTGTTACCAAATTGACACATGATGCAATATAACAATTATAGGAGAAGGGAAAAGGGAAAAGGGGAAAGGGGAAAGGGCAAAAAAAAAAAAAGGAGGGATATAGAAAGGGAAAGAGAATTAGATAAATGGGAAGCAGGGGAAAAGAGAGAATTTAGGGGACGAAAATTAATTTTTATTCATATCAAAATTGTTTGAATTATATCGCATATGACCCATTTATATATGATTTCAAAAATCTTATTCTAAGTAGGAATTTAATTCTAATTATGTTTCCTAAAATAAACATAAAAATTGAAAATTAAATGAAACAATATCTTTTATTATATCAATAAACAAATTTCACGAGCACTTCTAACAATCAGTGGGAGATTTTTCTCTATTGGGTAATTAACATATTACTACATTGTCAACTACATATTAGCATTATTCTGTATTTGATTCTATTAATCAATTTTTTTGGTAAAACAATTATCAATGGAATATTCTTCTTCTTTTATTTTATTTATTTTTATAATTCTACAGTATTATGTGCATACTCCATATTTCATAATTGTTACCAAAATACAAAGACCTCACGAGCTAACAAGCAAGTAGTGTACAATTGACTAGAGTTGTTTTTTCATTGGTTTGCGGTCCTATTATTTGTTGAAATTTTATATTTATTGCTTCAAAAGTCTTTGCTCTTCATTGTCTTTCTCTTGGAAAGACTTGGAGTCAATGCCGGCTATGGGGCCAAAGTGGGGCCAAAGGCTGATCATTATTTATTTATTATTATTATTTTTATTTATTTTTATTTTTTATAGCTGTAAGATGAGTCTCCTTGTCAAGAAACAATTAATAGGAGGGACGAAATGTGAAGAAAAGAATAGCAACGAGGAAAATCTTTTCACCCATCCGGAAGGATTGTATTTTCCATTCTTTTTATTGGTAGAAAGGATACTCTAATTTAGAGGTGTCAAAATGGGCGGGCCGGCCCGGACCGGCCCGCAAACCTTCAAGCCCGAACCGGCCCGCTTTGAAAAAAGCTCGTCCGTAGCGAGCTTTCGGGCCGGGTCGGCCCGGATCTCAAAAAAGAATGTACAACCCGGCCCGCCCTAAAAGCCCGTATGTGCCGGTTAACCGCGGCCCGCTCGCTAAAATCCGTCTCGGCCCGTATAATTTTTTTTTTTTTTACCTTAATAGCATAAATTTTTTTTTTTTTTAAAATTTTTTTTAAAAAAACGGGCCGGCCCGCGGTTAACCGCGGCCCGCTTGATAGGGACCGGCCCGGACCGGTTCGCAAAAAAATGGCCCGTGAACCGGCCCATACGGTTCACGGGCCGGGTTGCTTCCGTGCGGGCCTGACGGCCCACCCGTTTTGACACCTCTACTTTAATTAAATGAATTTGGAAAAAGTATGACGAATTTAAATCAAGGATAAAAAGATAAGTATTAATGCATGTAAGTCTACTTGGATGTAAAACCAAAGAACTCACAAGTCTGAATGTGGCAAGTGGACGGGGACGGGGACGATGAAAAAACAGAAATGGCATATCTGAACTTACGCTTAGCACTAGAGCTTTTCGATTTTAGAAAACATCCCATATTAGTAGTCTTTACATAGTGTGCCTCTTACATGTATGGAAAGAATACAATGGAGTCAGTGCTGATATATTAATTAAACAAGTGTATTTGTTTTTGCTTATTTCGTACATTACACGTTTTAGAGACAAAATATGATTCTTGGGTTGGAAATAAAAGCTGCCGAAAACATGGTTGTAGTAAATGGAAGGAAAAAATAGCCAGCAAGAAAATAATATTTAGTACTCACCTATTCTTTAAAAATTCAAATCTATTAAAATTTGCCTTGTCACTCCAATTCTGATATGACTGCCAACTCTGTCTGATGAGGTCTTCCTCGTATTCCCGCAATGGAGTTTGTCCCATTTGTATCTGGAACGGGATGAGGAGGCATGGTGAGATTGTCCACATCTCCTTCCAACATTTGAACTACTGCTTTCATGGATGGCCGATCTGTTGGATACCACTGAATGCACCAGAGCCCCACAATAGCTAATTTTTTCAGTATAGTAGCATCATCACTTTCCTCAATTCGGATGTGCAACTCTTCTCCTTGACTTAATTGATTAGAAATCCATTCGGGAAAGTACACTTGGCTAGTGTTTGTTGTAGTATCATTATTCTTCCTCCCTCCAACCATTTCGAGCAATAACATTCCAAAGCTATAAACATCCGATTTATAAGATACCTTACCAAAATTCCTCGATAAAACCTCAGGTGCAATATAGCCCATCGTTCCTCTTGCAGCCGTCATTGACACAGAACTCTTTTCCTTGGAACACAACTTGGCTAGACCAAAGTCACAGACCTTTAGGTTGAAGTTGTGGTCTAACAAGATATTGTGGGGCTTGATATCAAAATGAAGGATCTGTTGGTCACAACCCTGGTGAAGATATTCAATTCCTTTAGCTATGCCTAGAGCAATATCTTGGAGCTTCTTCCAACCAAGGGAATTGCTCGTAGGATTAGCTCGGAAAATAAACTTTTCCAGTGAATCATTTGGTAGAAATTCATACATGAGAGCTCTTCTAAATCCGTCGGCACAAAAACCTACTAAACGAACCACGTTGACGTGATGGATTTTCCCTATTGTTCCAACTTCGTTGATGAATTCCTCCCCGTTTCCCTTGGAATTGTTGAGGACCTTTACAGCAACATAAATTTCATTGGACAGTTTCCCTTTATATACAGTTCCGTAGCCTCCTTCACCCAATTTTTCACTGAATTGATTTGTAATCCTTCTGATCTCTGCATAAGAGAATCTGGTGGGCTTTTGAGCTCTGTAATCTTCCAAAAAAAATTCAATCTTCGCCTGATCCTTTTTCTTTATTCTACTTGAGCTACAGACATAGTATAGTGCTACAAATGTTCCCACTGAAAGGAAAACACTTAAGGTGCCACCTGCAGATTACAAAATAAGACCAGTAATTCTAATGATATCTAGCACAAGATAGAAAAGTGTTGATGCAATAAATTATACAATATAAAGGTAAAAATCACCTGTAACCAAATATCTCCTACGTGCACCTGTAAGGAAATAAAGTGAAAATATCACCTCCTTGTGCTATTTAGAACATAATACAAGGCGCAACAACATGAGCAATTTTTTGTTTGAAAGATTTAAAAAATCAAAATAGAAGATGGATTGAGTAGAATTTTGCCTTGAGCTTCTCAGGGGCGGCAACGTTGTTCCATCCATTTCAGTTGAAGATCGTTTTCATTAAGTACATACCTTGGAACAGATGAAATTACATGAATCTTGGTACATGAATCCACAGGATATAAGTCAATGTTATCATCAGAAGTAATGGCAACGACTTCATAGCCGGGGACATTGAGACAAGGAATATATAAGGCAGTTCTATTAGTTGCAGAACAGTTGAAAAGACTGTAGTCGTACAAGTTATCTGTAAGGAAGTGAAACTGAGAGGCTGATAAACTAAGACTCACAAACTTTTGGGCAAGACATCCATCAGGATCATGTAGCTGAATTATTCGAGATGCATAATCAATTTTTGTTACTACTAGCTTAACTGAAGAACTCAGTTCTAGCAGAGTTTCATTTCTCTTGTTGCAATACAGATTGAAACCTGGATTGCCGCAATGTTCTGGCTGTAGCCTGAAAGGTGACTGAATGCTCGGGCCACCTTCAGCGCACCAGGTTGGTGGACAATCATCTAATCCTACTGCAAGCAGTGGAAAGAAATAGAAGAATAACTTGTAGCAGATGAAGATGAACATTTTATTCTTCAGTCTTATCTGTTTTCTGCATCTTCCTCTCTTTTCAATGTGATTCTTATATATATATATATATAGATAGATATAGATATAGATATAATTGTTTTGATCAAGTCACTCGAACAAAATTTATTTCAATTAACTGTTGGGAAACAAAAAGCTTTTCCTTTATGAAGTTGTCATTCAAATTGACTGCTTTAATAATTACTTAGCAGGAAGTATCGCAGAAACTACCAAAAGGCTACAAATCCCCGTATATCTCAAGTCCATGGAAGGAAGACTTGAGCATTCACACACGATGGAAAAGACTTGAGCATTCACACACGATGGAAGAAAGACTTGGGCATTCACACACGATGGAAAAGACTTGAGCATTCACACACTATGGAAAAGACTAGTCTTTCCCCCTGCAGTACGCTGAGCCTTGGACTTTCCCTCGGTAGTTTCTCTCACAAGTCATTGCCCAGTAATCGAAAATTATTTCGAACATTCCTGTTATCTTCAAAATGCTGTGATGATTACACGTATGAAGTAATTAGTGAAAACAATACATGGAATTTTAATCCTTCATCGTACAATCATTAATAGTTGACCCAATGCAAATTTTGGGAGTTGACCCTAAGTCTTGAAATTTCTGAATTTTTACTAAATGCTCCATTAATACTTCCAGTTGATCAATTGCAATCCAATTAATTTTCAATTGCTAGAATCAACTCCAATTGAGCTCAAAATAATTTTTTCACACTAATTATATTTGAGTTGGGATTTTTTAAAAATGAACATAATTTACCTAAATTAAGTAAATAACCACTCAATTTACGTATAATAGAATAAGAATAGTAAGGCTTGATAAGTGCATTCTGAAGCAGTCGAAGATGAACATTATAATCTTCAAACTCATCTATTTTCTTCACCTTCCTCTCTTTTCGGTCTGAATCTTACATTAGAAATTTTGTTTTGATCAAGTCACTTGAACAAAATTTATTTCAAATAACTGTTGGGAAACGAAAAGCTTTGTGGCCCAAGCATTAATTTCCTTTGTGAAGTTGTAATTTGAATTGACTACTTTAATAATCGATTAGCTCCACCGGAAAAGCAATACTTAGTTGCTGTGACGCTTCAAATTACTTTAATAATACTTCACTAAATACACTATACGAATAATAAACTAAAATGCAAATTCAATATTAAAGTAGTGAGAAGTCAAAATGGAAGTGGAAAATTTGATGTCAGTCCTAATTATTGCAGAGCATATTAAAAGGAAAATATTAAAAGTGAAATGTTTTGATGCTACACTCGCTATCATCTTTTAGAATGTGGAGGAAAATATTCCCACATGCATTAGTGTTTTCACGCACGCACGGTTTTCACGCATGCATTCTATTGGAAGGAAGACTTGAGCATTCACACACAAAGTAAGGAAGACTTGAGCATTCACACACGATGGAAAAGACTAGTCTTTCCCTTGCAGTACGCTGAGCCTTACTTTATGAAGCATAGGTTAGTCTTTCCCTTAGTAGTTTCTATCCACACTCTCACAAGTCATTGCCCAGTAATCAAAAATCATGCTTAGAGAAACCTTCCTCCTTGAATGTTTATCTGTCCTGACCCTACTCCAATTACTTCAAACATCCAGCACAAACTATAATGCCCAATGCAAGCCTTCTGCCTGTGGCAGGATTCCTAATATCAGCTATCCTTTCCGATTAAATGGGGATCCGAAAAGCTGTGGTGATTCCAACTATGAACTAGTTTGTGAAAACAGTACAGCCTCACTTTATCTAAATTCCCACAAGTACCATGTGCAAGCCATCAATTACAATAATTTTACTATTCATCTTGTTTATGCTGAATTAGAAAATGACACTTGCTCCTTTCCTCAGCATTCTCTATTTGAATACCACTTCACTAGTAATTATACTTATAGTGTCTACGGCTTGAAATCACCCAAATCACTTGAGTTTCATAAAATAAGTTGGCCTATTACTTTTATGAGCTGCCCATATCCCATAAATTCTTCTTTCTTGGAAACTGCTCATGGTGGCAACAGGGTCTTTGATTCAAATGATTCTCATTCATCAACCAGAAATAACACGTATGTTAGGGTTGGCAATTTGAAAGCATCAGATGTAGGAGATATGTGCAGTATAGATCTCATAGTGATGACATCGTGGCCATTTAAGGATGTCAATAATCTTTCGCTTTCAGACATCCATAGCTCTCTGCTGTATGGATTTGAGCTTTCATGGCTCTGGCTCCCCGTCTGCGTTTATGGTAAGACTTGAAGGGTGCGTTGGCCTGTTTTCTTCTAAATCCTATACTGATACAAGTTTGCCTAGAGAAACAAATGTATATTGGAGGTAAAATAGAGATGTCTATATGCTGTACAAAAAATTATAATATCCCAGTAACAATTAATATTTAAGGTGACACTTGTATTCATCATCCAATATTCCTTCTTTTGATGATTTATTAATGTGTAGAGGTCGTAATATCTCACCATTTATAAAAAACATATATATTGGTCTTGCAACAATTCACAAATCATACATTTCCGTAGTTAAATGTAATTTGACTTCAACGTCCTTACACTTGAAAGGTTAATTTCTTTAAATGTTTTTCTGACCATGTTTGGTTGTGGACGATGAAGGCTGCAGTATTGGTCCGTGGATTCGCGGTAAGGATCCTTTCACATTCTCTTTTCTTTATCTCAATTTAGATGATAGTATTACAATCCTCAAACTTATGCACATTGCAGTGCATTTCATTTTCACATAACACAATTGTTACTTCATAGGTTGTATTAATAAAGCGAATTATGTAATTATCTTTAATTACATATTGTAGAATTTGAATGGAAAATAACAAAAACAAGGTATATACACTTGTTAATTTGATGGGTATCTTTAATATAAATTGTGAAATCTTTATGAAATGCACATGCACTTACACTTACATGAATATTTTTCAAATCTAAAATCAGATGAAATATTGTATTATTATGTAATATTTTTTTCTCAAACATGTTTGGGTAAGTTAAAAAAAGTTGCTTATTTTGAAAGTAACTTGTAGCTTACTTTCAAATATGTAATGTACTCCATTTGGATTTTGATCAATAAAAAGTTATTTACTTTAAATTTATTTATTTAGTTATAAGTAAACTTTTTAAGTTTAGCCAAACATGCTCTTAGAGCTAGTTATATTTTTCTTGCATTCCTTCTTATTAGATTAATGGTTAATTTGCAGATGCCTTCATGCTAGTTCCCCAGATCATCGCGGGTAAGCTCTTTCCATTTTATATTGTGATGTCATTTGACATTACAATATAGAAATTTGTATCTTCAATGCAGAATTTCTAAAATCTTGTGTGGTAAATTACTTGCTTTTTGTATACTTCAAATCAGCAATTTAATGTACAAAGGGTCTAAAACTCAACCACAGTAGAAAGAGTTTTATTGTTAAGGATCCTTTCACATTCTCTTTTCTTTATCTCAATTTAGGTTACAGTGTTACAATCCTCAAACTGCAAAAATGTTTATAAGAAATTGTCTTGCAATATTTGGAAAAACTTATGCACATTGCAGTGCGTTTCATTTTCACAGAACACAATTGTTACTTCCTAGGTTGTATTATTAAAGCGGATTATGTTGTTCTTTATAAATTAATATAATAATTATCTTTAATTTCATATTGTAGAATTTGAATGGAAAATAACAAAAACAAGGTATATACACTTGTTAATTTGATGTGTATCTTTATTATAAATTGTGAAATCTTTATGAAATGCACATGCACATGCAAATATGCTTATATGAATATTATTCAAATGATCATGCTACATGTACAAAATCATTTACAAAATCTCTTACACACTACATACAATAGGGGATCCGCATTTTTTGTGAGAGGGAATGACACATTTTGTACAAATGTGTTTGTACATATATTTTTTATCCTTATTTCAAATCTAAAATCAGATGAAATATTGCATTATTAAGTAATATTTGTTTCTCAAATATTTTTGGGTAAGTTAAAAAAAGTTGCTTATTTTGAAAGCAACTTGTAGCTTACTTTCAAATATGTAACATACTTCATTACGATTTTGATCAATAAAAAGTTATTTACTTTAAATTTATTTATTTAGTTAGCCAAACATGCTCTTAGAGCTAGTTATATTTTTCTTGCATTCCTTCTTATTAGATTAATGGTCAACTTGCAGGGTCCTTCGTAGTAGTTTACGAATACATCACGGGTATGCTCTTTCCATTTTATACTGTGATGTCATTTGACATTACAATATAGAAATTTGTATCTTCAATGCAGAATTTCTAAAATCTTGTGTGGTAAATTACTTGCTTTTCAAATCAGCAATTTTTAATGTACAAAGGGTCTAAAACTCAACCACAGTAGAAAGAGTTTCATTTTCGTGCATGAATTTCTGTCACATTTTTTCTACATGCACATGAGAAATAAGGACGGTTGAGCTAGGTCTAAGAAGTTAAAGTTTGAATTCAAAATTAAATTATTCCTTCCTATCTGGTTTTAAAGGCTATGGGTCTAGTCAACCCCCACTTGGAGAACCTGACACATTTTTCCAACATATAAAACACGTTTTTTTTTTTTTTTTTTTTTTTCTTCTACTTATTTTCAACCATACATTCTTCAATAAAATAATATTTTTCATCACATCAATAATTTTTCCTTATTTTTCAATCACATATTCACCATCCATCACATCCAAAAAATGCATTTTTTTCCAAACGAGGGCTAAATCTTGTTTGAGATTCATTTGATAGAAACTCATTCTTAAGTACATATTTTCTTAAGCCTGTTTGGTTTCCATTTTTTCTCCGTAAAAATGAAAAATATGATTGTTATCCATCACATTCAGCCACCATTTTGACTTTACATCTCTTGTGTAGGGCCCATAATGACTATATTTTTCATTCTCATTTTACAAAAAATGTGTATTAAACAGAAAATAATTTTACACGTAAATATAAAAATTCTCTACTTTTTCCACACATCTTTCAAAAACTCACTATTATTACTACATATAAATGGGGTTCAAATACACCTTAAATGTAAAATAGCTCAACTTTTTCACGTTCGAGGCAAAGAAAGAATTCCTATTTATGTATATTTAGACTTCAATGACCTTGCATTTTAAGTTTCTCTAAATTTTTGTTCTGACGATATTTGGTTGTTACAATGTAGGTGAATATCGTGAGTATTGGTACAGTAAATGTAAGGATTCTTTCACTCTCTCCTCTTTATCTCTATTTAGGTTAAAGAAAGACAGTATTGAAGGACCAAATCCTTGAACTGCTATAATGTTTATAAAGAAATTGTCTTGCAATATTTCAAAATTTCTGCTTTACATTGCAGCGCATTTAAATTTTCATAACACAATTTTTTCTTCCTCATAGGTTATGTTAAATTAATAGATTATGTTGTTCTTTATACCATAATACAATATTATCTTTAACATAATATTGCGCAATTTGAACTGAAAGTAACCAAAACATAGGTACAAAACACTTAATAACCGTGAATTATGAAATATACACACACATGCAAATAAACTTACATGGATATTAGTCTAATGTAAAATAAAATGCAATATTGTATAATTAAGTAATATTTATATCTCAAACATGTTTAGATAAGTTAAAAAAAAACGTATTTATTTTCAGAGTAACAGAAAGAAGATAAATGAAATGGTCGAAATTCAACCTTTTGTCTTAAATACAAAAAAATAAAAAATAAATAAATCAAATCAAAGAGGGGCAAAAGTAGCCAAGTGAACAAGGCAGTGAATCCACCATGCACAGGCTTTGTCAAATAAGTGGGTTTTTTTGTCAAATAAATAATCTACTTTATTTCAATTTTGGTCAATAAAAAGTTACTTTAAAATTTATTTATTTAGCTTCTATTTGAGCCCCATTGTTTGGCATAATACATTTATAATAATGATTTTTTTTTTTAAAAATACGTAGTTCAAAAGTAGAAAAAAAAAAAATAATTTAGAGTTTACGTGCAAAATTATTTTATTGCGATAATTCGGTTGAAATGAGTATGAAAAAAATAAAAATAAATAATAATAATAATAAATTAGAGAATGGGACCCAAACAAGGACTTAGTTATTAGTGAACTTTTTAAGTTTAGCCAAACATGCTCTTAGAGCTAGTTGTTTTTTTTTTTTTTTTCTTTCTTCTTATTGGATTAATGGTCTACTTGCAGGGTGGATTGTAATTGCATTTCTCATTTGCGGCATGGGTAAGCTCTTTCCATTTTATTTTTTGCCAAACATAGACTATATTTATTTTTTCTATACTTCAAATCCGCAATTTAGCCCCTGTTTGATAGCCATTTTGGGGAGAAAATGCATTTTTGAATAGTTGATTGATGGAGAATATGTGGTTAAAAATTATGGAAAATTTTTGAGTTTGCGTGTAATATTATTTTATTGAAGAATGTGTGATTGAAAAGAAGAGAGAGAAAATGCATTTTGAGAAAAATAGCTACCAAACAGGAACTTAATGTATAAGGGGGTCTAAAACTCAAGCACAATAGAACGAGTTTCATTTCCACAATTCAAGTGCCAACTTTATAAAAATATTATATTCTAACCATTTTCTATTACAGGTGCAGTATCATGCATGAATGTATTTCTGCCTCATTTTCCCCCTAACTACAGTTTCTTTTCTTCTGCACGCATATGAGAAGTAAGGAAAGTTGAGCAAGGTCTATAGAAGTTGAAGTTTGAATTCAAAATCAAATTATTCCTTCTTATCTGGTTTTAAACTTGAAGAACCCTGACACATTTTTCCAACATATAAATGTAAAGAAAGAATTCCTGGAAGTATCATGTCTTTGCTAAATAATTTTCTAATTATTCTTCTCGTTTCTAAATGAACAGCGATCAACTTTGCATTGAGGATCTTAATTGGGTTCCCTTTCATGTTCGGATTACTTATCTATAAACTGAGAAGAAGGCACTTATCAATATTTAATGCAATAGAAGACTTTCTACAAAATCAGAATAACCTGATGCCCATCAGGTACTCCTATTCAGACATAAAGAAAATGACCAAAGGTTTCCAGGAAAAAATGGGTGAAGGAGGTTATGGTTCTGTTTACAAAGGAAAGCTTCGAAGTGGAAGGGATGTAGCAGTAAAAATACTGGGTAAAAGCAAAGCAAATGGACAAGATTTCATCAATGAAGTTACCACTACTGGAAGAATTCATCATGTCAATATAGTTCGACTTGTTGGTTATTGTTCAGATATGTCCAAATGTGCTCTTGTATATGACTTCATGCCTAATGGTTCACTTGAGAAGTACCTCTCTTGTCAGCAAGGTGGAACTCACTCATTAACTTGGGAGCAAAAACATGCGATTACACTTGGAGTTGCTCGAGGGATTGAGTATTTGCATCGAGGCTGTGACATGCGAATTCTGCATTTCGATATCAAGCCACACAACATACTTCTCGATGATAACTTCACTCCAAAAATTTCTGATTTCGGGCTAGCCAAATCTTACCCGACTGGAAATAGTATTGTGACTATTACTGCTGCACGAGGTACAATTGGTTATGTAGCTCCTGAATTGATCAACAGAGGCATTGGGGCTGTCTCGTACAAGGCAGATGTTTATAGCTTCGGAATGTTGTTGATCGAAATGTTAGGTCTAAAGAGAGACTCGATACAAAATACAGAACTTTCTAGCCAATACTTCCCCGATTGGATATATGGTCGTTTCAACCAGGGTAAGGATCTTGAAATTGGAGATGCTAAGGAATCAGGCTGTGAAGAAAGCAAAATTACTAGGAAGATGACAATAGTTGCATTATGGTGCATACAGATGAATCCGGTGGATCGTCCTTCAATGAGTAAAGTAATGGAAATGCTAGAAAGTGAAGTTGAGACTCTGCAAATTCCTCCTCAGCCTTGCCAACCACCCCTGCACGTTGTGCCACCTGAGGACCAAACATGGGGAACAGATTCGACCGACTCCATAGCCTTGCTATGCAATGCTTCTAGTTCAGTAAATTTAAATGTTGAGTGATAAATCTTTACCAATACTCAAATTGATACAATGTCCCTTTTTTCTCTCTGTTCAGTTTCTTGCTTTGTGTTCATGCAATTCTCATTAGTTGGAAACACTGCACTGTTGTGTTGTGTTGTGTTGTGTTGTGTTATGTTGTTTGGTAATGTGTAATGTATAATTTAGGCAGTATTAAGGAAGAAACGAAAGTTGAATTCTCGTCAACTATACATGCAATAAGAATGTTAGCAATTATCGTAGTAGTTTAATAAAATTATAAGCTTTGAACCTTATAAGCTTCAGTATTTATTGCTTTTTCGTTAATTTTACGTCTTCATTTTATATACTCATTTATATTGTCAAAATGTTTTAAAGTTACAATTCTTCATTTCGTCATCATTGCTTCTTTCATATATGTTCAATCCCATATTCTTCATTTCGTCACCATTGCTTCTTTAATGTATGTTCAATCCCATATCCAACTTGTATTAAAAAGTGTGACCATAACATTTTTTGTAATCCGAACCAGATCTGACACCATTTTTTTTTAAAGCGGAACAGGTCTCATACCAATTTGTTGAGAATTCGGCCAAATAATTAAAAAAAGAGAATAATATGGGTAATATGAAAATAAAGGATCACAAAGAAAACAAGATTTACATGGAAACCCAAATTCGGGAAAATCACGGGCATAGATGGAAAATTCAATATAATCAGTAGTCAAGAGTTACAAAAGATTTCTTTGAATCAATAACTAATTGATCAATTCCAATGTGTTATACATCACATATAATGAAGAGTTTAATATAATGTGAAATCCCAATACAATGTATAAAATCATTAATGGAAAATTTGGGATGAAATATGAGTCAAATTCACATTGAACTCTTTCATGTCATCTTCAAGTCTACTACAACTCCCAATGCTCCTCCAGTATTTTCAATCAACTACTCAACAAATATTTGGGTCACAACCTAATCCTAACACCATCAATAGGGACAATTGAGATTTAATTTTGGAGTTATCATAGAGAATTTAATCGAAACACAAGTGATAAACTACAAGAATTCCCCACAATTGATTGGGTCCACTAAAATTGTCCTTCAATTTTAAGGTACGTGGAAATTGTGTGAAATTGTAACGTTCATATTAATTGTTTCTGTTGTGTGGGACCTAGACTTGTAGAGTAAAATAGGTAAAGGACCTAGAGCATCACATTAGAAGGTTGAAAATTCGAAATTGTACTACTTGAAACAACTGTAATCTTTACGAAATTCTACAAGACACTAGAAAATTTTCATGCTCTTTTATTCTAAAAATATTAAATGAATGAGTCATTATCGTGAGATACATTACAAATTTTAGTAATTGATGATATGGGTTAATGTATTAAACCATGTTGATGAGCAAATTATCAACGCCTCATGTTGTCACACATGCTTCTTTATGTTGTGTCAAATTTGCCGATCGAAATGGCAAGCAATTTTATATTTCTTATAATCTTTTGGAGCTAATCTACATATACAGATTTAGTAATATTGGATTAAAATCATATACAAGGGAGTATTAGAAATTTTAAAATTTGAAGGCATTGATGTCAAAATAAAAAAGATTTAAAACGTAAATACATCAATCTCATATAAACTTTTTACTATAACTTCTCTCTTTATCTTTTTGCCAAACTTGTTTCTTGCGCACTTGTCAAAAATAACATGGAAAGGATAAGGAAATAAATGTGGTCTATAAATTGGTTAATCTATGAGAAAAGTGAGAGGTTGTAAATTTGAGAAAGACTAAAGTATGTTCGAAATATTTTTTTTACAAGCATGCCACTTTTTATTGTATTAAATGTTCAAAACTTTACTCGTTGTCTCATTTATGCTTCCAATTTTTACATTACATTCTTATTATCATCATTTAGTTAATTAGAATATCTTATATATGATGATGATTTTGTCCAAATATCCCTACTATATTAAAAGAGAGGGTGGTGTGCGTACTATTCATTTGTGCATCATTGCTTTCACACTTAATTTTTTTGCACTATTTATAATCTGATTCTTCTACAGTGTAGTCACGATTGAAAATTCAAAGCCACAATTGTTGACTTTAATTCATATTTCACTCTCTCTCACACACACACAAATATAAAGAGACAATAAATTGGGCCGCAGTGAAATTTCACAATTACCAACAACGCTCATTAATGTGGGCCGAAAAAATTGAAACCAAATACATGAATCTTGTTGCTTTTCTTCCAATCCAAATTGGTTATGGAAGATGAACCGAGCTAGATTTTCATCTATAAACAGAAAGAAAAATGACATACCTTAAATAAATCTTAAGAAAATCATAAAGAAATACAATATATATATCTTCTCATACCCTAAGATAATTCTTACAAATTTCGGGGTTTTCTTCCTTGCAATTGATGGAGAAAATACGATTTAGCCAAAACTAGTTTTTTCCTTCTCTTTATTTGTAACCTATCAATGTAAAGTTGAACATGTAATAAAATAGAAAAGCTCACATTTGCTATTCATTTTGTTTATTTAAATTATAATGGACAACATAAGTCAGACAACATACTTCTCGATGATAACTTTGCTCCCAAAATTTCTGATTTCGGGCTAGCCAAATCTTACCTGACTGGAAATAGTATTGTGACTATTACTGCTGTACGAGGTACAATTGGTTATGTAGCTCCTGAATTGATCAATAGAGGAATTGGGGCTGTCTCGTACAAGGCAGATGTTTTTAGCTTCGGAATGTTGTTGATCGAAATGTTAGGTCTAAAAAGAGACTTGATACAAAATACGGAAATTTCTAGCCAATACTTCCCAGATTGGATATATGATCGTTTCAACAAGGGTAAGGATCTTGAAATTGGAGATGCTGAGGAATCAGGCTATGAAGAAAGCAAGATTACTAGGAAGATGACAATAGTTGCATTATGGTGCATACAGATGAATCCGGTGGATCGTCCTTCAATGAGTAAAGTAATGGAAATGCTCGAAAGTGAAGTTGAGACTCTGCAAATTCCTCCTCAGCCTTGCCAACCACCCTTGCAAGTTGTGCCAGCTGAGGACCAAACATGGGGAACAGATTCGACTGGCTCCATAGCCTTGCTATGCAATGCTTCTAGTTCAGTAAATTTAACTGTTGAGTGATAAATCATTACCCACCAATACTCACATTGATACAATGTCTCTCTCTCTCTCTCTCTAGTTTCTTGCTTTATGGTTATGCAATTCATTGCTGATTAGTTGGAAACGCTGGTGTGGTGTGTTGTGTTGTTTGGTCATGGATCCAGTATCAGCCCTCAATCCAGGCCTCATATACGAATTCATAGTTGAAGATTTAATTATTTGAATTTTTTGTGCATTGAATTACCCGGCTCAACAACTGAACAGCCTAACCAGAAGAAATTTCAGCTGTGACTCTAGCAAACAATACAGCCTGAACGACCTAAATTACCCATCATTTGCAGTATCAATTCAAGCACAAATGGGTGGTACTTTTAATCTTAGTTAATCATTTTGAAGCTTCAATTAACGTTCACCAATTGAACCTAGGGAAGGCGGCCCATGGACAATTTTGATATATACCCTACTTTTCTTTAAAGAAATTGAAAATACCTTCTTTTTCACTTTTTGGAGTTTAGCAAGTGGTAATTCCACTCATCCATATGTTTTAAGATCAAATTTTAAAAATCAGATCCGAAGTTTGTTCATTCAAAAATAAGATATTCTTAATTAATTAATAGACAAAATAAATATTTTTATTAAATATAAAAATTCAAAAGCTAATTCATCTACCACACAATTTCATCCCCGAACCCTAATTATATCTCTCCATTATTTCTCTCTCTAAACCTGGTGCCTTTCTCTTCTCTCTTCTAGTGATGGCAATGGGCTCGGCTTGGCACGTGAACACTCGAGCTTGGCCCTAACACGTCACGAGCCGATCTCGTGGCACGTTGGTAACGAGCCGTACTCGATGGACGAGCTCAACTCAGCCCACGAGCTTTTTTAAAAATATTTTTTTTGCAGATTTTCAGGCTTTTTTGTTAAATCTTTTTTAAAAATTTTTGACGAGCCCACGAGCCGAGCTCGACTCTTTGGGTACAACCTGTGCTTGAGGTCGGGATTGGGCTCGTCATTTTATAAGCCGAGCCGGCTCGACCCAACTGCCATCCATACTCTCTTCTCTAACCATCTCTATCATCTTCTCTCACCATCAGATCTGAGCCCACAGCCACGGTCCTAGGTGTAGCCATGGCTGCTGTCATAAGGCTTATCGCTGGTAAGGGTAAAGGCAGATGGGAATATACAAGTTGCTGTCACTATTCGAAGTTATGTGCTTGAATGGCTGTTGCGCGCTGCACTATAAGCAGCATTGGCGGCATCATCACAGTACCGCTCGAGACGTATTCCGGCGGTGTCTTCTCGTATGTGGCAGCATTTTTCGACACTAATTGAAATTCGAGAGAGAAGAAAATGGCGACAAGACTTATGGCGTGTGGTGTCAAACTGGTGCTTGCGCAGACACAGATGCTAGAGTTTGAAGGGATTGTTGGTGACTTAACTTGTTTTGTGTGAGGAAAAGAGGGGTATGGTAGATTCGAAGGAATCTATTAGAATATGGGATCGAAGAGGTGATGAGCAAAGTGGCCACTCCTTGCGGTTTGCGGTGGCCTCGATCTGTGGTCGTGGCGGTGGTGGTAATAATTTTTTTCCTAGTGGTGGATCTGGAGCGACGATGTAGTGGTGTTTTTTTGCAATGGGTTGATTTGTTTGAGATAGTGGTGGTGGTTCTAGCGACGACAGTGGTGAGATGGTGGTCGCAAGTGTTGGTGGTGATCACAAATTATTTGGTTGGCTGTGACCAATAAATAATATATGACCAATAAAAAATATAAATTGTGATGAAGAAATAATTTCTGATCTAAAAAATTGTTAATTTGTGACCGATAATTTGATAATTTGTGACTGTATAATAAGTTGTGATTTATAATATTTTATTTTTACATTTTTACCCATGTTAGATTATGTGTTACTTGTCTTGTTTTCTATTGAAAATTTGCGATTTACATGAATTACTTCATAATGTTTTGTATCTTTGATTTAGCTGGTGGTGTCTCTTTGAAGGAAGATATATATGTAGAGTATTTATACAGGATGAGAGCTATGATTTTCATCTAAACCTTTTTTTTCCGCCATTTCGTGTACCTTTGCTGTAAATTCTTTGTGATATGAAGGAAGAAAACAAGAATTTTCTCATCAATTTGTAGATTTTTTATATTAAAATATACAAATAAATTATGAGCTGAAATATTAGTCCATGTTTGACATCCTTTATTTTAATTTATTTCTCATACTCATATATGTAATGATTGATTTTTTTAGAGGTTTACTCCTCATATTCATATTCATATATATATATATAGTGCAAAGAAGAGCCTAAGATGGTTCTACTATAATAAGTATATATAATAATGAAGTGTTGGGATAAAATAGGATTCAAAAATCTGCCAAAATTGTGAACTATTCCAAACCCGGAAAAGAGCTTCCATTCGAGCTACGGTATGGCGGATGTTGATCGATAGTCAGTAGCTCGAACGGCCTTCTCACGGATAGCGAGAGCTGGCACCCATGTTCTGAGTGCTTGAGTGGATGCTGAGCGAGTAGTAAGTGTCGATGCAATGCTTTTTCTCCCTGCACGATTTCTTCATCTCCTATTGCGAATTGGACTCCTTCAAATCTTCTTCAAGTCCAAGTGTCCAACACAAATCATAAACTCCATGTTAAACTCCCAAATTGAATTCCAACGAGAATTTTCAAATAGACTTCAACTAGAATTCTCAAATAGTCTTTCAAATAGAATTCAGAACAAACCCTAATTCTAATAGTGTCCATTAGGATTTATGTAAATTGTCACTTTTGATGAATCTATTTTATCTTATTGATGCTTTCTTTTCCATCATATGAATTTGTTTTATTAAGATCGAACTTGTAATCATCATCAAAAAGAAAAAGATGGGTTACAGAAACTAGGGGGCGCAATTTTTCTCTTGTAAACTTTTTTTCATCATAATAAATTACTATATCAATGAATAATGACGTACACTCATATTGAGAAGAATTTTTATAAATTTTGCGTATTATTATGTGTCTATTTTCTTTCTACAATTTTATTGTTCTCGGTGATATAAAATTAGGGTTTCTAATTCGCAACAATTTTCACTCTCAATAATCTATAAGACTTGTCTCATGGATTTATTCACGGATTGAGCACCCTAACAAGCCAATTTTTGAAACCTATATAACACATTTAGTCGTTACACCCTGCTGGCAATAACCCCACCAAGCTTGTAATCACAATTATCACTCGCAAAGCCATCACCACCACCTATGAACACGATACATTTCTCTATCCACGTACAAACTCATCATCATAGAATTTTGTTAGTTCTAGAAGAAAATGATGGTTTAAGAGTCTCTGCTCAACGTGCTGGAGACTATGCAAGTGTATGTCTTTATATTGGTTACAATCTCTCTATCCTAACAGATTCTATAACAGGTATGTAAATGACTAATGAATTCCTTGATTGTTGTAATTGCTGGATAGAATAGGAAACCATCTTGGCTGGCTTGTTTGGCTCTCCATGAAATTGATTTGATTATGATTGAATCTCGGCTGAATGAATCTCGATTGGGTTTCGATTGATTCGATTGCTTGTGAATGACTGGGATTCCTTTTGCACGTGGACTGCCTGGCTTCCTTCCTTTTCTTCCTTATCTTTCCAAGTAATGTTTCTACTAATACCCTCTCCCTCAAGTTGTGACAGGGCTGGAGACACAACTTGCTACGAAGAGAGTGTAAACTGGACTTGGGAAGACCCTTAGTAAAGATATCAGTGAGCTGATTCACAGATGAAACATGGCGTGTGACAAGTTGACCAACAGTAACTCGCTCATGAACAAAATGATAATCAAGTTCAATATGCTTGCTTCTAGCATGAATTACGGGGTTAACAGTCATGTGTAGTGCACTCAAATTATCACAAAAAAGAACTGGTGGAGATCAAAGCGGAACTTGGAGATCACGGAGGAGGAAAGTGAGCCAAGTAAGTTCAGCTGCAGTGTGAGCCATAGAGCGATATTCAACTTCAGTACTAGATCGGGACACAGTGCTTTATGTTTTTTTGCACACCAAGAGAGAAGATTCCGACCAAGAAATGTGCAGTACCCAATGGTAGAATGCCTAGTAGTAGGACATTTGGCCCAATCTGCATCAGAAAAAGCAAAGAGATCAAGAGTAGACTGTGAGTAGAATTGTATGTCAAGAGAAAGTGTCCCTTTAATATAGTACAAAATGCATCGGACCAGTTTTAAGTGTGAATGACAAGGAGTTTGCATAAATTGAGAAGCAAAATTGACGCTAAAAGCAAGGTCAGGTCGTGTGAGTGTTAAATACTGAATTGCCCCTACAATACTACAGTAAACACTAGGATCAGCAAGGGGAGTATCATCTACAGCACTACTGAATTTTGTTTAGAGAGGAGTGCTCATTGGTTTGCAATTAGTCATATGAGTCTTGTCTAGAAGTGTAAGAGCATAGTGGGTCTGAGAAACATACAGGCCATCAGCGTTAGGAGAAATTTCCATCCCAAGAAAGTGATGAATGGTACCGAGGTCCTTCATAGCAAATTCATGGTGCAGAACGTCAATAAACTGATTCAGGAACGATGGACTTGAACTTCTAAGCAACATATCATCAACGTAAAGTAGCAAAACTAGTATACCACGAGGAGAATGAAAAATGAATAAGGAAGGATCCGCTAAGCTGCAAAAGAATCCAAATTGTAAGAGAAATGTACTAAATCGATCAAACCATGCTCTGGGCGCTTGCTTGAGTCCATACAGGGCTTTCTCAAGTTTACAAACATAGCTCGGATGAGCGGAATCAACAAGACTAGGAGGTTGACTCATATAAATGTCCTAGGTGATGTGACCATGTAGAAATGCATTTTTGACATCTAATTGTCGAATTTCCCAGTGGTAAACAAGAGCGAGACTGATGACCATACGAATAGTCCCTGGCTTAATGATTGGAGAGAATGTTTCAACATAATTGACTCCATCCACTTGATGATATCCTATTGCCACAAGTCAAGCTTTAAGGCGGTCAAGTGAGTCATTAGCCTTTAGTTTTGACTTAAACACCCACATCGATCCTATGACATGCATATCTGGAGTCCGTGGCACAAGTTTCTAGGTGTGGTTATGATGCAAAGCTTCAAGCTCTTCAAGCATTGCCTTGCGCCATCTAGGATGCTGAAGAGCGACTTTAGCATTTCAAGGTTCTTGTGGTATCTCACCCCGAGCCACATGAAGAGAGTATTTGGGATTCGGCTTAGTGATCCCATCTTTGAGTCTTGTTACCATATGATGTTCAGTGGGAGGTGTTGGTGATTGCTGTGAACGAACAATAACATTAGATCCCCCACGAACAAGATCTGAAGATGATTCAGGGAAAGTAGTCCCTTCAAGCACCACTAGGGAGTTTTGTTCAGCAAAAGGTTCTGGGGATGATACAGGGGAGCCGCATTGTAAGCTGTTCGAGGCCTCTATGCTGACATTTGCATCTGAAATGTTCCTGTTATGGTAAGAACGAATTTCAGCAGTCTCAAAAACCACATGCCTGCCAACTTCGACATCTGATGAACTGACCGGTGGATTCAACTGATCATCAGGGGCAGGTGTTAAAGAATCCTAAAATGACAAAGAAGTTGGAGCAATATTAGTCGTATCAAACCAGTCATGAAATTCAGTAATAGTAGAAGGGGCAGTGGGATTTTGTTTTTCTGCTGATTTACAAGGGAATAAATCCTCTGAGAATGCAACATGGTGAGAGATGAAAAATCGGCGACTAGGGGGATGATAACATTGATACCCTTTATAGTTATTGCTGTAACCTACAAAAATACAAGGAAGCGTTTGAGGATCAAACTTATTTCTTTTAGAGTCCCAGGTGTATGGATAACAACATGAGTCAAAGACTCGTAAACATGAATAATCAGGATTTCTATTATGCACATTATGATAAGGAGTATCAAAATCAATAGCTGAAGAGGGCAGTCCATTCATTAAAAAAAATGCATTTTGAAATGCTTCCACCCAAAATTATTTGGGAACTCCACTGTGAAACAATATGGTCATCCCAAGTTTCCTTATGACTCGATGATGACGTTCAACAGATCCGGTTTACTGTGGAGTATATGGGCAGGAGAGTTGATGGATTATTCCTTCATGCTTGAAATGTGAAGTCAATGTGGAATTTACAAACTCGCCTCCTCCATCCGAATGAAAGATGTGAGTGTTTTATTACTCCTACACGTGAACAAATCAACAAGTAAGTAATAAACACAATTATAATGCAAGAATCAATACAAAACAATCAAGAAAAATAAGCAAGAAGGTGAAGAACGAAGAAACGATAATCCCCCTTTTGCTAGGCTCAGAAATTTTCGATCCAACACCACAAAGGTAATACCAACAATAGATTTTCGGAGTCCAAGATATACACAAAGTATAGGGCACACAAAGGCAAGGAGAAGAAAGCTTCAAAGGCACAAAGCAATGAGTTTCTCAAGAGCACAAAGCAAGGGACGGTTTTCACTCTTTGTTGGTGGCTTTTGGTAGGGTTTTTAGGTCTCTTTTTGTAGGTAAGGAAGGGAAAACGAATTTCCAAGATTTCCTACCAAAACTTACGGGATTGGTATCAAAGGGGATAAGGTAGGTTACCAAAGATTAGGGATAGTGTATATCTCTAACTACCAAGTCCATCTTTGATTAGGTATTGAGCACCTAGCCCTAATGGGCCGATTCCCTCTAAATACCCAACTTAATTGGGTTACTACAATTGTGGTGTGGATCGTTAATTCATATTTCAATCCCGGGCTTAAAGCCTATGAAACGAAACGGGTCGCGGTTTTTCATCATTGCCTAGAGGGTTGTTTGGGCATCACTAAAATGCCTAACAAAAGATTTTAATTTTCTTGTTAAATTGCCAGTCCACGTAGCGTTTGAAGGCAAAATACGCAAGAGTAAAATCAGATTTGTGATGCAAGGGAATAAACCAACAGTATTTGGAATGATCATCAACAGTACAAGCATAATAATCAAAATTCCCAATAGATGAAACAGGGGCAGGACCCCACAAATCGCAATGTATTTTTTTAAATAAATCAGAACTGACACATTCAGAATGAGAAAATGGAAATTTACTTAATTTTCCTAATTGACAACTCTCACATAGACCAATCCTTTTATTTGTACTAGTGCTTTTAATTAAACCCTTAGATTTGAGAAGGTTAACAGTGGACATGTGTGGATGGATGCCTAAGCCTTTGATGCCACACCTCCTCTGTGGTATTGTGAACCTATTTGAGAAATGAGCTTCATGGTGTGGTGACAAAATGTACAGATCACCTCTGCGATGCCCCATCATTAGTATTCGTCCTGTCTCTCGCTCTTTAATATAGAAATTTGCATTAGAGAATTCACAATTAAACGGAAATTGATCAGTAGGTTGACTAACGGAAAGTAAATTACGAGCCAAGGAAGCAACTCTTAGAACATCACGCAACATTAGTTTTTCTTTACCATTTTTAGCATGTCACCAACGGCTTTAATGGAGAGAGCATCCCCATTACCAATGAGAACTGAATCAGTTCCCAGATATGAGCGTAAATTGAACAAAAGTTTTGAATAACCTGTCATGTAATTCGAATCACCCGTATTAGTTGTCCATTCGGTGTCTTGCAAAGATGTATCAAGTGTAAGAGCAGCAAGAGCATGAGGAATTTCTTCGGCACGAAATTGTTTATCTTTGTACCAACAGAAGGATCCAATATGTCCAAAATTTTCACAAATCTGACATTTTTCATAGCGGTATCTTTCACCCTCTGCAGGAGTCATTCGACGAAACTGACCTTCAATGGGCATAGGTTCAGTCCCAGATCTCCATTTTTCATTTCGACCTTAGGAGTATTTGTGTTTGTGGGTTGGAAGCCCCTGCCTTGGGAGGTAAAGTCATGGCTAGTGGATCGATTGCCATTGCCTTGCTGACCAGAAAAACGATTGTTATTACCATGTTGATTCCTTTGTCGTTGACCATAGAATGCTAGGTGTTGAGGTTCATGCCATTGAATACGTTGTTCATAGCCTTGCAGTAAGGAGACTACCTTTGAGTACCCTGGCATTGGTGGTTTCAATATTTTGTGGTGGTAAAGGTCTCATAACGTGGTCATAGACTTGTGAGGAGATAGTAGACCTTCTCTCGATCTTGTACAGGATGACTAATTGCTGTAAGACTGTCGCACAATTTTTTAAATTGACGAAGATGATCAGCTAATGGAGTTGTAGCATCTTTCTTGAGATAGGTAAGCTGTTGGCATAGAGTGAATTCTCTTTCTTGCGAATCTTGGGCATAGGCTTCTTGAAGTCCTTCCCAAACTTGTTTGGCAGTTTGAAGACCAACAACCAGACCAAGAGCTTCCTCTGTCAAGGTGCCAATGATCCACCCTCGAAGTAAGCAATCTGATTTTCTCTATTCGAGATAGTCTTCACTGAATGTAGGTTTGTCCATTTTTGCGAATTCTGGAGTGTAAATGTCTGGGATGTCCAATTCTTCATTGAGATGATCAAACAGATATTGGCTTTCGGCTAGTGAGATGACTTGCTCACACCATAGTGGGTAATTTTCTGCATTAAGTTTCATGTTGACAAAGTTGCTGACATTGAGAGAGATAGTGGCCATGGTTATAGCGGAAGAATAGAGAAAAGCTCTGATACGAAGAATAAAATGATGGTTTAAGAGTCTCAGCTCAACGTGCTGGAGACTATGCAAGTGTGTGTCTTTATACTGGTTACAATCTCTCTATTCTAACAGATTCTATAATAGTATGTAAATGACTAATGAATTCCTTGATTGTTGTAATTGCTGGAAAGAATAGGAAAACATCTTGGCTGGCTTGTTTGGCTCTCTATGAAATTGATTTGATTACGATTGAATCTCGGCTGAATGAATCTCGATTGGGTTTCGATTGATTCAATTGCTTGTGAATGACTGGGATTCCTTTTGCACATGGACTGCCTGGCTTAGTTCTCTGGTCTAGAATTGTCTTTTTCCCCCGGTTAGAACTGAAGGATAGAGTGGCAGAGAAAATTCAATGAGGGAATGGGAAAAAATAATATCCCAAAAGTGCCAATGTAATGATTAAATGACAGATTTTTAATTTTTTTTATAAATGAATGATGAGTAGTAATATGTGAGGGAATGGAAAAACAATCTTTTATACAAGGAATGTATCTCATCTGTAATCTGCTTGTGAATGATGACAACTGCGATTTGGAGTGTGAGAAGAAATTGTTTGAATAACAGTACATTAGATTTGTGAATCTTAAATTAAGTCTTAAAAGTAATCAATAGATGAAATTGTTATACCCTAATATCTGATTCCATATTTGAATCCCAAATCAATTTCTATATGCATATTACTATTTTTAATTAGTTAGATATAGTTAGAAAAATAATCATAACGGTCATATTTGTTTTCATTCGTCAAATAGAAGTTAGAGATAATAAATTAAGTATTAAATTATAGTTCTCATGGGAACAATAATTGCAAGTTAATGGTCTATTATATTACTTGCTACGATATCGTACACTTGTTATAGAAAAACGCAACAACGATTTTTAGAATAGCGCTTTGAAGTGTAGTAGATATCCTCATTTTCCTTTTCTAAGCTCTCATAATTCTGAGTAAGATCCATTTGCAATTTTGCATCTGAAACTTACTTTCTGCAGAATTCTATTTCGTAATAGAGGTTTTCAATTTCCTGTTTCAACATTTCTTCATCATCATCATTTCTTTGCTTGTTTAATAAAGATAAATTTAGAGTAGAATAAATATATAAAAAAATGGTGCAAATATATATCATTTAAATAAATTAATTTAATAAAGATAATATTGGAATCTAACCTCAATTAATATAGCCCTTGTGTGAGATAGCTTATCTGTAGATTTTTATCGATTTTTTGACAATTATACAGTGTAACAATTAGAAGCTGCATATGTGGACTAGCTCATACCAGCCAGAATGGTTGAAAAAAAAAAAAAAAATGAATCATCTGTCTTTTTACATTTGAATTACTAGAAATGTCTTCTGAAGAAGAATGAATGCAATGTCAAAGAGGCATTTAGGTCATTCCATTGTCCACTTTAATTGTTGGATACTAGGGTATTTAATAATTTTGATGTTCACTGTATAACTATAAAAAAATTGCTAAAAATTGAAGAATAAGCGATCATATATGGACATAATATTTTTCAAAAAAAATTTAAAACTTTAATATAAATAAATTGAAAGTAGAATAAAAATATAAGAATAGTATAGAATAATAGAATAATTTTATCTATCATTATGATGATGGAATATCGATAATGTGATAATCTATGTAAAATAATGAGATTGAGCAATTCAATTTTCATGAGAGAGAGGGGAGGAGACGTGATCTCAAGAGACATAAATGTAAGGATGATGAATAATGAACTGCTATATCATCAATGTTTTGTCATCACGATGATAAATATCATTACTCATAAAAATAGTTGCTCCTATGGCATCAATATAATCATGTGGGGCGTGGAATGATAAAGTAAAAAATCTCTATTAAAACAACAATTTGAAAAAACAATCAGCACCTAACACGTCGTACGAATTGAAAGTACATGCATCTTCAAACATGTGTCCTACACACCCTCAACTATCAAATTAGTCAAACATTGTGGTCCACATACAAGAAAGAGATGCCACGTAACTACTTTCTAGAAATTATAATCAAAGTCAGTTACCACTTTTCACCCCCACTTACCCAACAAATCCCACGTCCCCATGCCACGTGCTTTCATATTAATCTCAGTCAACCACGTGTGTTGGATTAATGTCCCAACAGTATTAGTGGGGGCTCGGTTGACGAAGTCACAAATACCTGCCCACCACGTAGTAATAATCGAAACCAATCGTTGTTTGAATGAACGACTGTGATTCATTTTCATGGTTTCATACAGTAGTTTTATAGTATTTGTATCTCTTACCTTGTTTCTATCTTTTACAAATCCAGTTATTTAGAGCTTTCAAAGATTTTCTATTTGTATCTAAGAGGTCCAGTTATACATTTTCTCTATTTTTTTGGATTTTTCGATGAATTTTAGTGTTTAGATTTAAAAAAGCTATAGACAGTTCAGATTCGAGGGGAGAGATGATATTTGATCATTTTACTAATGGATCTTCGGCACCGAAGAGTAGTTGCCGGAAGGAAAATGCTTTGGTGGGCATTGTGAAACTGAATGGTGATGGAAACATAGGAAAAATTGTTCGCCGAAGAAGAATGGAACTGCTTCGAGTTAAAGAAAAGTGTGCCAGCGAACAAGGGATTATCTCTGGCAAGGACATTTCTGCCAAGAAAAGGTTATCTGCCGGCGAAAAGTGCCGATCACATGGGTCGATATCAGTTATAGGGAGGAGGAGAGAAATGGTGGACGTAGTGACTGGAATTACGGTTTTTGAAGAAGGGTTTAAAAAGTTATGATTTTTTTGGGGTTTACGACGGCCATGGAGGGTCTCTGGTGGCGGGTGCTTGCCACGAGATGTTACACGGGTTGCTGTTGAAGATTTTGGGAGTGGAAGGCTGTGAAGAGATTGATTGGAAGAAGGTGATTGTGGAGAGTTTTAAGAAGATGGATGAGGAGGTGAACAAGAATGGGGCTGTGGTGGCGGTAGTGGGAGAGGAGGAGGTGGGGGCGGCAAACTGTGGGGATTCAAGGGCAGTGATTTCACGAGGGAGAGTTGCCGTACAGTTATCTAATGATCATAAGGTGCACGACATGAACAATAATTTTCAGTTTTAGTCCCTTCATGCAATAGATATTATTGATGGATTTCGACTAACTATTATTATTATTATTATTTATTTCACAGATTATGAAGAGATTTTATGTTAAGACTTTTGATTTTTGGAAACAATTATTGATTCAATGTAGTGGAAATTAGAAAAATTAGGAAATGAATTACCCAGTAATATTGCATAAAATTCATAGAAGATTGGTAGCAAATACTAAAAGAGTGGGTTGAGATGTATATTCATGTTCAGTTTACTCTGTTAAAAAAATGAATATTCCATAATAGGGAAAATTTCACATGTGATTGCTCAACTTCTAGCAAAATCGTTATTAGACCGCTAAACTTGAATTTGTCTCAATTGGGTGATTACACTTAAATTTAGTTTCAAATTTAGCAACGCTGTTACGAGTTATTTCCTAGAGTTGATAGAAATTACTTGCTAAATGTTGACATGTCAACTTACGACTATGTCCATATCATAAAAGTTTTAAAATAAAGCCTCATACTTTACACATTTTAATCTAGAGACATTGTCATAGCCTTCGTTTTATCATTTTAGTTTCTAGGGTGTCACTTAGCGGTAACTGAAAATATAAGTTATGGTGGGTTGTTAACTAAGCAACTTAAAAAAAATGGAAAATGATAGGTGATGGAATGTATCAGGATGACATAATTGAGATTTTGCTGAAACATTAGAGACAGTCGAAAGAAATTAACCTTCATTCTGCATCACCTTGTCCTCTTCTTGCTTCCATTCTGCATCACCTTGTCCAAACAAAGATATTACAAAGTTTTGATCAGTTAAGCAATTTATCGTACTTCAGTCTGTGGCTCTCTTGTGCTGTAATTAAAGTTTGCATTGTCTCGTCCAATGATTAAGGATCCAAAACAATATGCATTGGCCACATTATAGAAGATAGCACACGTCATCTTGATCTTTAAACAAGTGTGAAACATTGTGCTTGTTTTGTTAGATTGATCAAGCTATTTTTTTACCATATTGTATTTAGTTTTTGTTTGTAATCGACTTTTTTGCATTGAGAAGCCTGATAGACATGATGAGTTGGAGAGAATTGAAGCCTCTGGAGGGAAGGTCATTAACTGGAATGGGCTGCGGGTCTTAGGTGTTCTAGCTACTTCAAGATCTATAAGTATGAAAGAAACATTCGAGGATGAAGATACTATGATAATATTTACATTTCATGCTTCAAATACATAAAAGGACCAAGTCATGCGTGGCTGATTTCTTGATCTACAGTGTTGGATAATCCCATTTAAAAGTTGAAACGGTAGATAGGAAAACACTTGGCTCCTATTTGGTTTACTTAAAAATCAGATTTTTAATAAATTTTGATAAAAGTTGATGAAAGGTGTGGTTGAAAAGTTGTCGATCCCATGAAATCATTGGTTGAAAATGAGTTTAAGGAAAAAATAAAATTTTAGAAATGGGGCCAAAGAGGGGCTTATTTAGATTGTCTTCAACACGTTCTCTTGCTACCAATCCATTTCATCATTTTTTATCAAAGAATTTATTCACTCCTATTTTACATAAATGATTGGCAACAAGTCGTATACTTAGTACTTCTACATTGCCTCACTTTATTTGAAAGTTCGAGGTTAGAAATGACACAAAGTTAGTAGTTAGAAACTATGGTCTAGATGTTCCCAAAATTCACATTTTGAGTGAACGTCGAGAATGCATGTTCTTCCTCTTGGTATCACTTGTGTGTTTTTGCACTGACTACTAGTTTGCTATATCATTGTAGGTGATCAGTACCTCAAACCCTTTGTGATAGCAGAACCTGAAGTAAGCGTTTTCAATATAAATGATATGGATGAGTTCCTGATACTGGCAAGTGATGGCTTATGGGATATAATTTCAAATGATTTAGCATGCCAGATCACGAAAAGGTGCTTAGATGGCCAGTTGAGAAGAAGATCGCTAGAAAAATGAACGATGAAAATGTTGGAGGAGTTTGGTTCAACAAGACAATACACAAAGGTCATGCTGCAGAAGCAGCAGCAATGCTAGCGGAGTTGGCCATAGCTCGAGGTAGTAGGGATAACATTAGCGTTATCGTAGTGGAGTTGAGGAAGAAAAAATACACTTCATCTGATCGGATTCTCAATACTTCTAGATAGCATTATTAAGTCGAAAATAGGTGTCCAATTGCGGTTGAGTTTCGATTTCTCCCTTTTGGTAATTCAACCGGCATGATACCCTATTCATCAAGTTGAATCCTAATAGTTGATCATGACTTAATTCTTATCAATGTTACGAGGAAGATTTTTATGTTTAGTTTTCTTCTGCCTTTTACTCTAACCATTTAACTATTCGATTATTTGCCTATGATCCCACAAAAGTTTTATTGGTTGTGACCACATAAAGATATTTATTTGTATTTAAATAAAAAAAAAAATATTAGATCAATTTTTATCAAAATCTATTAAAAATCTTATTTTTATCTAAATCGAATTGGGATAATATATAGTATATTTTATTTGTACTCTTTGTTCAATTCGTCCAAAGAAAGCAGATTGTATCATTGTGAGGGGAAAAAGTATATTTTATTGTTTTGTTGTTCACGTTAAATTTTTGTTTGGCCCTAATTTTTTAAAATCTATTTTTCGAAAAAAAGTTCCTTTTAATCACATATTTTAAGGATTCATAGCTTTTATCAATTTTACAATCATATATTTCATAATTTTTTTTATCAAAATTTATAAAAAATTAATTTTTTAACCAAATAAAACAATAATTAAGTATTCCTGTCCATGTCTCATCCAATGGTGTATTTTAGTAAGGTGATGTTGATGGTTGATCTTTCACGATACATGACATCCTATAAATAAAAATTATAAAATGATAGTTATGATTTTTTGGTTTTTTGTTTTTTGTATTATAAGGTTAAAAATGCATGTTTTTTTAGAACTTAAAATGACATGACCTAATTAAAAATTGACATGCCACTAAATGACCACCAGAAAAACTTGTACAGGTATGATTGTCAAATATAACAAATGTGGTGAAATACAAAACTATATTAAATTTCGATGATTCAATTGAAACAAATTAAAATTTCAAGATCTAATTGAGATTTGTCTAAAAGTTTAGTGACCATGGATAAAATTTTACCCTCATTTTGTAGTAGCTATGCTTTAGACTTGTGAACTTAAGTTGAATAGGAAAATTGGCGTAAATTGTCTTAAATCTTTGCTCATCTTGCATTTTTTGTCAAAGCCTTTAAGTTTTAGTGTAAACAGTCTCAAACCTTTTACTCTTGACACAAAATGATTCTTTTGGATGAAAAATGAATTTAAAAAAAAAAAAAACAAATAAAGTTAATCATGTTCTTCTTCTCACCCCCGCCCCCACCCCCACTCCAACACTTCCACCACCACACACCATCACTAAGCCAATAGGGTATCCAATTCAAACGTACAATTATTGATCAAGAAATTGAACAAAATGCATCAAACCTAATTCTTGCCTTGCTGTGGGATGGCGGAGGCGGCTTCTTCCTTGCCGCCTCTCAAGGTGGCAGGGGGGAATGCATCCTACGCATTTGTGGTGGAGGCGCGGCCTCAACCTATACCGGAGGTGAAGATTGAGATGAGGCAGCCTAAGGAGAGTGACGGGGCACTATGGTTTCACTTCTCCAAAACTGAACTGGACACTGCGGCCTCCCCATTCTGGTTCTCTGTGGTTCTGAAGTTCTTGAAGAGAAGGCCTACTTTGGACCAGATTCGTTTATACATTAAGACATGTTGGGGATTAAAGAGCTTCTTCTCGGTGAGCACCATGCAACGACCACGTAATGTCTTTATTCGATTCACCTCTGAGGAAGATTTTGCTATGGCATGTGCGCGTGAATCCGCAAAAATTGAAGGTACTCCGTATCGTCTATTTATTTGGTCTCCAGATTTTGATGAAGAGCAGGAATCCTCCCTTGTACCGGTATGGGTCTTTGTCCCGGGACTCCCACCTCATTATTATCACGAATCTATGTTGCGTATTATCGCTGGTGCGTTCGGACGATTTCTAAAAAGAGATAATTTTATGGCGTATGCTTCCCGCACCAATGGCTCATGTGTGTGTAGAGATGGATATCGCAAAACCACCGGTGGAGTCTTTCTGGCTGGGTGTGCCGTATCACTCTTCTAGCCGCTGTCAACATATAGTGTAAGAAAAAATGTCACTACTCTGCCAATTCTGCAAAACCCAAGGACATGTAGAGGGGGCATGTAAAAGGAAGGCAGAGGCTGGAGGAGCCAGTCAGGTTGAAAATAATCCTACAGCGCCAAGACAAGTATGGCGAAGAAAGGAAAAGGGGGATGCTTTGCCACCGGAGAAGGCAACCCTCTTTGAGAAAGTGGAAGACAGAAACGAAGAAATGAGGCGCAGAATTCGGGGGCGTAATATATTAATCCCTTCGGCAGTGACATTGTTTGCAGATCTGGATGGAAAAGTAGAGACACACTTAGACAATCTGGGAGAGAAAAACTTGGGAAAAAACATTGATGCGGGCAGCGATGATAACATGGAAGAAATGAGAGATACATGCACTACAAATACCGACAGCCTAACTCTCAATGTAGGGGGATGAGACACTGATACAATTTGAGAACACAGAACGGTCTCTAATGATCTTGCACTGGAACATGCCATTTTGAGGGGAGATGCTGATGCTGTTCAAGATGCTCTTGTTATGGATATCATGGGCAATATTGCGAACCTGGTGATCAGGGGTGAACCTCTCCCTCACATAGCTCAAAACATGGATATCTTACAAAATAAAGAGCAGGTGGTGGAGATTCAAACTACATCTGATGGTGAGAACGAAAATGAGCTACCTGAACTTTCCATTCTACATTATGATACTGACCAAATGTGGTCAGCACCTCTCAAAAAAGGCAGGGGAAGAAATAAAAAAAAGGTGACTTTAGGGGTCACGACTAGATAAAAAAAATCTTATTAATGATGCATTTAATGATATGGAATGTTCGGGGTGTGATGTCCTCTAAGAGCAGGCTAATGAGGTTAAGAAAACAACATAATCTTTCGATTTTAGTCTTATTGGAACCTTTTGTTTCTGTTGACAAAATTGATCATTGGGCTAATCGGTTAAGATTTCCGAACTATGTATCAAATGTTGGGGAAGGCGGTAAAATTTGGATGTTCTGGGAAAATGAACTCTCCTTTTCACTAATTAGTATCTCCGAGCAAGAAATATCGGGATGGTTTTCGAAAGAAAAATGCCAAATCCTTACATCTTTTGTGTATGCTAGTTGTTGTTAGAGATGCAGAAGAGAGTTGTGGGACCAACTGAAGATGCTAGACAGTGGCAACTCTGGGTGGTTAGTGGGTGGCGATTTCAATATAATCCAATCTAATGACGAAAAACTTGGTGGTCTGTACGCATCTTCGCTGGCGATACGGGAATTCAATAATTTTATTCATGAAGCGGGTCTGATTGATATCCTGTTCAATGGACCTAAATTGTCATGGTGTAACAGAAGACAAGGTACTCGAAGGATTTGGGCTCGGCTAGACCGTATTTTGATCGACCAAAATTTTAATACTCAATTTCCATCAATTTCATTATCTTACTTGGAACGAACATCTTATGATCATTGTCCGATGATATTACGATATAATAAAAACTTGAGCTTGCTAGGTCCTCGTCCATTTTGGTTTCTACGGATGTGGGGCTCCCATGAGGATTTTTTGCCATTGGTGAAGTGTACTTGGGATATAAATCTTACCGGTTCCCCTATGGTTTGTTTTGGGAGAAATTAAGCTTAAGATGATGAAAGCGGCATTAAAGACCTGGAATGTTGAGGTTTTCAGTTGGGTTCAACAAGAAGTTAGTTTTCTTGAAGACAAGCTGACCCACTTGGAAAACTCGCTGATTGATAGTTTCTCAATGGAGACTGAACTACAACTTATGCAATGCCGGGATCACTATAAAGTTTGTCTTGATAGAGAGGAAGCACTATGGAGACAAAAGTCACGCATAAAATGGCTGCAAGATGGTGACGAAAACACAAAATTTTTCCATACATCGGTAAAAACCAAGAAAAAAAGCCAAACGATTGATCATATGGTTCTGGAAAACGGCACTGAACTAAATTCTTCAGAAGATGTTCATGAAGGTGCTATCCAGTTTTTTAAGGATCTTTTTTCAGTTTCACCTATCTCTGTGGGTGTTAATGACCTTGATCTCTTGACGTCAAGTCATTACAGAGGAGGATAATGGTGCACTATGTAAGCCACCATTATTGGAAGAGGTTAAAAATGCTTTGTGGTCTATCCCGAATGATAGTAGTCCTGGCCAGATGGATTTAGCGCAAGTTTCTTTATGAATGCTTGGAGCATTATTCAGATGGATCTCCTTGCAGTGGCGACTGAATTTTTTGAAGGCTATCCTTTAACATGTGCTTTGGGTCTACAAATATTGTTTTAATACCAAAGGTGGAGTGCCCTAATAGTTTTGATAAATTCAGACCTATTAGCCTTTGTTCGGTGGTGTACAAAGTTATATCAAAAATCATGGTAGCTAGAATGGCCCCTTTGCTTGATAAATTAATTGCCCGAGAACAATCCGCTTTTATTCAAGGTAGGAGTACATTTGATAATATATCTATTGCTCAGGAGATGGTGCATAAAATTCATAAGAAGGTTCGGGGCGAAAATATTTTAATGAAGATTGATATGGCCAAGGCATATGATAGAGTAAATTGGCATTTCCTTCTTCGTGTTTGAGGAAAATGGGATTCTCTGAACAATGGAGTAATATGGTTTTCAACTGTATATCCTCCCCATACTACTCTGTCATGCTTAATGGCAAAACGAGGGGATTCTTTAAACCATCGAGAGGGCTCCGTCAAGGAGACCCACTGTCACTGTATCTATTCATATTGACGCAGGAGATTTTGTCAAGAATGATCAATCAAGCCTTCGAAAGAAATCAAATTCAACCTTTCCACACTGGCGGAATGCTGGTTAGTCATTTATTTTATGCCGATGATTTACTTATCTTTGCCAATGGAAAAAAGAAATCAATTGGAAACCTTCTAGAGGTCTTAAAAAATTATGAAAACATGTCTGGACAAAAGATCAGCCCAACGAAATCTTCCATGATTTTTTCCAAGCGTATCCCGACTGTACGCAAAAGAAATTTATTGAACTTTTTGGGTTTTAAAGAAGGGATGTGGCCTTGTATTTATCTGGGAGTGCCCCTCTATCCAGGTAGATTAAAGAAACATATGTTTGATCCTATGGTGGATAAAATTCAAAAGAAACTGGCTGGCTGGAAGGGTCGCCTCCTATCTTTCGGAGGGAAAATCACTCTTATTAAACATGTACTGGGTAGTATGCCGATACATGTGCTTTCGGTCTTAAACTTGCCTAAAGGGATCCATACTGAACTGAATCGCATATTATTGTCATTTTTATGGAATAACACCAATGGCTCCAAGAGACGGAATTAGGTGTCTTGGAGAAAAATCTGTTATCCTATGGAGGAAGGCAGTTTGGGCATACTGGATTTTAGCTAAGTACAACTAGCACTTTTCATGAGATTTGCATGGAAACTAATGGTTGGAGGTTCATTTTGGACCGATTTCTTTGGGTCTATCTATATGAAAAAGACACTTCTGGAAAGGTGTCATCACGGCTTTGCCAATTATATTGAAAAATGCTTTTTGCCATGTTAGAGACGGATCAGCTTCCTTCTGGTATGATAACTGGGTTGGTGCTCAAAGCTTGGCCGAAGAAGGCTATGAAATTAGCGATCCAGAACTGCAAATTAAGGATCTCTTCACAAGGCATGGGTAGTGGAACGGCAGTCGCCGTAGGGAACTAGTGGAGGAAAACCAAGCTCGCACGATTGAGTGTGTGCATATCAAACCAGATGGGGAACGTGATTGCCATGTTTGGAAGCCAACCAACGATGGTATTTTCTCGACCAAATCCGCATGGGAATTGGTTCGACAAAAGGGCGCGACATGTAACTTGAAAAAGTGGCTATGGTATAAGGTTATCCCTAAAAGAATGTCATTCGTGTCTTGGAGGGCTAAACTTAAATGCTTACCAGTTGACAAAGCGGTTCAAGCTATTGGCATCTCGCTTGTGTCTAAATGCAACTGCTGTGAAAGTCCTGCTATTGAATCTATGAATCACGTTTTATGCAATGGGGAGGTGGCCAAAAAGGTATGGTCATACTTTGCTGTCCATCTGAACTTATCCCTACCTCATGTGTCATCTCGGAGAGGGCTAATGAATTTATGGTGGAAGGAGGCCTCCTGCTCTTCACATGTGGGCATTCTCAGGGGCATTACTCCACTTATAATCACATGGGCACTTTGGAAACATAGGTGCGAAGCCAGGATGGAGGGATCCCCTATCATTTGCCAGAAGACTATCTGGACGGTTAAAACTTATTTATCCCAGATGTGCAGCCTGATTACCAGCATCGGAAAATTACCGGGCAGAGACGTCCAGTGCTTGCGGTCTCTCAACTGTCCTCTAATTGAGGGGATACAGCGCAAAGTGCAGTGGATAAGCTGGAGAAAGCCATTGGGATAGCAGCTCAAATTAAATGTTGATGGCGCATCCAAAGGCAATCCGGGATTAGCTGGCGGAGGAGGAGTTCTACGGGATTCTAAAGGGAAATATTTGGCTGGCTTCTCTTACCACTACGGGACTTGTACAAATATGGTGGCTAAAACTCGTGCTTTTCTTGATGGCTTGCGCATATGTAGGGACCTAGCAATCGGCAATATTATTGTGGAAACGGACTCGCTAGTTCTGACACATTGGGTGCGGAAAAGAGCTTGTTCTTTATGGTGGCTGTGGGAGTATTGAGACGAAATTATGGAATTGATTGGTTTACTCAATGCCTGAGTTCAACATATACATCGAGAAGCCAACATGGCGACGGATTATCTAGAAAAGGGAGTGATTGCACCTCCTCTAATATGTCTATTGGTGATGAGACCCCAAATCTTCTCAATGGAATTTTGCACACAGATCGTTTAGAAATCCCTTATCTTAGAGGTTGAACATTTTATCCTTTGATAAATACTATATTTATTGGTAGGCTCCACGACACTTATTTTTAAATTTTTAGTAATTTTCTATGTAAAGGAAGAAGTCTTCCTTATTTATGGATTTCAGTAATTTCTCACGTAACCACGGTATTCCTCCGCCATAAGCGAGGGCATATCAATAAATTATCGGAGGTACCGCCCTCCTTCTACTAAAAAAAAAAGAAGATGCAAGATGAAATTTCAAGAAGATGATTCTAGGATGACAGGAAATTAAAGGAGAAAGAAGGCACAGTGTGAACAATACATGAGCTTTATGCTTTTTCTTGTATTAAATCTATGATGTTCAATTAATCTTAAATAACCTTGAAATTTCTATGATGATTGGTTAACTTTTATGGCTTTGTTTTTTTGTAAATATTTGAAAAGAAGTTGTCTGGTAAACGATGTTGCAAAACAATAACACTTTGCATAATAGATTTCAGAAATTATTGTTCATTCCAAGATTATTGGTGTAGGGAAGCGGCAAAATCAATTCTTTGAAAAAGTTATACTAGCAAAGGAGATGCATTCATGTACTTTACTTTGAAAATTTCTTATGTGATTCTCTTGCATTAATCCCAATTTACTCTTAAAGCAACTATTCGAGACCTTCTCGACGTTGTTGTCACGTGAATTATTTGTGAAGTTATATTGAATAAGCACAAGAAAATTGAATATAAAACTTTATTTAGCGTCTGTTTGGTCCCCCTTTTTTTCCATTTTGTCTTAGCAATTGTGGGCCCGTGTCAGGCACAATGACAAAACATGGCAGACATTAATTGCAGTCAGATGCACCTCACACAAAACTTTCGAAGTAGGAATAGGCCATTTTCATTTCTGCCCTTAGACTTATTTTTTACGTGACAGCACCATTTTGAAGGTTTACGCATTGAAATGTCGAGGGTAGTTTTGTAAAAAGTGGAGGGGCTTTGAGGGCAGAATGGGCAGAAATCTCAACAGTGTGTTTTCATTTAAAATACATCTCTGACGTTTTTCAAACATTTGATAGTGTTGTTTGAAAAACATTGTAGCAAAATGCATTTTTTTGGCAAAAAATGAGTTTCAAACAGGCTCTTAATTTCATCCATCCTGAAAGTTGAATTGTTACATTTAATTTTATTTTACTTTTTTTATTACTCTTGTACAATTATTTTTAATAATTTGAATCTATCCAATAAACTTGAAAACTAATTCAACAAATTCTTAAATCTTATGTTCGGAACACAAAATGGAGCAAGTTTCATGTTGGGGTCGAGATCGGGAACCAATTGGATCAACACGATACAAGCAACCGAAGAAAGAGGTCAGCCGAAACCTCTAAGCGACCGCTTAGAGTAAAATGGCAAGTGGTCACCCAGCCGCTACCGAAATTCAAAAGGCGTCAAACAGTTCTTCTAAGCGACCGCTTGGTTATAAAATCCATCCAAGTTTCCTATTTTTGGCGAAATACCTAGTTTCCTTAGAATTCTATTTATTTCCATATTTTGACATTAATTGTTGTCTTATGCACGTTTTTACTAGATTTAGGGTTCTAGTATAAATACTTAAACATTTTGTTATTTTACAACTTTTGACATATTGAATTAAATTGAAAAGCTTTGTTTTTCCTTTGTTCTTCATTGAACAACAAATCGAATTTCCAAGATCAATTCTTATGTATTCAAACGTCGGTACGAGAGTTCTTCATTGTGTAATCAAGGGGTTCAGTACATCTTGCTATCGTTGGATTTTTTGGTTCACTTCGTTGGGTTTAAGTCCAAAATCGGGTTTCTTGACATTCTTGGGTTCCGTATCAATCTAGTTGTGGGTTTCGTAGTTACCGTTGCTATGAGGTTTGCATCAGTTAGTATCAGAGCTTTGGCTCCAATCTAATCAGGTTCTATCTTTTCATTTTCGTTGTTGAGTAAAAAAAAATTATATCCAATTCTTTTCTTGTTCTTGAGTCGTTCTTCATTTTTGGGTTCTTAGATCTACTTTTTGCTTTGTTGGTAGCCTAATCTTGTGTTAAAAAAAATTATTGTTCATCCGCACGGTGCTATTCATCCGTACCAGTTAAAAAAAATTGAGTTGTTTGTTTGAATTGCTACCAACACCTTTTTTTTTGTTACAAGTTTTGATTCACTATCTAAATCTTGTTATATAAGTAGTGTCTAAATTCAAAGTTAAACTTTCATCTAGTTTCTTAAATTCTTCATTCCAAATTTCAGTTTCCATATTACTCTTGATTTACATTCCTTCTCGTATTTGATTTGAATTCACAAGTTTGGTCCGGTAAGTTCTTTGTTGGCTTTGGAAGCACTTGGGAAAAACAATTGAGTGGTAAAAGGCAGAGAGTGAGCTTATTAGAGGGTAAAAGTCAATTGAGTGATTTCGAGCGAAATTGGTGAGGCGGAAATTGAGAGAATGTCTGACATGGAAGGTTCAAATTCCAGCAAGTACGGTAATAAAACCAATAAACAGAATGAATGGATGGATCGGTTTGAGCAATTATTGATGGATATGGGAGAAAAGATGGAGAAATTGAGTACTTCGATGACGAATATTAATAGGGAACAGTCTGTGGGAGTACCTCCTGCTAGGAGGACGGGTAAGCGGATTCCTAGGATGGATGAACATGAGATAGGTAGTGAATGGGGAGAAGATGAGTACGAAGGAGTTGAGATGGAACGGATAAGAGATAGAAGAGATAGGTTTGAACGACGGGGTAGGAATGATTATGGAGGTGACGTTGATGGAAATTTGGGAAATGTAAAAATGGTTATTCCACAATTTAAGGGTAGAAGTGATCTTGAGGCATATTTAGATTGGGAGAAGAATATAGAGTTGATTTTTGAATGTCATAACTATTTTTAGGATAAGAAGGTGAAAGTTGCGGTGTTGGAATTCAGTGATTACGCCATCACTTGGTGGGAACAAACGGTTACTTCACGACGTCGGAATCGGGAGAGTCCTATCAATACTTGGGACGAACTAAAGGCAATAATGAGAAAATGGTTTGTGTCTAGTCATTATTACCGGGAAGTCCACCAAAAACTGCAAAGTCTATATCAAGGGATGAAGAGTATGGAAGACTACCATAAGGAGATGGAGATTTTGATTATTCGAGCAAATGTAGATGAATATCGAGAAGATACTATGGCTAGGTTCTTGAATTGGTTGCACAGAAAGATCGCTAATGTGGTGGAATTATAGCATTATGTAGAGTTGGATGACATGTTGTATTTGGTCATGAAAATTGAGAAACAGTTGAAGAGGAAGGGAACAACTAAACAATCATTCGGTAATTTGGGTTCTAACTCAAATTGGAAACCAAGGTGGGATAACAAAGGGAATGGAGCTAAGTCGAAAGGGAGGACTGAAAGTACTAGCAGGACAGCACCAAAGGCAGACTCATAGCCAACCAGAAATCGGGATATCCAGTATTTGGGGAAATGACACATTTCATCTCAATGCCCAAACAAAAGGACAATGATTCTACACGATGGGAAAGTGGAGAATGACGATGAGGATGAATTTGAAGACATGCCGCCATTGGAAGATGTTAGTGAGCATGGGGACACAGTAGAATTTGCTCCTATTGCGAAGTTAATGGTCACAATGAGAGCTCTTAACACTCAAGTCAAGGCAGATGATACAGAGTAGCAGAGGGAGAACATATTCCATACACGATGCCACATCCATGATAAGGTATGTAGTATGATCATTGATGGAGGTAGTTGTAAAATGTAGCTAGCACAACTTTAGTTGAGAAATTGGGGTTGGTCCTAATTAAACACCCTAGGCCTTATAAATTACAATGGTTAAATGATAGTGAAGAAGTTAGGGTGAATAGACAAGTGATGATTTCTTTCTCGATTGGGGGTTATAGTGACAAGGTTGTATACGATGTGGTACCTATGCAGGCGGGTCATATTTTGTTGGGAAGACCATGACAGTATGATAGAAAGGTTAACCATGATGGGTATAGAAATAAGTATAGCTTTGTCAAGGAGGGACGGCCTATTACTCTTGCGCCATTAACACCGGCTCAAGTTTATGAAGACCAAATTCAATTGAGAGAAGCTAAAGAGAAAAGAGTAAGAGAGTCTGAAAAAAAAGGAGAGAAAACAGTGAGTTAATGAATAAAAGAGAAAATGGAGAGGTGGCCGAGAGTGGGGAGAAGAGAGAGAGGCCACATGAGAGGAAAGAAAAAAAGCCAGTTGAGAGGAGAGAAAAGCCGAAAGCGAACTTCTTTACTAGTGGGAGTGAGTTGCAAAAGGCTATAATTGATAAAAGAACAGTGTTGTTGTTGGTATATAAGGAATCACTCCTCAACTTTGAGGAATCTAACTCACCTCTCCCTAGTTTGGTTGAGTCTTTGTTACAGGAATTCGAAGATGTGTTTTCGGAGGATATGCCAAGTGGATTGCCACAAATTCGAGACATTGAACACCAAATTGACTTCATACTAGGAGCTGCCCTTCCAAACCGACCAACTTACCAAAGCAATCCCGAGGAGACAAAGGAGCTTCAAAAGCAAGTGAAAGAGTTGATGAGCAAAGGATATGTGAGGGAAAGCATGAGTCCATGTGATTTACATGTCCTATTGGTACCGAAGAAGAATAGGACTTGGAGGATGTGTGTGGACTTTAGGGCTATCAACAACATAACGGTAAAATATCATCATCACATACCTAGGTTAGATGATATGCTTGATTAGTTACATGGTGCTTGTATCTTTAGTAAGATTGATTTTAAAAGTGGGTACCATCAAATTCGTATGCGGGAGGGTGATGAATGGAAAATTGCGTTTAAAACTAAATATGGGTTGTATGAGTGGTTGGTTATGCCATTTGGTCTCACTAATGCACCAAGCACTTTTATGCGTTTGATGAATCATGTTTTGCGTGCTTTTATAGGGAAGTTTGTTGTTGTTCATTTTGATGATATCTTAATCTATAGCACAAACCTAGATGAGCATCTGGAGCACTTGAATTGTGTGTTTGTGGTACTTAGGAAGGAATAGTTGTATGCTAATTTCAAAAAGTATCCTTTTTGCATGAAAAAACTTGCATTTCTAGAATTTGTGGTGGGTGTTAATGGGGGTAGAAGTGGATGAAGAGAAAATTAAGACTATTAAGGATTGGCCAACACCTAAAAGCATAACTGAAGTTAGGAGTTTTCATGGATTGGCTAGTTTTTATAGGCGTTTTGTGAAGAATTTTAGTACAATCACTACACCACTCACTGAAATTGTTAAGAAGAGCGTAGGTTTTCAATGGAGAGATGCACAAGAACATGCATTTAATACTATTAAGGATAGATTGTGTAAAGTACATGTTTTGTCATTATCTAACTTTGACAAAACCTTCGAGATTGAGTGTGATGCATCAGGAATAGGTATTGGAGCCGTGTTAATGCAGGAACGCATGCCCATTGCTTATTTCAATGAGAAGTTGAGTGGAGCTGCCTTAAACTATCCTACATATGACAAGGAGTTGTACGCACTTGTTCGGGCATTGAAAACTTGGCAACACTACTTGTGGCCTAGGGAGTTCATGATACACATCAATCATGAGTCGTTGAAGTACTTACGGGGTCAAGGTAAGTTGAACAAAAGACACGCAAGGTGGGTGAAATTTATAGTCATTTCCATACGTCATCCGGTATAAACAAAATACAGAAAATGTGGTTGCAAATGCGTTGTCACAAAGGTACGTACTGCTAAACTCCTTACATACATGGTTACTTGGTTTTGAACACATTAAGAGCATGTATGTGAGTGATACTGCTTTCTCTGATATTTACGAGTCATGCAATAAAGGAGCTATTGATAAATTTTATAAGCATGAAGATTATTTGTTTAGGAAAAATAAGTTGTGTGTTCCTAATTGCTCTATACGTGAATTGTTGGTAAGGGAAGCACACAGTTGGGGTCTAATAAGATATTTTTGGGGTACAAAAGACTTTAGACATGTTAGGGGAATATTTTTACTGGCCTAAAATGAGAAGTGATGTAGAACAAATTTGTGCAAAGTGTATAACTTGTAAAAAGGCTAAGTATAAGGTTGTATCTCATGGTTTGTGTAACGCCCCAATTTTTCATACATCTTTTTGAAGTGTTACTAGGAATAATTTCACTTACTTAAATGTGGAATGATAATATTTTAATCTCCAAATAAACAGAACATTCATAAAATCGTGTCTTTAAATAAAAACAACTTAAACATTCTCAATAAGACAATAAATTCAAAATGCAATAAAACCTAGAAATTTATTTGTCGAAAATCCCTTTTCTTCGAATCCCTTGACAGTTCGCTGCACCGTCCTTTCATTGTTCCAATCGACCCGAACTAGCCTGTAAAATTTGTAAGATTGAGTATTTTAAAAATACTCAGTAAGATACATGCAGTTTCTACACACAATTATATGCAATAAAATAACATTTCATACCACTCTTCTCTTTATAGAGTACATCGGTGACCAAGCGACACACCCATCTTAGGTCCTCTTATAATCCCGTAGGATTTCATTTCTCTTTTAAAAAAAAACTCGAAAGTCTATCGGCAAATCATGTATATTTAATTGAATATAAAAGCGTAAAGAAACATATCACTTTGCACATAAGTATCTTACCTTGTTATTGAAATATTAAAACTATCTACCGGCACGTTAAAAATATTTATTTTCCTACTTTGGGTGAAGAATTGCTTGACAATGATGTGTGTACTTGACTTTTCACAACCTTTCTCTTTCTCTCACTACAGGTAGTACCCTCTCTCTTTCTCTTTCTCTCTTTCTACCGTATAAAAAATATGTGAGTGTAGAAAAATGTGACACATGCATGGTATTTATAGTGGTTAATAGATAATGATGACTTAATAGACTCCAAATAAAACTCTTAATTTAAATTTAAATTGGACTCTTAACAAATAAATCATCTTATCAAGAAATTCGAATTTAAAGATATCCAATTACATGAGGATAAAATTCTAGTGTGGATATATGTAACTTTCAAATTTCATTTTCAATTTAGAGATAAACATAATAATATATACCCAATCAAAATTAACAATTAACAATTATTCTACTTAAAATAGAATTACAATTAACTAATAATCTTTTTATCAAAATAAATATGAAATACAATTAGTACTCTACGTGTAGTGGTAAAATCAATTGGATAGTGAATATTTTGGTAAAACAAATCATGATATATCCCAATCAACCATCACATGGGACACTTGGCATGCTAGGAAAAATTTACACTAGAATATAATAATAATAAAAAAATAAATCACCCTATTTATCATCCAACCCTACACGTGAAAACCATAATTTACACTAAAAATCAAAATCAACTTATAAATTACTTTTGAGATAAAATCTTAAAATGTCAATAACTTGGGTTTAACATATCCGAATCGACTTTTTCTTGGGCCTAAAATATATGATTAAAAACGAGTTATCCAATGAGTATAATATTGATATACTTATATTTGCCCTATCAAAATCTAATTATTTGGCCAAAAATATAAAGATTTAAAATATGATTCATTTTAATCCATAAACTTTTCAAAAAATAAAAATAACATATAGAATAAATAAATTTTTATTCTAAAAATTTCAGGGCATTACAGTTTGTATACCCCTTTAACTGTACCTAGTGAACATTTGGTGGATATTTCTATGGATTTCATGTTAGGTTTACCTAGGACTAAAAGAGGTCGGGATTCTATATTTGTTGTGGTAGATAGGTTTAGTAAAATGACACTTTATACCATGTCACAAAACTGATGATGCCACCAATATTGCAGATTTATTCTTTAGGAAAATAGTTCGTTTGTATGGGGTCCTTAAGAGTATAGTGTCAGATCGGGATGTTAAGTTTTCGAGTCATTTTTAGCGTGTTTTGTGGAATAAGTTAGGCACTAAACTGTTGTATTCTACGACTTGTCACCCACAAACTGATGGGCAAACTGAAGTGATCAATAGGACCATGACTCAATTACTTCGTACAATGATAAATAAGAACTTAAAGAGTTGGGAGGAGTTTACCCTTTATTGAATTTGCTTATAATAGAGTTGTACACTCTACTACTACATTTTCACCGTTTGAAATTGTTTATGGGTTTAATCCACTAATGCCGTTAGATTTGTTACTGTTGCCTGTAAATGAACAAGGTAACTTAGATGGTACAAGAAAAGCTGAATTGGTCAAGTGACTACATGAGAAAGTCAAGGAGCAGATTGAAAAGAAAGGGAAGCTTGTGGCACAAAAAGCGAACAAATGAAGGAGGCGCGTGATGTTTGAACCAGGAGATTGGATCTGGGTACATCTTAGAAAGGAGCGTTTTTCGGAGCAGAGGAAGTCAAAGTTTCAGCCGCGTGGAGATGGGTCATACCAAGTCCTCAAGAGGGTCAATGACAATGCATAAAAAGCGGATCTCCCAGGTAAGTATAATGTTTTAGCTACCTTTAATGTTGCTGATCTCTCTCTGTTTGATGCAGATACAGATTCGAGGACGAATCCTTTTGAAGAGGGAGGGGAAGATATAATCTAGGATGCGGGAGTGTCCAATGCAAGCTCAAACCGAGACCAGTTGATTATCGAAGAAGGGACAATGACGCGATCGAGAGCAAAACGAATCAAAGAGGCATTGGGGATACTCGTCAAAGCAACTATTGATGAAACTATATTCGGGACGCAAAATAGAGCAAGTTTCATGTTGAGGTCGAAATCGGAAACCAATTGGATCAACACGATACAAGCAACCGAAGAAAGAGGTCAGCTGGAACTTCTAAGCGACCGCTTAGAGTAAAATGGCAAGCGGTCACCCAGCTGCTACCGAAACTCAAAAGGCGTCAAACAGTTCTTCTAAGCGACCGCTTGATTATAAAATCCGTCCGAGTTTCCTATTTTTGGCGAAAGACATAGTTTCCTTAGAATTCTATTTCTTTCCATATTATGATATTAATTGTTGCCTTATGCACCTTTTTACCAGATTTAGGGCTCTAGTATAAATACTTAAACACTTTGTTATTTTACAACTTTTGACATATTGAATTAAATTGAAAAATTTTGTTTTTTCCTTTGTTCTTCATTAAACAACAAATCGAACTTTCAAGATCAATTCTTGTGTGTTCAAATATCGGCATGAGAGTTCTTCATTGTGTAATCAAGTGGTTCAGCGCATCTTGCTATCGTTGGGTTTTTTGGTTCTTTTCATTGGATTTAAGTCCAAAATTGGGTTTCTTGGTGTTCTTGGGTTCCGCATCAATCTAGTTGTGGGTTTCGTAGTCACCGTTGCTACGGGGTTCACATCATCTACCAATTTCTATAGCATCTCTGATTCACCAGTACATGCTTCTTTTGCTCCTAGAGAATTTTCGTTCAGAAGCTCCTGAATTTTTCTTTCATATTGACCTTTCGATGTTTGAAATTCTTCCTCAGCTTTCTGGAGCAATTGTTCTAGAACTTTATTTAGCTTGATCATTAGCTTCTGCTACTGCATTATTAGCAAGTTGCTCATTCTCATCAATCAATGGAAAGCTGTCTGAATTCCTCCTAAAGGCGTTCTGAGAATGCATCATTTTCAATTCCACCATGTCATCCTCAATTCTTCCCCAGCCTGCTCAACTTTGGCTTCAGTTACTACTTCTAGTTCATCTTCCAAACCTCATGCCTGCTTTTCCAGTTCTTTCTGCAAAGTCATAACCTCGGTTTCAAGCTCATTGATATGATTCAAAGCTTCTGAATGTCGTAGTCCCTTCCTTTTTGACTTCTTCCTTCAAGTTTTCTACCTGGAGTTTGAGCTACTTTACGTTGACCAAGGACCGAATAATTTTGTTGTATTTCCATTTTTCCTTTATCGGTTTGCTTTAAAGCAGTGTTCTAAAAAATACATTTAAAGCGTTACCCTGGCACAAAGTCTGGACTAGACTTAAAGCAATTTTCTAAAAATCCACTTTAAAGCAATGTTCTAAAAAATAAACTTTACGCCTTGACAATGAATGTGATATAATCCGGAATAGCAATAATTTTGGAAGAATATTTCATTTTTTTTGCGCGAGTTTCCATATTTCATTATAATTCTTAATTTCGACAAGATTTGCCATTTTAGGACTCTTTTAATTTCGTTTCTCTTAGAATTTATTGCTTTAGTATAAATATGTTTATTGTTCATTGTAAACTTTAAGACTTTTATGATGAATTGATCTCAGGGGTTCTTGAATGAACTTTCGAACTTATCAAATATTTTACATATTTGTAGCATTCAAACCTAGAACTTATCAAATGATTAGGTACCCTTTGTGGCGTTCGCAAATCGAGGTTCGTTGGTTTTGTAACCAATAAGTCATTCAAATTTCGTTTTTGTTTGGTTGTTTGGTTCAATAATTTGCGGGTCAAGATCTTATCGTCTTCAATCTGAATTTGGGCTTTCCCGGGGTTTTCAAAATCATTCCGCGAGTTCCATGATATTCCCCCACCCGGGATCTCATCAAATGGTATCAGAGCTCTGGTTCTAGATTCAGGTTCTATTTTTTTCTTTTTTTTGAGTTTTTTGTTTTGTTTTTCGTGTTCTTGTGTCCAGTAAAATTTTTGAGTCTTTGATCCAAAAATTTTAAAAATATATCAAAAGTTGTTTTTTGACTATTTAAAAGTCCAAATTAATTTTCGTTTGTTTAGCTGGTTTTCTAGTCGAATTCCCGAGTTATAACCAAAAAAAAAATTTGAAAAAAAAAAATTTATTATTTAATTCTGGAGTTTTTAATTTTTTGGTTTTTGAGTAAAAAAAATTGTTAATTCTGAAAATTGCCAATATTATCCTATCATGTCTAAATCCAAAAATCTGTTGTGTACATTCCAATCCAAAAAATTCAAGAACCACTTTCTTGAATTAAAAGAATTCTCATTCGAAATTTCATCAAATCATTTTTCTTCTTTCTTGAATCTTCTTGATTACAAAACTCAATCACAATTGGTTTGAATACCACAAGAAATTGAATGATACACGAGAGGATAAAAGTGAGGCAGAAATATTTTAGAAGTTAAGATGTCGAATGAGGTGATCCGACAGTTTGAAAGATTGCTTGGGGATGTAACTGAAATTATTGGTAGGTTAGAAGCATCGAGGTCAAATGATCATAGGGGACACTCAAATGCTAGGAGATCGAGTATGAGAGAGCCTAGGAGGGAGTTGCATGATGATTATGAGTATGGTAGTGATTTGAATGAGGATGTATCAATGGTAGGTGAAATGGGTAGGATGAGGAATAGATGTGGTAGGTTTGAATGAATGGGTAGGAATAATTTTGGAGACGATATAAATAGGAGTATGTGTAATAGCAAGACAACAATTCCTTCATTCAAAGGAAGGAGTGATCCGGAGGCATACTTGGCATGGAAAGAAAAGGTAGAGCGCATATTTGATGGCTATAACTACTTTGAGAAGAGAAAGGTAAAGTTAGTTGTAACTCAATTTGTAGATTATGCTATAATTTGGTGGGATCAGTTGACAACATCTAGGCGGAAAAATTATGAGAGACCTATTAAATCTTGCGGTGAGTTGAGAAATATTATGAGGAAACGATATGCACATAATCACTATTATGGGTATAGGAGAGATATGCTTGAAAAGGGGTTTCGAAAGAATTCTAGTAAGCATGGTGGAGTTGAGAATTCAATGGAGGGTAAAACACATGTTGTGAAGCATGTTAGTAGTAAGCTAATTGATTTAGATTATAAACTAGAATTTTCAAAGATTCGTGACATGATTAATTCTCAAGTTGATCATACCAATGAACAAGGGAGGGAAAAGAGAGAAAATAGTGAGGTAACTATTTGTAAGAAAAAAAGAGTAGAGCCACAGGAGAGAAAAGAAATAGAGAGGTGACAAATAAAAAAGTCGAGCCATAGGAGGAAAAAGAAAAAGAGTCTTCAGAGAGAAGAAAAGTCAGAAGTAAGCTTGCATGAAAATGAGAGGGTTTTAGTGAGAACTAACAATTCATTTCCTAGTTTTGTTACTTCTATCTTGCAGGATTTTGAAGACTTGATTCCTGAAAACAAGCATATTGAGCAACTTGTGGAAGAAGCTAACAAACCCTACATTAGCTTGGAACTCTCTTTACTACCAGAAGTTGATTTTGTGGTTCCCGAGGAGGCAAAGGAGTTTCAGAGGCAGTGGAAGGAGTTTATACGCTATGATTTACGAAACAAAGACGATCTGAAGAGCAACATGTATCTGTTTGAAGTGTCATTGCTACAACAATAAATGTGGCTGATTGAGTTTGTGCTGCAATACACTAATATCTATAAAGTTGATGATTGTCATGCATTAATCCTCTGCCAAGAAAAGGAAAAATTTTCATTTGATCCAGGTGGTGCAGTAATAAAACTTGTAGCAGGATGGTTATCCCCTATGCGATCACAACGCATAGATTCGAAGACGAATCCTTTCGAAAAGAGAGAGGATGATATGATCCAGAATAGCACTAATTGTGGGAGAATATTTCATTTTTTGCGCAAGTTTCCATATTTCACTATAATTCTTAATTTTGACAAGTTTTGTTATTTTAGGACACTTTTAATTTCGTTTCTCTTAGGATTTATTGTTTTAGTATAAATAGGTTTATTTTTCATTGTAAACTTTAAGACTTTTATTGTATATTTCATTTATTAGGTGAAACACGATAAATGGAATTGGAATTGAAAGCAAATTGGCAAAAAATTGATAAGACTTAAAGTTTGGAGACTAAAGTGTAAATAATAAAAAGTTGTGTTGGATCTCACGATGAAGATTCAAGAATGCTAGGAGTCAATTGGATGCAATTAGAAATCAAAAATGGGTGAAATGTGATTAAAATATTTCACAAATCAATTTTCAACCGTACAGTATGTTCCAGATTTTCAGTCAGAGATTAAGACCAATTTTTAACCTAATAAAAGTTCAAAATGGAAAAAAGATTTTCTAGTAAAATTGTAGCCCTTTGAGTTATCTTTATAATCCAACTTGAATTGCCTCAATATGATATAGGGAGAGAAAATTATGATAAAAATAATAAAAGATGTGCAATGCTGAATTTTTCATGAGAGGCAGCGTCGCGACACCCCCACACAACATAATGTCGCAGCGCCATGTGGTGCCGTCTGCTGTATCTAGGGCGTGAATTTTTGGCCCGTTTAAAGCCCATAAAGTCTCCAAATTCGAGGAAAATATTATGGAAAGTATAAAGACAAGATGGAAGGCTCTTGAACTGGGTTTCACACTTTGAGAAACAAAACACAACTTGAGATTTAGGAGAGCAAATCAAAAGAAAAAAAAAAGTCAAGAAATCAAAGGTTTAAGGCATTAATTGGAAGAAGAAGAAGAGGATCTTGGTGCAAGATTCATCCCTTTTTCTACATCTTTTTAAAACCTGAATGTGTGTGTTATTTTTATTCATGAATTTAATACTTTGAATTTCTTGATCAATAATTCAATGATTTTGTAAATCTTTTATAAATCGAGAAGTGAGTTTTAGATTTTGACCACATAGTAAAATTCGATATTTTAGTATAACATGTAGAGATATTTATGCTAATTATTGCTGTCATTGTATGAATTCTTAGAACAAATATTGCATCTATCTAAGATTGTTTCACATAGAGATGTGTGATTGAATTAGTTAAATATGCTTAATGAGAACTCGAGAGAGATAAAATTAATGTGATAGAAGAATTCGATCAAACATTACATTAGATTTGTGAATCTTAAATTAAGTCTAAAAGTAATCAATAGATAAAATTGTTATACCATAATATCTAATTCCATATTTGAATCCTAAATCGATCTTTGTGTGCACATTGCTATTTTCAAGATATAGTTACAAATACAATCATAGTAGTCATTTTCATTTTCATTTTCATTCGTGAAATAGAAGTTAGAAATAATGAATTAAGTATTAAATTATAGTTTTCGTGGGAACGATAAAGTGTATTTGACATCCTCGTTTTCCTTTCCTAAACTCATAATTCTGAGAAGTTTATCCATTTGCAATTTTGCATCTGAAACTTCTTTCTGCAGAATTCTAGTTCACAATAAAGGTTTTCAATTTCCTGTTTCAACATTTCTTCTTCATCATCATATCTTTGCTTGCTTATTGGAAGAGATAAATACAGAGTAGAATCAATATATAAAAGTGGTACAAATATATAATTTAAACAGGATAATGTTGGAATCTAACCTGAATTAATATAGCCCCTATGTGAGATAGCTTATTTGTAGATTTTTATCGATTTTTCGACAGTTATACAGTGTAACCATTAGAAGTTACCTATGTGGACTAGATCATACCAGCCACAATTGTTGGGAAAAAAAAAGGAATCACCCGTCTTTTTTATATTTGAATTACCAGAAATCTCTTCTAAAGAAGAATGAATGCAATGTTAAAGGGACACATATGTCATTTCATTGTCCACTGTAATTTTTGGATGCTAGGGCAGTTAATAATTTTGGTTAGTATGGAACCCATGTTCGTTGCTTAACTATCACAAAAATCGGTAAAATTGAAGAATAAGCGCGATCATATAGGGGCATAATATATTTCAAAAAAATCTAAAACTTTAATAGAAATAAATTTAAAGTAGGATAAATATATAAGAATAGTACAGAAAAATAGAATAATGCGATTTATCATTATGAATATGGAATATTGTTGAAGTGATAGTTTATGTGAAATAATGAGATTGGCAATTCAATTTTCATGAGAGAGTGGGAGGAGATGTGGGCTCAAGAGAGAGAAATGTAGGGATAATGGATTATTCCATCATCGATATTCCATCATCAAGATGATAAATATCATTACTCATAAAAATAGTTGCTCCTATGACATCAATATAATCATGTGGAATGATAAAGTAAACAACAATTTAAAAAACAATCAGCACCTGACTTGTCATATGAATCAAAGTTACATGGATCCTTCAAACACGTGTCCTACACCACCCTCAACTAGGGGTGTAAATTTGGTTCATTGGCTTGGGCGGCCCGTGGCTCGGTCCAAGATAAGCCCGAGCCGATCCATCTCTTGGCTTGAAAGAATCCAGTCGAGGTTCCGATCGAGCCCTATTTTAGGGCGTCAGCTCGAGACCTAGCCAGCCCATGTGGCTCATCCATTTCGGCTCGTAACAAGCCAAACCTTAAGGTAAAAAACTGCAAAAGCAAAGTTAATAAAAAAATAATTCAAATGAGAAAGGTAGCTGTGTTTCTGCCTATCTTAAGGCAGTTATAGCCTATATGATAAGATTGAAATTTGAATTCAATTTGAATTTCAAATTTAGTTGAAACGATTATATATTTTGGCTATAAATATAAGTTAAATTTTTTAGTTTTATATCAATTTTCTTCAATCAGTTTTAATTTGTAGTATTCTAGTTTCAACTTCAATCTCCAATTTCTTTGCTTTAATATTCAATTTCTTTTACTCAAGTATTCAGTATCTTTTATTTTAATATCCTTAGAATATAGATGAATTTTACTAGTAATGAGATTAATTAGTTTAAGAGTAGTTCGATTACTTCAACAGGCTACAATGCATCTCAAAATGATCCAATTAATTTAGTGGTTATCGAAGAGGAAGAAGCATTTGAGACTAAAAGGTTGAAAAAAGAATATTCGGATTGTTGGCAACATATGATACGTAAAAAAATTGGCGTTCAAAACGGAGTTGATATTTGAAAAACATGTTGTAATTATTGTGGCAAAGAACTTAGTTGGAAGCCCGGTTCAAGTACAAGGCATTTGAATAGGCACGTCTTAAGGAGTTGCAAAATGAAATCAGTCGGTCTCAACTCGAAATAGAACGAAATAATGTTTAGCGGTTCTTGTTCTACTCTTTCCGCATTTGTATATCCACATGAAAGATTTCGTGAAGGAATGACAAGATAAGTGGCTGCAACAGAGATGTCGCTTACGATGATAGACTCAATACACTTTACCCGGCTTGTGCAGAATTATCTTCAACCCAGGTATACTTCTTATTATAGAAATACCCTTCGTTCAGATATTATAAAATTATATAACAAAAGAAAACCAATTTCTATTGAACAACTAAGTTTTTTTAATAGTGTTATATCATTTAACTCTAATTTATGGATCGGTAGTAATAAAAAATTAACTTGCTGCTACGACTCATTACATTGATCACTTCTAACTTCTACATATAACGATTATTGCATTCAGATGTGTAGAATATTCTCATAATGTCACTAATATATACATGATTTTAAAAGATATTATACAAAAATATGATGTACAAGAAATGGTTCAAAATTTTACTTTTTATAATGCTAGTGTGAACAAAAGTGTTATCAATAAATTTATTAATGATGTTAACCCTATATTTGGAAGTTTATTTTTTCATCAACTTTGTGTATGTCACATTATCAATTCGATTGTAAAAGATGGATTAGAACATAAAAAATTGTCTTTAGATAAAATTAGACAAGCAATAAATTTTATTTTTGTGTCACGAGTAAGAAAGCAAGCATTTAACAGTTTGTGTGCAGAGTATGTTTTACAAGAGAAATCATTTGCCACTGATATAACGCATCGATGAAACTCTACATATCTTATGTTATATTCGTGTGAAAATTATAATAAAATTATTTCACTATATTATAATTGTAGGCATACATACGGACATGTACATAATTTGAAAGATTGTGAATGGTGTATTACATTTTGTATGAAAAAATTCTTAAAACTTTTTTTCAATGCCACAAAGGAATGTATCGGTGTTTATTACCCTACATCTTCATTTTTTTTAATACACTTTTTCTACATTTCACAAACATTTCATGAATATAGGAATTTGTCAATTTTTGTTGATGTGGTCTACTCTATTGAGTTAAAATTTCGTAAATATTGAAAAGAATTGTCATCTTTATTTCTTTTAGTGTCGATGATGGACCCTTAACTTAATTTAACTGGTACAAAAGCTATTATAAAGGGGATCTCAAATTTCATGAATGTGGAATTATCACATGTGCATATAGAATCTATGTTTTGTGAAATGTATAACTATTATGCTAAAAATGGAGGTCAGGCAGCTCTACTTCTCAAAGTTCCTTTTCAAAAAAAAAATTCAACAAATTTAGATCATATATGAAATTATTTGGATAACAATGCAAGTGTTCCTTCATTTAGTTCTAATTCATCAATATCTAGAGCGATAGATGTTAGTGGTACAAATCCTGAAATTCTCGCTGAGTTAGCTAGGTGTTTGTACATGGACATTCGTAGTGTGTTACAACCAAAAGAACTATATGAATTTACTCTTCTATCATGGTGGAATGTATAACGAAAGGCAATATCCAATTGTACAAAAAATTGCACGTGATCTACTAACACCTCTGAAGTCTAAGGTGGCATCGAAGACTGCATTTAGTTTAAGTGGTCGAGTTTTATGAGACGACGATCAAGACTAAAAGAATATATATTTGAGGTTTTAATATGTTAGAATGATTGGGAATGTATAGAATTACGTATTCAAGATCAAATTGACAGTACAATGGTCGAAGAGTTGTAGCAAATCTAAGATAATGATATTGTAAGTTTTAAATTGATTAATTTTTTTTTAAAAAAAGTAATTTTTAAATTTCTTTGTTTAAAAAAAAATTGTACACGAAATATTTTATTTGCATACAATTTTAACTCTGCCTACGTTAATTATAGCCGATCTCGAGGCCGGAAAAATGAGGAGGGTTCTAACTTTTATTTAATTTATAATTTGTATAAATTGTAGAAATTTTAAATTCTCTAAAGAAATGTTAGAATTGTAACGAATTTAAAAAATAAAAAATCAAGTTGGCTCAACTTGGCTCAGTAAGGCCTGAGCCAAAAGCTCGGGTAGAGCCCAGATTTTTTGGCCGAGCAAAAGCTCGGCTCGACTCATGTCAAAAAAATCGAAACTTTTTTACTCAAGTTGAGTCCGAGCTTCGAGTTTCGGCTCAACTCGTTGACATCCCTACCCTCAACTATCAAATTAGCAGAACATTCTAGCCCACATACAAGAACGAGATGCCACATAACTACTTTTTAGAAATTATAATAAAAATCAGTCCCCCCTTTTCATCCTCACTTACCCACTCATATCCTACATCCCCATGCCACGTGTTTTCATATTACTCTCAGTCAACCACATGTGTCAGATTAATGTCCCAACATTATTGGTGGGGCCTGGGTTGAGGTGGGGATTCGACATCACCCATCACGTAGTAATAATCGAAACCAATCGTTGTTAGAATCAACAATTGTGATTCATTTTCATGGTTTCATGCAGTAATTTTATAGTATTTGTATTTCTTATCTTGTTCAGTTTCTTTCTATTTTTAACAAATCCAGTTATTTAGAGATTTCAAAGAGTTTTGATTTGTAACTAAGAGGATCCATCTATACATTTTCTCAATGTTTTTTGGAGTTTTCGATGATTTTTAGTGTTTGGATTTTGAAAAAGCTATAGACAATTAAGATTCGAGGGGAGAGATGATATTTGATAGTTTTACTAATGGGTCACTGGCATCGGAGAGTAGTAGTCGGCAGGAAAATTGTTAACCCAATTTTTTCTAGTGAAAAATCAAAAATTGATTTGTCAAAGTCAAAGTCAAATAAGGACTAAAATAAAATATATTATTTAGTTGGGGTTTATTTTATAAATTGACAATATTTGAAGGTCTAAGATGGATAAAATTTAATTTTGGGATCTACATATATATTATTGGAAGTTAAAGGACTAAATGTCATGCTCAATTGAAGAAGAGGGACTTCTTTTGCAATTAAGAGTCAGTGGCCACTTATTATATTACAATTAAACCCATCTTTCATTTGTAATCACACATAGCCAAGAGCAGAAGAGAAAACGGGGAGGAAGAAAAGAGAAAGAGAAAGCAAGCAAGCAAGAAAAAGAAGAAGAAGAAAAGGAAAAAAGATGAGGAGAAGGAGAAGAGAAAATAGGTAGTTCAAGCTTGTTTTCATTATCCTTTCTCTTTTTTTTCTTCAAGAGGTAAATGACTACATAAAAAAATTCTAGGGCTTTAACTTGTGGTTAAAATTTTCTAGATTTATGAAATATGAGTGCAAATTTGAGCTCAAGTTTCTTGATTCTTTAAATTCCAATTTCATTAAGGTAAGAAATACCATTTTTGGCAAACCTTAGATTTTAAATTGGATGCTTGAGTAAGGACTATTTATGAAAATGATTATGTTGATGGAATTATTCACTTGGAATAATGATTTTGGGGAACGAGATTTATATTAAATTGGTTGTAGTGTGATTTGTAGTTTTCACTAGATTGAAAGGGATAATTATTTGTATGAATGGGATGAAGGTAAATTTGGATATAGTACACATGTGTGAAGGTATTAGAAAGTAGAATTAGCTCTAATTGATTAAAGAAAAAATTGGGAAATTTATTCAAGGCTCGAGAAATTTAGTTTAAGTATTATGCCAATAGAGATAAAAGGTTTCTTGATTTGATAGTGGTTAAATTGGTTATCTTGTATCGTATTTCAGGTGGTGATGATGAGATTGGAAAAGCCTACCAACCATCCTAGTTTGTAGCTTGTATTATGTGGGTGAAAAAACTTATTTTTCAGAAATGAGTATTTATTATATTTATATTAGATATGAAATTTAATTATTTCATATAGTTTGTTTGACAACATGATTTTCACAATAAAGTGAATTTTATAGTAAGCTCTTTTAAAGTTAAATTCAGTTTAGTTAAATCATTTCATTGACATGTTATATAAGAATTACATATTTTAGCATATCTAAAGTTATTTTTAAAACCACCAAAAAGCACCCAGGTGTCTGTATTTGTGTGAATGTGCTTCCACAGTGTCTGATAACATATGATTATTTAACCCACTATGCACTGGTGCAAATGTGTTTCCACAGTGTATGATCAGTTATGATTATTTTACCCCTCTACACTATTGTGAATGTATTTCCATAGTGTACGACCAGATTATATACGCGTGTATGACCAGAATTACAAAATCTCAAAATTACAGAATTTCAGAATTTAATAACCTTTCCATATATATCGATATTAATCGATATATGAGTATGGTTATTCTGGGTACCTTTTTGGTGTGATTTTCAATATTATACAGTTTATCAGATTTCAGAATACAAAATTTGGTTTATGCAGTTTACAGAATAATAGTTTTTATGAATCCATTATACTTAGCTTTTAAAAGTATTATCATCTTTCAGATTGTTTTTTAAAGTTGTAATAACATATGCATATCCAGAAAGTTTACATAAATAGAAAAATATATTTATTTTCAAAATATCCACTCACTGAGTTACAAGCTCATACATTTTGTCACCATTTTCTTATCAGATAGTAGCTAAGTTGAGCCGCATTGGAGGCTATCGATCAATCGAGTTGAGCCACATAGTCGTTATTTGTATGATTCATCTTGTCAGTTTATATAGTTCATGTTTTTGGGATTCATGCATCTTTTGTCAGAAAATGTATTCATATCATGGGAGCACTGCATATTTGCTATCTTTTGAATATATTATGCATTTGGAGTTTTCTGGTTTGTATAGAAGTGTATATTTCTTTCAATGTACTTTATTCACATATCACAGTGCTCTAATACCACTGTTAGAATCGTACAGTCCCAGATTTACGAATATCAACCAAAAATAAAAGATAACAACAAGATTTTTCGCCCGTAGGCCCGGATGTTCACCCAAGAATGGGCTACTCACCACGTTGAGCATCTACTGAAGTGGTTATCACTCCAATCCACTAGAAAGAAACTAGAAATGTATCAATACAAGGATTACAACCCCAAGAATCGCTGAGATCTCGAACTCAGACTACACCTTTCTTTAGAACCCTAGCCTATTTCGATTACACCAAGTAAACGAGATTACACCAAGTAATCTGAACAACACTGCTCAAAACACGAATAGAAACATGCCTCACTAAGCACTCCTACTCTAGATCTCACCAAGAATATCTAGATTACAAAGCCAAAAGAAAAAACTAGAGGTTTTCTTTAGAGAGAGAGAGCCAGAGGCGAGAGGAGAGAAAAAACCATAGAATATTCAAGTGTAAATCGCCATGTGAAAAGTCACGAGCCACTTTTATATCCCATTCCATTTAAACTGGGTCATATACCCAGATATGGGCCTCAAAACTTTGGGCTGCACCTTTGGGCCTCAAAATAGTCAAGCATCATTTAACAACTTTTAGTGCAGTAGTAAAGTTCAATCACATAAACCAGTAAATAGTAATTATTAGCAGCACATTGTTATAACAATTATTGTGTGGTCAAAAGCATAACATGTCAAGATTGAAAGGAAATATAAATTCATTTTATAGGCATGTTCTATGAGTTCTAAACATCCAATTTAGTCTCTTCACTTCTAGATTTACCAAAAATAGCATTGCGGTTTTGAATACTAAATAGTAGCTAGTTTCAAAATTATAGTATACTCAGTTGCTTTAAAAAATGACAGGCTTTGATGATTCGAGTAGATGGCACTATCGGATAATACTGTGCATAGTTCCATAATGGCAAACCAAGGAAATGAATTACACAAATTAACACAACAAATTCCTATCCATATACATACCCCAATGTAATTTTTTTTTATATTCCAATCACACTTACAGAAGACCTCAAAAGGCAGTAAATCTGGGAGAAAAATAAACCATTATAATCAGGTGATACTTATAATCTTCTGATGAAATGTGTAATAATTCAGTTGGGGTTGAAGAAGAAGATAATCATTACCTTTGGGTCTTCACAATTACGCTACTGAAACTGTAACATCCTCAACCAAAGCCCATAGAAATCTGAAACTGTGAACATTAATAATAAAACTTTAACTACCCATCAAAATTCACGAAAACCTATGAATAAATTGTGAACAACCAAAATTTCGACAAAGAAATAGTCATATCCCTAAGAAGAACATACCAGATTGTGGGCGGATGGCTATGGGTGAGACGGCCATAAGTGAGATTGTGAGAGACCGAGTCCGAAAGTTATTCCAATTGAATTGCATTTCCTCCCCTGCGTTAGGTTTAGTAATTGGGCCTGACTATTTTTTATTTTTATTTTTATTTTTTGCTCCCACGGGACGGGTTCAGGGCGGGGTATCCCCTCTCCATGACTCGAGATGGGGTGGATAGTTACGCCCCGCCTCGCCCTTCCAACCACTGGGGCGGGTTTTTTTTGCCCCATTCGGGGCGGGGCGGGGCGGGGCTCCTCCCTGCTTCATGAAAATGTTGGTAGAACTCTACTCCTATTGCTCATGTTTCTAATCTGAATACTTTGAATGCTCCTAAATCCTCTTGGGAAGAATTATGTGTGGATGAGAAGTCACCCTACTTATCCCAAACTCTTGGGGATGAGGACACGAGCTCTGAATGCTTCCATGATGAAGTCCAAAATGTTGAGCACGTTAATACTGACTTGGTTAACAGTAAGATTGGCAGCTGGGTAAATTTGTTCAAGGACAATAGAAGTCCGGAGGAAGGTTTTAAATTGCGAGCATGTGCCAAACAACCGGAGGGATTGGTTTTGGAAGATGAAGGCCTTGACGATATTGACTCTGCTGTGGGTTACTGCCTTGTGGGGTATTTTGCTGGACGTTTTCCAGGTAGGGGTGCCCTAGTCCGTCTATGTAATACTTGGAATGTAAAATATCAATATTTTCTTCATTCTAGTGGTTTGCTCAGTTTTAAATTTGACGATGAGGCATCTAGAAATTGTGTACTCCAAGGAGGTCCCTACTATGTATTTGGTAGAGCACTGATGCTTAAAATCATGCCGAGGTGTTTTGAATTTGATGGGAGTGATATTAGCATACTACTGATTTGGATCACACTACCGATTTGGATCAATCTCCCTGGCTTGCCATTGGATTGTTGGAATCCCCGTGCACTTAGCAAAATTGCTTCCATGGTGGGTAAGCCCATCACTACCAATAAGCTTACATGTACTAAAGAAAGACTATCATATGCTAGAGTCTTAGTTGAGATAAATTTCTCGGAGGAGATGGTGAATTCCATTGAAATGAAACTACCTACTGGGAAGATGAGGAACCAAGAAGTAATTTATAAACACGTTCCGAAATTTTGTGGTGTTTGTAAAATGTTTGGACATTCTACATCTAGTTGCAACATATCAAAAGGCAACAAACAGGTTGGAAATGTTAAATTGAGGGGTAAACATCCGGGTAATGAAGTGCAGGTGGTGGCTGATGTTGCTCCCCAGGCTGCTGAAAAAGTTGTTGTGCAGCCAGGTAAACAGCAGAATACTGGGAAAGCAAAAATGTTGACAACCATGACTGGACAGAATGCTTCCAGTTCCGGTCAGCTGAATTGTCAGCCGGCTACAGCAGATTCTGGTCTGGCAGGCCCAGTTCGGGCAAGTCCAGATTCGGCTGTTCAAGGGGAACAATCCGTTCCTTCATCGGCAGATCAAGCAGTTGTTGCTTATACACAGCAAGAAGATGTGCAATTTCAAATTGTTGGGAAGAAGAAGGGTGTTAATTCAGTACCTAAAACTTCCAGTCAGAATACTACAATTCCGGCAGGTAATGTAGTTGTTCATAAGGGGATGAATAATGTGAAGTTCAAAGAAAAAGTGGATGTGCAATGCAAATTATCAAAAATTATGGATAAGAAGAAGGGAAATTCCCTTCCTCCGTCGTCATGAAGATAGCATATTGGAACATTAGGGGCTTGAACACTCCCCTTAGTCAAAATGGTGTTCAGGATTTTATGAAACAACATAATATTGATGTTATGGGTATCTTGGAAACAAAACTGGGGGTTACGATGATTGATCGTGTCATGAGGAATAAATTTGGAAATTTCTTGCAAACCAACAATTTCCCTTTCCATCCGAATGGTCGTATATTGGTCTTATGGAATCCTTCGAAAGTAAACTTGAATGTATTGGAGACCACCTCTCAACTCATCCGTTGTTCGATCACTTGCAAGGTAACATCACGAAACTTTTGTATTACCTTTGTATATGGTTTTCATACGGTTGTTAGTAGGAGACCATTATGGGAAAATATCATGAAGTTTGGGGTAAATTGCTCTCTTCCTTGGCTAATTATGGGGGATTTCAATAATGTACTCCATTTTGATGAAAAAAGTAATGGAGCGGATGTCACACCATATGAGATAAGGAATTTAGCTAATTGTTGCCTTAATGTGGGAATAACGGATTTGAGATCGATTGGTTGGTTCTTTACATGGACCAATATGTCAGTTTGGTCTAAATTGGATAGGGCTATGGCTAATGATTTATGGATGCATATGGATGACTCAAGTGTTGCGGAATTCTTGCCTTTTGAATGTCTATCCGACCATTCGGCTTGTATTGTCTCTACTTTTGCATGTGATGGAGGCAAAAAGAAACCATTTTGATTTTTTAACATGTGGACTAAACATGAAAAATTCCATCAACTTGTTACTAGTGCATGGAATGTTCATATTCGGGGTACTAAACAATTCTCGCTTTGCAAGAAGTTGCAAAGCCTAAAGGGAGTGCTTAAGGAGCTAAATGCTAAGCACTTTGGGCACATATCCTCTAGAGGTTGCAAGTAAAGTTTTGATTGAATCACATAACATGCTACATGATGATCCTACAAACTCACATCTTCAAAATAAAGTTGCATGTTCGAGGGCCGAGGCAAGAGGCTATGAATCTTAATGAGGCGGAGCATAGTTTTTTCTACCAACAAGCTAATTGTACATATTTGAAGAAAGGTGATAAATGCATTAAGTTTTTCCACTCGGTTGTCAAGAGAAACAGCAAAAGAAACTTCATTCCAGCTGTACTTAAAAGGGATGGGTCCTATACTACATCACAAAGGGAAGTGGCGGATGAATTTGTACATGTTTATGCTGAATTGCTGGGAAAAAACAGCAGTTCCCAGCAGTTTTAGGATGATATTTTGTCATTTGGGGCAGCCTTGTCGGAGGAGGATGCCACCTCAATTAGTAGAGATGTGTCTGAGCATGAAATCAAGGAAGCTCTTTTTAACATTGGTGATGACAAATCCCTCGGCCCGGATGGCTATTCTTCACGCTTTTTCAAGGAATCTTGGGATATTGGTGGTGAGGATGCTATTCTTGAATTTTTTGCTTCTAGTTCTTTACTTAAGCAAACGAATCATACGGTGATTGCCTTGGTACCAAAGGCAAATCATTCATCTTCAGTGGATGATTATAGACCGATTGCATGTTGCAATGTCTTCTATAAAATGATTACTAAAATACTTGCATCTCGGTTGGGATCTATGCTTGGATTTATTATTGATCAAGCACAAGCCGCTTTTGTTGAAGGGAAAAGTATGGTGGAAAATATTCATCTTGCTCAAGAACTTTTGAGGCAATATAACCAGAAGAGGGTTGCCCCTAGATGCCTCATCAAAATTGATTTGAAAAAGGCTTATGATTTGGTTGATTGGGGCTTCCTCGAGAGGGTGCTTGAGGGATTGAAATTTCCTAGCAAATTCATTGATTAGGTCATGGAATGTGTCAAAACGCCTACGTACTCTATTTCTCTTAATGATTGCGTCCATGGTTTCATTAAGGGAAAGAAAGGTCTTCGACAAGGTGATCTTCTTTCCCCTTTTTTATTCGTGTTGTGACTTGAATATTTTTCGAGAATGTTGAAGAGAGCTACGGAAAATAGTGATTTTAACTATCACCCGAAATGTGCCCAATTAAAGATCACACACTTGGCTTTTGCGGATGATTTGATATTATTTTCTAGGGGCGATCCTATTTCGGTCTCTATTTTGATGGATTGTCTTGACACATTTGGCTATATGTCGGGGCTTAAAATGAATGTTGACAAGTCCAACTTGTACATGGCTGGGGTACATGGGCAAGACATGGAGGCTATTCATGAAATTGCTAATATCCCCATTGGTTCTATGCTCTTCCGTTACTTGGGCATCCCTCTTAGGTGGAAAAACTTAAAGTAAGCTCCTATGATGTTTTTCTCGACAAAATAACAGCCTCCATTAGTGCTTGGTCTAGGGCATCATTGTCATATACGGGTAGATTGGAACTTGTGAGAGCCGTACCCCAAGGGGTGGAATGTTTTTGGTTTTCTATCTTTCCCATTCCGGCTATGGTATCTTCTAGAGTTATTTCTCTTTGTTGGAATTTTCTTTGGGGTTCTAATAAACCATTGGTTGCATGGAATAATGTTTGCTTACCGAAGGAAGAAGGAGGTCTTGGCCTCAAAGATATTAAGTGTTGGAATCTTGCGCTACTTTCCAAAACACTTTGGAATATTCATTGTAAGAAGGATACTTTGTGGATAAAATGGGTCAATCATGTGTATCTAAGAGGGAGTGACGTCTGGACATACAAATCGAGGAAAGAGGATTCCCCGCTTATTAAAAAGCTGTTGCAAATTAGAGACAGCATTGTTGGAGCTGAACATACTGATTTACTTGCTGAAAATGTGCTTGACGGTAGCACAGGTGAAGATTCTGCTGGAATGCACACTGAAGCTGGTTCGACTGTGCAATCTGGTGGCGGAACAGCTGCTGTTTTTGCTGAAATGCAAGCTGAAAATGGCAGTGTTAGGGGGGCCGAAAATAGCAGATTTTTTGGGGATAATGAGGAGAGTTTTTTGGGAAACAGCACAGGTGCTGGCTCCACTGTGCAGTCCAGCAGAACAGCTGCTGTTTTTGCTGGGCTGCAGGCCAAAAATGGCAGTTTCAGGGGGGCCGAACACAGCAGATTTTTGGGGGATGATGAAGGCAGATTTTTGGGACCTGAAGATGGAATTTTTGGGGCTCCACTGGGCGATAATAATGGCTGTTCTGGGGCTGTTCGGTTGCTGTCCAGCTGGGTAAAAAGTGGAATTTTTTGTGTTGCTGATGCATATGAGCACTTTAGACCAAAGGGGATGAAGGTGACTTGGGCCAAAACGGTTTGGAACTCATTTGTAACACCAAAACACGCATTTATGGCATGGTTAGCCTCAAAACCGAGGCTATTAACGAAGGACAAGCTGGAATTTCTTAACATTGACAGCACATGCAGCCTATGTATACGCACAGGTGAGACGGCAGATCACTTGTTTTTTATATATCCTCTTAGCCGGGCAATTTGGGGAAAGATACGAGCATGGGTGGGTCTTAGGCGAGCAATGTCTACCCTACCTAGTGCAATGAAATGGATCAAAAAAGAGGCTTGTGGAACTACTTGGCATTCAAAGGTGAAATGTATTGTACTTGTCACTACCATCTACCATATTTGGACGGCAAGGAACAGGAAGATTTTTGAGGACATGGTTCCAAATGTTGATAGTATTGTACAACGGATCAAAACACATGTATACAAAGTTATGTTTTCTTTGTATCTGAATGTTTTGATTCATTTTGAGAGCTTAGCTATGGGCCTCTAGTCGTTTTGATTTTTCGTTGTATTTTTCATTTCGCTTGACCTGGGGATGCCCGGTTTGTTGATGTAACACTTGTTTTTGTATTGTTCACTCGAGAATGCCCGGAGTATTTGTATTATTACTTGTTATGGACTTTTATTGCGGGGGTATGCCCGGTGTAACTGTATGTCTATTTGCATTGGTTTTGCCCAGGTATGCCCGGATATACTTGTACATGGTTTTGGTTATGATCTATATACACATTTACCGATAAATAAAAAAATATTGTTCGATGAAATTTCTTAAGTAATTGTTTCTTTAATATTCTTAAAATACGATGATTTGCTTGATCGCCTGAAATTAAGGCCTGCAAGGCTTCATGAAGGTGATTTCTTTATTTTTTTTTTCTTTCATAATCTCATTGAATCCTTCAAAGGTTGATATTATCTTTATCAGCTGTGCAGTTAGAAAAATTCCATATTTTCCTCAAGAGGTTTCTATACAGATGGAGTTCAAGGCAATCAGAATTAATCTAATTACAAGTTTGGTACACAGCGGTATACATCATTAAAAACTTTTGTTTCTTCTTTAATATTGCCCAAACATGCACTAAATGTTGCTTATTGGCGATGAACTGTCTTAAGTAGATGGGGTTATAGGATTACTTCAAAAAATAGCGACAACCTGCATAGTGCATAAGCGATCTTTAGCAATCAGAAGCCCCAGGCTCATGACTAATTTAGATGATTCTAAGTCAATTCGAGAAAATACACTTGGCTATTACATCTACTTTAGAGTTGAGTTGAAAGTTTTTTCCAAAAATAAAAGTTCAGTCCACTATGGGTCGAGGTTAGAAAAGTTCAGATATGTGTACCTTCCACTTTAGCCAAATTAAAAATAAATAAACTAACTTGGCCCCATTTGAGAATGCTCGAATTGGGTAGGGCTTGTCAGAATGAGTATTAAGCATATCTAGGGATGGAGAGGAAGTATTGCAATTGGATACGAAATGATGTCCAATGATCATTATGTTATTTCTAGTCAATTATTGAGAATCAAATATCTAGTCATGATTTGGTTCATCTACATTTCAATTTTTTTATTAAGAAATTTCAAACTAAAAACTATTGAGACTTTTTAATCGAAGATGAAGATTAGACTCAAAGAGGAGTTCATCTGAATTGTGTGATCTGGAGGAGCTATTAAGTACATTGATGTTGGGTTAAAATCAAACTCACCCGCGACACCACGCTGCTAAACTCACCCGCGACACCACGCTGCGACACTCACCCGCGAAACCACCCAGCAAAACTCACCCGCGACACCACGCGGCCGGACCGTCAACCCCTATGGGTGCTCCACCACTACGCGATTGGAACGTCGACCCATATGTACTAGGACGCTCTACAACTACGCGGCCAACACAACGCTCAACCCTTATGAAAGGTCGACCCCCACGCCTATCACGCCGAAGCCATCGACCTCATGCGAAAACTCAACGCACAGGTCGAGCCGCCTACCACTACAAGACACTCTATTACACTTAGTCGCGAGGAATCACTCAAATAGATAGAGATCGCCTGGAGGTTATCACGAAGACAACAAACCACTAGGCGGGTAGTGACCACTTTCTCAGAACGTGGGGAAAGTGGAAGCATAACATGGGACACGTGGCATTGCAACCGCCCGGCAGTTACGCGGCCCCAGCTGTCTATAAATACCCCCAAGGCGGATCAGGTAAGGACTAGTGAATTTTTACTATCAAAACTCTCCTCGCGCATTCAATTCCTAAATTGATATCTTTAAATCCTCTTCTAATTCTCACGCTGGAGGTACAACGGGGGAGAAGAACCACGCCTTCATTTTGCAGGAAACTTTGGATTATCAGAGTAGGAGAACCACCTTACGCCACCAAGAGAAAACGGAAGTTTAGTTATAACCTTTTCATTAATGATGTTGGGTGGGACCAAACTCACCCATGACACCACGCCGCGAAACTCACCCGCGACACCACGCCATGAAACTCACCCCGCGAAACTACCTCGCGAAGAAAAGCTATAAGACACCCCTATGGGTGCTCTACCACTACGCGGTTGGAACGTCGACCCCTATGGGTACTCTACCACTACGCAGCCGGACCGTTGACCCCTATGGGTGCTCTACCACTACACAGCCGAACCGTCGACCCCTATGGATGCTCTACCACTACGCGGCCGGACCGTCGACCCCTATGGGTGCTCTACCACTACGCGGTTGGAACGTCGACCCCTATGAGTGCTCTACCACCACGCGGTTGGACCGTCGACCCCTATGGGTGCTCTATCACTACGCGGTCGGACCGTCGACCCCTATGAGTGCTCTACCACCACGCGGTTGGAACGTCGACCCCTATGAGTGCTCTACCATCACGCGGTTGGAACGTCAACCCCTATGGGTGCTCTACCACTATGCGGTCGGACCGTCGACCCCTATAGGTACTCTACCACTACGCGGCCGGACCGTCGACTCCTATGGGTGCTCTACCACTACGCGGTTGGAACGTCGACCCCTATGGGTGCTCTACCACTACGCGGTTGGAACGTCGACCCCTATGGGTACTCTACCACTACGCGGCCGGACCGTCGACTCCTATGGGTGCTCTATCACTACGCGGTTGGAACGTCGACCCCTATGGGTGCTCTATCACTACACGGCCGGACCATCGACCCATATGTACTAGGGCGCTCTACAACTACGTGGCCAACACAACACTCAACCATTATGAAAGGTCGACCCCCATGCCTACCACGTTGAGCCATCGACCCCATGCGGGAGCTCAACGCACAGGTCGACTCACCTACTACTACGAGGCACTCTATTACACTTAGTCGCGAGGGATCACTCAAGTAGATAGAGGTCGCCTGGAGGTTATCACAAAGACAACCAACCACTAGGCGATCAATGACCACCTTCTCAAAACGTGGGGAAAATGGGAACACAACGTGAGACATGTGCCGTTGCAACCACCCGGCAGTTACGCGGCCCCAGCCGCCTATAAATACCCCCAAGGCGGGTCAGGTACAAACTAGTGAACTTTTTACTATCTAAGCTCTCCCTACACATTTAACTCCAAAAAAGATATATTTCTTCATCTGGTTCTAATTCTCAAGCCGGAGGTACAACGGGGGAGAAGAGCCCCGCCCTCATTTTGCAGGTGACTTTGGATCATCGGAGTAGGAGAATTACCCTACGCCACCAGGAGAGCACGAAGGTTTACTTTGCAACCTTTTAAAAAAAATGCTAAATTCTCATTCAAAATATTACTGGATCATGTTCACTAGATGCTATAAGCAAACAAAACTGTTAACATATATGATGTCAAGGATGCATTGATGTAATAGAGAGAAACAATGTTTACCGTACCATACGATGCCACTTTTTAGACTTCCTATTACTACCCATCATGGTACTAGTTCGTGCTAGGCTATGAACTAAGACGAAAAAGAAACAATAAAGAAGTAATATCTTAGTATAGACTATAATGGATTAGTTAATAAACATCAACATGCATCTGAAGACCAAAAAAATTAAACTCCTATTTTTCAAGGCAATTCCAAAAATGTAAATAACATAACTAAATGGGTAATTTACTCTGCAATATAATCAACGATTAGTGGATATTGGTATGGTTACTGCGCAGCATGCAGGAGACTGGGGATTCAGTGGTGTCATGTTAAGAGGTGCAAAATCACTACAGAATGATTGTTATCCAACGATGAATCGTTCTTGTTGGCCAAGTGAGACAACAACTTGTAGCTGCAGAAGAAGCCATGTGGTTCTTGCTCGAATTTTCTTGCTGTGTAGAACTATAAATTAGAAATGGATTTTTTCTAATTGGAGTTAGATTTTTGATAGAGACATGAGAAAAATAAATAATGTTAAATGTAACAGATGATAGGGTTGAAGATTACAATGGAAAATAAGTGAAAAATTATTGAAGATTGAGGTATTGAAGATCTTTGAGAGAGAAAAAGACTAATATGGAAGATGATAATTTGGGGCTTAAATTATGGAAATTCCCTAACTCGTAAGTCTTTAAAATCTACTTGTTTATATTAGTATTTATTTATTATTATTTTATTTTTTTTTAAAGTAAAATTTTAGACACAATTAAAGTAGCCCATGAAATTTTCTCTTATTTGGGATTTTTAATAATGCCATTTTTTTTTAAAAAAAAAATCCCTTTTCTTTTCTCTCTTTGTTTATGTTTTTGTTTTTACAGTAATAAACTAAAACGAAGCAGGAATTCCTTATTGGAAGATTTGTTTGTTTTGAGTTGCTACTGCTTTTTATTGAAAATTTATGATGGTGTGTTGTGGTGGCTGAATTGGGTATAGCTTGAAAAGGCCGATGGTTTATGAGGTTAGGAAGGTTGTTGCACCACTGCTTGTAGAACCACAAAGCACACACGAAGTGCAAATCGGTTAGAGAAGATTGCTATGCACTATTATCAAATTGACGTAGGATGTAAAATAACAATTATAGGAGAAGGGAAAAGAGGGATATAGAAAGGGAAAGAGAATTAGATAAATGGAAAGGAGGGGAAAAGAGAGAATTTAGGGGACGAAATTGGCATATTCTGAACTTACGCTTGGCACTAGAGCTTTGCGATTTTAGAAAATATTTAGTACTCCAATTCTGATAAGACTGCCAACTCTGTCTGATGAGGTCTTCCTCGTGTTCCCGCAATGGAGTTTGTCCCATTTGTATCAGGAACGGGATGGGGAGCATGGTGAGATTGTCCACATCTCCTTCCAACATTTGAACTACTACTTTCATGGATGGCCGATCTGTTGGATACCACTGAATGCACCAGAGCCCCACAATAGCTAATTTTTTTCAGTATAGTAGCATCATCACTTTCCTTAATTCGGATGTGCAACTCTCCTCCTTGACTTAATTGATTAGAAATCCATTCGGGAAAGTACACTTGGCTAGTGTTTGTTGTAGTATCATTATTCTTCCTCCCTCCAACCATTTCGAGCAATAACATTCCAAAGCTATAAACATCCGATTTATAAGATGCCTTACCAAAATTCCTCGATAAAACCTCAGGTGCAATATAGCCCATCGTTCCTCTCGCAGCCATCATTGACACAGAACTCTTTTCCTTGGAACACAACTTGGCTAGACCAAAGTCACAGACCTTTGGGTTGAAGTTTGAAGTTATGGTCTAACAAGATATTGTGGGGCTTGATATCAAAATGAAGGATCTGTTGGTCACAACCCTGGTGAAGATATTCAATTCCTTTAGCTACGCCTAGAGCAATATCTTGGAGCTTCTTCCAACCAAGGGAATTGCTCGTAGAACCGGCTTGGAAAATAAACTTTTCCAATGAACCATTTGGTAGAAATTCATACACGAGAGCTCTTCTATATCCGTCGACACAAAAATCTACTAAACGAACCACGTTGACGTAGTGGATTTTCTTGATTGTTCCAACTTCATTGATGAATTCCTCCCCATTTCCCTTGGAATTGTTAAGGACCTTTACAGCAACATAAATTTCATTGGACAACTTCCCTTTATATACAGCTCCGTAGCCTCCTTCACCCAATTTTTCATTGAATTGATTTGTAATCTTTCTGATCTCTGCATAAGAGAATCTGGCGAACTTTTGAGCTCTGTAATCTTCCAAAAACTTTTCAATCTTCGCCTGATCCTCTTTCTTTATTCTACTTGAGCTATAGACATAGTATACTACTACAAATGTTCCCATTAAAAGGAAAGCACCTATGGCGGCACCTGCAGATTACAAAATAAGGCCAGTAATTCTAATAATATCTAGCACAAGATAGAAAAGTGTTGATGTATCTAACAAAACGTCTCCTCTGTGTAAATAAAGCGAAAATATCATTTCCTTGTGGTATTTAAAACATAATACAAGGCGCAACAACATGAGCCATTTTTTGTTTGAAAGATTTACAAAATCAAAATAGAAGATGGATTGAGTATATACCACTATGTGTTTTAGGCTTGCTGGTACACTGAGTCTCTCTTGTTGTAGCATCTAAGATGCAAATTTTGCTTTGAACTTCGCAGTGGCCACAATTTGGGTCCATCCATTTCAGATAAAGATCATTTTCATAAATTATAAACCTTGGAATAGATGAAATTTCATGAATTTTGGTACATGAAATCAGAAAATATGAGTTAATGTAATTATCAAAAGAAGTAATGGCACCGACTTTGTAGCCGGGGACACCGAGACAAGGAATATTAAAGTACATATCTCTATTAGTTGCAGAACAATTGAAAAGACTGTAGTCGTACAAGTCATCTGTAAGGAAGTGAGGAGGCTGATAAATTTAGATTTATAAGCTTTTGGGCTAGACAACCATCAGGATCATGTTGCTGAATTCTTTGATATACATACTCAATTTTTGTTACTACTAGCTTAACTGAAAAAGGCGGTTCTAGCACAGTTTCATTGCTCTTGTTGCAATACACATTGAAACCTGGATAACCACATTGTTCTGGCTGTAGAAATTTATGCCTAAAAGGAAACCGAATGGGCAGGCCACCTTCAGCGCACTTGGTTGTTGTACAATCATTTAATCCTACTACAAGCAGGGGAAAGAAACAGAAGAATAACTTGTAGCAGATGAAGATGAACATTTTAATCTTCAAAGTCTTATCTGTTTTCTGCACCTTCCTCTCTTTTCCATGTGATTCTTAAATAAATAAATAAATAAATAAAGTTTTGATCAAGTCAATGGAAGGAAATTTATTTCAATTAATTATTGGAAAACAAAAAGCTTGGTGGTCCCGGCTTTTCCTTTATGAAGTTGTCATTCAAATTGACTGCTTTAATAATTACTTAGCAGAATGTATCCCAGAAACTACCAAATGGTTACAAATCCATGGAAGGAAGACTCGAGCATTCACACACGATGGAAAAGACCAGTCTTTCCCCTGCAGTACGCTGAGACTTAGCAGATGTTGGTCTTTCCCTCGGTAGTTTCTCTCACAAGTCATTGCCCGGTAATTGAAAATTATTTGGAAAATTCCAGTTATCTTCAAAACGCTGTAATGATTACAACTATGAAGTTGTTTGTAACACAATACATGGAATTTTAATCCTTCATCATAAAATCATTAATAGTTAATCCAATGCAAGTTTTGGAATTTTTCAATTTTGTCCCTAATCTTTCTAAATGTTGAATTTATTTCTTAAAATTTATGAATTTTTACTAAATGCTCCATTAGTACTTCCGATTGATCAATTGCAATCCAATTAATTTTCAATTGCTAGAATCAACTCCAACTGAGCTCCAAATAATTTTTTCACAATAATTATATTTGAGTTGGGATTTTTTAATAATGAACATAATTTACCTAAATTAAGTAAATAATCACCCAATTTACATATAATAGAATAAGAATAGGAATGCTTGATAAGTGCATTCCAAAGCAGATGAAGATGCACATTATAATCTTCTAAGTCATCTATTTTCTTGTCCTTCCTCTCTTATCAGTCTGAATCTTACATCAGAAATTTGTTTTGATCAAGTCACTTGAACAGAATTTAAAAGCTTTGTGGCCCAAGCTTTTCCTTCGTGAAATTGTAATTTGAATTGACTACTTTAATAATTGATTAGCTGGAAGTTTCACAGAAACTAAGTAAATACCACCAGAAGGTTGATTAAGACATAGCTCCAGTGTCCCTTTCTGATGGTTACAAATCCCAGTTGCCAAGCTTGACTATATCTCATGTCCATGGAAGGAAGACTTGAGCATTCACACACGATGGAAAAGACTAGTCTTTCCCTTGCAGTACGCTGAGCCTTAGTTTGTGAAGCATAGGTTATCTTTCCCTTAGTAGTTTCTATCCGCACTCTCACAAGTCATTGCCCAGTAATCAAAAATCATGCTTAGAGAAACCTTTCCCCTTGAATGTTTATCTATCTTGATACTAATCCAATTACTTCAAACATCTAGCGAAAGCCATGATCTCCAATGCAACCCTTCTGCTTGTGGTAGGATTCCTGATATCAGATATCCTTTTCGATTAAAAGGGGATCCAGAAAGCTGTGGTGATTCCAGCTATGAACTAGTTTGTGAAAACAATACAGCCTCACTTTATCTATACTCTCGAAAGTACCATGTGCAAGCCATCGATTACCAAAATTTTACTATTCGTCTTGTTGATGCTGAATTAGAAAATGACACTTGCTCCTTTCCTCACCATTCTCTATTTGAATACCACTTCACTAATAATTATCCTTATAGTGTCTACGGCTTGAATTCACCCAAAACACGTTACTTGCATATAATAAGTTGGCCTATTACTTTTATGAGCTGCCCATATCCTATAAATTCTTCTTTCTTTTTGGAAACTGCTCATTGTGACAACAGGATCTTTGATTCAAATGCTTCTTATTCATCAACCAGAAGATACACATATGTTAAGGTTGGCCATTTGAATGCATCAGATGTAAGAGATATGTGCAGTATAGATCTCATAGTGATAACATCGTGGCCATTTAAGGATGTCAATAATCTTTCGCTTTCAGACATCCATAGCCCTCTGCTATATGGATTTGAGCTTTCATGGTTCAGTGTGACGATTAGCCGGTGCAAAAAGAAAAATTCTTGCTCTATTTGTGGTAATTACTTGGAGGAGACTAACCGCGTGTGCTTGTATGGTAAGACTTAAGGGTGCGTTGGCTTGTTTTCTTCTAAATCCTATACTGATACAAGTTTGCCCAGAGAAAGAAATGTATATAGGAGGTAAAATAGAGATGTCTAAATGCGGTACAAATTAAGTCATTCAAGTCACTAATTAACAATTAATAACTTAAAGGGCACTATACTTATAAACGTATATGATCAATAAACTAGTAATGCAAGTCTAGTAGACACTAGACTTTCTTAATCATCAAGCAAAAACCATTTAATATATTCACTATAAAAATCATTAGTATACAGTTGGTAAAACAGAGATGTCTAAATGCTGTACAAAATTTTATAATATCCCAGTAACAATTTATAATTAAGATGGCACTTGTATATATCATCCAATATTAATGCGTAGAGGTCCTAATAACTCACCAGATAACCTATATATTTTTCCGAGTTATGTATATTTAGATTTTAAGTTTCTTTAAATTTTTGTTCTGACGATATTTGGTTGTTACAATGTAGATTATCGTTGGCAATCGTACTATGAACTTAAATGTAAGGATACTTTCACACTCTCTCCTCTTTATCTCTATTTAGGTTATAGAAAGACAGCATTGAAGGACCAAATCCTTGAACTGCCAAAATGTTTATAAAGAAATTGTCTTGCAATATTGCAGTGCATTTCATTTTCACAGAATACAATTGTCTCTTCATAGGTTGTATTAATAAAGCGAATTATGTAATTATCTTTAATTTCATATTGGAGAATTTGAATGGAAAATAACAAAAACGAGGTATATACACTTGTTAATTTTGATGTGTATCTTTATTATAAATTGTGAAATCTTTATGTAATGCACACGCACATGCAAATACACTTATATGAATATTATTCAAATCTAAAATCAGATGAAATATTGTATTATTAAGTAATATTTGTTTCTCAAACATGTTTGGGTAAGTTAAAAAAAGTTTTTGAAAGTAACTTGTAGCTTACTTTCAAATATGTAACGTACTTCATTTCGATTTTGATCAATAATAAGTTATTTACTTTAAATTTATTCATTTAGTTATAAGTAAACTTTTTTAAGTTTAGCCAAACATGCTCTTAGAGCTAGTTATATTTTTCTTGCATTCCTTCTTATTAGATTAATGGTTTACATGCAGGGGCCTTCATAGGAGTTTTCGTGTACATCATGGGTAAGCTCTTTCCATTTGTATCTTAAATGCAGAATTTCTAAAATCTTGTGTGGTAAATTACTTGCTTTTTGTATACTTCAAATCAGCATTTTTATGTACAAAACTCAACCACAGTAGAAAGTGTTTCAGTGCCAACTTTTATGAAACTTTAAAATCAAAAATATTTTTTTTGAACCATTTCAATTTTAGGTTCATTTTCATGCATGAATTTCTGTCCCATTTTTTCTTAACTTCAGTCACATTTTTCTACATGCATATGAAAAATAAGGAAGGTCCAGCCAAGTTAAAGAGGGCCTATAAAAACAAAGGCTGCGGGTCGAGTCAACCCCCATAGCCTTTATTTTTAAATTAAATTAAAGTTTGAATAAAGAAGTTAAAGTTTGAATTCTAAATTACTGTTAAATTATTCCTTCCTGGTTTTAAAGGCTATGGGTCGAGTCAACACTGACACACTTTTCCAACATATATATAAACCTTGTTTGAGATTCATTTTATAAAATCCTTTTTTAATTAAACATTCTCTAAATAAAATAATTTTACACGTAAATTTAAAAAACATTTCTACATTTTACCACACATTTCTCAAAAAATCACTATTATAAAACTTTTTCTACATATAAATGGGGCTCAAACAACCCTAAATATAAAATAGCTCAGCTTTTTCATGTGTCAGGCAAAGAAAGAATTCCTGGAAGTATCATGTCTTTGCTAAATATTTTTCTCATTATTCTTCTCGTTTCTAAATGAACAGCGATCAACCTTGCATTGAAGATCTTAATTGGAATCCCTTTCGTGTTCGGATTACTACTCTGTAAATGGAGAAGAAGACACTTATCAATGTTCAATGCAATAGAAGACTTTCTACGCAGTCAGAATAACCTGATGCCCATCAGTTACTCCTATTCAGACATAAAGAAAATGACCAAAGGTTTCCGGGAAAAATTGGGTGAAGGAGGTTATGGTTCAGTTTACAAAGGAAAGCTTCGAAGTGGAAGGGATGTAGCAGTGAAAATACTGGGCAAAAATAAATCGAACGGACAAGATTTCATCAATGAAGTTACCACTACTGGAAGAATTCATCATGTCAATATAGTTCGACTCGTTGGTTATTGTGCAGATATGTCCAAATGTGCTCTCGTATATGACTTCATGCCTAATGGTTCACTTGAGAAGTACCTATCTTGTCAGCAAGGTGGAACTCATTCATTAACTTGGGAGAAAAAGCAAGCGATTACACTTGGAGTTGCTCGGGGGATTGAGTATTTGCATCGAGGCTGTGACATGCGAATTCTGCATTTCGATATCAAGCCACACAACGTACTTCTCGATGATAACTTCGCTCCTAAAATTTCTGATTTCGGGCTAGCCAAATCTTACCAGACTGGAAATAGTATTGTGACTATTACTGCTGCACGAGGTACAATTGGTTATGTAGCTCCTGAATTGATCAACAGAGGCATTGGGGCTGTCTCGTACAAGGCAGATGTTTATAGCTTCGGAATGTTGTTGATCGAAATGTTAGGTCTAAAGAGAGACTTGATACAAAATACGGAAATTTCTAGCCAATACTTCCCCGATTGGATATATGATCGTTTCAACAAGGGTAAGGATCTTGAAATTGGAGATGCTGAGGAATCAGGTTGTGAAGAAAGCAAGATTACTAGGAAGATGACAATAGTTGCATTATGGTGCATACAGATGAATCCGGTGGATCGTCCTTCAATAAGTAAAGTAATGGAAATGCTTGAAAGTGAAGTTGAGACTCTGCAAATTCCTCCTCAGCCTTGCCAACCACCCCTGCAAGTTGCGCCAGCTGAGGACCAAACATGGGGAACAGATTCGACCGACTCCATAGCCTTGCTATGCAATGCTTCTAGTTCAGTAACTTCAACTGTTGAGTGATAAATCATTAACCACCAATACTCACATTGATACAATGTCCCTTTTTTCTAGTTCAGGAATTTTTTGGAGTTTTCCGTTGTTCAATATTTCAAGTGGTTGTTTTAAATCTAGGACAAACAAAGTGTAAAAATCAACTTCTAAAATTTAACTTCAAATAATTTTTAAAAATTTCCAAAAAAAAAAAATTAATAAGACAAAGCGCGCATAATCACGCCTAGGCAAGCATTAGCGATCAACGATTACTGTTGACCGTTAAATAAGGCGTCAAGTCAAGTGGCTTAGCGTTTTCGCCGCGTATCGCGTCTAGGTGACCCATTGGCGTCATCTAGATGCGCTTTTTAGACCAGTGCCTATGACATCAATATAATCACGTGGAATGATAAAGTAAAAAATCTCTATTAAAACAACAATTTGAAAAACAATCAGTACCTAACACATCGTACGAATTGAAAGTACACGCATATTCAAACACGGGTTCTACACACCCTCAACTATCAAATTAGTCAAACATTGTGGTCCACATACAAGAACGAGACACCACGTAACTACTTTCTAGAAATTATAATCGAAGTCAGTCATGACTTTTCACCCCCACTTACCCAACAAATCCCACATCCCCATGCCACGTGCTTTCATATTAATCTCAGTCAACAACGTGTGTCAGATTAATGTCCCAACAGTATTAGTGGGGGCTCGGTTGACGACGTCGCAAATACCTGCCCACCACGTAGTAATAATCGAAACGAATTTGAATGAACAACTGCGATTCATCTTCATGGTTTCATGCAGTAATTCTATAGTATTTGTATCTCCTAACTTGTTCAGTTTGTTTCTATCTTTTACAAACCCAGTTATTAAGAGCTTTCAAAGATTTTCGATTTGTATCTAAGAGGTCCAGTTATACATTTTCTCTATGTTTTTTGGAGTTTTCGATGAATTTTAGTGTTTGGATTTTGAAAATGCTATAGATGGTTCAAATTCGAGGGGAGAGATGATATTTGATAATTTTACTAATAGATCTCCGACACTGGAGAGTAGTTGCCGGAAGGATAATGCTTTGGTGGGCATTGTGAAACTGAATGGTGATGGAAATATAGGAAAAATTGTTCGCCGAAGAAAAATGAAACCGCGTCAAGTAAAAGAAATGTGTGCCAGCGAACAAGGGATTACCTCCGGCAAGGACATTTATACCAAGAAAAGGCGATCCGACGATGTCACGTGCCGATCACATGGGTCAATATCAGTTATAGGGAAGAGGAGAGAAATGGAGGACGCAATGACTGTGGAATTACGATTTTTGAAGAAAGGTTTAAAAAGTTATGAATTTTTTGGTGTTTACGACGACCATGGAGGGTCTGTGGTGGCTCGTGCTTGCCATGAGATGTTACATAGGTTGCTATTGAAGATTGTGGAAGTGGAAGGCGGTGAAGAGATTGATTGAAAGAAGGTGATGGTGGAGAGTTTTAAGAAGATGGATGAGGAGGTGAACAAGAATGGGGATGTGGTGGTGGAACTGGGAGAGGGGGTGGTAGTGGTGGTGGTGGCGGTGGTGGCAAACTGTGGGGATTCAAGGGCCGTGATTTCACGAGGGAGAGTTGTCGTACAGTTATCCGATGATCATAAGGTACACGACATGAACAATATTTTTCAGTTTTAGTCCCTTCATGCAATAGATATTATTGATGGATTTCGACTAACTATTATTATTTATTTCACAGATTATGAAGAGATTTTATGTTAAAGACTTTTGATTTTTGGAAACAATTATTGATTCAATGTAGTTGGAAATTAGAAAAATTAGGAAATGAATTACCCAGTAATATTGCATAAAATTTATAGACCAATCTTTTCACAAAAGATTGGCAGCAAGTACTATGCTTTTATTCAATAAATTTTTTTTAGTATTTAGTTTTTGTTTGTAACCGACATTTTGGCGTTGAGCAGCCTGATAGACATGATGAGTTGGAGAGAATTGAAGCCTCTGGAGGGAAGGTCATTAACTGGAATGGGTCGCGGGTCTTAGGTGTTCTAGCTACTTCAAGATCTGTAGGTATGGAAGAAACATTCGAGGATGAAGATACTATGATAATATTCAAATTTCATGCTTCAAATACATAAAAGGACCAAGTCATGCGTGGCTGATTTCTTGATCTACAGTGTTGAATAATCCAATTTAAAAGTTGAAACGGTAGATAGGAAAACACTTGGTTCCTGTTTAGTTTAGTTCAAAATCATATTTTAATAGATTTTGACAAAAGTTAATGATATGTGTAGTTGATAAAAGTTGTCAATCCCATGAAATCTTTTGTTGAAAATGAGTTTAAGGAAAAAAAAATTAGAAATGGGGCCAAAGAGGGGCTTTTTTAGATTGTTTTCAACATGTTCTCTTGCTAGCAATCCATTTTATCATTTTTTTATCAAAGAATATATTCACACACATTTTACATAAATGATTAACAAGTCTTATGCTTAGTACTTCTACATTGCATCACTTTATTTGAAAGTTCAAGAGGTTAGAAACTATCGTCGCAACTTTCCCAAAATTCACATTTTGAGTGAACATCGGGAATGCATGTCCTTCTTCTTGATATCACTTGTATGTTTTTGCACTCACTACTAGTGTGCTATATCATTGTAGGTGATTAGTACCTCAAACCCTTTGTGATATCAAAACCTAATGTTTGGTGACGCAAAACCCGCCTATTGCACACACTTACGGAAAGCCTTCTATCATTATGAAGACCTCACAACACTTAATCATGAGGTAGTTCGAAGCAAGAGACGGGAAGAAAGTTTGCAAGCTTCAAAATAACATAGGTCCCCCGAAAAGACAATGAGCGGGCGGATGCGTTGGCCAAGCTCGCCTCTGCAAACCCGAGAAATCTACCTCGCACGGAAAACGTACAAGTCCTGCGGCGACCTAGTATCCAGCACAAGGTCGATGTCGCGAGTATAGAACATGAAAAAAGTTAGATGGACCCACTGGTTGAGTATCTTGCAGAAGACAAGGTGTCAGATGACAGTCATGAAGCCAAAAAGCTTAGAGTTAGAGCAGCGTCGTTCGCCATTGTTGACGATCAACTCTATAAGCGGGGTTTCACCATGCCCCTTCTGAAATGTTTGCGACCTGTGGAAGCACAAGAGGTACTATTCGAGGTACACGCAGGAATTTGTGGAAACCATCAAGGGCAACCGCCCTAGCATTCAAAGCCCTACAACAAGGATACTACTGGCCTACCATGAAAGATGATGCTAAAGAATTAGTAAGGAGGTGCGACGCTTGTCAACGAAATGGGAACTTGATCCACGTCCCAGCCGAGCAACAGGCAACAATAGTTGGAGTATGTCTATTCTTCTAGTGGGGGATGGGTATCTTGGGACTGTTGCCCATGGCAAAAGGGCAGAGAAAGTTCCTACTGGTTGCCATAGACTACTTTACCAAGTGGGTGGAGGCGAAACCACTGGCCACCATCACGATAGCAAAAATACAGGGTTTCATGTGGAAGAACATCATATGCAGGTTCGGGATACCCAAAGTGATCATAATAGCTAACGACAAACAGTTCGACAATCATAGCTTCAAAGCCTTTTGTGCGAGTTATCACATTGAACATCGATTGACTTCAGTCGCTCACCCTCAGTCGAATGGGCAGGTCGAAGTGACAAACCACACCATACTATGTGATCTAAAGACAAGGTTAGAGAAGGAGAAGGGACTCTGAGTGGACGAACTACCCAATGTACTATGGGCATATCACACGACCCCCCGAGAATTGATGGGCGAAACACCGTTCAAACTAACTTTCAGAATGGAGGCAGTAGTTCCTGTTGAAATCCTAAATGAGACTGGTAGGATAAAAACAAAGCAACTAGACATCGCATTTACTAAGGTGGAACTGGACTAGCTCAAGGAAGTAAGAGAAATGACGGCTATAAAAATGGCTGCTTACAAACGAAGGGCTGCTGAGTATTTCAACCGAATGGTGAAATTGAGAGTTTTTCAGCTGGGAAATCTTGTGCTGCGCGACACAGCAGCAGCCGGGCACCCACCGTCTAAGCTCGGGCCAAATTGGGAAGGGTCCTATGAAGTGATTCGCAACCTCAGAAAAGGATCTTATAGCCTAAAAGACATGCAAGGGAAACTACTGGGCCGACCATAGAACATTGAGCATCTCAAGAAGTACTACCCGTAGACTATCGAGTAGGAAAATAAGTCATAATCTTTGTAAATACAGTAGATAGGTTGCATTGTTAAATTTTCCTAATGTCATGCCTCCCGTAGGCATAGTCTATTGTAATTATTATTGTTATTCAATGAAAAGTCTAGGTGGTGACGGATGATGAGAGTGCTAAGGAAGGGCTGGCCTAGCTGGAATGTCCCGGTGCGCCTACTGAGCTTACAAATCCAAGCAACTTTTATGTCATACCACGATTTTAAATTCCTCTCAAAAACTCACAACATCCGGTGGTCTAGTGGACAGCCTCTTAAGCCAAAAATTGGCTAAGACCCTAAATCACTAGACCCACGCTCGACACAGCCCAAGGGGCTAAGCGAAGATCGACAAAACCAATAATTTTGTTATGCAAACTCATGATGCCCTACGGTCTAGTGGAGAACCTCTTAAGCCAAAAATTGGCTAAGACCCTAGATCACTCGACCCAAGCTCGACACACCCCAAAGGGCTAAGCGATAGACAATGAAACCAATAATTTGGTTATGCAAACTCATGATGTTTTGCAATCTAGTGGAGAGCCCTCTAAGCCAAAAATTGGCTAAGGCCCTAAATCACTAGACCCGCAATCTATGCTCGGCATGGCCTAGAAACTCGACAACTGACGAAAAAACTAAGAAACAAGCTAAAGTTCGGCCAACAAAGTATAAAAACCAAAACACTACTCAGGAGTCTAGCACATAGCAAGCGACCTCTGCATACCGACTACATGAGAGCCTCATACACCACCCAAAACTGATATACAATCAAATAAAGAAGGTCGGGCAAGAATACGCGAATTGGATCTCATACACTTGCAAACAATACCCCACGCCAATATAAAATGAAAAAGGCAAAATAAGCATCAATGATGTTCAAAAAGGTCACTGTTCATAGCAATAGTGTGGTTTCTCGACCCACATCCCGGGCCAGTAGGAAACAAAACATATCGAATGACAAAAATAAATAGCAACAAAAAATGCTAACAAGCCTACAACTAAACAATGCATCAATCCGAGCGGGAGGCTCCTTCGTTCCCACCTCTCGACGTGCGCCCGAAAGTCTCGGACTGGTCGACACCACTCTCTTTACCCTTACGCCGCGCCAGGAACCTGTCGAAACCTGAGGGATCGATAGAAGGGTGCTCAATAGGCACCCACTCCTTAGCCAGTTTGATGGACGCCACCATCACTTTTCCCCCATATGCATGCAAGGCCTTAGCATAATCCGACGATGATTGGTACTCATCCACGGATGCCTTCAAGGGATTTCTTTATGGAAGAGTTTTCTTCTTGTAGTGATGAGCCTCTTTCTTCTTTTCTTCTACAAGTGCCTTCAACTCCGAAGCTTGGCAGCGACTTAACTCGACGAGCCCAATTTGAAGAGCAACAACTTGGAAAACAAGGAGACAAAGCGATAAAAAGTGTCACGTGAAGCAAGAAAAGCAAACTTGAATATACGGAAAAGGGGAAGAAGTATAGGAAAAAAATTACACTCTAGGAATATACCGCCATGGCTCTCTCGATGTCGTCAACGTTGTGCTCAGCAATCGCCCTTGCTTCAGCGAGCGTCACCAAAGAACGAAGTACCCCCATCTCATGAAAACCCTGAGTGGGACGGAATCCAAAATTGGGGAGAGAGTTCTCAAGGTCATGCTTGATGCGGCTCGAAAGGTCTATTCTGGGCCTCGAAGGTGGGACTGCACGAACAGGCTCATCCAAAGGTTGAGAGACGTCCTCGACAGCACGACACTCAACCGCCCGATCTGTCGCTTTCTTCCTCTTCAACGGGGCAGAGGCTGGTTCTACCTCATCCTAAAGCTCTTGCTCCAAGACAGAATCCTTAACTACCTCTAGGTCAAATTCAATGCTTGCACATACAAGGCAAAATCCATGAACCTCAATGGACAGCAAACTAACGTACAAAAAATGGGGGCTAAGTTAAAAATAACGAACTCAAAGACTTACCATCGATTGGGGCAAAGTCTTTAGCACCTCGTCAAGATCGAAGTCCATATCTGCACGAGCATTTCTAGGTCATCAAACCCAAGACATAGCAAGCAAAAGCACTTATGAATATGAAAGTGCCTACAAGTAATGAGAGCCTACCAGTAGGATGACTGATCTCCACTGTCAATATGTTCCTCATGGTCAATAGGGACCTCAGGTCACAGGTGAGAGGCGGAGTATCGGTCAATTTTTGGAGCTGGGTTCTTAGGAAAGGCGTGACCTCTACCTCACTGTTGAAAAGGTAGATTTGAGGATGTCTTGATGTAAAAGGGAAACTGACCCTCTGAAGGACGAGCAAAAAAGAACCAGGATTTCCACCCACTGTTGGAATTCCTAAACTTGGGAAATCGAAACGGGATCCTAGTCGTGAAGTAGACGAATGCATTATACTGGACCAGCTCATGCATCTCCAAAACACATATAAAGAGGTCTAAAGAAAGCGGGATTTTCTTACTGAGACATACATACAAAAATTATAACGCCTTCTTCTATGCGTTGGGATTTATCTAACTTGGGGTAAGGTGAAAATCATTGAACACTGAAACAAAGAAGGGTTGGATGGGGAATCGAAAACCACTCTTCATCGTGTCTTTATAAATAGCCACTTCGTGAGGGTCGGACCCAGGAAATTCCTCTTTAGGCCTAGGGGCTCTATAAACGTAGTTATAAACCCGATCAAACCTACTTAGGGATTTCTCTAACTTTAGCGGAGTATTATAAAGACTATGGAAATTCGAGATTTCAAGAACAACAAGCTCATCCGCCAGATCCCGCCCAATTTCTAAGTTTTTGTCTAAGGACTTTGTCGAACCAATGTGTTTTTTAGAACGACTCAGGCTAAATATTTGAGGTTCGGCCGAATGGGTTGGACTGTCAAAACCACAGGGGAAAACAGTAGACTCGCAGGGGGAGAATCGGACTTTGGCTGGCCGACAGTCGACCAGCGACCCACACATCCCCCTTTCGCCCTCGCCAATGAAGTAATGATAGTTTTATACATAATTGGAGGAAAGAAAACTTCAAAGCTAGAATGGAATGAGAAGAGATAAAGAATTACCTTGCATATTGATGAAGCAAGGGGAATTTGTGGAAAAAGGAAAATGAGGGGGAGGGTTCAAACGAGTACTAAATATGATTAGCTAGAGTAACAAGTGATTTGTAATTATCAAAGTATGACTGCAAGTCTCCGTACATACAGGACAGAGTTAAAGGTGAAATAAAAATATTGAACTAGCTTAATATCTCACATAGTATTTTTATTTTTTTTTCTCTCATTTAAGGAAAAATATTATGTAAAAAAACTAATTGGTATGAGTTGGCTAGGCTGTACTCTAAATCTGCCCCATGTAAATTTGAATGAAGAAATAATTATTATTATTTTCAAATATCTCATTTGTTCATATTCAAAATAAGTGTCTTAGAATGAACCAAAAAAAAATGATTTAAAGAATTAATATTATTGAGATTTTGAGAAGAAAGAATTCCTTCTCTATCAAAATATCCTAAAAAATTTAGTTAACTATGATTTTAAAAGTTTCTTTTGATTCATTCATTATACAACTTTTTCTTATTTCATGTTAATTTAAAGAATAGTAAGACTGTCAATCTAATGTGACAAAAGTAATTGAATATATTTTTCTTTATATTTTGTTTGAAAAATGAGTTCTTCCTTAGGAGGGGCAGTGAATTTTCTTTATAGATTGTCTCAGATCTAATTTATTACTAGATACCACACAAAGATATTTATTTGTATTTAAACAAACAAAAATTATTCAATCAATTTTTATCAAAATCTATTAAAAATCTTATTTTTATCTAAATCGAATTGGGATAATATATATTATTCGGAGTCTTCATTCAAATCATCCAACGAAAGCAGATTGCATCGCTGTGAGAGGAAAAAATATATTTTATTGTTTTGATGTTTTGTTGTTCAGTTTAAATTTTTGTTTTGCCCTAATTTTTCAAAAAAAAAATCCCTTTTAATCACATATTTTAGGGATTCATAGCTTTTATCAATTTTACAATTACATATTTCATCATTTTTTATCAAAATTTATTAAAAATTAAATTTTTAACCAAATCAAACAGTAATTAAGTATTCCCATCCATGTCTTATCCAATGGTGTATTTTAGTAAGGTGGCGTTGATGTTGCAACAATTTTTAACATTGTAATTTTCAAAGGATGATTAAAGATGTTAGAATAGTTGGTCACGAGGAGGAACCGGGAACATAAAGAAATTAAAAATTTATTCAACCCTGTTTGGGTTAGATAAAAATTAAATTTTTAGTAAATTTTGATAAAAGTTTATGAAATTTTAAATTGGACAAACTTATTGTGGTTGATCTTTCGCGAAATGTCTACATGACATCCTATAAATAAAAATTATAAAATGATAGTTATGATTTTTTTTATTATGAATTTTTTTTTTTTTTTTTTTTTTTTTTTTTTTTTTTTTTATTTTAAGGTTAAAAATGCATGTTTTTTTAGAACTTATAATGACGTGACCTAATTAAAAATTGCCGCTAATTACCAAGTGAAAAACTTGTACAGGTATGATTGTCAAATATAACAAATGTGGTGAACTACAAAACTATATTAAATTTCGATGATTCAATTGAAACAAATTAAAATTTCACGATCTAATTGAGATTTGTCTAAAAGTTTAGTGAGCAAGGTTAGAAATTTACCCACATTTTGTAGTAGTTATGTGATAAGTGTGTTTTTCACATTTATTTACGCCATAAAACATGGCTAATTGTGAACGTATATATTGAAATATGGCTTAATTCGGTACAATTTGTATTTGTAGGACTTACATCGATGGATGGAATGAAAAGTATGCGAAAACGAGCGAAAAAGGACCAAAATGGAAGGAAACGAAAGCTCAGGGACCAAATTGCAACTTTCTAAAAGTTGTACCGAAGATCGAATCGAGCATGGAGATGGGCTATGTGCAAATTGGTGAAGTCGTGGGATGATTGAGGAAGGAATTAGAAGAAAAGAGACCAAGATATGAGAAAATGAAATTTGGGGATCAAAACGAAGAAGTTTGGAAGTCACAGTCCAAGTGGTCGCTTGGAATAAAGCCAAGCGGTCGCTCAGTTGCCATCAGGAAATTCAGAAGGCCAAAGTGCAAAGCCAAGCGGTCGCTTGGTACAATTTTTAGGCGAGAATTTTAGTTTCCTTATTTGATTAAACCTCTTATGGAAACCAATCTAGGACCCCTTTAAAACCCTAAACACAACCAGAAACGAGGGTGACACAGTATTCTACCATTATTGACATATCGAAGAGCAAGAAGAAGGTGAAGAATGAGAAGATTAATTCCAAGATTCGAGATTTCACTTCAAGATCCAATAAGGTGATGTCTTCTTCAATTTATTTTCTTTCTTCTCTTAATTTTCTTAGTTTTATCATGCTATACTAGATTTTATTGTGCTAGGTGAACGATGAACCATGTAATGTGATATTTTCATTTCTAGTTTTATATATTTGACGTTAAAACCTTTTTTTGGATTGATGAATGATTTATATGCATTGTTTTTATCCATAATTATATGCGCAATGATTATGTGATTGTTGTGGTTTATTTCATCCATTCGAAAGAGGAGAAATAGATTAGACAGAATATAAATCATCGTAGGGTCCGATAGGGGATAGAGATATACCGCTATACTTTACGTGAATCTCTAAGTGTTCATAAAACTCCATGCATTTTTGTATATTTGCTCCCGTCATAGAAATATAATCGGTGTAGTATATGAAAATAGGTTCAAACTTAATCGAAAGAGAGTTTTGAATAAAATAGGAACATTGATTCGTCATAATTCAAACGTATTGTCAAATTGTAGAACTAGGGTTGAAATAGATCGTTACATGGGATTCACGAACCTAGTACGCTTTTTATTTGATTGTTATCTCAACTTTGCATTCAGTTATCTCATCGCACGTAGTTAATTTTGCATTTAACTAGATATTTCACTTTATTTTGCATAAGTAGCTTACTTAGTTTAATTGCAATCTAGTTACAAACATTCAAACACGTATTTTACTTTGGCTAAGGTCGAATTAGATAGAATTAAACTATTAAATCTCTGTGGGAACGATACTTGGACTTAAAAATCCACTTTATTACTTGAAACGAACCGTATACTTGCGGTACTATAAGTCGAACACATTTCGCGTGTCAAGTTTTTGGTGTCGTTGCCGGGGATTTAATTTAGTTTGATTTTATTTACTTTGACACTAATTCGAACTTTTTGGTTTAGTTTAGCTTCTTGTTTATTTATTTTTTTATCTGAGTATTACTACTGTTCATCTTTCAGGTCTTATATGCGAAGATCGGTTGAAGGTGATTTGATTCCAACTGATCCGGAAATCGAAAGAACCTTCCATCGTAGGTTAAGAGAAGCAGTAGCAACCCAACAAAAAGACCAAAAAGAGCAAGTATCAATGGAAAATCAACAACTCAATCCAGCACCTCTAGCGAATGCAGAGGTCGAAGATGAAGGAAATAGGCTACTGGGAGATTTCATGGCACCATTTGTTGTCCAAAGCCAATCTAGCATTGTCTATCCACCATTTGGGCAGCCAAACTTCCAGTTGAAAACAAATGTTATCCATCTCTTCCAGAATGGATATCAATTTCACAGGATGGCTACTGAAAATCCATATACACACATATCGCGATTCTTGGATATGTATCAACACTTCAGATACCAAGGAATTTCAGATGACGCTATCAAGCTGAGGTTGTTTCCACACACCTTAAGGGATAAAGCTCTGGAGTGACTGGACTCACTTCCGTTGCAAGCATAACAACTTGGGATGAGCTAGCTCACAGGTTTTGCACTAAGTTCTTCTCACCAGCCAAGGTAGCACAAATGAGACATGTTATATCAGTATTTACGTAAAATGACTCTGAATCTTTCGATAAGGTCTAGAACAGGTTTAAAAATGTGCTACGGAAGTGTCCTCAGCATGGGTTTGACAAAACCACCCAGATTTAATTCTTTTATACAGGACTACTTCCATCTTTCAGAAGTATGGTAGACTCTTCATCCAATGGCTCATTAACCACAAGAACTATCGACGGAGCATGGGAGTTGTTTGAAAGGATGGCAGATATTTCAGCAATGTGGTCGTCCAAGCGGGTAATTCAGAAGAAATCAGCGGGTTTCTATGAAGTTGACACTTATTCAGCCTTGTCTGCAAAAATTGATTCCTTGTTTCACAAGGTAGACAGCATATCTCATTCAGCAAACGCAGCACAAGCAAGAAAATCTAATTGTGAAGAGTGTGGGGCAGAACACAGCACGAAGGAATGTCCAATTCTTTCACAAGGGGTAGAATAGGCAGATTATGCACAGTGGGGTCAACGCCAACAGAACAATCCTAACTCTAACACTTACAATCCCGGGTGGAGAAATCATCAAAATTTCTCTTAGAGAGGAGATCAAAACAAGTTTCAAAATCAGAATCAACCTCAAAGGCAGTTTCAACAGGAGAAGAAGATCCAGCTGGATGAAATATTAGCAAAATTTATGGAGAAGACTGATAAGTATATGGAGAAGACAGAAACAACTCTCCAAAATCAAGGTGCAGCAATCAAGAACCTTGAAACTCATGTGGGACAGATAGCACTTGCAATAAATGGACGACCACCGGGTACCTTACCTAGCAATACCGAAGTGAATCCCAGGAACAATGTCAAGTCATTACTACAAGAAGTGGGGTTCAACTACCAGAGATAACTATAAAGAGACCGGCTGCAAACAAAGATATACTATCGTCTTCAGAGAAGGAAAAAGCTAAACAGACAAAAGAGACATCTCCAAGGGAAGGTTCAGATACATCACAAAATAAAGTACCTGCCCCGGTCAATCCTTACGATCCACCAATTCCATTCCCTCAGAGGTTGAAAAAGCATCAATTGGTGCAACAGTACAAGAAATTCCTTGAAGTCTTCACAAAGCTCCATATCAATGTTTTATTTGCGGAAGCACTGTTCAAAATGCCTAGCTACGCCAAATTCCTGAAAGACATTCTGTCAAAGAAATGAAAACTAGAGGAACATGAGACAGTGATGCTAACAGAGGAGTGTAGCGCTCTTATTCAGAAGAAGCTCCCACCAAAACTGAAAGATCAAGGGAGTTTTACTATACCTTGCACTATTGGTGGATGCTACTTTGATAAAGTTCTATGTGATCTTGGTGCAAGTATTAATCTAATGCCCCTTTCTATTTTCAGGAAACTCGGTTTGGGCGATGTCAAAGCAACCACGGTGACACTACAACTAGCCGATCGATCCATGGTACATCCGAGGGGGATAATTGAAGACGTGCTAATCAAGGTGGACAAATTCATCTTCCCGACCGACTTCCTCATTCTAGATATAGAAGAAGACAAGAATGTTCCACTTATCTTGGGCAGACTATTTCTAGCTACAAGTAGAGCTTTGATAGATGTTCAAAAAATGCAGTTAAATTTGAGACTTGGCGAGGAACAAATCACTTTCAATGTTTTCAAAGATGTGGACTTCCATACCAAGCCAGAGAAATGCCTCCAAATGAGTATAGTGGAAAATGTGGTGAAAGATAAAACTGGTTCTCAAGATCATTCAAACACTGCTGATGACTATAATGTGCATGCTCAACCCACTCAAAATTATGAGAAGCATGAAGCCTACTTTGTTGAGTTCGAGGGAAACAACGAGGAAAAGTCAAATGACATGGATAAAGGTAAGGTTAAAGTCTGGAGGAAAGCTGCAGTGACAAAGAAACCGTCGTTGGGAGAGTTGCTCTCACACCACCGGAATCAAACTAACACGGTATAGTCGAGCTATAGATTATAAACTAGCGTTGGATGGGAGATAACCCATCATCTCTATCCTTTTATTTATTCCGCTTTATGCAGTAGATTTAGGATTTCTCATGTTTTCTATGCATATTTAGTAGTTTTAGGTCATCGATCACCTAGGTAGTTCACAAACTGTCTATGCATGATTCACACAAGTTCTGAATGTATTTTGTCTGCTTAATGGGGTGTTGAAATCATATTTAGGAGATTTAGGATGTCTAGTGCCAATTTTATGCCTTCACTGATTTCTTCATTTGTTTTCTTCCAGATACCTCCGCCATAGGACGATACCACTGCTGGGCCAAACTCGTTTCTACCTTCACCACCACCTCCATTCTAATCAGGGGAGTTCTCATACCCCTATGTTTTATTTTGTTTGAGCTTTGTCATTCAAATTCTGTATTCAACTCTTACACTTTACACATTGAGGACAATGCTCAGTTCAAGTTTGGGGGGTGGTAGAATTTGTATGACAAAAATGGTGAACGTTTCATTACTTTCATTATCCATCGATGTTTATGTGTTTTATTGCCTACAATGAGTGTTTTACTGCTTTCTGTGTGTTGTGTTTTGAAAAAAAAAAAATCATTTTTGCTTATTTGTTTGTCTTGTTTTGTGTGTTTGTGTGGGTTTAGTGGTCTTGCCGGCAATGATGTGATTATTGGAATTATTATGAGCTTTGAATAGTGGATATTGTGCAGGTTAGGTTGGTCAATACTTGTTTGTGAGTAAACTTGACACTTTTTGTACACATCACTCATGCGTGCATGCTAAGGCGATAGTTGGGGTCATTATTTATAGAAAAATCGAACATGATAGGTTGACCCGAAAGAACCCTCTATTGTACTTATCAAATATCCATTGTTGTAAGAGTTTGGTGATGATTTAGCTATTGCAGGAGAACATTGAGATGAGTAGGGATTCCATGCATAAAAACTATGTTGTGTAGATTGTTTAAACCAATAAGACGAAGATGAGGTGAAAGTTTTAAGTTAGAGGTTGGTTTTTGAAACTAAGTGTCTAGAAAAATAGGGGCATGGCATAATTTTTGTGAGAAAACACTTTTTTCAAGCTTTTATGACTGCAAGTAAGCCTGTAAGGGTGAATAAAAACCTGATGCCCTGAAATCAACTGACTTGGGAGTCATCGACCTAAAGCTCACTACAAGGGTCATATAGAAAGCAAGAGGGAAAGAGTCAAAAGAAAAAGAGTGAAAATGCATATTCTCGAGCCTTAATAACTTGAGTAAGTAAGCTTGCAAGGGTGATTGAAATCTGGTGCCCTAAAATCAACTGATTTGGGAGTCATCGGCTTAAAACTCGATACATGGGTTATATAGAAAGCAAATGAGATATGTTAAAAAAAACAAATTGAGTGAGAAAAGAGCCCCAAAACATGTAGTTGATGAAATTATACCTTTGATGCAAGACAAGTAGCTTAGTTTAGTCTTAGAGGTTGAACCAATCAAAGAAACAGGAGAATCCCTGCTTGTTGAACTGTGAACTTGTGATTGCAAGGTCTATCCAAACTAAAAGAAGGTGAGAACTTAAGTGAATCAAATCTCTACTATAGAACACACCCCGAGATAATTGAGTGAAAATAATGAGTTTGGGGTGTGTGTATCTGTCGAGCGAAGAAAGGAAAATCTGACTACATTGGTTTGGGATTTGAACCCATCATAAATTGAGTATGTCCACATGAGTATACATACACATACACACGTCAGGCTTTGCATATAATAAGTGGAGATTGATCTAATTTTGCACTGTTGAAGCTGTTCACTATGTGATTACTAAATTCTAATCATGAGACACGGCAAGTCACTGAACCATGTTTTGTGTTGAGTTAAGTCACCATATTGTTTGAGGACAAACAATAGTTCAAGTTTGGGGGGTTTGATAAGTGCGTTTTACACACTTATTTAGGCCACAAAATATGGCTAATTGTGAACGTATATATTGAAAGATGGCTTAATTCGGTACAATTTGTGTTTGTAGGACTACATCGATGGATGGAACGAAAAGTATACGAACACGAGCGAAAAAGGACCAAAATGGAAGGAAACGAAAGTTCAGGGACCAAATTGAAACTTTTTAAAAGTTGTACCGAAGACCGAATCGAGCATGGAGATGGGTTAAGTACAAATTGGTGAAGTCGTGGGATGATTGAGGAAGGAATTAGAAGAAAAGAGACCAAGATATAAGAAAATGAAATTTGAGGATCAAAACGAAGAAGTTTGGAAGTCACAGTCCAAGCGGTCGCTTGAAATAAAGCCAAGCGGTCGCTCAGTTGCCATCAGGAAATTCAGAAGGCCAAAGTGCAAAGCCAAGCGGTCGCTTATAATATAACCAAGCGATCGCTTGGTACAATTTTTAGGCGAGAATTTTAGTTTTCTTATTTGATTCAACCTCTTATGGAAACCAATCTAGGACCCCTTTAAAACCCTAAACATGACCAGAAACGAGGGTGACACATTATTCTACCATTATTGACATATTGAAGAGCAAGAAGAAGGTGAAGAACGAGAAAATTAATTCCAAAATTCGAGATTTCACTTCAAGATCCAATAGGGTGATGTCTTCTTCAATTTATTTTCTTTCTTCTCTTAGTTTTCTTAGTTTTATCAGCTAGGCTAGATTTTATTGTGCTAGATGAACGATGAACCATGTAATGTGATATTTTAATTTCTAGTTTTATATATTTGACGTTAAAACGCGTTTTTGGATTGATGAATGATTTATATGCATTGTTTTTATCCATAATTATATGCGCAACGATTATATGATTGTTGTGATTTATTTCATCCATTCGAAAGAGGAGAAATAGATTAGACAGGATATAAATTATCGTAGGGTCCGATAGGGGATAGAGATATACCGCTATGCTTTACGTGAATCTCTAAGTGTTCGTAAAACTCCATGCATTTTTGTATATTTGCTCCCATCATAGAGATATAGTCGGTGTCGTATATGAAAATAGGTTCAAGCTTAATCGAAAGAGAGTTTTGAATAAATTAGGAACATTGATTCGTCATAATTCAAACGTGTTGTCAAATTGTAGAACTTGGGTTGAAATTGATCGTTACATGGGGATTCGCGAACCGAGTACGCTTTTTATTTGATTGTTATCTCAACTTTGCATTTAGTTATCTCATCGCACGTAGTTAATTTTGCATTTAACTAGATATTTCACTTTATTTTGTATAAGTAGCTTACTTAGTTTAATTGCAATCTAGTTACAAACATTCAAACACGTATTTTGCTTTGGTCAAAGTCGAATTAGATAGAATTAAACTATTAAATCTCTGTGTGAACGATACTTGGACTTAAAAATCCACTTTATTATTTGAAACGAACCGTATACTTGCGGTACTATAAATCGAACACATTTCGCGTGTCATTATGCTTTAGACTCGTGAACTTAAGTTGAATAGGAAAATTGACCTAAATTGTCTTAAATCTTTGCTCATCTTGCGTTTTTTGTCAAAGCCTTTAAATTTTAGTGTAAACCGTCTCAAACCTTTTACTCTTGACACAAATGATTCTTTTAAATGAAAAATGAATTTATAAAAAATAAATAAATAAAGTTAATTGTGTTCTTCTTCTCGCCTCCGCCCCCACACCCCACACCAACACTTCCACCACCACACACTATCACTAAGCCACTAGGGTATCAAATTCAAATGTACAATTATTGACCAAGAAATTGAACAAAATGCGTCAATTAGGATTCAAATTTTTTTTCATTTTTAAAAGGGTTTAGATGCAAGATGAAATTTCAAGAAGATGATTGATATGAGCTAGGATAGGCCCCAGGCGATCAAAAGTGTAATGTTCATTGAGAAGAAGTTGAGGGCTCGTTCGAAGGTGTTTAGGGACGATAACGTGGTTAATGACGTCGTACAAAGTCATACAAATGCATTCTCGAGAAAGGGGACACATGGGATTGAAGACAACATGTCAATGAACAAGTTTCATGTTTGGGTCGACGTCGGAAATCAATTGGATCAACACGAAAGTTATGCAATTATTTTCAGTCTCATATTAAAACATATTTTTGACCTAGTAAATGATCGAATTAGAGGATTATTCTGAATGAAAGTAGTATCTCTTTGAGTTATCTTTCCAATGCACTTTGAATCACTTCAATCTGATACCAGTAGAGAAAGTTATGACCAAAATACTGAAACCTGTCCAGCGGAGAAAAAGTTGTTCCAAGCGGTCGCTTGGAACAAATCTCAAGCGGTGGCCCAGAACCATTCAGGGAATCCAGGAGCTGAATTTCACAAACCAAGCGGTCGCTCCAAGCGGTAGCTTGGTACAAAACTGAAGCCAATTTTCCTATTTTGGCGAGGTTGTTTATTTTTACTATAATTCTTATTTTGGGTAATTTTGTATTTTAGGACTCTAGAATTTCATACTTTCTATATTTCCTAAGATTTATTGCCTTAGTCTAAATATGATTTTTTTCTCATTGTATAAAGAACTTTGATGAATTGAATTAATGGAGATTTTTCTCTTTCGAAGCTTGGCTTCAAACAATCGAACTTATCAAATATGTTGAATATTTGTGGCGTTCAAAATCGGTGCGAGAGTTCTTCAATTATATAATCAGGGGGTTCAACGCATCGTCGTTATCGTTGGGTTTTTTGGTTCACTTTATTGGGTTCAAGTCCAACCCGGATTTTATTGGCGTTCTTGGGTTCCGCATCAATCTCGTTGTGGGTTTTGTAGTCACCGTTGCTATGGGGTTCGCATCAGTTGGTATCAGAGCAAAGGCTACAATCTAATCAGGTTCTATCTTTTTATTTCTTGTTGAGTCTTTGTTTTCCTTTCTTTTGTGTTCTTCGTATTCTTGTGTCCAGTAATTTATTTTCAGTCTTTGATCCACAAAAATCCCAAAAAAATTTCAAAAGTTATTTTTGTACTCAATTTGAGTCCAAATCAACTTCCGTTTTCTTTGTCTTTCTCGTAGTCGAATTTTCGAATTTTGTAAAATTAAAAAAAAAATTACTGTTCATCGTTGATACTGTTCATCCGAGGAATAAAAAAAATTCCTTTGCTTTATTCTGGAAATTGTTACTACCCTATTATCAATTCTAAATTCAAAATCAATCCCCTCTTCAAAATCCAATCCAAATTCAAGAACCACTTTCTTGAATTAAATTATTCAACTATTCCCTTGAGTCAAAATTCAATTTTGTCGGGTCAAATCCAATTCAAGAACCACTTTCTTGAATCTATCAAAACAAATTCAATCACAGGTTGTCCAGTTCCATTTCCTTTGAGTCACACCCAACTGGAATCAAGTCAACATGTTTGAAGGGCAGTGTATGAATTATAATAGATATGGTGTTGATAGAGGTAGGGAAACGACAATTCCAAAATTTAAGGGTAGAAGTGATCCAGATGCGTACATGGCGTGGGAAGGAAAGATTAAAGTAATGTTTGAGCGCTATAATTACTCTGAGAAGAAAAAGTTGGAGTTAGTTGTGAGCTCCTTCGTAGACTATGCTGTGATTTGGTGGGATCAATTAACAACATCTAGGAGAAGGTGTGGTGAGAAGAATATTGAAACTTGGGATGAGTTGAGGAGTATTATGAGGAAGCGTTATGCGCCTAATCATTTTTATAGGAAGGATAGGTGTGATCGGGAATTTTGAAATGAGCCTAGAAGATATAGTGGAGTTGAATATTCAAGGGGAGAGAAAATACCGTTTGTGAGGCATGTGGGTAGTATGTCAAGCAAAAGGACTATGTTGGATTATGAGCGTGACCTTTCAGAGTTTCGCGACTCAATTAGTCGCAGGGAGAAACAAAAGGGCTCGAGAGAACATAGTAAGGTGGTTGATTATAAGAAAAAAGAAGAGATGTCACAAGAGAATAAAAGGGAAATTGAGAGTGAACATCCAAAAGGGAAGGTGAAGTTGCAAAAAGAAATTGAAAAAGAATCTTCGGAGGGGAAGAAGGAGTTGGAGGTGAGCTTAAATGAAAAGGAGCCTGAAGTTGAGGAGGTTGTGGTGAAAACTAACAATTCCCTCCCTATTTTGAATACTTCTATTTTGCAGGTTACCGAAAAATTATTTCCAGCAAACTATCCCATTAAAATACCACCCGACCCGGGGATTGAACTTCAAATTGGCTATCAAGGCATGGATTCGAGGACGAATCCTTTCGAAGAGAGAGAGAGTGATATGATCCGGACTACGCTAGAAACCATCAAGAATCCGAAAAAAATTTATATGCAGTGGATTAAGCAACAAGGTTGAACAGAAAGGAAACGAAAGATCATTTGCATTGTCATTGTTACAATCACTGAGACGGCATAAGACATGGAAAAAGTACGATAGCATGCTAATGAAGATTATTTTGGGAACATCACAAACTTGCCGAAGGAAGCCATTGGGACGAGCACACTTTGCTCTATGTGCTGGTTATTGGGTGTTCATATTACAGAGGCAGGGAAGAATTCAGAAGAGGTCCAAACTGCATCCTAGAGGAGATGGACTGTTCCATGTTCTTGATTTGATTGAGAGTAAAGGGTATAATCTGAGCATTGAAGGTACGGATTCGAGGACGAATCCTTTTGAAGAGAGAGGGTATCATATGAGCCAGGATAGGCCCCAGGCGATCAAAAGTACAATGTTCATTGAGAAGAAGTTGAGGGCTCGTTCGAAGGTGTTTAGGGCCGATAACGTGGTTAATGACGTCGCACAAAGTCATACAAATGCATTCTCGGGAAAGGGGACACATGGGATTGAAGACAACATGTCAATGAACAAGTTTCATGTTTGGGTCGACGCCGGAAACTAATTGGATCAACACGAAAGTTATGCAATTGTTTTCAGTCTCATATTAAAACCTATTTTTGACCTGGTAAATGATCGAATTAGAGGATTATGTCTGAATGAAAGTTGTAGCTCTTTGAGTTATCTTTCCAATTCACTTTGAATCACTTCAATCGAATATCAGTAGAGAAAGTTATGACCAAAATACTGAAAGCTGTCCAGCGGAGGAAAAGTTGTTCCAAGCGGTCGCTTGGAACAAATCCCAAGCGGTCGCCCAGAACCATTCAGGGAATCAAGTGGTCGCTTGGCTTATAACCAAGCGGTAGCTTGGTACAAAACTGAAGTCGGTTTTTCTATTTTGGCGAAGTTGTTTATTTTGACTATAATTCTCATTTTCGGTAATTTTTATATTTTAGGACTCTAGAATTTCATACTTTCTATATTTCCTAAGATTTATTGCCTTAGTCTAAATATGATTTTTATTCTCATTGTATAAAGAACTTTGATGAATTGAATTAATGGAGATTTTTCTCTTTCGAAGCTTGGCTTCAAACAATCGAACTTATCAAATATGTTGAATATTTGTGGCATTCAAAATCGGTGCGAGAGTTCTTCAATTATGTAATCAAGGGGTTCAACGCATCATCATTATCGTTGGGTTTTTTGGTTCACTTTGTTGGGTTCAAGTCCAACCCGGGTTTTATTGGCGTTCTTGGATTCCGCATCAATCTCGTTGTGGGTTTCGTAATCACCGTTGATACGGGGTTCGCATCAATGATTCTAGGATGACAAGAAATTAAAGGAGAAAGAAGGCACAATATGAACAATACTTGAACTTTATGATTTTTCTTGTATTAAATCCGATGTTCAAACAATCTTAAATAACCTTGAAATTTCTATGATGACTGGTTAACTTTTATGGCATTGTTTTTTGCAAATATTTGAAGAGAAGTTGGCTAGTAAATAGGGGCGGATCTAGGTGGTTGCGAGCTAGAGCGGCCACTCTAGCTAATAAACAGGGGCGGATCTAGGTAGTTGCAAATATTTGAAGAGAAGTTGGCCGGTAAAAAATTGGTTTTAATGTCATAAGAAGTCTTTTAACAAAACTTATTTAATTAATAGAATGTTCCACTTTTCTTTCACGAAAAATCGATTGCGAAAAAGAGAAATTACACAAGCACATAAAATTGATATAAACACATAAATAATTTCAAATATAATAATGGTTGCTTAATTAACTTTAATTGTAAACTGAATATTGACATTTTGTTAACATATATTCCATGTTTGATTGAAAAATAAATTAGAACATTTTATAGATTATAGAACGATTTTTCATTTGAAATGAAAGTTGGTACCTAATTCTAGTTCTAGTGGTGTATTTAGTTCTTCTAGTTTTAATCCGTACAATTTTTTGAATATTATTTAATTAAATATTAATAAATAATACCGCTATCATGAACGTTGACCGTTGACAGTAAGCGTTCAATGTTCGCTGTCCGCTCTAACTAAACTCGAGCCCTGGATTCGTCCCTGCTGGTAAACGATATTGCAAAACAATAACACTGTGCATAATAGATTTTCAGAAATTATTGTTCATTCCAAGATTATTGGTGTAGGGCAGCGGCAAAATCATTTCTTTGAAAAAGTTATACTAGTAAAAGAGATGCATTCGTACACTGAGAAAATTTCTTATGTGATTCTCTTGCATTCAATCCCAATTTACTCTTAAAGCAATTATACTAATGCACTTTTATTATAAAATCGTGAGAATTGTGTAATACCACATGGATGGATTATTCTTAACTTTTGGGTCCATGTTGGGAAATTTTTTAAATGGTCTTTCTTTATGATAACCCCATTTGATTCACATCATTTGTAAAATGAGGATGACAAATATAGTCGTTATGAGTTCTACATAAGAAATGAAAAATAAATAATGGTGACTGAATGTGATTGATAACGATCATATTCTTCATTTTTATGGAGGAAAAATGGAAATTAAACGAATATTTGATTCCTATTTTTCCTCCTTATTGGAATGGTATATCAATTTCAACTTTATTATAAATAGACCATCTCTAACTTTTCGCTGAGTACAACATGTGCCAACTTGTCAACTTGTCAAAATGACAAATTATGCTTTAGACTCCATTATGGAGACCTTCTCAACGACATTGTTGTCACGTGAATTATTTGTGAAATTATATTGAATACGCTCAAGAAAATTGAATATGAAACTTTATTTAATTTCATCCATTGTGAAAATTGAATTGTTTCTTTTAAATTTGATTTTACTTTTTTTATTACTCTTGTACAATTATATTTAATAATTTGAATCTATCTAATAAATTTGAAAACTAATTCAACGAATTCTTAAATCAAGATGGATGATTGCCTAAAAACATGTGAAGGTAAGATAACGAAGTAACAAATATTTAAATATTTTTGTTACTGGAGATCATGTAAATATAATAAAATATTATTATTTTCTTTCACTCTTCTATTTTTTCTCTATCTTCACATAATATATAATATATCTAATTATGATAAATTGGGGTCCGTTGCTATTTTACACATCATTCATTTTCTCCCCAACTTTAAAATGTTCCCTCACGTTTACAATGTTGAACCACTCTTTTTGATAAAGAGTGTCAAAAAATAGATAATAAACATTAATTATTAACAAGCCCCCGTGTGTTGTGAGTTGCAATTTTTTTTATTTTTCAAGGACAAATATTAATTTATGTTGGCCTCTATTTTTTTCAAAATTTATTTTCAACCATGTATTCTTTCATAAAATAATATTATATGTAAATCGATAAAAAAAATTCTTATTTTTTAACAATACATTCTCAAAAAAATAAAAAAATAAAAAACAATTTAAGACTCATTTTTTCCCAAATTTTCATTAAAATGGACCTATCACATCAAATGGTCCCATGTTAATAGGGAATTAAGCTGCAAAATTGATTTTAAAACTTTTCTACAACAAATGTCAATAATGGAAAGGGTAATGCTACCCTTATAGAAGTGGAGCTTCTGTACACACACAAAAAGAGGGGTGGGAAAATTTGAAACGAATATTTTAATCAGGTCGGCCCCACATCGGGACCCACCTCATGTGAGGGTCGGTTCACAATTGAAGACTTGTCCGTACATATTAAATGCATCCACAATTGTTATCTGCATTCAACTAAAATTTAATTCCCACAATGCAAGTTGTACCATAAAATTACAATTGGTCTAATTTATTTTTTTAATGCACGTCCATTTTATTTTACCTTGGTCTTGCTGCAGTTTTGAAAATCCCTGCCGAACCATGTTTTATTTTGAGCCCCTGCTTGACGTGGGTGTGTCGCAGGTCCACAAACGAGCCCCCTCGCGGCTGAATCGAGAATGTTGAAACTTGAAAATTCATAATATATCTGAAGATATTAGAAAACAAGACATAATAGTTCTTTAGGTTGGTTGTTCATGTGAAATAGTCCTATAAAAAATGACCTCCGAGCAACTGCAAAGCATTTTATGGATTTCATGCTATGTAAATAAGTTAAAAGATGTGTTATATACATAGTATTTGTTAAAATTTGACTCAATTTCGGTTGGATATTTGGAAAAAATATTGTTTCCTTTATTCTACCTCTTTTTTTATAATATTTTAATATTTAAGAATATTGTTAGAGTTTTGATATGTTCTCTATATATAGTTGACTCTTTTTACAAGTTAGACACATTTTACAAGTTAAATAATATTGTAAACACAATATTTTATGTATTTTTTCTTCATTATTAAAAAAATTTCAATTTATTTACCAATGTTCTTTTGTGTTGTGATCGTTAATTTATATTTTATCATATATCTCACTTGCTATTAATAAGTGATATCGTTCAACAAATAACTATAACAAAAAATGCATTTTGCAACGATCGAAAAATGTTGTTAAAGACTTTTGCAAAGTTTGGACGTATGTTGCAAACCTCAGTATTGTCGTAGAGTGGATGAATACGATAACTTTTTTTATCGTTGCGAAAGATTTTCGACAACATTTAAATGTCAAAAGGTCACTTTTAGCAACATTTTTTAAATGTAGAAAATGTTGTCAAAATGTCACTTTCAGCAATGTTTTATAAACTTTGCCAAAATGGTCACTTTTTAAACGTTGCCGAAATATTGTATTTTATTCATAAATATTTTGCTGTTCTTCGCGTTATTTGTAATTATTTCACCTATTTTTACTAATACCAACATATAGTACATGAAACTGAAGGTAAATTAACATTTATAAAACAGAAATTTTTTGATAGTACATGAAATTGATATTAAAATTTCATTACATATTTTTAAACCATACAAAATATAAAATGGAAATAAACGTCTTCTTCTTGCATCTTCATTTCATCAAACTACCTTGAAAGCTACTATTGTCCATTTTATACAAGATTCGACTGTACAAATATAGGAGCTCTGGTTGGTTATTTACAAGGAAAATGAGATATAATAACGTCTTGTTTCTCCAAATATATCAAGTCAAACGTTAAAATTCATTTTATAGAGAAAATAGTACCAAGTAGACTTGTACATCATAAAAAACTACCAATGGAGTCATGCTACTGTGAACTTTTTTTTTTTAATTAAAAAATATACTATAAATTTTGATTGTGACCCCCTAACCTAAGTTTTCTGGGTCCGCCCTGGTTGCATGCAGTAAATGAAAGAGAACATTCATTCTATGATTATTGGCATAGGGCTACGGCCAATAAAACTAATCTTTTATATTCCGTACAATATGACTGTACAAATAGATTTTTCCTCAGTATAATTAGCCATGCGCCTGAGTCCTAACCACGCAATATTTTAGTCAATTCATCTGATGCCATTATATTAAAAAAAATAAAAATGCGCTAGAATAATTATCTTTGGTCCACATTATATGATTCTCTTTGCATCCGAATCCAATTTATTAATAAAGCAATTAAACTATACCATTTTTATATAGCATCGTGAAAATTGTGCAATACCACGTGGATGGATTCTTAGCTTTTGCGTCTATGTTGGGGAATTTTTTTTTAACAAACCTGCTACTTATATATATAGTTTTCTTTACAGGTTCTTTGACATATGTTGAGTTGACACACACCTCAATTCTGGATTTGAATTTCATTTATTCAAATCAAAGGTCATATGCATGCAACCTCAGCATCTACAAAAAATCCGTCAAAACGTTTTTGTACAAGCAGTTTAATTCATTTTTTTTTAGTGATCTCTCTTTTAATATTGGAATGGAATATCAATTTTAACTTTATTACAAATAAAATTCGTGACTTTTCTTTGAGTGCAATACGTGTTCACTTGTCAATTGATCAAATTGACGAGCAATACTATTATTTTCTTTCTATCTTCTATTTCTTTTGTATTTCCACGCAATGTATTACATCTACGTTATTCTAAAAGAATAATTCTGAACGTACAAAATTATTCATACAAAAGAAAAATAGGAAACTCTCATGGGATGGGCCCATGTGAGTTTTATATTGGGAAAAAAGAAATCATCCCCCTACGTGTGTGTGTGTTTTGAATTCTTGTAACTTTTCTGTGGGAAATTTCATGTACGCATAGACTTGTTCATTTTAAAGCGGTCATACATTCTCTCTCTTAAAATATTTATAATATTGAACGAATCTTTTGGAAAAGGGTGTAAAAGGATAGATAATAACCGATTAACTAGCCTCGTGTGTTGTGAGTAGTAATATTTTATTCTTCAAGGACAAATGTTAATATAATAATGCAAAGGAGATGGCAATTAAGAATTATGTGCGCATGAATAACGAGAGATTACTCTTATGTACGCTTTCTTTTTATGAAAATAATCGAAAGAAATATTTTATTCCAAATATGGATTTGATATTTTGGAAAATATTCTTACTTGTATAATATAATATAATAAATAATAGTTGAACTATTTTATTTTATATTGTTTTATATTATTTAATTAGTTTGATCAAACATGCCATTAAAGCTGAAAATTCCTAACATATTTGAAAATATTGGGAAAAAATACATAATATTTCTTTAGGTTGATTGTTCAAGCGAAATGGTCCTACAAAAAAATGATTTCAAAGCAACTACAAAGCATTTTATGGATTTCATTCCAAATGGCAGATAAGTTTAAAAATAAAAAATAAAAAATAAAAAAATTGTTGTGTAATAAATAGGTAGTTAATAATCTTCAATTAATTTTATCTAGTATTTACAATCCAATGCCACTCTATTGAGTCTTTTATCTACTCTAAAAATAAATAGGGTTTTGCTAGAGTCACTTTCAGGGGCGCATGTTCGTCTAAGGCCCATGTGGCCCTGGACAAATGACAAAACCCAAATAAAAATAGAGAGGAAGATAAGGAAAAATTAATGCTCTAAAAAGATAAAAAAAAAATCAAATAATTTGTTGAGTTAATTAGTATATCTAATGAGCATTTGAATCTATATGGAGCTCTAGATAATACTTAATTTTAATTTTTACCATGTCAACTTGACATAGCCGTGTCGATAGCATTAGAGCATTTCAAATGCTAATGTGAATTGCATAACAATGTCTAACAAATAATGTTCAATGCAATCTGATTAAGGACTATATCAAGATGACGTGGCAAGAAAATAAACAAACATTGCCTATAGCTGCGTCCATATATGGAGGCTCTATTAAATGTGAATGACTCAACAATTATTTAAGCTATTGAAAGAAAAAAAAATTCTAAAAAGTAAATTCATATATAGGGTTAAATCCACCAATGACCACCAAACTTTATATTTAGTGTAATTATGAGCATTCAATTTGATTTTGTTTCATCATGACCACCTAATAGTGATCCGATTTCATATAAAGTTTCACTATGGCCACCCAATTTCGTATAAAGTTTCACCATGGTCACTCAACTTCTTTTCATAATTTTCATTAATTTTAAAAGAGGTAAATCGGTAACTTTGCATTATGTATATAAAAAATAAATTTTAAAAATATTTTTAAAAATGAATATAAAAATTTAAAAAAAAAGTTTATTAAAAAATAAAATAAAAACTTATTTAATTTTTTAAATAATAAAAAACTTTTATTTTTGCTTTTTCAAATTTATTATATATGCAGAGTTACCATTTTACCCATTATTATAAAATTAGTGAAAATTGTGAAAATAATTGGCTGATCATAGTGAAATGTTATATGAAATTGGATGACCATAGAAAAATAAAATCAAATTGAGTAGTCATGATGACATTAGAAATAAAGTTGGGTGATCATTGTCAAACAAGATGAAACTGGATGTATATGGTAACACTAAATATCAAGTTGGGTGACAATTGGTAAATTTAACCCTTTAGATATATTTTGTTGTTGGAGTATCTTCAAGAAACATTTTATTTTTGAAGAGTATATTTTATAATTTAGAAAGTAAAAAATTTGAAATAGTCAAATAGACTCTTTATATTTAACAATTAATTTTACTACTTTCAAAAAAATATTTATCATTATTCTCTATCTTTTATTTTAATTAGCTTATCTCTAGATTGTTATATTATTTTGTACATTGAAAATTAAAATACTTTGAATGCATTTAATTATAAAGAGTAAGTTTGGCTTGGAGAGCCAAATCGATTCATTAAATTAAAATATTATTTTAAAGAGTTTTTTGGAACATGATTTTAAATGTTGACTCTTTAAATAGAGAACATTTTATATTTAAAAATTCTCTTAAAATGCTCTTAGAATATTAAATTCTCCTTCACTTTTTCTCTCTCATTTTTATTTTATTTGTTCATTAAGGTTCTGTTTGTTTCTCATTATTAATCCATAAAAATGAAAAATATGATCGTTATTCATCACATTCAGCCACCATTTTTGACTTTACATCTCTTGTGTGAGACCCATAATGAATATATTTTTTAATGGGTAATTGGCGCAAAACATCCCTACCTTTGAAGTCTATTATGAAAAACGTCCATACCTTTCATTTCTTGGCACAAAACGTCCATACTTTTCAATTTTGTAGCGTTCAACGTCTTTTTCGTTTCTTTTTTACCATTTTACACTTCTATTAAAATAAAACAAAAACAAAAAAAAATAAAAATAAAGAATAAATTGTAATTATGAGTCCAAACTTTTAAAAATGTGCAAATCAGTCACAAACATGAAAAAACAAATGGTCCCATGTTAATAGGGAATTAAAAGCTGCAAAATTGATTTTAAAACTTTTTTTACAACAAATGTCAATAATGCAAATGTCCACAATTGAAGACTTACCTGAACATATTAAACGAGTGTTTGAGCCTCATTTTAGGACAAAAAAATGTATTTTTAAATAGTATTTTGTTGAAGATTGTGTAGTTAAAAAATAAGAAATATTTTTCGATTTACGTGTAATATTATTTTATAGAAAAATGTGTGATTGAAAATAAATTTTAAAAAATGAATTTTTGAAAGAATGAGGGCCAAACACAAGCGAAATGCATCCACAATTGTTATCTGCATTCAAATAAAATTTAAATCCCACAATGCAAGTTGTACCTTAAATTACAGTTGGACTAATTTTTTTTATTGCATGTCCATTTTATTTTGCACGTTTTATTTTACCTTGGTCTTGCCGCGGTTTGGAAAATTTTTTCCGAACCACGTTTCATTTTGAGCCCATGCTTGACGTGGGTGTGTCGTAGGTCTGCAAACCTCACCCCCTCTCGGCTGAATCGAGAATGTTGAAACCTGAAAATTCCTAATATATTTGAAGATATTAGAAAACAAGACATAAAATTATGTGAGTGTATAGACACTCTTATGTAGATAAAATTATGTACATTAAGATTTATCATTGTTAAAGTTTAACTCAAATTCAGTTGGATATTTGGAAAAATATTGTTTTCTTTATTCTACCCCTTTTTTTATACTATTTCAATTTTTAATAATATTGTTACAAGTTAGACACATTTTAATAATATTGTAAACACAATATTCTATGTATTCTTTCTACATTATTAACAAAATCTCAATTCATCTACCCATGTTCTTTTGTATTGCGATCACTAATTCATATTTTATCATATATCTCGCTTGCTATTAATAAATGGTATCATTCAACAAATACAATGCTTGTTAATTCCCCAATAGTATTGATGCCTAATAAATAAATCAACAATGCTACATGTACACACACTCCCTTACACAATGCCTTACACCCCCCTCACATGAAGGAGGACCCACAAATATTTTATTATGTGTGGGCCCCCCTCCATGTGAGGGGGGTGTAAGAGATTGTGTGGGGGATTGTGTACAAGTAGCTTTATTCTAAATAAATAGTTAAACGCAAAATTGATCTGCAATAGGTTCTATGTAGTATCTAAAATTCAATGCTACTATTATGTGTCCTTTATCCACCCTAAAATATAAATAGAAGATAGGAAGAGAGGTAAAAATCAATGCTCTCAAAACATAAACAAAATAAAATAAATTGTCGATTCAGTATGTTCAATAGAACAATTGAATTCATACGGAGCTTTAGATGATTTCTGATTATTATTTTTGTCATGTCGACTTGATACGGCCATGTCAGATAGAATTAGAGATTTCTAATGATAATGTGAATCGCTTAAAAAATTATCACATAAGAAATAGACAACATTTGAGAAAATCATCTTCAATGCAATCTGAAGGGACTATGTCAAATTGACATGGTAAAAAAAAAAACAAATGTTCTCTAGAGCTCTATCCAAATATAGACTCTATTAAATAATTAATAATTATATAAGCAATTGAAAAGAAAAAGAAAATTGTAGAGAGTAAATTAAAAATTCTATTTTTATTGTTATGGTACTAAATTCTCTCTCTTCCTTTTTATTTTATTGTTGATAAAAGACACATAGGCAAAATATTAAATTGTGGATAAAATCTATTGGAGATCAATTTTGAGATTGATCGTCTATTCATCAAACATGAATGTCTAGCAAACTATAAATTCATCTATTTAAATGTCTCGTATACTGCAATTCATAAAATGCACTGATGATATTCTATAAGCATATGTTGCTTTATTACTACTTTACATTGACTGAAAATGCTCCCATAAGCACGCGTTGCTTTATTACTACTTTACATTGACTGAAAATGTTCCCATAAGCACGTGTTGCTTTATTACTACTTTAACACACGCTCATTTTCTAATTTTAATTCCTAAATATTCTATAATTCAATAATAGTGAAAATCATACTTAAAAAAAGGAATAATTCTTTAGCCAGGTTTTAATAGATTTATGAATTTCATAATTTTGAATAGGATTCCACGTAGTTCATAAGACTTTAACAGAATTTTACATTATTTGGATTTGAAAATTTTAAAACTAACATTTTGCACATCTTAACTGTAAAGGTATATGAACGGAACTGTTCCCTCTACTTATGAATTTGACACACTTATTTGACAAATAATTGTGAACTTTAATTTAAGTCAATTCAACGCTCAATATGTATTTCGCTAAAATCATGAGAGAGTTTATTATAACCACTTGAGACCCATAAAATATTGAGTGTTGAATTGACTTAAATTAAATATCACGATTATTTGATAAATAAGTGTATCAAATTCATGAGTAGGAGGAATGCTCCCGATATATGAAAGTAGTGTTTATTTTAAGTTAAACAAGTTATATAACGTGCATTATATCCCAATTTATGAGAAAGAGAACATTTATTTTTTAAAGTCATCCAAACTTTTTTTTTTTTATTATTATTATTTTTTGTATGAAGGAGATGCTTCGAGTACAGAGTTAACGTGAAAGCAAGATAATGTTGCATGCATGGGCGGACCTGGGGGTGGCCTATAGGGTCAATTTACCCTCAATTTTTTTAAATATTAGGTACATTATAAATTTTGATTGTAAACCTTTAACCTAGGTTGTCTGGATCCGCCTCTGATTGTATGCACTAAATGAATGAGAACATTCATTCTATGATTATTGGCATAGGGCTGCGGCAAAAAAACTATTCTTTAGAAGTTAATACAGTTTATTTCGAAAATTTCTTACGAGATAAAGCCCATCTTCATATTCGAATGATTGTTGCATCAAATATTAAATGCAATTATGCTTAGTATAATTAGCCATGTGCCTGAGTCCTAACCACGCAATGTTTTAGTCAATTCATGTGATGCCATTATTAAAAAATAAAATTGCGCTAGAATAATTATCTTTAGTCCACATTATATGATTCTCTTCGCATCCAAATCCAATTTATTAATAAAGCAATTAAACTAATCCATTTTTATAATAGCATCGTGAAAATTGTGCAATACCACGTGGATGGATTCTTAGCTTTTGCGTCTATGTTTCGTAATTGTTTTTTAAGGAACATACTACTTATATATACAATTTTCTTTACAGATTCTTTAACGTATGTTGAGGTGACACGCACCTCAATCCTTGATTTGAACTTCATTTACTTAAATAAAAGGTCAAATGCATGCAACCTCAACATCTACAAAAAATCTGTCAAAATATTTTCGTACAAGCTGCTTAATTCATTTTTTTAATGGCCTCTCTTTTAATATTGGAATGGAATATCAATTTTAACTTTATTACAAATAAAATTCGTGACTTTTCTTTGAGTGCAATACGTGTTAACTTGTCAATTGATCGAATTGACGAGCAATACTATTATTTTCTTTCTCTCTTCTATTTCTTCTCTATTTCCACACAATGTATTAAATCTACGTTATTCTAAAGGAATAATTCTGAACGTACATAATTATTCACACAGAAAAAAAATAGGAAACTCTCATGGGGTGGGTCCCATGTGAGTTTTATATTGGGAAAAAAGATACCACCCCATGCGTGTGTGTTTTGAATTCCTCTAATTTTTCTGTGAGAAATTTCATGTACACATAGACTTGTTCATTTTAAAGCGGTCATACATTTTCTCTCTTAAAATATTTATAATATTGAACGAATCTTTTGGAAAAGAGTGTAAAAGAATAGATAATAAACAATTAACAAACCTTTGTGAGTAGTAATATTTTTTTCTTCAAGGACAAATGTTAATATAATAATGCAAAGGAGATGGCAATTAAGAATTATGTGCGCATGAATAACGAGAGATTACTCTTATGTACGCTTTCTTTTTATGAAAACAACTGAAAGAAATATTTTATTCCAAATATGGATTTGATATTTTATAATTACTTGTATAATATGATATAATAAATAATAGTTTAACCATTTTATTTTATATTGTTTAATATTATTTAATTAGTTTGATCAAACATGCCATTAAAGCTGAAAATTCCTAAAAATAAAAAGGGTTTTGCTAAAGTCACTTGCGGGGGCGCATGTTCATCTAAGACCCATGTGACCTTGGACGAATGGCAAAACTCAAATAAAAATAGAGATGAAGATAAAGAAAAATCAATGCTCTAAAAACATAAACAAAATCAAATAATTTGTTGAGTTAATTAGTATATCTAAATGAGCATTTGAATCGATACGGAGCTCTAGACAATACTTAATTTTAATTTTTACCATGTCAACTCGACACAGCCGTGTCGATAGCATTAGAGCATTTCAAATGCTAATGCGAATTGCATAACAATGTCTAACAAATAATGTTCAATGCAATATGATAAGGAGTATATCAAGATGACGTGGCAAGAAAATAAACAAACATTGCCTAGAGCTGCGTCCATATATGGAGGCTCTATTAAATGTGATGACTCAACAATTATTTAAGCTATTAAAAGGAAAAAAAATAAAATCTAAAAAGTAAATTCATATATAGGGTTAAATCCATTAATGACCACCAAACTTTATATTTAGTGTCACCATGATCATCCAAATAAATTTTATTTTATCATGACCACCCAACATTATATATAGGAACTTTGCTATGGTGCCAAAGGGGCCCTATTATGTTGTTTCGGTCAGAGGGGATGTCAACCCATTTGGCCACTTAGCATTTTTGTTATACATAGTATTACAATTGTCACTCAATTTGATTTTATTTAACCATGGCGACCCAATTTCATATAACATTTCACAATGATCACCCAATTTCGTATAAAGTTTCAACATGGTCACCCAATTTCTTTTCATAATTTTCACTAATTTTAAAAGGGTAAATCAATAACTTTGCATTATATATATAAAAAAATAAAAAATAAAATAAAAACTTATTTTAAATAAAAAGTTCATTAAAAATAAAATAAAATAAAAACTTATTTTAAAAAGTAACTTAGAGAAATAAAATAAAATAAAAAGTTATTTTTAAAAAGGGTCCTTAAAAAATAAAAAATTATTTAATTTTTTTAATAATTTAAAACTTTTATTTTTGTTTTTTTAAAATTTATTTTATATATATAATGCAGAGTTACCATTTTACTTATTATAAAATTAGTGAAAATGGTAAAAAAAATTGGCTGATCATGGTGGAACGTCATAAAAATTTTGGTGACCATAGAAAAATAAAATCAAATTGAATGACTATGGTGACACTAGAAAAAAATTGAGTAGCCATGGTAAAACAAAATAAAATTGGGTAGTCATGATAACACTGTATCAAGTTGGGTGACGATTGGTGAATTCAACCCTTTAGATATATTTTATTGTTGGAGCATCTCCAAGAAACATTCTATTTTTAATGAACATATTTTATAATTTAGAGAGTAAAATTTTTGAAATAGTCAAACATGCTCTTTATATTTAACAATTAATTTTACTACTTCCAAATTTTTTTTATCTAATTCTCTATCTTTTATTTTAATTAGCTTATTTTTAGATTGTTATATTATTTTGTACATTGAAAATTAAAATACTTTGAATGGATTTAATTATAAAGAGCGAGTTTGGCTTGGAGAGTCAAATCCAATCCCTAAATTAAAATTTTATTTTCAAGAGTCTTTTAGAGCATGATTTTAAATATTGCCTATTTAAATAGAGAATATATATTGTTTAAATAGTCTTTTAAAACTACTCTTAGAATATTAAATTCTCCTCCCCTCTTTCTCTCTCATTTTTATTTTATCGTTGATAAAAGACAAATAGTCATAAATATTGAATTCTGGATATAATGTATTAGATATCAATTTTGAGATTGACAGTCTATTCATTAAATATAAATGCCTAAGAGATTTCAAGTTCCTCTATGTGAATTCTATGTATGCTGCAATTCATAGAATGCTCTGGAAATGTATAGAAAATATTTTTTAGACACTGTCTAATTATTTTTGAATTCTTTTTATTTAAAAAAATCTACGTTGACATTGAAATGCTCTCATAAGCATGTGTTGGTTTATTACTACTTTAATCCTTATTTGGTAGGGATTAAAATCAAATTTTTAATCTTATAAAATATATGGTTAAAATTGATTATTAACTTTGATTTAGATGAAAAGAATGGACATATCTATCTATCTATATCTAACTTTAAAATATATATATATATATATATATATATATATATATATAAAGCAATATGCATGTTAGTCTGTTAGATGACTTGTTTAACTTCAAAGAAAACATTACTTTCATATAAATTCAAAATTAAGACGTACCTAAAAAAAGTAAGTTAAAATTTCAAATACATGTAATTTTTTCTATTAAAAATCTGGGTTGAGAATTCCTCCTTGATTTTTTAAGTATGATTTCTACTATTGTTGAATTATAGAATATCGCTACAATATGTAAAAGAGGAGAATTTGTTACTATTCATAAGGTATCATCCTTACCTCATGTTGATGTCATTTATATATAATTTATTTTATTCCAGAGTGTAAATGACATCGTATTAATTCTGTACACAAAAAAAAAAAACATGTTCTACATGCAACCCCCATTCCCTGAGCACAACGCAACCATATGTCCATTCTTTTCTCAGAAGTCAGAACCATCCACTACTTGACTATTTCTTTACCACCAAATCCAATACCAAGCTTCTGGTCTGATTTCCTCTATATTTCTTCCTTATGTCATCCATAAATCTCTTTATTTCTTTCGGTAGTTTTCTTTCCAACAATTAACTTCTTACATTATAATAGGGATTGTGCAACGCACGATCTCCCACTAGTTTAGAAATTAAAATTGGAAAATAGTTGTATATTAAGCCTCTGTTTAGTGTTGATTTTAATTTAGATTTTCATCTAAATCAAAGTTAATAATCAATTTTAACCATATATTTTATAAGATTAAAAATCTTATTTTAATCCCTACCAAATAAGGATTAAGGTAGTAATAAACCAACACATGCTTATGAGAGCATTTCAATGTCAACGTAGATTGTTTTTAAATAAAAAATTAATTTAGGTAGTGGATTTGACTCTCCAAGCCAAACTCGCTCTTTATAATTAAATACATTCAAAGTATTTTAATTTTCAATGTACAAAATAATATAACAATCTAAAAATAAGCTAATTAAAATAAAAGATAGAGAAATTGATAAAAAAAATTTGGAAGTAGTAAAATTAATTGTTAAATATAAAGAGCATGTTTGACTGTTTCAAAAATTTTACTCTCTAAATTATAAAATATGCTCTTTAAAAATAGAATGTTTCTTGGAGATGCTCCAACAACAAAATATATCTAAAGGGTTGAATTCACCAATCATCACCCAACTTGATACTTAGTGTTATCATGACTACCCAATTTCATTTTGTTTTACCATGACTACCCAATTTTTTTCTAGCGTCACATAGCCATTCAATTTTATTTTATTTTTCTATGGTCACCGAATTTTTTTATAACGTTCCACCATGATCAACCAATTTTTTTACCATTTTCACTAATTTTATAATAAGTAAATTGGTAACTCTGCATTATATATATATATATATATATAATAAATTTTAAAAAAAGTTTTAAATTATTAAAAAAATTAAATAAGTTTTTATTTTATTTTATTTTTAAGGACCCTTTTTAAAAATAACTTTTTATTTTATTTTATTTCTCTAAGTTACTTTTTAAAATAAGTTTTTATTTTATTTTATTTTTAATGAACTTTTTATTTAAAATAAGTTTTTGTTTTATTTTTTATTTTTTTTAAATTTATTTTTTATATACATAATGCAAAGTTATTGATTTACCCTTTTAAAATTAGTGAAAATTATGAAAAGAAGTTGGGTGACCATGTTGAAACTTTATACGAAATTGGGTGATCATGGTGAAATGTTATATGAAATCGGATCGCCATGGTTAAATAAAATCAAATTGAGTGGCAATTGTGACACTATGTATAACAAAAATGCTAAGTGGCCAAATGGGTTGACATCCCCTCTGACCGAAACTCCACAATAGGGCCCCTTTGGCACCATAGCAAAGTTCCTATATATAATGTTGGGTGGTCATGATAAAATAAAATTTAATTGGATGATCATGGTGATACTAAATATAAAGTTTGGTGATCATTAGTGAATTTAACCCTATATATGAATTTACTGTTTAGATTTTTTTTTCCCTTTTAATAGCTTAAATAATTGTTGAGTCATCACATTTATTAGACACTCCATATATGGACGCAGCTCTAGGCAATGTTTGTTTATTTTCTTGCCACGTCATCTTGATATAGTCCTTATCATATTGCATTGAACATTATTTGTTAGACATTGTTATGCAATTCACATTAGCATTTGAAATGCTCTAATGCTATCGACATGGCTATGTCAAGTTGACATGGTAAAAATTAAAATTAAGTATTGTCTAGAGCTCCGTATCGATTCAAATGCTCATTTAGATATACTAATTAACTCAACAAATTATTTGATTTTGTTTATGTTTTTAGAGCATTGATTTTTCTTTATCTTCATCTCTATTTTTATTTGAGTTTTGCCATTCATTCACGGTCACATGGGTCTTAGACGAACATGCGCCCCCGCAAGTCACTTTAGGAAAACCCTTTTTATTTTTAGGAATTTTCAGCTTTAATGGCATGTTTGATCAAACTAATTAAATAATATTAAACAATATAAAATAAAATGGTTAAACTATTATTTATTATATCATATTATACAAGTAATAATAAAATATCAAATCCATATTTGGAATAAAATATTTCTTTCAGTTGTTTTCATAAAAAGAAAGCGTACATAAGAGTAATATCTCGTTATTCATGCGCACATAATTCTTAATTGCCATCTCCTTTGCATTATTATATTAACATTTGTCCTTGAAGAAAAAATATTACTACTCACAACACACGAGGTTAGTTAATTGTTTATTATCTATCCTTTTACTCTCTTTTCCAAAAGATTCGTTCAATATTATAAATATTTTAAGAGAGAAAATGTATGACCGCTTTAAAATGAACAAGTCTATGCGTACATGAAATTTCTCACAGAAAAATTAGAGAATTCAAAACACACAGACACACACGCATGGGGTGGTATCTTTTTTTTCCAATATAAAACTCACATGGGACCCACCCCATGAGAGTTTCCTGTTTTTCTTCTGTGTGAATGATTCTGTACGTTCAAAATTATTCCTTTAGAATAACGTAGATTTAATACATTGTGTGGAAATAGAGAAGAAATAGAAGAGAAAGAAAATAATAGTATTGCTCGTCAATTCGATCAATTGACAAGTTAACAGGTATTGCACTCAAAGAAAAGTCACGAATTTTATTTGTAATAAAGTTAAAATTGATATTCCATTCCAATATTAAAAGAGAGGCCATTAAAAAAATGAATTTATAAGCTGCTTGTACGAAAATATTTTGATAGATTTTTTGTAGATGTTGAGGTTGCATGCATTTGACCTTTGATTTAAGTAAATGAAATTCAAATAAAGGAATGAGACGCGTGTCACCTCAACATATGTCAAAGAATCTGTAAAGAAAACTGTATATATAAGTAGTATGTTCGTTAAAAAAAATTACCAAACATAGACGCAAAAGCTAAGAATCCATCCACGTGGTATTGCACAATTTTAACGATGCTATTATAAAAATGGATTAGTTTAATTGCTTTATTAATAAATTGGATTTGGATGCGAAGAGAATCATATGAATGTGGACTAAAGATAATTATTCTAGCGCATTTTTATTTTTTAATAATGGCATCACATGAATTGACTAAAACACTGCGTGGTTAGGACTCAGGCGCATGGCTAATTATACTGAGCATAATTGCATTTAATATTTGATGCAATAATCATTCGAACATGAAGATGGGCTTTATCTCGAAAGAAATTTTCGAAATAAACTGTATTAATGCGTCGCTTTTACTAGTATAACTTCTAAAAGAATAGTTTTTTGCCGCAGCCCTACTCCAATAATCATAGAATGAATGTTCTCTTTCATTTAGTGCATGCAACCAGGGGCGGATCCAGACAACTTAGGTTAGAGGATCACAATTAAAATTTATAGTATACCTTCTAATCATAAAAAGAAAAAAAAGAAAAAACCTAAACAAAAAAAAAAGCAAAACAATTTTTTTTCTTTTTAAAAATTGGGGTAAATTGACCCTATAGGCCACTCAGGTCCGCCCATGCATGCAACATTATCTTTAAGTATGGTTTTCACTATTATTGAATTATAGAATATTTAGGAATTAAAATTAGAAAATGTTAAAGTAGTCATAAAGCAACACGTGCTTATGGGAACATTTTCAGTCAATGTCAAGTAGTAATAAAACAACATATGCTTAAGAGATAATTTTCAGTCAATGTAAATTGTTTTAAAATTTTTATCTCACAAATAAAATAGATAGTGTTTAAAAATTCTTTCGAAGAATATCATCAGTGCATTTTATGAATTGCAGCATATGAGACATTCAAATAGACGAACTTATAGTCTGCTAGACATTCATGTTTGATGAATAGACGATCAGTCTCAAAATCGATCTCCAATAGATTTTATCCACAATTTAATATTTTTGCCTTTGTGTCTTTTATCAACAATAAAATAAAAAGGGAAGAGAGAATTTAATACCATAACAATAAAAATAGAATTTTTAATTTACTCTCTAGAATTTTCTTTTTCTTTTTAATTACTTATATAATTATTAATTACTGAGTCAATCAAGTTTAATAGAGTCTATATTTGGATGGAGCTCTAGAGAACATTTGTTTTTTTTTTTTTACCATGTCAACTTGACATAGTCCCTTCAGATTGCATTGAAGATGATTTTCTCAGATGTTGTCTATTTCTTATGTGATAATTTTTTAAGCGATTCACATTATCATTGGAAATCTCTAATTCTATCTGACATGACAAAATTAATAATCAAAAATCATCTAAAGCTCCATATAAATTCAATTGTTCTATTGAACATACTGAATCGACGATTTATTTTATTTTGTTTATGTTTTTAGAGCATTGATTTTTACCTCTCTTCCTATCTTCTATTTACTTTTTTAGGGTGGATAAAGGACTCATAATAGTAGCATTGAATTGTAGATACTACATAGAACCTATTGCAGATCAATTTTGCGTTTAACTATTTATTTATTAGGCATCAATACTATTGGGGAATTAACAAGCATTATGTATTTGTTGAATGATACCACTTATTAATAGCAAGCAAGATATATGATCAAATATGGATTAGCGATCGCAACACAAAAGAACATGGGTAGATGAATTGAGAATTTGTTAATAATGTAGAAAGAATACATAGAATATTGTGTTTACAATATTATTTAATCGGTAAAATGTGTCTAACTTGTAAAAAAAGTCAACTATATATAGGAAACATATCAAAACCCTAACAATACTATTAAATATTGAAATAGTATAAAAAAGGGATAGAATAAAGAAAACAGTATTTTTCCAAATATCCAACTGAATTTGAGTTAAACTTTAATAAGGATAAATCTTGATGTACATAATTTTATGTACATAAGGGTGTCTATACACTCATATGGGGGTGAGAGTGAGCCCCACCTCCATGTGAGTGTATGAACACCCTTATATACATAAAATTATTTACACCAAGTACAACCCCTTCAGCAAATACTACGTATACAACAAATCTTTTAACTTATTTACATAGAATGAAATCCATAAAATGCTTTGCAGTTGCTCTGAGGTCATTTTTTATAGGACTATTTCACATGAACAACCAACCTAAAGAACTATTATGTCTTGTTTTCTAATATCTTCAAATATATTAGGTGATAAGTGAGGGTTTTGCACTTATTTATACCATTAAACTTACGTCTTTGTGAGTTTTTTTTTTTTTTTTTGTGTATTATTGCTTATTTTTGTTACTTTTGTCATTTAGGTGACAACCCGAGTTTGAGCGATGATTTGAAGGAATTTATGCGGAAAAAGGCCAAAAGAAATGAAGATGCAATGTTCCAAAGTTTGGCATTTAAGACTAACACCTTTTGGAGGAAGAATTGTGGCTTGAAGGGGGTGAAAATGATGAATTCCAGGAAAATTTCAACGAGACCGGCGCCATGGCGCCCAGAAAGCAAAAATGAGCAGATATAATGGTGCCATGGCGCCGGAATTGGGCGTCGTGGCGCCCAGCTTCCCCGTTGCGGGCGAAAACGCGATTTTAACTCATTTTTCAGCCCATTTTTGACCCGAACCGCCTCCTACCTTCAAGACAATATAAATAGAAGTTTTTGAGCTCATTTCTAAGTCAAGAAAAGAGGGGGGAGCCGACCAAAAATAGAGAGAAATCTGGGAGCTCTCTCTCTCTCTCACCAACATTTGATGATTTTGGGAAGAAGAAGAAGAAAACTCCATTGATGAAGAAGTTTTCACCCAAGCATCTCCTTCAATAAGTCTTTATTCTCTTTTAATCTCGTTTTTATTCTTTTGTTGTATTATTTTGTTGGGTATTTGTAAATACTCCATGGATAGCTAAATGAAGATGTGATTGTGGGTGATTTTGAGCCCTAGAATGATTTTCTATTGTTTTTGTGCTATATAGTTCTCAAGATTGATGTGTTTAATCCATTGTGTTTAATATTTATATTGTTCTTCTTGATTGTTTGAGATGACAATGAGATGATTGAGTTGATACAATGAATGCTATTTTAGGATTTATAGTATGTAATCGTTATTTATTCTAAAACCTAGTAGCAAGTACATTTCAATTGATCGTAGTACGTAATCGCTATTCGATTGAATGTATGTGGATTAACACTTAAGTTAGTAAACCGAGCTTGCGAGTTTGCGCTTAATTCAATTCAACTCTCTCGTTATAATACTTTTGTTAAATTAAATCTAGCGAGCTTATCCTAGGTTGTTTAATAAATAGGGTTGGGTAGAAAGCTTGTTTTATTCAACTAAAATGTATGGAGAGTTTGAGGTAATTGAGTTTTTAATTATTCTCGAATTGTTGTTGATCTTGAGAACGAAAATCCCTTGCGAACATTGATAAGTAAATCATTCTAGCGGTGAAAAATATCCCTCGATCACATTCCCATTACTTTGTTTCCTTTTTATTCTCGTCTTTTCTATTTTGCATGTATCGCTTTCTTTAGTTTTAATCAACCAAACCCCCCAATTTAATTAATTCAGTATTTTACTTTTTCTACTTGCAATTGACGAAATTGAAACAATCCTCTGCAGGAATGACCCCTACTTGCCATATTACTACTTGAACGACATATTTAAAAAAAGTAAGGAATATTAACTTGGTACGTTTTTGGAAGCTATTGATTTTGGTTCCGTTGCCGGGACTAAAATTGGCACCTTTCCGGGCCATATCATTAGGAATTTTCAGGTTTCAACATTTTCGATTCAGCCGCGAGGGGGGCGAGGTTTGCGGACCTGCGAGACACCCATGTCAAGTAGGGGCTCAAAATGAAACGTGGTTCAGCAGCGATTTTCCAAACCGCGGCAAGACCACGGTGAAATAAAATGGAGGCGCAGTAAAAAAAAAATTAGTCCAATTGTAATTTAAGTTGCAACTTGCATTGTGGGATTTAAATTTTAGTTGAATGCAGATAATAATTGTGGATGCATTAATATGTACGGGTAAGTCTTCAAGTTAGTTAACATGGACATTTGCATTATTGACATTTGTTGTAGAAAAGTTTTAAAATCAATATTGCAGCTTTATTCCCTATTAACATGGGACCATTTGATGTGATGTCAAAATCGATTTTCTAGCAAAATTGTGTGCCCAGAAGGAGGCGTAATTTGTTAATTATATTTCATCTTTGCATTATTATATTATAGGCTCCGTTTGATACCCATTTTTCTTTCATAAAAATGAAAAATATGATTGTTATCCATCACATTCAGTCATTATTTTTGACATTTCATCTCTTGTATGGTGTCCATAATGACTATATTTTTCATTCTCATTCTACAAAGAATGAGAATAAAATGGGACCTTAAGTCTTTCTTTGGACTCCATTTTAATGAAAATTTGAGAAAAATGAGTTTTAAAATAATGATTTTTTTAAGAATATATAGTTAAAAAATATGTTTTCTTTTTCGATTTATGTTATTATTTTATGAGAGAATATGTGGTTGAAAATAAATTTTGAAAAATGGAGGTCAAACATAAATTAATAATTGTCCTTAAAAAATAAAAAATTACAACTCACAACACACGGGGGCTTGTTTATTGTTTATTATCTGTACTTTTACACTCTTTATCAAAAGAGTGGTTCAATATTGTAAACATGAAGGAGTTTGATAAGTGCGTTTTACACACTTATTTAGGCCACAAAATATGGCTAATTGTGAACGTATATGTTGAATTATGGTTTAATTCGGTACAATTTGTGTTTACAGGACAACATTGATGGATATAACAAGAAGTATGAGAAAACGAGCGAAAAAGGATCAAAACGGAAGAAAACGAAAGTTCAAGGACTAACGTACAAATATTCAAAAGTTGCGCCGAACCAAACGATGAAGATTTGAGAGTACTAGGAGTCAATTGGTTGAAAGAAGACGTCAAAGGGATAAAATATCGTCAAAGTATGATCACACATCAATTTCTAATCGAAAAGTTATGCACCGATTTCTATCCTCATATTGAGACCCATTTTTGACATGGTAAACGATCGAACTTGAAGATGATATCTGAATCAAAGTTGTAGCTCTTTGAGATATCTTTCCAACGCACTTGAATCACTTCAATCGGATATCGGATAAGAAAGTTATGACGAAAATATTGAAAGCTGTCCAGCCGGAAAAAAGTTGTTCCAAGCGGTTGCTTGGAATAAACTTCAAGCGGTCGCCCAAGCACCTCCAGGGACTCCAGGAAGCAAAATTCCAAAACCCAGCAGTCGCTTGGCCTACCGCTTGGTACAAATCTGAAGCGAATTTTCTAGTTTCCTTATTTGAATCAACTACCTATGGAAACACATCCACGACCCCTTTTTAACCCTAATGACGACCAGAAATATTGGGGACGCATTCTTAGACATACTTTTGACATATTGAAGAGCAAAAACAAGGTGAAGAAGGAGAAGATTGATTCCAAAATTCAAGATTTCAATTCAAGATCCAATAGGGTGATGTCTTCTCCTATTTATTTTCTCTTTTTTTTTAGTTTTCTTAGTTTTATCATGTTAGGCTAGATTTTCATGTTATAGGTGAACGATAAACTATGTAATATGATATTTTAATTCATAGTTTTATATTTTTTACAATAAAACGCGTTTTGAATTTATTGAATGATTTATATGCATTGTTTTATCCATAATTATATGCACAATGATTATGTGATTGTTGTGGTTTATTTTATCCATTCGAAAGAGGAAAAATAGATTAGACAATGTATAAATTATCGTAGGGTCCGATAGGGGATATAGATATACCGCTATGCTTTACATGAATTTCTAAGTGTTTATAAATATTCGTGCATTTTTGTATATTTGCTCCCGTCATAGAGATATAGTCGGTGTCGTATATGAAAATAGGTTCAAGCTTAATCGAGAGAGAGTTTTGAATAAAATAGGAACATTGGTCCGTCACAATCTAAACGTGTTGTCAAATTGTAGAACTAGGGTTGAAATAGATCGTTGCATGGGGATTCGCCAACCTAGTACGCCTTTTATTTGATCGTTATCTCGATTTTGCATTTAGGACCATAATTGCACGTAGTGAAATTTGCATTCAACTAGATAATTCATTTTATTTTGCATAAGTAGCTTACTTAGTTTAGTTGCAAGTTAGTTACAAACACTCAACACGTACTTTGTTTCGGTTAAGGTCGAATTAGATAGAATTAACTATTAAATCTCTGTGGGAATGATACTTGGACTTAAAAATCCACTTTATTACTTGAAACAAACTGTATACTTGCGGTACTATAAGTCGAACACATTTTCGCGTGTCTAGACACTTTAAAGTTGGAAAGAAAATGAATGATGTGTACAATAGCAATGGACCCCATTTTATAATAATTAGATATAATATTATATTATGTGAAGATAGAGAAAAAAATAGAAGAGTGAAAGAAAATAATAATATTAACGGTACACGTATTGTACTAAGAAAAAAAGTAAAACATTTTATTTGTAATAAAGTTAAAATTGATATTCTACTCCAATAATATAAAATAAAAACATTCAAAAACACCACAAAATTCCACTTGGTGTTGCACAAATTTTCAAGATTTTACTATTATAAAAGTGTATTAGTTAAATAGCTTTATTAATAATTGATATTCCCAAAATATCTATGACTTCTCTCAATCTTTTGGGATTCATTTTTCAAATACAATAATAAATCAAATACTCCACTTCAAAACAGTGTCTTTTGAATCAAGAAGTCTACATTTCATAAATCACATGGTCCTAATATAATATATATAGATTTCTATTTATTTCGATTTATCAAATGACAGCAATGAAAGATTCAAAGATTCAAATGGACATTCAATATTTTATTATAATTACATGATATCCAGCAGTGACGGATCCAAGGTATTGAGTTAGCTAGGGCGGCCGTTGATTCTTGACGGCTGCAATAGTAATTTTTTTAATATTTAATCAAATAATATTAAAAAAATTTCAATCAATGTATAAATACACTAAAACGTATAAATCATATACATTTAAAAATATAATCCAATGCAACCCAAAACAATGAGAAAAAAAAAATACATTTCCAATCATGTATACACGATCAAGTTTCAAATTTTTTAAGATCTTAAGCGAAATAAGATTAAGTTAATACGTAAAGAATGATTAAACAGTAAAGACAAGCTTCGAACTTAGGTGAATGTTCTGCAAAATTTTGAAAATAATGATTTTCAGAATTAGAATAAATTTTAATCTCAAAAGAAAAAAATATTTTTCGACCTCTTAAAAGAATAAAATGCAACATTTAGATTGTTCAAATTTGAATTTTATAAAATAAATTGATAAAACCTAACAATAAAAGTATGTATATCATGAAACAATAATTTGAGTCAATAAATTTTTTAAAGAAATTATTTTGAAAATGAGAACTAATAATATGTAATTGTTTAATTTTATTTATTGTATTAATTTTTTTTTTTTTAAAAAAAAAGTGGGAGTACATGAAATTGAACCCCATACCTCTCACATACAAAAGTGACACATCTACATATGAGCTCCAATCCCTTTTACTGAAGGTCAGTACAATTATTGGTTAATATTTAGTTATTATTTACTTTGTTTAAAAATTGAAAGGGGGAGTGCGGGTGAAAGGATTCAAACCCGTGATTCATTGTCTGGAAAAGCAAACACCCATCCATATGGTCTGCATGCCATTTCTTTCAATAGTGATACAATAATATATATTACAAAAAGTTTCATTAACCTTTTTTCTCGACGGATCTAGCTCGGGTGGCTGTGTTGACTCGCCAGGTGTTGGATCCCCTCGATTTCCAATAACAAAAATATTTAAATATTTGTTACTTCGGTATCTTACCCTGACAAGTTTTTAGGCAAACATCTATCTTGATTTAAGAATTCTTTGAATATTAGTTTTCAAATTTATTAGATAGATTCAAATTATTAAAAATAATTGTATAAGAGAAATAAAAAAAAGTAAAATCAAATTTAAAAGAAACAGTTCAATTTTCACGATGGATGAAATTAAATAAAGTTTCTTATTCAATTTTCTTGTGCTTATTCAATATAACTTCACAAATAATTCACGTTACAACAACGTGGTTGAGAAGGTCTCCATAATGGAGTCTAAAGCATAATTTGTCATTTGACAACTTGACAAGTTGGCACATGTTGCACTTAGCGAAAAGCTAGAGATGGTCTATTTATAATAAAGTTAAAATTGATATTCCATTCCAATATGCCCCGATTTTCATTTTTCCTCCATAAAAATGACAAATATGACCGTTATCAATCACATTCAGTCACCATTTTTTATTTTCCATCTCTTATGCAGGCCCATAACTGCTATATTTTTCATTTTCATTTTACAAATAATGTGGATCAAACGGGGTTATAATAAAGAAAGACCATTTAAAAAATTTCCCAACATAGACCCAAAAGTTAAGAATAATCCATACATGTGGTATTACACAATTTTCACGATTTTATAATAAAAGTGCATTAGTATAATTGCTTTAAGAGTAAATTGGGATTGAATGCAAGAGAATCATATAAGAAAATTTCAAAGTAAAGTGTATGAATGCATCTTTTTTACTAGGGGTTAATTATCCCAACAGTCACTGAACTTTACCAAAAGTTTCCACGAAGTCACTGAACTTTAAAAATCACCTAAGTCATCATTGAACTTTCAGGATTATAACCTAAATGGTCACTGAACTTTAAAAATCACTTAAGTCATCACTGAACTTTGCAAAATGTTTTCTAGGAGATCACTGATTCAGTGATCTCCTAGGAAACATTTTGCAAAGTCTAGTGACCCCGTGGAAACTTTTTGCAAAGTTTAGTGATGAATGAGATGATTTTTAAAGTTCAGTGACCATTTAGGTTATAATTCTGAAAGTTCAGTGATGACTTAGCTGATTTTTAAAGTTCAGTGACCTCGTGAAACCCCTTTTACTAGTATAACTTTTTCAAAGAATTGATTTTGCCGCTGCCCAACACCGATAATCTTGGAATGAACAATCATTTCTGAAATCTATTATGCAAAGTGTTATTGTTTTGCAACATCGTTTACCAGCCAACTTCTCTTCAAATATTTGCAAAAAACAAAGCCATAAAAGTCAACCAGTCATCGTAGAAATTTCAAGGTTATTTAAGATTGATTGAACATCATAGATTTAATACAAGAAAAAGCATAAAGCTCAAGTATTGTTCATATTGTGCCTTCTTTCTCCTTTAATTTCTTGTCATCCTTGAATCATCTTCTTGAAATTTCATCTTGCATCTAAACCCTTTTAAAAATGAAAAAAAAAAAAAAAAAAAAAAATATATATATATATATATATATATATATATATATATTTAATCCTAATTGACGCATTTTGTTCAATTTCTTGATCAATAATTGTATGTTTGAATTGGATACCCCAGTGGCGTAGTGATAGTGTGTGGTGGTCGAACTGTTGGTGGGTGGGGGACGGGGGCGAGAAGAAGAACATGATTAACTTTTTTTTTTTTGTTTTTTTTTTTCTAAAATTCATTTTTCATTAAAAAGAATCATTTGTGTCAAGAGTAAAAGGTTTGAGACCGTTTACACTAAAATTTAAAGGCTTTGACAAAAAACGCAAGATGAGCAAAGATTTAAGGCAATTTACGCCAATTTTCCTATTCAACTTAAGTTCACGAGTCTAAAGCATAACTACTACAAAATGAGGGTAAAATTCTGACCATGGTCACTAAACTTTTAGACAAATCTCAATTAGATTGTGAAATTTTAATTTGTTTCAACTGAATCATCGAAATTTAATATAGTTTTGTATTTCACCACATTTGTTATATTTGACAATCATACATGTGCAAGTTTTTCACGTAGTCATTTAGTGGCATGTCAATTTTTAATTAGATCATGTCATTATAAGTTCTAAAAAATGCATTTTTAACCTTATAATACAAAAAAAAAAAAAAAAAAAAAAAAAAAAAAAAAAAAAAAAAAAAAAAAATTCATTACTATCATTTTATAATTTTTATTTATAGGATGTCATGTAGACATTTCGTGAAAGATCAACCACAATAAGTTTGTCCAATTTAAAATTTCATAAACTTTTATCAAAATTTACTAAAAGTTTAATTTTTATCTAACCCAAACAGGGTTGAATAAATTTTTAATTTCTTTATGTTCCCGGTTCCTCCTCGTGACCAACAATTCTAACATCTTTAATAATCCTTTGAAAATTACAATGTTAAAAATTGTTGCATCATCAACGTCACCTTACTAAAATACACCATTGGATGAGACATGGACGGGAATACTTAATTACTGTTTGATTTGGTTAAAATTTTGATTTTTAATAAATTTTGATAAAAAATGATGAAATATGTAATTGTAAAATTGATAAAAGCTATGAATCCCTAAAATATGTGATTAAAAGGGAATTTTTTGAAAAATTAGTGCCAAACAAAAATTTAAACTGAACAATAAAATATATTTTTTCCTCTCACAACGATACAATCTGCATTCGTTGGATGATTTGAACGAAGACTCTGAATAATATATATTATCCCAATTCGATTTAGATAAAAATAAGATTTTTAATAGATTTTAATAAAAATTGATCGAATAATTTTTGTTTATTTAAATACAAATAAATATCTTTCTGTGGTATCTAGTAATAAATTAGATATGAGACAATCTATAAAGAAAATTCACTACCCCTCCTAAGAAAGAACTCATTTTGCAAACAAACTATAAAGAAAAATATATTCAATTACTTCTGTCACATTAGATTGACAGTCTTACTATTCTTTAGAATTAACATGAAATAAGAAAAAGTTGTATAATGAATGAATCAAAAGAGACTTTCAAAATCATAGTTGACTAAAATTTTTAGGATACTTTGATAGAGAAGGAATTCTTTCTTCTCAAAATCTCAATAATATTAATTCTTTAAATCATTTTTTTTTTGTTCATTCTAAGACACTTATTTTGAATGTGAACAAATGAGATATCTGAAAATAATAATTTTTAATTATTTCTTCATTCAAATTTACACGGGGCAGATTTAGAGTACATCCCAGCTAACCCATATGTGAGAGAAAAAAAATAAAAATACTATGTGAGATATTAAGCTACTTCAATTTTTTATTTCACCTTTAACTCTGTCCTGTATGTACGGAGACTTGCAGTCATACTCTGATAATTACAAATCACTTGTCACTCTAGCTAATCATATTTAGTACTCGTTTGAACCCTCCCCCCTCTTCCCCATTTTTTTCCGAAACTCATTTTTAATCTTAATTCTCTCATAAAATAATTTTACGTATAAATCCAAAATTGTTCTCCAATCCACAACCAATAATTTAACTTTCATGGGATCATGGGCAAAGAATCAAATAGTTAAATGGTTAGAGTGAAAATCATATAGAAGGCGGAAGAAAACTAAACATAAAAATCTTCCTCGTAACATTGATAAGAATAAGTCATGATCAACTATTACGATTTAACTTGATGAATGGGGTTTCACGCCCGTTGAATTACCAAGAAGGAGAAATCGAAACTCAACCACAATTGGACGCCTATTTTCGACTTAATAATACTATCTAGAAGTATTGAGAATCGGACCAGATGAAGTGTATTTTTTCTTCCTCAACTCCACTACGATAACGCTAATGTTATCCCTACTACCTCGAGCCATGGCCAACTCCGCTAGCATTGCTGCTGCTTCTGCAGCACGACCTTTGTGTATTGTCTTGTTGAGCCAAACTCTTCCAACATTTTCACCGTTCATTTTTTCTAGCGATCTTCTTCTCAACTGGCCATCTAAGCACCTTTTCGTGATCTGGCATGCTAAATCATTTGAAATGACATCTCATAAGCCATCACTTGCCAGTATCAGGAACTCATCCATATCAGTTCTATTGAAAATGCTTACTTCAGGTTCTGAAACAATTACGAAACTAACCTTCGTGCACTCCTGGTGGCATGAGGCGTTTGTGCAACTCCGATGGTAAAGATGGCCAAGTTTTTCCTGCAAAGTGAAGGGCGGGGCTTTCTTCCCCGTTGTACCTCCAGTGTGAGAGTTAGGATCGGATTAAGAAATATGAATTGAATGTATAAAGGGAGTTCAGATTGTAAAAAATTCACTAGTCTCATACCTGACCCGCCTTGGGGTGTTTATAGGCGGCTGGAGCCACGTAACTGTCGAGCGGTTGCAATGCCACGTGTCCCACGTCGCGCTCCTACTTTTCCCACATTTTGAGAAGGTGGCCCTACTCGTCCAGCGGCTGGTTGTCTTTGTGATAACCGCTAGACGACTTCTATTTTACTTGGTCAACTCCCGTGACTAAGTGTCGTAGAGCGCTTCGGAGTGGCAAGTGGCCTAACACAAATGTAGAGCACCCACGTTGGGTCGATGGCTTCGTGTGGTAGGCATGGTGATCGACTACCTTATGTAGCAGGCGTGGGATCGACTACCTTATGTGGCAGGTATGGGGTCGACTACCTCATGACTAAGTGTTGTGAGGTCTTTGTAGTGATAGAAGGTTTTCCGTGAGTGTGTGCAATAGGCGGGTTTTGTACCACCCAAATCATTAGCCCCTCTACCTATTGCCGATTTTCATCAACGAAAGGTGGCATTCCGATTTTTTTAATCGACGTTCGAATTAACAAAGATGAATCGAGTGGTCTAAGTGGCGGAGAGAGGCGAAGAATTTAGTCCAATTGGCATCCCATGTGTGGGTTCAATATTGGGCGGCGATTTCCCCCCAAAAATTTTAAATTTCTAGCCTATATAAAGGGGAAGGTCTCCATCTCATTTTCCTTTCACCAGAAATTCATCTTGCTTTATCATTAGACAAGGTAATTCTTTCCTCTCTCCTCATTCCATTATAGCTTTGAAGTTTTCTTTCCTCCAATTATGTATAAAACTGTCATTACTTCTTCATCCAAAGATGACGAGGGCGAAGGGGGGATGTGTGGGTCGCTGGTCGACGGAATAGCATCGCTGGGCGTATATCGACCAGCATTGCTGGTCGACTGTCGGCTAGCCCTTTAGCCAGCCGACGATCCGATTCTCTCCCTGCGAGTCTAGTATTTCTCCCTGTGGTTCTGACAGTCCAACCCATTCGGTTGAACCTCAAATATTTAGCCTGAGTAGTCCTAAAAAACACATTGGTTCTACAAAGTCCTTAGACAAAAACTTAGAAATTGGGCAGGATCCGGCGGATAAGTTTGTTGTTCTTGAAATCTCGAATCGCGAGTCTTTATAATACTCCGCTAAAGTTAGAGAAATCTCTAAGTAGGTTCGTTCGGGTTGATAACTACGTTTATAGAGCCCCTAGGGCTAAAGAGGAATTCCCTGGGTCCGACCCCCACGAGGTGGCTGTTTATAAAGACACGATGGATGGTGATTTTCGATTTCCCATCCACCCCTTCTTTGTTTCAGTGTTCAATAAGTTTCACCTTACCCCAAGTCAGATAATTCCCAACGCATGGAAGAAGACGTTATCATTTTTGTATGTATGTCTCAGCAAGAAAATCCCGTTTTCTTTAGAACTCTTTAGATGTGTTTTTTAGATGCATGAGCTGGTCTAGTATAATGCATTCGTCTACTTCACGGCTAGGATCCCGTTCCGATTTTCCAAGTTTAGGAATTCCAACAGTGGATGGAAATCCCGGTTCTTTTTTGCTCGTCCTTCAGAGGGTCAGTTTCCCTTTAACATCAACTGGAGACACCCTCAAATCCGCCTTTTCAACAGTGAGGTAGAGGTCATGCCTTTCCTAAGAACCTAGCTCCAAAAATTGACTGATACTCCACCTCTCACCTGTGACCTAGAGTCTCTATTGACCATGAGAAACATATTGACAACGGGGATCAGTTGTCCTACATGTAGGCTCTCATTACTTGTAGGTACTTTCATATTCATAAGTGCTTTTGCTTGCTATGTCTTGGGTCTGACGGCCTAGAAATGCTCATGCAAATATGGACTTCGATCTTGACGAGGTGCTAAAGACTTTACCGCAATCGATGGTAAGTCTTTGAGTTCGTTATTTTTAACTTAGCATCCCTTTTTTTGTACGTTAGTTTGCCGTCCATTGAGGTTGATGGATTTTGCCTTGTATGTGCAGGCATGGAATTTGACCTAGAGGTAGCCATGGATTTTGTCTTGGAGCAGGAGCTTGAGGATGAGGTAGAACCAGCCTCTGCCCCGTTGAAGAGGAAGAAAGCGACAGATCGGGCAGTTGAGTGCTGTGCTATCGAGGACGCCTCTCAACCTTCGGATGAGCCTGTTCGTGTTGTCCCGCCTTCGAGGCCCAGAGCGGACCTTTGGAGCCGCATCAGGCATGGCCTCGAGAACTCTCTCCCCAATTTTGGATTCCATCCTACTCAGGGTTTTCATGAGATCGGGGTACTTCGTTCTTTGGTGACGCCCGCTAGGGCAAGGGCGATTGCTGAGCACAGCGCTGATGACATCGAGAGAGCCATGGTGGTATATACCCGGAGTGTAATTTTCTTCCTATACTTCGTTTCCCCTTTTTCGTATATTCAAGTTTGTTATTCTTTCTTCACGTGACACTTTTTATCGCTTTGTCTCCTCATTTTCCAGGTTGTTGCTCTTCAGACTGGGCTCATCGAGCTAAGTCGCCGCCAAGCTTCGGAGTTGAAGGAACTTGTAGAAGAAAAGAAGAAAGAGGCTTATCACTACAAGAAGAAAAACTCTTCCTTGAAGAAATCCCTTGAAGCTACGGAGGCCTGTGCCCCCGAGCAAGAGACGAAGAATGACAACCAAATGTCGGTTTTGGCTCGAGCACAAGAAGAGGCTGTGGAGCAATATAAAGCTTCTGTAGATTACGCCAAGGATTTGAAGGCATCCGCGGACGAGTACCAATCATCGTCGGATCATGCTAATGCCTTGCATGCATATGGGGGGAAAACGATGGTGGCGTCCATCAAACTGGCCAAGGAGTGGGTGCCTGTTGAGCACCCTTCTATCGATCCCTCAGGTTTCGACAGGTTCTTGGCGCGACGTAAGGGTAGATAGAGTGGTGTCGACCAGTCCGGGACTTTCGGGCGCACGTCGAGAGGTGGGAGCGAAGGAGTCTCTCGCTCGAGTTGATGCATTGTTTAGTTGTAGGCTTGTTGGCATTCTTGTTTCTATTTATTTTTGGCATTCGATATGTTGTTTCCTATTGGCCCGGGATGTGGGACGAGAAACCACACTATTGCTATGAGCACTGACCTTTTTGAACATGATTGATGCTTATTTCGCCTTTTTCATTTTATATTGACGTGGGGCATTGTTTGCCAGTGTATGAGATCCAATTCGCGTATTCTTGCCCGACCTTCTTTATTTGATTGTATATCAGCTTTGGGTGGTCTTAATAGGTGGAGGCGTATCTCACTCCTTAATGACTCGCCGTCGACTGTAGGCTGTCGTGTAGTCGGTATACGAGGGTTGCTTGCTACGTGCTCGACTCCTAAGTAGTGTTTTGGTTTTTATACTTTGTTGGCCAAACTTTAGCTTGTTTCTTAGTTTTTTCATCAGTTGTCGAGTTTCTAGGCCATGCCGAGCGTAGATTGCAGGTCTAGTGATTTAGGGGCCTTAGCCAATTTTTGGCTTAGGGGGCTCTCCACTAGACTGCAAGGCATCATGAGTTTGCATAACCAAATTATTTGTTTCGTTGTCTATTGCACAGCCCTTTGGGGTGTGTCCAGAGTAGAGCGCGGGTCTAGTGATTTAGGGTATTAGCCAATTTTTGGCTTAAGGGGCTCTCCACTAGACTGCAAGACATCATGAGTTTGCATAACCAAATTATTGGTTTCATTGTCTATCGCTCAGCCCCTTGGGGTGTGTCGAGCGTGGGTCTAGTGATTTAGGATCTTAGCCAATTTTTTACTTAAAAGGCTCTCTACTAGACCGCAGGGTATCATGAGTTTGCATAACCAAATTATTGGTTTTGTCGATCCTCGCTTAGCCCCTTGGGCTGTGTCGAGCATGAGTCTATTGATTTAGGGCCTTAGCCAATTTTTGGCTTAAGAGGCTCTCCACTAGACCGTTGGGCGCTGTGAGTTTTTGAGAGGAATTTAAAATCGTGGTATGACATAAAAGTTGCTTGGATTTGTGAGCTCAGTAGGCGCACCGGGACATCCCAGCTAGGCTGGCCCTTCCTTAGCACCCTCATCATCCGTCACCACCTAGACTTTTCATTGAATAACAATAATAATTACAATAGACTATGCCTACGGGAGGCATGACATTAGGAAAATTTAACAATGCAACATGTCTACTGTATTTACAAAGATTATGACTCATTTTCCTACTCGATAGTCTACGGGTAGTACTTCTTGAGATGCTCAGCGTTCCATGGTTGCCTATCCAACCTATCCCGTACATCATCAAACAAACGTTCAAACCTGCGAATCATCTCCTCAGACATGTTGATTTGATTGTTGTTGTTATTTCGTGCCGGTGTTGTTGTTTTCTTGTCAGACATCCTAAAAATCTAAATTTTCTGCCTCACAATTGTTTTTTCTCTCGTGTATCACTCTATTTAGGCTTTTCCCTCTATTATTCTCACAACTCTGCCTTTTTCCACTCAAAGCTTCCAACCAAAGCACTTCAAGAACAAATTCAAACTCAAAGGAGTTATTCTCGCAGAATTCAAACCAAGTGAGATTGAAATTTGGAAGACCCGCAAAGAAAAGAAGTGAATTGGATTTTTTTTTTTATTTCAAGAAAGTGGTTCTTGAATATTTGGAACTCAATAGACAGATTTGAAATTTACCAGAGACTTCAGGGATAAATAAATAATAGGAATATTTTTTTTTAAAATCTGAAATTTAGAATTTTTTTTTCGAGGTACTGTACGGAATGAACAATACGCAAAAACAATTATGACTCTAACACAACAAACGGAAGTTGATTTGGATTCAAATTGAACCCAAAAACAACTTCTGAAATTTTTTTTGAGATTTTTCTGGATCAAAGACGCAAGAAATATTACTGACTCGAAGAACACACAAGAAAACGCGTAAAACAAACAAAGACTCAAATAAAACCAAAAACAAATTATATAACCTAGATTTGTTGGAGCCTGTGCTCTGATACCAAATGATGAGAATCCGGATAGTTTAGAACTACCAAACCCATGTCGTTTGTTGAAGAACGCAAGAAACCTAATTAAACCTTGGTTTGTAGATTTGATTCAAATTATGAATCGAAAATAACCAACGATTCGAAAGAAACGTTGACCCTTTTTTGAATCCAATATTAAGAACTTCACCTAATGGATTGAACGCACAAGATCGATTCTTGATAAGTTCGAAGATTGCCCAATTAAGAACAAAGGAATTGAAGCCAAATTAATTCTCTCAATAATAGTGTGTAAAATAACAAAGTCAATAATGATAAGTATTTATACTTATCCCAAAAGCCTAACAAAAAACGTGCAGAATCATAAAACCTCGCCCAAATATGGAAATGAAATAAATTCTAGTCAAAATATGGAAAATTTCGAAAATTGGCGAAATCGCCAAAAGTCACAACTATGCAACCGCATAGTTGTATAGTATGCGGCCGCATAGTTCATGCGGTCGCCTCTTCTGCGGTCTCTGTCCATTTGGATGCGGCCGCATCTGGTTACTTCTATGCGGCCGCATAGAAGTAAATTCTACCTCCGTCTTCGGCTGCTTCCAACACGTTGATCCAAGTTGATTCGGAATTCGACCCCAACATGGAACTTGCCTCTTCTTGCGTGTAGCTCATGACGTCGTCCACCGTTGCTTGTGCAAGTAATCCCATAGCTTGTTTTACTCGATTTGCCCTCAATCGCGTCATTGGCCCATCTTCAACAATCAACGGATCCTTCCACTGACTTGCTCTTGTTGTATTGGCATCCTGGATCACATCAAAATGGGGAGGAATTCATCAATGAAGTTGGAACAATCGAAAAATCCACCATGTTAACGTGGTTCGTTTAGTAGGTTTTTGTGCCGACGGATTTAGAAGAGCTCTCATGTATGGATTTCTACCAAATGATTCATTGGAAAAGTTTATTTTCCGAGCTGGTCCCATGAGCAATTCCCTTGGTTGGTAGAAGCTCCAAGATATTGCTCTAGGCATAGCTAAAGGAATTGAATATCTTCACCAGGGTTATGATCAACATATCATTTTGATATCAAGCCCCACAATATCTTGTTAGACCACAACTTCAACCCAAAGGTCTGTGACTTTGGTCTAGCCAAGTTGTGTTCTAAGGAAAAGAGTTCTTTGTCAATGACGGCTGCAAGAGGAACCATGGGCTGTATTGCACGTGAGGTTTTATCAAGAAATTCTCGCGAGCCCAAATTCTAGGCCGGGCTCGGAGAACTCGGGCTTTTCCTGGGCTCGAGCCGACTCGAGCCAAAGCCTGGTGGAAATTTTAGGGCTCGGCCTAGGCTTCGGCTCGGGCTTTTTCCGAACCGAGCCAGCCCGTATTTTTCTATTTTTTAAATTTTTTCTTTTAAAAAATTCAATATTAATCTATTTTTTACCTTTTTTTGGTCACGGACCCGAGCCTTGGCTCGGTGTCCGGATGGAAGGAGATGTGGACAATCTCACCATGCTTCCTCATCCTGCTCCAGATGCAAATGGGACAAACTCCATTGCGGGAATAGGAGGACGATCTCATTAGACAGAGTTGACAGTCATATCAGAATTGGAGTGACAAGGCAAATTTTAGTGGATTTGAATTTTTAAAGAATAGGGGAGTACTAAGGGCCTGTTTTCTGTTTTCTAAAATGACGAAAACGCGTTCTCTTTCTTGTTTTGAAAAACGAATTTTGCAAAACAAAGAATTTTTTAACGCACAAAACGCAAAACGACATTTTCCTGTTTTGGACGTTTTCACCTTTAATTTACAAAACTCAGAAAACGATTGGCCCAAAAATTCCTCTCTCACATCTCACTCTCCCTCACATCTCTCACTCTCTCTTGGCTCTCGCTCTCTCTTCGCTCCCTCTCCCCCTTCTACTGCCGTCCACCACCGGCCGCGTTGGTGTGAATCTGTGTACCGTTTCCATCGTGCTGATAACGTCGAAGGATCCCCCCGTCTGTCAAAATGATTGGCCCAAAAATCCGACCGGTTCCGCCGTTGCTGAAGTGAGTGAAAGTCGACATCTCCGAATTCTGCCCCTCAAAGTTTTTCCGTTTCCTTTGCCCTTCCTTTCTTCAGGTATTTTCAATTTTGCATCTATTTTTTTTAGTCTGTGTTGAAGGTAAAACCATATTTCACTAGGTTCCGTGTTTTTAATTTTTAAGCTGTTCATGACCAGGGTTTTACTTGCCTCATCTCAGATCTATAATTATTGATGAAGATCTTATTTATAATTACTGATACATTTCGCTTGATTTTCTGTTTGATTAATAAGGAAAAGAAGACAAGTAAAGGAAACTCAAACCTTTCTAGAATTTAATGGATGTATTGTTTCTTCTGAAAAATTATGTTGGGATCTTAAAAAAAATTTCTACTTCATATAACATTTTTGGTTTTTAATTTTTTTTATAGGTTTTATTGTCTTGTGATACATCGTAATTAATTAATTTTTTTTTTTGCCTAATTAAGTGAAGTTTGGTGTCCTAAGAGCAAGTTTTTTATTTTTCATATTTTTTTCCTAATGTTATTTAAGCCTTGGACAGCTGCAGACTGTTTAATAAATCATAGTTATTGCGATGGTAATGTTCAGTGTTATTGTTATGTTAGCAGTATTAATCAATTTTGAATTTTCTTTTCAGCAGGTAGATTGCAAAGACGAAGAATACTTTTGAAGTATAAGAGAATTGGTTGATCTTGTGTGGACAACCAACATTAGTTATTGGGCAAAGGCAAGTTATTCATTAGCTCAAAATCCACATGTTGGTCATAAGCATAGTCATAACCTGGTGATTTGACCCATGAACTTGATATGGATTTAAAACGAGCAGATGATAGTGAGAGAGGTTTAGGAGAGGGTGTAAGTTGTGGTTATTTGCTGGTTCCTGTTATTAACCAGGAAATGGCTCTTACACATGGTCAAGAACTTCAAAACAACTATGATCAAGGCAATGAGCATGAGAGTAAATACAATGTAGGTGATGCTAATGGGGTTCAAGGTAATACTGAGTACTAGTTGCCTAGTGGGGTTCTGAAGTTCCATGGCTATTATGCACTTCAGTAGTTCTATTTTCTTAATCTTTTTGGTCTTAACAATTGGATAATGTCATGTGTTTTGAGAGGTATTTTGATGGTGAGCAGCATTTTGACAGATTTGAAGAAATATGCACAGTATCATACTATCATCAAAATTGAATTTCCTGATATACTGAATTGTGTTCTGGTTCTATCCAAATTAAAATCTTTCTTGCTCTTTGGCTTTTGCTTTGGTTTGTTGAGCTCTCTATTCTTCCATTTCCTTGATAAAATGACATTTCATCGATGTTCTTTCTCATGATTTTGCTTACAGGTAACCGTTAGCATCTCTCTTAACTATTTTCATCTTTTGATTCATATCCGTATGTACACACTCTGCATTTACCTAGTTGGCCTTTATCCAATTGAAAAAGAAATCAGGTCTTCCTGTTTTGGAGCAACTGGTGCCTCAGATTTCTAAGTTGTGTGTTCGACTTGTACGAGTTGAATATCCCAATTTTGATTTCATTTTCAACTTTGAATCCATTACATCGTGGGGACATATGAATCTCATAGACTTCACTTAAAAATTTGTATATATTCTGTATTCATCGTCATGCCCTAGAGGCTTCATCAATATCCTAATCCTACATTTAAGAATCCTGAGGATCAGCAGTTCAAATTCTTAGTAGTAACAGTCGTTCATTTCACGCACTTGGTATATACATGTATATATGGTTTTAGTCTACGGATATTAGTTTAAGCTGAACTTTGTTCCTCCCTTATGACTTGCTTCTTTTGTTCTGAAAGTGAGTCCTCTTCATTTGCAGAATCATGGTTTTTTCCAATTGTTCAATAAACTCTCAGTAGAAGATTCGAGCCTTGCCCTGCAGTAAATAAGGATAATGATCAACCGTAGAAGACACAATTTGGTTCATTTATTTAATCAGTATGAAGAAACCCAGCCATCCCTTGTGTAGAATCATGTGGACACCTCAGTCCGATTTTCATTATTTGGTTGAACCAGTCACCGTGAGAGACATTAAATTTGTATTTTGTAGATTATATATAATGTATGCAACAAGAAACTATTAACTTTGTTAATAGATAATTTTTGACAGCCAAATAGCTTGGTTATTCTCTCCTGCCATTTTTTTAATTATTCGAACCATCTTGTTCCTAATTATTATCAGATGTTTCATGTCCATCAAAGTCTTGGTCAAATTTGAGATTCTAATTGCTAATTTAGATTTATAAGGATGGCAATGGGTGGGATGGGATTGGGGCAACTATTCCCATTCCCTATCCATTTGGTATTTTTGTTTCCTTACCTCGCTTCCATACTTGGTTGAGGTGGGGACGGGGTGGGAGCAGATCTCCTTCCCTGTTTATTGTTTTTTTTTCACATTTATATGTTATTTTATACTACATTAACATTAAACTATTAAAATTAATTGAATAATCAGATTTTTAGAATAAAATAATATTAATAAAAATTTTCACAAATTTATATGTTATTTTAATATATGAAAAAAATATTTCATGATTCAAAGATATTTCAAAATTCAAAGAAATTTCAGGTTTATAATATATTTAATAATATATTAACTTTAAACAATTAAAGTTAATTGAATAATCAGATTTCTTGAATAAAATATTATCAAATAATATTCTAAAAAAGTGCAAAGAGAACGCGTTTTGTGTTTTCTGTTTTGAGAAACTGTTTTTCAAAATGACAAAAAGAATGCATTTTTAGTAATTTCAAAACAGACGCTGAAAACACAAAACGAATTTCAAAAACTCAAAACACAAAACAGAAACACGAAGAGAACGCACCCTAAATATTTTCTTGCTGGCTATTTTTCCTTCCATTTGCTGCAACCATATTTTCGGCAGCTTTTATTTCCAACCCAAGAATCATATTCTGTCTCCAAACATGTAATGTAATGAAATAAGAAAAAACAAATACACTTGTTTAATTGATATGTCGACACTGACTCCATTGTATCCTTTCCGTACATGTAAGAGGCACATTATGTAAAGACTACTAATATGGGATGTTTTCTAAAATCGAAAAGCTCTAGTGCTAAGCGTAAGTTCAGAATATGCCATTTCTGTTTTTTCATCGTCCCCATCCCCGTCCACTTGCCACATTCAGACTTGTGTGTTCTTTGCTTTTACACCCAAGTAGACTTACATGCATTAATACTTATCTTTTTATCCTTGATTTAAATCTGTCATACTTTTTCCAAATTCATTTAATTAGAGTATCCTTTCTACCAATTAAAAGAATGGAAAATACAATCCTTCCGGATGGGTGAAAAGATTTTCCTCGTCGCTATTCTTTTCTTGACATTTTGTCCCTCCTATTAATTGTTTGTTGACAAAGAGACTCGTCTTACAATTACAAAAAAAATAAAAAAAATAATAATAAATAAATAATGATCAGGCCTTTGGCACTTTGGCCTCATAGCCGACATTGACTCCAAGTCGTTCCAAGAGAAAGACAATGAAAAGCAAAGACTTTTGAAGCAATAAATAAAAAATTTCAACAAATAATAGGACCGCAAACCAATGAAAAAACAACTCAAGTGAATTGTACACTACTTGAGGTCTTTGTATTTTGGTAACAATTATGAAACTAGTTAATGTTGAACGTGCGTTGTGTGTTATTCTGTAACACTTTATGAGTACATTGAAAGTAATATTTGACCCCCCATTCACCATTTTGATCAAAATATGAGACATATGCAAACATTTGAAAATAAAATGCTAATTATTATACATGCAAGTAAATAGTAAAATGCACTTAAATGTGAATATTATAATTACAATTAAATGTATGAATGAAGATGAATTGAAAATACGATACATTGATTAACGTGAGTATTAATTAATATTAATGAATATATACGTGACAATGAATGTTAAATCATTTATACTAAATGAATATGGGGGAATACATGCATGAATAAGAATTTCGTAGTATTTATTACATTTTGTAAATTAAATACATATTGAAAGACGAAAAGTTTGATATTATTGAAATAATTAAATTATAATGGGTTAAAATCTTCCAAAAAATGATTATTCCTTGATGTGATATTTAATATATTATAGATATGGAGTATGCACATAATACTGTAGGATTATAAAAATAAATAAAATAAAAGAAGAAGAATATTCCATTGATAATTGCTTTACCAAATAAATGGATTAATAGAATCAAATACCGAATAAGTGCTGATAATGTAGTAATATGTAAATTACCCAAGTAGTACTATTGGTTAGATGAAGACTTAAATTGTCAAGGTACAAAAAGAAGCTGTCAAATAATGTTTTTGAGGTGGGTGTAATCTCGTAAACCTTCCGCAATTTCAATGCCAATAGAGAAAAATCTCCCACAGATTGTTAAAAGTGCTCGTAAAATTTGTTTATTGATATTATAAAAGATATTGTTTAATTTAATTTTCAATTTTTATGTTTATTTTAGGAACATATTTAGGATTTAATTTTATAATATTTCCTACTTAGAATAAGATTTTTGAAATCATATATAAAAGGGTCATATGCGATATAATTCAAACAATTTTGATATGAATAAAAATTAATTTTCGTCCCCTAAATTCTCTCTTTTCCCTTCCTTTCCATTTATCTAATTCTCTTTCCCTTTCTATATCCCTCCTTTTTTTTTTCCCTTTCCCCTTTTCCCTTCTCCTATAATTGTTATATTGGATCATGTGTCAATTTGGTAACAGAGCATCGCACTCTTAATGTCTAACCGATTTGCTCTTCTAGTGTGCTTTACGATTCTACAAGCGGTGGTGCAACAACCTTCCTAACCTCATAAACCATTGGCCGTTTCAAACTATACCCAATTCATCATAAATTTTTAATCCAAAGCAGTAGTAACTCAAAACAAATCTTCCAATAAGAAATTCCTGGTTCGTTTTAGTTTATTAAAACAAAAACATTAAAAAAAAATAGAAAAGAAAATGGGGGAAAAAATAGAAAATGGCAGCAGTCGTACCAGTTTGTCAATTGTCCCCTTCTTCTTATGTTTTCATTAGCCACTTTAATTGTATCTAAAATTCTACATTTTTTTTTAATTTACAAAATACTAATATAAACTAGTAGATTTTAAAAACTAAGAGTTAGGGAATTTCCATAATTTAAGCCCCAAATCATCATTTTCCATATTAGTCTTTTTCTCTCTCAAAGATCTTCAATACCTCAATCTACAATAATTTTTCACTTATTTTCCATTGTAATCTTCAACTATATCATCTGTTACATTTAACATTATTTATTTTTCTCGTGTCTCTATAAAAAATCTAACTCCAATTAGAAAAAATCCATTATAGTTCTACACAGCAAGAAAATTCGAGCAAGAACCACATGGCTTCTTCTGCAGTTAAAAGTTGTTGTCTCACTTGGCCAACAAGAACGATTCATCGTTGGATAACAATCATTCTGTAGTGATTTTGCACCTCTTAACATGACACCACTGAATCCCCAGTCTTTTGCTTGCTACGCAGTAACCATATCAATATCCACTAATCGTTGATTATATTGCAGAGTAAATTACCCTTTAGTTATGTTATTTACATTTTTGGAATTGCCTTGAAAAATAGGAGTTTAATTTTATTTTTTACTTTTTTGGTCTTCAGATGCATGTTGATGTTTATTAACTAACCCAATATAGTCTATACTAAGATATTACTTCTTTATTGTTTCCTTTTCGTCTTAGTTCATAGCCTAGCCCGAACATGACCCGGTATGTTAACAGTGGCATCGTATGGTTCGGTAAACATTGTTTCTCTCTATTACATCAATGCAGCCTTGACATCATATATGTTAACAGTTTTGTTTGCTTATAGCATCTAGTGAACATGACCCAGTAATATTTTGAATGAGAATTTAGCTTTTTTTTGTTAAATGTACTCAACACTCCTCTAGATCACACAATTCGGAGGAACTCCTCTTTGAGTCTAATCTTCATCTTCGTTTAAAAAGTCTCAATAGTTTTTAGTTTGAAATTTCTTAATAAAAAAATTGAAATGTAGATGAACCAAATCATGACTAGATCTTTGTTTGTCAATAATTGACTAGAAATAACATAATGATCATTGGACATCATTTCGTATCCAATTGCAATACTTCCTCTCCATCCCTAGATGTGCTTAATACTCATTCTGACAAGCCCTACCCAATTCGAGCATTCTCAAATGGGGCCAAGTTAGTTGATTTATTTATTTATTTTTAATTTGGCCAAATTGGAAGGTACACATATATGAACTTTTCCAACCTCGACCCATACAGAACCGAACTTTTATTTTTGGAAAAACTTTCAGCTCAACTCTAGAGTAGATGTAATAGCCAAATGTATTTTCTCGAATTGATTTAGAATCATCTAAATTAGTCATAAACCCGGGGCTTCTAATTGCTAAAGATCGCTTATGCACTATGCTTGTTGTTGCTATTTTTTGAAGTAATCCTATAGCCCAATCTACTTAAGACAGTTCATCGCCAATATGCAACATTTAGTGCATGTTTGGGCAATATTAAAGAAGAAACAGAAAGTTTGTAATGATGTATACCGCTGTGTACCAAACTTGTAATTAGATTAATTCTGATTGCCTTGAACTCCATCTGTATAAAAACCTCTTGAGGAAAATATGGAATTTTTCTTACTGCAGAGTTGAAAAGGATTCAATGAGATTATGAAGAAAAAAAAAGAAATCACCTTCGTGCAGCATTGCAGGCGATCAAAGAAACTCGGAATGGCTTGACAAGTTAAATAGACAATTTCTCGTGAATTATGACAAGCAAATCATTGTAGTTTAAGAATATTAAAGAAGCAATTACTTAAGAAATTTCATTGAACAATTTTTCCATGTATAAAGGATTGTGTTTACCATTTCCTCACATATTTCTAATAGTCGTTCATTTAAAGGAATATATATATATATATATATATATATATATATATATATATACACACACATATACATATACATACTTCTAGTGATCTTCATAGTGGCACTTTTCGGGTACTTTTTCCCCATTCGCTCTCATCCAATTTTTCCGTCACTTTCTCCTTCAGTTCTAACCGGGGAAAAAGGCAATACAGGACTAGAGAACTAACAAAATTCCATAAGGATGAGTTTGCATGTTGATAGAAAAATGTGTTGTAGTGATAGGAGTGGTTGTTGGGTTTGTGAGTGATGATTTTTGTTGACCTTGTTTTTTGTATTGGTGACATGGACAATAGATGCTAGGTCCACTCACGCCTAGGCGAGCAAATTTCAACACATTTTGACCAAGAATGCAGTCCAAAGGAATAACCTCATGTGAACGTGAGAGATGCTCTAAGACACAAGATAAAGATGTTCGAATACCTACTGTAAATTTTTATGTGATTGCACGTTAAGGATCAATCACAAACTACTTAAGTATAACCATGTTGACATTCATACTTGTACAAGCTTTTCACGTAGTCATTTAGTGGCATGTCAATTTTTAATTAGGTCACATCATTATAAATGAAAAAAAAAACATGCATTTTTAACCTTACAACACAAATATATATATATATATATATATATATATATATATATATATAACTATCATTTTATAATTTTTATTTATAGGATGTCATGTAGACATTTCATGAAAGATCAACCACAATATGTTTGTCCAATTAAAATTTTTCTAAACTTTTATCAAAATCTACTAAAAATTTAATTTTTATTTAAATCAAACATGGTTGAATTAACTTTTAATTTCTTTACGTTCTTGGTCCCGGATCCTCCTCATGACCAACTATTCTAACATCTTTAGTCATCCTTTGAAAATTACATTGTTAAAAATTGTTGCAACATCAACGTCACCTTAAATTACGAATTGGATGAGACATGGACGGGAATACTTAATTACTGTTTGATTTGGTTAAAGATTTAATTTTTAATAAATTTTGATAAAAAAATGATGAAATATGTGATTGTAAAATTGATAAAAAGCTATGAATCCCTAAAATATGTTATTAAAAGGGAATTTTGTGAAAAATAGATTTTAAAAAAATTAGGGCCAAACAAAAATTTAACCTGGACAACAAAACATGGAAACAATAAAATATATTTTTTCCCCTCACAATGATACAATCTGCTTTCGTTCGAGGAATTGAATGAAGAGTCCAAATAATGTATATTATCCCAATTCGATTTAGATAAAAATAAGATTTTTAATAGATTTTGATAAAAATTGATCGAATATTTTGTTGAAAAGTCATGAATTCTATGAAACGTGTGATTAAAATTAATTGTAGACTTTAATTTTGATTTGGATTTTATTTTATTATTATTAATTTTTTCCATTTGAACCAAACCATGGCATTTACTGAAAATTTAAATACAAATAAATATCTTTCTGTGGTTTCCAGTAATAAATTAGATATGAGATAATCTATAAAGAAAATTCACTGCCCTCCTAAGAAAGAACTCATTTTGCAAACAAACTATAAACATAAATATATTCAATTACTTCTGTCGCATTAAATTGATAGTCTTACTATACCCATTACAAAATAACGTTCTTTAAAATTAACATGAAATAAGAAAAAAGTTGTATAATGAATGAATCAAAGAGGCTTTCAAAATCATAGTTGACTAAAAATTTTAGGATATTTTGATAGAGAAGGAATTCTTTCTTCTCAAAATCTCAATAATATTAATTCTTTAAATAGTTTTTTTGGTTCATACGAATACACTTATTTCGAATTTGAACAAATGAGATATCTGAAAATAATATTTTTGTAATTATTTCTTCATTAAAATTTACACGGGGCAGATTTAGAGTATAGCCCAGCCAAGCTATACCAATTAGTTTTTTGACATAATATTTTTTCCTTAAATGAGAGAAAAAAAAATTTATGTGAGATATTAAGCTAGTTCAATTTTTTATTTCACCTTTAACTTTGTCCTGTATGTAGGGAGACTTGTAGTCATACTCTGATAATTACAAATCATTTGTTACTTTAGCTAATCATATTTAGTACTCGTTTGACCCCCTTTTTTTCAAAACTCATTTTTAATCCTACATTCTCTCTTAAAATAATTTTACATATAAATAAAAAATTGATCTCCAATCCACGACCATTAATTTAACTTTCATGGGATCATAGGCAATGAATAAAATAGTTAAATGGTTAGAGTAAAAAATCATATAGAAGGCAGAAGAAAACTAAACATAAAATTCTTCCTCATAACATTGATAAGAATAAGTCATGATCAACTATTACGATTCAACTTGATGAATAGGGTTTCACACCGGTTGAATTACCAAAAGGGAGAAATCGAAGCTCAACCGCAATTGGAGATCTATTTTCGACTTAATAATGCTATCTAGAAGTATTGAGAATCTGACCAGATGAAGTGTATTTTTTCTTCCTCAACTCCACTACAATAATGCTAATGTTATCCCTACTACCTCGAGCCATGGCCAACTCCGCTAGCATTGCTACTCCTTCTGCAGCACGACCTTTGTGTATTGTCTTGTTGAACCAAACTCCTCCAACATTTTCACCGTTCGTTTTCTCTAGTGATCTTCTTCTCAACTGGCCATCTAAGCACCTTTTCGTGATCCGGCATGATAAATCATTTGAAATGACATCCCATAAGCCATCACTTGCCAGTATCAGGAACTCATCCATATCAGTTCTATTGAAAACGCTTACTTCAGGTTCTGATATCACAAAGGGTTTAAGGTATGTACTGATCACCTACAATGATATAGCACACTAGTAGTCAGTACAAAAACACACAAGTGATATCAAGAGGAAGAACATGCATTCTCGACGTTCACTCAAAATGTGAATTTTGGGAATGTCTCGACGATAGTTTCTAACTATGTGTCATTTCTAACCTCTTGAACTTTCAAATAAAGTGATGCAATGTAGAAGTACTAATTAAGTATAAGACTTGTTGCCAATCATTTATGTAAAATATGTATGAATAAATTCTTTGATAAAAAATTGATGAAATGGATTGCTAGCAAGAGAACATGTTGAAGACAATCTAAATAAGCCCCTCTTTGGCCCCATTTCTAAAATTTTATTTTTTTTCCTTAAACTCATTTTCAACCAAAGATTTCATGGGATCTACAACTTTTATCAACTTTTCAATCACACATTTCATCAACTTTTATCAAAATTTATTAAAAATCTGATTTTTAACTAAACCAAACAGGAGCCAAGTGTTTTCCTATCTACCGTTTCAACTTTTAAATGGGATTATTCAACACTGTAGATCAAGAAATCAGCCACACATGACTTAGTCCTTTTATGTATTTGAAGCATGAAATGTAAATATTATCATAGTATCTTCATCCTCAAATGTTTCTTCCATACCCATAGATCTTGAAGTAGCTAGAACACCTAAGACCCGCAGCCCATTCCAATTAATGACCTTCCCTCCAGAGGCTTCAATTCTCTTCCAACTCATCATGTCTATCAGGCTTCTCAACGGAAAAATGTCGGGATTATGAGGATATTCTACACTTGAAACAGAACGAAATAATGTTTGGCGATTCTTGTTCTACTCTTTCCACCTTTGTATTCACATGAAAGATTTCGTGAAGGAATGACAGGATAAGTGGCTGTAGCAGAAATGTCGCTTACGATGATAGACTCAATACACTTTACCCGGCTTGTGTAGATTTATCTCCAACCCAAATATACTTCTTATTGTAGAAATACTCGTCGTTTAGATACTATAAAATTATATAACAAAAGAAAACAAGTTACTGTTGAACAACTAAAGTTTTTTAATAGTGTTATATCATTTAACTCTGATTTATGGATTGGTAGTAATAAAAAAATATATACATGATTTTAAAAGATATTATACAAAAATATGATGTACAAGAAATGGCTCAAATTTGACAGCTTCTTTGTACCTTGACATCTAACCAATACTACTTGGGTAATTAATATATTATAGAGGATATTGCACCAGGTAGCCTTTTTGGCTAATATAATTACCAAAATGTCACATTTTGAAACCATGTGCAAGAATGTCACTTATTTCTTTTTTTTTTGCCCCTACAGAGAAAAGAAATTTTCGGCAAGATCAAACTTGGTCAACTGTTCAACTGTCGAATTCGACAGTTAAATTGTCTATCCCGATAGTTTCAAAATGTCGGGTTTTGACATTTCAACTGTCGGGACTCGTCGGAAAGGATGACATGTCAAAATGTGTTTACAAGGGGTAATGATGACTTTTCACAACATAAAAGTGACATTTTTGAACCAGTTATGTGCAAATGAAAAAAATTTGTGGATTTTCTATTTTTGTGACATTTATGAAAATTCCTCATTAATATATTACTACATTGTCAACTACATATTAGCACTTATTCGGGATTTGATTTTATTAATCCATATATTTGGTAAAGCAATTATCAATGGAGTATTCTTCTTCTTTTATTTTATTTATTTTTATAATTCTACAGTATAATGTGCATACTCCTTATTTGATAATTGCTACCAAAACACAAAGACCTCAAGTAGTGTACAATTGACTTGAGTTGTTTTTTCATTGGTTTGCGGTCCTATTATTTGTTGAAATTTTTTATTTATTGCTTCAAAAGTCTTTGCTCTTCATTGTCTTTCTCTTGGAACGACTTGGAGTCAATGCCGGCTATGGGGCCAAAGGCCTGACCTTTTTTTGGTAAGACGAGTCTCTCTGTCAAGAAACAATTAATAGGAGGGACGAAATGTGAAGAAAGGAATAGCGACGAGGAAAATCTTTTCATCCATCCGGAAGGATTGTATTTTCCATTCTTTTAATTGGTAGAAAGAATACTTTAATTAAATGAATTTGGAAAAATTATGACGAATTTAAATCAAGGATAAAGTATTAATGTATGTAAGTCTACTTGGGTGTAAAAGCAAAGAACTCACAAGTCTGAATGTGACAAGTGGACGGGGACGATGAAAAACAGAAATGGCACATTCTAAACTTACGCTTAGCACTAGAGCTTTACGATTTTAGAAAACATCACATATTAGTAGTCTTTACATGGTGTGCCTCTTACATGTACAGAAAGGATACAATGGAGTCAGTGCCGACATATCAATTAAACAAGTGTATTTGTTTTTTCTTATTTCGTACATTACACGTTTTAGAGACAGAGTATGATTCTTGGGTTGGAAATAAAAGCTGTCGAAAACATGGTTGCACTAAATGGAAGGAAAACTAGCCATCAAGAAAATATTTAGTACTCCCCTTCCTATTCTTAAAAATTCAAATCTACTAAAATTTGCCTTGTCACTCCAATTCTGATATGACTGCCAACTCTGTCTGATGAGGTCTTCCTCGTATTCCCGCAATGGAGTTTGTCCCATTTGTATCAAGAACGGGATGAGGAGGCATGGTGAGATTGTCCACATCTCCTTCCAACATTTGAACTACTGCTTTCATGGATGGCCGATCTGTTGGATACCACTGAATGCACCAGAGCCCCACAATAGCTAGTTTTTTCAGTATAGTAGCATCATCACTTTCCTCAATTCGGATGTGCACCTCTTCTCCTTGACTTAATTGATTAGAAATCCATTCGGGAAAGTACACTTGGCTAGTGTTTGCTGTAGTATCGTTATTCTTCCTCCCTCCAACCATTTCGAGCAATAACATCCCAAAGCTATAAACATCCGATTTATAAGATACCTTACCAAAATTCCTCGATAAAACCTCAAGTGCAATATAGCCCATCGTTCCTCTTGCAGCCGTCATTGACACATAACTTTTTTCCTTGGAACACAACTTGGCTAGACCAAAGTCACAGACCTTTGGGTTGAAGTTGTGGTCTAACAAGTTATTGTGGGGCTTGATATCAAAATGAAGGATCTGTTGGTCACAACCCTGGTGAAGATATTCAATTCCTTTAGCTATGCCTAGAGCAATATCTTGGAGCTTCTTCCAACCAAGGGAATTGCTCGTAGAACCAGCTTGGAAAATAAACTTTTCCAATGAATCATTTGGCAGAAATTCATACACGAGAGCTCTTCTATATCCGTCGGCACAAAAACCTACTAAACGAACCACGTTGACGTGGTGGATTTTCCCGATTGTTCCAACTTCATTGATGAATTCTCCCCCATTTCCCTTGGAATTGTTAAGGACCTTTACAGCAACATAAATTTCATTGGACAGCTTCCCTTTATATACATTTCCGTAGCCTCCTTCACCCAATTTTTCGCTGAACTGATTTGTAATCTTTCTGATCTCTGCATAAGAGAATCTGGCGGACTTTTGAGCTCTGTAATCTTCCAAAAACTTCTCAATCTTCGCCTGATCCTCATTCTTTATTCTACTTGAGCTATAGACACAGTATAGTGCTACAAATGTTCCCATTGAAAGGAAAGCACCTATGGTGGTGGCTTCTGCAGATTACAAAATAAGGACAGTAATTCTAATAATATCTAGCACAAGATAGAAAAGTGTTGATGTTGTAAATTATACAATATATAGGTAAAAATCACCTGCAACCATACGTCTCCTCTGTGCACCTGTAAGGAAATAAAGTGAAAATATCATCTCCTTCTACTAACATAATACAAGGCGCAACAACATGAGCCATTTTTTGTTTGAAAGATTTACAAAATCAAAATAGAAGATGGATTGAGTATATACTACTATGTGTCTTACGCTTGTTGGTACACTGAGTCTCTCTTGTTGTAGCATCTCAGCTGCAAATTTTGCCTTGAGCTTCGCAGTGGCCATAATTTGGTTCCATCCATTTCAGATAAAGATCATTTTCATCAAGTATATTACTTGGAATAGATGAAATTTCATGAATCTTGGTACATGAAATCAAAAAATATGAGTCAATGTAATTATTAATGGGACTGACTTTGTAGCCGGGGACACGGAGACAAGAAATATCATAGTACATAGCTCTATTAGTTGCAGAACAGTTGAAAAGACTGTAGTTGTACAAGTTATGTACGGAAGTGAAATTGAGAGGCTGATAAATTAAGATTCATAAGCTTTTGGGCTAGATAACCATCAGGATCATGTAGCTGAATTATTTGATATACATAATCAATTTTTGTTACTACTAGCTTAACTGAAAAAGGCAATTCTAGCACAGTCTCAGTGCTCTCGTTGCAATACACATTGAAACCTAGATAGCCACAATGTTCTGGCTGTCGAAATTTATGCCTGAAAGCAAACCGAATGGGTGGGCCACCTTCAGCGCACCAGGTTGTTGTACAATCATTTAATCCTACTACAAGCAGTGAAAAGAAACAGAAGAATAACTTGTAGCAGATGAAGATGAACATTTTAATCTTTAAAGTCTTACCTGTTTTCTGCACCTTCCTCTTTTTTCCATGTGATTCTTAAATTAAAAAAAAATGTTTTGATCAAGTCAATAGAAGGAAATTTATTTCAATTAACTATTGGAAAACAAAAAGCTTGGTGATCCCGACTTTTCCTTTATGAAGTTGTCATTCAAATTGACTGCTTTAATAATTACTTAGCAGAAGTATCCCAGAAACTACCAAAAGGTTACAAATCCATGGAAGGAAGACTTGAGCATTCAGACACAATGGAAAAGACCAGTCTTTCCCTTGCAGTACGCTAAGCCTTAGCAGATGTTGGTCTTTCCCTCGGTAGTTTCTCTCACAAGTCATTGCCCGGTAATCGAAAATTATTTGGAACATTCCAGTTATCTTCAAAACACTGTGATGATTACAGCTATGAAGTTGTTTGTGAAAACAATACATGGAATTTTAATCCTTCATCGTAAAATCATTAATAGTTAATCCAATGCAAGTTTTGGAATTTTTCAATTTTGTCCCTAATCTTTCTAAATGTTGAATTTATTTCTTAAAATTTATGAAGTTTTACTAAATGCTCCATTAATACTTCCGATTGATCAATTGCTATCCAATTAATTTTCAATTGCTAGAATCAACTCCAATTGAGCTCCAAATAATTTTTTCACAATAATTATATTTGATTTGGGATTTTTTAATAATGAACATAATTTACCTAAATTAAGTAAATAATCACCTAATTTACATATAATAGAATAAGAATAGGAATGCTTGATAAGTGCATTCCGAAGCAGATGAAGATGAACATTATAATCTTCTAAGTCATCTATTTTCTTCACCTTCCTCTCTTATCAGTCTGAATCTTACATCAGAAATTTGTTTTGACCAAGTCACTTGAACAGAATTTATTTCAAGTAACTGCTAGGAAACGAAAAGCTTTGTGGCCCAGGCTTTTCCTTCGTGAAATTGTAATTTGAATTGACTACTTTAATAATTGATTAGCTGGAAGTTTCACAGAAACTAAGTATTGCTTTTCAAAATACCACCAGAAGGTTAACTAAGACATAGCTCCAGTGTCTCTTTCTGATGGTTACAAATCCCAGTTGCCAAGCTTGACTATATCTCATGTCCATGGAAGGAAGACCTGAGCATTCACACACGAAGGAAGGAAGACTTGAGCATTCACACACGATGAAAAAGACTAGTCTTTCCCTTGCAGTACGCTGAGCCTTAGTTTGTGAAGCTGACGCAGAACGGAAGCGAAAAGATTTACTAACGTAAATCTAAGAACAAGAAAACGAAATTCAAGAAGAACGAAACTTTATTTCAATAAAAAACTGTCGAGGGCAATGAAAAAACGAGGCTTAAATAGCCACTAGGAAACCTAAAATAAATGAAAAGACGGAAATAGACACTCCAGGAAATAAAATAACTAAAATGCCAAAATTGACAAAATTAGGAAAAACTTCGAATGGCCGCCGACTGAACTTAAACTGCAAATTTGAAGCTGAAAACGACAACAACCGAGAAAGATGGGTTGGGACGGTATGGGGCTCCGCTTCCCATTTCCGAAAACATATTATAATAGAGATTCTAACACTGGTGCAGAAAGTTATGCCCGTTTGAAGTTAGCGCTCATTTTCTTGGCTAATTTCTTGTCCATCTCCTCTTCGAACTCCAAGGTGATGTGTCCTACATCAGAAGCATAGGTTATCTTTCCCTTAGTAGTTTCTATCCACACTCTCACAAGTCATTGCCCAGTAATCAAAAATCATACTTAAAGAAACCTTCCTCCTTGAATGTTTTTCTGTCCTGATCCTACTTCAATTACTTCAAACATCCAGCACAAACTATAATTCCCAATGCAACCCTTCTCCTTGTGGCAGGATTACTGATATCAGATATCCTTTCCGATTAAAAGGGGATCCAAAAAGCTGTGGTGATTCCACATATGAACTAGTTTGTGAAAACAATACAGCCTCACTTTATCTAAATTCCCACAAGTACCATGTGCAAGCCATCGATTACAATAAATTCACTATTCATCTTGTTTATGCTGCCTTAAAAAATGATACTTGCTCCTTTCCTCAGTATACTCTATTTGGGTACCACGTCAGTAATATTTATCCTTATAGTGCCTACAGCTTGAAATCATCCAAATCACGTGACTTGCATAAAGTAAGTTGGCCTATTACTTTTATGAGCTGCCCATATCCCATAAATTCTTCTTTTTTTTTTGGAAACTGCTCATTGTGGCAACAGGGTCTTTGATTCAAATGCTTCTCATTCATCAACCAGAAATAACACGTATGTTAGGGTTGGCAATTTGAAAGCATCAGATGTAGGAGATATGTGCAGTATAGATCTCATATTGATGACATCGTGGCCATTTAAGGATGTCAATAATCTTTCGCTTTCAGACATCCACAGCTCTCTGCTATATGGATTTGAGCTTTCATGGTTCGTTGTGAATATTAGCCAGTGCAAAAAGGAAAACGAGTGCTTTGTTGATGTTAATTACGAGGGGGGAACTATCTACTTATACATTCCTGGTGAGACTTGAAGGGTGCGTTGGCCTGTTTTCTTCTAAATCCTATACTGATACAAGTTTGCCTAGAGAAACAAATGTATATAGGAGGTAAAATAGAGATGTCTAAATGCTATACTTATAAATGTATATGATAAAATTAGATTGTCTTGGGCAGCAAGAAACTAGTAATACACTAGACTTTCTTAATCATCAAGCAAAAACCATTTAATATATTCACTATAAAAATCATTAGTATACAGGCGGTAAAACAGAGATGTCTAAATGCTGTACAAAATTTTATTAATATCCCAGTAATAGTTTACAATTAAGATGGCACTTGTATAGATCGTCCAATATTAATGCGTAGAGGTCGTAATAACTCACCAGATATAAATAACCTATATTTTTCCTAGTTATGTATATTTAGATTTTAAGCTTGTGACGATATTTGGTTGTTACAATATTGTAGGTCGCTATTGGACTCGGTACGATGATCTTAAATGTAAGGATACTTTCACACTCTCTCCTCTTTATCTTTATTTAGGTTACAGAAAGACAGCATTGAAGGACCAAATCCTTGAACTGCTAAAATGTTTATAAAGAAATTGTCTTCCAATATTTAAAAAAATTCTGCTTCACATTGCAGCGCATTTGAATTTTCAGAACACAATTTTTTCTTCGTCATAGATTATATTAAATTAGCAGATTATGTTGTTCTTTATACCACAATACAATATTATCTTTAACTTAATATTATGTAATTTGAATGGAAAGTAACCAAAACATAGGTACAACACACTTAATAATTTTGATATGTATCTTCATTATAAATCGTGAATCATGAAATATACACGCACACATGCAAATACACTCACATCAATATTAGTCTAATGTAAAATCAAACGCAATATTGTATAATTAAGTAATATTTATATCTCAAACATGCTTGAATAAGTTTAAAAAATATATATTCATTTTGAGAGTAACAGAGAGAAGATAAATGAAATGGTCGAAATTCAAACTTTTGTCTTAAATTTCAAAATTAAAAAAGAAAAAAATCTAAGAGGGGCAAAAGTAGCCAAGTGAACAAGGCAGTAAATCCACCATGCACAGGTTCTTTCTTCTTATTGGATTAATGGTTTACTTGCAGGGGCCTTCTCAGAAGTCCTCCCACTAGTTCTCGAGCTCATCATGGGTAAGCTCTTTCCATTTTATACTGTGATGTTATTTGACGTTACAATATAGAAATTTGTATCTTAAATGCAGAATTTCTAAAATCTTGTGTGGTAAATTACTTGCTTTTTGTATACTTCAAATCAGCATTTTTATGTACAACGGGTCTAAAACTCAACCACAGTTGAAAGAGTTTCATTTCCACAATCTCAGTGCCAACTTTTATGAAACTTTAAAATTAAAAATATTATTTTTGAACCATTTAAATTTTAGGTTCATTTTCATGCATGAATTTCTGTCCCATTTTTTCTTAACTTCAGTCACATTTTTCTACATGCATATGAGAAATAAGGATGGTCAAGCCAAGTTAAAGTGGGCCTATAAAAATTCATAGCCTTTATTTTTAAATTAAGAGGGTGTTTAAATATATTTTAGAATAGTAGATTGATGAAAAATGTGTGGTTAAAAAATAAGGAATTTTTTTTGATTTACGTGAAATATTTTTTTAATGAAGAATGTGTGGTTAAAAAAAGAGAGAAAAAATGTATTTTAAAAAAATTGGAATCGGCCAATAAAAGTTTGAATTCTAAATTAAATTATTCCTTCCTGGTTTTAAAGGCTATAGGTCGAGTCAACCCCCACTTGGAGAACCCTGACACACTTTTCCAATATATATATAAGAACCATGCTATGGTAATCAAAGGGATGACCTAGGGGATGACATTCCCCTCACCCATAAAGGGAGAAAATATTATTTTATTCAAGTGGGCCCCTCATCCCATGTGAGGGGGATGTCAACCTTTAGGTCATCCCATAGGTTTCTTTAGCATTATTCTATATATAAACCCTGTTTGAGATTAATTTTATAAAAAACTCATTTTTAATCATACGTTTTCTAAATAAAATAATTTTACACATAAATCTAAAAAAAAATAAAATTCTACTTTATACCACACATTTATCAAAAAATCACCATTATAAAACTTTTTCTATGTATAAATGGGGCTCAAACACACCCTAAATGTAAAATAGCTCAGCTTTTTCAAAGAAAGAATTCCTGGAGGTATCATGTCTTTGCTAAATAATTTTCTAACTATTCTTCTCGTTTCTAAATGAACAGTGATCAACTTTGCATTGAGGATCTTAATTGGGTTCCCTTTCATGTTCGGATTACTTATCTATAAACTGAGAAGAAGGCACTTATCAATATTTAATGCAATAGAAGACTTTCTACAAAATCAGAATAACCTGATGCCCATCAGGTACTCTTATTCAGACATAAAGAAAATGACCAAAGGTTTCCAGGAAAAATTGGGTGAAGGAGGTTATGGTTCTGTTTACAAAGGAAAGCTTCGAAGTGGAAGGGATGTAGCAGTGAAAATACTGGGCAAAAATAAATCGAATGGACAAGATTTCATCAATGAAGTTACCACTACTGGAAGAATTCATTATGTCAATATAGTTCGACTTGTTGGTTATTGTGCAGCTATGTCCAAGTGTGCTCTCGTATATGACTTCATGCCTAATGGTTCACTTGAGAAGTACCTATCTTGTCAGCAAGGCGGAACTCATTCATTAACTTGGGAGGAAAAGCATGCGATTACACTTGGAGTTGCTCGAGGGATTGAGTATTTACATCGAGGCTGTGACATGCGAATTCTGCATTTCGATATCAAGCCACACAACATACTTCTCGATGATAACTTCGCTCCTAAAATTTCTGATTTCGGGCTAGCCAAATCTTACCCGACTGGAAATAGTATTGTGACTATTACTGCTGCACGAGGTACAATTGGTTATGTAGCTCCTGAATTGATCAACAGAGGCATTGGGGCTGTCTCGTACAAGGCAGATGTTTATAGCTTCGGAATGTTGTTGATCGAAATGTTAGGTCTAAAGAGAGACTTGATACAAAATACGGAAATTTCTAGCCAATACTTCCCCGATTGGATATATGATCGTTTCAACAAGGGTAAGGATCTTGAAATTGGAGATGCTGAGGAATCAGGCTGTGAAGAAAGCAAGATTACTAGGAAGATGACAATAGTTGCATTATGGTGCATTCGGATGAATCCGGTGGATCGTCCGTCAATGAGTAAAGTAATGGAAATGCTTGAAAGTGAAGTTGAGACTCTACAAATTCCTCCTCAGCCTTGCCAACCACCCCTGCAAGTTGCGCCAGCTGAGGACCAAACATGGGGAACAGATTCAACCGACTCCATAGCCTTGCTATGCAATGCTTCTAGTTCAGTAACTTTAACTGTTGAGTGATAAATTATTACCCACCAATACATTGATACAATGTCCCTTTTTTTTTTTTTTTTTTTTTCTCTCTCTCTCTCTCTGTGTTTAGTTTCTTGCTTTATGGTCATGCAATTCATTGCTGATTAGTTGGAAACGCTGGTGTGCTGTGTTGTGTTGTTTGGTCATGTGTAATGTATAAATTACACAGTTTTAAGGAAGAAATGAAACTCATTTAACAAATACACATCTGCCAAGTGTGTATAATTCCTTACACAGTATTAAGGAATGATGTATATTTGTTAAATATCATCTAGGTATGTACTTCCTGTATAGCTAGCTCCAATTTAATCAATGTGTATTTGTATTATGAAATTATGTATACACTCTGCAAGGTATAGCTAGCTACATTAGATTTGTAAATCTTAGGGTCCGTTTGATTGCAAGAGTGGAATTTGAGTGGAAAGGAAATGAATTCTAGGGAATTGAATTGGCTAGAATTGTTTTACCAGGAATTGTCAATTAATTGTGTTTGATTGGTATAATTTTTCACCTAATACGTTTGGCTTTATTTTTCATGCAAGTTGTTATTTTTTGAGATAATTTTTTTTATAATCTGTATTCAAATTTGTTTGGATTGCCGAAAAGTTAAAAAAAAAAAAAACATATTTTGAATTTTTTTTTTTTGTGTTCGTTTGGCTTCTTTTTCACGCAAATTGTCAATTAAATGAAAAAAAAAAAATTACCATTGAGTCTAGAATTTGTTCCCATTGCCAAAAAAGAAAAAAAATGGAAAACAAAAACCACCTAATAGGTGGGAAACCATTTCCAAGCAAAATGTGTATTGATGGGTTGTACCTAGAAAACGGTGTTCTATGGAAAATAAAGTGTATCAAACGCCAAAAAATTTGGAAATTGTGGAATTCAATTGCCAGTTCCATGGAAAAAGTCTGTATCAAATAGACCCTTAAATTAAGTCTTAAAGGTAAGAAATAGATGAAATTGTTATACCCTAATATCTTATTCCATATTTGAATCCCAAATCGATTTCTATATGCATATTACTATTTTTAATTAGTTAGATATAGTTATAAAAATAATCATAACAGTCATATTTGTTTTCATTCGTCAAATAGAAGTTAGAGATAATAAATTAAGTATTAAATTATAGTTCTCATGGGAACGATAATTCGGAGTTAACGGTCCATTATATTAATTGCTACGATATCATACACTTGTTATAGAAAAACACAACAACGATTTTTAGAATAGTGCTTTGAAGTGTAGTAGATATCCTCGTTTTCCTTTTCTAAACTCATAATTCTGAGTAAGATCCATTTGCAATTTTGCATCTAAAACTTACTTTCTGCGGAATTCTATTTCGAAATAGAGGTTTTCAATTTCCCATTTCAACATTTCTTCATCATCATCATTTCATTGCTTGTTTAATAGGGATAAATTTAGAGTAGAATAAATATAAAAAAAAAATGGTGCAAATATGTAGCATTTAAATAAATGAATTTAATAAAGCTAATATTGGAATCTAACCCGAATTAATATAGCCCTTGTGTGAGATAGCTTATTTCTAGTTTTTTATCGGTTTTTCGACAATTATACAGTGTAATAATTAGAAAGCCCCATACGTAGAATAGCTCATACCAGCCGCAATGGTTGAAAAAATAAAAAATGAATCATCCGTCTTTTTATATTTGAATTACTAGAAATGCCTTCGGAAGAAGAATGAATGCAATGTCAAAGAGGCACTATGAAGAAGAATGAATTCAATGTCAAAGGGGCACTTAGGTCATTCTATTGTCCACTTTAATTGTTGGATACTAGGGTATTTAATAATTTTGATGTTCACTGTATAACTATAAAAACAAATCGCTATAAATTGAAGAATAAGAGATTATATATAGGCATACTATTTTTCAAAAAAATCTAGAACTTTAATAGAAATAAATTTAAAGTAGAATAAAAATATAATAATAGTATAGAATAATATAATAATGTTATTTATCATTATGATGATGGAATATCGATGATGTGATAATCTATGTAAAATAATGAGATTGAGCAATTCAATTTTCATGAGAGAGGGGGAGGAGACGTGGTCTCAAGAGAGAGAAATGTAAGGATGATGAATTAGTGTTCTAAAAGACGTAATGTGTGGCGATGCGTGGATGTCAAGCTATGAGCTAGGCGAGTTTAGGTGAGGCATGGGCGTAAAAAGGTATTTTCTTATTTTAATATTATTTAAATTTTTAATCACTGAAAAAATTATTTAATAATTAAAAATAATACCCACCAAACTTCTAAAATAGATTTATAGAAACTTTATACATTTTTTCAAAGTTTCCAACAAAAGAACAAGTTTCAAATGTAAATACTAAATAGTACATAGATAGGAATTTTTGCGGGTTTTCCTTTGTTCAATACTTCAAGTGGTTGTTTTAATTTTAGGACAAACAAAGTGTAAAAATCAACCTCTAAATTTTAACTTCAAATAATTTTAAAAAATTTACAAAAAAAGAAAAGAAAAGACAAAGCGCGCATAATCACGCCTAGGCACGCATTAGCGATCAACGATTACTGTTGATCGCTAAATAAGGCGTCAAGCCAAGTGGCTTGGCGTTTTCGCCGCATATCACGTCTAGGGGACCCATTGGCGCCGTCTAGATGCGCTTTTTAGAACAATGCCTATGACATCAATATAATCACGTGGAATGAAAAACTAAAAAATCTTTATTAAATCAACAATTTGAAAAACAATCAGCACCTAACACATCGTACGAATTGAAAGTACATGCATATTCAAACACGTGTTCTACACACCCTCAACTATCAAATTAGTCAAACATTGTGGTCCACATACAAGAACGAGACGCCACGTAACTACTTTCTAGAAATTATAATCAAAGTCAGTCACGACTTTTCACCCCCACTTACCCAACAAATCTCACATCCCCATGCCACGTGCTTTCATATAATCTCAGTCAACAACATGTGTCAGATTAATGTCTCAACAATATTAGTGGGGGCTCGGTTGACGACGTCGCAAATACCTGCCCACCACGTAGTAATAATCGAAACGAATTAGAATGAATGACTGCGATTCATCTTCATGGTTTCATGCAATAATTCTATAGTATTTGTATCTCTTACCTTGTTCAGTTTGTTTCTATCTTTTACAAATCCAGTTATTCAGAGCTTTCAAAGATTTTCGATTTGTATCTAAGAGGTCCAGTTATACATTTTCTCTATGTTTTTTGGAGTTTTCGATGAATTTTAGTGTTTGGATTTTGAAAAAGCTATAGACAGTTCAGATTCGAGGGGAGAGATGATATTTGATAATTTTACTAATGGATCTCCAGCACCGGAGAGTAGTTGCAGGAAGGAAAATGCTTTGGTGGGCATTGTGAAACTGAATGGTGATGGAAACATAAGAAAAATTGTTCGTCGGAGAAGAATGAAATTGCGTCGAGTTAAAGAAATGTGTGCCAGCGAACAAGGGATTATCATCGGCAAGGACATTTATACCAAGAAAAGGCGATCGGACAACGTCACGTGCTGATCACATGGGTCAATATCAGTTATAGGGAGGAAGAGAGAAATGGAGGATGCAGTGACTGTGGAATTACGATTTTTGAAGAAGGGTTTAAAAAGTTATGAGTTTTTTGTTGTTTACGACGACCATGGAGGGTCTCTGGTGGCTCGTGCTTGCCACGAGATGTTACATGGGTTGCTGTTGAAGATTGTGGAAGTGGAAGGCGGTGAAGAGATTGATTGAAAGAAGGTGATGGTGGAGAGTTTTAAGAAGATGGATGAGGAGGTGAACAAGAATGGGGCTGTGGTGGCGGTACTGGGAGAGGGGGAGGTGGTGGTGGTAGTGGTAGTGGTAGTGGTAGTGGTGGTGGTGGCAAACTGTGGGGATTCAAGGGCTGTGATTTCATGAGGGAGAGTTACCGTGCAGTTATCCGATGATCATAAGGTACACGACATGAACAATAATTTTCAGTTTTAGTCCCTTCATGCAATAGATATTATTGATGGATTTCGACTAACTATTATTATTTATTTCACAGATTATGAAGAGATTTTATGTTAAAGACTTTTGATTTTTGGAAACAATTATTGATTCAATGTAGTGGAAATTAGAAAAATTAGGAAATGAATTACCCAGTAATATTGCATAAAATTTATAGACCAATCTTTTCACAAAAGATTGGCAGCAAGTACTATGCTTTTATTCAATAATTTTTTTTTAGTATTTAGTTTTTGTTTGTAACTGACATTTTTGCATTGAGCAGCCTGATAGACATGATGAGTTGGAGAGAATTGAAGCCTCTGGAGGGAAGGTCATTAACTGGAATGGGCCGCGGGTCTTAGGTGTTCTAGCTACTTCAAGATCTATAAGTATGGAAGAAACATTCGAGGATGAAGATACTATGATAATATTTACATTTCATGCTTCAAATACATAAAAGGACCAAGTCATGCGTGGCTGATTTCTTGATCTACAGTGTTGAATAATCCCATTTAAAAGTTGAAGCGGTAGATAGGAAAACACTTGGCTCGTGCTTGGTTTAGTTGAAAATCAGATTTTTAATAGATTTTGACAAAAGTTAATGATATGTGTAGTTGAAAAGTTGATAAAAGATGTCGATCCCATGAAATCTTTGGTTGAAAATGAGTTTAAGGAAAAAAAATAAAATTTTAGAAATGGGGCCAAAGAGGGGCTTTTTTAGATTATCTTCAACATGTTCTCTTGCTAGCAATCCATTTCGTCATTTTTTATCAAAGAATATATTCACACACATTTTACATAAATGATTAACAAGTCTTATGCTTAGTACTTCGACATTGCATCACTTTATTTGAAAGTTCAAGAGGTTAGAAATGACACAAAGTTATTAGTTAGAAACTATCGTCGAAACGTTCCCAAAATTCACATTTCCAACATTGGGAATGCATGTCCTTCCTCTTGATATCACTTGTGTGGTTTTGCACTGACTACTAGTGTGCTATATCATTGTAGGTGATCAGTACCTTAGACCCTTTGTGATATTGTTGGGTGACGCAAAACCCGCCTATTGCACACACTTACGGAAAGCCTTCTATCACTACAAAGACCCCACAACACTTAGTCATGAGGTAGTCGACCCCTAGGCGTCGACCCCACACCTACCACATGAAGTAGTCGATCCCACGCCTACCACATGAGGTAGTCAATCCCCATGCCTACCACACAAAGCCATCGACCCCACGCGGGCGCTCTACATTCGTGCTAGGCCATCCGCCACTACGAAGCGCTCTACGACATTTAGTCACGGGAGCTCACCAAGTAAAATAGAGGTCGTCTAGCGGTTATCACAAAGACAACCAACCGCCGGACGAGTAGCGGTCACCTCAAAACATGGGAAAAGTGGGAGCGCGACGTGGGACACATGACATTGCAACCGCTCGACAGTTATGCGGCTCCAGCCGCCTATAAATACCCTAAGGTGGGTCAGGTATGAGACTAGTGAATTTTTTACAATCTGAACTCCCTTTATACATTCAATTCATATTTCTTAATCCGATCCTAACTCTCATGCCAGAGGTACAACAGGGGAGAAGGCCCCGCCCTTCACTTTACAGGAAAAACTTGGCCATCTTTACCATCAGAGTTGTACAAACGCCTCACGCCACCAGGAGGGCACGGAGGTTAGTTTTGCAATTGTTTCATTGGCGCCGTTTGTGGGAAACTCCCGAACATAAAAGTTATAGCAAGAAGACGAACAAGAAGTGATAAGCGTTTAGCCGGGGATGCAGCGAAAACGGAATGGGAGTCAGTCGCATGGGGTCCGAACCCACCGTCGTATGTGATGCAGGGCCAATTCAACGCCCTGGAAACTCAGCTGGCAGCAATGATGACCATTTTGCAGAGTCAAATGCAGGGAGCCGCACTCCCACCATCAAACCCAGCAGAAACCACTCAGTCGCCGTTGGTGACACCCGCAATCATCCCACCTGCTACTCATCAAGTGACGGCGGGCATAGGGGCTCCCATGACTATAGTCTGACAGTCCCCGTGACCAGCAGTAGACCTGGAATGAAAGTGGGAGGAAATGATGACCCGGAAGATAGACGATGCACTGTCCAAGAAGAAGGACCAACGCAATGCAGATGGTTTTGGAGGAAGACCCGTTTGCACCGGAGATTATGGCGGCCTCCCTACCCAAGGGGTTTAAGCAGCCTATGATGGAGGCATATGACGGAGTCACAGATCAGCTTGACCACCTGAGGACCTTTGTTGATCTGATGAGGCTCTACGCGGCACCTAATGCTGTGATGTGTTGGTCTTTCCCCGACACTAAAGAGGAAAGCCAGAAACTGGGTGGCAACTTTGGCCCCACGGTCTATCAGAACATTTGACGAGCTCTCCAGGAGCTTTGTGGCTTATTTCCTAAGTAGCAAGAGGAAGACAACTATTGGATTGATGCAGGTCGTGCAGGAGAAGGATGAGTCTCTGCGAGAGTACCTGGATAGCTTCAGCCGGGCGACGCTCGGGATAAAAGACCTCCAAATGTCGGGGATAGTAACCGCTCTCATAAACGAGACGCGAAACAGGACTTTCAAAATGTCACTCTCTAAAAACCCTTCGGAGTTGATGAGTGAGCTACAGAAGAAAAGAGATAAGTATGTAGATGCAGAAGAGGAGGAGAAAGTCACCAAAAACCTCAAAGAATGATGGGAGACATCGGGTCACAAGCGAAAGATGAGTGATGAACGAAAGTCCACTGATAAAAATAAGTCGAAGAACGAGCGGAAAAATAAGGGATAGTCCCAAGACCGATCGACCAAACAGATACGGGATGAGTTCAGGGCTTTCACCCCTCCGAACTCCTTCTCACTACTAAACACCTCCCGAGTGAAATTGCTGATGGAGATTCGGGACATAAAGGAGCTTGAATGGCCTAAACCTATGTTGACACCTGCCAACAAGAGAAATCAGGGGAGATATTGTCATTTCCATAAAGATCATGAACATGAAACCGAAGAGTACCTGCAGCTAAAGGAGGAGATTGAATGTCTCCTGAGACGAGGGCTCCTAACTAGGTATGTGAAAGAGGATAGAGGCAAACAAAAAATGGAAGGTCGACCCCCACCTAGGGACGGAGTGATAAACATGATCAGTGGTGGGTTACTAGCTGGCGGAGACTCAAATTCAGCTAAGAAGGGCTAGCATGCTCCATTGGGGTCTGTTCAATCCAGAGAAAAGCAAAGTTCGATCAAAACATTACTTTCAGAAAAGAGGATTTGATCGGCGTAGCCCATCCCCATGATGATGCCCTGGTGGTACTAGGCGACATAGCGGATTTTGATGTCAGGAGGGTGCTAGTCGACGGGGGAGTGCGGCGAACGTTCTCGCTTGGGATGCTTTCCTAGGTTTGAAGATCCCCTCCCGAAAGATTGAAGATAGTGACCACCCATCTGCAAGGGTTTGGAGGGGCGACAGTGATACCAGAAGGAACGGTGGAACTCTCAATTACGCTAGGCACATACCCGACGATCGTGGTAATTGTAATAAGTTTCCTAGTTGTCAGGACCCCTCTGGCCTATAATGCCATCTACGGTCGGCCGCTGCTGAACGCTGCTCGAGCCGTCCCCTCAACCTACCATCAAATCATGAAGTTTCTAACGAGCAGAGGGGTTAGATGTGTGCGAGGGGATCATCATGCATAAAGGAAGTGCTATGTTGACAGCATCTAGACCAAGGATTCATCACCCGTCATGACACTGGACGTAGAGCCCCCAAGAGGGCGAATCAAGCCGCTCGACATGACTGAAAAAATTTCTATATCAGAAGGACGGGAGTTCAGCGTTGGGTAGATCTGAAATCCAACGATAGGGAAGATTGATTAGATGTCTCGTCGATAGCATTGATGTTTTCGCATGGGGTCCGGATGCCATCCCAGGAGTCAGCCCGACGATTGCCCAGCACCGCCTTGGTGTCCTACCAGGGGCTAAACCAGTGAAACAAAAGAAAAGAAACCTCACCTCGGAAAGACAGGTAGTATCGAGAGCAGAGGTTGAAAAATTACTACATGCAGGTTTCATTCGGGAGGTGCAATATCCCGAGTGGTTGGCGAACATTGTGCTCGTGAAGAAATCAAATGGAAAATGGCGGATGTGTGTGGATTACACTGGTTTAAACAAGGTATGCCCGAAGGATTCGTATCCACTTCATCGAATAGACCACCTAATGGACGCCACATTAGGTCAAGAGAGACTTAGCTTCCTGGATGCATTTTTCGGGTATCATCAAATTTCCATGGCTGAATCTGACTAGGAGAAGAGTCATTCATTACAGACTTCGGAACATACTGCTATGTGGCCATGCCATTCGGACTGAAGAATGCCAGGGCAACTTATCAGCGTATGGTGAATAGGGTCTTCCAAGGTCTGATAGGAGATGTTATAGAAGCCTACGTCGACGACATGGTGGTCAAAAGTGTCAAGGCAGACAACCACTTAGCTTGCCTGCAGAAAGTGTTCGACGTCGCCCGACAAAATAATTTGAAGTTCAACCCAGAGAAATGTGTCTTTGGTACCGTCGGTGGAAAATTCCTAGGGCTTCATAATCACACAATGGGTCATCGAGGTGAACCCCGACAAAATTAGGGCAATACTGGAAATGAAAAGTCCCACCAGTAGAAAGGAGGTCCAGAGGTTGACAGGAAGGGTGGCGGTGCTAAACCGTTTCTTGAGCCGAGCAGCAGATAAGTGCTACCATTTCTTTAAGGCCATCGGGGGCTCTATCAATTTTGAGTGGACACAGGACTGCGAGGAGTCGCTGGAATCTTTGAAGCAATCACTACAACAACCTTCGATTTTGACCAGCTCTTGCTCGAGGGACGTGTTATGTCTTTACCTGGCAGTCTCGCCTTAAGCAGTCAGCGCCGTGTTGGTAAAAAAATTCTGCAAGCACAGAAGCCAGTCTACTACGAAGCCAAGTGCTGAAGGGCACAGTGACGAGATATAGCCTGGCCGAGCAATTGGTGCTCGCGTTGATCATTGCTGTTAGAAAGTTGAGGCCACACTTTCAATCTCATACGGTGTAAGTAATGACCGACTAGCCTATCAAGCAATCCTACATCGCCCGGAGACTTCGGGACGATTACTTAAATGGGCAATTGAGCTGAGCAATTAACATTGAATTCAAGCCAAGGACAATTATTAAAGCACAAGCTTTAGCGGACTTCATTGCCGAGCTTACCACCCAACAAAGTAACCGATTGAACCGAATGTAGATTGGAAAATTTTCGTAGATGGGTCCTCCAGCTGTGAGGGGTCCGGAGCGGGGATCATAATGATAGGGCCAAATTCCAAAGAGTTAGAATACTCCTTGCGCTTCGAATTTTCAGCCACCAACAACAATGCCGAGTATGAGGCAGTGATCACAAGCCTAGGCCTGGCGGCTAGGCTGGGGTGTCCTCAGTAGAGATTTGCAGCGACTTTCAGCTAATAATGGGACAGGATAGGGAAGTTCGAAGCAAGAGACGGGAAGATGGAGGCATATCTATTGGAGGTAAGAGATTTGCAAAGAAAGTTTGCAGGCTTCAAAATAACTAAGGTCCCCCGAAAAGACAATGAACGGGCGGATGTGTTGGCTAAGCTCGCCTCTGAAACCCGCGAAATCTACCTCACACAGCAAACGTACAAGTCCTGCGGTGACCTAATATCCAGCACAAGGTCGATGTCGCGAGTATAGAACATGAAAAAAGTTGGATGGACCCACTGGTTGAGTATTATGCAGAAGACAAGGTGTCAGATGACAGTCACAAAGCCAAAAAGCTTAGAGTTAGAGCAGCATCTTTCGCCAATGTTGACGATCAACTCTATAAGTGGGGTTTCATCATGCCCCTTCTGAAATGTTTGCAACCTGTGGAAGCACAAGAGGTACTATTCGAGGTACAAGCAGGAATTTGTGGAAACCATCAAGGGAAACCGCCCTAGCATTCAAAGCCCTACGATAAGGGTACTACTGGCCTACTATGAAAGATGATGCTAAAGAATTAGTAAGGAGGTGCGACGCTTGTCAATGACTTGGGAACTTGATCTACATCCTAGCTGAGCAATAGGCAGCAATCTTTGGAGTATGTCCGTTCATCCAGTGGGGAATGGATATCTTGGGACTGTTGCCCATGGCAAAAGGGCAGATAAAGTTCCTACTGGTTACCACAAACTACTTTACCAAGTGGGTGGAGGCGAAACCACTGGCCACCATCACGACAGCAAAAATACAGGATTTCCTGTGGAAGAACATCATATGCAGGTTCGGGATACCCAGAGTGATCATAACAGATAATGACAAACGGTTTGACAATCATAGCTTCAAAGCCTTTTGTGCGAGTTATCACATTGAACATCGATTGACTTCAGTCACTCACCCCTAGTCGAATGGACAGGTCGAAGTGACAAACCACACCATATTATGGGATCTAAACACAAGGTTAAAGAAGGACAAGGGACTCTGGGCGGATGAACTGCCCAATGTACTATGGGCATACCACACGACCCCTCGAGAATTGACGGGCGAAACATCGTTCAGACTAACTTTCAGAATGGAGATAGTAGTTTCTGTTGAAATCCTGAATGAGACTGGTAGGATGAAAACAAAGCAACTTGACATCGCATTTACTAAGGCGGAACTGGACTTGCTCGAGGAGGTAAGAGAAATGACGGCTATAAAAATAGCTGCTTACAAACGAAGGGTCGTCGAGTATTTCAATCGAAGGGTGAAATAGAGAGTTTTTTAGCCGGGAGATCTTGTGCTGCGCAATACAGCAGCAGCCGGGTACCCACTGCCTAAGCTCAGGCCAAATTGGGAAGGACCCTATGAAGTGATTCGCAACCTCAGAAAAGGAACTTACAGCCTAAAAAACATGCAAGGCAAACCACTGGGCCAACTATAGAACGTCGAGCATCTCAAGAAGTACTACCCGTAGACTATCGAGTAGGAAAATGAGTCGTAATCTTTGTAAATACAGTAGATAGGTTGCATTGTTAAATTTTCCTAATGTCATGCCTCCCGTAGGCATAGTCTATTGTAATTATTATTGTTATTCAATGAAAAGTCTAGGTGGTGACGGATGATGAGGGTGCTAAGGAAGGGCCAGCCTAGCTGGGATGTCCCGGTGCGCCTACTGAGCTCACAAATCCAAGCAATTTTTATGTCATACCACAATTTTAAATTCCTCTCAAAAACTTACAGCGCCCGACGGTCTAGTGGAGAGCCTCTTAAGCCAAAAATTGGCGTAGACCCTAAATCACTAGACCCACGCTCAACACAACCCAAGGGGCTAAGCGAGGATCGACAAAACCAATAATTTGGTTATGCAAACTCATGATGCCTTGCGGTCTAGTGGAGAGCCTCTTAAGCTAAAATTTGGCTAAGGCCCTAAATCACTAGACCCACGCTCGACACACCTCAAGGGGTTGAGCGATAAACAACGAAACCAATAATTTGGTTATGCAAACTCATGACGCCTTGCAGTCTAGTGGAAAGCCCCCTGAGCCAAAAATTGGCTAATGCCCTAAATCACTAGACCCGCGCTCTACTCTGGACACACCCCAAGGGGCTGTGCGATAGACAACAAAACCAATAATTTTGTTATGCAAACTCATGATGCCTTGCAGTCTAGTGGAGAGCCCCCTAAGCCAAAAATTGGCTAAGGTCCTAAATCACTAGACCCGCAATCTACGCTCGGCATGGCCTAGAAACTCGACAACTGACGAAAAAACTAAGAAACAAGCTAAAGTTCGGCCATCAAAGTATGAAAACCAAAACACTACTCAAGAGTTGAGCACGTAGCAAGTGACCCCGCATACCAACTACACGACAGCCTACGGTCGACGGCGAGTCATTAAGGAGTGAGATACACCTCCACCAATTGACACCACCCAAAGCTAATATACAATCAAATAAAGAAGGTCGGGCAAGAATACGCGAATTGGATCTTATACACTGGTAAACAATGCCCCACGTCAATATAAAATTAAAAAGATGAAATAAGCATCAATGATGTTCAAAAATGTCAGTGTTCATAGCAATAGTGTGCTTTCTCGACCCACATCCCGGTCCAGTAGGAAACAAAACATATCGAATGCCAAAAATAAATAGCAACAGAAATGCCAACAAGCCTACAACTAAACAATGCATCAACACGAGCGGGAGGCTCCTTCGCTCCCACCTCTCGACGTGTGCCCGAAAGTCCCGGAATGATCGACACCACTCTCTCTACCCTTACTCTGCCTCAGGAACCTGTCAAAACCTGAGGGATTGATAGAAGGGTGCTCAACAGGCACCCACTCCTTAGCCAGTTTGATGGACGCCACCATCACTTTTCCCCCATATGCATGCAAGGCCTTAGCATAATCCGACGATGATTGGTACTCGTCCACGGATGCCTTCAAGGGATTTCTTCAAGGAAGAGTTTTCTTCTTGTAGTGATGAGCCTCTTTCTTCTTTTCTTCTACAAGTACCTTCAACTCCGAAGCTTGGCGGCGACTTAACTCGATGACCCCAGTCTGAGGAGCAACAACCTGGAAAATGAGGAGACAAAGCGATAAAAAATGTCACGTGAAGCAAGAAAAACAAACTTGAATATACGAAAAATGGGAACGAAATATATGAAGAAAATTACACTCTGGGAATATACCGCCATGGCTCTCTCGATGTCGTCAGCTCTGTGCTCAGCAATCGCCATTGCCCTAGCGGGCGTCACCAAAGAACAAAGTACCCTCATCTCATGAAAACCCTTAGTGGGACGGAATCCAAAATTGGGGAGAGAGTTCTCAAGGTCATGCCTGATGCGGTTTGAAAGGTCCGCTCTGGGCCTCGAAGGTGGGACTACATGAACAAGCTCATCCGAAGGTTGAGGGGCATCCTCGGCAGCACAGCACTCAACCGTCCGATCTGTCATTTTCTTCCTCTTCAATAGGGCAGAAGCTGGTTCTATCTCATCCTCAAGCTCCTGCTCCAAGACAGAATCGATGGCTACCTCTAGGTCAAATTCAATGCCTGCACATACAAGGAAAAATCCATCAACCTCAATGGACGGCAAACTAACGTACAAAAAAGGAGAGGCTAAGTAAAAAATAACGAACTCAAAGACTTACCATCGATTGGGGCAAAGTCTTTAGCACCTCGTCAAGATCGAAGTCCATATCTGCACGAGCATCTCTAGGTCGTCAGACCTAAGACATAGCAAGCAAAAACACTTATGAATATGAAAGTACCTACAAGTAACGAGAGCATACCTGTAGGACAACTAATCCCCACTGTCAATATGTTCCTCATGGTCAATAGGGACCCTAGGTCAGAGGCGAGAGGCAGAGTATCGGTCAATTTTTGGAGCTGGGTTCTTAGGAAAGGCATGACCTCTACCTCACTGTTGAAAAGGCGGATTTGAGGGTGTCTCCAGTTGATGTTAAAGGGAAACTGACCCTCTGAAGGACGAGCAAAAAAGAACCGGGATTTGCACCCACTGTTGGAATTCCTAAACTTGGAAAATCGGAACGGGATACTAGCCGTGAAGTAGACGAATGCATTATACTAGACCAGCTCATGCATCTCAAAAACACATCTAAAGAGGTCTAAAGAAATCGGGATTTTCTTACTGAGACATACATACAAAAATTATAATGTCTTCTTCCATGCGTTGGGATTTATCTGACTTGGGGTAAGGTGAAACTCATTGAACACTGAAACAAAGAAGGGGTGGATGGGGAATCGAAAACCACCATCCATCGTGTCTTTATAAATAGCCACCTCACGAGGGTCGGACCCAGGAAATTCCTCTTTAGGCCTAGGGACTCTATAAACGTAGTTATCAACCCAAACGAACCTACTTAGGGATTTCTCTAACTTTAGCGGAGTATTATAAAGACAATGGCTGACACACCCAAAAGGGGCGTCAAAATAATATTCCTTACTTTTCTAAAATTTGTAGTTCAATAGTAATGTAAGGGTCATTCCCGCAGAGGATTATTTTCAATTACGCCAATTGTAATAAGAAAGTAAAATACGCAAATAAGTATATGGGGGGTTTGGTTGTTTAACTAATGAAGCGATAAACTAAAAATATAAAAGAACTAAAATTCGCAAAGGATTTTTGTTCAAAAGATTAACAACAATTCGAGAATAATCACAAGCTCGATTACCTCAAACTCTCCTTATATCGTAGTTGAATAAAATAAGCTCTTTACCCAACCCTAATCATCAAATAACCTAGGATAAGATCACTAGAATTAATTTAACAAAAGCATTCACACGAGAGAGTCGAATTGAATTAAGCGCAAACACACGAGCTCGGTTTACTAACCTAAGTGATAATCCACCTACATTTAATAGAAAATTCCTCATAATCCATCAAAGTGTAGTTGCTACTAGGTTTTGGTTAAATTAGCGATTACATACTAAAATTCCCAAAATAGCAAATATTGTAAACAACCCAATCATCTAGTTGGCCCGCTAAATAATCGAGAAGAACAATAAACACATAAACACATAAACACAATGAATTAATCACATCAATCTCAAGATCACAATAAAGCACAAATCGATTAAATTATCATTTCTAGGGTTCCAAAATAACCCCCAATCACAATAGGTTATCTATCCATAGAGCATTTACATAAACCCAACAAAATAATACAACAAATGGATGAAAATGAAGATAAAGAGAAGAAGATCTTATTGATGAAGAGATGGAAAGATGAGGTCTTCTATTTCAATGGAGTTCCCTTCTCCTTCTTCCCCAAAATCACCCAATGTAGTAGAAGGAGCTCCCAAGTTTTTCTCCTTTGGTGGTTGGCTCCTCCCTTCTTGCTTACCCTAAAAATGAGCCCCAAGTGGTGTTTTGGTTGTGGAGAAGAGAAAAAAGGGGTTTGGAATAAAAGGGGTGAGATAAGATTTTAAAATCGGGTTTCGCGTGTTTTTCTCGGGTGATCCTCCAAAATTGGCCCATGCGTACGCATGGGTCTGGACGTGCGTACGCACAGTTCATGCATTTAAGCTTCAGTTGCTGGTTTTGGCAGGTGTGCGTACGCACGGCTTGCAGGCCTGTACGTACGCATAGGCCATTTCTGTGCCATTTTCATTTTTTTCTGGTTTTTCACCCATTTCACCACCCTTCAAACCATACATCTTCCTCCCAATTGTGATAAACTTGGTTGCCAAATCTTGGAGTATTTTCTCTTCAATCGTTTTGGCTCAATTCACGCTCAAAATACCACATCAACAACCATCAACTCGGGAATTCACCTAAGGAACAAAAGTAACAAAAATAATCAAAAACTAATAAATGAAAACTAATAATTATCTAAGTTTAACGGTCTAAATGAGTGCAAATCCCGCACTTATCACACCCCCAAACTTAAATCTTTGTTAGTCATCGAACAAAGCAATAAAAACAAGCATGCAAACACACAAATAAAATCAAACAAAAATACTATATATTAACAAAAATTACAAAGGTTGGATAGTTTGCCGTTTTGCCTCAATCGTCACATATACTCATAACTTATGAAATGCGCACAAAAATGCTACAACAAAATATTTTTAAACTTATACCATGTTTGACTCGTGTGTGTGTGTAAAGTCATTCCAATTCATCGCAATACACAAGTTGGTGGTGTTCCCGACCCTCGAAATGGTCAAATTTTTCTATCTCGCTCGAGGGTTACGTGTGACGCCCCGAACTTAAGTTTCGAGGGTCACGTTCTAAACATAGTAACTTTGCCTTTGGTACATGTAAATGCTCTTAAATAGAAGTATTACATGTTAGAAACTTATTTTCAATTTGGTAAAATATTTCTCATAAAATATAATGGCCAGCAGAAGCGCATGTCAACATGAAATTATACCTTGCAAAAACGGACTCGGTGCTGTCACGGTTAGATGGGGCAGCAAGTTCAACTATTTTTATAAAATTCATCCAAACTCCGTTTTGTATGAAATTTGGGAATTAGAAAGATAATTTCAAGTAGTTTCCTAGGTTGAAATATGAAAATTTTCCAAGATCATATAGTATGGACATTTTACTGAAAACAATGTAGTATTGCGCAGAAAATCCAGTTTGACCCCTTGACGTTTAAAAATTTATATCTCAGACCATGGATATCCAAATTGAGTGATTCCTGCACCCATATTTAGACAACTCAAAGAGGAACGCAGAAATATTTTTAGGGTCTCAAATGGATATTTTTAGGGTTGGAAATATAGTTTTGAAGTTGACCCAGAAACTGTACGGAATCTGCCTCTTTTTATCATTTGAGAAAAAAGGTCTATAAATATGTCTCTTAAACACAACATGGAAGATATAATCACGTAATTTACTTCCGGTACCATATTATATCATGTCTTATACATGTTTTTATACAATACCATAAGAAAAACATGTTGAAAGCAGTCGAACAAACATGCAAAAACAAAACTTCGATGCAAAATATCTTTGTCCTTAACCCATCATCGATTATGCCGATTGACTTCCACCAACTTCACACCTATGGATCTGACAATTTAGTGTAGGATACTATGAGTATAAAGAATACTCAGTAAGATACCATGCTTGAATTTAACACGTTAATACTACTCAAAAGAAAGCATTCAAACACATACTTGCACATTCCGGCTTGCCCGTGCCCTTCAGACTTGTCCTAAGGCATAGATATCTAACTTTGTGGACTTGTCCACATCTTTCATATTATGGTTTTCATGCATAGCTTAAGCATAAATATTACCATGAAATCCTACCACTTAAGCAAAGAAAGTATCTTACAATAAAACTTGGAGAAATTTCGGTTGATAGATAAAATGAGGGTGCTAGGCTTTGCTTCCTTTTTCTTCCTTTCCCTTTCCTTTTTTTTTCTTTCTTCCTGCCGATTTTTCTCTCTATCTCTCAATAAACATTCTGGTTTTGCAAATGGAAATAAATATGTTATGGTTATGGATATATGTATATATATATACTAAAGAAATGGATTGAATAAGTGGTCACCTTTATCAATTATCATTACACGTGGGTTTGCATGGGTGCATTTCATTCAATACCTAAAATCAGCTTATACCCTAATTAAACACCTCATACTTGTCTAACACACCTCATGCTTTGTTTGAAAAAACAACACCCCATGCATTTAACACCTCATGCTTGCTTTACTAAAATTAAACCATTCCAAAGATGCATTCTCGGCAAGTGGAGAGAAAAAAAAAAAAACAAATGCTTAAGATTATCTCAATTGAGAAATGAAGCCAAAGATATATAATTGCTACATGTCTCCTACTCATGGCAACAATTGCATATAAGTCCTTCAACTTTCATACGACAAAGTATTAATCACTACAAAGGTGGCGCCCCCCTTTTCTTTTGGCTAATAAAGTATTGAAAGTTAAATTGCGATCTTGAAAAAAATTAAATGAGCAAATTAAACGAGCATAAAATTTCGGAGTATTACATTGCGCACTCCCCCAAACTTGATATTTTCACGAAAGTCCCAGGGTGTCAAAAACATAGGGTTGTTCTCAAATCACTCAATCTTTCCCTCTCAAGTTTGGTTGGATCGAACCGGCAAATTAGATCATCTAGTCATGTATCATTTCCCATAAAAACTTTGAGTGCTCAAACTACAAACTCATCGTTAGGCAAATTACGCACGATCACCAATCATTCACAATAGCAACTAAGGATATAGCATCCAATTTATTTTGCTTCATTTTTCCAATGTAGGTAGTTCACGCTCTAGTCCCTAAGGGTAGCCTTCTTCATTGGTAGATCGTCTCCTACACATTGCGGTGCATAGGGCCAAATTACTCAACGTTGACTCACACTCCTTAAGGTAGGCAACTTTTTCCTACAAATTTTTTTTTCTTTCTTTCTTTTCGATTGGGATAGAAACAACATCCAATTTTCATTTGAAGTTCAAGAGCACTCATTAAAATAAATCATTTGAGCAAAGAATTAATACACTTCTAAACAATTTCCTTCACCGGCTCAACCACCCCCAAACTTATTCTTTTAAAGGTAGTGATCAAAGAACTCTTTTCATCAACAATATGGTTATTCAAGTTCCATAACAACCTCAAGTGCCACCAACAAGTGCGTGTGACGAATCTCATGACGCATGTGCTCCATAAATAGTCAAACATGGAATAAGTGGATGAAAATAAACAACATATAGCATTCATGTCCGCATTCCATAAACTAAAGCAAAGTAACAACTAAAAGCAAAGCCGACAAAGCTATCCAACCAACAAACATAAATCATCACACACAAATTTAAACTGTACAAAGCCCTTAAGAATAAAATATGAAAGAGTAAGGGCAAGGGGTTCAAGTACTCCCCTAAGTTGGTTGTGGAGTGTAGTGAGGTTTCTTGCAACGATCTCTGGTAGTGTTTTTCCTTCTTGCAACTCCTTGTACTTCAAATGCTTAGGAAATAGTATGAACTCAACATTGGTAGCCTACATCACCAAAGGTAAAAATTTCTCATTAGAAATTGAAATAGCAATACATGAAAGATTATACCTTGGTGGGTTACACGGTAATAGCTCAAGTGATGTCATGGTTTCCACAATGCTCTCACAAGCTAAGTTCTCTTCTTGTGTTGGTTCCTCAACATGATCTTCCATCTCTATTGGTACCTCATCTAAACTCTCCTCACTTCTTAGTGTATCAACACTAACATTTTCGCTCGGTTCAAATTCTTGAGAAAGAAGTTCTTCTGATCTTTGGGCCTCAATTTTCTCCGCCATGCTAGCTAATTCACTCACTTGTGCCTCCAAATTCTTGATTGAAGTCCTTGTCTCTTGTTGAAATTGCAAAGTCTCTTGTTGGATTTTCATATTGTTTGAGGCCAAAGACATAACCATTTCTTCAAGAGACATATTCGAGCTTTGAGTTGGAGCTTGTTGATTGCTTGAAGCCAAGGACTCAACCATTTCCTCTAAAGACATACTAGCACTTGAAGTTTGAGTTTGTTGATTAGGTTGGAAGTATTGTGGTTGATCTTGTTGAGTGAAACCCCATAGATGATCAAGTTGTACTTGTGGAGACGTGAAATAATTTCCTTCATAACCGAGACTAGGGTAATCACTATATCCATGATTATACATGTAGGCATATGGATCATACCCTTATCTCGGTTGCATTTGATAGCCCCCAATGACATTCGCTTGTTCAAAGGCTCTTCTTTGTTGATGTGTCGGGCATGCATGAGAAGGGTGTCCCGTAAATGATCAAATCCCGCACTCTTCTTGTTGTTGAATACCTTGAAGAGCCACTTGTCGCACAAGAGATGCAAGGTCGGATAATTGACGATCAAGTTAAGAAGTTGCCTCCATCTCACAAATTTTATTTTTTTTCCACCAACCTCTTCACTTGCTCCTAGATTGTGGTGTAATGTGTTTGTTTTGCCCAATCACAACCTAAGTCACAAAGAAGATAACAAAAACAATGCAAACATAAATAGAAATAAAAAATAATACAATTGACAAATTGGAAAAACAATCCCCGGTGACACGGAGCCAAAATTGACACACCCAAAAGGGGTGTCAAAATAATATTCCTTACTCTCCTAAAATTTGTCGTTCAATAGTAATGTGGTAAGTAATGGTCATTCCTGCAGATGATTGTTTTCAATTACGTCAATTGCAATAAAAAAGTAAAATAAGCAAATAAGTAAATGGGGGGGGGGGGGGTTTGGTTGTTTAACTAATGAAGCGATAAACTAAAAATATAAAAGAACTAAAATGATGAAAAACACAAGGAAACGAAAATGTGATCGAGGGATATTTCTTCGCCGCTGGAATGAATTTCTAATCGATATTCGCAAAGGATTTTTGTTCAAAAGATTAACAACAATTCGAGAATAATCACAAACTCAATTACCTCAAACTCTCCTTAGATCGTAGTTGAATAAAATAAGCTCTTTACCCAACCCTAATCATCAAATAACCTAGGATAAGATCACTAGAATTAATTTAACAAAAGCATTCACACGAGAGAGTTGAATTGAATTAAACGCAAACACACAAGATTGGTTTACTAACCTAAGTGATAATCCACCTACATTTAAAAGAAAATTCCTCATAATACATCAAAGTGTAGTTGCAACTAGGTTTTGGTTAAATTAACGATTACGTACTAAAATTCCAAAAATAGCAAATATTGTAAACAACCCAATCATCTAGTTGGCCCGCTAAATAATCGAGAAGAACAATAAACACATAAACACAATGAATTAACCACATCAATCTCAAGAACACAATAAAGCACAAATCGATTAAATTATCATTTCTAGGGTTCCAAAATAACCCCCAATCACAATAGGTTTATCTATCCATAGAGCATTTACATAAACACAACAAAATAAAACAAAAAATGGATGAAAATGAAGATAAAGAGAAGAAGATCTTATTGATGAAGAGATGGAAAGATGAGGTCTTTTATTTCAATGGAGTTCCCTTCTCTTTCTTCCCCAAAATCATCCAATGTAGTAGAAGGAGCTCCCAAGTTTTTCTCCTTTGGTGGTTGGCTCCTCCCTTCTTGCTTGCCCTAGAAATGAGCCCCAAGTGGTGTTTGTTGTGGAGAAGAGAAAAAAAGGGGTTTGGAATAAAAGGGGTGAGATAAGATTTTAAAATCGGGTTTCGTGTGTTTTTCCCGGGTGATCCTCCAGAATTGGCCCATGCGTACGCATAGTTCATGCATTTAAGCTTCAGTTGCTGGTTTTGGCAGGTGTGCGTACGCACGGCTAGCAGGCATGTGCGCACGCATAGGCCATTTTTGTGCCATTTTCATTTTTTTTTCTGGTTTTTCACCCATTTCACCACCCTTCAAACCATACATCTTCCTCCCAATTGTGATAAACTTGATTTCCAAATCTTGGAGTATTTTCTCTTCAATCGTTTTGGCTCAATTCACGCTCAAAATACCACATCAACAACCATCAACTCGAGAATTCACCTAAGGAACGAAAGTAAAAAAAATAATCAAAAACTAATAAATGAAAACTAACAACTATCTAAGTTTAACGGTCTAAATGAGTGCAAATCCCGCACTTATCAATGGCAATTCGAGATTTCAAGAACAACAAGTTCACGCGCCGAATCCCACCCAATTTCTAAGTTTTTGTCTAAGGACTTTGTCGAACCAATGTGTTTTTTAGGACGACTCGGGCTAAATATTTGAGGTTCGGCTGAATGGGTTGGACTGTCAGAACCACAGGGGAAAATACTAGACTCGCGGGGATAGAATCGGACCGTTGGCCAGCCAAAGGGCTGGCCAACAGTCAACCAGCAACGCTGGTCAATATACGACCAGCGACCCACACATCCCCCCTTCGCCCTCGCCGTCATTGGATGAAGAAGTAATGACAGTTTTATACATAATTGGAGGAAAGAAAACTTCAAAGCTAGAATGGAATGAGAAGATAGGAAAGAATTACCTTGTCTATTGATGAAGCAAGAGGAATTTGTGGTGAAAGGAAAATGAGAGGGAGGCCTTCCCCTTTATATAAGCTAGAAATTCGAAATTTGAAATTTTTGGGGAGAAATGTCCCCCCAATATTGAACCCACACATGAGATGCCAATTGGACTAAATTCTTTGCCTCTCTCCACCACTTAGACCGCTCGATTCATCTCTGTTAATTCAAATGCCGATTAAAAAAAATCGGAATGCCACCCCTCGTCGATGAAAATCGACAAGAGGTAGAGGGGCTAATGATGTTGGGTGGTGCAAAACCCGCCTATTGCACACACTCACTGAAAGCCTTCTATCACTACGAAGACCTCACAACACTTAGTCATGAGGTAGTCGACCCCACACCTGCCACATGAGGTAGTCGATCCCACATCTGCTACATGAGGTAGTCAATCACCATGTCTACCACACGAAGCCATCGACCCAACGTGGGCGCTCTACATTCATGTTAGGCCACTCGCCACTACGAAGCACTCTACGACACTTAGTCACGGGAGCTGACCAAGTAAAATAGAGGTCATCTAGCAGCCACCTTCTCAAAACGTGGGAAAAGTGGGAGCGCGACGTGGGACGTGACATTGCAACCGCTCGACAGTTACGCGGCTCCAGCAGCCTATAAATACCCCAAGGCGAGTCAGGTATGAGACTAGTGAATTTTTTACAATCTGAACTCCCTTTATACATTCAATTCATATTTCTTAATCCGATCCTAACTCTTACGGCGGAGGTACAACAAGGGAGAAAGCCACGCCCTTCACTTTGCAGGAAAAACTTGGCCATCTTTACCATCGGAGTTGCACAAACGCCTCACACCACCAGGAGTGTACGAAGGTTAGTTTCGCAATTGTTTCAGAACCTGAAGTAAGCGTTTTCAACAGAACTGATATGGAAGAGTTCCTGAAACTGGCAAGTGATGGCTTATGGGATGTCATTTCAAATGATTTAGCATGCTAGATCATGAAAAGGTGCTTAGATGGCCAGTTGAGAAGAAGATGACTAGAAAAAAAGGAACGGTGAAAATGTTGGAGGAGTTTGGTTCAACAAGATAATACATAAAGGTCATGCTACAGAAGCAGCAGCAATGCTAGTGGAGTTGGCCATGGCTCGAGGTAGTAGGGATAACATTAGCGTTATCATAGTGTAGTTGAGGAAGAAAAAATACACTTCATCTGGTTGGATTCTCAATACTTCTAGATAGCATTATTAAGTCAAAAATAGGCATCCAATTGCGGTTGAGTTTAGATTTCTCCTTCTTTGTAATTCAACCGGTGTGAAACCCTGTTCATCAAGTTGAATCGTAATAGCTGATCATGACTTATTCTTATCAATGTTACGAGGAAGATTTTTATGTTTAGTTTTCTTCCGTCTTCTATATGATTTTCACTCTAACCATTTAACTATTTGATTCTTTGCCTATGATCCCATGAAAGTTAAATTATTGGTTGTGGATTGGAGAACAATTTTGGATTTATACGTAAAATTATTTTACGAGGGAATTAAGATTAAAAATGAGTTTCGAAAAAAGAATGGGGAAGAGGAGGGAGGGTTCAAATGAGTACTAAATATGATTAGCTAGAGTAACAAGTGATTTGTAATTATCAGAGTATGACTGCAAGTCTCCGTACATACAGGACAGAGTTAAAGGTGAAATAAAAAATTGAACTAGCTTAATATCTCACATAGTATTTTTTTTTTCTCTCATTTAAGGAAAAATATTATGTAAAAAAACTAATTGGTATGGGTTGGCTGGGTTGTACTCTAAATCTGCCCCGTGTAAATTTGAATGAAGAAATAATTACAAATTATTATTTTCAAATATCTCATTTGTTCATATTCAAAATAAGTGTCTTAGAATGAACCAAAAAAAAAAAACAATTTAAAGAATTAATATTATTGAGATTTTGAGAAGAAAGAATTCCTTCCCTATCAAAATATCCTAAAAATTTAGTCAACTATGATTTTGAAAGTCTCTTTTGATTCATTCATTATACAACTTTTTCTTATTTCATGTTAATTTAAAGAATAGTAAGACTGTCAATCTAATGTGACAGAAGTAATTGAATATATTTTTCTTTATAGTTTGTTTGCAAAATGAGTTCTTCCTTAGGAGGGGCAGTGAATTTTCTCTATAGATTGTCTCATATCTAATTTATTACTAGATACCACATAAAGATATTTATTTGTATTTAAATAAACAAAAATTATTCGATCAATTTTTATCAAAATCTATGAAAAATCTTATTTTTATCTAAATCGAATTGGGATAATATATATTATTCGGAGTCTTCGTTCAAATCATCCAACGAAAGCAGATTGTATTGCTATCAGAGGAAAAAATATATTTTATTGTTTTGATGTTTTATTGTTCAGTTTAAATTTTTGTTTGGCCCTAATTTTTCAAAAAATTCCCTTTAATCACATATTTTAGGGATTCATAGCTTTTATCAATTTTACAATTACATATTTCATCATTTTTTATCAAAATTTATTAAAAATTAAATTTTTAACCAAATCAAACAGTAATTAAGTATTCCCGTCCATGTCTCATCCAATGGTGTATTTTAGTTAGGTGACGTTGATGTTGCAACAATTTTTAACATTGTAATTTTCAAAGGATGATTAAAGATGTTAGAATAGTTGGTCACGAGGAGGAACGGGGAAAGTAAAGAAATTAAAAATTTATTGAATCATGTTTGGGTTAGATAAAAATTAATTTTTTAGTAAATTTTGATAAAAGTTTATGAAATTTTGAATTGGACAAACTTATTGTGGTTGATCTTTCACGAAATGTCTACATGACATCCTAAAAATTAAAATTATAAAATGATAGTTATGATTTTTTTTTTAATTTTTTTTTTTTTTTTTTGTATTATAAGGTTAAAAATGCATGTTTTTTTTAGAACTTATAATGACATGACCTCATTAAAAATTGGCATGCCACTAAATAACTACGTGAAAAACTTGCACATGTATGCAGTATGATTGTCAAATATAACAAATGTGGTGAAATACAAAACTATATTAAATTTCGATGATTCAGTTGAAACAAATTAAAATTTCACGATCTAATTGAGATTTGTCTAAAAGTTTAGTGACCATGGTCAGAATTTTACCCTCATTTTGTAGTAGTTATGGTTTAGACTCGTGAACTTAAGTTGAATAGGAAAATTGGCGTAAATTGCCTTAAATCTTTGCTCATCTTGCGTTTTTTGTCAAAGCCTTTAAATTTTAGTGTAAACGGTCTCAAACCTTTTACTCTTGACACAAATGATTCTTTTGGATGAAAAATGAATTTTAGAAAAAAAAAAACAAATAAAGTTAATCAAGTTCTTCTTCTCGCCCCCACCCCCACTCCAACACTTCCACCACCACACACTTATCACTAAGCCACTGGGGTATCCAATTCAAACATACAATTATCGATCAAGAAATTGAACAAAATGCGTCAATTAGGATTCAAATTTTTTTCATTTCTAAAAGGGTTTAGATGCAAGATAAAATTTCAAGAAGATGATATTAGGATGACAACAAATTAAAGGAGAAAGAAGGCATAATATGAACAATACTTGAGCTTTATGTGTTCACGAAAATACCGTTCGATTAAAAATCACTGCAAGTGTACGGTTCGTTACAAGTAATAAAGTGGACTTTTAGAGTCCAGATTGTCGATCCCACAGAGATTGAGTAGGTTAATGTTAATTATCTCGACCTTAACCGAAACAAGATGAGTTTTTTATGTGTTTTTATACTAAAGACTAACGAAACTAAATTATGAAAACTACTATGAATGAGTTTGGTAAACTAAATGCAAATTATCCTAGAATGCAATATGAAAGCCGAATGCAAATTTTATGAAATTAATATAATAAAAGTGCACTAGGATCCCGAATCATCAAACAAGTTCACTTTTAACTCCTATTTCACAAATTGATGACACAATGAATTGATTGAAGAATCAATGTTTCTAACTTATCCAACAATCTCTTTCGAGTAGAATTAAACATATTCTAGCATACCATTTGACTATATTTCTATGACAAATGCAATATACAAGAATGCATAATGTTTTGTAAACACTTAGAGATTCACGCAAAGCATAGCGGTATATTTCTATCCCCTATCGGACCTTACGAAGATTTATACATTGTAAAATCTATTTCCCTTCTTTCGAATGCATAAAATAGATCACCTAAACTCACATAATCACATGCATTTAATTATGGAGACAATAAATTGTATATAAATCATTCAACATCCATCAAACGTGTTTAAATATCAAATTGCAAAATAGAAATTACAAGATCACATTGTGAGATTCATCGTTCACCTAGTACATGAAAAACTAGCCTAACATGATAGAAGTAAGAAAACAAAATAAATAGGTTGGAGACGACATCATTCTTTTAATTCTTGAGTTAAATCTTGAATCTTGGAATGAATCTTCTTCTCCTTCCTTGTTGTCTTGCTCTCCAATGTGTAGAATATGTCAAAAATATGCGTAGCCCCCGTTTCTGGTCGAGTTTAGGGTTATATAGAAGTCCAAGATCAAGTTTCCATAGGTGTTTAACTTAAAAAAGGAAACTATAATTTTCAGGTCAGAAATGAACCAAGCAATCGCTTGGTTTGTAAAATTTGCCTCCTGGATTCCCTGAATGTACTTGGGCGACCGCTTGGGATTTGTTCCACGCGACCGCTTGGAACAACTTTTTTCTCCGCTAGACAGCTTTCAATATTTTGGTCTTAACTTTCTCTTGTGATGTCCGATTGAAGTGATTCAGTGCATTGAAAAGATAACTCATAGAGGTACAACTTCGATTCAGATATCATCGTCCAATTCGATCGTTTACCATGTCAAAAATGGGTCTCAATAAGAGGCTCAAAACCGGTGCATAACTTTTATTATTTCATCCCTTTGATGTCTTCTTTCAACCAATTGACTCCTAGTACTCTCAAATCTTCATCGTTTGGTTCGACACAACTTTTGAATATTTGGACGTTAGTCCTTGAACTTTCGTTTTCTTCCGTTTTGGTCCTTTTTCGCTCGTTTTCACATACTTCTTGTTCCATCCATCAATATAGTCCTACAAACACAAATTGTATCGAATTAAGCCATATTTCAACACATACACCCACAATTGTTCATGTTTTGTGGCATAAATAAGTGTGTAAAACGCACTTATCATTATGTTTTTTCTTGTATTAAATCTATGATGTTCAATCAATCTTAAATAATCTTGAAATTTCTATGATGACTGGTTAACTTTTATGGCTTTGTTTTTTGTAGATATTTGAAGAGAAGTTGGCTGGTAAACGATGTTGTAAAACAATTACACTTGAACTATTGTTTGTCCTCAAACAATATGGTGACTTAACTCAACACAAAACAAGGTTCAATGACTTGTCGTGTCTCAGGATTAGCATTTAATAATAAACATAGTGAATAGTTTCAATAGTGCAAAATCAGATCAATCTCCACTTATCATATGCAAAACTTGACGTGTATGTGTATACTCATGCAACATACCAAACTTATGACGGGTTCAAATCCCGACCTGTAATAGTCAAATTTTTCCTTTCTTCGCTCGAGAGATACACACCCCCAGACTTATTCTTTTCACTCAATTATCACGGGGTGTGTTCTAGAGTAGAGATTTGATTCACTTAAGTTCTTACCCTCTCTTAGTTTGGATAGACATCGCAATCACAAGTTCACAATTCAACAATCAGAGATTCTCCTATTTCTTTGATTGTTTCAACCTCTAAGACTAAACTAAGTTACTTGCCTTACATCAAAGGTACAATTCTATCAACTAAATGTCATGGGGCATTTTTCTCACTCTATTCTTTTTATTTGCTTCAACACATTCTCATTTGCTTTCTATATAACCCATGTATCAAGTTTTAGGCTGATGACTCCCAAATCAGTTGATTTTAAGGCACCACCCTTACAGGCTTACTTGCTCAAGTTATAAAAGCTCGAGAAATGTGTTTTCTCTCTTTTCTTTTGACTATTTCCCTCTTGCTTTCTATATGACCCCTGTATCGAGCTTTAGGCTGATGACTCCCAAATCAGTTGATTTTAGGGTACCAGGTTTTTATTCACCATTACAGGCTTACTTGCTCCAGTCATAAAGGCTTAGAATAGAGTTTTTCTCACGCAATTCAATGTAGTGCCTGACACACCCATAATGGGGTCAAAATAATTTCTTACTTTTGTGAAATTTTTCGTTCAAGTAGTAAATGGTAAGTAAGGGTCATTCCCACAGAGGATTGTTTTCAATTACGCCAATTGCAATAAGAAAGTAAAAATGCGCACAAAGTAAATTGGGGGGGGGGGGGGTTGGTTGGTTAATAATGAAGCGGAAAACTAAAAATAAAGAAAGACAAGAATTACAAAGTAAATAAAATGATCAAATGGGGAGAGTGTGATCTAGGGGTATTTCTTCGCCTCTAGAATGAATTTCTAATCAAAATTCTCAAAGAATTTTCGTTCAAAAGATTAACAACAATTCGAGAATAATCACAAGCTCGATTACCTCAAACTCTCCTTACATTTTAGTTGAATAAAACAAGCTCTTACCCAACCCTATTCATTAAACAACCTAGGATAATCTCGCTAGATTTAATTCAACGAAAGCATTAACACGAGAAAATCAAATTGAACTAAGCGCAAACTCGAAAGCTGGATTTACTCACTTAGGTATTAATCCATAAATACATTCAAATGAATAGCAATTACGTACTACCGTCAATTGAAATGCATTTGCCACTAGGTTTTGGAATAAGTAGCAATTACGGATTACAAATCCCAAAATGGCGAATATTGTATCAACCCAATCATCTAGTTGGCCCGCTAAATAATCGAGAATAACAATGAACACATTAAGCACAATGGATTAACCACATCAATCTCAAGAAAGCATTAAAGCACAAATCGATAGAAATTCATTACTAGGGTTAGAAAATAACCCTCAATCACATAGAAGTTTAGCTATCCATAAGATATTCAATAATAGCTAACAAAAATATACAACCCAATGATAGAAAATGAGATTAAAGAGAAGAGAAAAGCTTAAGGATGAAGATATGGAAGGTTGAGATCAATGGCATTGGAGCTTCTTCTTCATCTTCCCCATTTTCTTCAAGGTTTGGCCATGGAAACTCCCCAGATTTTGGCTCGGTTTTGGGGCTGCTCCCCCTCCCTTTGATGCCCTAGAAATGAGCCCCAAGTGATGTATTTATGTTGGGTGGAAGATAGAAGACGGGTCGGGTAGAAATGGGTCGAGAAAGAGATTAAAAATCGTGTTTTAGCGCGACCCGGGAAATCTTCCAGAATTGGCCCATGCGTACGCATGGGTCTCGACATACGTACGCACAATGCAATCAAAATCCCTTCAGTAGCTGGTTTCGCCAAGCGTACATACATTTTCTTCCTGATTTTTGCACTTGATTTCATCCCCCTTCCAACCACCATTTCTTCATGGTTTAGATCGCCGAATCTTGGAATATTTCATCTTAAACTCTTTTGGCTCAATTGACGCTCAAAATACCACATAAACAACCATAAACTCGGAATTCACCTAAGGAACAAAAGTAACAAAAATAATCAAAAACTAATAAATTAAAACTAACAACTATATAAGTTTAACGGTCTAAATGAGTGCAAAAATCGCACTTATCAGTGCCCCTATTTTTCTAGACATTTAGTTTCAAAAACCAACATCTAACTTAAAACTTTCACCTCATCTTCACCTCATTGGTCTAAGTCAATCCACACAACTTAATTTCATGCATGGAATCCCCACTCATCTTACTGTTCCCGTGTAATAGCTAAATCATCTCCAAACTACTACAAGAATAGATATTTGATATGTACAATAGAGGATTTTTCTGGTCAACCTATCATGTTCAATTCTTCAATAAATCATGAACACAATCACTATCTTAATATGCCCATCATGATGTCGTGCGCAAGAAGTGTCAAGTTTACACATAGACAAGGATTGATCAACCTAACATGCACAATATCCACTATTCATAGCTCATAATAATTCCAATAATCACATCATTGTCGGCAAGGCCATTAAACCCACACAAGCACACAAAACAAAACAAAGAAATACTGAAATAAGCAAAAAAAAAATATTTTTTTCATATAACAAACACACAGAAAGCAGTAAACATCGATGAATAGCGAAAAAGTAATGAAACGTCCACCAATTTTGTCATTCAAATTCTACCACCCCCAAACTTGAACTAAGCATTGTCCTCAATGTGTAAAGTGTAAGAGTTAAATACAGAATTTGAATGACAAAGCGCAAACAAAATAAAACATGGGGGTAGAAAACTCCCCTGATCAGAATGGAGGCGGTGGTGAAGATGGTAGAAGAAACTGAGTCTCGATATGCTATCTCCAAGTGGTGGAGACAACATTTTCCCTTCCTTAGGAATTTTTTTATGGTGCAATCCTACAAAGGACGAAAGTTGGCCTGTATAATGGAAATTGATAGAATAGGTGAACGATGATCTAAAGCTACTAAAAATGCATAAAATCATGAAAAAATTTCTAATCTAATGCATAAGACGAAATAAATAGAAGGGTTGAAACATTGGGTTGCCTCCCAACAAGCACTAGTTTATAGTCTATAGCTCGACTATACCGTGCTAGTTTGATTTCGGTGGTGTGAGAGCAACTTTTTCAATGACCATTTCTTTCTTACTGCAGCTTTCCTCCAGACTTTAACCGCACCTTTATCCATGTCTTTTGATTTCTTCTCATCTCCTGCCTCAAAATCCACAATGTAGGCTTCTTGCTTCTCATAATTTTGAGTGAGTTGAGTATGCACATTATGATCATTAGCAGTGTTTGAAGAGTCTTGAGAAACAGTGTTGTCCTGCGCCGCATCCTCTACCACATCAATTTGATAGCACTTATCTGATTCAGTATGGAAGTCCATAGCTTTGAACACGAGAAAGGTGATCTGTTCTTCGTCGTGTCTCAGATTTAATTCTCCCCTTTGAACATCAATTAGAGCTCTGCTGGTAGTTAGGAATGGTCTGCCCAAAATAAGTGGAACATTCTTGTCTTCTTCCATATCCGAAATGAGGAAATCGGCTGGGAAAATGAATTTGTCCACCTTGATCAGTACGTCTTCAATTATCCCCCTCGGATGTGTCAATGATCGATAAGCTAATTGCAGCGTCACCGTGGTTGCTTTTGCCTCGCCTAATCCAAGTTTTCTGAAAACAGAAAGAGGCATTAGATTAATACTGGCACCAAGATCACATAGAGCTTTATCAAAGTGGCATTCACCAATAGTACAAGGTACAGTAAAACTCCTTGGATCTTTCAGTTTTGGTGGGAGCTTTTTCTGAATAAGAGTACTGCACTCCTCTGTTAGCATCACTGTCTCATGTTCCTCTAGCTTTCGTTTGTTGGAGATAACGTCCTTCAGGAATTTAGCATAGTTAGGCATTTTGAACAGTGCTTCCGCGAATGGAATGTTGATATGGAGCTTTGTGAAAATTTCGAGGAATTTTTTGTACTGTTGCTCCCATTTATGCTTTTTCAACCTCTGCGTAAATGGAATTGGTGGCTCGTAAGGATTGATCGGGGCAGGTGTTTTATTCTGTGATGTATCTGAACCTTCCCTTGGAGATGTCTCTTTTGTCTGTTCAGCTTTTTCTTTCTCTGAAGACAATAGTATATCTTTCTTTTCACCCGGTCTCTTCACAGTGATCTCTGGTAGTTGAACCCCACTTCTTGTAGTAATGGCTTGACATTGTTCCCTGGGATTCACTTCGATATTGCTGGGTAGAGTTCCTGGTGCCCTGCTTGTCATAGCAAGTGCCATCTGCCCCATTTGAATCTCCAAATTTTTAATTGCAGAATTTTGCTCTTGGAGAGTGGCTTCTGTCTTCTTCATAAATTGATTGTTGGATTCCATGTACTGATGAGTTGTTTCTATGAATTTTCCAAGCACTTCTTCCAACTGTGGCTTTTTCTCCTGCTGCTGAAATTGATCATGTGGTCTGTTCCGATTTTGATTACTCCACGAGAAATTTTGGTACTTTCTCCACCTCGGATTATATGTCTTAGAATTCGGGTTGTTCTGCTGGCGTTGACCCCATTGTACATAATCCACATGCTCTACCTCCTGTATGAGAATTGGACAGTTTGAAGTAGTGTGATCAGCTCCACACTCCCCACAACTTGGTTTCTTGACAGTTGCTGCATTGGCGGTCTGTGACGTGCTTTCAACCTTATGGAATAGTGAATCAATCTTCGCTGACAAAGCTGAATAAGTATCTACCTCGAACAAACCCGGTGCCTTCCTCTGAACTGCTCGTTCTGAAGACCACATGGCTGAAGTAGTAGCCACAGTCTCAAATAGCTTCAGTGCATCATCAACGGTCCTAGTATACATCGACCCATTAGATGAAGAATCTATATTGCTTTTGAAAGACGGAAGCAGTCCTGCGTAAAAGTATTGGACCTGGAGTCCCTTGCTGATACTGTGATGTGGACACTTCCGAAGCATGTTCTTGAACCTGTTCCAAGCCTCATCAAATGATTCAGAATCCCCTTGACGGAAAATAGAGATATCATGCTTCAGTTTTGCAATCTTGGCTGGTGGAAAGAACTTGGTACAGAACTTTTGAGCAAGATCATTCCATGTGGTGATACTAGCAATCAGTTGAGAATCTAGCCATTCAAGTGCTTTGTCACGCAATGTGTGTAGAAATAGCCTCAAACGGATAGCATCATCTGAGATACGCTGATATCTAAAATGTTGGCACATCTCCAAGAATCTAGAGACGTGCGTATGTGGGTTTTCCTTAGCTCTCCCATAAAACTGATGCCCATTTTGAAACAGGTGTATCACGTTGGTCTTCAGTTGAAAATTTGGTTGTCCAAACGGTGGATACACGATGCTGGACTGACTCTGAATGATTTAGGGAATCATGAAATCCACTACAAGCATGTTTCCGTCGTCGATTGCTTCCTCCTCGTTAGTCGGAATTACTGGATTTTGTCGTTCGTCAGCCATTTGTTGTTGTTGTGCTATTCTAGTTTCTCTTTGCAATTGGCGAAAAGTACGCTCGATTTTTGGATCAGTTGGAATCAAGTCCCCTCCAGTCGATCTTAGAATGCAAATCTGAAATAGCCAAAATTGCCCAAAAATAAGCAAAAGTCGAAATAATGAAGTTCAACAAGTTATCGATCCCACAGAGATTGAGTAGGTTAATGTTAATTAGCTCGACCTTAACCGAAACAAGATGAGTTTTTAATGTATTTTTATACTAAAGACTAACCAAACTAAATTACGAAAACTACTATGAATGAGTTTGGTAAACTAAATGCAAATTATCCTAGAATGCAATATGAAAGCCGAATGCAAATTTTATGAAATTAATATAATAAAAGCGCACTAGGATCTCGAATCACCAAACAAGTTCACTTTTAACTCCTATTTTACAAATTGATGACACGATGAATTGATTGAAGAATCAATGTTTCTAACTTATCCAACAATCTCTTTCGAGTAGAATTAAACCTATTCTAGCATACCATTTGACTATATTTCTATGACAAATGCAATATACAAGAATGCATAATGTTTTGTAAACACTTAGAGATTTACGTAAAGCATAGCGGTATATTTCTATCCCCTATCGGACCTTACGAAGATTTATACATTGTAAAATCTATTTCCCTTCTTTCGAATGCATAAAATCACCTAAACTCACATAATCACATGCATTTAATTATGGAGACAATAAATTGTATATAAATCATTCAACATCCATCAAACGTGTTTAAATATCAAATTGCAAAATAGAAATTACAAGATCACATTGTGAGATTCATCGTTCACCTAGTACATGAAAAACTAGCCTAACATGATAGAAGTAAGAAAATAAAATAAATAGGTTGGAGACGACATCACCCTTTTAATTCTTGAGTTAAATCTTGAATCTTGGGATGAATTTTCTTCTCCTTCCTTGTTGTCTTGCTCTCCAATGTGTAGAATATGTCAAAAATATGCGTAGCCCCCGTTTCTGGTCGAGTTTAGGGTTATATAGAAGTCCAAGATCGAGTTTCCATAGGTGTTTAACTTAAAAAAGGAAACCAGAATTTCCGGGTCAGAAATGAACCAAGCGACCGCTTGGTTATAAGCCAAGCGACCGCTTTGTTTGTAAAATTTGCCTCCTAGATTCCCTGAATGTACTTGGGCGACCGCTTGGGATTTGTTCCAAGCGACCGCTTGGAATAACTTTTATCTCCGCTGGACAACTTTCAGTATTTTGGTCTTAACTATCACTAGCGATGTCCGATTGAAGTGATTCAAAGTGAATTGAAAATATAACTCAAAGAGGTACAACTTTGATTCAGACATCATCGTCCAATTCGTTCATTTACCATGTCAAAAATGGGTCTCAATAAGAGGCTCAAAATCGGTGCATAACTTTTCGATTAGAAATTGATGTGTGATCATACTTTGATGATATTTCATCATTTTGACGTCTTCTTTCAACCAATTGACTCTTAGTACTCTCAGATCTTCATCGTTTGGTTCGACACAACTTTTGAATATTTACACGTTAGTCCTTGAACTTTCCTTTTCTTCCGTTTTTGTCATTTTTCGCTTGTTTTCACATACTTCTCGTTCCATCCATCAATATAGTCCTACAAACACAAATTGTATCGAATTAAGCCATATTTCAACACATACATCCACAATTGTCCATGTTTTGTGGCCTAAATAAGTGTGTAAAACGCACTTATCATTATGCTTTTTCTTGTATTAAATCTATGATGTTCAATCAATCTTAAATAATCTTGAAATTTCTATGATGACTGGTTAACTTTTATGGCTTTGTTTTTTGCAGATATTTGAAGAGAAGTTGGCTGGTAAACGATGTTGCAAAACAATTACACTTTGCATAATAGATTTCAGAAATTGTTGTTCATTCCAAGATTATTGGTGTAGGGCAGCGGCAAAATCAATTCTTTGAAAAAGTTATACTAGTAAAAGAGATGCATTCATGCACTTTGAAAATTTCTTATGTGATTCTCTTGCATTCAATCGCAATTTACTCTTAAAGCAATTATACTAATGCACTTTTATTATAAAATCGTGAAAATTGTGTAATACCACATGGATGGATTATTCTTAACTTTTGGGTCCATGTTGGGAAATTTTTTAAGTGGTCTTTTTTTTATTATAACTCCGTTTGATTCACATTATTTGTAGAATGAGGCTGAAAAATATAGTCGTTATAAATCGTACATAAAAGATGAAAAATAAAAAATGATGACTGAATGTGATTGATAACGATCATATTTTTCATTTTTATAGAAGAAAAAAAAGAATCAAACGAGGCCTTAGATTCCCATTTTTCCTCCATATTGAAATGGAATATCAATTTTAACTTTATTATAAATAGACCATCTCTAACTTTTCTCTAAGGGTTCGTTTGATTGCCATGGAAAATGTCTTTTTTTCCATGGAAATTCCCACTTTTACGTTGTTTGATTGACATTTTTTTCCATGGAAAATATTTTCCCACTTTTGATCATGTGACCACATTTTTCACGAAATCAAGGAAAATATTTTCTTTGGGTTGGGTAGCATTTTATTTTCCACGGAATTCAACTCTCCTATCTACACACGTACCCTATTTCTCTCTCTTTCTCTCTGCACCCACGTACAAAGCCCTCTTTCATCTCTCACCCAACAAACCAGACAGAACCAGAAAGAAGAAGAAATCGAAGACCCATAATTGAGAAAAGCTTCAAGAAGAACTACAGGACATTGAAAACATGTAATTTTTCAAATTTTGTGTGTTTAATTCAATACCAAGAATGCTGTAGCCATAGTTTACTTTTTCAGTTTAAATTTTCAGAAGACTTTTTGAGTTTTTTTGTGGTTTGAAACTGGGACGTCTTCTGTGAAAGAGATTAGTGGGTTTGTTGTCTTCTGTAACTGAAGCTGGTGAGGAAGGCCCTCAGGCGGTGGCTGCTCTTGCCATTAACAGTTCTTGCCCAGTATCCAAAAAGGGCCCTTTGGAAGAATGTAATCCGTTAACTTTAATCTAAATAGCTCCTTCATTTCTGTCATTTAAACTCAAATGACCAATCCTTTCAGTGTAAGCCCATCTATTCAGTGTAGCCTGCATATTTTAAAAGCAAAAAAGAGGGGGGAGAGAGAGAGAAGAAAAGTACCATCGGGGAATATAGTAGTTGCACCACCCTCATAAAACCAATCAAATTCTTTCTGGCGCAATAGAAAAATCCCTCTCAGGACCATGCCTGCGAGTCTGTGACCTTGCAAAAATGATATTGAAAGTTTATCCTTAATGAACTGGTATTAAATTATAACCTCTTCAAAGAGAAAAGTAGGAACAAGAAGAAATGAAAAACCTTGTCCGGATGTGATTGGCTATAGGCATTGGGAATAACTCTACTCTTATATTTGGCATTTGGGATCTATTAACACGTCTTTGTCACAATCCTTTTTAGAGTGTGTTTTAGACATTTTTTTCTTAAAAATGAGTTTTGTAATAGCGATTTTTGAAATGTGTGGTTAAAAAAAATATGAAAAAAGTTTTAGGTTTACATGCAAATTTATTGGAAGAATGTGTGGCGGAAAATGAGTTGGGAAAAAAAAAATAAGTTTTTAGAGAGTGGGTTCAAACAGGGGCTTAAAATTATGCATCAGTTGACAAATGTTATAGACATTTTTACATGGCATAAAGGCGACACTGAGCTCTTGGAGTAGCTACTAGCGGGTGAGAATGGACATATTCATGGATAAGTAATGTCGAATGTTTTGTCTATTGTTCCGATGTAAAATAAAAGGGCTTTCCTTCAAATGAATGGTGTTCAACAGTAACCAAATATGCAAAACTTCGTTGGGTATCCTTTGACACTTGTCAATGCCATTGTTCTTGCGGAAAGTTTAAAGGAAAAAGAATCTGTTTTTACCTCCATTTACATTGTTCAGTTACATTTTTAACAATTCATATTATATGAAAGATTCTAACAAGTTCTTTTTTTTTTCAGATGAAAATATGAATGAAGTTGACGGTCAAAATGAGGATATAGATCCAATCCCAGTTTGTGCTCCTAAGCGTAACGTCAAAGGAGGAACCAACAAAATTCGACGACGACGTACCCAGCCTAATGATGAGAGTCTCAATGCCGTATCAAGCATTGCTGAATCGTCTAAAAAAATTGCTAATGCTATGGAGATTCAATCAACGTTAGATACGCTAAACCACATCAATTGACAATTGGTTCTAGACAAATTACAAAGCATGAACATTGAGAAGCATGACATAATGCAAGTCATGAAAGTATTTCGATTGGATGAGAATCTGGCTAGAGTATTTATGAGCTTGATTGATGAAGAATTCATGCGTGATTTGGTATTTGAGAACCTTGGTCGTGATCCGCCTCTAATACTTTAAGATGACGTTCTTGAATAATTCAACATACATATGTAAAAGTATGATATTTATGTTGATTTAAATTGCTACTTTTTTACAATAGAGATTTTTTTATTTTTGTTATTTGTTATTCTTATGTTATACATTGGAAAAAATCTGATCATTATGCATGGAATTGATTATTTGATAATTACTTTTGATTGGAATTAAGAATAATTAATTCACCAATAAGAGTAGAAATCTGAATTTGTAAGGCCATTTTCCTTATTTGTTATAAATTTTATTATTTTCTATCGCATTATCGTCGAAATATGTCTTTTTTAAATATCATAATCACGGTGTGCATGCAATATTAACTTAACTATAAAGATACAATTGTATAGTATTTCTTAAAATTGATTGACAATTTTCATGGAAAAAAGTGACAATTTTCATAGAAAAAAGTGATTATCAAACAAGTAAAATTGGAAAAAATGACCATTTTCATGGAAAATAATGTCTATCAAACACAAAAAAATGGAAAATTGCAACATTTTTAAAGTGGAAAATTAAGGCAATCAAACACATGTAATTAATAATTTCCTCGGAATTAATTTCTAGGCAATTGAATTACCTAGAAAATATTTTCTTTCCATGCAATTTTCATGCTTGCAATCAAATGCACCCTAAGTGCAACATGTGCCAACTTGTCAAGTTGTCAAAATGACAAATTATGCTTTAGACTCCATTATGGAGACATTCACGACGTTGTTATCACGTGAATTATTTGTGAAGTTATATTGAATAAGAACAAAAAAATTGAATATGAAACTTTATTTAATTTCATTCATCGTGAAAATTGAATTGTTTCTTTTAAATTTGATTTTACTTTCTTTTTTTTTTTATTACTCTTGTACAATTATTTTTAATGATTTGAATCTATCTAATAAATTTGAAAACTATTTCAACGAATTCTTAAATCAAGATGGATGTTTGCCTAAAAACATGTGAAGGTAAGATAACGAAGTAACAAATATTTAAATATTTTTGTCACTGGAGATCATGTAAATATAATAAAATATTATTATTTTCTTTCACTCTTCTATTTTTTTCTCTATCTTCACATCATATAATATATCTAATTATTATAAATTGGGGTCCGTTGCTATTGTACACATCATTCATTTTCTCCCCAACTTTAAAATGTTCCCTCACGTTTACAATGTTGAACCACTCTTTTTGATAGAGTGTCAAAGAATAGATAATAAACAATTATTAACAAGCCCCGTGTGTTGTGAGTTGTAATTTTTTTTTTTTTCAAGGACAAATATTAATTTATGTTGGTCTCTATTTTTTTAAAAAATTATTTTCAACCATGTATTCTTTCATAAAATAATATTATATGTAAATCGATAAAAAAAAATTTATTTTTTAACTGTACATTCTCAAAAAAATAAATAAATAAATAAAAATTAAGACTCATTTTTCCCAAATTTCATTAAAATGGACCCAAAGAATGGCTTAATATAATAATGCAAATGAGAAGAAATATAATTAACATCACATCAAATGGTCCCATGTTAGAAAATCGATTTTTACATGACATCATAAATAGGGAATTAAGCTGCAAAATTGATTTAAAGCTTTTCTACAACAAATGTCAGTAATGGAAAGGTAATGCTATCCTTATAGAAGTGGAGCTTTAGATACACACAAAGAGGGGGGGGGGGGGGGAATTTGAAACGAATATTTTAATCAAGTCGGCCCCACATCGGGACCCACCTCATGTGAGGGTCGGTAAGAGTTCTGTGAACCGACCCTCTGTACACTCAGCTTAATCCTAATGGAAATGTCCACAATTGAAGACTTGTCCGTACATATTAAATGCATCCACAATTGTTATCTGCATTCAATTAAAATTTAAATCCCACAATGCAAGTTGTGCCATAAAATTACAATTGGTTTAATTTATTTTTTTACTGCACGTCCATTTTATTTTACCTTGGTCTTGCTGCAGTTTTGAAAATCGCTGCCGAACCATGTTTCATTTTGAGCCCTTGCTTGACGTGGGTGTGTCGCAGGTCCACAAACGAGCCCCCTCGCAGCTGAATCGAGAATGTTGAAACTTGAAAATTCATAATATATCTGAAGATATTAGAAAACAAGACATAATAGTTCTTTAGGTTGGTTGTTGATGTGAAATAGTCCTATAAAAAATGACCTCAGAGCAACTGCAAAGCATTTTATGGATTTCATTCTATGTAAATAAGTTAAAAGATTTGTTGTATACGTAGTATTTGTTAAATTTGACTCATTAATTTCGGTTGGATATTTGGAAAAAATATTGTTTCGTTTATTCTACCTCTTTTTTTATAATATTTTAATATTTAAGAATATTGTTAGGGTTTTGATATGTTCTCTATATATAGTTGACTCTTTTTACAAGTTAGACACATTTTACAAGTTAAATAATATTGTAAACACAATGTTCTATGTATTTTTTCTTCATTATTATTAAATTTTCAATCTATTTACCAATGTTTTTTTGTGTTGTGATCGTTAATTCATATTTTATCATATATCTCACTTGCTATTAATAAGTAATATCGTTCAACAAATCACTATAACAAAAAATGCATTTTGCAACGTTTGAAAAATATTGCTAAAGATTTTGCAAAGTTTGGACGTGTGTTGCAAACCTCAGTATTGCCGTAGAGTGGATGAATACGGCAACGTTTTTTGATCGTTCCGAAAGATTTTTGACAACGTTTAAATGTCAAAAGGTCACTTTTAGCAACATTTTTTAAACGTAGAAAATATTGTCAAAATGTCACTTTCAGCAACGTTTTATAAACATTGCTAAAATGGTCACTTTTTAAACGTTGTCGAAACGTTCCTTTTGGCAACGTTTTCAGCAACGTTTTATAAACATTGCTAAAATGGTCACTTTTTAAACGTTGTCGAAACGTTCCTTTTGGCAACGTTTATAAAACGTTGCCGAAATATTGTATTTTATTAATAAATATTTTGCTGTTCTTCGCGTTATTTGTAATTATTTCACCTATTTTTACTAATACCAATATATAGTACATGAAACTGAATTGTAAATTAACATTTATAAAACAGAAATTTTTTGATAGTACATGAAACTGAGATTAAAATTTCATTACATATTTTTAAATCAAACAAAATATAAAATGGAAATAAACGTCTTCTTCTTGCATCTTCATTTCATCAAACTACCTTGAAAGCTACTATTGTCCATTTTATACAAGATTTGACTGTACAAATATAGGAGCTCTGCTTAGTTATTTACAAGGAAAATGAGATATAATAACGTCCTGTTTCTCCAAATATATCAAGTCAAACATTAAAATTCATTTTATAGAGAAAGTAGTACCAATTAGACTTATACATTGTAAAAAATAAAAACTACCAATGGATTCATGCTACTGTGAACTTTATGAAATGATAGCAAAACTTGATTCATAACTCATCTCATATATGTAAAAAAAACTAGAATTGATTTCGAAAATAGAAATAGATTCACACATATGTGTAATTAGTCCACGAAACATATATTCATCAAATAAGTCTAATATTGCTCTTTGGTCAAGCAACAGTACTTCCCATGGCTTCACTAATAAAATGCACTAATGATATTCTTCGAAAGATTTTTTAAACACTATCTATTTTATTTGTGAGATAAAAATTTTAAAACAATTTACATTGACTAAAAATTCTTCCATAAGCATATGTTGCTTTATTACTACTTTACATTGACTGAAAATGTTCCCCATAAGCACGTGTTGCTTTATTACTACTTCACATTGACCGAAAATGCTCCCATAAAGCATGCGTTGCTTTATTACTACTTTAATACACAATCATTTTCTGATTTTAATTCCTAAATATTCTTAATTCAATAATAGTGAATATCATACTTTAAAAAAAAAAAAAAAACACCAAGGAATAATTCTTAATCCACGTTTTAATAGATTTAAGATTTTCATGAATTTCATAATTTTGAATAGGATTCCACGTAGTTCATAAGACTAACAGATTTTTAGATTTTAAAATTTTAAAACTAACCTTTTGCACATCTTAACTTTAAAGGTATATGAAAGTAGTGTTTTAATTTTAAGTTATTAAACAAGTTATATAACGTGCATTATATCCCAATATATGAGAAAGAGAACATTTATTTTTTAAAGTTATCCAAACTATTTTTTGTGTACGAAGGAGATGCTTTGAGTACAGAGTTAACGTGAAAGCAAGATAATGTTGCATGCATGGGCGGACATGGGGGTGGCAGGGATGGATCTAGAAAAAAATTTAACACAAGGTAATACGGAAAAAAAAAAAAAAAAATTAGCACGAATTAATATGAAAATAATAAAAATTTATTAGTATTTGGACTGGAGGGCCGGGGTAAATCCACCCCTGGGGGTGGCATATAGGGTCAATTTACCCCCCAATTTTAAATAGAAAAAAAAAATTGTTTAGTTTTTGTTTTTGTTTTTTTTCCTGTTTAGCTTTTTTTTTTTTTTTTTTTTATTATAAAATATACTATAAATTTTGATTGTGACCTCCTAACCTAAGTTGTCTGGGTCCGCCCTGGTTGCATGCACTAAATAAAAGAGAACATTCATTCTATGATTATTGGCGTAGGGCTGGGGAAAAAAAAAAACTATTCTTTTAGAAGTTATACTAGTAAAAGAGATGCATTAATCCCGTTTATTTCAAAAATTTCTTACGAGATAAAGCTCATCTTCATGTTCGAATGATTGTTGCATCAAATATTAAATGCAATTATGCTTAGTATAAGGGTTTTGCTACATGTACAGTCACATTGCACAGAAAATTTGTCAGCCCCCTCACAAATAGGGAGGCCCACGATTTTTTTTAAAAATCATGGGCCCCCCCTATTTGTGAGGGGTGTCAAATTTTCTGTGCAATGTGACTATACAAATAGATTTTTCCTTAGTATAATTAGCAATGCGCCTGAGTCCTAACCACGCAATGTTTTAGTCAATTCATGTGATGCTATTATATTAAAAAATAAAAATGCGCTACATTAATTATCTTAAGTCCACATTATATGATTCTCTTCGCATCCAAATCCAATTTATTAATAAAGCAATTAAACTAATCCATTTTTATAATAGCATCGTGAACATTGTGCAATACCACGTGGATGGATTCTTAACTTTTGTGTCTATGTTGGGGAATTTTTTTTAACAAACATGCTACTTATATGTACAGTTTTCTTTACAGATTTTTTCACATATGTTGAGGTGACACGCACCTCAATCATTGATTTGAATTTTATTTATTCAAATCAAAGGCATGCAACCTCAGCATCTACAAAAAATCTGTTAAAACATTTTTATACAAATAGCTTAATTCATTTTTTTTTGAATGGCCTCTCTTTTAATATTGGAATGGAATATCAATTTTAACTTTATTACAAATAAAATTTGTGACTTTTCTTTGAGTGCAATACGTGTTGACTTGTCAATTGATCGAATTGACGAGCAATACTATTATTTTCTTTCTATCTTCTATTTCTTCTCTATTTCCACGCAACGTATTACATCTACATTATTCTAAAAGAATAATTCTGAACGTACAAAATTATTCATACAGAAGAAAAATAGGATACTCTCATGGGGTGGGCCCATGTGAGTTTTATATTGGGAAAAAAGAAATCATCCCCCTGCGTGTGTGTGTGTGTTTTGAATACTTGTAACTTTTCTGTGGGAAATTTCATGTATGCATAGACTTGTTCATTCTAAAGCGGTCATACATTTTCTCTCTTAAAATATTTATAATATTGAACGAATCTTTTGGAAAAGGGTGTAAAAGGATAGATAATAAACAATTAACTAGACCTCGTGTGTTGTGAGTAGTGATATTTTATTCTTCAAGTACAAATGTTAATATAATAATGCACAGGAGATGGCAATTAAGAATTATGTGCGCATGAATAACCAGAGATTACTATTATGTACACTATCTTTTTATGAAAAAAACTGAAAGAAATATTTTATTCCAAATATGGATTTGATATTTTGGAAAATATTATTACTGGTCTAATAAATAATAGTTTATCCGTTTTATTTTATATTGTTTAATATTATTTAATTAGTTTGATCAAACATGCCATTAAAGCTGAAAATTCCTAAAAATAAAAAGGGTTTTGCTAGAGTCACTTGCGGGGGCGCATGTTTGTCTAAGGCCCATGTGGCCCTGGACGAATGGCAAAACTCAAATAAAAATAGAGATGAAGATAAAGAAAAATCAATGCTCTAAAAACATAAACAAAATCAAATAATTTGTTGAGTTAATTAGTATATCTAAAAACTCTCAAGCTAATTGAATGAGAGAATCTCCTTCCTTGAACTCGACCTAGCGGCCGCAAATCCTCCCCTCAAAGTCAGCGCCCAACCAGCCTCCCAACGGCACCAATTGGATGGAGGGGGCGCCTCCTCTTCGCCCGCCTGCCAAGGCAGTGGGGGGGACTGCCACCTACGCGTCTATGGTCCAGGCTCGACCTCAACATATTCCGGAAGTGAAGATTGATATGAGACAACCTAAGGAGAGTGATGGAGCCGTCTGGTTCCATTTCTCAAAAACAGAACTGGAGCAGGCAGCCTTACCGTTTCGTTTTTCTGTTGTGTTAAAATTCCTGAAACGTCGACCCACGCTGGACCAGATCCGGCTTTTCATCAAGTCCCGCTGGGGAATTAAGGGCTTCTTCTCGGTGAGCACCATGCAGCGACCACGTAATGTGTTCATCAGATTCTCGACAGAGGAAGATTTTGGTGCTGCATGCGCCCGAGAATCTGCAGACATAGAAGGCTCTCCATACCGACTCTTTATTTGGTCCCAAGACTTTGATGAGCACCAAGAATCTCCTTTGGTTCCGGTATGGGTTTTCCTCCCAGGATTACCGTCCCACTTCTATCACGAATCTATGTTGCGCATCATTGCCAGAGCCTTTGGACTCTTCTTGAAACGGGATAATTTTACGGCGTGCGCTTCCCGTACTGATGGGGCTCGCGTCTGCGTGGAGATTGACATATCCAAACCCCTGGTCGAATCCTTCTGGCTAGGGGTCCCCTTTCACTCATCTAGCCGCCATCAAGAAGTAATCTACGAAAAACTCCCTTTATTCTGCCATTGGTGTAGAGGGCAAGGACATCTGGAGGGACAATGCCAAAAGAAAAAGGAGGCAGCGAGATCCAATAAATCTGAGACTCTTCCAAAGTTGCCTAGAAAGACATGGCGGAGAAAAGAAGATGTAGTTGGTTCGGCACCAGAGCAGAAGAGCATATGATTGAACAGGGAAACAGAAACGCAGAAAAGAGGTTGAGGCTTTTACAGCGTAATACTGTGATACCATCTGCCATGACCATGTTTGTGACTTGCGAGTAGGGAAGGACGAATTGCAATGAATATAGGTAAGGTGTGTGATCTGACTGGGGAAGAAAATACCCAACCTGCAATGACCGTGACGGGGGAGACAAGTATAGTGGAAAACAACACTGATTTTACGGAAACCAACAACGGGGGTCTGAGCCTGGTTGCTACGGAAATTATGGAGGAAAATAGGGGATCAAAAGATGACGTCCTGGAACAAGCAATATTGAGGGGGGATGCTGATGTTGTTCAAGAGGTCCTGGTCATTGACATTTTGGACAATATTGCTGAACTAGTTATCAAAGGACAACCTCTTCCTCAGATTCCACAAAACATAGACGTTCTACAGAATGAAAACCAGATTATCGAGCATCAGACTACATCAGAAGGTGAAAATGAATTACCTGAACTTGAACTTCTGAATTACGATACGGATCCAATAATGACAGGATCTATGAAGAGAGGAAGAGGCAAACCCCGGAAAAAGGTGAACCTAGGAATAACAACTAGGTCCAAAAAATCTTCTCAATGTTGAATATTATTGTATGGAATGTAAGGGGAGTGGTGTCTTCTAAGCGAAGGTTAATGGAACTAAAAAATCAATACAATCCTTCTATTTTAGTATTAATGGAACCTTTCGTTTATGTTGGAAAAATTGCAAGATGGGCTAAACGGCTACGATTTCCACATTACATTTCAAATGTTACAGAGGGAGGCAAAATCTGGATGTTCTGGGTTGAGGAGCTGGTTTTTTCACTAATACACTTATCGGAACAAATGATATCTGGCTAGTTTTCATTGGGAAACAGCATGTTGCTTACATCGTTCGTTTATGCAAGTTGTATTCAGAGGTGCAGAAGGGATCTATGGGATCAATTGAAAATGCTGGACAGTAGAAATTCAGGATGGTTGGTAGGTGGAGATTTCAACATTGTTCGGTCCAATGACGAAAAACTGGGTGGATTATACTCACCTTCGACGGCTATGAGGGAGTTTAACACATTTATTCACAATACAGGCTTGTTGGATAATCCGTTTGATGGGCCGAAGCTTTCATGGTGTAACGGTAGACAAGGCACTCGTCGTATTTGGGCTCGCCCAGACCGTATGATGGTAAACCAGAATTTTAAAAATCAGTTTTCAGCAGTGGCTTTATCCTATCTTGATCGGACAACCTCCGACCACTGCCCGATGGTTTTACGCTGCATGGATAACGTAAACCAGACATGCCCTCGACCGTTCAGGTTCCTTCGCATGTGGTGCTCCCATACGGACTTCCTACCTCTAGTGAGCCGAATCTGGGAAGCCAAAGTTACTGGTTCCCCAATGGTGCGACTTGGACAGAAGCTTCGATTATTGAAGAAGGAGTTAAAAACCTGGAACAACGAGGTTTTTGGAAGGGTGCAACAAGAGGTATGTTTTTTCGAAGATAAACTAAACAACCTGGAAAACTCCTTGATAGAGGAATTCTCACTGGAAACTGAAAAAAATCTATTGGAATGCCGAAGTCAATATGAAGGATGGCTCGAATGGAATGTTGATATGGAGCTTTGTGAAAATTTCGAGGAATTTTTTGTACTGTTGCTCCCATTTATGCTTTTTCAACCTCTGAGGAAATGGAATTGGTGGCTCGTAAGGATTGATCGGGGCAGGTGTTTTATTCTGTGATGTATCTGAACCTTCCCTTGGAGATGTCTCTTTTGTCTGTTCAGCTTTTTCTTTCTCTGAAGACGATAGTGTATCTTTGTTTTCACCCGGTCTCTTCACAGTGATCTCTGGTAGTTGAACCCCACTTCTTGTAGTAATGGCTTGACATTGTTCCCTGGGATTCACTTCGGTATTGCTGGGTAGAGTTCCTGGTGCCCTGCTTGTCATAGCAAGTGCCATCTGCCCCATTTGAATCTCCAAATTTTTAATTGCAGAATTTTGTTCTTGGAGAGTGGCTTCTGTCTTCTTCATAAATTGATTGTTGGATTTCATGTACTGATGAACTGTTTCTATGAATTTTCCAAGCACTTCTTCCAACTGTGGCTTTTTCTCCTGCTGCTGAAATTGATCATGTGGTCTATTCCGGTTTTGATTACTCCACGAGAAATTTTGGTACTTTCTCCACCCCGGATTATATGTCTTAGAATTCGGGTTGTTCTGCTGGCGTTGACCCCATTATACATAATCCACATGCTCTACCTCCTGTATGAGAATTGGACAGTTTGAAGTAGTGTGATCAGCTCCACACTCCCCACAACTTGGTTTCTTGACAGTTGCTGCATTGGCGGTCTATGACATGCTTTCAACCTTATGGAATAGTGAATCAATCTTCGCTGACAAAGCTGAATAAGTATCCACCTCGAACAAACCCGGTGCCTTCTTCTGAACTGCTCGTTCTGAAGACCACATGGCTGAAGTAGTAGCCACAGTCTCAAATAGCTTCAGTGCATCATCAACTGTCCTAGTATACATCGACCCATTAGATGAAGAATCTATATTGCTTTTGAAAGACGGAAGCAATCCTGCGTAGAAGTATTAGACCTGGAGTCCCTTGCTGATACCGTGATGTAGACACTTTCGAAGCATGTTCTTGAACCTGTTCCAAGCCTCATCAAATGATTCAGAATCCCCTTGACAGAAAATAGAGATATCATGCTTCAGTTTTGCAATCTTGGCTGGTGGAAAGAACTTGGTACAGAACTTTTGAGCAAGATCATTCCATGTGGTGATACTAGCAATCAGTTGAGAATCTAGTCATTCAAGTGCTTTGTCACGCAATGTGTGTGGAAATAGCCTCAAACGGATAGCATCATCTGAGATACCCTGATATCTAAAGTGTTGGCACATCTCTAAGAATCTAGAGACGTGCGTATGTGGGTTTTCCTCAGCTCTCCCATAAAACTGATGCCCATTTTGAAACAGGTGTATCACGTTGGTCTTCAGTTGAAAATTTGGTTGTCCAAACGGTGGATACACGATGCTGGACTGACTCTGAATGATTTAGGGAATCATGAAATCCCCTACAAGCATGTTTCCTTCGTCGATTGCTTCCTCCTCGTTAGTCGAAATTACTGGATTTTGTCGTTCGTCAGCCATTTGCTGTTGTTGTGCTATTCTAGTTTCTCTTTGCAATTGGCGAAAAGTACGCTCGATTTTTGGATCAGCTGGAATCAAGTCCCCTCCAGTCGATCTTAGAATGCAAATTTGAAATAGCCAAAATTGCCCAAAAATAAGCAAAAGTCGAAATAATGAAGTTCAACAAGTTATCTGACTAAACTAAATTCAAAATAAAAGAAAAATGTTCGAATTAGTGTCTAAATAACTAAAATTAAACTAAAACTCACTCCTCGGCAACGGCGACAAAAACTTGTTCACGAAAATACCGTTCGATTTAAAACCACCGCAAGTGTACGGTTCGTTGCAAGTAATAAAGTGGACTTTTAGAGTCCAGATTGTCGATCCCACAGAGATTGAGTAGGTTAATGTTAATTAGCTCGACCTTAACCGAAACAAGATAAGTTTTTGATGTGTTTTTATACTAAAGACTACACAAACTAAATTATGAAAACTACTATGAATGAGTTTGGTAAACTAAATGCAAATTATCCTAGAATGCAATATGAAAGCCGAATGCAAATTTTATGAAATTAATATAATAAAAGCGCACTAGGATCCCGAATCACCAAACAAGTTCACTTTTAACTCCTATTTTACAAATTAATGACACGATGAATTGATTGAAGAATCAATGTTTCTAACTTATCCAACAATCTCTTTCGAGTAGAATTAAACATATTCTAGCATACCATTTGACTATATTTCTATGACAAATGCAATATACAAGAATGCATAACGTTTTGTAAACACTTAGAGATTTACGCAAAGCATAGCGGTATATTTCTATCCCCTATCGGACCTTACGAAGATTTATACCTTGTTAAATCTATTTCCCTTCTTTCGAATGCATAAAATAGATCACATAAACTCACATAATCACATGCATTTAATTATGGAGACAATAAATTGTATATAAATCATTCAACATCCATCAAACGTGTTTAAATATCAAATTGCAAAATAGAAATTACAAAATCACATTGTGAGATTCATCGTTCACCTAGTACATGAAAAACTAGCCTAACATGATAGAAGTAAGAAAACAAAATAAATAGGTTGGAGACGACATCACCCTTTTAATTCTTGAGTTAAATCTTGAATTTTGGGATGAATTTTCTTCTCCTTCCTTATTGTCTTGCTTTCCAATGTGTAGAATATGTCAAAAATATGCGTAGCCCCCGTTTCTGGTCGAGTTTAGGGTTATATAGAAGTCCAAGATCGAGTTTTCATAGGTGTTTAACTTAAAAAAAGAAACCAGAATTTTCGGGTCAGAAATGAACCAAGCGACCGCTTGGTTATGAGCCAAGCGACCGCTTTGTTTGTAAAATTTGCCTCCTAGATTCCTTGAATGTACTTGGGCGACCGCTTGGGATTTGTTCCAAGCGACCGCTAGGAATAACTTTTTTCTCCGCTGGACAGCTTTCAGTATTTTGGTATTAACTATCACTAGCGATGTCCGATTGAAGTAATTCAAAGTGAATTGAAAATATAACTCAAAGAGGTACAACTTTGATTCAGACATCATCGTCCAATTCGATCATTTATCATGTCAAAAATGGGTCTCAATAAGAGGCTCAAAACCGGTGCATAACTTTTCGATTAGAAATTGATGTGTGATCATACTTTGACGATATTTCATCCCTTTGACGTCTTCTTTCAACCAATTGACTCCTAGTACTCTCAGATCTTCATCGTTTGGTTCGACACAACTTTTGAATATTTACACGTTAGTCCTTGAACTTTCCTTTTCTTCCGTTTTTGTCCTTTTTCGCTCGTTTTCACATACTTCTCGTTCCATCCATCAATATAGTCCTACAAACACAAATTGTATCGAATTAAGCCATATTTCAACACATATATCCACAATTGTCCATGTTTTGTGGGAATAAGTGAGTAAAACGCACTTATCATTATGTTTTTTCTTGTATTAAATCTATGATGTTCAATCAATCTTAAATAATCTTGAAATTTCTATGATGACTGGTTAACTTTTATGGCTTTGTTTTTTGCAGATATTTGAAGAGAAGTTGGCTGGTAAACGATGTTGCAAAACAATTACACTTTGCATAATAGATTTCAGAAATTGTTGTTCATTCCAAGATTATTGGTGTAGGGCAGCGGCAAAATCAATTCTTTGAAAAAGTTATACTAGTAAAAGAGATGCATTCATGCACTTTGAAAATTTCTTATGTGATTCTCTTGCATTCAATCCCAATTTACTCTTAAAGCAATTATACTAATGCACTTTTATTATAAAATCGTGAAAATTGTGTAATACCACATGGATGGATTATTCTTAACTTTTGGGTCCATGTTGGGAAATTTTTTAAGTGGTCTTTTTTTATTATAACTCCGTTTGATTCACATTATTTGTAGAATGAGGCTGAAAAGTATAGTCGTTATAAATCGTACATAAAAGATGAAAAATAAAAAATGATGACTGAATGTGATTGATAACGATCATATTTTTCATTTTTATAGAAAAAAAATAAGAATCAAACGAGGCCTTAGATTCCCATTTTTCCTCCATATTGAAATGGAATATCAATTTTAACTTTATTATAAATAGACCATCTCTAACTTTTCTCTAAGGGTTCGTTTGATTGCCATGGAAAATGTCTTTTTTTCCATGGAAATTCCCACTTTTACGTTGTTTGATTGACATTTTTTTTCATGGAAAATATTTTCCCACTTTTGATCATGTGACCACATTTTTCACGAAATCAAGGAAAATATTTTCTTTGGGTTGGGTAGCATTTTATTTTCCACGGAATTCAACTCTCCTATCTACACACGTACCCTATTTCTCTCTCTTTCTCTCTGCATCCACGTACAAAGCCCTCTTTCATCTCTCACCCAACGAACCAGACAGAACCAGAAAGAAGAAGAAATCGAAGACCCATAATTGAGAAAAGCTTCAAGAAGAACTACAGGACATTGAAAACATGTAATTTTTCAAATTTTGTGTGTTTAATTCAATACCAAGAACGCTGTAGCCATAGTTTACTTTTTCAGTTTAAATTTTCAGAAGACTTTTTGAGTTTTTTTGTGGTTTGAAACTGGGACGGCTTCTGTGAAAGAGATTAGTGGGTTTGTTGTCTTCTGTAACTGAAGCTGGTGAGGAAGGCCCTCAGGCGGTGGCTGCTCTTGCCATTAACAGTTCTTGCCCAGTATCCAAAAAGGGCCCTTTAGAAGAATGTAATCCGTTAACTTTAATCTAAATAGCTCCTTCATTTCTGTCATTTAAACTCAAATGACCAATCGTTTCAGTGTAAACCCATCTATTCAGTGTAGCCTGCATATTTTAAAAGCAAAAAAGAGGGGGGAGAGAGAGAGAGAGAGAGAGAGAGAGAGAGAGAGAAGAAAAGTACCATCGGGGAATATAGTAACTGCACCACCCTCATAAAACCAATCAAATTCTTTCTGGCGCAATAGAAAAATCCCTCTCAGGACCATGCCTGTGAGTCTGTGATCTTGCAAAAATGATATTGAAAGTTTATCCTTAATGAACTGGTATTAAATTATAACCTCTTCAAAGAGAAAAGTAGGAACAAGAAGAAATGAAAAACCTTGTCCGGATGTGATTGGCTATAGGCATTGGGAATAACTCTACTCTTATATTTGGCATTTGGGATCTATTAACACGTCTTTGTCACAATCCTTTTTAGAGTGTGTTTTAGACATTTTTTCTTAAAAATGAGTTTTGTAATAGCGATTTTTGAAATGTGTGGTTAAAAAAAATATGAAAAAAGTTTTAGGTTTACATGCAAATTTATTGGAAGAATGTGTGGCGGAAAATGAGTTGGGAAAAAAAAAAAGTTTTTAGAGAGTGGGTTCAAACAGGGGCTTAAAATTATGCATCAGTTGACAAATGTTATAGACATTTTTACATGGCATAAAGGCGACACTGAGCTCTTGGAGTAGCTACTAGCGGGTGAGAATGGACATATTCATGGATAAGTAATGTCGAATGTTTTGTCTATTGTTCCGATGTAAAATAAAAGGGCTTTCCTTCAAATGAATGGTGTTCAACAGTTACCAAATATGCAAAACTTTGTTGGGTATCCTTTGACACTTGTCAATGCCATTGTTCTTGCGGAAAGTTTAAAGGAAAAAGAATCTGTTTTTACCTCCATTTACATTGTTCAGTTACATTTTTAACAATTCATATTATATGAAAGATTCTAACAAGTTTTTTTTTTTTTTGAGATGAAAATATGAATGAAGTTGACGGTCAAAATGAGGATATAGATCCAATCCCAGTTTGTGCTCCTAAGCGTAACGTCAAAGGAGGAACCAACAAAATTCGACGACGACGTACCCAGCCTAATGATGAGAGTCTCAATGTCGTATCAAGCATTGCTGAATCGTCTAAAAAAATTGCTAATGCTATGGAGATTCAAGCAACGTTAGATACGCTAAACCACATCAATTGGCAATTGGTTCTAGACAAATTACAAAGCATGAACATTGAGAAGCATGACATAATGCAAGTCATGAAAGTATTTCGATTGGATGAGAGTCTGGCTAGAGTATTTATGAGCTTGATTGATGAAGAATTCATGCGTGATTTGGTATTTGAGAACCTTGGTCGTGATCCGCCTCCAATACTTTAAGATGACGTGCTTGAATAATTCAACATACATATGTAAAAGTATGATATTTATGTTGATTTAAATTGCTACTTTTTTACAATAGAGATTTTTTTATTTTTGTTATTTGTTATTCTTATGTTATACATTGGACAAAATCTGATCATTATGCATGGAATTGATTATTTGATAATTACTTTTGATTGGAATTAAGAATAATTAATTCACAAATAAGAGTAGAAATCTGAATTTGTAAGGCCATTTTCCTTATTTGTTATAAATTTTATTATTTTCTATCGTATTATCGTCGAAATATGTCTTTTTTAAATATCATAATCATGGTGTGCATGCAATATTAACTTAACTATAAAGATACAATTGTATAGTATTTCTAAAAATTGATTGACAATTTTCATGAAAAAAAGTGACAATTTTCATAGAAAAAAGTGATTATCAAACAAGTAAAATTGGAAAAAATGACCATTTTCATGGAAAATAATGTCTATCAAACACAAAAAAATGGAAAATTGCAACATTTTTAAAGTGGAAAATTAAGGCAATCAGACACATGTAATTAATAATTTCCTCGAAATTAATTTCTAGGCAATTGAATTACCTAGAAAATTTTTCTTTCCATGCAATTTTCATGCTTGCAATCAAACGCACCCTAAGTGCAACATGTGCCAACTTGTCAAGTTGTCAAAATGACAAATTATGCTTTAGACTCCATTATGGAGACATTCACGACGTTGTTATCACGTGAATTATTTGTGAAGTTATATTGAATAAGAACAAAAAAATTGAATATGAAACTTTATTTAATTTCATTCATCGTGAAAATTGAATTGTTTCCTTTAAATTTGATTTTACTTTTTTTTTTTTTTATTACTCTTGTACAATTATTTTTAATGATTTGAATCTATCTAATAAATTTGAAAACTATTTCAACGAATTCTTAAATCAAGATGGATGTTTGCCTAAAAACATGTGAAGGTAAGATAACGAAGTAACAAATATTTAAATATTTTTGTCACTGGAGATCATGTAAATATAATAAAATATTATTATTTTCTTTCACTCTTCTATTTTTTTCTCTATCTTCACATCATATAATGTATCTAATTATTATAAATTGGGGTCCGTTGCTATTGTACACATCATTCATTTTCTCCCCAACTTTAAAATGTTCCCTCACGTTTACAATGTTGAACCACTCTTTTTGATAGAGTGTCAAAGAATAGATAATAAACAATTATTAACAAGCCCCGTGTGTTGTGAGTTGTAATTTTTTTTTTTTTTTTTTCAAGGACAAATATTAATTTATGTTGGTCTCTATTTTTTTAAAAATTTATTTTCAACCATGTATCCTTTCATAAAATAATATTATATGTAAATCGATAAAAAAAAATTTATTTTTTAACTGTACATTCTCAAAAAAAAAAATAAATAAATAAAAATTTAAGACTCATTTTTCCCAAATTTCATTAAAATGGACCCAAAGAATGGCTTAATATAATAATGCAAATGAGATGAAATATAATTAACATCACATCAAATGGTCCCATGTTAGAAAATCGATTTTTACATGACATCATAAATAGGGAATTAAGCTGCAAAATTGATTTAAAGCTTTTCTACAACAAATGTCAGTAATGGAAAGGTAATGCTATCCTTATAGAAGTGGGGCTTTAGATACACACAAAGAGGGGGGGGGGGAATTTGAAACGAATATTTTAATCAAGTCGGCCCCACATCGGGACCCACCTCATGTGAGGGTCGGTAAGAGTTCTGTGAACCGACCCTCTGTACACTCAGCTTAATCCTAATGGAAATGTCCACAATTGAAGACTTGTCCGTACATATTAAATGCTTCCACAATTGTTATCTGCATTCAATTAAAATTTAAATCCCACAATGCAAGTTGTGCCATAAAATTACAATTGGTTTAATTTATTTTTTTACTGCACGTCCATTTTATTTTACCTTGGTCTTGCTGCAGTTTTGAAAATCGCTGCCGAACCATGTTTCATTTTGAGCCCTTGCTTGACGTGGGTGTGTCGCAGGTCCACAAACGAGCCCCCTCGCAGCTGAATCGAGAATGTTGAAACTTGAAAATTCATAATATATCTGAAGATATTAGAAAACAAGACATAATAGTTCTTTAGGTTGGTTGTTGATGTGAAATAGTCCTATAAAAAATGACCTCAGAGCAACTGCAAAGCATTTTATGGATTTCATTCTATGTAAATAAGTTAAAAGATTTGTTGTATACGTAGTATTTGTTAAATTTGACTCAATAATTTCGGTTGGATATTTGGAAAAAATATTGTTTCGTTTATTCTACCTCTTTTTTTATAATATTTTAATATTTAAGAATATTGTTAGGGTTTTGATATGTTCTCTATATATAGTTGACTCTTTTTACAAGTTAGACACATTTTACAAGTTAAATAATATTGTAAACACAATGTTCTATGTATTTTTTCTTCATTATTATTAAATTTTCAATCTATTTACCAATGTTTTTTTTGTGTTGTGATCGTTAATAATTATTATTTTATCATATATCTCACTTGCTATTAATAAGTAATATCGTTCAACAAATCACTATAACAAAAAATGCATTTTGCAACGTTTGAAAAATATTGCTAAAGATTTTGCAAAGTTTGGACGTGTGTTGCAAACCTCAGTATTGCCGTAGAGTGGATGAATACGGCAACGTTTTTTGATCGTTCCGAAAGATTTTTGACGACGTTTAAATGTCAAAAGGTCACTTTTAGCAACATTTTTTAAACGTAGAAAATATTGTCAAAATGTCACTTTCAGCAACGTTTTATAAACATTGCTAAAATGGTCACTTTTTAAACGTTGTCGAAACGTTCCCTTTTGGCAACGTTTATAAAACGTTGCCGAAATATTGTATTTTATTAATAAATATTTTGCTGTTCTTCGCGTTATTTGTAATTATTTCACCTATTTTTACTAATACCAATATATAGTACATGAAACTGAATTGTAAATTAACATTTATAAAACAGTTTTTGATAGTACATGAAACTGAGATTAAAATTTCATTACATATTTTTAAATCAAACAAAATATAAAATGGAAATAAACGTCTTCTTCTTGCATCTTCATTTCATCAAACTACCTTGAAAGCTACTATTGTCCATTTTATACAAGATTTGACTGTACAAATATAGGAGCTCTGCTTGGTTATTTACAAGGAAAATGAGATATAATAACGTCCTGTTTCTCCAAATATATCAAGTCAAACATTAAAATTCATTTTATAGAGAAATTAGTACCAATTAGACTTATACATCGTAAAAAATAAAAACTACCAATGGATTCATGCTACTGTGAACTTTATGAAATGATAGCAAAACTTGATTCATAACTCATCTCATATATGTAAAAAAAACTAGAATTGATTTCGAAAATAGAAATAGATTCACACATATGTGTAATTAGTCCACGAAACATATATTCATCAAATAAGTCTAATATTGCTCTTTGGTCAAGCAACAGTACTTCCCATGGCTTCACTAATAAAATGCACTAATGATATTCTTCGAAAGATTTTAAACACTATCTATTTTATTTGTGAGATAAAAATTTTAAAACAATTTACATTGACTGAAAATTCTTCCATAAGCATATGTTGCTTTATTACTACTTTACATTGACTGAAAGTGTTCCCCATAAGCACGTGTTGCTTTATTACTACTTCACATTGACCGAAAATGCTCCCATAAAGCATGCGTTGCTTTATTACTATAATACACAATCATTTTCTGATTTTAATTCCTAAATATTCTTAATTCAATAATAGTGAATATCATACTTTAAAAAAAAAAAAAAACACCAAGGAATAATTCTTAATCCACGTTTTAATAGATTTAAGATTTTCATGAATTTCATAATTTTGAATAGGATTCCACGTAGTTCATAAGACTAACAGATTTTTAGATTTGAAAATTTTAAAACTAACCTTTTGCACATCTTAACTTTAAAGGTATATGAAAGTAGTGTTTTATTTTAAGTTATTAAACAAGTTATATAACGTGCATTATATCCCAATATATGAGAAAGAGAACATTTATTTTTTAAAGTTATCCAAACTATTTTTTGTGTACGAAGGAGATGCTTTGAGTACAGAGTTAACGTGAAAGCAAGATAATGTTGCATGCATGGGCGGACCTGGGGGTGGCAGGGATGGATCTAGGAAAAAATTTAGCACAAGGTAATACGGAAAAAAAAAAAAAAAAAAAAAAAAAAAAAAAAAAATTAGCACGAATTAATATGAAAAAAATAATAATAAAAATAAAAATTTATTAGTATTTGGACTGGAGGGTCGGAGTAAATCCACCTATAGGGTCAATTTACCCCCCAGTTTTAAATAGAAAAAAAAAATTTGTTTAGTTTTTGTTTTTTTTTTCCCTGTTTAGCTTTTTTTTATTATAAAGTATACTATAAATTTTGATTGTGACCTCCTAACCTAAGTTGTCTGGGTCCGCCCTGGTTGCATGCACTAAATGAAAGAGAACATTCATTCTATGATTATTGGCGTAGGGCTGGGGAAAAAAAACTATTCTTTTAGAAGTTATACTAGTAAAATAGATGCATTAATACCGTTTATTTCAAAATTTTCTTACGAGATAATGCCCATCTTCATGTTCGAATGATTGTTGCATCAAATATTAAATGCAATTATGCTTAGTATAAGAGTTTTGCTATATGTGCAGTCACATTGCACAGAAAATTTGTCAGCCCCCTCACAAATAGGGGGGCCCACGATTTTTTTAAAAATCATGGGCCCCCCTATTTGTGAGGGGTTTTAAATTTTCTGTACAATGTGACTATACAAATAGATTTTTCCTTAGTATAATTAGCAATGCGCCAGAGTCCTAACCACGCAATGTTTTAGTCAATTCATGTGATGCTATTATATTAAAAAATAAAAATGCGCTACATTAATTATCTTAAGTCCATTATATGATTCTCTTCGCATCCAAATCAAATTTATTAATAAAGCAATTAAACTAATCCATTTTTATAATAGCATCGTGAACATTGTGCAATACCACGTGGATGGATTCTTAACTTTTGTGTCTATGTTGGGGAATTTTTTTAACAAACATGCTACTTATATGTACAGTTTTCTTTACAGATTTTTTCACATATGTTGAGGTGACACGCACCTCAATCATTGATTTGAATTTTATTTATTCAAATCAAAGGCATGCAACCTCAGCATCTACAAAAAATCTGTCAAAACATTTTTATACAAATAGCTTAATTCATTTTTTTTTTGAATGGCCTCTCTTTTAATATTGGAATGGAATATCAATTTTAACTTTATTACAAATAAAATTCGTGACTTTTCTTTGAGTGCAATACGTGTTGACTTGTCAATTGATCGAATTGACGAGCAATACTATTATTTTCTTTCTATCTTCTATTTCTTCTCTATTTCCACGCAACGTATTACATCTACGTTATTCTAAAAGAATAATTCTGAACGTACAAAATTATTCATACAGAAGAAAAATAGGATACTCTCATGGGGTGGGCCCATGTGAGTTTTATATTGGGAAAAAAGAAATCATCCCCCTGCGTGTGTGTGTGTGTGTTTTGAATTCTTGTAACTTTTCTGTGGGAAATTTCATGTATGCATAGACTTGTTCATTCTAAAGCGGTCATACATTTTCTCTCTTAAAATATTTATAATATTGAACGAATCTTTTGGAAAAGGGTGTAAAAGGATAGAAAATAAACAATTAACTAGACCCCGTGTGTTGTGAGTAGTGATATTTTATTCTTCAAGGACAAATGTTAATATAATAATGCACAGGAGATGGCAATTAAGAATTATGTGCGCATGAATAACGAGAGATTACTATTATGTACGCTATCTTTTTATGAAACAACTGAAAGAAATATTTTATTCCAAATATGGATTTGATATTTTGGAAAATATTATTACTGGTATAATAAATAATAGTTTATCCGTTTTATTTTATATTGTTTAATATTATTTAATTAGTTTGATCAAACATGCCATTAAAGCTGAAAATTCCTAAAAATAAAAAGGGTTTGGCTAAAGTCACTTGCGGGGGCGCATTTTTGTCTAAGGCCCATGTGGCCCTGGACGAATGGCAAAACTCAAATAAAAATAGAGATGAAGATAAAGAAAAATCAATGCTCTAAAAACATAAACAAAATCAAATAATTTGTTGAGTTAATTAGTATATCTAAAAACTCTCAAGCTAATTAAATAAGAGAATCTCCTTCCTTGAACTCGACCTAGCCGCCGCAAATCCTCCCCTCAAAGTCCGCGCCCAACCAGCCTCCCAACGGCACCAACTAGATGGAGGGGGCGCCTCCTCTTCACCCGCCTGCCAAGGCGGTGGGGGGGACTGCCACCTACGCATCTATGGTCCAGGCTCGACCTCAACATATTCCGGAAGTGAAGATTGATATGAGACAACCTAAGGAGAGTGATGGAGCCGTCTGGTTCCATTTCTCAAAAACAGAACTGGAGCAGGCAGCCTTACCGTTTCGTTTTTCTGTTGTGTTAAAATTCTTGAAACGTCGACCCACGCTGGACCAGATCCGGCTTTTCATCAAGTCCCACAGGGGAATTAAGGGCTTCTTCTCGGTGAGCACCATGCAGCGACCACGTAATGTGTTCATCAGATTCTCGACAGAGGAAGATTTTGGTGCTGCATGCGCCCGAGAATCTGCAGACATAGAAGGCTCTCCATACCGACTCTCTATTTGGTCCCAAGACTTTGATGAGCACCAAGAATCTCCTTTGGTTCCGGTATGGGTTTTCCTCCCAGGATTACCGCCCCACTTCTATCACCAATCTATGTTGCGCATCATTACCGGAGCCTTTGGACGCTTCTTGAAACGGAATAATTTTACGGCGTGCGCTTCCCGTACTGATGGAGCTCGCGTCTGCGTGGAGATTGACATATCCAAATCCCTGGTCGAATCCTTCTGGCTAGGGGTCCCCTTTCACTCATCTAGCCGCCATCAAGAAGTAATCTACGAAAAACTCCCTTTTATTCTGCCATTGGTGTAGAGGGCAAGGACATCTGGAGGGACAATGCCAAAAGAAAAAAGAGGCAGCGGGATCCAATAAATCTGAGACTCTTCCAAAGTTGCCGAGAAAGACATGGCGGAGAAAAGAAGATGTAGTCGGTTCGGCACCAGAGCAGAAAGAGCAGATGATTGAACAGGGAAACAGAAACGCAGAAAAGAGGTTGAGGCTTTTACAGCGTAATATTGTGATACCATCTGCCATGACCATGTTTGCAAGTAGGGAAGGATGAATTGCAATGAATATAGGTAAGGTGTGTGATCTGACTGGGGAAGAAAATACCCAACCTACAATGACCGTAACGGGGGAGACAAGTATAGTGGAAAACAACACTGATTTTACGGAAACCAACAACGGGGGTCTGAGCCTGGTTGCTACGGAAATTATGGAGGAAAATAGGGGATCAAAAGATGACGTCCTGGAACAAGAAATATTGAGGGGGGATGCTGATGTTGTTCAAGAGGTCCTGGTCATGGACATTTTGGACAATATTGTTGAACTAGTTATCAAAGGACAACCTCTTCCTCAAATTCCACAAAACATAGACGTTCTACAGAATGAAAACCAGATTATCGAGCATCAGACTACATCAGAAAGTGAAAATGAAAATGAATTACCTGAACTTGAACTTCTGAATTACGATATGGATCACATAATGACAGGATCTATGAAGAGAGGAAGAGGCAGACCCCGGAAAAAGGTGAACCTAGGAATAACAACTAGGTCCAAAAAATCTTCTCAATGTTGAATATTATTGTATGGAATGTAAAGGGAGTGGTGTCTTCTAAGCGCAGGTTAATGGAACTAAAAAATCAATACAATCCTTCTATTTTAGTATTAATGGAACCTTTCGTTTCTGTTGGAAAAATTGCAAGATGGGCTAAACGGCTACGATTTCCACATTACATTTCAAATGTTACAGAGGGAGGCAAAATCTGGATGTTCTAGGTTGAGGAGCTGGTTTTTTCACTAATACACTTATCGGAACAAATGATATCTGGCTGGTTTTCATTGGGAAACAGCAGGTTGCTTACATCGTTCGTTTATACAAGTTGTATTCAGAGGTGCAGAAGGGATCTATGGGATCAATTGAAAATGTTGGACATTAGAAATTCAGGATGGTTGGTAGGTGGAGATTTCAACATCGTTCGGTCCAATGACGAAAAACTGGGTGGATTATACTCACCTTCGACGGCCATGAGGGAGTTTAACACATTTATTCACGATACAGGCTTGTTGGATAATCCGTTTGATGGGCCGAAGCTTTCATGGTGTAACGGTAGACAAGGCACTCGTCGTATTTGGGCTCGCCTAGACCGTATGATGGTAAACCAGAATTTTAAAATTCAGTTTTCAGCAGTGGCTTTATCCTATCTTGATCGGACAACCTCCGACCACTGCCCGATGGTTTTACGCTGCATGGATAACGTAAACCAGACATGCCCTCGACCGTTCAGGTTCCTTCGCATGTGGTGCTCCCATACGGACTTCCTGCCTCTAGTGAGCCGAATCTGGGAAGCCGAAGTTACTGGTTCCCCAATGGTGCGACTTGGACAGAAGCTGGAACAACGTGGTTTTTGGAAGGGTGCAACAAGAGGTAAGTTTTTTCGAAGATAAACTAAACAACCTGGAAAACTCCTTGATAGAGGAATTCTCGCTGGAAACTGAAAAAAATCTATTGGAATGCCGAAGTCAATATGAAGGATGGCTCGAAAGAGAGGAAATTTTCTGGAAGCAAAAATCACGAATTAAATGGCTTCAAGAGGGGGATGGCAACACAAAAAATTTTCACGCATCTGTAAGAAATAAAAAAACAAAACCAGATTATCGACCATATGGTTTTGGAAGATGGCATGGTTCTGAGATCAGCTGAGGAAGTACATGAGGGTGCGGTGACATTTTTTAAACACCTCCTGACCGTCCAACCTATTTCATTGGAGGAAACTGATCTGGATCTCCTATTGCCGGTAATATCATCAGAAGACAATCAGATATTGAGCAATGCACCGGCTCTGGAGGAGGTAAAGGAGGCTCTTTGGTCGATTCCCTTAGATAGTAGCCCTGGTCCAGATGGATTCAGCGCAAGTTTCTTCATCACGGCATGGGAAATTATTAAAGGAGATATTCTAGAAGTGGCGAAAGAATTTTTTGATGGGCGCCCATTAACTGCGGCTTTAGGCGCAATGAATGTAGTCATGATTCCTAAAGTGGAGGCCCCCAGCAGCTTCACCAATTTCAGGCCAATTAGCTTGTGCTCAGTGATGTACAAAATCCTTGCCAAAATGATGGTAAAAAGGATGGCCCCTATGCTTGACAAGGTGATCTCCCGAGAGCAATTAGCTTTTATCAATGGGAGGAGCATTTTCGTCAACATATCAATTGCCCAGGAGATAGTTCATAGAATCCATAAAAAAGTGAGAGGAGGAAACATGCTAATGAAGATTGATATGGCAAAGGCATACGACAGAATTAATTGGCGCTTCCTCCTAGCGGTTCTACGAAAGCTGGGATTTTCTGAACAGTGGCGAAATCTTGTTTTCAACTGCATATCCTCCCCATGTTTCTCGATCATGCTAAATGGGACAACACGGGGTTTCTTCAAACCTTCTAGAGGATTACGCCAAGGGGATCCGTTGTCGCCTTACTTGTTCATTGTGGTACAGGAACTACTATCAAGAATGATAAACCAAGCCTTTACCAGAAACCAAATCCAGCCTTATCACTCGGGAGGAATGGTGGTTAGTCATTTATTTTATGCCGATGATCTACTTATTTTTGCTAATGGCAATAAAAAGTCCACTAGTAACCTGTTTGATATTGTAAAACAATATGAAAGGAGGTCTGGTCAGCTGATAAATCCTACAAAATCATCTATATTTTTCTCTAAGCATATTTCTATGGTGCGCAAAAGAAAACTTCTGACCTCTTCAGGTTTCAGAGAAGGAGTATGGCCTTGTACTTATTTGGGAGTTCCTTTGTACACGGGAAGACTAAGAAAGCACATGTTTGAACCAATGATGGAGAAGATACAAAAGAAATTGGCGGGTTGGAAGGGGCACCTACTTTCTTTCGGGGGAAAAATTATCCTAATCAAACATGTACTTTGCAGCATGCCAATTCATATGCTCTCGGTTCTGAACCTACCTAAGGGAGTCCACAATGATCTCAACCGCATTTTATCATTGTTCCTATGGAATGCAACGGATGGCGCTAAGAAAAGGAAATGGATATCCTGGAGAAAAATCTGTCACCCGGTGGAGGAAGGAGGTCTGGGCATCCAGGAGTTCAAGGAAGTGCAACAAGCATTATTCATGAAATTTGCGTGGAAAATGATGGAAGAGAACTCCTTTTGGGCTAGTTTTTTTGGATTAATATACATGAAAAATAAGGCTGTGTCGCTGGTGAAATTGGCCCCCACACAATCTCGATTTTGGAAAGGAGTCGTTGCAGCATTACCTATCGTGTTGCACAATTCATTTTACCAAATTCGCGAAGGATCAGCAAGGTTTTGGTATGATAACTGGCTAGGCACACAAAGCCTAGCTGAATCTGGTATAGAGGTTATAGAACCACAGCTACTAGTTAAAGACCTCCTCACGGCCACTGGAGAATGGAACAAAGTTCGGCTAAGGGAGATCATGGCAGAACATCAAGCCACCGCAACTGAAAGTGTGCATATTAAAATCCATGGGACACGGGATCAGCTCATATGGAAGCCTAGTAGGGATGGAACTTTCTCGACTAAATCGGCATGGGAATTGATTCGTCTAAAGGGTCCAATATGCTCATGGAAATGATGGTTATGGCACAATAAAATCCCCAAAAAAATGTCATTTGTAGCATGGAGAGCACAACGAAACAGCTTACCAGTAGATGAAGTGGTGCAGGCTATTGGGATTCCGTTGGTATCTAAGTGCGAGTGTTGTGCAAAATCGTCAATGGAAACTATCGACCGTGTGCTAAACAATGGGGAGATGGCCGAACAAGTATGGAAGTATTTTGCTATCCATTTCAACTTGTCATTTCCATACACTCCTACTTGGAGAGGTAGAATGAACCTCTGGTGGATTAATGCAATGAACTCTTCACAGTCAGGCATTCTTCGGGGCATTACGCCAATTATAATTACCTGGGCACTTTGGAAAGCCAGATGCGAGGCCCGGATGGAAGGTCTCACTATTACAGGACAGAAAATAAGTTGGCAAATCAAGGCCATGCTGGCTCAAATTGGAAGTCAGATCTCCAAGGCTAGAAAAATAACAGGCCGAGATATGCAATGCCTAAGAGCTTTAAACTGCCCTATACCAGTCCCACAGCAGCGGAGAATACAAATGATAAGCTGGAAGAAACCGCTGGGCAACAAATTCAAACTGAATGTGGATGGCGCCTCCAAAGGAAACCCGGGCTCGGCTGGAGGCGGAGGGCTGATACGGGATTCGAATGGAACATGCTGGGCAGCCTTTGCAAAGCACTCCGGATCATGCACAAATATGGAGGCTGAATCTTGCGCCCTCCTCGATGGCTTACGAATGTGCAGGGACTTAGGTATAGTGGACATGTTGGTCGAAACTGATTCCAAAGTGGTGGCTGTCTGGGTAACCAAAGGAGGTTGCTCCTTATGGTGTCTTTGGGAGTTTTGGGAGGAGATTATAGAATTGGTCCGAACTCTCAATGCCCAGGTACATCATGTGTATAGAGAGGCGAATATGGCGGCTGATTTCTTGGCCAAAACAGCGAGCGAAGGTTCATCGATTACTCTACATTATGGAGACAAAGTACCGACTTTGCTGAGAGGAATCATGTACACGGATCAGTGGGAAATCCCGTACCTTAGACATTGATGTATTTCATTTTAGTTTGCTATTTTACATTTTATTATAAGGGAAGTAGTCTTCCTCATTTTTGGCTTTCAGTGCACCACATGTAACCACGGCATTCCTCCGCCACATGTGAGGGCTAATTAATAAACTCTCGGAGGTCCCGTCCTCCTTCTCCTAAAAATAAAAAAATAAAAAATAAAAAAAAAATTAGTATATCTAAATGAGCATTTGAATCGATACGGAGCTCTAGACAATACTTAATTTTAATTTTTAACATGTCAACTTGACATAGCCATGTCGATAGCATTAGAGCATTTCAAATGCTAATGTGAATTGCATAACAATGTCTAACAAATAATGTTCAATGCAATATGATAAGGACCATATCAAGATGACGTGGCAAGAAAATAAACAAACATTGCCCAGAGCTGCGTCCATAAATGGAGGCTCTCTTAAATGTGATGACTCAACAATTATTTAAGCTATTGAAAGAAAAAAAAAATCTAAAAAGTAAATTTATATATAGGGTTAAATCTACCAATGACCACGAAACTTTATATTTAGTGTCATTATGAGCATCCAATTTGATTTTGTTTCATCATGACCACCTAATAGTGATCCGATTTCATATAACGTTTCACTATGTGTAGCGACCGAGAATTTTAATTATGTTTCTTGAAAAACGTGTCGTTAAATCTTAAACCCGAGTTTTTAAAATTAAAAGCGCGTTCGTCTAGCCGTTGTTAACTATTTTAAATTTATTAGAAACAAATCCAATTTCGAATATTTTAATTCCTTATCGTGTTAAATCCGAAATTAATACGATAGAGTATTATTATTTCGGGCCCAATAATCCACTAGTCCAAATAGGTTCATCGTAGCCCAATCCCTTAAGTCCAATTAGGCAAATCTCCCAGCCCAAATTCCGGTCCGTTACTGCCTAGGGATTCGTGCCCTAGTTTCCTACTGTATATATACCCCATCTCTACCCCCTCAACCTCACTCACGCAGCCAAGCCAAAGGGTAAGAAAAATTCCTTCTTCAACGCTATGAATTCCCACTCCATTCACGTGTGATACTAGAAAACTAATTTCTAGCATCAACACCACAGGCTCCGCCCCTGCAGCCACCATCCCCCAACCCAGAACCACCACCTCCAACACTGACTGCAAACCCACGAACTGCAGCCATCCACCCCGCAATCCAGAACCACCTCCCTAGCCCAACGCCACTGCAAGCCACCACATCAACACCACCACCACCTCACTGCAACCCAAAACACCTGCAGTCTCAATTTCGAGCAACACACCTACACCACCACAGGAACAGCCCCATTCAACCCAAAATCGAATCCCAAATCAAAACCAAAATCGAGAAATAAACAGACCCATGAACTTACCTCATTCTCAACCCATTCTCCAGCCGTTTACCGTCGGAAAACCCAAGAAACCCGAACTGCCAGCTTCGGTTTCCCTAGCCGTATGCCAAAATCACGCCCCAGCCACCTCCACACCACCGGCGTCTTCACGCGACGCCGGCGCTAGCGTCGCCGGCCGGAAGCGACGGCAGGGGCGAAGCCCTGCCTCCCCGTCGCCTCCTCTCTCTCCACTCTCGCGTTCGGTGAGAGAAGAGGGAGAAAGAGATATGTTTTTATTTAAATTGATTTTTTTGAAAATTATTTTTAGCCCCTCGTTTAGGCGTTAGTTCATTTTGGTCCCCAAGTTTTAAAAATGTTTTATTTCAGTCCCAAATTTCGATTTTTAAAGAAGAACACCCCAGAATCTATGTTTTAAAACAAATCAGCCCTCAGATTTCGAAAAAGTCAATTTCAGTCCTTAAATTATTATTTTCAGTTTTAATAGTTTTCAATTTAGTCCCTATTTTAGAAAAGTTCAATTTTAGCCCTTAAACTTTTATTTTCAGTTTTAATAAATTCCAATTAAGTCCCTAAACTTTATTTTTATCGTTTTTAATCTTTAAAAATTTCGAAACACTAATTCAAAGTTTATTTTCTATTTTTGGCTAGACGAAACGTACGAACGATTGAGGAACTGAGATTTTTCTTCCCGCTCAACTTTTTACGACTCGAGATAAATTGAGGTAGACTCGCCCCCATTAATTAGTTTAAATTGTAATTGCATGTATTATGTGATTTTATGTGATTTATATGCTTTAATGCATAAGATGAGAATCTCTTATGAGATAGATTATGTTGTTATGCTTGCCATAACTTATATGCTTAATTGCATGAGAAGAAAGAAAATCTCTTATGAGATAAGATGATGTTATTCATAACTTACGTGCTTAAATGCATGAGACAGACTACCTACACCCTATGATTTTAAAGAGCCTATGATTTTTCAAAGAAAATAAGCCCATGAGAATATCACTGTATGAATTGCATAATTATGTGTTCAATTATTCTGTAAATTAATTACCGGCGATGAGTCTACTGAGTATTTTTTCGAAATGCTCATTATTATTTTTAACAATATTGCAGATTTTGGAGACGGCCGAGTCTGATGGGCAGTGGTGGAATAAATGTAGTTAATTGTTTTTAGTTTACTTTCGAAATTCCACTCTTTTGAACGTTATGAACTTACCTTGTCGTTTCCGCTATTTCAAACTTGAGTTTAAAGTTTAATCAATTTTCCTTAAATTAATTCAAATGAAATTTATTACCGTTAACGTTCACAAATTTTTAAATGTGATGTTTTTTAAAAGTTAGTTATTCCGCCAAACTTTTCAGTTAAATTAGGGCAAAGAAAAGATGACGTAGCGTTCCGGGTCCGCGGAACTCGGGGCGCTACAATTTGGTATCAGAGTCAGTCTGCGTTTCTGTAGACTGGCAAATTTTCAAAAAATAAAATAAAATTTCAAAGAGATGTTTTACATTATTTAATCCTTATTAATGAAAGTTGCCACTGCCATCACTCGATCAGCCGACTCCAAAGGTAAAGAAGTTTATGAAGTTTAAATGTTATTTTAATTCGGATACTTGTTTTGATGCTTTATGAGACTTAGAAGAAAGAATGAAAGAAAGAGAAAGAAAGAAAGCGTATCCGAATTAGAAAGAAAGAAAGACGAGTTTGAGCATAATTTGAAAGAATTTTCTTTAATTTTTACGTCCTCGTAATTTTAACTAGAAGAGAAAAATAACCCCGCTTAATTGGACTTTGCATAATTGATTTAGGACATGGCACCCATTCGTAGAAAGACACTCAGTGACGCAGAACAAGCCTTTAGGGATTATGACCGCTTCAGACCCGAACTTGAGTGGACAATTGCCCAACATATAGAGCAGTTGAATATTGTACGTGAACGGGCCATACAACATGGCTACGTGACCAATGATCACCGGTCGATCCGTCACTTGCTCTCAACTTTTCGAAGTGACTATGCGGAGGTAGCTAATAGTATATATGTAGATGCTCTGGTGTCTTTGAATGTGGAAATGGAGTATGATGCCTTCTGCACGAGATTTGTGGCATATTGGCCCATGTACTTTGAGTACCGCTATGGGTTTGCTCCTGAAGAAGACTCAGAAGAAGAAGAAACTGAGGAAGACGCTGAACCAGCGCTAGGAGAGATCTCGGACGCTGAGTCAGGCGTAACCGAAAGGGAATAGAGAGATAAAAATTAGAGTAGGCTCGACATGTTGCTGTAAAAAAAAAAAAAAAAAAAAAAAAAAAATGTTCGGCATATGTGCCTTCCTACCCATGTATTTTCATTAAATGAAGTCGAGTTTTAAATGAAATGATATTTGGGTTCCAATTTTCATTTTTAGAAGTTATCTGTTACCATTTACGTTGTCGTACACTTAATTCAACCTTTATGAACTGCTTTTAAAATCTTATGAAGGTTATGGCACCACCAACTCAAACCGATATCATCCGGGAATTACTTAACGTGGTGCAAGAACTGAGACAAGCTCCACAGCCGGTTAACCCCACAACACCAGCAATAGAACAATTTCGGAGATACCGCCCACCTACGTTCGATGGCGGAGAAAGTCCACTAGCAGTGGAAGAATGGCTCCAGGCCATTGAGAAGATATTCAGGCACATATCTTGTCCTGAAGATAAAAATGTAATTTGTGCCGAGTTCATGTTAATTGGAAGAGCTGGTTTCTGGTGGGAATCTGCATCCCGGACAAGGAGTGAAGAGCAGCTAGCGGCTCTGACTTGGGACAAATTCAAGGATGAGATCAGGGATAAATTTTTCCCACAAGCCCTCAGAGATCACAAAGAGTCCGAATTTCTACGTTTGGTACAGGGTGAAATGGACATAACCGAATACGAGAGAAAGTTCGAGGAACTGTCGCGTTATGCTCCACATCTGGTGGAGACTGAGTTCAAGAAAGCACGGCGTTTTGAGAGAGGTCTACGCCTTGATATCCGACAGATTGTCAGTTCACATGAACTGCCAACTTACGGAGAAGTTGTGAAGAAGGCCCAAGCTGTAGCCTATGCCGGTGTGAGAGTTGGGAACCAAGGCAATCAGAACGAGCAGAGGTATCAGGGAAAGAGAAAGTGGCAAGGTCCAAATCGCAATCAGAATCAGAATCAGAACCGGAATCAAACATTTACCAAGAGGCCAAATCTAGGACCAGCAGGGAGACAGATGACCATTTTCACTCCACCCTGCCCTAAGTGCCAGAGGCCGCATAAAGGAGAGTGCCTTTTTGGAAAAGGGGTCTGCTACAAGTGTGGCTAGCCGGGTCACTTTGCATCGGATTGTCGTGCCCCGTCCGCCCAGGGTTCCAATCAGAAGGCGAATCCAGACCAGAACAGAAAGGGAAAAGCAAGAGTGTTTGCTATGGATGCAGCTGAGGATTCTGATGTGATTGCAGGTATACTATCTATTTCTAGTATTCCTGTATATGTTCTAATAGACTCAGGAGCTACGCATTCATTTATAGCTGAAGCATGTTTAGGAAGACTGAACTTAATAGGAGAAGAAACTAGTAGTACTCTCGAGGTTAGTTTACCGTCAGGAGGAACTATCGATACTAATAAGATAGTCAAAGCAGTACAAATAGATTTTGATGGCCAAGTTTCGAAGGCAGACTTGAATATTATCCGAATGAATGATTTCGATATTATTCTGGGTATGGATTGGCTCAGCACCAATCGTGCCGCAATCATGTGCCACGAGAAAGAGGTTATTTTTCACAAAGATGGTGAAGAAGTATTCAGGTTCTACGGGACGAGGATCAAAACACTTCCTTGCCTTATCTTGGCTTTACAAGCGGAGAAGCTATTAGCCAAGGATGATTGTCATGGCTATTTGGTTAGTCTTCAAAACAAATTCGTAGAGGAGATTACTCTGGACTCAGTGCCAGTAGTATGCGAGTACAGTGATGTCTTTCCAGACGATCTACCCGGTATTTCGCCCGATAGGCAAGTGGAATTTTCCATTGATCTGGTACCAGGAGCTGCCCCTGTTTCAAAAGCTCCGTATCGTATGGCGCCGAAAGAGTTGCAAGAACTGAAGGTGCAGTTGGAGGAATTGCTAGAGAAGGGTTTCATCAGGCCAAGTGTATCTCCATGGGGAGCACCTGTTCTATTTGTAAAGAAGAATGACGAAAGTATGAGGATGTGCGTCGACTACCGAGAACTTAATAAGTTGACGATAAAGAATAGGTATCCCCTTCCCAGAATCGAAGACTTGTTCGATCAGTTGAAGGGTACAGCTATCTTTTCCAAGATTGATTTGAGATCTGGTTACCATCAGCTAAAGGTTTCGTCAAGTGACATACCAAAGACAGCGTTCAGGACACGATATGGGCATTATGAGTTCACAGTAATGCCTTTCGGCCTCACGAACGCACCTGCAATATTTATGGACTTGATGAATAGAGTTTTCCATCAGTATCTCGATAAATTCGTTATTGTTTTTATTGATAACATACTGGTCTACTCCAGAAATTCGGCACAACATGAAGAACATTTGAAGACTGTGTTGGAAACACTGAGAGCAGAAAAGCTGTATGCCAAATTCAAGAAATGTGAATTTTGGCTCGAGCGAATAGGCTTTTTAGGTCACATTGTTACAGCTAAAGGCATCGAGGTTGATCCTTCTAAAGTTGAAACTGTAACGAATTGGCCAACACCTGCAAATGTTGGAGATGTGAGAAGCTTTCTTGGATTAGCTGGATACTATCGACGATTCATAGAGGGTTTATCTAAAATAGCAGGTCCTATGACCCAGTTGACCAAGAAGGGAGTTAAGTTTCAATGGACAGAACCATGTGGACAAAGCTTTCAGAAACTTAAGGACAGACTTGTCTCAGCACCACTATTGACTATACCAGACGGGTCCGATGGTTTCGTTATTTACAGCGATGCATCCAAACATGGTTTAGGTTGTGTATTGATGCAGAATGGCAAGGTGATCGCATATGCTTCAAGGCAGTTGAAGCCACATGAAAAGAATTACCCGACCCACGATTTAGAGCTCGCAGCTGTCGTGCATGCTCTTAAGATCTGGCGACACTATCTGTATGGGAGTAAATGTGAAATCTACACCAATCACAAGAGTCTCAAGTATTTTTCACTCAGAAGGAACTGAACATGAGACAACGACGATGGCTAGAACTAGTGAAGGATTATGATTGCACTATTCTTTACCACCCAGGTAAAGCAAACAAAGTTGCAGACGCGTTGAGCAGAAAGAACGTTGGACATTTATCCGCTTTGGGAACAACGCAAGATCAATTGATTCGAGATTTTCAGAATTTAAGAATCGAAGTGCGAGTCCCATCAGTCCAAGGATCTAATAGATTGGCAAATCTGATCATTAAACCAGACTTGAGAGGTCGGATTGTAGCAGCTCAAGCCGGAGATAAATTCTTGGAAAAGATCAGATCCGAGGTTGGGACTGGCAAGAGAATAGGTTTCGAGATCGCCGCTGATAAAGCGCTTATGTTTAAAGGACGTCTTTGTGTGCCGAAGGATGAACATATCCAGAATGAGATTTTGACAGAAGCTCATTCAGCACCATATGCATGCCACCCAGGAGGGACAAAGATGTATCGTGATTTGCGTAATACCTTTTGGTGGAGAAACATGAAAGGTTGCATTGCAAAGTTTGTCTCTCGATGCATGACGTGTCAGCAGGTCAAGGCTGAGCATCAGAGACCATCAGGATTGTTAAATCCCTTGGATATACCAGAATGGAAATGGGAGAAAATTTCCATGGATTTTGTGACAGGGTTACCAAAATCAGTAAGAGGTCATGACGCTATTTGGGTTATTGTAGACCGACTTACGAAGTCAGCTCATTTCCTACCAATCAGAATGACCCTCAGTATGGATCAATTCGCCCAACTGTATGTTAAAGAGATCATTCGACTTCATGGGGTACCAGTTTCCATTGTCTCCGATAGAGATCCGAGATTCACTTCGAGATTTTGGAAGAGTTTACATGTCGCAATGGGTACTAAATTAAATTTTAGTACAGCTTATCATCCCCAGACAGATGGACAGTCGGAATGCACTATTCAGACACTGGAAGATATGCTTAGAGCTTGTGTGCTAGACTTGAGTGGTAATTGGGAGACTCACCTTCCATTAGTGGAATTCGCCTACAATAACAGTTTCCAGGCTGCTATTGGTATGGCACCATATGAGGCACTATATGGGCGACGTTGTCGATCACCAGTTTATTGGGATGAAGTAGGCGAGAGAAGAATTTTAGGTCCAGAATTGATAGAGAGGACAGTTGAGGCTATTGAGAAGATCAGACTACGGATCAAAGCCGCCCAAGATAGACAGAAAAGTTATGCCGATCGAAGGAGAAAAGACTTGGAGTTTGAGATTGGAGAGAAAGTATTCCTGAAGGTAGCCCCTATGAAAGGTACTATCCGTTTTGGCAAAGAGAGGGAAGCTAAGACCTCGTTTTATCGGACCATTTTGAAATCTTAGAAAAAGTTGGTAACGTGGCTTATCGTTTGGCGTTACCACCCGAGCTCTCGGCCGTACACAATGTTTTTCACGTTTCTTTATTGAGAAAATATATCCACGACCCCAGCCATGTGGTAAATTTTCAGACTATTTCGATTCAGAGGAATCTGTCTTATGAGGAGACACCTATGTGTATTGTGGAGAGAAAAGTCCATGTCTTAAGAAACAAAGAAGTTCATTTAGTCAAAGTCCAATGGGGTAGACAGGATAGCGATGAAGCTACCTGGGAAAAGGAGGACGAAATTCTGGCTAAGTATCCAGATATTATAGATCAAGTAAGTTTAAATTTCGAGGACGAAATTAATTTAAGGGGATAAGGTTGTAGCGACCGAGAATTTTAATTATGTTTCTTGAAAAACGTGTCGTTAAATCTTAAACCCGAGTTTTTAAAATTAAAAGCGCGTTCGTCTAGCCGTTGTTAACTATTTTAAATTTATTAGAAACGAATCCAATTTCGAATATTTTAATTCCTTATCGTGTTAAATCCGAAATTAATACGGTAGAGTATTATTATTTCGGGCCCAATAATCCACTAGTCCAAATAGGTTCATCGTAGCCCAATCCCTTAAGTCCAATTAGGCAAATCTCCCAGCCCAAATTCCGGTCCGTTACTGCCTAGGGATTCGTGCCCTAGTTTCCTACTGTATATATACCCCATCTCTACCCCCTCAACCTCACTCACGCAGCCAAGCCAAAGGGTAAGAAAAATTCCTTCTTCAACGCTATGAATTCCCACTCCATTCACGTGTGATGCTAGAAAACTAATTTCTAGCATCAACACCACAGGCTCCGCCCCTGCAGCCACCATCCCCCAACCCAGAACCACCACCTCCAACACTGACTGCAAACCCACGAACTGCAGCCATCCACCCCGCAATCCAGAACCACCTCCCTAGCCCAACGCCACTGCAAGCCACCACATCAACACCACCACCACCTCACTGCAACCCAAAATACCTGCAGTCTCGATTTCGAGCAACACACCTACACCACCACAGGAACAGCCCCATTCAACCCAAAATCGAATCCCAAATCAAAACCAAAATCGAGAAATAAACAGACCCATGAACTTACCTCATTCTCGACCCATTCTCCAGCCGTTTACCGTCGGAAAACCCAAGAAACCCGAACTGCCAGCTTCGATTTCCCTTAGCCGTATGCCAAAATCACGCCCCAGCCACCTCCACACCACCGGCGTCTTCACGCGACGCCGGCGCTAGCGTCGCCGGCCGGAAGATCATTATTATAAAATTTATTATATATATATATATGCAGGTTACCATTTTACCCATTATTATAAAATTAGTGAAAATTGTGAAAAATATTGGCTTATCATAGTGAAATGTTATATGAAATTGGATGATAATAGAGAAATAAAATCAAATTGAATAGTCATGGTGACACTAAAAATAAAGTTGGGTGGTCATTGTGAAACAAGATGAAACTGGATATCCATGGTAACACTAAATATCAAGTTGGGTGACGATTGGTGAATTTAACCCTTTAGATAAATTTTGTTGTTGGAGTATCTTCAAGAAACATTATATTTTTAAATAGCATATTTTATAATTTAGAAAGTAAAAAATTTGAAATAGTCAAACAGACTCTTTATATTTAACAATTAATTTTACTACTTTCAAAAAAATATTTATCATTATTCTCTATCTTTTATTTTAATTAGCTTAACTCTAGATTGTTATATTATTTTGTACATTGAAAATTAAAATACTTTGAATGCATTTAATTATAAAGAGTAAGTTTGGCTTGGAGAGCCAAATCGATTTTTTAAATTAAAATATTATTTTAAAGAGTTTTTTGGAACATAATTTTAAATATTGACTCTTTAAATAGAGAACATTTCATATTTAAAAAGTCTCTTAAAATGCTCTTAGAATATTAAATTCTCCTTCACTCTTTCTCTCTCATTTTTATTTTATTGTTGATAAAAGACAAATAGTCATAATGTACTAGAGATCAATTTTTAGACTGTCCAGTCTGTTCATTAAGGTTCCATTTGTTTCTCATTATTAATCCATAAAAATGAAAAATATGACCGTTATTCATCACATTCAGCTACCATTTTTTACTTTACATTTCTTGTGTAGGATCCATAACGGATATATTTTTCAATGGGTAATTAGTGCAAAATATCCCTACCTTTGAAGTCTATTGTGGAAAACGTCCATACCTTTCATTTCTTGGCACAAAACGTCCATACCTTTCACTTTTGTAGCGCTCAACGTCCTTTTCGTTTCTTTTTGACCATTTTACACTTCTATTAAAATAAAACAAAAACAAAAGAAAAGAAAAATAAAGAATAAATTGTAATTATGAGTCCAAACTTTTAAAAAGGTGCAAATTAGTCACAAACATGAAAAAACAAATAGTCCCATGTTAATAGGGAATTAAAAGCTGCAAAATTGATTTTAAAACTTTTTCTACAACAAATGTCAATAATGGAAATGTCCACAATTGAAGACTTACCCGAACATATTAAACGAGTATTTGAGCCTCATTTTAGGACAATAAAAAAATGTATTTTTAAATAGTATTTTATTGAAGATTGTGTGGTTAAAAAAGTAAGAAATATTTTTCGATTTAGTGTAATATTATTTTATAGAAAAATGTGTGGTTGAAAATAAATTTTAAAAAATGAATTTTTGAAAGAATGAGGACCAAACACAAGCGAAATGCATCCACAATTGTTATCTGCATTCAAATAAAATTTAAATCCCACAATGCAAGTTGTACCTTAAATTACAATTGAACTAATTTTTTTTTTACTGCACGTCCATTTTATTACGTTTTATTTTACCTTGGTCTTGCCGCGGTTTGGAAAATTGCTGCCGAACCACGTTTCATTTTGAGCCCCTGCTTGACGTGGGTGTGTCGTAGGTCCGCAAACCTCGCCCTCCTCTCGGTTGAATCGAGAATGTTGAAACCTGAAAATTCCTAATATATTTGAAGATATTAGAAAACAAGACATAAAATTATGTGAGTGTATAGACACTCTTATGTAGATAAAATTATGTACATTAAGATTTATCATTGTTAAAGTTTAACTCAAATTCAGCTGGATATTTGGAAAAATATTGTTTCCTTTATTCTACCCCTTTTTTGATACTATTTCAATTTTTAATAATATTGTTAGGGTTTTGATATGTCTCCTATATATAGTTGACTCTTTTTACAAGTTAGACACATTTTACCAATTAAATAATATTGTAAACACAATATTCTATGTATTCTTTCTACATTATTAACAAATTCTCAATTCATCTACCCATGTTCTTTTGTATTGCGATCGCTAATTCATATTTTATCATATATCTCGCTTGCTATTAATAAGTGGTATCATTCAACAAATACATAATGCTTGTTAATTCCCCAGTAGTATTGATGCCTAATAAATAAATAGTTAAACGCAAAATTGCAGTAGGTTCTATGTAGTATGTAAAATTCAATGCTACTATTATGTGTCCTTTATCCACCCTAAAAAATAAATAGAAGATAGGAAGAGAGGTAAAAATCAATGCTCTAAAAACATAAACAAAATAAAATAAATTGTCGATTCAGTATGTTCAATAGAATAATTGAATTTATACGGAGCTTTAGATGATTTCTGATTATTATTTTTGTCATGTCAACTTGATACGGTCATGTCACATAGAATTAGAGATTTCCAATGATAATGTGAATCGCTTAAAAAATTATCACATAAGAAATAGACAACATCTGAGAAAATCATCTTCAATGCAATCTGAAGGGACTATGTCAAGTTGACATGGTAAAAAAAATAAACAAATGTTCTCTAGAGCTCTATCCAAATATAGACTCTATTAAACTTGATTGACTCAGTATTTAATAATTATATAAGTAATTAAAAAGAAAAAGAAAATTCTAGAGAGTAAATTAAAAATTCTATTTTTATTTTTATGGTATTAAATTCTCTCTCTTCCCTTTTTATTTTATTGTTGATAAAAGACACATAGGCAAAAATATTAAATTGTGGATAAAATTTATTGGAGATCAATTTTGAGATTGATCGTCTATTCATCAAACATGAATGTCTAGCAGACTATAAGTTCGTCTATTTGAATGTCTCATATGCTGCAATTCATAAAATGCACTGATGATATTCTTTGAAAGAATTTTTAAACACTATCTATTTTATTTGTGAGATAAAAATTTTAAAACAATTTACATTGACTGAAAATTATCCCTTAAGCATATGTTGCCTTATTACTGCTTGACATTGACTGAAAATGTTCCCATAAGCACGTGTTGCTTTATGACTACTTTAACATTTTCTAATTTTAATTCCTAAATATTCTATAATTCAATAATAGTGAAAACCATACTTAAAGATAATGTTGCATGCATGGGCGGACCTGGAGTGGCCTATAGGGTCAATTTACCCCCATTTTTAAAAAGAAAAAAAAAATTTTAGCTTTTTTTTTTTGTTTAGGTTTTTTTTTTTTTTTTTTTTTATGATTAGAAGGTACACTATAAATTTTAATTGTGATCCTCTAACCTAAGTTGTCTGAATCCGCCCCTCGTTGCATGCACTAAATGAAAGAGAACATTCATTCTATGATTATTGGAGTAGGGCTGTGGCAAAAAACTATTCTTTTAGAAGTTATACTAGTAAAAGCGACACATTAATACAGTTTATAAATAATACTTATAAGTTTTTTTGTAATTATAATTTAAGTTTTTTGCTTATAAATAATTTTTAGTTAGTATATTTTTATTTTCAAGTTAGTTTTGAAAAAACATGTTGATTGAAAATAATTATTTTATAAATGATAAAATGAAAAAAAAAAATATGAGAAATGATCAAATGATTTTTCAAAATATTTTTCTTTTTTAAAATAATAATAAAAAACATAAGCCCCCTCCTTTATCCAGGTTTGGGACCGGCTACTTCAATTTTGAGTAGCCGGAGTTACAAATTATACACGAATAACTTGTTACGTGTACACTTTTTTTAAAAAAAAAATTATAAAGTTATTAAAATAAAAATTCGTGATGAATATGGTTAAATTAAATATCACTTACTTGACTACATGCAATTTCAGCATATTTATCTTGCAGTAAAAATGAACGTCTTGATAGTCTTTCACGCACATTAATGCTTCCAAAATATCTTCTTTTAGTCGATTCCTAACCTCGGAGAAAACCCTAGACCCTGCAATAAAAGCAGACTTCGAAACTACAGTGCTAACCGGAGGTGTTAGTAGATCTTTTGCCATTACAGAAACTATTGGCCATCGGCGTTCATACCTTCTCCATAATTCAATTACTTCGTTTGAATTTTTCATTTGTGCATTGTTACCAGGCACACTATGATTAAAGTAATCAATTAATTCAGCAGGCAACGCATTTGGACTATTACTCGATGTTTGAGTACATGCAGTGGAAGACAAACTACTATTACTGGATGAACCACGTGCATATGCAGTTGAATTATATCTATATGAGTTCATTCCTTTGAATAAATTTAAAATTTCAGCGTCATCATCTGTTAAATTAGTGGGAGAAGTATTTATAGAGTCGAAGGGTACACGAGTAATATGTGTACCCATTCGTGAAGCATATAATACATACATTTTAGATAAAGTTACTTCCAAATTCTTATAGGTAATAGATACGTTAAAAGTTAGAGATTTTAAAATTCGGTCAGTTATAAATTTAGTACCCGATAAACTATATCGGGGGTCCATGACACATGCTAACGGAAATAACATGGGCAAGTCAACCCAATACTTTCTAAACTTTAATTCCATGGCAATTATAACTGAACTAAAATTGGGGTCATCTTTAAATCTATTAAAAGCCCTAGCAATTACATAAAGACTTTCAAGATCCATACAACTAGTAGGATAATAAACACCAAACAAAATATTTGTAGAATCATAAAAACTTGTCAAAAAATTTTAAATTTTAATAACTAAAGCCCAATCGGACTCATTCAAAATATTATCGTTGTCGTCCCTAATATGCTTACTGTTATAAAATTCAGTAATTAAATGTTCGAAACCTTCACATGATTTTAATAATAAATATGTAGAGTTTCATCTATGCGCTACGTCACTAATAAAGGTTTTTGAATGCGACACCCCATTTTCGACACAAAATTTCTCAAATGCTTATTTTCTACTAGGTGAAATAATGATATAAATTAGTGCATTCCTAATTCATTGAATTTCATCATTAACATATTTTAAATTGTCTTGCACTATTAAATTAAAAATATGGCATACACACCGAATATGAAATAAATAACCACTGAAATCGGGTTGAAGTATTTTATGCAATTTATTGATAACTGACTTATTAACAGAAGCGTTGTCGAACATAAAAGAGCGAATTTTACTCTCGCATTTTTATTATCTAATAATGTTCATAATAGCACTAAATATATTTTTAGCATTATGCGGGTACTCAATAATTTTAAAAGTATTTATTTTTTTATGCCCGATCCAAAGTGAGTCTATATAGTGTGCAGTTGCAGCTATATAACCTCTTTGATTAATCCCTTCCCATAAATCCGAAATTAAAGATGTCACACCCCCATATTTTTCTAAATCGGCAATCAATATTTTCTTTGCATTTTCAAAATATTCTATTGTATCAGAACGAAGAGTATTTCAACTTACTCCAACGTACCTCGGTTCAAGACATTCTTTCACAAAGATAACGAAATGTTGGTTGTCCATTTGTGCTAGTGGCAACTCAGATCCGACAACGTACTTCACCATTCCTGTTTGAGTTCTTTCCTCTGAATACATCCACGTATTAAGTTGCGTAGTAGTAGCATCGTTGCCTAGACTACCAAATTGTAGTTGCGTTTGACCAGTAGGAAGAAGCCCATGTTTGGCCGCACATATTTTGTAGTGACGGTTGAGGTGGGTGGTTCCTATACCTTTTTGATGGGTCAATCGTTGTTGACAGTATTTATATACTGCTTTGATTTCTGGAATTTCATCGATCACACGACCAGTTTGAACCAATTTAAAATGGTCCTAACATTTGCCTATTTCTTCCCCTTCCTCTTCCCTTTTGCATCGAAAATTTCTAACACAGGTTCATCATCTTGTTCCAAATCAATTAGATGACTAGCATCAGTATCAACGTCATCCAAATCAATTGGATGACTACTTTCATGAACATCGTAATTTTGAATATTTTCTGGAATGGATAATTCATTTAGACCCGCGAACTCATTTCCAAATTGATTTGGGGCACATGTGTTTCATCCCCGACTCCGACATCGAACAAGTTTTCAATAAATGAGTGTAGATACATTTGTGAATAATTGAAATTGAATGTTGAAGAAGAAGAAGAAGAAGAAGAAGAAGTGAAGTAGAATTGAGAAGTAATGAAGATTATGTAGTAGTGTAGAAAATATATTGTAAAATCAAGATTATAATTCAATATTTTCAAAATAAGATGTAGAAAAGTATAGAAATTAGAATGAATGAATAATATTGATAATGATGATTTATAGAGAGTATAGTAGAGATTGATAGTAAGTTTGGTGAGAAAGAAATGTTGCAATTGATGTGTATTTATAGGAAGAAAAATGAAATTTGAAAATATATATATATGAGGACTAAAACGGTCACTGAAAACTTCAGTGATCGTTATGGTCAAAAGTGACTAGAACGGTCACTGAAGGTTAAATTTTTTTTATTTTTTTGACGAGCCACGAGCCGGCTCGGCTCGTGGGCTCGTCTATATATATATATATATATATATATATATATTTTTTTTTTTTTTTTTTTGACGAGGGCTCGTGGGCTCATCGCGAGCTTACATGACGAGTCGAGCTCGGCTCGTTCGACATTTCCTAAGCTCGGCTCGTGGCTCGGGCTCGTTTTTTACTAGCACAAGCGGCTCGTGGCTTGTTTTAGACGAGCTGAGCTAACGAACCCACGAGCTACTCGGCTCGATTGCCATCCCTATGTCTACCAAACACACCAAAAGTTGGAAAGTGGAAAATATCCATTTTTTATGGAAAACGTGGCCTATCAAACATGCCCTAAGTATTAAGTTGGGTGATGGTCGGTGAATTTAACCCTTTAGATATATTTTGTTGTTGGAGTATCTCCAAGAAGCATTTTATTTTTAAAATGCATATTTTATAATTTATAGAGTATCTATAAATTTAAAGATAATTTTTTCAAGTAGTAAAACATGCTCTTTATATTTAACAATTAATTTTACTACTTCCAAAAAATATTTATCATTTTTCTCTATCCTTTATTATAATTAGCTTATCTCTAGATTATTATATTATTTCATACATTGAAAATTAAAATACTTTGAATGCATTTAATTATAGAGAGTGAGTTTGGCTTGGAGAGTCAAATCCACTTTCTAAATTAAAATATTATTTTCAAGAATCTTTTAGAGCATGATTTTAAAGATTGACTCTTTAAATAGAGAACATCTCATGTTTAAAGAGTTTTTTAAAAATGCTCTTAGAATATTAAATTCTCGTTCTCTCTTTCTCTCTCACTTTTATTTTATTGTTGATAAAAGACAAATAGTCATAAATATTGAATTCTGGCACTGGCGGACGAAGGGGGATCCCGCAGGGTCCTCGGACCCTCCAGTTTTTCATTTTTTTTTGGGGGTTAAATTACAAAGAATGTCATAGGAGGACCCTCCAATTTTTAAGTTTCAGGTCAATTTTCATAGGCGGACCCTCCAATGTGAACTTAGGGATTTTAATTTATATTTTTGTTTCCTGTTATTGAACTTTTATTGAACAATGTGGTGCTTGTGGTTGTGGGATTTCTTTGCCTTGTTGTTTCTGTTCTTAGAAAGGAAGCAATGGTGGTTCTTGATTTGTATTTCGATTGTTGCAGATATGGAAGTGTAAAGAGAATGACAAGCATTAGAGTAGTTTAGTGTGAGGTAAAAGTGAAGAATTTTTATTATAGACAAAAATTTTCATGTGAGACAATTGGATTTTATAGTCCAATCTAGTGCATTCCTATCCTGAATTGTGCTAATTAAAATTCGTGTTAATAAGGTATTCAAAAAAACATTTTCGGGGGCGAACCCCCGTACTCCCCCCCTTCGCCTCTATATCTTTAATTTTGGGACCCCCAAGTCAAACGGGCTGGGTCCGCCAGTGAATTCTGGATATAATTAGAGATCAATTTTGAGATTGACAATCTATTCATTAAATATAAATGCCTAGGAGATTTCAAGTTCTATTCATTAAATATAAATGCCTAGGAGATTTCAAGTTCCTCTATGTGAATTCTACATAGGCTGCAATTCATAGAATGATTTGAAAATGTTCTTAGAAAATAATTTTCAAACACTGTCTAATTATTTTTGAATTTTTTTAAAACAATCTACGTTGACATTGAAATGCTCTCATAAGCATGTGTTGATTACTTCTTTAATTCTTATTATTAAAATCAGATTTGTAGTCCCATAAAATATATGGTTAAAATTGATTATTAATTTTGATTTTGATTTAGATTAAAATCTAAATTAAAATCAATACCAAACAAGGGCTTAATATACAACTATTTTCCAATGTTAATTTCCAAACTAGAGGGGGATCGTACGTTGCACAATCCTTGTTATAATGTAAGAAGTTAATTGTTGGAAAGAAAACTACCGAAAGAAATGAAGAGATTTTTGTGAGCGTAAGGAAGAAATATAGAGAGGAAATGAGACCAAAAACTTGGTAATGGGTTTGGTGGTAAAGAAATGGTCAAGTAATGGGTGGTTCTGGTTTCTGATAAAAGAATAAACATATGGTTGCGCTGTGCTCAGGAAATGGGTGTTGCATGCAGAACATTTTTTTTTTTTGTGTGCAGAATTAATACAACGTCATTTACACTCTAGAGTAAAAAAAATTATATGTAAATATGACATCAACATAAGGTAAGGATGATGCATTATGAATAGTAACCAACTCTCATCTTTTACATATTGTAGCAATATTGTACAATTCAACAATAGTAGAAATCATACTTAATAAATCAAGGAGGATTTCTCAACCCTCATTCTTAATAGAAAAAATTACATGTATTTGAAATTTTAACTTACTTCTTTTTGGTACATCTTAATTTTGAATTTATATGAAAGTAATGTTTTCTTTGAAGTTAAACAAGTCATCTAACATGCAAATTGTATTATATTTTTTTTTTTAAAGTTAGATAGATATAGATATAGATATATATATATATTTAGTATCCCTGAAAACAATTTTTCACAAATACTTTTAAAGTTATGCTATTTGTATATCATTGTGTACATATTGATTTATAGATTGATGATACAAAAAAGAGAAAGAGAAAAAAGAAGAAGAAATGAAATGAAAAGAAAAGGAAGTCAGTTAAACCTATTTGACAACCATTAAAAAAAGAGTGACATTTTATTTTATTTTTGGAATATTGATTTTTTTGGAGAATGTGTGACTAAAAAATAGATTTTTTTTTTTTATTTACGTACAAAATACTTTATTGTTAAAATCCATGGTTGAAAATGAATTTGAAAAATAACTTTTGGTGAAAATTAAAATTAAAGTCCAAGTTAACAATTAATTTTAGTCATATATTTTGTTTTTAAAATTATAATTTTTAACCACATATTTAACCAATTTTTATCAAAATTTATTAAAAAATTAATTTTAATTTTCACCAAATATGGGCACCCCCTATGTATATGTGTCTGTCGTGTACAAGGTTTGGTAATGAGACCCTGTACATCAGGCTTAGCCATTGCTTGAACCCCATTCTTTTGAAAAAAAATTCATTTTTCAACAGTGTTTTGACATCATTTTAACCACACATTCTTTAATAAAATAATATTACACGCAAATTCAAAAACTTTCCTTATTTTTTAACCACATATTTCTCATCAATACACTATTTAATTGCACAGCATTATGTCAGTGCAATATGTGACAACTTACCAACTCGATTAGCGGACTAATTATTGTGAATCGATCTTCGACTGTTCACGTCTCGTCACAATGAACCAAATATTTCTTACACAAAATAATTATCAACCAATAAAATTGTAACCTAGCAAAACCCCGTGGGCCCATGATCTACTCAAATAATTTAAACGTTTTTGTCTGGTAAAATAATTAAGGGAGAGTTGGTTAAAAAATCCAGTCAAACAATGTATTTTAATATTTGTTAGTCAAATGACTCTCAATTTACAAAATACAATAAATAATAATATCAAATGTCCAAAACACCCTCATCATGGAAAAGACCCAAACACCCCTTTTAATCCAATTAAATTCCTCAAATCATCATCAAAACACATCGACCCGTCTCCCGTGTGTGTGCTCTTCTTGTGCTTGCAACCCTAGAGTCTTGTTGTTTATTACTTCGCCTATCTTCTCCAATATTTTGAGCATTTGAACAAGAATTTTGGTTTCTATATTAACTACATTGAATCTCTATTATATTCGAAAAAAGAGAAAGGTATTTTTAGAAATCTCATGTACATTGGTACTTTTATTGTTGAATATAATATGAAATGATATTTTAGTTGATTTCATTTGCGCATTTGGTGTATTTTTCTTGCTGTCCGCATTTATTGGACGATAACGGCACTCCTGCGTTATCAGTAGTGTAAAACGACACTACAGTCGTTATCCGAAGTGTAGAACGACACTACAGTCGTTATCTCCAATGTAAAACGACAGTACAGTCGTTATTTGTTATAATCTGTCCGTTATTGATAATACAATGTGGTTACTTTGATAATTTAAATATGATAACTATTTTCATATTACTTTGATTTATACTTGAGTAAATTATTTAACTTTTTTATTTTATTTTCAGCTATGGCTTCTGTTGAAATGATATGGGTACAGATATGCTATTTTGTTGAGTTTAAAAAGACTGAAGAAGTCAAATGGACATGGAGCTATATAAGAAATGGTGAAGAAAATGTGGATATTCTTTATGTTCCAACTAGCATATATAGAGTTATACAACAAAGTGCAAGAACTTGTTAACGTGGATTCAAAGATATATGAAATTGAGATGATGTCTCTTAACCCTAGAATGTCAAAGTTTTCAGTTCCACCACAAAGGATTAACTGTGATATGAAAGTGAAGTGGTTTATTTTTATTTGCAACAAACATCCTCTTTGCATGACTATTTCGACCATAGTTGCAACTTAAATGAGTTCGAATTATCAATTAGACGAATCGTGGATACTCATAATCGTCTGTATATACAGAACGACACAACAATCGTTCTGAGAACAGTAATGACACTTATGTCATTCTCAGCACAAGTTTGTCAATTATCATAACATCATTTCTGTCGTTCTCATGGACCTTTAATGGCACAAGTGTCGTTCTCATAGACTACTATTACAAACATAACGGCATGTCCATCGGTCAATGAAAATAAGTTCGAATTATCGATTATCAGGGTTTGGAGGGGTCGTGGCCGCTCGTACTCGTGTTTATTGACAGAACGACACAAATGTCGTGTAACGGCACATGTGACGTTCTGATGTTTTCTCCGATATTTTGATTCCTTTCCGCCTCGACGACCTTAAACATTGTACTCCCTGACTTAAGAAAGTCGAAAATGTCGATCAGCAGTTATAGATACTTGTTTATTGATAGAACGACAAAAGTGTCGTGTAACGGCATATGTGCCGTTCTGATGATTTCTCTATTCTTTTGATTCTTTTCCGTAGCGACAACCTCAAGCATTGTACCCCCTGACTTAAGGAAGTCAAAAATGTCGAGCATGTGAAAAATAATGATAGAATTGAGATAGAATAAATGTTATCTTGTTGGTAAAATAACAAGTCGTTATCTACGTTCGTTAGAAAAATATAATTAAAGCGTGTAACTCTCAAAAATTTTGCACAACATGTACATCGTACAACGGAAATAAGTTCGAATTATTGATTATCGGGGTTCGGAGGGGTCGTGGCCACTCGTACTCGTGTTTATTGACAGAACAACACAAGTTTTGTGTAACGACGTATGTGCTATTCTGATGTTTTCTCCGATATTTTGATTCATTTCCGCTGCGACGACCTCAAACATTGTATTCCTTGACTTAAGTAATTCGAAAATGTCGATCAGCAGTTATAGATACTTATTTATTGACAGAACGACACATGTACCGTTTTGATAATTTCTTTAATATTTTGATTCATTTCCGCCGCGACAACCTCAAGCATTGAAGTCGAAAATGTCGATCATATGAAAGATAATGATAGAATTGAGATAGATTTCATTATATGATATCTTGTTGGTGAAATAACAAGTCGTTATCTATGCTCGTTAGAAAATATAATTAAAGCGTGTAACTCTCAAAATTTGTGCAAGCTTGTCCATCTTGCAACGAAAGTAAGTTCGAATAATAGATTATCGGGGTTTGGATGTATCGTGACCGCTCGTATGCTTGATTATGTTTAGAATGACAGAAGTGTCGTTATAGTCACAGTAACGACACTTGTGTCGTTCTCTCAGATTTTTCAATGTCAGTAACGGCACTACTGTTGTTCTCATGGACTTTTATAACAAGCAAAATGGTATGTCCATCTTTCAACATAAATGAGTTTGAATTATTCATTATCGAGGTTCAGAAGGGTCTTGGGCGCCAAACATCATGCTAGTGTTTGCTTTGTTTTAGTCACTTTCAACACCGTCTAGGATCAAATTCGACTCCTAAGACTGCTACTAACGCTTTGGTATCAAACCGAATTTTTTCAGCATACCAGATATGAGAAAAAAAAATCTTTGCTCACCGGATATAAGATTACCAGGTTTGAAATGCTTACCAGATTTCACTTCTCATACCGTATTTGCATAGATTACCAGATTTAAACAGATTGATCTTACCGGATTTGGAAAGGGCTGACCAGATATTAGATGCACATACCGTATATGAGGTTAACTAAATATACCGGATTTGAGGTGCACACACCGGATATCAACAACTTTAAGCTTACCGTATTTTATTTTTTGCACTAACCAGATTTCTGTTTTGTTGCATACCGTATTTCAACTTACCGATTTTTCTACACTTACCGTATTTGACAGCTTCATACCGGATTTCATCTTTTTTACACATACCGGATATGGAAAATCTAAACTTACCGTATTTCAACCTAAGCTCCTGCATACCGGATTTTGAGTTTAATTGAAAATACCGTATTTGAGGTGCTCATACCAGATATTAGCTATTTTTCATTCTTACCATATATCAACATTTCTTCTTCTGGTTTTTATATACGTGTTTATGGGTAGAACGACACAAGTGTCATTATGGTCACAGTAACGGCACTTGTGTCGTTCTGAAGAAACAACTGTTTATTTTTATAACGACAATTGTGTCGTTCTCTCAGATTTTTCAATGTCAGTAACGACACTAGTTTCATTCTCGTGGACTTGTATAAAATACATAATGGCACAAGTGTCATTTTTATAGGGGTTTCCTGAATTTGAAGCAATCAATAATAATGAGTTTCAAAACAATATTTAACTTGAAGCAAACATGTACAATTGCAATGAATAATAATGTCACAAGTGTCGTTCTAACTGCAATCAATATTTGACTTGAAGCAAACAAACTGCAAAATCAATTTCCATTATATTAACACAAAAAATAAGTTCAAAACATTCACTAAATCTATGGATCAAAACTGATGCGAACCCTATAGCAACGGTGACTACGAAACCCACAACTAGATTGATGCGGAACCCAAGAACGTCAATAAAACCCGGATTGGACTTAAACCCAACAAAGTGAACCAAAAAATCCAACGATAGCAAGATGCGCTGAACCCCTTGATTACACAGATGAAGAACTCTCGTACCGATGTTGAACATACAAGAAGTGATCTTGGAAGTTCGATTTGTTGTTCAATGAAGAACAGAGGAAAAAGCAAAAGCTTTCAGTTTAATTCAATATGTCAAAAGTTTTCTTTACAATGAAAATAAAGATCCTACTTATACTAAACTAAGAAAATATGGAAGAATACGAAATTTATAGTCCAAGAATAAGAAAACTACCAAAAAACAAACTCTTGTCAAAATAATGAAAAACGCGGAAACAGAAAAATTTCTTTGTTGATCCAATTGATTTCCGACCTCGACCCCAACAAGAAACTTGTTCCTTGGCATGTGGTCTTCAATATTATGGACTCCAATGCTTGAACATGTAAGTGTATAGCTTCTATCAACTCTTTGAAGTCTCGGACTTGGCTCAAATCTTTCTCCAACATGCTTCGAATTCTTGATGGTTTCTAGCGTAGCCCAGATCATATCATCATGTCTCTCTTCGAAAGGATTCATCCTCGAATCCATGCCTTGTGATCGCGTAGCGAATAACCAACATGCTACAAGTTTATCACTGCACCACCTGGATCAAATGGAAAATTGTTCCTCGCATGGCATAGGATCAATACACGGTACCCATCCACTTTACAGGTATGAATGTATTGTAGCACAACCTCAATCAACCATAGATGTTGCGGCATGAACTCCCAGTAACCTTCACATATATCAAAATGTGTTCGCCTTGACTGTTTGATCTTGCAAGCGTGGAGTGCTCCAATAACAGCTCCATCTGATGACTGTCCCAGTATCCTCCTTGTTTTACTTAGCCTAAGCACATGAATCAATTTCAAACCCAATGTTCCTACGTTGCCCTTCGGATCATCAATTTCATTCGACCCCCTACATATGAAGTTCCTCCAGTACCTTTGAAATTTCGTCGTCTCCTCGAGAATCACAAAGTCAATTACTGGCAATAAAGAAATTCCCAAAGTAGTGTAGGGTCGGTTAGCTTCATCCACACCTTGATAGTCAATTTGAGGCTCAATCCCCGGGTCGGGCGGTATTCCAATACATGTAATTTCTGGAATCAAGTCGTCGTTAACCTGCAAAACAGAATTAATCAAAATAGGGAGGGAAATGTTAGTGTTCGCCAATGCCTCCTCAATTTTAACCTCCTCGCCGTGCAAGTTCACCCCCAACTCCTCCTTTATCGTCGAAGACTCTCCTCCTTTTTCCACTGCCACTTCAACCACTCTGCCATTTTCAATCCCTCGTGGCCCCTCTCCCTTTTTCGCACAAACAACCCGCTCACTATTTTTACTTTTACTCTCTTGCGCCTTTGGATAAGTAATTTGAGAATTTAACAAGTCACGAGTCTTCGCCAACTCCTGTTTATAATCCAACTCAATATTCTTGCTTGATGTACTACCCGCACCCTTCGCAAAAGAGGTTTTCTTTTCCATCCGATACTCATCCCCATTATATCTCCTAGGCTTCTCCCTAAGTTCCACCCTTCGCCGATTCCTCCTATAATAATTTGGCGCATATCGTTTCCTAATAATATGCCTCAACTCATCCCAAGTTTCAATACTCCTCTCATCATACCTTCGCCTGGAAGTTGTCGATTGATCCCACCAAATCACAGCATAGTCCACGAATGAGCTCACACCCGACTTCAACTTTTTCTTCTCGGAGTAATTATAGCGTTCAAACATTACTTTAATCTTTTCTTCCTACGTCAGGTACGCCTCTGGATCACTCCTACCCTTGAATTTTGGAATTGTCGTTCCATACCCCTATCAACACCATATCCACAATAATTCGTATCCCTTCTTCCAAACATATCACCTCTATTTTTCACTCCCCGTATTGCAGCCTCAATCCACGCATCTTCATCACTATCACCACAATATTCATATGCATCACACATTTTAGCCCTAGGCTCCAACTTATTCAATATACTCCTCATATCCACCAACATCTTTTCCAATCGATCCATTCTATTACTCATTTTAACTCAAGGACTCAAAGGACTTGAACTGGACAACTTCAGACTGAAATTTATAATTTCAAGAATGTGATTCTTGAATTTGGATTGAACACAAATGGATTTTGGAATTAAGATAGATGATAGGATATTGAACAATTTTCAAGAAATCAAAAAATTAAAAAAATAATTTTTTTTTTAATCTGGGACGTAAACAATACCCCATGAACAATATTTTTTTTTTTTTACAAAACTCGAAAATCGACTATGATAACAATTAAACAGACGAAAGTTGATTTGGACTCAAATTGAGCACAAAAATAACTTTTGAAATTTTTTTTAGATTTTTCTGGATCAAAGACTGTAAATAAATTACTGGACACAAGAACATGAAGAACAAGGAATGAAAACAAAAGAAAAGACTCAACAAAGAAAATAAAGGATAGAACCTGATTAAATTGGAGCCAAAGCTCTCATACCAACTGACGCGAACCCTGTAGCAACGGTGACTATGAAACCCACAACTAGATTGATGCGGAACCCAAGAACGCCAATAAAATCCGGATTAGACTTAAACCCAACAAAGTGAACCAAAAAACCCAACGATAGCAAGATGCGGTAAACCCCTTGATTACACAGATGAAGAACTCTCGTACCGATGTTGAACACACAAGAAATGATCTTAGAAGTTCGATTTGTTGTTCAATAAAGAACAGAGGAAAAAATAAAAGCTTTCAGTTTAATTCAATATGTCAAAAGTTTTCTTTACAATGAAAATAAAGATCCTATTTATACTAAACTAAGGAAATATGGAAAAATACGAAATTTAGAGTCCTAGACTAAGAAAACTACTGAAAATAACAAACTCTTGTCATAATAATGAAAAAACGCGGAAATAGGAAAATTTCTCTGTCAATCCGGACGACAATCAGGACGTCCGGATTTATGCGTCCGGTTGGACAGTCCCGCCAGACAGCTTTCAATATTTTGGTCATAACCTTCTCTACCGACGTCCGATTGAAGTGATTCAAAGTGAGTTGGAAAGATTACTTAAAGGGCTACAACCTTTCTTCAGACATAATCCTTCAATTCGATCATTTACCAGGTCAAAACAGGTTTCAATATGAGACTGAAAACAATTGCATAACTTTCGTGTTGATCCAATTGATTTCCGACCTCGACCCCAACATGAAACTTGTTCCTTGGCATGTGGTCTTCAATATTATGGACTCCATTGCTTGAACATGTAAATGTATAGCTTCTATCAACTCTTTGAAGTCTCGGACTTGGCTCAAATCTTTCTCCAACATGCTTCGAATTCTTGATGGTTTCTAGCGTAGCCCGGATCATATCATCATGTCTCTCTTCGAAAGGATTCATCCTCGAATCCATGCCTTGTGATCGCCTAGGTAATAACCAACATGCTACAAGTTTATCACTGCACCACCTGGATCAAATGGAAAATTGTTCCTCGCATGGCATAGGATCAATACACGGTACCCATCCACTTTACAGATATGAATGTATTGTAGCACAACCTCAATCAACCATAGATGTTGCGGCATGAACTCCCAGTAACCTTCACATATATCGAAATGTGTTCGCCTTGACTGTTTGATCTTGCAAGCATGGAGTGCTCCAATAATAGCTCCATCTGATGACTGTCCATGTATCCTCCTTGTTTTACTTGGCCCAAGCACATGAATCAATTTCAAACCCAGTGTTCCTACGTTGCCCTTCGGATCATCAATTTCATTCGACCCCCTACATATGAAGTTCCTCCAGTACCTTTGAAACTTCGTCGTCTCCTCGGGAATCACAAAGTCAATTACTGGCAATAAAGAAATTCCCAAAGTAGTGTAGGGTCGATTAGCTTCATCCACACCTTGATAGTCAATTTGAGGCTCAATCCCCGGGTCGGGTGGTATTCCAATAGATGTAATTTCTGGAATCAAGTCGTCGTTAACCAGCAAAACAGAATTAATCAAAATAGGGAGGGAAATGTTAGTGTTCGCCAATGCCTCCTCAATTTTAACCTCCTCGCCATGCAAGTTCACCCCCAACTCCTCCTTTATCGTCAAAGACTCTCTTCCTTTTTCCACTGCCACTTCAACCACTCTGCCATTTTCAATCCCTCGTGGCCCCTCTCCCTTTTTCTCACAAACAACCCGCTCACTATTTTTACTTTTACTCTCTTGCGCCTTTGGATAAGTAATTTGAGAATTTAACAAGTCACGAGTCTTCGCCAACTCCAGTTTATAATCCAACTCAATATTCTTGCTTGATGTACTACCTGCACCCTTCGCAAAAGAGGTTTTCTTTTCCTTCCGATACTCATCCCCATTATATCTCCTAGGCTTCTCCCTAAGTTCCACCCTTCGTTGATTTCTCCTATAATAATTTGGCGCATATCGTTTCCTCATAATATGCCTCAACTCATCCCAAGTTTCAATACTCCTCTCATCATACCTTCGCCTGGAAGTTGTCAATTGATCCCGCCAAATCACAGCATAGTCCACGAATGAGCTCACACCCGACTTCAACTTTTTCTTCTCGGAGTAATTATAGCGCTCAAACATTACTTTAATCTTCTCTTCCCACGTCAGGTACGCCTCTGGATCACTCCTACTCTTAAATTTTGGAATTGTCGTTCCATACCCCTATCAACACAATATCCACAATAATTCGTATCCCTTCTTCCAAACATATCACCTCTATTTTTCACTCCCCGTATTGCAGCCTCAATCCACGCATCTTCATCACTATCACCACAATATTCATATGCATCACACATTTTAACCCTAGGCTGGAACCTATTTAATATACTCCTCATATCCACCAACATCTTTTCCAATCGATCCATTCTATTACTCATTTTAACTCAAGGACTCAAAGGACTTGAACTAGACAACTTCAGACTGAAATTTATAATTTCAAGAAAGTGATTCTTGAATTTGGATTGAAAACAATTGGATTTTGGAATTAAGATAGATGATAGGATTTTGGACAATTTTCAAGAAATCAAAAAATTAAAAAAATAAATTTCTTTTAATCTCGGACGTAAACAGTACCCCATGAACAGTACTTTGTTTTTTTACAAAACTCGAAAATCGACTATGATAACAATGAAACAGACGGAAGTTGATTTGGACTCAAATTGAGCAAAAAAACAACTTTTGAAATTTTTTTGAGATTTTTCTGGATCAAAGACTCAAAATAAATTACTGGACACAAGAACATGAAGAACAAGGAAAGAAAACAAAAGAAAAGACTCAACAAAGAAAATAAAGGATAGAACTTGATTAAATTGGAGCCAAAGCTTTGATATCAACTGATGCGAACCCCGTAGCAACGGTGACTACGAAACCCACAACTAGATTGATGCGGAACCCAAGAACGCCAATAAAACCCGGATTGGACTTAAACCCAACAAAGTGAACCAAAAAATCCAACGATAGCAAGATGCGCTAAACCCCTTGATTACACAGATGAAGAACTCTCGTATCGATATTGAACACACAAGAAATGATCTTGGAAGTTCGATTTGTTTTTCAATGAAGAAAAATTTCTCTGTCAATCCGGACGACAATCAGGACGTCCGGATTTACGCGTCCGGTTGGACAGTCCCGCCAGACAGCTTTCAGTATTTTGGTCATAACCTTCTCTACCGACGTCCGATTGAAGTGATTCAAAGTGAGTTGGAAAGATTACTTAAAGGGCTACAACTTTGCTTCAGACATAATCCTCCAATTCGATCATTTACTAGGTCAAAACAGGTTTCAATATGAGATTGAAAACAATTGCATAACTTTCGTGTTGATCCGATTGATTTCCGACCTCGACCCCAACATGAAACTTGTTCCTTGGCATGTGGTCTTCAATATTATGGATTTCATTGCTTGAACATGTAAATGTATAGCTTCTATCAATTCTTTGATGTCTCGTACTTGGCTCTAATCTTTTTCCAACATGTTTAGGATTCTTGATGGTTTCTAGCGTAGTCCAGATCATATCAAAAACATTCACTAGCGTTATGTTTATAATACTAGTATACGAAAACGACACTTGTGCCATTATTGATATTGAGAGAACGGCACAAGTGCCGTTACTGTTCATAGAACGATTATGAGCAGCCATAACCCGTCCAAGACCTGTTAATCGATAATTTGAACTTATTTAAGTTGTAAGATGGACATGCCGTGTACGAAATTTGAGAGATATGCTCATTACTTAATCTTTTTATACTTAAATTTGAGAGATATATTATTTATATATCAAACTATTATGAAATGTTATCATATTTTAATCATCGAAGTAACCACATTGTATTATCAATAACGGACAGACCATAATAGATAACAATTGTACTGTTGTTTTATATGTGAGATAACGATTGTAGTGTCGTTCTACACTACATATAACGACAGTAGTATTGTTTTACGCTACTAATAACGGCTGGAGTGCCATTATTGTCCAATAATTGCGTACATGAAGAAAAATACACCAAATGCGAAATGAAATCAATTAACATATCATTTCGTACTATATTCAATAATAAAAGTACCAATACACATGAGATTTCTAAAAATACATTTCTTGTTTCTTCAAATATAATAGAGCCTCAAATTAGTTAATATAGAAACCAAAACGCTTGTTCAAATGCTCAAAATATTGGAGAATAATGAACAATAATAAAGCACAATAACATAAATCAAAGCGCATAATTTGAAACTTCATCCATATATTTGAAGCACTAATTCTTTTACCCCAAAACCTACCCACCACAAATCCAAAGAATTCTTTAAGAATTGCAGAAACTTCGTAAGGCGTAGAGGGTCTGATGTTGATTGTACTCAATTTTCTGGATGAGATGGAGGCAGATGATTCCAGCTTGCTGTGGGTAGATTTTAGAGGCTCCGACATTTGTGTGAAAGGAAAATGAAAGATGAGTGTTCAGATTGCTTGTGAAAATGGAGGAGAATGTAGGAGAAATAAAGGATAATTTTATTATTTGACCAATAAAAATATCTTGAATTTTTTTCTTTTCTTTTAATGTTGGTCAAAGACCATTTGTCCAAAATCATTGTCCAACTAGCCTATTTGGCCAAATTCCCCAATAATTAAGGCACCGTTTGATATGTGTGGAAAATGGTGGAAAAGGAAAACTAATTCCTTTTCCATGTTTAATTTTGGTGTTTGATTACATAACTTTTTCATGAAATTCATTTTCACCCATTTTCTAGGTACAACCATTTAAAGTACATTTTCCACATTTTATTTTCCCATGGTTTTGGTGGAAAGTGTTTTCCATCTTTTTTTTATTACTTTTTGGCAATGGAAATATATTCTAAATCCAATAGTAAAAAAATTTATCCATTTAATTGATAATTTGCATAAAAAATAAAACCAAACGAATACAAAAAAAATTCAAAAATTATTTTTTTATTTTTTACTTTTTGCAATCCAAACAAATTTTAATACATATCGTAAAAAAATTTATCCCAAAAAGTAATAATTTGCATGAAAAATAATGTGCATGAAAAATAAAGGCAAATGGATTAGGTAAAAAATTATACCAATCAAACACCATTAATTATAATTTCATCTAAAACGAATTCTACACAATTGAATTATTGCCATTCGTTTCCTTTTCACTCAAAGCCTACCCATGCAATCAAACGCACCCTATAAGTTTCCATATATTCTCCTCTAAGGCCATTTCTGCTTCCCATAGATACAGAGAGTGAAGCAGGGGCGAGAGGAGTAAAGACTGATAAATCGCAGTCTATTTTTCTCTATCTGCAATTTTCTGCAATATTGATACTCGAATTTTCAGTGCGCTGATTTCCCGTCAATTTTTTAAAGAAATTTTCAGTTACAATTATAATTTTCTGCGTATTTATTGTTTTTAGTTTAATTTTTTTTGTTTTTTCTCCTTTTGTGGGGGAAGAGAAGTAAAGATATTGAAGAACTTGGAGTATTTGAATTCGGAAATTGGAAATTTTCTCTTTTTTTTGTTAAACCCTAGTATCCTGTTTGGCGGGGAGGAAATATTAATGCTAAATTTTATGCGACTTATTAATTTGTGATTTATATAATTATATATTTAGAGTATTATTCATATTTGATTTGATTTTTGTTGGAGTTAAATCAAATTTATCATAGTTGTAGTTGTACTTTTATTTTGTTTCCTTTTCAGATTTTTTTTTCTATATTTAATTGGAAATCAAGAAAATATTTTTCCCACATTCATTCTAAAAGAGAGATCTTCCTCTTGTTCGTGAATATTTTCTCTTTAGGACTTTTAGTTGGTGTGAAGAAAACAACGTAGCCTTTGGATTTTTAGAGTAATTCTCAATTTGTTGAGTTTTATTGTTCTTCTCCTTTGAACAATAAAAATTGAAGATTCTGGTGCTACTTTTGGCTAATATTTTATTTTTTGTACATTCAACCAGATTTTGAAATTATTTCCCCTCTGTTCGGTTAGATGCTTTTAAAAATTCTCTTTCTTTCTTTGATTATTATCTTTATTCTCATTCTAGGTGCCCCATATAATAATAACCAAGAACTTTTCTTATGCATTCAACTTCGTTTAACTTTTGTACTAGTGAAACTTTGATTTTGATACTCTATTAAACTCCTCGTCATATTTTAATCATGAAGAATGTCAATATGATATAAAATTTATTACATTATTCCCGTTGCTTATTCTATTTGTTGAATTCTAAACTTTGTTTCATTAGTTATCATCTGCCAGAGCTTCTAAGCCATTAAGGTCAACCTCCCATGCTGGAAGAAGATCAAAGTGGCGTATTTCAAGATGGCTAAACACGGCCCGTGCTTCGTACAGTGGATATCCTGGTCGGGGGAGCAATATGTTAGCTCCAGGACGCGCAAGAACTGTTATTAAGACATCGATTGCTTGTCTTGCACCAACAGTGACAAAAACATCCTTTGGTGATATATCATATGGATGGTCACGAGAGAGATACTCTGCAATCGCCCTAGTAGAAGAATAGAAAGGTTCAGACTTCACACTGAAGTGTTAACTCCATGTTATTGAAATATACTTATTACTTAAATATTTATCAATTACACTATTGATAGAAAGCTAATATAATTCAGAAAAAATCCTCCATACGGAACAGATTCCATTTAACATTTTTTTTTAATACATTGTAAATGAAAAAAAAAAAAAAAAAAATATGAAGTTCCTAAAAATTTCCCTTTTCTACTTACTACTTAGTTCCATTTTAAAGAATCTTCCCTTAAGTTGAATTTATGAATGATTAATTTTCTTTATACTAGATTAAACTTAACACCTTTCAAACTGTACAATGATTTCTCCTAAAATTAATTTAGTAAAAATTAAAACCTTTCAAATTCCAGTATATTCTTGTTCTTTGAGTCTATATTGGATTTTTTTTACATCACCGTCATTCACACAATAAACCAAGCACCTCAAGTTTAATTAAAGTGTACACAGAGTTTCAAAATCCTGGAATCAGAAGAAATAAAAATCATGAAAATAAATTGCTTTTTTTTTTTTTTTTGCTCCTAAAAATTATTACCCAGAAACATGCAAGGAAAGCAAGTTACCTCCTCGCATCAACAATACCAAGACTTGATGAATAACTATTGAATTTAGCAGATCGAACTGCATCAACAACGGCATCTTCAGCTACTTGAGCAGTCCGAAAACTCGGGAATCCACTTGGATCCCCATGGCCGAGAGGAATAACAGACCTATCGTCATTCTGATTCAGATTTTCTTTAACGGTGGTGAGAAAGCTTCTAATAGTGCAAGCCGATGCCTTGTTCAGGTGCTCATCACCCTCAAAGTTCCACATTGTGCTCTCTTGACCCATTTCTTCTACTTCTCAAAAATTTTGTGGTTTTGGCTTGAGGATTTCTGTAGAAGTTAAAGGTTGACTCACGTGAATTCCGTGAATCAAACATGGATTTCGTTTCCCTTGTGTTGTTGAGCTGTAACGTACTGTCTGTCATCAGAATTAATGGGGGACACTTTTACGGCAAAACTGCAACGTGGGGGTGGCAATTTTCATATTGCATTTAAATGGGCGAGATGTGCGCGATAAAATTGACTAAAATTATGTTCATTACACTATCTAATTCTATCGATTATTGTTTATTAAGAGCCCGTTTGATAGAGATTTTAATTGAATTTTAATTGAAAAATTAATCGTTAGTGGGTCCTATGTGTGAAATGAAATTCAAACATAACGATTATATTTTCAATTAAAATTTAATTAAAATCCCTATCAAACGGATCCTAAATATACGTTAAATTGTACCACGGTCAATCGCCCCTAGAAAAAAAGTCATATTAAAATATTTACAAAAATTGAGATTAATTACTAATTAGAGAGGCTAGCAAAAGAGTAAAAATTGTGACAACAAATCTTCACGTACAACTTTTTTTTTACAATGTAGATACACAAAAATGGTGGGGCTCGCGATTAAAATAATCATGAGCCCCACCTGTGTGTCTACACTGTCAAGTTGAGTGTACAATTTATATTGTACACTCAATTTTTTTCAAATTGTGAGTAGGATGCAAGACATGACAAGCAGATAGAATTGCTTGGCATTAAATTCATTACTTATTAGTCAAGTTCATAGGAATAAAATTAGGTTTCTATATGCACTATGGTTCAAAGGAAGTGTTAAATAAGTTCGATTCTTAATAATTGCTTTTGAATCGTGAAGAGAGATCAAATTAATGTATGCGATTCAACAATCGATACTTCACATGCGACTATAAAATGTAAAACCACCACCAACAATCCGGGACAATTTTAGTGTTTTATTTATTATGTTGATTTATTTAACTAGGGTTTAGAGGGTTGGATATATTTTTTATTAGAATCGAGGGCAAGGGTGTTGGTTTTTTTGGCTTATTTTGAATTGAACAAAAACATTATTGAGATCTTTTCATTGGAATCAATATACGTTGACCTCAAATTCTCAAATATTTGTAAAATCAAGAAACTTTCACATGTTTAGCATAATGTAACCATTCAGTATGATTGCTTGTCACATTGTCATTACATATTTTTATTGCGAGCAAGGATAACAAGATTGGAAATAAATAAATTACTCGTATCTTTTCGAAAATCACGCCTAGGTTCTTTGGTTCCAATACTATATATTTAGCTCCAGATCCTCCTCTTAATTAAATAATTAAATATCATTATAGAAACTACAAAAAAAAATGACATAATGTTTGGATGTATTTGACTATGCACATGGCTGTCACGAGCTTCATAAAAATGGTGACATTCTTGTTCATGAAGTATGGAAGTATATTACGTCAAATTTTATTGTATATGTTATAAATAAAATAGGAAAAATTCATACTTCAGGTGTAAAGTTTACCCCCAATTCAAAAATCAGGTACAAAGTTTAAAAATTCAAAAATCAGGTATATATATATATATATATATATATATATATATATATAATTTTAAATATATTTATTAATTAAATATAATAAAGTTACATTATTCGATTAATGGTCACATATTATCAAATTGTTTAGTCAGATTATTTCGAAGTCACAAATCAAAATTTTTACAGGTCACAGTTTATTTCGAGGTCACAGATTTTCAAATTAGTTAGTCACAAATCCTTTTTCAATCACATATTATCAAATTTTTAGGTCGCATTTGAATCTTTGGTCACATATAACCAAATAATTGGTCACTGCCGTTGTCGTCGCCACCATCTTCACCGCCACAACAACCACCACACCACCACCGCCACATCCAATTATATCACCTTCTCATAGCTATCAATTTGAAAAGAGTCCCCAACTCCAGCAGCACCAACAGATCGGCCACCTCCACCACCTGCACTAACGACCATCTCCACCGCCGCAATTGCACCAACACAATCGACTTCCACACACAGAAATCATACATCACTGATCCACCAACACCTCACCACCACAGCCACGACACAAAATAGGTAGGTCTCCGTCTTGCTGTGTGAACTGTGTTCGCGGTGCTGCAGTCATCGTTAGCGTGACGATAAGAGAGGAGAGAATGCGGAGAGAGAACATAGGAAATAAGAATAATTAGAGAGGAGAGAGTGCGGAGAGAGAATGGAGGAAATAAGAATAATTAGGGTTTGGGGGGTGAGACGGTTGGGGTGTGTGATTTTATAATTAGGTTGGTACCTGATGTTTGAATAAATAAACTTTATACCTGATGTTTGAATTGTGAATTTTAAACACCTAAGTGCATGTAATTTCCTCAATAGTAAATGAAGTTGATGACCTCATTTGGCCCAATCAATGCGAAATGGAATAAATAGGTTCCTATGTTAGATAGCATTTAAATCCTTAATAGACAGTGTGGGTCCATTTTAAAGTTAAATCACGTGCACTGCATGTGATATACAATTATTTTCAATCCCATTAGTGTAGGTCATATTGAAATTTATGTAATGTAACATACTAGGCCCCTTTTTTGTAACCATTTTTTTTTTTTTTTTTAAATCACACATTCTTCAATAAAATAATATTACACGCAAACTCAAAACTTTTCTTTAATTTTTAATCACACATTTTTTCATCAATCAACTATTTAAAAATGCATTTTCTCCCCAAAAATGACTACCAAACAGGGGCTAAATAAAGAAAAATGGCTAGGGTTTATTAATTCAAAGTTTTAATTTGTTTATGATATTAATTAATCAATTTTTTTATTTAACCTCCTTTTGATTTAGATAAAAATCTGATTTTAGTAAATTTTGATAAATATTGATGAAACGTATAGTTGAAGAGTTATGAGTTTCATTAAATGTGTAGTTAAAATTAATTATTGACTTTGATTTAAATTTTAATTCAATTTTTTCTAGTTGAATCAAACAGTGACTTAATGTTGACCTTAGGAGGTGAAAATGTATTTGAATAATATTATTTTTTTCCACGAATGAAAGACGAAGATTCAATAAGATGGTATGTTAGATTATCCCCTATTTGAGCCTTATTTTTGGGAAATAATGTATTTTAAAATAATATTTTTTTAGAGAATGTGTAGTTGAAATGAATTTTAAAAATAAATTTTGAAAAAAATGAAGGCCAAACATAGGCTACACATTGATTTAGATAAAAATCAGATTTTAGTAGATTTTGATAAATATTGATTAAACTTGTAGTTGAAAAATTGTGAGTCTCATTAATAAATGTTTAGCTAAAATTAATTATTGACTTTGATTTAAATTTTAATTCAATTTTTTTCTAGTTGAATCAAACAGTGGCTTAATGTTGACCATAGGAGGTGAAATTGTATTTGAATAATATTATTTTTTTCCCACGAAAGAAAGATGAAGATTCAATAAGATGGTATGTTAGATTATCCCCTGTTTGAGCCTTATTTTTGGAGGAAAAAATGTGTTTTAAAATAATATTTTTTTTGGAGAATGTATAGTTGAATTTTTTTTTTTTTTTTTTTTTTTTTTTTTTTTTTTTTTGATAAAATGAAGGCCAAACATAGGCTACACATCCAAAAGGGAAAAATTCATAATTAAGGTGTATAGTTTACACCAATTTAAAAAACAGGTATATAGTTTAAAAATTTAAAAATCAGGTTTATATATAATTAATTAAATATATTTATTAATTAAATATAATAAAGTCACAATTATACAATTATTCGTCACAGATTTATATTTAAGATCACAAATTATTTATTGGTCACATATTATCAAATTAATAAGTCACGGATTATTTCGAAATTTTTTTTATAGGTCACAGTTTATTTCAAAATCACAAATTGTAGGTCACAGTTTATTTGTTGGTCAAAGAAATTTTTCAGTCACACATTATCAATTTTTTAGGTCACAGATGAATACTTGATCACAATTTTTAGGTCATAGTTGAAAGTTTGGTCATAGATTAATAAATAATTGGTCGTAGACTCTTAAATCTTTACATGGTATCAGGGTCCATTAAACTCCAATGAGCGATTCGATCCGACCAAGACTAAAAAAAATGAGCATACGAATTTTAAAATTGGTCTGCTCAAACGAGCCACCATCTTGCGGGGGCATATTAAGGGATATAATTTCACATCGATTAAAGATGTAAACATAGACCAATTTATAAGGTTTTGAGCTACTTCTCTTAATAATGTTGACATTTTAAGATGGACCTTCAAATTTTTACATGGTATCAGAACCTATTAAACTCCAACGAACAATTCGATCCGAGTAAGACTAAAAAAAATGAGCATACGAATTTCAAGATTGGTCTGCTCAAACGAGCCACCATCTTGCGGGGGCATGTTAAGGGATATAATTCCACATCGATTAAAAATATAAACATAGGCCAATTTATAAGGTCTTGGACTATCCTATTAACAAGGTTGACCTTTTAAGATGAACTCCCCAAGTCTTTACATGATATCAGAGCCTATTAAACTCTAACGAGCTATTAAGACTAAAAAAAATGAATATACGGATTTCAAGATTGATCTGCTCAAACGAACCACCATCTTGCGGGGGCATGTTAAGGGATATAATCCCACATTGATTAAAGATGTAAACATAGACAAATTTATAAGACCTTGGGCTACTCCTCTTAACAATTTTGACCTTTTATGATGGACCATCAAGTCTTTACAAGGTATCAAAGGCCATTAAACTCCAACGAACGATTCGATCCGATTGAGACTCAAAAAAAATGAGCATATGGATTTCAAGATTGGTCTGCTCAAACGAGCCACCATCTTGCGGGGGCATGTTAAGGGATATAATCCCACATCGATTAAAGATGTAAATATAGACAATCTATAAGGCCTTGAGTTACTTCTCTTAATAAGGTTGACCTTTTAAGATGGACCCCAAATCTTTACATATGTTTCGCACAAACCTTGTTACTTCAATCTTTTAGATAAGTGGCCACTTCCTAATTTGCAGCTATTTAGGAATGTACTATGTAATGTGGGTATATAGTTGAAGGAGTTGGCCGTTGACCTAAAGAAACTCGGCCTTTAATATGATTGATTGTTGTGATAACTCATAATTTTCAATGGTCGAATAATATAATTTTTATAAATTTATGGTATTAAAAGAAATAGGATAGTAATATTCACTATTCAGGGAATTAAATGTTAAAAAAATGTAATCAGTTTTTTTATAATAAAAATAGGTATACAGTATTTTTTAAAATAATTTGTTGAGGATTTGTAAAGTATTCCCTAAATTGTTTCTATATTCATTTTTGAAGAGTGCATCAAGGGCTGGGACAGTTCAAAGCAAGCAGTTAATGTCTTTGAGCTTCAATGTTACTCTACTCAATATTTCGACTCAACTTGATATCATTTATTTTTAGAATTTCACACTGTTAAAATGAAATTTGAATTCAGATAATTGATTTAGTAAGATTTCGCTCTTATCACTTGAATTAGACCTTAATCTCGAGATATTGATGCTACAATAGTTAAGAAAGAGAGAATAAAAATTAAAAAATTAGAGAGACCCAAAAATATTTAATAAACAAATTTCTTCAAAATATTAAAAAGCTGATATGTAAGTTTTGAGCCAACTTTCCAGATCTCTCCAAAGAGTCGGCAAATATTAACCCTCAGACGTTATCCCTCTAACTGGTGTAATCACGTGCCGTATTTTTGAGTTAAAATTGAAACCCATTGTTAAATTGACATATGATACATTGTAGAAACTAATTTAACCAATTGTAATGTGTAGTAAACAACTCCAATGTAGTAAATTCATGAACAAAACATCCATGGTTACGAGACAACATAGTATCAAATACTGTCATACAATTTACAATTCATGAAGACGCTAATTTATTGCTCCCACTTCTTTCAGAAATGCTATCAAAATCACTACTAAATAGGCTTCCACTGGTAGCTGATGTATTTATGTTTGCAGATTCTGAAGCAGCAAAAGGATTCGGTGGCATGACGGGCATATTTTCGCCTTCGAGCATTTGAATCACGACCTTCATTGAAGGTCGATCGGCTGGATACCACTGGATACACCAGAGCCCGACAATTATTACTCTTTTTGCTATTTTAGTATCCTCCTCTCTCTCAATTTGGATTTCTATATCTTCTCCTTTATCTAGTTGATTGTACATCCATTCTGGAAAATAAATTTGGCTACTGTCAGTCTCTCTAGAATGGAAGTTCTTCCTTCCTCCGACGGGGTCGAGCAACAACATTCCAAAACTGTAAATGTCTGATTTATACGACACGTTCCCAAAGTTCCTAGAGAAGACCTCTGGTGCAATGTAGCCTATTGTCCCGCAGGCAGCAGTCATGGTTACTTTGCTTTGATCCTTGGAACACATTTTCGCTAAACCAAAATCGGCGACTTTGGGACTGAGGTTATGATCTAGTAAGATGTTATGAGGTTTGATATCGAAATGGAGGATCCTTTGGTTGCAGCCTTGGTGAAGATAATCAATTCATTTGGCTATTCCGAGAGCAATTTTGTGCAACTTCTCCCATCCGAGTGTGCGACTTTGATTCCCGGATGATACGAACTTATCGGGAGAATCATTAGGTAAGAATTCATATACAAGAGCGCTTCTACATCCATCTGCACAATATCCCACCAGACGAACCACATTCACGTGGTGGATTTTTCCTGTTGTACTCACTTCATTGATAAATTCATCACCATTTCCTTTGATGTTGTTCAAAACCTTTACGGCTACAAGAATGTCATTCGAGAGCTTCCCTTTGAACACTGTCCCGTATCCTCCTTTGCCTAGTTTGGACCTAAATCCGTTCGTAATTTTCTTGATATCAGCATAAGAGTATCTTGCAGGCCTGAGAGCCTTATAATCCTCTAAAAGTTGTTCAATCCTTTTATTCTCGTTTCTTTTCTTTATCATATAGAAGCCGTACAATGCAACGACTAGTACGAACGAAAACATACCAATCGATACACCTAAAATAACCCTCTTTTTTGAGGCACCTGCAAGAGAAAAAAATGGACATTTTTAGCCAATCGGATCACTTAAATTCCCACAAAAATCAAGAAAGCAATTCTTGGTACATAGTGGAATAAATAGGAAAACAGAAAGGCCTAATCTGAATTGCAGAAATATATAGAAGACAGTAAACCTTGTACCATTGTCATTTTCAGGCTGTTTGGGGATCTCAAAACATTCAGTTTCGTTATTCATTCCATTGTTCTTGAACCTACATTGCTTTCCCTTCGCTTCACAATTTTCGCAAAATGGTGTCGACCAATGCAATTGAGTTTCATCAGTTAAATATTCAGGCAGCCCCCGAAAAATTACTTCCGAGACATCTGAAATGTTGTACATCTTCACACAACTCGACAGAGAAAATTCTGTAACCGAATAAAATGATCGGAAGGCATAGACTTGATACTTTGAGCTGCCAAGGCAAGTGATGGGGCCGGAATAGGAATTAGCCTCCGGCTTTGCAGAACAATTGGAAAGAGTATAGCCACTAGCATCCACATTATACTGATAAAACATCTCGAAAGGAGAGGTTGGGGAGTCGAAAACAGGAACCTGTTTCGGTAGACATGATCCATTGAGTACCGAAACATGTATAACTTGAAGTTTGTAATCGATTTTTTGAACAGAAGCTTTGGCTGATAATGGAATCACAATTTTGTTGGTCGAGGCCTTAACCGGAAATTGGAACTCAAACTCTGTGATGTTGTTGATGGGATTGCACGAAAGATCGAAGCCCGGATAGCCACAGTGTTCAGGTTGTCGGCCTTTTACGCGAAAAGGGAACCGGATAACAGGTCCGGAATCGAGGCACCTTGTTGGCAGGCAGTCATCTTGAGCTGTAACAAGTATTATTTGCAAGAAATATACTGAATAGAACAAGAAAATCATCTTCTGAGAGAGCACACGCTATCTGAAATCTGTGATGAATACAATGAACAAGCTGTTTTGCCACTGTATTTGATCTATTCTTTACGAGTTGGACTAATTTTATTCATTAGATTATAGATATTTCAATCTACTTTCTTATCATGACTTTGAAAAATTATGATCTAGTTGGTCTTACAAGTATGCATTTTAACACCATCACTCTACTTTACAGCCTGTACTGTCCCCACCTCACATGTTAGGACTAAGAACATGTTTGGCTAAACTTACAAATTAGTTTACTTATGAGTTTACAAGTTGCAAAATAAGTAATTCTTTTTTAATCAAAAGACATAAACCTATTAGGTTACTTTTTTCAAGAGGAAGGTAGGCAAGAAAGTAATTTATTTACTTAAAAGTTAAAACTACGAAAAAAGTTATATTCATTTCCAATCCAGACATTTGGAAACAAAATAATTACTTTTAAGTATCTTTCACTTTATTTAAACTTAGCCAAACATGCTCTTAGAACCATCAAGATGGTTGACCTAGTCTCATCCCACTTGACTGAACAGCCATTCAGCCAAGAAAAATCAAATCAATGGGAAGCATCTTAGAATCAAGAAATGGTCAAATCTCATCTCATTCTTGCCAAATTCAGCTCGTATATGATATCGGGTAGGTTAAATTTCCAGTTTTAATTAAAAACTTAAGAAACCAAGCCAAATTCAGTTTATCACATTACTTAGATTTTCCCTTATTTTTTTGCTGGAGACTTGATCACCGGAAATTCAAGAAACTTCCTGCCGGTAGCCCTTTCTTCTCGAACAGTAAATTTCAGGTAACTTCATTTACTTTTCAAGTTTCCAAAGAATCATCAAATTACAATTACTGTCTGATAGGGAAAAACTGTCTCTAACTTGGAAATTTTGGCATATCAAACTAATAATTCTATAATTCTTTTTCAATATGTGAATTTAAGTAGCTCGTAATGTGTGCTTGTTCAATTTGTTGTGTAGATAAATAAGAAGAAAATGCTGCAAGAAAGCAACAATTGAGAACTACTTGCAAGAATTCGAGACGACTGAAGGGCTTAATCTACGACCATAATCCTAAATGATTACTCTAAGCATGTCAAATACAAGAATTTGGTTTCTTATTTCCACAATCTTGATTCTCCTTTTGTGTACAACCACCTGCAAGGCCCAGAACAACCCCATTTCAGTTTGCTCCTCCTCATCTTGTGCGCGTATAAAAAACATAAGCTACCCTTTCCGGTTGAAAGGTGACCCAAAGAATTGTGGCTATCCCAACTCCAATTTTGAGCTTGATTGCCAGAACAATAAAACCATATTGAAACTGAAATCTGCAAAATATTATGTCGAAGCAATTGATTACAGTGACTTCTCGATACGCTTAGTTGATCCTGGCGTAGAAAAGGGTAATCTTTCTTCATGCCCAATTTATTCTACAGACTATGATGATTGGCCTAGCACCATTTTTGATAAGTTTTTTTCCTGGAACATCCCGATTGTCTTTATTCACTGTCTAGCTCCTACAAATTCTTCAATCTACGTAAAATCTGCCTTCTGTGGTAATAGGAGTAACACTTTCTCCAACTCTTCAGAAAGTTAAAGTTATGTTACAGTAGGAGGTTATATTCGTCTATCGGATTTGGAGGATTCCTGCACTGTAGACAGGGTGGTACAGGCCTCATCGCATAGGATTATGAGAGATAATTCTTCTTTGATGTGCATTTATGATGGCTTGGCTTACGGATTTGAGCTTTCGTGGTTCCGTGTTCTTTGTGATGAATGTGTGAAGAGCAATGGCTTTTGCAGTTTAGAAGGCAATCAAATCAGTTGCAAACACTACTGCCGCGAGGATCTTCCACTATTGGAACTTGGGTTTGGATGTGAGTAGATATTCTTCTTGGTCTTGAACATTTTATTACTATTTTTTTTCCTGTATTGATCATATTCTCTGTCAAGAATTATCCTCCATCAGACCTATTATGATATGTTTCATTAATTTATTAAATTGAATGTGGAGCAATTCTATAAACAATCTTAAAATGATTATATTTCTACACTAGTTCAGGTTGTAAGCTTGGCTTATCATTTGGTCCAATGGTTCATAATCATATAATTAAGAAACATATGTTCTTATTGCTAACTTTCTTTGATATGAGGTCATTTATGACTTACATTACATGAAACTGTATATAGATTCATATTTTGCTTGATTAGAAGCATTTTCTTGAAAATAGAATTAAGTAAAAGGTTAACATATAATGATCAAATCATGAAAATTATCATGGAACTAACTGGTATTGTTTATCTGAAAATTTCTGAAAATCAAAATTCTTTAAGACTTGCATATAACCCAATTTCCTCAAGCCTTTTAAATCTTCAACATATCACTTGATTACTTGTTTGTCTTTTGGGCTTTTCAATTTCTAATTGTCAGACTTTATTCTGCTGTGAAAATTTTTAGTTTTCTTACCCTTCTTGTACTTTGCACCGTGCAGGTCGGTTTCAGTACTATGGAAGTGAGTGATTATACTGGACTCTGGCTTTTTTTTTTTTTTAATATTAGTAAGCCTTCCCATAACATTTTTACATATATTTATCCTCTAAGATCATTTTTTCTTCTGTTTTGCTATTTTGACAGCTATTATTGGAGTTTTTGGTGCAATTATAATTGGTAAGATTCAAATCACGTACCTATGTTTTCAGATAACAAATAGGAATGATAGGTATTTGTTAGGTCCATCCTGGAAAAAAATGTTTCCATATTTTCTTAAGAATTCATCTATAGTTAAGCATACATTTCTCTTGTTTCGTCAACCTCTGGCAATGCACAACAGCACAAGGAAGACTCCATCATCCTATTTTTGCACAACAGGCACACGGACAATTTGTGTATACATATGGAGTGTTTATAAATTCTCATGCTCACAGTAGAAAATGAATTCTGGATAGTGGATATTTAAACATAGTTCCTTTTCATTTTCATGCAGCTGCTATTGTAGGTCTGAGATTTTTATGTGGATTTACTTTCCTGGTTGGACTAGTGGTGCATAAATGGAGAAGACGACATTTATCAATCGATGAGTCCATTGAAGACTTTTTACAAAGTCAGAAAAACCTCATGCCAATAAAATACAGTTACTCCAAGATCAAGAAAATGACAAACAATTTCAAGGACAAATTGGGTGAAGGGGCCTATGGAACTGTGTTCAAGGGAAAGCTTCGAAGCGGTCCTTATGTTGCAGTTAAGACGTTAATGGGAAAATCTATGGCTAATGACCAAGAATTTATCAGTGAAGTTGGCACAATTGGACGGATTCATCATGTAAATGTGGTGCAACTCATTGGTTTCTGTGTGGAAGGATCAAAATGTGCTTTAGTATATGAATTCATGCCTAATGGTTCTCTTGATTAATACATTTGTCCTCAAGAAGGTAGGGCTCTCTCTTTGAGCTATGAAAGATGTTCGAGATTTCTCTTGGAGTGGCTAGTGGAATCGACTATCTACATCGGGGTTGTGACATGCAAATTCTGCATTTCGATATCAAGCCTCACAACATTCTTTTAGACGAGAATTTCAACCCAAAAATTTCGGACTTTGGGCTTGCAAAATTGTACCCAACTGACGACAGTATTGTACCTCTGATTGCAGCAAGAGGGACAATGGGTTACATGGCGCCGGAGATGTTTTACAAAAATATTGGAGGAGTCTCTTACAAAGCCGATGTTTATAGTTATGGAATGTTGTTAATGGAAATGGCAGGTAGAAGGAAAAATATGAACCCTTTTGCTGACAGTGTAAGCCAAATTTACTTCCCTTCATGGGTTTATGAGCAATTTTATGCCGGAAAGGACTGTACGATGAATTTCGTGTATTAAAATACGAAAATCGTTACAAATTGTATTTTCGAGAAATACAAGTGAAAATTAATCTTCTTGTAACTGCAAAATTGCAAGATCCTTTGATTAATGATCTGAATGTTTGAAGACGAGGGGCCACATGACTTGAATCCTGGACCTCGAAATTTGTTAAGAATTTGATTTGTCGAGGGTTTGTGACACGAATCCGGTTAGCACGAACGCTATCGAACCCACAGGAGAATGAACCAGATCCCAAGAACGCCCAAATACGACATAGGTTTAGGATTTAACCTCTAAACGTTGAACCAAGCAACCAAAGGTATATTAAACTAGCGACCTCTTGATCACAAAGCCTCGAAATCTCACCCGGATAGTTTTGGATTTTGAACCCAACAAGATGAAACAAGTAACCCAAAGATACGATAATGCAATGAGGGTTGTCCATGGAAGAACCCACAACCCGATGTTTTGAACGCCACAAAAATTACTCATCTTTGATAAGTTCGATAAGGATTGTCCATGGAAGAACAAAGGAGAAAAACAAAAGCTTTATTTTAATTCATATCAAAAAGTTCTTAAAATGTTCCTTAAAATAATAAAGTGTTCAAGTATTTATACTAGAAGCCTAAATCTAGTAAAAACGTGCATAAGGCAACAAATAATAACAAAATATGGAAAAGAAATAGAATTCTAATGAAACGTGATCTCTTGCCAAATTTAGAAAACTCGCTGAAAATTATTGTCAAGCGGTCGCTTGGAAGGCCACTTTGACGCCCTGTGAGTTTCAATGCTGGCTTGAGTGGTCGCTTGCCTTTTACTCTAAGCGGTCGCTTAGGTGACCCGGTTACTTCATTCTTCGACCCTCTATTTTGTGTTGATCCAATTGGTTTCCGACCTCGACCCCAACATGAAACTTGTTCCTTGGCATGTCAACTTCAACCTTGCGCGCTCCATGGTTCGACCAAGTGATTGACTGTCACGACCCAATTTTGTTATTTAAAGGTCGGAGCTCGAGGTATAGTCTTAATTTCATATCACTTTGTAAAAGAAAATAATTATTTCATGGACTTAAAATCTTTTCCTCTTTTTTTAAAAACTCGGGCCAAACTAAAAATTTGATTCCAATTAGTTTAATTCATATCGTAATTCAAAATGATCGATATGTGATATAATAACACACGATAATAAATTGGGCAAAATTCGGTAACCTGAATAAATTTCCAGAATTAAATGGGGTTCGAATTTCCCCAATTGATTAATTATAGCTTAATCACAAAAGTAAGAGATTCAATTTTAATTGCACCCAATGTACGACTACTGCATACTTATCTACTTATTTCCAAATGGTTGAATGATAAAGAAAAGGTGACAATAAAAGTAGGTTAACATCCTTTGTATTTCCAAATATGTCAAAAGAGTTACACCCCAAAAGGATTTCTTATAATTATGCCAAAAGTTACATAGTTTGTGTCTTACTAACTATTATACCAAAAGACACTTAGACTAAGAGTTACATAATTTGTGCCTTAATAACTATTGTACCAAAAGTCACTTGTACATATTTAAGACCTTAATAATTTTCGGAGAATAAATATATCATTGTTATAGCGTCAAAATAGTCCAAATAGTAATGAGCTCCCAAGAAATGGTTGAACCCAGGATATTCGGGGTATGACATCCACACGTGGACCTCCTTGACAAACACACAATATATTCCGTCTTCCGAGAACGTCCATTCGCCAGAGGTAAATTTCGTGGTTTCAATGGGAATCATCTACAAAATTTAAAACATAACAATATGAACATACTTGTTCAGCAAGTAATTTATACCATCAATAATTTTCCTTCCCAAAATAGTCAATTAAACAATGGGCTCAATTATAGATTTCCAACTTTACCCATGCACGCCAATAGTTCAATGAGAGCTCATTAGTTCAATAACACCAATTTGGTGCACAATCAATAGTTCAATAAGAGCTCAATAGTTCAATACAATGTCAATGTTCAATATAATATCAATGTTCAAGAGGGTAGAGAATTCAATCTATAATTAATTTGAAAAGACAAAATCATTCAATAAACAAAGTGTCAAAACTATACTTTAAAAAAATGGCATAAATTACTTACTTCAATTAATGCCCTTTTTCAATTCTTGATCTTCAATAATGCTCTTCAATTCGAAAAGTACTTCACGTGTTTCTACTTTAATTTGTAGGTATTCGTTTTCAATTGTTTATGTTTTAACCTCCTACCCATTCACGTCAATTTATAGTAGGATTTGAGGAATAAAATAATAATTAGCTAGATTTTCTCAAATCTTTACTTAGATTGCCATGATCTAACATTAATTGTTCCCAAATCATTATTTTGCCACTCTTTTACCCTAGAATGCCATTTGTCCTTTTAGTTAATGCTTTCTAATTATTACTTGGACACATATTACCTTATCATTAATTACTTTGCCACAATTCACCCTATCAAGACATTTGTCCCTACAATTAATGTTCTCCATTTATTACTAGACCACTTGTTGCCCTATCATTTGTTATTTTGCCACATATTCCCTAATAGGCCACTTGTTAGTCTAAGAGTGGCAACATAGAGTAACATTCTCATGTTTCCTAATATAATCACATGGTAATATCTATATCTAACCATAGTTTTACTTCAAATGGGTGGTCTTTTAAAATGTAATTACCAATTGGAACTAATATCCGAAAAGAAACTTATAATTAGAATGTTTCCGTCGATCGAACTCAAGTTCTGATACCAAACTAAACTGAATGACTGAACTGAATAATTGAACTGAGATTTTCCCCAAATAAATCTTAATTAAGCTTGGATGTCGGTTTAAAAATTTCGGGATATTACATTGCCTACCCCGGATCACATCAGTTTGACTTGTTCAACACTTGAATTTTGGGGTCTAATTTGTACTTTGAAATTTGGGCTTGGACTTGAACTTGATTTGATTTGAAGGTTTTGATCTTCTTGAACTTGACTTGATTTGAAGAAGATTTTGGTCTTCTTCGTGTTTGCTGGACTTAGGCTTGAGAGAGTTTCTTCTCTTCCTCAGGCTTTGAGATTTTTTCAGCACTTCGTGATTTTCTTCTTCACTTTCACCTCCCTCCCTTTTTCCATGGACCATTGGTCCTATTTATAGGGAAAATTTTGCGGTTAATTTTGGTAATCACTCAATCATATTTAATTAAAATGATTAATTAAATAATTGTAGGTTTTAAAATAGTAGGATGGACCTCCCAATTATTTTTAGTGGGCTTTAGTAGATTTTAATTTAATTGGGCTAATAATTTAAATTGGCCCAATCCATTTTATTTATTATTATTTTTTCCGTGTCTACAAATGCCCCCTCAAGATTTATCTATTTATTATGAAATAAATAAATTAAAAAATCTTGATTTTTGATTTTTTTTAAATTTAAAATTTGATTTGAACTCAAACTTCCCACTAGTAAATTAATACATATGAAAAATTCGAGAATAAAATGTGAATTTGATTTAGCACAAAATTGTTATCTTTAAAATTCGATAACAATGATTTATTTATTTATTTATTTTTTACGTGAATGTTATTTGATTATTTGTTTGTTGTATATTTTGAATAGACTTTTTATGTTATATGGTATGTCGGGCTTAAGTAAGGTCTGATACCCGCCTATTTATATGAACAAATTTTGAGGTTTAGGAACAAGTAGGTATAATTTATGAGCAAAGGTAAAGAATTTTTTTTTCCTTTTTATTTTATTTTTTTTCCCTCTTTGTCTCGTCAGTTTTTTTTTTTTTTTAATTTTTTAATTTTCTTGATTTCTGAACAAGAATTGGTTTCCGCTGGCAGCGAAAACCAAGAAACCAAAACTTGGTTTCTACTGTTGGCGGAATATATATATATATTTTTCAAAATATTTCTTTGTTTCTATTGGTAGTGAAAGAGCAACCAAACGTTGGTTTTGGTGACTTCTGTTTTCGCACAGCAGAAATCTTAAAATTTTTTTTTTTTGGGTGTTTTACACGTAACTCTCCTTTCTCTTTCTTTCTTTTCTTTTTTCTTTTATTTCCCTTTCTTTTGGTTTGTGATTTTTTTCATTTATTTACTTATTATTTCTTTTTTGTTTCACACGTGACTCTCTTTTCTCTTTCTCCTTTAATTTTCAGTTTCTTTTTTTTTTGGTTGATTATTTTAGCATGGTTATTTTTAACAAAATTGAGATTAACATTCTTCGTTTTCTTTTTTTCAGGGACACAACTTTTGGAGTCATTCAAGAATTTTGAGGTTTGAGATTTCTTTGGGACATAGTTTAAATTTTGTGATGTAATTATACTAAGAGTTCAGAATAGATTTAAAATTTCAAACCCTTTCATGTACCTTGAGGACCAATGACTATCACCTTTTATCATGCAAGATACTTTGTGTTGAGGACTAAGGACTGGCTCCTTTTACCGTCCAAGGCACCTTGTGTTTGGGACCAAGGACCGACTCCTTTTACCGTCCAAGACACTTTGTGTTTGGGACCAAGGACCGACTCTTTTTATAGTCCAAGACACTTTGTATTTGTCATTTACATATTTGGAAAGCTCAGACGAACTTAAAAGATTTACTGCTCATATTTTTTTAAAAAAATTTAGGAATGGCTGGCGCAAGCTCTAACAACGAGGTGTATCCTGATATACACGAAATTGTCGAGCTTAAAAATCAAGGCAAAAGTTACCTTCGTTTCAAAGATACTGATGTGAAGTACCATGTCGAGCCTGGCATACGCGGCGAACTTAAACTTAGCATCCATAAGCCAACTGCAGACCCTTCTCTTGATCTCTTGGAGCCTTTGTCAGAGTTGCACATGCCTGTCATTAGTGAATGCCACGAGAATTTAGAAGTTGCAAAGTCCGACCACTCTAGCAGTCATCTCCCCTTTCTATGTCTTTCGTCTCATCATTCTTAAAGCATGGAGTGCATTCCAAGAGTAGTGATTTGTGAGAAGATTGGCAACAAAGAAATACGATGGGGAAGTGCACTTATCAGTCGAGGAGAAATTTCTTTTCTTCCAAAATTTTGAGAATGGTCTTCATGGGTTCAAAAACTTCTGCTCAAGAAAAATCTTCGTTAATTAGCTTCTGCAGTCAGCTCCGCTACAAAGGATTATCATCGCCCAAACTCTATCTACATGGCTCTTTGTGAAGTTTGGTGTCCAGAGACCAATACTTTTGTGACCGCCAGTGGTGAAATTGACATTTCTCTTTAGGACATCCGCGAGGTAAGTGGACTTTCGATTATGGGTCATTACTATGAGGAAGTAGTCCCAAGTCTTTCAGAGTTGACAGATCATCTTCCCAAGTCTTGCTTGTACCTCTTCAATGTTTTCGCATTGATTGCCAATGCGAACGAATCTGATTGCGTCAGTCATGAAGAATGAATTAATTTTTGGTTTCACGAGAGTGGTTGTGCCCAGAATCCTCGACAACACAAAAATTATAAGAATGTTATGAATCTAAATCCATTTAAAAGGCGTCATCAAAAAGCTTCAAAGGAAATTCGGAGGCCCGTGATTGTAGACAAGCCGAGAGACATTTTTCCACAGGGATCGGAGTCATTGGGGGCGATCTACCAATATGTTTGTCTATAGAAGAAGAAGAGGAATTGGAAACAGCAGCTTATTTCTCCCTGTGGCTTTGTCGTTTTGTTCTTCCATCTGGGGACGAGTACATGAGAGCTGGGACTTTTAAAGCGTCTTCAAAAATGGCAGGTGGGTATACTTACAGCCTAGTCCCTCCGGTATTAGCGAGCATTTATAGAGGACTTACACGGACGTCGAATCATCAGTCAAATCGAGACCTTGACTCGATTTCACATTCATTTTCTGGACATTTTCTTTATGCTTGGGCTACTACTTATTTCGTCTGAGGTATTTATGCCCACATGGACAAGAGTTATCCTCATCCTATAATCCGAAGGTATGCTGGCACTTTGAATGCTTTCCAGTATTGGGAGAAAAATATTGTTGATTGTCGGGACCTTATTCGGGAAATGATGGATGTCAATGACTTTTGTTAGAATCCATTCCCCTAATCGTCCCATCCCGGTGTATGAGTGGATGACGTTCCAAGGTCTATAGATACTTCAAAATTTATGGTGAGTATTCGATCAGGATTTGTTTCTTACCGCTGAGGAAACTCTATTTTCATTCTTGAGGCATATAATCCCCACAGATTTGCGAGACAACTTGGCTTTAGGCAGAAACTTCTTGGTTCACCAAAAAAGTTGGATATTGCCCCCAATGTAGGTGACATGTATCGTGTTTGGTTGTCCTTGACTCGGACGCTAAGTGGATCTACATTTCATATCCCGAAATATGTGAAAGATACACGTTAAAAACGTTAATGCAGAGTACCAGAATTGGTGGAGTGACCAAGTGTCGTCGATCCTGACCAAGGTTCAAGTACATGTTTTATCTTCTAGTGAGAATCGTGACTTTATTCTTGGCCTAGCTCCGAATAGGGTCGTAGCCAAATGGTTAAGCTCTCCAAATATCATTTCTGAAGAGACTTCTCGAAAGAGAGATCCAGACTTTCGAAACGAAAAAGTGATTAAGAAGATTAAAATTATAGTCCCTTCAACCAAGTTCGCTTCCACCTCTGAGCCTGCTGACAAGATACCTGAAGTAGTCTTGATTCCAAACCACAGCAGCATCTCATGCCCCTAGACAAACTCTAACTCTGGAGGATGAAAGTTCCGGAGATCAGGTATTTTTTTAAAAAAAAAATTTTAATTTTTTTTTTGTTTTTGAATCTTATGCAACAAATTTCAATTTCAGGCTCTCCTTTCCCGAATATATAATATTAGAAAATCGGTAAAACCAATGCCGCTTCAAGCTGTTCCAAATCCTTCAAAAGGTGATGTTGAAACTTTTCAAGTTAACATCAGTTTCCCGAATACACCACCAGATGGTGAATTTTTAAATATGTCACCTAGAACACGAAACGCGGGTATGTTCTTCTTTTTTTTTTTTTTTATTTAAAAATTTCCAATTTTTTTGTAGGTTTTCCAAGCATTCCTGTAGGATTGAATTTCTCCATGAATCCAAACTCTTTGCAAGATTAGATTGACGAGAATGATGAAAGAATTGATGCGCTTCAAGGAATAGATGGTACTTACGATTTTCACGACCCACCTTGCAAATACCCGAGTATTATTAATGAAGATACCTTGGCGTTCAACATAGATAAATTCCGTGATGAGGATGAAGTAAATTCTGAGACTGTGGGAGCTAACATTTCAGAAATCAATCACGAGGTCACCTTTGCTCTATCTTCATTAGCTTTAGTTAACATTCCACCTTCAGAGACAAATAATCGTCGGGTTGCGCCGATTTGTTCTTTCATGTGTGGTCCTCCGCCTAAGATAACTCAAGAGTCTCCCTACTTGAAAGCTGCTCTATACGATGCCATGATCAACTACCTTCAGAAGTGTTTCAGGGATGTTTTGAAGCATGGGTTTTCCAACATCCGATCTTGGCGGAGTGAAAATAATTTAATTCTTCAAAACGTGATTGCCACCTCATTTCACACAGATTCAACACATTTGATGAAGCATATGGATGTGTTTCTCACGGAAGTCGACCTTTATTTATCAGAAAGAAATCAACATTTAGAGTGTCTAACCGCTGAAGAAAAGACTGAGCAATTGAAACTTTTGAATATCCAGTTGGAAGTGAAGGATTCCACGTGTTCTTCATTGGAAAATAAAATTGGGCAGCTAATCTTTCGAGCTGGACAAACTTCATGATGAACTTCAAACCCATCAGGAACAAAAGGGTATGCTTGGAACCATGAAGGCCACATTAGAAGAGTCGCAGACCAGAGATTTCACTAGCATAGCATCCATTGATCGGAAAAGGAAGACACTTGAAGATAGTTTCTTGATGATGAGTGATTTTGAGAATTTGTGATTTTATTTGGGACCATATCGTATGAATTTTGATTTGTCATCATTCTTTTTTTTTTGGATCTTTTCTTCTTCACATTTCGAGTGTATTTCTTTTTATTTCAGAAATTGGTAAACAATTTGAATGAATTTATTAGTTGTGACTAAACTTGAATTTATAATTTATTCAAGTAACCTACGTACCCAAACGGGATCAAGTCGAACGTTGTTCGTTAAAAGAATAATTTTTTTTTGTTTATTTAGGGCCGTTCACAGTTTATCCTCTTGCGGGCCAGGAGTGTGGCATTTTATTACAATGAAAAATTTATAAACTAAAGAACTTCAAGCGTAAAAATGCTTTAGAAATTTGTCGTTGATAGGCCTGATTTGTAGTCCGTCTTTGTTGACGATTTTGTAGGCTCCGTTAGTGAATGCATGAGTAACGAGATATGGACCATCCCATTTAGGTTGAAACTTGCCCCCTATTTTTTGTGTGATTATGATCGGCCTGCGTACGGAAAGCACCAGATCTCCGACCTGAAATGATCTTAGTCGCACCCTTTTGTTGAAGGATTTGGTCATTCGAGCTTGATAGCACTCCATGTGCATTTGCGCTTCCAACCTCTTCTCATCCAAAGCTTCCAACTCTTCCAATCGAAGACGAGCATTTTCTTCTGTTGTCAAACCTTCTTAGATGGCAATTCTAAGTGAAGGGATTTGACACTCCAAAGGAAGTACAGCTTCCACTCCATACACTAAGGCATAAGGAGTGGCTTGTGTCAAGGTCCGATAAGTAGTTCAATAAGCCCATAAGACTTCGCCATTTCTTTCATGCCAATCTCTTTTTGATTTGGAGACGACTTTTTTCAGTAAACTGTATAGAGTCTTGTTGAACGCCTCTGCTAACCCTTTAGCTGCTGCATTGTACATTGACGAGTTGTATTGTTTAAATCCAAATTTTGCACACAAATTGTTTATTTGGCTATTGCGGAAGGGTTTTCCATTATCAGTGATGATGTGTCGCGGAACTCCATACCGATAAATGATCTGGATTCGGATGAAATTTGCAACGTTTTCTTTCTTTACTTCCTTCAATGGTACAACTTCAGCCCATTTAGAGAAGTAGTCGGTCCCAACAAGGATGTATGAATGCCCAGCTGAAGACTTTGGAGTTATGGGTCCAATTACATCAAGACCCCATGATGCGTCCCACATCGGTTGCAGAATGTCTCCTGGGCTGGTTAATAAGGCAGGGTCCAATCCTTTCCCTTTGAGTGCGCTTTTGGGGAAAGTTAGAGGTTCTCGTCTTTATCACCCCATGCATCGAATGACCATGAAGCCACTGTTGGATGCAACAGTTCTGGCGGTTGATGGATGAAATTTGCATGGATTTGGGAAGCTTCACATTTCTTTGCATAATCCATAGAGTCTTGTACCATGGTCGGCCAATAGTACCCCATCCTCTTTATTCGAAAATAGAGCTTGGGTCCAGACTGATGAGCACCACAGATCCCAAAGTGGGCTTCTTCTATCACATGTGTTGCTTCGTCGTTACTTAAACATCGAAGAAAAACCTCCTCAAATGATCGTCGATAAAGCGTCCCCTTATAAAAATAAAGCGGGTCGCACGCCTCTTGATTTCGATTATTCGTCGTGGATTATCTGACAACTTTTGATTTTGAAGAAAATCGATTATTAGTTGTCTCCAATCCTCTTTTCTCATCTTCGATTACTTCGACAGTATTGTTCTCTTCAAGATTACAGGGCAACAACGACGGAAGCACTAATCTTTGAGCAATCGATATGGAGTGGGAAAAATCTTCATCCGACCTGGCTAAAACAACGGCTAGATTAGCTAAGGCATCAGCTTCTCTATTTTCATTTCTAGGTACGAATTTCATTTTTATCGAATCAAATCGATTCATGAGCGTTGATGCATATTCATGATGCGGCTTCAAGTCTGAATTACGGACTTCATACTCGGCTAGGAGTTGGCTGATTATCAATTTAGAATCTCTAAAGACTTCTAGTTGACGGATATCCATGTCTAACGCCGTTTCTAAGCCAAGGATAAGGGCTTGATACTCTGCCACGTTGTTTGAACATTTCTCCGCAGGGTAAAAGAATAAGGCATAAGGAGATCGTGGGGAGTGATAAAGATAACTCCTGCTCCGGCACCATAACTTCAGGCTGCCCCATCAAAGTATAGTCTCCACGATGGTATGATTTCAGTAAATAGAACTTCTTCATCCGGGAGGTCTTCTTGAAGTTCCCATTTCGTTGGAATTGGATGGTCAGCAAGAAAATCTCCCAAAGCTTGTCCTTTGGTTGCCTTTTGTGGAATGAATTTGATATCGAATTCGGACAATAGTAATGCCCGTTTTCCAATCCTTCCGGAAAGAATCGGCCTGGACATTATGTACTTTAATGGATCAATCTTTGAAACAAGATTGATTATGTGTGATAGCATATAATGTCTCAATTTTTTAAACGCGAAGATCAACGCAAAGCATATTTTTTTAGTAGGCGAATACTTCATTTCAGCACCTACCAGTGTCCGACTCAAGTAATAGAGCGCATTCTCTTTTCCTTCGTCATTGACTTGGACAAGAAGTGCTCCTAGAGAATATTCTTGTGGTGCAATGTAAAGAGTCAATGGTTTTCCTGGAACTAGAGCTGTGAGTACTGGCAGATAAGACAAGTACTGTTTAATGCTTTGGAAAACATTTCGACAAGCATCATCCCATTCAAATGGTACATCTTTCTTTACCAATTTGTTGAAAGGATGACAACGCCTGACAAGGTTAGAGATAAATCTCCGAATTTATGTGAGTTTTCCTTGAAGGCTTTTTAACTTATGTACATTTCTTGGCTCTGGCATGTTGATTATGGCCTTAATTTTTGATTGATCTACTTCGATGCCCCGATGTTGAACAATGAAGCCAAGAAATTTTTCGGAGGTGACACCAAATGCACACTTCAACGAATTCATCTTCAGTTGTAAGTCTTGTAAATGGTCATCCAGTTTCTTTGTTTTAACAACAAGATCATCCACAGCATTCCACATTTTTGTGCAGCATGTCGTCGAAAATCTTTTGCATAGCTCGCTGGTAGGTTGTCCCCGCATTTTTTAATCCAAACGGCATAACTTTGTAACAATATATACCCTTAGGAGTACGAAAAGATGTAAATTCTTCGTCTTTCGGGTTCATCCGTATTTGGTTGTATCCAGAAAATTCGTCCATGAATGACAAGATTTCGTATCCAGTAGTTGCATCCACCATCAACTCTATTATCGAAAGTGGAAAATAATATTTCGAACATGCTTGATTCAGATCACGAAAGTCAACACAGACCCGCAATTGTCCATTCTTCTTCTTGACAGGAACAATGTTCGCGATCCAAGTTTGGTATTTGACTTCGCGTATGAATCCAGCTTCAATAAGTTTGTTGACTTCCGCTTCAATATGAGGAACCAGTTCTGGTCGAAATCTTCTTTGAGGTTGTTTGGTTGGTCGAACTCTATGTTTTACTGCAAGGTGATGCACTGCAACCTTTGGGTCTAACCCCGACATTTCTTTATAAGACCACGCGAACACATCTTTGTATTCCCGGAGCAAAAGGACGTACTCGGATTCCTCTTTTTGATTGAGGAGAGCACTTATGAATACGGGTCTCGGGTCTTCTTCAGTCCCCAAGTTCAATTGTTTCAAATTATCCACAGTAGCTTGTTCCCTTTCTTCAAATGTAAGCGGGGATTGTTCAAGTTCATCTGTTGTGACAGAGTTTTCAGACTCAGAGTCTGAGTTGGAAGCTTCTTCAAAAGCTATGTGATTGACGGAGACTTCTTCATCATATTCATTATCTCTTAAAGATGAGTGAACTTTTTGATGTTTTCTTCTTCTTCTTAATTGTTGGGGTTTCGGACTTGGATCAGAACTTTTAATTCCAAGTCGAGAAAATACAGATTGTCTTTGGGACGACCCTTGGGGGATTTATGCATTCTTTTCAACTTGGGTAGAAGAAGGATCCTCACTTAACCTTTGGAAGATGGAAGCTCTACATTTTATCTCAACCATTGGGGAAGGTTCTCCTTTTAACCTTTTAAACACCGAAACTTTGGCATTCTCATTTTCAATTCGATCAAACACTGAAGGTCTCGGTTGTACCGATTCTTCCTCTTTGACTTCATATATTTGAATCATGATTGGGTTTGAGGAAACCTTCTTGACTTTAATCTTTCTCGGTGGAGTTGGATCATATCCCAAACCATGTCTAGGTCGTGACACAAGCGCTCCATCAGAAGGGACATGCCCACTCGAAAGGATGGCATCAAGATCACCTAATTCACGAGGCTCGCCTTTCCCAAATTCGGCATTCTCAAACAATTTCTTGACCTGAGATTTTAGCATCCTTTGAAAATCTGTTTTGATTCGTCGACTCCTTTAGTAGTTGACAGGTCTTGTTTGGACAGCCCAGAAATACTGAGTTTTGATATGTTTAGAACAGATGTCGAAGCTTCCGATGTAGATTTACATTCTTTCGAGACTGCCATGAGTTGATGGGGCAGAAGCAATTTTGAAATACTAGGTATTGGAAGAGCTAACTCTTTTTTCAATACCTCAACATCGGTCGATTCAATTTGAGGTTTTTCGTGTCTAGAGGATCTTTCAGACGTAAATATTGATTTACCTTTGATAAGCTGACCAGATTGATCAACACCTAATGTATCTTCATTGTCTGCATCTCTAATTTTGAATCCGGACATGGTCAACCCTGCAGAATTACACTCTTCATCTTCTGTGTAAAATTTGGCATCAGCAAAATAGAATTCTTCTTCGAGGAATGGTTTGGACTCAGCTACCACACATTTAACTTCTCCATCTCGACTATATTTGAAGCATTGGTGCCAAGTCGAAGGTACTACTCCAGTTTCATGCAGCCAAACATGTCCAAGGAGTAACTCATATGATGTTTTAGCATCAATGAGATGAAAGAGAGCCGAGGAAATTAATTCTCCCATTTGTAGCTTCAGATGGATCATGCCAATAGCTCATTGACCCTTTTGGTTGAATCCTTGAATCATGATCTTACTCCTAGATAGATCGCCAACGTCAATGCCTATTCTTTTCATTGTCTTGACAAGCATAATGTTCACAGCAGATCCGCAGTCGATCATCATGCGATTTATTTTGCATTTTCGAATATAACTACTAACATACGATGGTCTATTATGTAAACGAGAGCCTAATTGAAAATCTTCATCATCGAAAGTTATAGCAGCCATACAGTCTTGTCTAGTTGTTGGCCAGTATGCTCTAAGACTTTGCCTTCATATTCTTCTGGATCAATCAATGCCACGACTAAAGCTATTCGATCATCGAAAGGGAGACTGAGAGTCTCTGCTAAGCTCGTATTGGCAGGAATCTTGTTGAGTCGTTAGACAGTTTTGTTCTGTTTTGAACTCTGTCCCAATACGTTCTTTGTTTCATTTTTCTTCTCCACATTGATGACATTGGAGGTAAAATAATCATTGTCGAAGTAAACCTTGGGGAAATAATCGCCCAGGGTTGGCAGTCTAGAGGGAATGCGTTCTATCCCTTCCGATTTAGTTGATACTCTCGATTTAGCTTTAGACCTTCCTCTCTGGTTGTTCTTTGGTCTTGATTTCTGGTCATAAACACTGAAACTTGAGAGTTGTGGAGCTTTTCGACGAGGTAATTTTATGAAGGTCCGTGCTCCCTAGTTTTCTTCTAGTATTTCTTCTTTATTGGGTTGAATTTTCGTACCCAATTCCTCTAGCTTTGGTCCTGCAAGAGGCGTAGAAGGTGATATTTTACTTGTTTTGTTTGACATTTGGTATTTCTCCTTCTTACTTATGAAGGTAGACCAACCGTCATTGATCTCGTCTTCAGACTCCGAATCAGAATCCCAAACATCCAAATCGTCCGTCATAATTTCGTAGAAAGTTGGACGATTGGGTGGATGCGGCCCACCCATCCCCGGATAGACATAAATAATAGTGATTCTCCATCTACCTCAAACTTCATTGGAACGGCTCATTTTGGAAGTTGCGGTCCAAACTCCCCAATCGGGGATTTACTGGCACTGTATGTATTAAGAGGTGTTGGTTCCTTCTCTGCAATAGAAATTGGATCAAACGATCCAAATGAAACCAGCAAGAGGCTGTCGAATTTTCTTCGGTTTCAAGTTTGATCTTATTTTCTTTGTCCAGACGAACAATAAGATTTTTCAAGACGAAACATTTTTCCACTGGATGGCTAATGATTCTGTGAAATTTGCAGTATTTAGGATGATCAATCTTACCAGATTCCTCGGGTCTTTTCGATACTGGAAGTTCGATTATCTTTTGTTCAAGGAGCTGATCAAGAATTTCAGGAACTTCAGCGTCTGAAAATGGGTACTCATTTTCTTCAAGTTCTTTTAGAGTCACATGACCTCTACTTTGGACTTGTCCTTTATTATGTTTGAACTCTAGTCTCGATTTCGGGTTTGAGCTCGACCTCTGGAAGGCTATCTTTGCAGGAGCAGTAGAAATTGTCATTGCTTCTTTGGACTTAACAGCCTTGACATCCCTCTTTTTTTCTTTCTTAGGATCTTTCTTGTCACGAGGATCACTTGGCAAGTAACTCCCATGCGTTGCAATTTGGAGCTCTAGGTCGTGAGCACGTGTCAAAAATTCTTCAAATGAGTGAGGTATATTTGCGTGGAGATTATAGAGCAATTCCCAATGCATGCCTTGTACACACATGCCGATGGACGATGCTTCGCTTATTCATTCTTTGCAATTAAGTACAAGTTTCCTCCAGCGTTCGATGTACTCTACAACGGGCTCTTCCTTGCTCTGCTTTGTTCGAGCAAGTTCTAAAAGGCTGACAATTCGTTGGGTGCTGTAGAAACGTGTTAGGAATTCTCGCTCGAGTTGATCCCAACTATCAATTGACCCAGCTGGTAAGTCTGTGTACCATTCAAATGCGGTACCTTTTAGGGAGCGTACGAACTGCTTTACCATGGTGTCATTGTAGGTGCCTGCATTATTACATGTCTCGATAAAGTGTGCAACATGTTGCTTTGGGTTGCCTTTCCCATCAAAACTCTAAAATTTGGGAGGTTGGTGACTGAGTGGCATCTTGATTTCATTGATTCGAAGACTATAGGGCTTAGAGTACACCAATGAAGATTGCAATGAACCTCCGTACTAAGCACGAATAGTGTCTGCAATCATATGCTGAAGTTGTTGGACAGATAGAGAGCCAACAGAGAGTTGAGTGGAGTCACGTAACACGTTTTGAACAACTGTCCGATCATGCATATCTTGCTTCTGTTGGTGCTCTTACACTTCTAGTTCTTTAGCTTTGGAAGATTCCAAATTTTCTTGATTTCCTTTAACCGACGGATTTTGTAATTCTTTAGCCATTTGTTGAATTCGGTCATCTGAGCCTGACGTTGCTTCTGTGACCATCACCGGCTCGAGTGATTCTTCAGATGAGGTATAATCTCCCCACCTTTGGAGAGAAGTGGCATGAGAAAATCCAGATATGGATCTACCACTTGAGACAGAACCAGAACGAGAGCTTTTCGCTGGACTCCTGGTTTTTCCTATTGAACGAGAGTTTGGCTTTTTGAAAGCAATTTTCATTTTGCCTTTGTTGGAGAACTTCTTCAGTGGTGGGACTAGTTGAGTTTTCCCAGTTTTTGTTTGGGCCCTGGTTGCATGGAAGAGTTCGGCAAGGGTCTCTTCAAGATGAGCCATAGTTCTCTTTGACTTTTTGCTTGCCATCGCTGACGTAGTGGTTGAAACTTGAAGGTTTTGAGATCAAAAGATGAGAGGATAAGAAGGTCCCACTGGGTGTGCCAAAAATTTGTACGACGAATTTCGTGTATTAAAATACGAAAATCGTTACAAATTGTATTTTCGAGAAATACAAGTGAAAATTAATCTTCTTGTAATTGCAAAATTGCAAGATCCTCTGATTAATGAACTGAATGTTTGAAGATGAGGGGCCACGTGGCTTGAATCTTGGACTTCGAGATTTGTTGAGAATTTGATTTGTCGAGGGCTTGACTTGTTCAACACTTAAATTTTGGGGCCTGAATTTGTACTTCGAAATTTGGGCTTGGACTTGAACTTGAACTTGAACTTGATTTGATTTGAAGAAGGTTTTGATCTTCTTGGACTTGACTTGATTTGAAGAAGATTTTGGTCTTCTTCGTGTTTGCTGGACTTAGGCTTGAGAGAGTTTCTTCTCTTCCTCCGGCTTTGAGATTTCTTTAGCACTTCGTGATTTTCTTCTTCACTTTCATCTCCTTCCCTTTTTCCATGGACCATTGGTCCTATTTATAGGGGAAATTTTGTGGCTAATTTTGGTAACCACTTAATCATATTTAATTAAAATGATTAATTAAATAATTGTAGGTTTTAAAATAGTAGGATGGGCCTCCTAATTATTTTTAGCCGGTTTTAGTAGATTTTAATTTAATTGGGCTAATAATTTAAATCGACCCAATCCATTTTATTTATTATTATTTTTTCCGTGTCTACAAGGACATAGAAATAAAAGCCGCCATGGAGAAGGAAAAGAAGATGGTAAAGAAGATGATTTTAGTAGCTTTATGGTGTATACAAATGAAGCCTTCTGATCGTCCTGCGATGAACAAAGTTGTTGAGATGCTTGAAGGCGATTCCGAATTGCAGATGCCTCCAAAGCGTTTCGTGGCACCACGTGAGATAGTGGAAGATCATGGAATAAAGTGTTTCTCTCTAGTCTTTTAGCAGTACAAATAATTGTATCAGTTGGAATGTGAATAGAACGTAGAAATTTATCGGAGTAACTAATTTGTTAAAGCTTATTCAATCTTGGAACATATCTTTGAGGACATTGAGGTTTTATTAGAAAATGTTACATAAGTAAATATATGGTGCATGTAGAAATTAATCTCCTTTCAATGTGGATTTCGGGCTCAGCAACCTTACCAAAACACCTAAGAATCGAGACCCAATACCTTCAATTATCCCTCACTTAGGTTGCTTCAATTGTACCCACTTAGGACACAAAAGTGACAGTTTTTTTTCAGCCACAAAAGTGGTGCCACAGAGGCTCAATGAGAATGAGAAGAAGAAGGAAGAAGATACTGCAAGATGGAAGCATAAAGCATAAGAAGCAGCCGGTTCTCTCTTCTCTCAAACAACAAGGTAAAAAACTCACGTTCTATGAAAGGAGCCAAAAGAGATAGCATATATAAGATAGGTTAGGTAACAGTAATGGGCCAAGCCCAACATCATACAGTAAGTGGGCCTAACATATCGAGTCATCCAATAAGTGAGAATCGGGTCATGATCAACTCTAATTAATTATGCTACTTCCAATGGCCCCAAATAGTATTGGGTCGGGTCATCAATCTTGGGTGTTGATATTTAATTTATCTAACATCGATTTTACATCATCACCCGGATTATTGGGTATCAAAAAACCCAACAGTGCATATTAATGTTTGCTACATTGTTAATATACAGAAATATCTTACTTCGAAAAATGAATGATTGCAATAAAGTTTTTTCTCGTCGAAGAGAAGAAAAGATAATCTAAACAGGCAAGAAATCAAATACATGGTAAAATCCATTATTTGAGGTATATTTTCAAGTTCACAGTAGAAAAAGTTTGTTGATTTCATCAAGGGAGAACATGATAGGTGTTGGGTTTTTAATTTTGATACCCAATAAATTCGGATGATGATTTAAAATAGTTGACGATTATTTATTAACACTATAAACTTCGCCTGACTCGGAAATGACCAACACTTGTGGATGATCCAAGTTATTTAGTTGGGTTATTAGGTTGGTGGTTTGGACTAATGATATCCATTTAAGCTCTTGTACGTGGACCATTTAAATAGAATGGTTGGTGGCCCATTTAAAGTAAAGTTCTTGGCCCAAATGATTACCAAATTAACCTAGCCTATATACATTATATTACAGCCGATTTTTCATATGGTGTGTGGTGTGTGTGTATTTTGCAAGAGAGAAAACAAAAGAGAGAAAGGCCGGCTTCCTTAGAGTTTGAGAGCTTGGTGATTTTGGTGTCTTCCTTGATTTTCTCCTTCCTTTGTGGATTGCATAATACCACCACCATAGTCTCCTTTGTGGAGTGAAACTTGTTGAAACCGAGTGTGAGAGTTTTGGGTCGAGCCGAGGTCGGGTGATGTTCGTTTAGTTGTTTTTTGAGTCCGGAATCAAGATTTCTCGAGGGATTTTCATGACAAATGGTATCAGAATTTGTGTTGTTGAGAAATTTGTGAATTTTTTTTACCAAAAACGGTTAGAATCCACCTGATATCACAGTTGAAAATAGGCAGAATTCTTGACAGAAAAAACTATTAAAAATTCGGACCTATAAACTCATTTTCCGGTGAAACAAAAGGATTTTGGAGAAACGGACACCACCAGTGGACTCAATAGGTAGAAACGCAACTTGAGGTGGTGCGCGTGGTGTGAGGCAGCAGTATGTGGCCGCCGGCAGGTGGGACTCCAACCTCGATGCGTGACGGATCGTGAGCTGGATTCTGGTAAGACATAAAAAAATAGAACGTCGCTGACGATGAGATTGACCCTGGGGTGTTGCCGAATTTCAGTTTCGAGCAATACGATCAAAGTTGGACGATTTTACCCTTGGAAGTTCGGGTGCCGATTTGTGTTGCTGCGGTTGTTGGAAGTTTTAGGGCGAATAATGGCGATCCTAAAGTGGTGAATTCGCACCTCTTGACATTTGTGGACCTTCAGACGTGGTCCGCTCGGTATCCAAATTGTCAATTGATTTTTTTGTTCTAAATTTGTATAAAAAAATTTAAAAAAAAAGTAGCGACGAAATATGGGTCCCTATTAGAAAGGAATAATTTTGTAGGAAAATTGTTGGCACTTAGCAACGCCAATATAAAATGGAAGATTATTAGCTATTTAGGGACAAATTAATCATTTGTAAATTCTGTTGCTAAAATTGCTTAGAAAAATGTTGGTAATACCAACGACATAGCAACGAACACGTTTGTTGGTAAACAGTGATGGAAAAAATTCATTGCTGAACACCGACATTTTTTTTTTTTTTTATTGTCGGCAATTAGCGACGCCACATATCTGCTTCTGAACACCAACAAATTTTTTTCGTCGCTACATCACCGACGAAGCAAGATATTTGTCGGTAATTTAGCGGCGATGGTTTTATTGACCATTTTACCATCGAATTGATTCCGTCGATAAGCACAATTAGTTGCGAAATTCAAGTCATCAGCGACGGAATTTTCTTTCCCTGAAGCCGCACTTTTTCGTAGTGATACAATGGAGTCAGTGCCGGCATATCAATTAAACAAGTGTATTAGTTTTTTCTAATTTCGCACATTACACGTTTTAGAAACAAAATATGATTTTTAGGTTGGAAATAAAAGCTGCCAGAAACATGGTTGCAGTAAATGGAAGGAAAATAACCAACAAGAAAATATTTAATACTCCCCTATTGTTTAAAAATTCAAACCTACTAAAATTTGCCTTGTCACTCCAATTCTGATATGACTGCCAGCTCTGTTTGATGAGGTCTTCATTGTATCCCTGCAATGGAGTTTGTTTCGTTTGTATCTGGAACGGGATGGGGAGGCATGGTGAGATTGTCCGTATCTCCTTCCAACATTTGAACTACTACTTTCATGGATGGCCGATCGGTTGGATACCACTGAATGCACCAAAGCCCCACAATAGCTAGTTTTTTTTCAGTATAGCAGATTCATCACTTTCCTCAATTCGGATGTGCAACTCTTCTCCATGACTTAATTGATTAGAAATCCATTCGGGAAAGTACACTTGGCTAGTGTTTGCTGTAGTATCATTATTCTTCCTCCCTCCAACCATTTCGAGCAATAACATCCCAAAGCTATAAACATCCGATCTATAAGATACTTTACCAAAGTGGTGAATTCACACCTCTTGACATTTGTGGACCTTCAGACGTGGTCTGCTCGGTATCCAAATTGTCAATTGATTTTTTTTGTTCTAAATTTGTATAAAAAAAAAAAAAAAAGTAGCGACGAAATATGGGTTACTATTAGAAAAGAATAATTTTGTAGGAAAATTGTTGGCACTTAGCAACGCCAATACAAATGGAAGATTATTAGCTATTTAGGGACAAATTAATCGTTTGTAAATTCTGTTGCTAAAATTGCTTAGAAAAATGTTGGTAATACCAACGACATAGCAACGAACACGTTTGTTGGTAAATAGTGATGGCAAAAATTCATTGCTGAACACCGACAATTTTTTTTTTTTTATTGTCGACAATTAGCGACGCCACATATCTGCTTCTGAACACCAACAAATTTTTTTCGTCGCTACATCACCGACGAAGCAAGATATCTGTCGGTAATTTAGCGGCGATGGTTTTATTGACCCATTTTACCAACGAAATGATTCCGTCGGTAAGCACTATTAGTTGCGAAATTCAAGTCATCAGCAACGGAATTTTCTTTCCCTGAAGCCGTACTTTTTCGTAGGGATACATTGGAGTCAGTACCGGCATATCAATTAAACAAGTGTATTAGTTTTTTCTAATTTCGCACATTACACGTTTTAGAAACAAAATATGTGTTGATCAAGGTTGTTGTACAATCATTTAATCCTACTACAAGCAGTGGAAAGAAACAGAAGAATAACTTGTGGCAGATGAAGATGAACATTTTAATTGTCTTATCTGTTTTCTTCACCTTCCTCTCTTTTCCATGTGATTCTTAAATTAAAAAAAAAAATGTGTTGATCAAGTTGCTGGAAGGGAATTTATTTCAATTAACTGATGGGAATGGGAAACAAAAAAGCTTGGTGGTCCCGGCTTTTCCTTTTTGAAGTTGTCATTCAAATTGACTGCTTTAATAATCACTTAGCAGGAAGTATCCCAGAAACTTCCAAAAGGTTACAAATCCATGGAAGGAAGACTTGAGCATTCACACACGATGGAAAAGACTTTGAGCATTCACACACGATGGAAGGAAGACTCGAGCATTCATACAAGATGGAAAAGACTAGTCTTTCCCTTGTAGTATGCTGCTGAGCCTTAGTTTGTGAAGCATAGGTTAGTCTTTCATTTAGTAGTTTCTATCCACACTCTAACAAGCATTGCCCAGTAATCGAAAATCATGCTTAGAGAGACCTTCCTCATTGAATGTTTCTCTCTCCTGATCCTAATCCAATTACTTCAAACATCCGGTACAAACCATAATGCCCAATGCAACCCTTCTGCCTGTGGCAGGATTCCTAATATCATCGATCCTTTCCGATTAAAAGGGGATCCGAAAAGCTGTGGTGATTCCCGCTATGAACTAGTTCGTGAAAACAATACAACCTCACTTTATCTGAACTCCCACAAGTACCATGTACAGGCTATCGATTACTATAATTACACTATTCGTGTTTCTGATGCTGCCTTAGAAAATAGCACTTGCTCATTTCCTCAGTATTCTCTATTTGAATACCACTTCCTTGATAATTATTCTTAGAGCCTCTAACCCTATAACTCATACAAATCATGTTACTTGCATAAAATGAGTTGGCCTATTACTTTTATGAGCTGCCCATATCCCATAAATTTTTCTTTCTTTTTGGAAACTACTCATTGTGTAAACATGATCTTTTGTTCAAATGCTTCTTATTCATCAACCAGAAGACACACGTATGTTAAGGTTGGCAATTTTAATGCATCAGATGTAGGAGACATGTGAAGTATAGATCTCAAACTGGTGAATTCACACCTCTTGACATTTGTGGACCTTCAGACGTGGTCCGCTCGGTATCCAAATTTTCAATTGATTTTTTTTGTTCTAAATTTTTTTTAAAAAAATTACAAAAAAAAAAAAAAAGTAGCGACGAAATAGAGGTTACTATTAGAAAAGAATAATTTTGCAGAAAAATTGTTGGCACTTAGCAACGCCGATACAAATGGAAGATTATTAGCAATTTAGGGACAAATTAACCGTTAGTAAATTCTGTTGCTAAAATTACTTAGAAAATTGTTGGTAATACCAACGACATAGCAATGAACACGTTTGTTGGTAAATAGTGATGGCAAAAATTGATTGCTGAACACCGACAAATTTTTTTCTTTGATGTCGGCAATTAGCGACGCCACATATCTGCTTCTGAACACCAACAATTTTTTTTCGTCGTTATATCACCGACGAAGCAAGATATCTGTCGGCAATTTAACGGCGTTGGTTTCATTGACCCATTTTACCAACGAATTGATTCCGTCCGTAAGCACTATTAATTGCGAAATTCAAGTCATCAGCGACGAAATTTTCTTTCCCTGAAGCCGCACTTTTTCGTAGTGATACAATGGAGTTTGTGCCGGCATATCAATTAAACAAGTGTATTAGTTTTTTATAATTTCGCACATTACACGTTTTAGAAACAAAATATGTGTTGATCAAGGTTGTTGTACAATCATTTAATTTTACTACAAGCAGTGGAAAGAAACAGAAGAATAACTTGTGGCAGATGAAGATGAACATTTTAATTGTCTTATCTGTTTTCTTCACTTTCCTCTCTTTTCCATGTGATTCTTAAATAAAAAAAAAATGTGTTGATCAAGTTGCTGGAAGGGAATTTATTTCAATTAACTGATGGGAATGGGAAACAAAAAGCTTGGTGGTCCCGGCTTTTCCTTTTCGACGTTGTCATTCAAATTGACTGCTTTAATAATCACTTAGCAGGAAGTATCCCTGAAACTACCAAAAGGTTACAGATCCATGGAAGGAAGACTTGAGCATTCACACACGATGGAAAAGACTTGAGCATTCCCACACGATGGAAAAGACTTTGAGCATTCACACACGATGGATGGAAGACTCGAGCATTCATACACGATGGAAAAGACTAGTCTTTCCCTTGCAGTATGCTGCTGAGCCTTAGTTTGTGAAGCATAGGTTAGTCTTTCCTTTAGTAGTTTCTATCCACACTCTCACAAGCATTGCCCAGTAATCGAAAATCATGCTTAGAGAGACCTTCCTCATTGAATGTTTCTCTCTCCTGATCCTAATCCAATTACTTCAAACATCCGGTACAAACCATAATGGCCAATGCAACCCTTCTGCCTGTGGCAGGATTCCAAATATCAGCGATCCATTCCGATTAAAAGGGGATTTGAAAAGCTGTGGTGATTCCCGTTATGAACTAGTTTATGAAAACAATACAGCCTCACTTTATCTGAACTCCCGTAAGTACCATGTGCAGGCCATCGACTACTCTAATTACACTATTCGTCTTTCTGATGCTGCCTTAGAAAATAGCACTTGCTCATTTCCTCAGTATTCTCTATTTGAATACCACTTCCTTGATAATTATTCTTATAGCCTCTACCCCTATAACTCATACAAATCACGTTACTCGCACAAAATAAGTTGGCCTATTACTTTTATGAGCTGCCCATATCCCATAAATTCTTCTTTCTTTTTGGAAACTACTCATTGTGGCAACATGATCTTTCCTTCAAATGCTTCTTATTCATCAACCAGAAGACACACGTATGTTAAGGTTGGCAATTTGAATGCATCAGATGTAGTAGACATGTGCAGTATAGATCTCAAAGTGGTGAATTCGCACCTCTTTATGGACCTTCAGACGTGGTCCGCTCGGTATCCAAATTTTCAATTGATTTTTTTTGTTCTAAATTTTTTTACAAAAATTACAAAAACAAAAGTAGCGACGAAATAGAGGTTACTATTAGAAAAGAATAATTTTGTAGGAAAATTGTTGGCAATTAGCAATGCCAATACAAATGGAAGACTATTAGTTATTTAGGGACAAATTAATCGTTTGTAAATTCTGTTGCTAAAATTGCTTAGAAAAATGTTGGTAATACCAACGACATAGCAACGAACACGTTTGTTGGTAAATAGTGATGGAAAAAATTCATTGCTGAACACCGACAAATTTTTTACTTTGATGTCGGCAATTAGCGACGCCACATATCTGCTTCTGAACACCAACAAATATTTTTCGTCGCTACATCACCGACGAAGCAAGATATCTGTCGATAATTTAACGGCGATGGTTTCATTGACCCATTTTACCAACGAAATGATTCCGTCGGTAAGCACTATTAATTGCGAAATTTAAGTCATCAGCGACGGAATTTTCTTTCCCTGAAGCCGCACTTTTTCGTAGTGATACAATGGAGTCATTACCGGCATATAAATTAAACAAGTGTATTAGTTTTTTCTAATTTCGCACATTACACGTTTTAGAAACAAAATATGTGTTGATCAAGGTTGTTGTACAATCATTTAATCCTACTACGAGCAGTGGAAAGAAACAGAAGAATAACTTGTGGCAGATGAAGATGAACATTTTAATAGTCTTATCTGTTTTCTTCACCTTCCTCTCTTTTCCAAGTGATTCTTAAATAAAAAAAATGTGTTGAACAAGTTGTTGGAAGGGAATTTATTTCAATTAACCGATGGGAATGGGAAACAAAAATCTTGGTGGTCCCGGCTTTTCCTTTTTGAAGTTGTCATTCAAATTGACTGCTTTAATAATCACTTAGCAGGAAGTATCCCAGAAACTACCAAAATGTTACAAATCCATGGAAGGAAGACTTGAGCATTCACACACGATGGAAAAGACTTCGAGCATTCACACACGATGGAAGGAAGACTCGAGCATTCATACACGATGAAAAGACTAGTCTTTCCCTTGCAGTATGCTGCTGAGCCTTAGTTTGTGAAGCATAGGTTAGTCTTTCCTTTAGTAGTTTCTATCCACACTCTCACAAGCATTGCCCAGTAATCGAAAATCATGCTTAGAGAGACCTTCCTCATTGAATGTTTCTCTCTCCTGATCCTAATCCAATTACTTCAAACATCCGGTACAAACCATAATGCCCAATGCAACCCTTCTGCCTGTGGCAGGATTCAAAATATCAGCGATCCTTTTCGATTAAAAGGGGATCCGAAAAGCTGTGGTGATTCCCGCTATGAACTAGTTTGTGAAAACAATACAACCTCACTTTATCTGAACTCCCACAAGTACCATGTGCAGGGCATCGATTACTATAATTGCACTATTCGTCTTTTTGATGCTGTCTTAGAAAATAGCACTTGCTCATTTCCTCAGTATTCTCTATTTGAATACCACTTCCTTGATAATTATTCTTATAGCCTCTACCCCTATAACTCATACAAATCACGTTACTTGCACAAAATGAGTTGGCCTATTACTTTTATGTGCTGCCCATATCCCATAAATTCTTCTTTCTTTTTGGAAACTACTCATTGTGTAAACATGATCTTTCGTTCAAATGCTTCTTATTCATCAACCAAAAGACACACGTATGTTAAGGTTGGCAATTTGAATGCATCAGATGTAGGAGACATGTGCAGTATAGATCTCAAAGTGGTGAATTCGTACCTCTTGACATTTGTGGACCTTCAGACGTGGTCCGCTCGGTATCCAAATTTTCAATTGATTTTTTTGTTCTAAATTTTTTTAAAAAAATTACAAAAAAAAGTAGCGACGAAATAGAGGTTACTATTAGAAAAGAATGATTTTGTAGGAAAATTGTTGGCACTTAGCAACGCCAATACAAATGGAAGATTATTAGCTATTTAGGGACAAATTAATCGTTTGTAAATTCTGTTGCTAAAATTGCTTAGAAAAATGTTGGTGATACCAACGACATAGCAACGAACACGTTTGTTGGTAAATAGTGATGGCAAAAATTCATTTCTGAACGCCGACAATTTTTTTTTTTTAATGTCGGCAATTAGCGACGCCACATATCTGCTTCTGAACTCCAACAAATTTTTTTCGTCGCAACATCACCGACGAAGCAAGATATCTGTCGGTAATTTAGCGGCGATGGTTTTATTGACCCATTTTACCAACGAAATGATTCCGTCGGTAAGCACTATTAGTTGCGAAATTCAAGTCATCAGCGACGGAATTTTCTTTCCCTGAAGCCGCACTTTTTCGTAGTGATACAATGGAGTCATTACCGGCATATCAATTAAACAAGTGTATTAGTTTTTTCTAATTTCGCACATTACACGTTTTAGAAACAAAATATGTGTTGATCAAGGTTGTTGTACAATCATTTAATCCTACTACGAGCAGTGGAAAGAAACAGAAGAATAACTTGTGGCAGATGAAGATGAACATTTTAATAGTCTTATCTGTTTTCTTCACCTTCCTCTCTTTTCCAAGTGATTCTTAAATAAAAAAAATGTGTTGAACAAGTTGTTGGAAGGGAATTTATTTCAATTAACCGATGGGAATGGGAAACAAAAATCTTGGTGGTCCCGGCTTTTCCTTTTTGAAGTTGTCATTCAAATTGACTGCTTTTTAATAATCACTTAGCAGGAAGTATCCCAGAAACTACCAAAATGTTACAAATCCATGGAAGGAAGACTTGAGCATTCACACACGATGGAAAAGACTTCGAGCATTCACACACGATGGAAGGAAGACTCGAGCATTCATACACGATGAAAAGACTAGTCTTTCCCTTGCAGTATGCTGCTGAGCCTTAGTTTGTGAAGCATAGGTTAGTCTTTCCTTTAGTAGTTTCTATCCACACTCTCACAAGCATTGCTCAGTAATCGAAAATCATGCTTAGAGAGACCTTCCTCATTGAATGTTTCTCTCTCCTGATCCTAATCCAATTACTTCAAACATCCGGTACAAACCATAATGCCCAATGCAACCCTTCTGCCTGTGGCAGGATTCAAAATATCAGCGATCCTTTTCGATTAAAAGGGGATCCGAAAAGCTGTGGTGATTCCCGCTATGAACTAGTTTGTGAAAACAATACAACCTCACTTTATCTGAACTCCCACAAGTACCATGTGCAGGGCATCGATTACTATAATTGCACTATTCGTCTTTCTGATGCTGCCTTAGAAAATAGCACTTGCTCATTTCCTCAGTATTCTCTATTTGAATACCACTTCCTTGATAATTATTCTTATAGCCTCTACCCCTATAACTCATACAAATCACGTTACTTGCACAAAATGAGTTGGCCTATTACTTTTATAAGCTGCCCATATCGCATAAATTCTTCTTTCTTTTTGGAAACTACTCATTGTGGCAACGTGATCTTTCGTTCAAATGCTTCTTATTCATCAACCAGAAGACACACGTATGTTAAGGTTGGCAACTTGAATGCATCAGATGTAGGTGACATGTGCAGTATTGATCTCAAAGTGGTGAATTCGCACCTCTTGACATTTGTGAACCTTCAGACGTGGTCCACTCGGTATCCAATTTTCAATTTATTTTTTTTGTTCTAAATTTGTATAAAAAAATTACAAAAAAAAAAAAAAAAAAAAAAATTAGCGACGAAATATAGCTTACTATTAGAAAAGAATAATTTTGTAGGAAAATTGTTGGCACTTAGCAACGCCAATACAAATGGAAGATTATTAGCTATTTAGGGACAAATTAATCGTTTATAAATTTTGTTGCTAAAATTGTTTAGAAAAATGTTGGTAATACTAACGACATAGCAACGAACACGTTTGTTGGTAAATAGTGATGGCAAAAATTCATTGCTGAACACCGACAAATTTTTTTTTATGTCGGCAATTAGCGACGCCACATGTCTGCTTCTGAACACCAACAAATTTTTTTCGTCGCTACATCACCGACGAAGCAAGAAATCTGTCAGTAATTTAGCGGCGATTGTTTTATTGACCCATTTTACCAACGAATTGATTCCGTCGGTAAGCACTATTAGTTACGAAATTCAAGTCATCGGAGACAAAATTTTCTTTCCTTGAAGCCGCACTTTTTCGTAGTGATACAATGGAGTCAGTGTCGGCATATCAATTAAACAAGTGTATTAGTTTTTTCTAATTTCGCACATTACACGTTTTAGAAACAAAATTTGTGTTGATCAAGGTTGTTGTACAATCATTTAATCCTACTACAAGCAGTGGAAAGAAACAGAAGAATAACTTGTGGCAGATGAAGATGAACATTTTAATTGTCTTATCTGTTTTCTTCACCTTCCTCTCTTTTCCAAGTGATTCTTAAATTAAAAAAAAGTGTTGATCAAGTTGCTGGTAGGGAATTTATTTCAATTAACCGATGGGAATGGGAAACAAAAAGCTTGGTGGTCCCGGCTTTTCCTTTTTGAAGTTGTCATTCAAATTGACAGCTTTAATAATTACTTAGCAGGAAGTATCCCAGAAACTACCAAAAGGTTACAAATCCATGGAAGGAAGACTTTAGCATTCACACACGATGGAAAAGACTTTGAGCATTCACACACGATGGAAGGAAGACTCGACCATTCATGCACGATGGAAAAGACTAAACTTTCCCTTGCAGTATGCTGCTGAGCCTTAGTTTGTGAAGTATAGGTTAGTCTTTCCTTTAGTAGTTTCTATCCACACTCTCACAAGCATTGCCCAGTAATCGAAAATCATGCTTAGAGAGACCTTCCTCATTGAATGTTTCTCTCTCCTGATCCTAATCCAATTACTTCAAACATCCGGTACAAACCATAATGCCCAATGCAACCCTTCTGCCTGTGGCAGGATTCCAAATATCAGCGATCCATTCCGATTAAAAAGAGATTTGAAAAGCTGTGGTGATTCCCGTTATAAACTAGTTTATGAAAACAATACAGCCTCACTTTATCTGAACTCCCGTAAGTACCATGTGCAGGCCATCGACTACTCTAATTACACTATTCGTCTTTCTGATGCTGCCTTAGAAAATAGCACTTGCTCATTTCCTCAGTATTCTCTATTTGAATACCACATCCTTGATAATTATTCTTATAGTCTCTACCCCAATAACTCATACAAATCACGTTACTTGCATAAAATGAGTTGGCCTATTACTTTTATTAGCTGCCCATATCCGACAAATTAACTTTTATGAGCTGCCCATATCCCATAAATTCTTCTTTCTTTTTGGAAACTACTCATTGTGGAAACATGATCTTTCGTTCAAATGCTTCTTATTCATCAACTAGAAGACACACGTATGTTAAGGTTGGCAATTTGAATGCTTCAGATGTAGGAGAGATGTGTAGTATAGATCTTTAAATTTGTGGGCCATCAGACGTGGTCCGCTCAGAATCCAAATCTTCAATTGAATTTTTTTGTTCTAAATTTGTATGAAAAAATTACAAAAAAAAAAAAAATAGCGACGAAATAGAGGTTACTATTAGAAAAGAATAATTTTGTAGGAAAATCGTTGGCACTTAGCAACGCCAATACAATTGGAAGATTATTAGCTATTTAGGGACAAATTAAATGTTTGTAAATTATGTTGCTAAAATTACTTAGAAAAATGTTGTAATAACAACAACATAGCAACGAACACGTTTGTTGGTAAATAGAGATGGCAAAAATTCATTGCTGAACACCGATAAATTTTTTTTTGATGTCGGCAATTAGCGACGCCAAATATCTGCTTCTGAACACCAACAAATTTTTTTCGTTGCTACATCACCGACGAAGCAAGATATCTGTCGGTAAATTAGCGGCGACGGTTTTATTGACCTATTTTACCAACGAATTGATTCCGTCGGTAAGCACTATTAGTTGCGAAATTCAAGTCATCAGCGACGGAATTTTCTTTCCCTGAAGCAGCACTTTTTCGTAGTGATACAATGGAGTCAATGCCAGCATATCAATTAAACAAGTGTATTAGTTTTTTCTTATTTCGCACATTTCGCGTTTTAGAAACAAAATATGTGTCGATCAAGGTTGTTATACAATCATTTAATCCTACTACAAGCAGTGGAAAGAAAAAGAAGAATAACTTGTGGCAGATGAAGATGAACATTTTAATTGTCTTATCTGTTTTCTTCACCTTCCTCTCTTTTCCATGTGATTCTTAAATTAAAAAAAAAAAGAAAAATGTGTTGATCAAGTTGCGGGAAGGAAATTTATTTCAATTAACTGATGGGCATGGGAAACAAAAAGCTTGGTCGTCCCGGCTTTTCCTTTTTGAAGTTGTCATTCAAATTGACTGATTTAATAATTACTTAGCAGGAAGTATCCCAGAAACAACCAAAAGGTTACAAATGTGTGGAAGGAAGACTCGAGCATTCACACACGGTGGAAAAGACTTTGAGCATTCACACACGATGGAAGGAAGACTCGAGCATTCATACTCGATGGAAAAGACTAGTCTTTCACTTGCAGTATGCTACTGAGCCTTAGTTTGTGAAGCATAGGTTAGTCTTTCCTTTAGTAGTTTCTATCTACACTCTCACAAGCATTGCCCAGTAATCGAAAATCAAGCTTAGAGAGACCTTCCTCATTGAATGTTTCTCTCTCCTGATCATAATCCAATTACTTTAAACATCCGGTACAAACCATAATGCCCAATGCAACCCTTCTGCCTGTGGCAGGATTCCTAATATCAGCTATCCTTTCCGATTAAAAGGGGATCCGAAAAGCTGTGGTGATTCCCGCTATGAACTTGTTGGTGAAAACAATACAGCCTCACTTTATTTGAACTCCCACAAGTACCATGTGCAGGCCATCGATTACTATAATTACACTATTCGTCTTTCTGATGCTGCCTTAGAAAATAGCACTTGCTCATTTCCTCAGTATTCTCTATTTGAATACCACTTCCTTGATAATTATTCTTAGAGCCTCTACCCCTATAACTCATACAAATCACGTCACTTGCATAAAATGAGTTGGCCTATTACTTTTATGAGCTGCCTATATCCCATAAATTCTTCTTTCTTTTTGGAAACTGCTCATTGCGGAAACATGATCTTTCGTTCAAATTCTTCTTATTCATCAACTAGAAGACACACGTATGTTAAGGTTGGCAATTTGAATGCATCAGATGTAGGAGAGATGTGTAGTATAGATCTCGAAGTGGTGAATTCACACCTCTTGACATTTGTGGACCTTCAGAAGTGGTCCGCTCGGTATCCAAATCTTCAATTGATTTTTTTATTCTAAATTTGTATAAAAAAATTACAAAAAAAAAAGTAGCGACGAAATATAGGTTACTATTAGAAAAGAATAATTTTGCAAGAAAATTGTTGGCACTTAGCAACGCCAATACAATTGGAAGATTATTAGCTATTTAGGGACAAATTAATAGTTTGCAAATTCTGTTGCTAAAATTGCTTAGAAAAATGTTGGTAATACCAACGACATAGAAACAAACACGTTTGTTGGTAAATAGTGATGGCAAAAATTCATTGCTGAACACCGACAATTTTTTTTTTGATGTCGGCAAATAGCGACGCCACATATCTGCTTCTGAACACCAGCAAATTTTTTTCATCGCTACATCACCGACGAAGCAAGATATCTGTCGGTAATTTAGCGGCGATGGTTTTATTGACCCATTTTACCAACGAATTGATTTCGTCGGTAAGCACTATTAGTTGCGAAATTCAAGTCATCAGCGACGGAATTTTCTTTCCCTGAAGCCGCACTTTTTCGTAGTGATACGGTGGAGTTAGTGCCGGCATATCTGTTAAACAAGTGTATTAGTTTTTTCTAATTTCGCACATTACACGTTTTAGAAACAAAATATGTGTTGATCAAGGTTGTTGAACAATCATTTAATCCTACTACAAGCAGTGGAAAGAAACAGAACAATAACTTGTGGCAGATGCAGATGAACATTTTAATCGTCATATCTGTTTTCTTCACCTTCCTCTCTTTTCCATGTGATTCTTAAATAAAAAAAAGTGTTGATCAAGTTGCTGGAAGGGAATTTATTTCAATTAACAGATGGGAATGGGAAACAAAAAGCTTGGTGGTCCCGGCTTTTCCTTTTTGAAGTTGTCATTCAAATTGACTGCTTTAATAATTACTTAGCAGGAAGTATCCCAGAAACTACCAAAAGGTTACAAATCCATGGAAGGAAGATTTGAGCATTCACACACGATGGAAAAGACTTTGAGCATTCACACACGATGGAAGGAAGACTCGAGCATTCATACAAGATGGAAAAGACTAGTCTTTCCCTTGTAGTATGCTGCTGAGCCTTAGTTTGTGAAGCATAGGTTAGTCTTTCATTTAGTAGTTTCTATCCACACTCTAACAAGCATTGCCCAGTAATCGAAAATCTTGCTTAGAGAGACCTTCCTCATTGAATGTTTCTCTCTCCTGATCCTAATCCAATTACTTCTAACATCCGGTACAAACCATAATGGCCAATGCAACCCTTCTGCCTGTGGCAGGATTCCAAATATCAGCGATCCATTCCGATTAAAAGGGGATCCGAAAAGCTGTGGTGATTCCCGTTATGAACCAGTTTGTGAAAACAGTACAACCTCACTTTATCTGAACTCCCGTAAGTACCATGTGCAGGCCATCGATTACTATAATTACACTATTCGTCTTTCTGATGCTGCCTTAGAAAATAGCACTTGCTCATTTCCTCAGTATTCTCTATTTGAATACCACTTCATTGATAATTATTCTTAGAGCCTCTACCCCTATAACACATACAAATCACGTTACTTGCATAAAATGAGTTGGCCTATCACTTTTATGAGCTGCCCATATCCCACAAATTTAGTTTTATGAGCTGCCCATATCCCATAAATTCTTCTTTCTTTTTGGAAACTACTCATTGTGGAAACATGATCTTTCGTTCAAATGCTTCTTATTCATCAACTAGAAGACACACGTATGTTAAGGTTGGCAATTTGAATGCATCAGTTGTAGGAGAGATGTGTAGTATAGATCTCGAAGTGGTGAATTCGCACCTCTTGACATTTTTGGACCTTCAGACGTGGTCCGCTCGGTATCCAAATCTTCAATTGATTTTTTTTGTTCTAAATTTGTATAAAAAAATTACAAAAAAAAAGTATCGACGAAATATAGGTTACTATTAGAAAAGAATAATTTTGTAGGAAAATTGTTAGCACTTAGCAACGCCAATACAATTGGAAGTTTATTAGCTATTTAGGGACAAATTAATCGTTTGTAAATTCTGTTGCTAAAATTGTTTAGAAAAATGTTGGTAATACCAACGACATAGCAACGAACACGTTTGTTGGTAAATAGTGATGGCAAAAATTCATTGCTGAACACCGACAATTTTTTTTTGATGTCGGCAATTAGCGACGCCACATATCTGCTTCTGAACACCAACAAATTTTTTACGTCGCTACATCACCGACGAAGCAAGATATCTGTCGGTAATTTAGCGGCGATGGTTTTATTGACCCATTTTACCAATGAATTGATTTCGTCGGTAAGCACTATTAGTTGCGAAATTCAAGTCATCAGCGATGGAATTTTCTTTCCCTGAAGCCGCACTTTTTCGTAGTGATACGGTGGAGTTAGTGCCGGCATATCTGTTAAACAAGTGTATTATTTTTTTCTAATTTCGCACATTACACGTTTTAGAAACAAAATATGTGTTGATCAAGGTTGTTGTACAATCATTTAATCCTACTACAACCTGTGGAAAGAAACAGAAGAATAACTTGTGACAGATGCAGATGAACATTTTAATTGTCTTATATGTTTTCTTCACCTTCCTCTCTTTTCCATGTGATTCTTAAATAAATAAAAGTGTTGATCAAGTTGCTGGAAGGGAATTTATTTCAATTAACAGATGGGAATGGGAAACAAAAAGCTTGGTGGTCCCGGCATTTCCTTTTTGAAGTTGTCATTCAAATTGACTGCTTTAATAATTACTTAGCAGGAAGTATCCCAAAAACTACCAAATGGTTACAAATCCATGGAAGGAAGACTTGAGCATTCACACACGATGGAAAAGACTTTGAGCATTCACACACGATGGAAGGAAGACTCGAGCATTCATACACGATGGAAAAGACTAGTCTTTCCCTTGCAGTATGCTGCTGAGCCTTAGTTTGTGAAGCATAGGTTAGTCTTTCCTTTAGTAGTTTCTATCCACACTCTCACAAGCATTGCCCAGTAATCGAAAATCATGCTTAGAGAGACCTTCCTCATTGATTGTTTCTCTCTCCTGATCCTAATCCAATTACTTGAAACATCCGGTACAAACCATAATAGCCAATGAACCCTTCTGCCTGTGGCGGGATTCCAAATATCAGCGATCCATTCCGATTAAAAGGGGATCCGGAAAGCTGTGGTGATTCCCGTTATGAACTAGTTTGTGAAAACAATACAGCCTCACTTTATCTGAACTCCCATAAGTACCATGTGCAGGCCATCGACTACTATAATTACACTCTTCGTCTTTCTGATGCTGCCTTAGAAAATAGCACTTGCTCATTTCCTCAGTATTCTCTATTTGAATACCACTTCCTTGATAATTATTCTTAGAGCCTCTACCCTTATAACTCATACAAATCACGTTACTTGCATAAAATGAGTTGGCCTATTACTTTTATTAGCTGCCCATATCCTACAAATTTATTTTTATGAGCTGCCCATATCCCATAAATTCTTCTTTCTTTTTGGAATCTACTCATTGTGGAAACATGATCTTTCGTTCAAATGCTTCTTATTCATCAACTAGAAGACACAAGTATGTTAAGGTTGGCAATTTGAATGCATTAGATGTTGGAGAGATGTGTAGTTTCGATCTCGAAGTGGTTAATTCGCACCTCTTGAAATTTGTGGACCTACAGACGTGGTCCGCTCGGTATCCAAATCTTCAATTGATTTTTTTTGTTCTAAATTTGTATAAAGAAATTACAAAAAAAAAGTAGCGACGAAATATAGGTTACTATTAGAAAAGAATAATTTTGTAGGAAAATTGTTGGCACTTAGCAACGCTAATACAATTGGAAGATTATTAGCTATTTAGGGACAAATTAATCGTTTGTAAATTCTGTTGCTAAAATTGCTTAGAAAAATGTTGGTAATACCAACGACATAGCAACGAACACGTTTGTTGGTAAATAGTGATGGCAAAAATTCATTGCTGAACACCGACAATTTTTTTTTTATGTCGGCAATTAGCGACGCCACATATCTGCTTCTGAACACCAACAATTTTTTTTCGTCGCTACATCACCGACGAAGCAAGATATCTGTCGGTAATTTAGCGGCGATGGTTTTATTGACCCATTTTACCAACGAATTGATTTCGTCGGTACGCACTATTAGTTGCGAAATTCAAGTCATCAGCGACGGAATTTTCTTTCTCTGAAGCCGCACTTTTTCGTAGTGATACGGTGGAGTTAGTGCCGGCATATCTGTTAAACAAGTGTATTAGTTTTTTCTAATTTCGCACATTACACGTTTTAGAAACAAAATATGTGTTGATCAAGGGTGTTGTACAATCATTTAATCCTACTACAAGCAGTGGAAAGAAACAGAAGAATAACTTGTGGCAGATGAAGATGAACATTTTAATTGTCTTATCTGTTTTCTTCACCTTCCTCTCTTTTCCATGTGATTCTTAAATTAAAAAAAAAGAAAAGAAAAATGTGTTGATCAAGTTGCTGGAAGGAAATTTATTTCAATTAACTGATGGGAATTGGAAACAGAAAGCTTGGTGGTCCCGGCTTTTCCGTTTTGAAGTTGTCATTCAAATTGACTGCTTTAATAATTACTTAGCAGGAAGTATCCCAGAAACTACCAAAAGGTTACAAATATATGGAAGGAAGACTTGAGCATTCACACACGATGGAAAAGACTTTGACCATTCACACACGATGGAAGGAAGACTCGAGCATTCATACACGATGGAAAAGACTAGTCTTTCCCTTGCAGTATGTTGCTGAGCCTTAGTTTGTGAAGCATAGGTCAATCTTCCCTTTAGAAGTTTCTATCCACACTCTCACAAGCATTGCCCAGTAATCGAAAATCAAGCTTAGAGAGACCTTCCTCGTTGAATGTTTTTCTCTCCTGATCATAATCCAATTACTTCAAACATCCGGTACAAACCACAATGGCCAATGTAACCCTTCTGCCTGTGGCAGGATTCCAAATATCAGCGATCCATTCCGATTAAAAGGGGATCCGAAAAGCTGTGGTGATTCCCGTTATGAACTAGTTTGTGAAAACAATACAGCCTCACTTTATCTGAACTCCCGTAAGTACCATGTGCAGGCCATCGATTACTATAATTACACTCTTCGTCTTTCTGATGCCGGCAATTAGCGACGCCACATATCTGCTTCTGAACACCAACAATTTTTTTTCGTCGCTACATCACCGACGAAGCAAGATATCTGTCGGTAATTTAGTGGCGACGGTTTTATTGACCCATTTTACCAACGAATTGATTTCGTCGGTACGCACTATTAGTTGCGAAATTCAAGTCATCAGCGACGGAATTTTCTTTCTCTGAAGCCGCACTTTTTCGTAGTGATACGGTGGAGTCAGTGCCGGCATATCAATTAAACAAGTGTATTAGTTTTTTCTAATTTCACACATTACATGTTTTAGAAACAAAATATGTGTTGATCAAGGGTGTTGTACAATCATTTAATCCTACTACAAGCAGTGGAAAGAAACAGAAGAATAACTTGTGACAGATGAAGACGAACATTTTAATTGTCTTATCGGTTGTCTTCACCTTCCTCTCTTTTCCATGTGATTCTTAAATAAAAAAAATGTGTTGATCAAGTTGCTGGAAGGGAATTTATTTCAATTAACTGATGGGAATGGGAAACAAAATGCTTGGTGGTCCCGGCTTTTCCTTTTTGAAGTTGTCATTCAAATTGACTTCTTTAATAATTACTTAGTAGGAAGTATCCCAGAAACTACCAAAAGGTTACAAATCCATGGAAGGAAGACTTGAGCATTCACACACGATGGAAAAGACTTTGAGCATTCACTGATGAGAATCCGGATAGATTAGAACTACCAAACCCACGTCGTTTGTTGAAGAACGCAAGAAAACCCAATTAAACCTTGGTTTGTAGATTTGATTCAAAATATGAATCGAAAACAACCAACGATCCGAAAGAAACGCTGACCCTTTTTGAATTCAATATTAAGAACTTCACCCAATGGATTGAACGCCACAAGATCGATTCTTGATAAGTTCAGAGTTTGCCCAATTAAGAACAAAGGAATTGAAGCCAATTAATTCTCTCAATAATAATGTGTTGAAGAATAATGTCAATAATGATAAGTATTTATACTTATCCCAAGAACCTAGCCCAAAACGTGTAAAACCCTAAAAACTCGCGAAATTATGGAAATAAAATAACTTCTAGTCAAAATATGGAAAATCCCGAAATTATCCTAAAAATCAACTATGCGGTCGCATAGTTATATTGTATGCGGCCGCATAGTTCATGCGGTCGCTTCTTCTGGGGTCTCTGACCATTGGATGCGGCCGCATCCAAGTTCCTTCTATGCGGCCGCATAGAAGTGACTTTCAACTCCGTCTTCGGCTGCTTCCAACACGTTGATCCACGTTGATTCGGACTTCGACCCCAACATGGAACTTGCCTCTTTTTGCGTGTAGCTCATGACGTCGTCCACCGTTGCTTGTGCAAGTAATCCCATAGCTTGTTTTATTCGATTTGCCCTCAAACGTGTCATTGGTCCATCGTCAACAATCAATGGATCCTTCCACTGACTTGCTCTTGTTGTATCGGCATCCTGGATCACATCATCCCCTCCCTCTTCAAAAGGATTCGTCCTCGAATCTGAACCTGCATCAAACGGAGATAGATCAGAAACATTAAATGTGGCTGAAACCTTAAACTCACCAGGTAGATCGAGCTTATATGCATTGTCATGGATCTTTTCAACCACTTGAAACGGTCCATCGCCCCGTGGTTGCAACTTTGATTTCCTCAACTCTGGGAATCGCTCCTTTCGCAAATGTACCCAAACCCAATCGCCGGGTTCAAACGTAACACTTTTTCTGCCTTTGTTTGCCTGTGCTGCATAATGCCTGTTTTTGCTTTCTATTTGCAGTTTTACCTTCTCGTGGAGTGCCTTTATCAAGTCAGCCTTCTTTTTTCCATCTAAACTACCTCGTTCATTCACAGGTAAAGGAATTAAATCCAGTGGGGTTAGTGGATTAAAACCATAAACAATCTCAAATGGTGAATGTGAAGTAGTGGAGTGTACAGCTCTATTATATGCAAATTCGATGAAAGGTAAACACTCTTCCCAACTTTTTAAGTTTTTATTAATGACAGTGCGCAACAACTGTATCATGGTCCTATTAACTACTTCGGTCTGCCCATCGGTCTGTGGATGACAAGTAGTAGAAAACAACAGTTTCGTACCCAACTTTCCCCACAAAACACGCCAAAAGTGACTAAGAAACTTAACGTCCCTATCCGACACTATACTCTTAGGTACCCCGTGTAAACGCACTACCTCTTTGAAAAACAGATCAGCAATGTTAGTGGCATCATCGGTTTTGTGACATGGAATGAAGTGTGCCATTTTAGAAAACCTATCTACCACTACAAAGATAGAATCTCGCCCCTTTTTAGTCCTAGGCAAACCTAACACAAAATCCATAGATATGTCGACCCAAGGTTCACTAGGAACGGGTAAAGGTGTATACAACCCATGAGGTAAGACCTTAGACTTAGCCTGTTTACAAGTTAAGCATCTTTTTCACAAGTTTTTCCAACATCAACTTTCATTTTAGGCCAATAAAAATGTTCACTTAGCATCCCTAAAGTCTTAGCAACCCCAAAGTGTCCCATTAATCCCCCACTATGTGCTTCCTTAACTAGCAAATCACGCATAGAACAATTAGGCACACATAATTTATTTTCCCTAAACAAATACCCGTCATGTTTAAAGAACTTATCCACCGCTCCCTTATCACATGATGCATATATGCTGGAAAAATCTAAATCATTCTCATACATGCCCTTAATAAACTCAAAACCAAGCAACTTCGCGCTTAAGGAAGTTAGAAGCACATACCTGCGCGACAACGCATCCGCAACCACATTTTCTTTACCTTGTTTGTACTGGATGACGTAGGGAAATGTCTCTATGAATTCCACCCATCGAGCATGCCTCTTGTTCAACTTACCTTGACCTCTCAAATGCTTCAATGATTCATGATCGGTGTGAATCACGAACTCCCTTGGCCATAGATAGTGCTGCCATGTTTCCAATGCTTGAACCAATGAATAGAGCTCTTTGTCATATGTAGGGTAGTTAAGCGCCGCTCCACTAAGCTTTTCACTGAAATATGCAATCGGCCTTTTATCCTGCATCAAGACTGCTCCAATGCCTATACCTGAAGCATCACACTCAATCTCGAAAGCCTTGTCAAAGTTAGGTAATGCTAAAACTGGTGCTTCACATAACCTATCTTTAATAGTATTGAATGCATGCTCTTGTTCATGTCCCCATTTAAACCCAACACTTTTCTTAACAATTTTTCCGTGAGTGGTGTGGTAATAGTGCTAAAATCCTTAACAAACCGCCTATAAAAGCTAGCCAATCCATGAAAACTCCTCACTTCGGTTATAGTAGTAGGTGTTGGCCATTCTTTAATAGCTTTTACCTTTTCTTCATCTACTTCCACCCCGTTAGCACTAACAACAAATCCTAAGAACACAACTCTATCCATGCAAAATGAACACTTCTTTAAGTTAGCATAAAGTTGTTCTTTTCTTAACACCACAAGCACACATCTCAAATGTTCCATATGTTCATTGAGGTCTTTACTATAGATTAGGATATCATCAAAGTATACCACAACAAACTTACCAATAAAAGCACGTAAAACATGATTCATTAAACGCATAAACGTGCTTGGTGCATTCGTGAGTCCAAACGGCATAACTAACCACTCATACAAGCCATACTTAGTTTTAAATGCAGTTTTCCACTCATCTCCTTCTCTCATGCGAATTTGATGATAACCACTCCTAAGATCTATCTTACTAAATATGCATGCACCAAATAGTTCATCTAACATATCATCTAACCTAGGAATAGGATGACGATACTTTACCGTTATATTATTGATGGCCCTACAATCTACGCACATCCGCCACGATCCATCTTTCTTAGGTACAAGTAGTACTGGCACGGCACATGGACTCATGCTTTCCCTCACGTGTCCCTTGCTCAACAACTCCTCAACTTGCCTCTGAAGCTCCTTCGTTTCCTCGGGGTTACTCCGATAAGCCGGTCGGTTTGGAATGACTGCGCCGGGTACAAAGTCAATCTGATGCTCAATGCCTCGAATGATTGGCAACCCACTAGGTGCGTCCTCGGGAAAGACATCGTCGAATTCCTGCAATAAAGAAATAGCCAAACTAGGGAGGGATGTGTTAATTTCCTCAAAGTTGAGGAATGACTCTTTGTAAACCAAGAGGATTACTTGTTTCTTTTCCACAATTGCCTTTTTCAATTCACTCCCTCTCGCAAAGAAATTCACCTTCGACTTTTCTCTCCTCTCAGACCCCTCTTCTTTTCTCTCATGTGACCCCCTCTCCTGTTCTCTCACTTTTAGCCACCTCACTATTTTCTCCCATGCTCTCATGTCTCACCTTTTCTCTCTTCTCTCCTAGCACTCTCTTTCTTTTCTCCTCCTCAGTTTTCAATTTAAGCTGATCCTCATACACCTGTGCAGGTGTCAATGGTGCTAATGTAATAGGCTTTCCCCCCTTGATCAAGCTGTACCTATTTTTATACCCATCATGTATTACCTTCCTATCATATTGCCATGGCCTTCCCAATAAAATATGACCCGCATGCATGGGTACTACATCACACATCACTTCATCACTATAACTCCCAATTGAAAAATTTAACATCACCCTCTTATTCACCTTAATCTCCCCACATTCATTTAACCATTGCAATTTATAGGGTTTAGGGTGTCTAAGCATCATTAATCCTAATTTTTTCAACCAAACTGGTGCTAGCTACATTAGTACAACTTCCCCCGTCAATGATTAAGCTACATACCGTATTATTGACGTGACACCGCGTATGGAAAATATTTTCTCTTTGCAATTCCAAGGCATCAGCCTTGATTTGAGTGTTGAGAGCTCGTCTCGTGACTAACAACTCGCCCACAGCATATTCCACTTGGTCTTCATCGCTAATGTCTTCCAATTCTGGCATGCCTTCATAATCACTTTCGCTTGCACTCTCCACTTCTCCACTATCCCGTAAAATCATGGTTCTTTTGTTTGGACACTGAGAAGCAATGTGTCCAGTCCCCAAACACCTAAAACATTTGATGTCTCGGTTCCTAGATGGTTGTAACTCCACCTTCTTGCTAGCACTTTCTTCTTTCCCCCGTGGCAACTCCGTTTTAACCTTAGGAGCAGCCCCATCCACTTTGTTGTCGTCCCACCTCGGTTTCAAAGTAGTGTTAGAACCCGAAGTACCCGATGAATACCTTGCTGTTCCCTTCCTCTTCAATTGTCTTTCTACCTTCATAGCCATGTGTAACATGTCCTCCAACTCCACATAATGTTGTAGCTCAACCACATTAGTTATCTCCCTGTTTAAACCATTCAAAAATCGGGCCATAGTGGCCTCTCTATCCTCATGTACGTCCGCCCTAATCATCAACAACTCCATCTCCTTATGATAATCCCTCCACACTCTTCGACCCTTGGTAGAGGCTTTGTAGTTTTTGATAAAGCTCTCGGTAATAGTGACTAGGCACAAACCGTTTCCTCATGATGGCCTTCAAATCTTCCCATGTCCCAATTGGTCTCTCCCTATTTCTCCTTCTAGATGTCACCACTTGATCCCACCAATTGATAGCATAGTCAGTAAATTCAAGGACGGTTATCTTCACCTTCTTCGCCTCCGAATAATTTTGACAATCAAAGATCATCTCAACCTTTTTCTCCCACTCCAAATAAGCTTCCGGATCACTCCTTCCCTTAAATGGTGGAATGGACATTTTGATGTTGCCCATGTCACCATCTAACCCGTCTCCAACCAAGTTCCTACCCCTTCTGTCAAGCCTAGCTCCTCTATTCCTCAACCTACCAATTTCAGCATCCATAATCGCCTCCTCATCCACCTCACTCTCATATTCCATTTCTCCTCTAACCTCCTGCCTATGTTCTCGTCGACCCTGCCTCCTCGCATTTGGAACTCCCCTACGTAAATCAGCAAGTTCTGTATCCTGCCTATCCAACGTATCCCGTACATCCTCAAACAAACGTTCAAACCTACGAATCATCTCCTCAGACATGTTGATTTGATTGTTGTTGTTTCGTGCTGGCGTTGCTGCTTCCTTGTCAGACATCCTAAAAAAAATCTAATTTTGTGCCTCACAAATTTATCTCTCGTGTATCACTCAATTCAGGCTTTTTCCCTCTATTAATCTCACCACTCTGCCTTTTTCCACTCAAAGCTTCCACCCAAGTGCTTCAAAGGGCAAAATAGAACTCAATCAAGGAATTAATCTAGTATAATTCAACCGAAAATTGAGTAAATCTTTTTTTGAAGTTTGAAGGATTTAAGACACAAGAATTGAATTGGATATGTGAAAAGGTTTTTTTTTAAATCCAAGAAAGTGGTTCTTGAATTTTGATACAAGAAACAAGGAATTTGCCGGGAATTGTTTTGAGTAAACAAAATTTTTTTTTTTTTTTTTTTTTTTTAAATATTGACGTGAACAGTACGGATTTTTTTTTTTAACTCGAGAATTCAACTACGAGTCCGGCAAAACAAACGAAATCTGTTTTGGATGAAAATTCAACCCAAAAACAACTTTTGAAATTTTGGCAGAAGAAAAACGGATCAAAGACTCCTTAATTTTACTGGACGCAAGAACACGAAGAACGCTGAAATCAATGAAAACAAGACTCAAACAAAAATTAGAAAGGATATAACCTTGATTCGTTGGAGCTTGTGCTCTGATACCAAATGATGAGAATCCGGATAGATTAGAACTACCAAACCCACGTCGTTTGTTGAAGAACGCAAGAAAACCCAATTAAACCTTGGTTTGTAGATTTGATTCAAAATATGAATCGAAAACAACCAACGATCCGAAAGAAACGCTGACCCTTTTTGAATTCAATATTAAGAACTTCACCCAATGGATTGAACGCCACAAGATCGATTCTTGATAAGTTCAGAGTTTGCCCAATTAAGAACAAAGGAATTGAAGCCAATTAATTCTCTCAATAATAATGTGTTGAAGAATAATGTCAATAATGATAAGTATTTATACTTATCCCAAGAACCTAGCCCAAAACGTGTAAAACCCTAAAAACTCGCGAAATTATGGAAATAAAATAACTTCTAGTCAAAATATGGAAAATCCCGAAATTATCCTAAAAATCAACTATGCGGTCGCATAGTTATATTGTATGCGGCCGCATATTTCATGCGGTCGCTTCTTCTGGGGTCTCTGACCATTGGATGCGGCCGCATCCAAGTTCCTTCTATGCGGCCGCATAGAAGTGACTTTCAACTTCGTCTTCGGCTGCTTCCAACACGTTGATCCACGTTGATTCGGACTTCGACCCCAACATGGAACTTGCCTCTTTTTGCGTGTAGCTCATGACGTCGTCCACCGTTGCTTGTGCAAGTAATCCCATAGCTTGTTTTATTCGATTTGCCCTCAAACGTGTCATTGGTCCATCGTCAACAATCAATGGATCCTTCCACTGACTTGCTCTTGTTGTATCGGCATCCTGGATCACATCATTCACACACGATGGAAGGAAGACTCGAGCATTCATACACGATGGAAAAGACTAGTCTTTCCCTTGCAGTATGCTGCTGAGCCTTAGTTTGTGAAGCATAGGTTAGTCTTTCTTTAGTAGTTTCTATCCACACTCTCACAAGCATTGCCCAGTAATCGAAAATCATGCTTAGAGAGACCTTCCTCATTGAATGTTTCTCTCTCCCGATCCTAATCCAATTACTTCAAACATCCGGTACAAACCACAATGCCCAATGCAACCCTTCAGCCTGTGGCAGGATTCCTAATATCAGCTTTCCTTTTCGATTAAAAGGGGATCCGAAAAGCTGTTGTGATTCCCGCTATGAACTAGTTTGTGAAAACAATACAGCCTCACTTTATTTGAACTCCCACAAGTACCATGTGCAGGCAATCGATTACTATAATTACACTATTCGTCTTTTTGATGCTGCCTTAGAAAATAGCACGTGCTCATTTCCTCAGTATTCTCTATTTGAATACCACTTCCTTGATAATTATTCTTAGAGCCTCTACCCCTATAACTCATACAAATCACGTCACTTGCAAAAAATGAGTTGGCCTATTACTTTTATGAGCTGCCCATATCCCATAAATTCTTCTTTCTTTTTGGAAACTACTCATTGTAGAAACATGATCTTTCGTTCAAATGCTTCTTATTCATCAACCAGAAGACACACGTATGTTATGGTTGACAATTTGAATGCATCAGATGTAGGAGACATGTACAGTATAGATCTCAAAGTGGTGAATTCGCACCTCTTGACATATGTGGACCTTCAGACTTGGTCCGTTCGGTATCCAAATTTTCAATTGATTTTTTTTCTTCTAAATTTGTATAAAAAAAATTACAAAAAAAAAAGTAGCGACGAAATATAGGTTACTATTAGAAAAGAATAATTTTGTAGGAAAATTGTTGGCACTTTGCAACGCCAATACAAATGGAAGATTATTAGCTATTTCGGGACAAATTAATCGTTTATAAATTCTGTCGCTAAAATTGCTTAGAAAAATGTTGGTAATACCAACGAACACGTTTGTTGGTAAATAGTGATGGCAAAAATTCATTGATGAACACCGACAAATTTTTTTTTGATGTCGGCAATTAGCGACGCCATATATCTGCTTCTGAACACCAACAAATTTTTTTCGTCGCTACTTCACCGACGAAGCAAGATATCTGTCGGTAATTTAGCGGCGATGGTTTTTTTGACCCATTTTACCAGCGAATTGATTTTGTCGGTAAGCACTATTAGTTGCAAAATTCAAGTCATCAGCGACGGAATTTTCTTACCCTGAAGCCGCACTTTTTCGTTGTGATACAATGGAATCAGTGCCGGCATATGAATTAAACAAGTGTATTAGTTTTTTCTAATTTCACACATTACACGTTTTAGAAACAAAATATGTGTTGATCAAGGTTGTTGTACAATCATTTAATCCTACTACAAGTAGTGGAAAGGAAACAGAAGAATAAGTTGTTGCAGACGAAGATGAACATTTTAATTGTCTTATCTGTTTTCTTCACCTTCCTCTCTTTTCCAAGTGATTCTTAAATAAAAAAAATGTGTTGAACAAGTTGTTGGAAGGGAATTTATTTCAATTAACCGATAGGAATGGGAAACAAAAAGCTTGGTGGTCCCGACTTTTCCTTTTTGAAGTTGTCATTCAAATTGACTTCTTTAATAATTACTTAGCAGGAAGTATCCCAGAAACTACCAAAAGGTTACAAATCCATGGAAGGAAGACTTGAGCATTCACACACGATGGAAAAGACTTTGAGCATTCAGACACGATGGAAAGAAGACTCGAGCATTCATAAACGATGGAAAAGACTAGTCTATCCCTTGCAGTATGCTGCTGAGCCTTAGTTTGTGAAGCATAGGTTAGTCTTTCTTTAGTAGTTTCTATCCACACTCTCACAAGCATTGCCCAGTAATCGAAAATCATGCTTAGAGAGACCTTCCTCATTGAATGTTTCTCTCTCCCGATCCTAATCCAATTACTTCAAACATCCGGTATAAACCACAATGCCCAATGCAACCCTTCAGCCTGTGGCAGGATTCCTAATATCAGCTTTCCTTTTCGATTAAAAGGGGATCCGAAAAGCTGTTGTGATTCCCGCTATGAACTAGTTTGTGAAAACAATACAGCCTCACTTTATTTGAACTCCCACAAGTACCATGTGCAGGCAATCGATTACTATAATTACACTATTCGTCTTTTTGATGCTGCCTTAGAAAATAGCACGTGCTCATTTCCTCAGTATTCTCTATTTGAATACCACTTCCTTGATAATTATTCTTAGAGCCTCTACCCCTATAACTCATACAAATCACGTCACTTGCAAAAAATGAGTTGGCCTATTACTTTTATGAGCTGCCCATATCCCATAAATTCTTCTTTCTTTTTGGAAACTACTCATTGTAGAAACATGATCTTTCGTTCAAATGCTTCTTATTCATCAACCAGAAGACACACGTATGTTATGGTTGACAATTTGAATGCATCAGATGTAGGAGACATGTACAGTATAGATCTCAAAGTGGTGAATTCGCACCTCTTGACATATGTGGACCTTCAGACTTGGTCCGCTCGGTATCCAAATTTTCAATTGATTTTTTTTGTTCTAAATTTGTATAAAAAAAATTACGAAAAAAAAAGTAGCTACGAAATATAGGTTACTATTAGAAAAGAATAATTTTGTAGGAAAATTGTTGGCACTTTGCAACGCCAATACAAATGGAAGATTATTAGCTATTTCGGGACAAATTAATCGTTTATAAATTCTGTCGCTAAAATTGCTTAGAAAAATGTTGGTAATACCAACGAACACGTTTGTTGGTAAATAGTGATGGCAAAAATTCATTGATGAACACCGACAAATTTTTTTTTGATGCCGGCAATTAGCGACGCCATATATCTGCTTCTTAACACCAACAAATTTTTTTCGTCGCTACCTCACCGACGAAGCAAGATATCTGTCGGTAATTTAGCGGCGATGGTTTTTTTGACCCATTTAACCAACGAATTGATTTTGTCGGTAAGCACTATTAGTTGTAAAATTCAAGTCATCAACGACGGAATTTTCTTTCCCTGAAGCCGCACTTTTTCGTTGTGATACAATGGAATCAGTGCCGGCATCTGAATTAAACAAGTGTATTAGTTTTTTCTAATTTCACACATTACACGTTTTAGAAACAAAATATGTGTTGATCAAGGTTGTTGTACAATCATTTAATCCTACTACAAGCAGTGGAAAGGAAACAGAAGAATAACTTGTTGCAGACGAAGATGAACATTTTAATTGTCTTATCTGTTTTCTTCACCTTCCTCTCTTTTCCAAGTGATTCTTAAATAAAAAAAATGTGTTGAACAAGTTGTTGGAAGGGAATTTATTTCAATTAACCGATGGGAATGGGAAACAAAAAGCTTGGTGGTCCCGACTTTTCCTTTTTGAAGTTGTCATTCAAATTGACTTCTTTAATAATTACTTAGCAGGAAGTATCCCAGAAACTACCAAAAGGTTACAAATCCATGGAAGGAAGACTTGAGCATTCACACACGATGGAAAAGACTTTGAGCATTCACACACGATGGAAGGAAGACTCGAGCATTCATACACGATGGAAAAGACTAGTCTTTCCCTTGCAGTATGCTGCTGAGCCTTAGTTTGTGAAGCATAGGTTAGTCTTTCTTTAGTAGTTTCTATCCACACTCTCACAAGCATTGCCCAGTAATCGAAAATCATGCTTAGAGAGACCTTCCTCATTGAATGTTTCTCTCTCCCGATCCTAATCCAATTACTTCAAACATCCGGTACAAACCACAATGCCAAATGCAACCCTTCAGCCTGTGGCAGGATTCCTAATATCAGCTTTCCTTTTCGATTAAAAGGGGATCCGAAAAGCTGTTGTGATTCCCGCTATGAACTAGTTTGTGAAAACAATACAGCCTCACTTTATCTGAACTCCCACAAGTACCATGTGCAGGCAATCGATTACTATAATTTCACTATTCGTCTTTCTGATGCTGCCTTAGAAAATAGCACGTGCTCATTTCCTCAGTATTCTCTATTCGAATACCACTTCCTTGATAATTATTCTTAGAGCCTCTACCCCTATAACTCATTCAAATCACGTCATTTTCATAAAATGAGTTGGCCTATTACTTTTATGAGCTGCCCATATCCCATAAATTCTTCTTTCTTTTTGGAAACTACTCATTGTGGAAACATGATCTTTCGTTCAAATGCTTCTTATTCATAAACCAGAAGACACACGTATTTTAAGGTTGGCAATTTGAATGCATCAGATGTAGGAGAGATGTGTTGTATAGATCTCGAAGTGGTGAATTCGCACCTCTTGACATTTGTGGACCTTCAGACATGGTCCGCTCGATATCCAAATCTTCAATTGATTTTTTTTGTTCTAAATTTGTATAAAAAAAGAACAAAAAAAAAAGTAGCGACGAAATATAGGTTACTATTAGAAAAGAATAATTTTGTATGAAGTACTTAGCAACGTCAATACAATTGGAAGATTATTAGCTATTTAGGGACTAATTAATCGTTTGTAAATTCTGTTGCTAAAATTGCATAGAAAAATGTTGGTAATACCAACGACATAGCAACGAACACGTTTGTTGGTAAATAGTGATGGCAAAAATTGATTGCTGAACACCGACAATTTTTTTTTTGATGTCGGCAATTAGCGACGCCACATATTTGCTTCTGAACACCAACAAATTTTTTTCGTCACTACATCACCGACGAAGCAAGATATCTGTCGGTAATTTAGCGGCGATAGTTTTATTGACCCATTTTACCAACAAATTGATTTCGTCGGTAAGCACTTTTAGTTGCGAAATTCAAGTCATCAGCGACGGAATTTTCTTTCCCCGAAGCAGCACTTTTTCGTAGTGATACAATGGAGTCAGTGCCAGCATATCAATTAAACAAGTGTATTAGTTTTTTCTTATTTCGCACATTTCACGTTTTAGAAACAAAATATGTGTTGATCGAGGTTGTTGTACAATCATTTAATCCTACTACAAGCAGTGGAAAGAAACAGAAGAATAACTTGTGGCAGATGAAGATGAACATTTTAATTGTCTTATCTGTTTTCTTCACCTTTCTCTCTTTTCCATGTGATTCTTAAATTAAAAAAAATGTGTTGATCAAGTTGTTGGAAGGGAATTTATTTCAATTAACTGATGGGAATGGGAAACAAAAAGCTTGGTGGTCCCGGCTTTTCCTTTTTGAAGTTGTCATTCAAATTGACTGCTTTAATAATTACTTAGCAGGAAGTATCCCAGAAACTACCAAAAGGATACAAATCCATGGAAGGAAGACTTGAGCATTCCCACACGATGGAAAAGACTTTGAGCATTCACACACGATGGATGGAAGACTTGAGCATTCATACACGATGGAAAAGACTAGTCTTTCCCTTGCAGTATGCTGCTGAGCCTTAGTTTGTGAAGCATAGGTTAGTCTTTCCTTTAGTAGTTTCTATCCACACTCTCACAAGCATTGCCCAGTAATCGAAAATCGTGCTTAGAGAGACCTTCCTCATTGAATGTTTCTCTCTCCTGATCCTAATCCAATTACTTCAAACATCCGGTACAAACCATAATGCCCAATGCAACCCTTCTGCCTGTGGCAGGATTCCTAATATCAGCGATCCTTTCCGATTAAAGGGGATCCGAAAAGCTGTAGTGTTTCCCATTATGAACTAGTTCGTGAAAACAATACAGCCTCACTTTATTTGAACTCCCACAAGTACCATGTGCAGGCCATCGATTACTATAATTACACTATTCGTCTTTCTGATGCTACCTTAGAAAATAGCACTTGCTCATTTCCTCAGTATTCTCTATTTGAATACCACTTCCTTGATAATTATTCTTATAGCCTCTACCCCTATAACTCATACAAATCACGTTAATTGCATAAAATGAGTTGGCCTATTACTTTTATGAGCTGCCCATATCCCATAAATTCTTCTTTCTTTTTGGAAACTACTCATTGTGGAAACATGATCTTTCGTTCAAATGCTTCTTATTCATAAACCAGAAGACACATGTATGTTAAAGTTGGCAATTTGAATGCATCAGATGTAGGAGGGATGTGTAGTATAGATGTCGAAGTGGTGAATTCGCACCTCTTGACATTTGTGGACCTTCAGACGTGATCCGCTCGGTATCCAAATTTTCAATTGATTTTTTTTGTTCTAAATTTGTATAAAAAAATTACAAAAAAAAAAAAGTAGCGACGAAATATATGTTACTATTAGAAAAGAATAATTTTGTAGGAAAATTGTTGGCAATTAGCAACGCCAATATAAAATGGACGATTATTAGCTATTTAGGGACAAATTAATCGTTTGTAAATTCTGTTGCTAAAATTGCTTAGAAAAATGTTGGTAATACCACCGACATAGCAACGAACACGTTTGTTGGTAAATAGTGATGGCAAAAATTCTTTGCTGAACATCAACAAATTTTTTTTTATGTCGGCAATTAGCGACGCCAAATATCTGCTTCTGAACACCAACAATTTTTTTTCGTCGCTACATCACTGACGAAGCAAGATATCTGTCGGTAATTTAGTGGCGATGGTTTTGAACATTTGATATCCAATTACTACCGGAAAATTCATTGCTGAACACCGACAATTTTTTTTTTGATGTCGGCAATTAGCGACGCCACATATTTCCTTCTGAACACCAACAAATTTTTTTCGTCGCTACATCACCGACGAAGCAAGATATCTGTCGGTAATTTAGCGGCGATAGTTTTATTGACCCATTTTACCAACGAATTGATTTCGTCGGTAAGCACTTTTAGTTGCGAAATTCAAGTCATCAGCGACGAAATTTTCTTTCCCCGAAGCAGCACTTTTTCGTAGTGATACAATGGAGTCAGTGCCAGCATATCAATTAAACAAGTGTATTAGTTTTTTCTTATTTCGCACATTTCACGTTTTAGAAACAAAATATTTGTTGATCGAGGATGTTGTACAATCATTTAATCCTACTACAAGCAGTGGAAAGAAACAGAAGAATAACTTGTGGCAGAAGAAGACGAACATTTTAATTGTCTTATCAGTTTTCTTCACCTTCCTCTCTTTTCCATGTGATTCTTAAATAAAAAAAATGTGTTGATCAAGTTGCTGGAAGAGAATTTATTTCAATTAACTGATGGGAATGGGAAACAAAAAGCTTGGTGGTCCCGGCTTTTCCGTTTTGAAGTTGTCACTCAAATTGACTGCTTTAATAATTACTTAGCAGGAAGTATCCCAGAAACTACCAAAAGGTTACAAATATGTGGAAGGAAGACTTGAGCATTCACACACGATGGAAAAGACTTTGAGCATTCACACACGATGGAAGGAAGACTCGAGCATTCATACACGATGGAAAAGACTAGTCTTTCCCTTGCAGTATGCTGCTGAGCCTTAGTTTGTGAAGCATAGGTTAGTCTTTCCTTTAGTAGTTTCTATCCACACTCTCACAAGCATTGCCCAGTAATCGAAAATCAAGCTTAGAGAGACCTTCCTCGTTGAATGTTTCTCTCTCCTGATCATAATCCAATTACTTCAAACATCAGGTACAAACCATAATGCCCAATGCAACCCTTCCGGCTGTGGCGGGATTCCTAATAACAGCTATCCTTTCCGATTAAAAGGGGATCCGAAAAGCTGTGGTGATTCCCGCTATGAACTTGTTTGTGAAAACAATACAACCTCACTTTATCTGAACTCCCAAAAGTACCATGTGCAGGCTATCGATTACTATAATTACACTATTCGTCTTTCTGATGCTGCCTTAGAAAATAGCACTTGCTCATTTCCTCAGTATTCTCTATTTGAATACCACTTCCTTGATAATTATTCTTAGAGCCTCTGCCCCTATAAATCATACAAATCACGTCACTTGCATAAAATGAGTTGGCCTATTACTTTTATGAGCTGCCCATATCCCATAAATTCTTCTTTCTTTTTGGAAACTACTCATTGTGGAAACATGATCTTTCGTTCCAATTCATCTTATTCATCAGCCAGAAGACACACGTATGTTAAGGTTGGCAATTTGAATGCATCAGATGTAGGAGAGATGTGTAGTATGGATCTCGAAGTGGTGAATTCGCACCTCTTGACATATGTGGACCTTCAGACGTGGTCCGCTCAGTATCCAAATCTTCAATTGATTTTTTTTGTTCTAAATTTGTATAAAAAAATTACAAAAAAAAAAGTAGCGACGAAATATAGGTTACTATTAGAAAAGAATAATTTTGTTGGAAAATTGTTGGCACTTAGCAACGCCAATACAATTGGAAGATTATTAGCTATTTAGGGACAAATTAATCGTTTGTAAATTCTGTTGCTAAAATTGCTTAGAAAAATGTTGGTAATACCAACGACATAGCAACGAACATGTTTGTTGGTAAATAGTGATGGCAAAAATTCATTGCTGAACACCGACAATTTTTTTTTGATGTCGGCAATTAGCGACGCCACATATCTGCTTCTGAACACCAACAAATTTTTTTCGTCGCTACATCACCGACAAAGCAAGATATCTGTCGGTAATTTAGCGGCGATGGTTTTATTGACCCATTTTACCAACGAATTGATTTTGTCGATAAGCACTATTAGTGGCGAAATTCAAGTCATCAGCGACGGAATTTTCTTTCCCTGAAGCCGCACTTTTTCGTTGTGATGCAATGTAGTCAGTGCCGGCATATCAATTAAACAAGTGTATTAGTTTTTTCTAATTTCGTACATTACACGTTTTAGAAACAAAATATGTGTGGATCAAGGTTGTTGTACAATCGTTTAATCCTACTACAAGCAGTGGAAAGAAACAGAAGAATAACTTGTGGCAGAAGAAGACGAACATTTTAATTGTCTTATCAGTTTTCTTCACCTTCCTCTCTTTTCCATGTGATTCTTAAATAAAAAAAATGTGTTGATCAAGTTGCTGGAAGAGAATTTATTTCAATTAACTGATGGGAATGGGAAACAAAAAGCTTGGTGGTCCCGGCTTTTCCTTTTTGAAGTTATCATTCAAATTGACTGCTTTAATAATTACTTAGCAGGAAGTATCCCAGAAACTACCAAATGGTTACAAATCCATGGAAGGAAGACTTGAGCATTCACACACGATGGAAGCAAGACTCGAGCATTCATACACGATGGAAAAGACTAATCTTTCCCTTGCAGTATGCTGCTGAGCCTTAGTTTGTGAAGCATAGATTAGTCTTTCCCTTAGTAGTTTCTATCCACACTCTCACAAGCATTGCCCAGTAATAAAAAATCATGCTTAGAGAGACCTTCCTCATTTAATGTTTCTCTCTCCTGATCCTAATCCAATTGCTTCAAACATCCGGTACAAACCACAATGCCCAATGCAACCCTTCAGCCTGTGGCAGGATTCCTAATATCAGCGATCCTTTACGATTAAAAGGGGATCCGAAAAGCTGTGGTGATTCCCGCTATGAACTAGTTTGTGAAAACAATACAGCCTCATTTTATCTGAACTCCCAAAAGTACCATGTGCAGGCCATCGATTACTATAATTACACTATTCGTCTTTCTGATGCTGCCTTAGAAAATAGCACTTGCTCATTTCCTCAGTATTCTCTATTTGAATACCACTTCCTTGATAATTATTCTTAGAGCTTCTACCCCTATAACTCATACAAATCACGTCACTTGCATAAAACGAGTTGGCCTATTACTTTTATGAGCTGCCTATATCCCATAAATTCTTCTTTCTTTTTGGAAACTACTCATTGTGGAAACATGATCTTTCGTTCAAATGCTTCTTATTCATCAACCAGAAGACACACGTATGTTATGGTTGACAATTTGAATGCATCAGATGTAGGAAACATGTGCACTATAGATCTCAAAGTGGTGAATTCGCACCTCTTGACATATGTGGACCTTCAGACTTGGTCCGCTCGGTATCCAAATTTTCAATTGATTTTTTTTGTTCTAAATTTGTATAAAAAATTACAAAAAAAAAGTAGCGACGAAATATAGGTTACTATTAGAAAAGAATAATTTTGTCGGAAAATTGTTGGCACTTAGCAACGCCAATACAAATGGAAGATTATTAGCTATTTAGGGACAAATAAATCGTCTATAAATTCTGTTGCTAAAATTGCTTAGAAAAATGTTGGTAATACCAACGACATAGCAACGAACACGTTTGTTGGTAAATAGTGATGGGAAAAATTCATTGCTGAACACCGACAAATTTTTTTTTGATGTCGGCAATTAGCGACGCCACATATCTACTTCTGAACACTAACAAATTTTTTTCGTCGCCACATCATCGACGAAGCAAGATATCTGTCGGTAATTTAGCGGCGATGGTTTTTTTGACCCATTTTACCAACGAATTGATTCCGTCGGAAAGCACTATTAGTAGCGAAATTCAAGTCATCAGCGACGGAATTTTCTTTCCCTGAAGCCACACTTTTTCGTAGTGATACAGTGGAGTTAGTGCCGGCATATCAATTAAACAAGTGTATTAGTTTTTTCTAATTTCGTACATTACACGTTTTAGAAACAAAATATGTGTTGATCAAGGTTGTTGTACAATCATTTAATCCTACTACAAGCATTGGAAAGAAATAGAAGAATAACTTGTGGCAGAAGAAGACGAACATTTTAATTGTCTTATATGTTTTCTTCACCTTCCTCTCTTTTCCATGTGATTCTTAAATAAAAAAAATGTGTTGATCAAGTTGCTGGAAGGGAATTTATTTCAATTAACTGATGGGAATGGGAAACAAAAAGCTTGGTGGTCCCGGCTTTTCCTTTTTGAAGTTGTCCTTCAAATTGACTGCTTTAATAATTACTTAGCAGGAAGTATCCCAGAAACTACCAAAAGGTTACAAATCCATGGAAGGAAGACTTGAGCATTCCCACACGATGGAAAAGAGTTTGAGCATTCACACACGATGGAAGGAAGACTCGAGCATTCATACACGATGGAAAAGACTAGTCTTTCCCTTGCAGTATGCTGCTGAGCCTTAGTTTGTGAAGCACAAGTTAGTCTTTCATTTAGTAGTTTCTATCCACACTCTCACAAGCATTGCCCAGTAATCGAAAATCTTGCTTAGAGAGACCTTCCTCATTGAATGTTTCTCTCTCCTAATCCTAATCCAATTACTTGAAACATCCGGTACAAACCACAATGCCCAATGCAACCTTTCTGCCTGTGGCAGGATTCCTAATATCAGCGATCCTTTCCGATTAAAAGGGGATCTGAAAAGCTGTGGTGATTCCCGCTATGAACTAGTTTGTGAAAACAATACAGCCTCAATTTATCTGAACTCCCACAAGTACCATGTGCAGGCAATCGATTACTATAATTACACTATTCGTCTTTCTGATGCTGCCATAGAAAATAGCACTTGCTCATTTCCTCAGTATTCTCTATTTGAATACCACTTCCTTGATAATTATTCTTAGAGCCTCTACCCCTATAACTCATTCAAATCACGTCACTTGCATAAAATGAGTTGGCCTATTACTTTTATGAGCTGCCCATATCCCATAAATTCTTCTTTCTTTTTGGAAACTACTCATTGTGGAAACATGATCTTTCGTTCAAATGCTTCTTATTCATAAACCAGAAGACACACGTATGTTAAGGTTGGCAATTTGAATGCATCAGATGTAGGAGAGATGTGTAGTTTAGATCTCGAAGTGGTGAATTCGCACCTCTTGACATTTGTGGACCTTCAGACGTGATCCGCTCGGTATCCAAATTTTCAATTGATTTTTTTTTATTCTAAATTTGTAAAAAAAAATTACAAAAAAAAAAAAAAAAAAAAAAAAGTAGGGACCAAATATAGGTTACTATTAGAAAAGAATAATTTTGTAGGAAAATTGTTGGCAATTTGCAACGCCAATATAAAATGGACGATTATTAGCTATTTAGGGACAAATTAATCGTTTGTAAATTCTGTTGCTAAAATTGCTTAGAAAAATGTTGGTAATACCACCGACATAGCAACGAACACGTTTGTTGGTAAATAGTGATGGCAAAAATTCTTTGCTGAACACCAACAAATTTTTTTTTATGTCGGCAATTAGCGACGCCACATATCTGCTTCTGAACACCAACAATTTTTTTTCGTCGCTACATCACTGACGAAGCAAGATATCTGTCGGTAATTTAGCGGCGATGGTTTTATTGACCCATTTTACCAACGAATTGATTCCGTCGGTAAGCACTAGCAGTTGCGAAATTCAAGTCATAAGCGACGAAATTTTCTTTCCCTGATTTTTCGTAGTGATACAATGGAGTTAGTGCCGGCATATCAATTAAACAAGTGTATTAGTTTTTTCTAATTTCGCACATTACACGTTTTAGAAACGAAATATGATTTTTAGGTAGGAAATACGAGCTGCCAGAAACATGGTTGCATTAAATGGAAGGAAAATAGTCAGCAAGAAAATATTTAATACTCCCCTGTTCTTCAAAAATTCAAACTTACTAAAATTATCGTCACTCCAATTCTGATATGACTGCCAACTCTATTTGTTGAGGTCTTCCTTGTATCCCTGTAATGGAGTTTGTTCCGTTTGTATCTGGAACGAGATGGGGAGGCATGGTGAGATTGTCCATATCTCCTTCCAACATTTGAACTACTACTTTCATGGATGGCCGATCGGTTGGATACCACTGAGTGCACCAGAGCCCCACAATAGCTAGTTTTTTCAGTATAGTAGCATCATCACTTTCCTCAATTCGGATGTGCAACTCTTCTCCTCGACTTAATTGATTAGAAATCCATTCGGGAAAGTACACTTGGCTAGTGTTTGCTATACTATCATTATTCTTCCTCCCTCCAACCATTTCGAGCAATAACATCCCAAAGCTATAAACATCCGATCTATAAGATACTTTACCAAAATTGGTGAATTCGCACCTCTTGATATTTGTGGACCTTCAGACGTGGTCCGCTCGGCAGGGCGGAACCAGGATATTAGTTCAGTGTGGGCACAATTTTACCAGCACCGAACATCGGGTTTTTTATCATGGATTTAATGATAATAAAAATATAAAACAATATAAACATTATTTGACATCCTCCCGCCATCAACATTTTCTACCTTCGTTTTTTTGGGAAAGTATCTCTTCATTTGATATCTGGATTTGAACATTTGATATCCAATTACTACCGGAAACAACTCACATTTCACTTGGCAATACTATAATCAATTCACAAATTCACGGGGCAATTCACAATGCAATTTACACAATTTGACAATCAATTCACAATTTGTGCTACCCAATAACAATAAAAAACACTAAATTACCAAATTCATGAAACAAGGATCGGGTTCAAAGGCCAACAATGGATATCAAAGCATTACCTCAGAGGAAGCAGAGTTATAATTAAATTAAAAATTGAGACTTTGCAAGTTTCTTAAGGAACCAATTACAAATTTCAAATTAGAAACCAAGATTTTCCCTATCAAGAGAATCTCTAAAATAGTCTTCAAAAGATACCCGTTTCAGATAAATGAAAACAAGAAAATCTAATATAGAACACCAATGCTTAAGAATCCTTAAATACAAACAAAAGAAAATTAAAATAAATAGCAACCACATAAAATAAGATATGCGCATAAAGGACAAATTATAATCCCAAATGCAGCTGACTTTCTTTAGCCCGGTTCAGAAAACCCAATAAGAAACCAATATTGATTAAAGATTTTGCAAATGCATATTCACAGCCTTCAAGAAAATGAAAAAGAGAAATGAAAGCCACCTTTCTTGAAACCTTAACAAGAAAATGGTGGCAGAGAACGTGGAAAACATGAGTAATATATTAATACAAAGAAAAAGTATGTATAGGTTGCAGTCAAAATCTCGATGAATTACCGAGCAGCTGCGGCCTGTGCGACTGTGCTTCAAGCTTCTTCCTCCCGGCGAGTCCCAGGTGAGGCGTCTTGGAATGGGTTAGGGACTTAGGGTTGAATGAAAATTGAGATTGAAATGTACTGGGTTCGAAATTTGGGCTTCTTCACTTTTGGGCCAATGTATGTGTGGACAACTAAAAAAATAAAAAATTGGGCTGAGTCCCTTTGCCAGCTCCGCCCCAGCCGCTCCGTATCCAAATTTTCAATTGATTTTTTTGTTCTAAATTTGTATAAAAAAAGTAGCGACGAAATATATGTTACTATTAGAAAGGAATAATTTTGTAGGAAAATTGTTGGCACTTAGCAACGCCAATATAAAATGGAAGATTATTGGCTATTTAGGGATAAATTAATCGTTTGTAAATTCTGTTGCTAAAATTGCTTCGAAAAATGTTGGTAATACCAACGACATAGCAACGAACACGTTTGTTGGTAAATAGTGATGGCAAAAATTCATTGCTGAACACCAACAATTTTTTTTTTTATGTCAGCAATTGGCGACGCCACATATCTGCTTCTGAAGACAAACAATTTTTTTTCGTCGCTACATCACTGACGAAGCAAGATACTTGTCGGTAATTTAGCGGCGATGGTTTTATTGAACCAATTTAACAATGAATTGATTCCGTCGGTAAGCACTATTTGTTGCGAAATTCCGGTCATAAGCGACGAAATTTTCTTTCCCTGATTTTTCGTAGTGATTCAATGGAGTCAGTGCCGGAATATCAATTAAACAAGTGTATTGGTTTTATCTAATTTCGCACATTACACGTTTTAGAAACAAAATATGATTTTTAAGTTGGAAATAAAAGCTGCCAGAAACATGGTTGCAGTAAATGGAAGTAAAATAGCCAACAAGAAAATATTTAATACTCCCCTGTTCTTCAAAAATTCAAACATACTAAAATTTTCCTTGTCACTCCGAATCTGATATGACTGCCAACTCTGTTGGAAGAGGTCTTCCTTGTAACCCTTCAATGGAGTTTGTTCCTTTTGTATCTGGAACGGGATGGGGAGGCATGGTGAGATTGTCCATATCTCCTTCCAACATTTGAACTACTACTTTCATGGATGGCCGATCGGTTGGATACCACTGAATGCACTAGAGCCCCACAATAGCTAGTTTTTTCAGTATAGTAGCAACATCACTTTCCTCAATTCGGATGTGTAACTCTTCTCCTCGACTTAATTGATTAGAAATCCATTCGGGAAAGTACACTTGGCTAGGGTTTGCTGTAGTATCATTATTCTTCCTCCCTCCAACCATTTCGAGCAATAACATCCCAAAGCTATAAACATCCAATCTATAAGATACTTTACCAAAGCGGTGAATTCGCACCTCGACATTTGTCGACCTTCAGACGTGGTCCGCTCGGTATCATAATTTTCAATTGATCTTTTTTTCTAAATTTGTATGAAAAAATTTCAAAAAAAAAGTAGCGACGAAATATAGGTTACTATTGGAAAGGAATAATTTTGTAGGAAAATTGTTGGCACTTAGCAACGCCAATATAAAATGGAAGATTATTAGCTATTCAGGGACAAATTAATCGTTTGTAAATTCTGTTGCTAAAATTGCTTAGAAAAATGTTGGTAATACCACCGACATAGCAACGAACACGTTTGTTGGTAAATAGTTATGGCAAAAATTCATCGCTGAACACCAACAAATTTTTTTTGATGTCGGCAATTAGCGACGCCACATATCTGCTTCTGAACACCAACAATTTTTTTTTCGTCGCTACATCACTGGCGAAGCAAGATATCTATCGGTAATTTAGTGGGGATGGTTTTATTGACCCATTTTACCAACGAATTGATTCCGTCGGTAAGCACTATTAGTTGCGAAATTCAAGTCATAAGCGACGGAATTTTCTTTCCTTGATTTTTCGTAGTGATACAATGGAGTCAGTGCCGGCATATCAATTAAACAAGTGTATTAGTTTTTTCTAATTTCGCACATTACACGTTTTAGAAACGAAATATGATTTTTAGGTAGGAAATACAAGCTGCCAGAAACATGGTTGCATTAAATGGAAGTAAAATAGCCAGCAAGAAAATATTTAATACTCCCCTGTTCTTCAAAAATTCAAACTTACTAAAATTATCGTCACTCCAATTCTGATATGACTGCCAACTCTGTTTGATGAGGTCTTCCTTGTATCCCTGTAATGGAGTTTGTTCTGTTTGTATCTGGAACGGGATGGGGAGGCATGGTGAGATTGTCCACATCTCCTTCCAACATTTGAACTCCTACTTTCATGGATGGCCGATCGATTGGATACCACTGAATGCACCAGAGCCCCACAAATAGCTAGTTTTTTCAGTATAGTAGCATCATCACTTTCCTCAATTCGGATGTGCAACTCTTCTCCTCGACTTAATTGATTAGAAATCCATTCGGTAAAGTACACTTGGCTAGTGTTTGCTGTACTATCATTATTCTTCCTCCCTCCAACCATTTCGAGCAATAACATCCCAAAGCTATAAACATCCGATCTATAAGATACTTTACCAAAATTGGTGAATTCGCACCTCTTGACATTAGTGGACCTTCAGACGTGGTCCACTCGGTATCCAAATTTTCAATTGATTTTTTTGTTCTAAATTTGTATAAAAAAAAAGTAGCGACGAAATATAGGTTACTATTAGAAAGGAATAATTTTGTAGGAAAATTGTTGGCACCTAGCAACGCCAATATAAAATGGAAGATTATTAGCTATTCAGGGACAAATTAATCGTTTGTAAATTCTGTAGCTAAAATTGCTTAGAAAAATGTTGGTAATACCAGCGACATAGCAACGAACACGTTTGTTGGTAAATAGTTATGGCAAAAATTCATTGCTGAACACCAACAAATTTTTTTTGATGTCGGCAATTAGCGACGCCACATATCTGCTTCTGAACACCAACAATTTTTTTTTCGTCGCTACATCACTGGCGAAGCAAGATATCTGTCGGTAATTTAGCGGGGATGGTTTTATTGACCCATTTTACCAACGAATTGATTCCGTCGGTAAGCACTATTAGTTGCAAAATTCAAGTCATAAGCGACGAAATTTTCTTTCCCTGATTTTTCGTAGTGATACAATGGAGTCAGTGCCGGCATATCAATTAAACAAGTGTATTAGTTTTTTCTAATTTCGCACATTACACGTTTTAGAAACAAAATATGATTTTTAGGTTGGAAATAAAAGCAGTCAGAAACATGGTTGCAGTAAATGGAAGGAAAATAGTCAGCAAGAAAATATTTAATACTCCCCTATTCTTCAAAAATTCAAACCTACTAAAATTTGCCTTGTCACTCCAATTCTGATATGACTGCCAACTCTGTTTGATCAGGTTTTCCTCGTAGCCCTCCAAAGGAGTTTGTTCCGTTTGTATCTGGAACGGGATGGGGAGGCATGGTGAGATTGTCCATATCTCCTTCCAACATTTGAACTACTACTTTCATGGATGGCCGATCGGTTGGATACCACTGAATGCACTAGAGCCCCACAATAGCTAGTTTTTTCAGTATAGTAGCAACATCACTTTCCTCAATTCGGATGTGCAACTCTTCTCCTCGACTTAATTGATTAGAAATCCATTCGGGAAAGTACACTTGGCTAGTGTTTGCTGTAGTATCATTATTCTTCCTCCCTCCAACCATTTCGAGCAATAACATCATAAAGCTATAAACATCCAATCTATAAGATACTTTACCAAAGCGGTGAATTCACACCTCGACATTTGTGGACCTTCAGACGTGGTCCGCTCGGTATCATAATTTTCAATTGATTTTTTTTGTTCTAAATTCGTATAAAAAAAATTTCAAAAAAAAAGTAGCGACGAAATATAGGTTACTATTAGAAAGGAATAATTTTGTAGGAAAATTGTTGGCACTTAGCAACGCCAATATAAAATGGAAGATTATTAGCTATTTAGGGACAAATTAATCGTTTGTAAATTCTGTTGCTAAAATTGCTTAGAAAAATGTTGTTAATACCACCGACATAGCAACGAACACGTTTGTTGGTAAATTGGGACGGCAAAAATTCATTGCTGAACACCAACTATTTTTTTTTATGTCGGCAATTAGCGACGCCACATATCTGCTTCTGAACACCAACCATTTTTTTTTCGTCGCTACATCACTGACGAAGCAAGATATCTATCGATAATTTAGCGGCGATGGTTTTATTGACTCATTTTCGATATCAAGCCAGACAACGTACTTCTCGATGATAACTTCACTCCTAAAATTTCTGATTTCGGGCTAGCCAAATCTTACCCGACTGGAAATAGTATTGTGACTATTACTGCTGCACGAGGTACAATTGGTTATGTAGCTCCTGAATTGATCAACAGAGGCATTGTGGCTGTCTCGTACAAGGCAAATGTTTATAGCTTCGGAATGTTGTTGATGGAAATGTTAGGTCTAACGAGAGACTTGATACAAAATACGGAACTTTCTAGCCAATACTTCCCCGATTGGATATATGATCGTTTCAACAAGGGTAAGGATCTTGAAATTGGAGATGCTGAGGAATCAGGCTGTGAAGAAAGCAAGATTAATATATATATATATATATATATATATATATATATATATATATATATAATGAAGTGTCGGGTTAAAATAGGATTCAAAAATCTGCCAAAATCGTGAACTGTTCCAAACTCGGAAAAGACTTCCATTCGAGCTACGGTCTGGTGGACGTCGATAGATGGTCAGTCGCTCGAACAGCCTTCTCACGAATAGTGAGAGTAGTAAGTGTCGATGTGATGCTTTTTCTCCTTGCACGATTTCTTTCTCTTCTATTGTGAATTGGATGTCTTCAAATCTTCTTCAAGTCCAACACAAATCATATACTCCATGTTAAACTCCCAAATTGAATTCCAACAAGAATTTTCAAATAGACTTCAACTAGAATTCTTAAATAGTCTTCCTAATAGAATTCAGATCAGACCCTAATTCTAACAGTGTCCATTAGGATTTATGTAAATTGTCACTTTTGAGGAATCTAGTTTATCTTATTGATGCTTTCTTTTCCATCATATGAATGCGTTTTATTAAGATTGAACTTGTAATCGTCATCAAAAAGAGAAAGATGGGTTATAGAAACTAGATGGCGCGATATTTCTCTTGTAAACTTCTTTTCATCATAATAAATTATTATATCAATGAATAATGACGTACACTCACATTGAGAAGATTTTTTTATAAATCTTGCGTATTATTATGTGTCTATTTTCTTTCTACAATTTTATTGTTCTCGGTGGTATAAAATTAGGGTTTCTAATTCGCAACAATTTTCACTCTCAATAATCTATTAAGACTTGTCTCATGGATCTATTCGCAGATTGAGCACCCTGACAAGCCAATTTTTGAAACCTATATAACATATTTAGTCGTTACACCCTGAGTAAGATCCATTTGCAATTTTGCATCTGAAACTTACTTTCTGCGGAACTCTATTTCGTAATAGAGTTTTTCAAATTCCTATTTCAACATTTCTTCATCATCATCATTTCTTTGCTTGTTTAATAGGGACAAATTTAGAGTAGAATAAATATAAAAAAATTGGTGCAAATATATAACATTTAAATAAATGAATTTAATAAAGATAATATTGGAATCTAACCTGAATTAATATATCCCTTGTGTGAGTTAGCTTATTTCTAGATTTTTATCGATTTTTTGACAATTATACATTGTAATAATTAGAAGCCCCATATGTGGACTATCTCATACCAGACACAATGGTTGAAAAAAAAAATGAATCGTCCGTCTTTTTATATTTGAATTACTAGAAATGCCTTCTGAACAAGAATGAATGCAATGTCAAAGGGGCACTTAGCTCATTCCATTGTCCACTTTAATTGTTGGATACTAGGGTATTTAATAATTTTGATGTTCACTGTATAACTATAAAAAAAAATCGCTATAAATTGATGAATAAGAGATTATATATGGGCATAATATTTTTCAAAAAAATCTAAAACTTTAATAGAAATAAATTTAAAGTAGAATAAAAATATAATAACAGTATAGAATAATATAATGTTATTTATCATTATGATGATGGAATATCGATAATGTGATCATCTATGTAAAATAATGAGATTGAGCAATTCAATTTTCATGAGAGAAGGGAGAAGACGTGGTCTCGAGAGAGAGAGAGAGAAATGTAAGGACGATGAATTGTTACATCATCAATGTTCCATCATCACGATGATAAATAACATTACTCATAAAAATAGTTGCTCTTATGACATCAATATAATCACGTGGAATGATAAAGTAAAAAATCTCTATTAAAACAACAATTTGAAAAACAATCAGCACCTAACATGTCGTACGAATTGAAAGTACACGCATCTTCAAACACGTGTTCTACACACCCTCAACTATCAAATTAGTCAAAGTCAGTCACCACTTTTCACCCCCACTTACACAACAAATCCCACATCCTCATGCCACGTGCTTTCATATTAATCTCAGTCAACCACATGTGTCAGATTAATGTCCCAATAGTATTAGTGGGGGCTCGGTTGATGACGTCGCAAATACCTGCCCACCACGTAGTAATAATCGAAACCAATCGTTGTTTGAATGAACGACTGTGATTCATTTTCATGGTTTCATGCAGTATTTGTATCTCTTACCTTGTTTGTTCTATCTTTTACAAATCCAGTTATTTAGAGCTTTCAAAGATTTTCGATTTGTAACTAAGAGGTTCAGTTATACATTTTTTCTATGTTTTTGGAGTTTTCGATGAATTTTAGTGTTTGGATTTTGAAAAAACTATAGACAGTTCAGATTCGAGGGGAGAGATGATATTTGATAGTTCTACTAATGGATCTCCGACACCGGAGAGTAGTTGCCAGAAGGAAAATGCTTTGGTGGGCATTTTGAAACTGAATGGTGATGGAAACATAGGAAAAATTGTTCGCCGGAGAAGAATGGAACTGCATCGAGTTAAAGAAAAGTGTGCAAGCGAACAAGGGATTATCTCCGGCAAGGACATTTATACCAAGAAAAGGCGATCCGTCGGCGTCACGTGCCGATCACATGGTTTGATATCAGTTATAGGGAGGAGGAGAGAAATGGAGGACGCAGTGACTGGAATTACGGTTTTTGAAGAAGGGTTTAAAAAGTTATGATTTTTTTGGGGTTTATGACGGCCATGGAGGGTCTCTGGTGGCAGGTGCTTGCCACAAAATGTTACACGGATTGCTGTTGAAGATTGTGGGAGTGGAGGGCTGTGAAGAGATTTATTGGAAGAAGGTGATGGTGGAGAGTTTTAAGAAGATGGATGAGGAGGTGAACAAGAATGGGGCGGTAGTGGAGACCACGGGATCGATGACTGTGGTTGCGGTAGTGGGAGAGGAGGAGGTGGGGGTGGCAAACTGTGGGGATTCAAGAGCTGTGATTTCACGAGGGGGAGTTGCCGTACAGTTATCCGATGATCATAAGGTACACGACATGAACAATAATTTTCAGTTTTAGTCCCTTCATGCAATAGATATTATTGATGGATTTCGACTAACTATTATTATTTATTTCACAGATTATGAAGAGATTTTATGTTGAGACTTTTTATTTTTGGAAACAATTATTGATTCAATGTAGTGGAAATTAGAAAAATTAGGAAATAAATTACTATGCTTTTATTCAATAAATTTGAAGCTAGCTAAAAGAGTTGGCCAAGTATATTCATGTTCAGTTTACTCTGTTAAAAAATGAATATTCGATAATAGAGAAAACTTCACATGTGATTGCTCAACTTCTAGCAAAATCATTATTAGACCGCCAAACTTTAATTTGTCTTAATTGGGTAATTACACTTAAATTTAGTTTCAAATTTAGCAACGCCGTTACTAGTTGTTTCCTAGAGTTGATGGAAATTACTTGCTAAATGTTGACATGTCAACTTACGACTATGTCCATATCAAAAAAGTTTTAAAATAAAGCCTCGTACTTTACACATTTTAATCTAGAGACATTGTCATAGCCTTCGTTTTATCATTTTAGTTTCTAGGGTGTCACTTAGCGGTAACTGAAAATATAAGTTATGGTGGGTTGTTAACTAAGCAATTTAAAAAAAAAAAATGGAAAATGATAGGTGATGGAATGTATCAGGGTGACATAATTGAGATTTCGCTGAAACTTTAGAGACAGTCGAAAAAAATTAACCTTCATTCTGCATTACCTTGTCCTCTCCTTGCTTCCATTCTACATCACCTTGTCCAAACAAAGATATTGCAAAGTTTTGGTCAGTTAAGCAATTTATCGTACTTCAGTCTCTGGCTCCTTCGCGTCTGTAATTAAAGTTTGCATTGTCTAGTCCAATGATTAAGGATCCAAAACAATATGCATTGGCCACATTATAGAAGATAGCACCCTGCATCCTGATCTATAAACAAGTGTGAAACATTGTGGTTGTTTTGTTAGATTGATCACGTTATTTTTTTTACCATATTGTATTTAGTTTTTGTTAGTAATCGACATTTTTGCATTGAGCAGCCTGATAGACATGATGAGTTGGAGAGAATTGAAGCCTCTGGAGGGAAGGTCATTAATTGGAATAGGCCGCGGGTATGAGGTGCTCTAGCTACTTCAAGATCTATAGGTATGAAAGAAACAGTCGAGGATGAAGATACTATGATAATATTTACATTTCATGCTTCAAATACATAAAAAGACCAAGTCATATGTGGCTGATTTCTTGATCTACTGTGTTGAATAATCCCATTTAACAGTTGAAATGGTAGATTGGAAAACACTTGGCTTGTGTTTGATTTAGTTAAAAATCATATTTTTAATAGATTTTGATAAAAGTAGATGAAATGTGTGGTTGAAAAGTTGATAAAAGTTGTCGATCCCACGAAATCTTTGGTTGAAAGTGAATAAAATTATAGAAATGGGGCCAAAGAGGGGCTTATTTAGATTGTCTTCAACATGTTCTCTTGCCAGCAATCCATTTCATCATTTTTTTTCAAAGAATTTATTCACACCCATTTTACATAAATGATTGGCAACAAGTCTTATACTTAGTACTTCTACATTGCATCACTTTATTTGAAAGTTCGAGGTTAGAAATGACACAAAGTTATTAGTTAGAAACTATCGTCGAGATGTTCCCAAAATTCACATTTTGAGTGAACGTCGGGAATGCATGTTCTTCCTCTTGGTATCACTTGTGTGTTTTTGCACTGACTACTAGTGTGCTATATCATTGTAGGTGATCAGTACCTCAAACCCTTTGTGATAGCAGAACCTGAAGTAAGCGTTTTCAATATAAATGATATGGATGAGTTCCTGATACTGGCAAGTGATGGCTTATGGGATATAATTTCAAATGATTTAGCATGCCAGATCACGAAAAGGTGCTTAGATGGCCAGTTGAGAAGAAGATCGCTAGAAAAATGAACGATGAAAATGTTGGAGGAGTTTGGTTCAACAAGACAATACACAAAGGTCATGCTGCAGAAGCAGCAACAATGCTAGCGGAGTTGGCCATGGCTTGAGGTAGCAGGGATAACATTAGCGTTATCGTAGTGGAGTTGAGGAAGAAAAAATACACTTCATCTGATCGGATTCTCAATAGTTCTAGATAGCATTATTAAGTCGAAAATAGGTGTCCAATTGCGGTTGAGTTTCGATTTCTCCCTTTTGGTAATTCAACTGGCATGATACCCTATTCATCAAGTTGAATCCTAATATTTGATCATGACTTAATTCTTATCAATGTTACGAGGAAGATTTTTATGTTTAGTTTTCTTCTGCCTTCTAAATGACCATTTAACTATTTGGTTATTTGCCTATGATCCCATGAAAGTTTTATTGGTTGTGGATTGGAGAACAATTTTGGATTTATACGTAAAATAGAGAACGTATGATTAAAAATAAGTTTCGAAAAGGGGGGGGGGGGGGGGTCAAACGAGTACAAAATATGATTAGCTAGAGTGAACTAGCTTAATATTTCACATAATATTTTTTTTTCTCTCATTTAAGGAAAAATATTATGCAAAAAAAACTAATTGGTATTGGTTGGCTGGGCTATACTCTAAATCTGTCCCGAGTAAATTTGAATGAAGAATAATAAAAAAAATATTGTTTTCAGATATCTCATTTGTTCAAATTCGAAATAGGTGTCTTCAAATGAACCAAAAAAAAAACGATTTAGAGAATATTATTGAAATTTTGAGAATAAAGAATTCCTTCTCTATCAAAGTATCCTAAAAAATTTAGTCAACTATGATTTTGAAGGTCTCTTTGATTCATTCATTATACAACTTTTTCTTGTTTCATGTTAATTTTAAAGAATGTTATTTTGTAATGGGTATGGTAAGACTGTCATTCTAATGTGACATAAGTAATTGAATATATTTTTCTTTATAGTTTGTTTGCAAAATACCGGCAGTGAATTTTCTTTATGGATTGTCTCATATCTAATTTATTACTAGATACCACATAAAGATATTTATTTGTATTTAAATAAAAAAAATATTCGATCAATTTTTATCAAAATCTATTAAAAATCTTATTTTATCTAAATAGAATTGGGATAATATATAGTATATTTTATTTGTACTCTTCCTTCAATTCGTCCAACGAAAGCAGATTGTATCATTGTGAGGGGAAAAAGTATATTTTTATTGTTTTGATGTTTTGTTGTTTAGTTAAATTTTTGTTTGGCCCTAATTTTTTAAAATCTATTTTTCAAAAAATTTCCTTTTAATCACATATTTTAGGGATTCAAAGCTTTTATCAATTTTACAATCATATATTTCATCATTTTTTTTATCAAAATTTATTAAAAATTAATTTTTTAACCAAATCAAACAGTAATTAAGTATTCCCGTCCATGCCTCATCCAATGGTGTATTTTAGTAAGGTGATGTTGACGTTGCAACAATTTTTAACATTGTAATTTTCAAAGGATGACTAAAGATGTTAGAATAGTTGGTCACGAGGAGGAACCGGGAACGTAATGAAATTAAAAGTTAATTCGACCCTATTTGATTTAAATAAAAATTAAATTTTTTGTATATTTAGATAAAAGTTTAGAAAAATTTTAATTGGGCAAACATATTGTGGTTGATCTTTCATGAAAGGTCTACATGACATCCTATAAATAAAAATTATAAAATGATAGTTATGATTTTTTTTAAGGTTAAAAATGCATGTTTTTTTAGCACTTATAATGACGTGACCTAATTAAAAATTTACATGAAACTAAATGACTATGTGAAAAACTTGTACAGGTATGATTGTCAACATGGTTTTAGTTAAGTAGTTTGTGATTGATCCTTAAGGTGCAATCACATACGAATTTATGGTAGGTATTCGAACATCTTTTTCTCGTGTCTTAGAGCATCTCTCACGTTAACGTGAGGTTATTCCTTTGGACTGCATTTTCGATCAAAACATGTTGAAATTTGCTCGCCTAGACGTGAGTGGACCTGACATCTGTTGTCCATGTCACCAATACAAAAAGCGAGGTCAACAAAAACCATCACTCACAAACCCAATAACCTCTCTTATCACTACAACACATTTTTCTATCAATGTGCAAACTCATCATTATGGAATTTTGTTAGTTCTCTGGTCCTAAATTGTCTTTTTCCCGGGTTAGAACTGAAGGAGAAAGTGGCAGAAAAAATTGGATGAGAGAGAATCGGGAAAAAGTGACAAATAGAACAATAGTGGAGCAGTTTTTCATATATTCATCTTTCCGAGGCAAAAATATATATAGATACAGAAACAACTAATTTAGGAAAACAGAGAACCTATTTGATCTAATTACAGTAATTACAGGGAAACACTAATTACAATATCAATAGGAAATTCTACCAATCTTTCCTATAACTAACATAATCATATGTTACACTAAAATCTCCTATAATTAAGCACAAATCATGCTAACGCTTTCCCTCAAGTTGGTGCATACTGCATAGATATCTTGCATGCCCAACTTGTCCAGTGAGTTGGATAACACACCACTTGAAACTGCATTGGTTAGGATATCAGCTAACTGGTCTTCAGATTTCAAAAATGGATCTCCAATAATCTGAGCTTCCAACTTTTCTTTAATGAAGTGCCTATCGATTTCTACATGCTTGGTGCAATCATGCTTTACAGGATTGTGAGCTATTGCTTGCAGATTTATTGTCACAATATAAAGGCATGGCACCACTAGGAACAAAACCCAAGTCTTTCATTACACTCTTCACCCATAGTAACTCACATATACCTTGAGCCATTGCCTTATACTCAGCTTCAACACTTGATCTTGATAGTACTGACAGCCATTGCCTTATACTCAGTTTCATGAAGCTTATGGTTTTGCTCAATTGGAGTTTCAGCAACATTCCTGTATCAGCTAACAAATCCAGTACATATTTCCTTTGGGAAAGAAATATGCCCTGGTTTGATCTAACCAATTCTATGCAAAAAAGGTACTTCAAATCTCCAAGTTCTTTCATCTCAAATTCATTTGCTATATATTTCTTCAACTTTTTAATCTCAAAAACATTACTTCCAGTCAGTATCATATCATCAACATGAATAATTAAAGCAGTCACCTTGTCCTTTTTGTGCTTTAGAAATAGTGTGTGATTTGAGTTACTTTGTTTATCCAAAGTTCCTCATTACCCGTGAAAATTTTCCAAACCAAGCTCGAGGAGATTGTTTTAATCCACACAGTGCTCTTTTTAACTTGCACACCATTCCTATCTTCTCTGAAACTCCTGGTGGAAGGTCCATGTACACCTCATCTTCAAGTTCTCCGTGAAGAAAAGCATTCTTCACGACATATTGTAACAATGGCCAGTTTTGGTTAGCAGCCACAGAAAGCAATACACGTACAATATTAATCTTTACCACAGGAGTAAATATCTCATTGTAATCCACCCCATATTTTTTAGTGTATCCTTTTGCAACCAATCTAGCCTTGTACCTCTCTACCGAGCCATCGGCTTTGTGTTTTATAGACACCCAACAGTCTTCTTCTAGAGAGTTCTTGGTAACTAGAGTATCATGTCTCTGAAGTGGAGTTTGGAAAGCAAGAATACTCGAAGGAACTCGGTTGATGACATACATATCAGATAGTAAAGCATCATCCCATATATTTAGGAACATTCTTTTCAAATAAGAAAGCTCGAGTAACCTCTAGAAGTTGACGATTACATCACTCAGCCACACCATTCTGTTGTGGTATATTAGCACAAGAAGTTTGATGAATGATGCCTTGTGACTGAAAGAAAATAGCAAGGTCGTTTGTGAGATATTCACCTCCATTGTTTGAACCCAGTACTTTGATAGTTGTAGAAAATTGATTTTGGACCACAGTGCAGAATTGTTTAACAACATTGTTCACATCACTCTTGTGCTTAATTAAATAAATCCATGTAATCTGAGTACAATCATCAATGAAGGTAATAAACCATCGCATACCACTAGAAGTAAGATGGTGTGAGAGACCTCATACATTTGAATGAATGAGAGTAAATGGAATTGATGCTTTATTATCACTTTTTGGAAATATTGTACGGTGGCTTTTAGCTAAAACACAAGTTTCACAAGTAGAACATTTGAATTCTTTATTACAAGACTCAAACAAAGTAGGTAAAATATGCTTTAAGTAGCCAAACGATGGATGCCCAAGACGTTGATGCCATAACCAAACAATTTCTCATTCTCCAATACATGCTTACTGGTTTGGTTTGCTGAAATACTCGACTTGGAGCCATGATGAAAGTACCACAAGTCTCCTCTTTTAAAACCACTTTCCACTCCTCCTGAGTATGAAGATCTTGAAAAAGGCAATGTTTCGGGAAAAAATGACAGGAATATGAAGTCATAAGTTTAGACACAGATAATAAATCAGTCTCTAAAGTGGGAACCAGGAGAACATTGGGCAACGTGATGTTGGGTTGTAAGTTGAATGGTACCAATGCCAGTAACACAGATTATCTGACCAGTGGCAATTCTAACATAATATTTTGAGCAGTTTTTAGTGAGGACAGTGAATTTCTTAGGGTTATTAGTCATATGATACGTTGCTCATGTGTCAATTATCTATGCATTATCACAAGCAGGCGTAGAAGTACATAGAGCATAATCAAAGCTACCTAACTTGGTCTCATCTACATTCTCAATGGTTAAAGTGGTAGCAAGTGATGCTCTACTTTCTTGTTTTTTAGCAATAAGCTCATTTGCTCAATCATGTCAACCATGAAGTTTCTAGCATTTGTCCACAATATGATTTTTACCACAATGAGTGTATTTACATTCATCTTTCGAAGAGAAATCTCACATGTTTCTCCACTGAATTAAGAAGCCATGTTTGAACGGTGCAATTTTCCTCCTCCCAAGTTTCATAGGCTTCAACATTAGTTTTTTTAGGGTCTTCTTCGTGCCAGTAATATAGCCAAGCTTTTTCTTGCTGGCAATGGAGATGCGAGCAATACAAGCCCAAGAATCATAGGTAGTGTGACCAGTCAAATTTTCAGGAGCAATTTTGAAATTATGAGATGTATCACCAACAATTTTTGTAGAGAGAAATATCAGGGTAGCAGCGGAAGTGTATTGTAATGATTTAGGATAGTAAAAATCCAAGATGTCTAGTATTAAAACAAGAGGTTTGTAGTTTACGGACAATTTCAGAAGCAGGTATATCAATTGTGCATGCTGTGATACCATGACAAATAGAGCAATAGTGGTGCAGTTTTTCATATATTCATCTCTCTGAGGCAAAAATATATATAGATACAGAAACAACTAATTTAGGGAAACAGAGAACCTAATTGATCTAATTACAGTAATTACTGGAAAACACTAGTTACAATATCAATTGGAAATTCTACCAATCTTTCCTATAATTAACATAATCATATGGTAGTCTAAAATCTCCTATAATTAAGCACAAATTTTGCTAACAAAAAGTACCCGAAAAGTGCCACTATGAAGATCATTAGACGTGTGTATATATATATATATATATATATATATATATATATATATATATTTGTTTGTCATAATTCACGAGAAATTGTCTATTTAACTTGTCAAGCCATTCCGAGTTTCTTTGATCGCCTGAAATTAAGGCCTGCAAGGCTGCACGAAGGTGATTTCTTTATTTTTTTCCTTCATAATCTCGTTGAATCCTTCCAAGGTTGATAATATCTTTTTCAACAGTGCAGTCAGAAAAACTCCATATTTTTCTCAAGAGTTTTTATACAGATGGAGTTCAAGGCAATCAGAATTAATCTAATTACAAGTTTGGTACACAGCGTATACATCATTACAAACTTTCTGTTTCTTCTTTAATATTGCCCAAACATGCACTAAATGTTGCTTATTGGCGATGAACTGTCTTAAGCAGATGGGGCTATAGGATTACTTCAAAAAATAGCGACAACCTGCATAGTGCATAAGCGATCTTTAGCAATTAGAAGCCCCAGGCTCATGACTAATTTAGATGATTCTAAGTCCATTCGAGAAAATACACTTGGCTATTACATCTGCTTTAGAGTTGAGTTGAAAGTTTTTCCAAAAATAAAAGTTCGGTTCAATATGGGTCGAGGTTGGAAAAGTTCAGATCTGTGTACCTTCCACTTTGGACCAAATTAAAAATAAATAAAAAATAAAAAAACTAAGTTGGCCCCATTTGAGAATGCTCGAATTGGGTAGGGCTTGTCAGAATGAGTATTAAGCATATCTAGGGATGGAGAGGAAGTATTGCAATTGGATACGAAATGATGTCCAATGATCATTATGCTATTTCTAGTAAATTATTGACTAACAAAGATGTAGTCATGATTTGGTTCATCTACATTCCAATTTTTTTATTAAGAAATTTCAAACTAAAAACTATTGAGACTTTTTAAACGAAGATGAAGACTAGACTCAGAGAGGAGTTCCTCCGAATCGTGTGATCTAGAGGAGCTGTTAAGCACATTTAACCAAAAAAAAAAAAAAAAACTGTTAACATATATGATGTCAAGGCTGCATTGATGTAATAGAGAGAAACAATTTTTACCGAACCATACGATGCCACTTTTTAGACTTCCTATTAGTACCCATCATAGTACTAGTTCGCGCTAGGCTATGAACTAAGACGAAAAGAAACAATAAAGAAGTAATATCTTAGTATAGACTATATTGGGTTAGTTAATAAACATCAACATGCATCTGAAGATCAAAAAAATAAAAAATAAAATTAAACTCCTATTTTTCAAGGCAATTCCAAAAATGTAAATAACATAACTAAAAGGGTAATTTACTCTGCAATAATCAACGATTAGTGGATATTGGTATGGTTATTGCGCAGCAAGCAAAAGACTGGGGATTCAGTGGTGTCATGTTAAAAGGTGCAAAATAACTACAGAATGATTGTTATCCAACGATGAATCGTTCTTGTTGGCCAAGTGAGACAACAACTTTGAACTGCAGAAGAACCCATGTGGTTCTTGCTCGAATTTTCTTTCTGTATAGAACTATAAATCAGAAATGGATTTTTTCTAATTGGAGTTAGATTTTTTATAGAGACACGAGAAAAATAAATAATGTTAAATGTAACAGATGATATAGTTGAAGATTACAATGCAAAATAAGTGAAAAATTATTGTAAATTGAGGTATTGAAGATGTGAGAAATCGTTCTCTTAACCTATGCATTAATGTGAGCCATTGATCAAGATGGGTGGTTGAGATCATTTGATAGATATTTGCTAGACTTGTTGGAGAAGCTTTCTCTACACATTTGAAATCTATATATCCACCTACTATATCTCTCTCTCACGTGGGTTTTGAAGCTAGGGCAAGAAAAGTAGTGGCCATACCTTCTTCTACAACTCTCTCTTTCTTCTCCATCTCTCTCTCTCTCGTTCTTCTACCTTGTTCATTGAGTGAAGAGGTGAGTTTGAGGTGAGCTTTGGTGGTAGAATATCTTGATACTAAGGCATGAAATAGAGCTAAGTAGAGGTGGTGATTCTTGAGAGTTTAGGGTCGATTTTGGAAGGTTCTTTGCCAGTTCTTCTAGCTATCTCTTGGTGGGGTGATTTGTATTGCATGGAAACTGTTCCTGAGCCTACAAATCAACTATAAACAAAGAAGAAGAAGCTCCAGATTTTCGGCCATTGTTGGAGCTTCAAAATTTCAGATTTATGTTCTTGCTTTTAGGTTTATGTTTTTGGTTGGAAATGATGTATTTGGTAGATTAAATATCCATAATCCTAACAAACTGGTATCAGAGCAAGGTTGGGGTGTTTTTGAGGCCAAAAAGGGACCAGAAAACAAGCAGAAAATATCTGAAAATGAACCAAAAAACTGGAGAAGAAGCAGTCCAGAAATCTGTTGAAAAATCGAAACTTCAAACTCGATTTCCCATCAAACCAGAAGAAATTTGGAAAATCCGAGACCACCGCGATTTTTCGGCGACGGTCCCTTCAGGCAGAATCCTTATTTTGATGTCCTAAACATATTGATGTGTTTAGTTTTGTGTTTCAGGTTATACAAAAAAAGTTGGACGATTTTGCCCCTGACTTGACGTCTTCGGCGGTTCGGTTGTGAAACTTTGTGGTATATTTACTGTTTTTCAACAGTAGTTTGGTAAGATTGTTCCAAACTCTCCGTTAGGAGAGGTTTGGTATTTTTTACCAATTTATGCATAATTGCCTGGTTGCTTATTTGTGAATTCTTGTAATTAATTTGTGACCTGAAAGCATATTTTATTGCATTATACCTGTTTCATTGTTGTGCTTCATTTCTGAATATTTGTTTTAACTCTGCATTCATATTTTTGTATTGATCATCTGGAAAAGATTTTTTCAAAACCTTTTCTGTTATGTCCACGAGTACAGGCCACTTTTTTACAGAATCTGTAATGGGTTCGAGGGTCGAATTATCGCAATTCGATGGAAAGGGGGATTACTCGATTTGGAAACAGAAAATGAGGGCTATTTTGGTCCAACAGAGAGTTGCTAAAGCTCTCAATGATCCTTCTACTTTTTCTGATGAATTAAAAGCTAAACCACATGAAATTGAAGACATGAATGAAATTGCTTACAGTTTTATAATTTTGCATTTATCTGATAACATAGTTAGACAAGTTGATAATGTCAAAACTGCTAGAACTTTGTGGATTGAACTAGATGCCTTGTTCTTGACTAAAACTTTACCTAACAAGATATATCTGTTGGAAAAGCTGTTTAGTTTTAAGATGGATCCCGGGAAGGATGTTGAGGGGAATTTGAGTGACTTTAGCATAATTGTTAAGAGTCTGGCTCATAATGATAAAAAATTTGCCGATGAGGATTTAGCTATCATATTGCTAAACTCTTTGCCTGAATCTTACAGAGAAATGAAAAATGCCATAAGATATGGTAGGGACACTCTCACTCAAGCTATTATCACAGATGCTTTAAAATCAAGAGAACTTGAATTAAAAAGAGATAATAGAACTCATTCTCGAGAAGAAAGCTTATTTGTTAGGGGAAGATCTGAAAAAAAAAAAAGAATATAACTTCCATAACAAGAAGGGAAAAGGGAAATCCGAAATGAGATCCAAATTCAAAGATAAAAACAGTAAGAAATGTTATCAATGTGGAAAGTTAGGACATTTCAAGAAAGACTGCTATGAATGGAAAAGAAAATAAAGAGACCCGAACAATACTGATCAAGATAATACTGCCATTGTTTCTGAATTTGACAGTTTGCATGTCCTTAATGTGTCTGAGGAAGAATTTGACAAAAATTGAATCCTAGACACAGAGTGCACTTTTTACATGTGCCCTGAGAGGTCTTGGTTCTATAACTATAAAGAGACTGAACCTAGGAAGGTCTACATGGGGGACAATAATTCTCAAAATGTGGTTGGAGTTGGTGACATAGCCATCAGGATGTACGATGAGGCCGTCACGCAGCTCAGAAATGTTAGATATGTTCCTAATTTAAAGAGGAACCTCATTTCCTTAGGTTATCTTGAAGATGAGGGATATACCTTCAAGTCTGGTAACAAAATTTTGAAAATTATGAGGGGTTCTCTCATAGTTATGAAAGGACTTAAAATGAATGGATTGTACTATCTGGAGGGTAGAAATGAAATACCATTTGATTCTAGCCTTCTTACTGTAAGTAAAAAAAAACTGAAATTTGGCATAATAGAATGGGTCATATTGGGCTCAAAGGGCTAAAATCTTTAAGTAATTAGAAATTACTTGGAAAGGATGATATTGAAGCTATGGATTTCTGTGAAACATGTGTTTTGGGTAAGTCCCATAAGATGAGCTTTGAAGCTAGCTCTCAGAGGACCAGCAGACCATTGGACTATGTCCATGCTGATCTATGGGGTCCAGAGAAGCACTCCACATTTGGTGGAAACAAGTACTTCTTGTCCTTAGTGGATGATTATTCAAGAAAGGTTTGGATTTACCCTTTGAAGGCTAAGTCGGAAACGTTTGAAAAATTCAGAATTTGGTTGAAGTCTATTGAGAATAAGCTAGATAAGAAGCTTAAGACTTTGAGAACTGATAATGGGCTTGAATTCTGCAATTTTGAATTTGACAACTTTTGTAAGCAGAAAGGAATAACAAGACACAGAACTGTTAAATACACATATGAACAGAATGGGGTCGCTGAGAGAATGAACAGGACCATAATGAACAAAGTTAGGTGTATGTTGATTAGCTCGGGCATTGCGAAAGGTTTTTGGGCTGAAGCTGCAAGTACTGCAACTTACTTGATTAATAGGTCTCCGTCCAGCAGTATAGGGTTTAAGACCCCATAGGAGTTGTGGACGGGAGAACCTCCAAATCTGAACATCTGAGGGTGTTTGGATGTGCTGCATTTGCACACCAATCTGAACGAAAACTTGAGCCGAGGGCAGTTAAGTGTGTGATGTTAGGGTATCCCGAGGGTGTAAAGGGCTATAGGCTATGGGTTTTAGGAGTTCAAGGCATTAAGATTATTAACAGCAGGAATGTAGTCTTTAATGACTCTGAGATGCCATGCCTAAAACAGAAAACTGATGAAACTAACAAATCTGAAACTGAGAAGAGTATTCAGACTAAGGTGAAGCTTACTAAGCTTGATTTACCTACACCTAGGAATGAGGCTAATGACCCTATACATCAAGAACCTGAAAATGAAACTAAAACTGAACTTGAACCTGAAGGGTGACTGAACTTCAAGATAACATTGAACCAGTTAAAGTTGAACATTTCAATGATCAGCTACCTAATCAAGATTATCAGCTTACTAGGGATAGGGGGAGGAGGCAGATCAGGCCAAATCCTAGATATGAATCCCTAAACATGACTGATTTTACCTTAGTTTCAGGTGAAGCCCTTGAGCAGATAGAACCTAATAGTTTTGAAGAAGCCGTGAATGGAAAATGTTCTGAAAATTAGCTAAAAGCTATGCAGGAAGAGATGAGATCTTTAATGGAGAATAAAACTTGGAAGTTGGTTAATAGACCTAAGGATCATAGGATAGTTCAATGTAAGTGGATTTACAAATTGAAAGAAGGAAATAATCCTAGTGATCCTCCTAGGTATAAGGCCAGACTAGTGGCGAAGGGGTTTACTCAAAAAGAGGGGGTTGATTACAATGAGATACTCTTTCCTGTGATAAAGTACAAAACAATTAGACTGATTCTTGCATTGGTTGCTCATTTTGACTAGGAACTGGAACAACTAGATGTCAAGACTGCCTTCCTACATGGGAATTGGAAGAGAATATTTACATGAGTCAGCCTCAAGGTTTTGAGGTGAAGGGTAAAATAAACTGTGTGTGCAAATTAGAAAGATGTCGGTATGGGCTTAAACAAAGCCCTAGACAGTGGTACATAAGGTTCGATACCTATGTACTGAAGATAGGTTTTAAAAGGAGTGAATATGATGCATGCCTCTACTATAATGATAGTAAGGAGGGTTGTGAGGTCTACTTGTTGCTGTATGTAGATGACATACTTCTACCAAGTTCAAGTAAGACTGAAATCACTAAGATGAAGAACCTTTTAAAATCAGAATTCGATATGAAAGATTTGGGGAGTGCTAAGAAGATTTTGGGGATGGTTATAAAGAGAGATAGGGCTAAAAATAGACTTGTCGTTTCTCAAGAAGCCTATCTGAACAAAGTCATAACTAAATTTGGTATGAATGGATCAAAATCTGTGAACGTTCCCTTAGCAGCTCACATGAATCTTTCTAGTGCATAGTCTCCTAAAACTGAGGAGGAATTTAGAGAAATGAGGAACATACCTTACTCTAATGCTATAGGTTCCGTTATGTTCTCTATGATAACAACCAGACCTGACTTAGCATATGCTATAAGTTTTTTGAGCAGATTTATGTCCAACCCCGGAAAGCCCCATTGGGCAGGTTTGAAATGGTTGTTAAGGTACATTGTTGGTACATTAAATCTAGGTCTTGTGTATGAGAAAAGATCTGAGGGGTTAACTTTAAAAGGCTATGTTGATGCTGACTTTGCTGGTGATAAAGATGGTAGGAAATCAACTACAACATACTTCTTTACCCTAGGTGACAATTGTATAACATGGAAGTCACAGTTGCAGCCTTTAGTTACTTTGTCAAGTACTGAGGCAGAGTATGTTGCTATAACCGAGGCGGTTAAGAAATGTACTTGGTTAAAAGGAATCTTAAAAGAATTGAACTTCATGCATGATATACCTGTTATGTTTACTGATAGTCAAAGTGCTTTATTACTTTGTAAAAATCCTATTTATCATGAAAGATCTAAACATATTGAGGTGAAGTATCATTTTATTCGTGAGAAATTGTCTCAAAATGAAGTTAAACTTGTTAAGATTCATACTGACAGGAATCCCTCTGATGTGGGAACTAAAATTCTACCTGCAGGTAAATTTAAATTATGCTTATCTTTGTTACATATTGATACGGGTTAATTTTTCTTGCAGGTAGTGGGCGATGACGATGAACAGTTCTTTCATGCGCAAATTCGCAACCAAGAGAGTGTGTTATGAGAACCAAGGTGAAGAATGTGAGAAATGGTTTTCTTAACCTATGCATTATTGTGAGCCATTGATCAAGATGGGTGGTTGAGATCATTTGATAGATATTTGCTAGACTTGTTGGAGAAGCTTTCTCTACACATTTGAAATCTAAATATCCACCTACTATATCTCTCTCTCACGTGGGTTTTGAAGCTAGGGCAAGAAAAGTAGTGGCCATACCTTCTTCTACAACTTTCTCTTTCTTCTCCATCTCTCTCTCTCTCTCTCTCTCTCTCTCTCTCTCGTTTTTCTACCTTGTTCATTGAGTGAAGAGGTGAGTTTGAGGTGAGTTTTGGTGGTAGAATACCTTGATACTTAGTCATGAAATAGAGCTAAGTAGAGTGGTGTTTCTTGAGAGTTTAGGGTCGGTTTTGGAGGGTTCTTTGCTGGTTCTTCTAGCTATCTCTTGATGGGGTGATTTGCATTTCATGGAAGCTGTTCCTGAGCCTACAAATCAACCATAAACAAAGAAGAAGAAGCTCCAGATTTTCGGCCATTGTTGGAGCTTCAAAATTTCAGCTTTATGTTCTTGCTTTAGGTTTATGTTTTTGGTTGGAAATGATGTATTTGGTAGATTAAACACCCATAATCCTAACAGAAGATCTTTGAGAGAGAAAAAGACTAATATGGAAGATGATGATTTGGGGCATAAATTATAGAAATTCCCTAACTCTTAGTTTTTAAAATCTACTTGTTTATATTAGTATTTTGTAAATAAAAAAAAATGTAGAATTTTTGACACAATTAAAGTGGCTAATAAGAACTTAAGAAGAAGGGGACAAACTGGTATGATTGCTGCCATTTTCTATTTTTTTTCCCCCATTTTCTTTTCTCTTCTCTTTTTTTTTTTTTTAATGTTTTTGTTTCAATAAACTAAAACGAACCAGGAATTTCTTATTGGAAGATTTGTTTTGAGTTACTACTGCTTTGGATTAAAAATTTTTGATGAACTTGGTATAGTTTGAATCAGCCAATGGTTTATGAGGTGAAGAAGGTTGTTGAACTACCGCTTGTAGAACTGTAAAGCACACAAGAAGAGCAAATTGGTTAGAGAAGAGTGCGATGCTCTGTTACCAAATTGACACATGATGCAATATAACAATTATAGGAAAAGGGGAAAGGAACAAAAAGGAAAAAAAAAAGAAAAAAAAAAGGAGGGATATAGAAAGGGAAAGAAGGTTGTTGAACTACCGCTTGTAGAACTGTAAAGCACACAAGAAGAGCAAATTGGTTAGAGAAGAGTGCGATACTCTGTTACCAAATTGACACATGATGCAATATAACAATTATAGGAGAAGGGGAAAGGAACAAAAAGGAAAAAAAAAGAAAAAAAAAAGAGGGATATAGAAAGGGAAAGAGAATTAGATAAATGGAAAGGGGGGGAAAAGAGAGAATTTAGGGGACGAAAATTAATTTTTATTCATATCAAAATTGTTTGAATTATATCACATATGACCCTTTTATATATGATTTCAAAAATCTTATTCTATGTAGGGAATATTATAAAATTAAATCCTAATTATGTTTCCTAAAATAAACATGAAAATTGAAAATTAAATCAATCATGCTACTTGTACACTATGTTTGACATCAAATTTGACATTGTGCCACGTGTCGATACATAATTGGACAATTTTTGAATTCAACACACTTTCCCGCCAAAGTAATTTTGAATTTTGTATACAATGTCATCCAAATTGTCATCTATGGAATGTACAAGAAGCTTTATTCTTTTCTCTATTGGCATTGAAATTGCTGAAGGTTTGCGAGATTACACCCACCTCAAAAACATTATTTGACAGCTTCTTTTTGTACCTAGACAATTTAAGTCTTCATCCAAATTTTTATTTATTGCTTCAAAAGTCTTTGCTCTTCATTGTCTTTCTCTTGGAACGACTTGGAGTCAATGTCGGCTATGGGGCCAAAGGCCTGACTTTTTTTTTTTTTTTTTAATAGTAAGACAAGTCTCTTTGTCAAGAAACAATCAATAGGAGGGGCAAAATGTGAAGAAAGGAATAGCGATGACGAAAATCATTTCATCCATCCGGAAGGATTGTATTTTCCATTCTTTTAATTGGTAGAAAGAATACTCTAATTAAATGAATTTGGAAAAAGTATGACGAATTTAAATCAAGGTTAAAAAGACAAGTATTAATGCATGTAAGTCTACTTGGGTGTAAAAGCAAATAACTCACAAGTCTGAATGTGGCAAGTGGAAGGGGACGATCAAAAAATAGAAATCGCATATTATGAACTTACGCTTAGCACTAGAGCTTTATGATTTTAGAAAACATCCCATATTAGTAGTCTTTACATAGTGTGCCTCTTACATGTATGAAAAGGATACAATGGAGTCCGTGCCAACATATCAATTAAACAAGTGTATTTTTTTTTCTTATTTCATACATTCCAGGCTTTAGAGTAAGGATATGATTCTTCGGTTGGAAATAAAAGCTGTCGAATACATGGTTACAGTAAATGGAAGGAAAAACAGCCGGCAAGAAAATATTTAGTACTCCAATTCTGATATGACTGCTAACTCTGTCTGATGAGGTCTTCCTCGTGTCCCGCAATGGAGTTTGTCCCATTTGTATCAGGAACGGGATGAGGAGGCATGGTGAGATTGTCCACATCTCCTTCCAACATTTGAACTACTGCTTTCATGGATGGCCGATCTGTTGGATACCACTGAATGCATCAGAGCCCCACAATAGCTAATTTTTTCAGTATAGTAGCATCATCACTTTCCTCAATTTGGATGTGCAACTCTTCTCCTTGACTTAATTGATTTGAAATCCATTCGGGAAAGTACACTTGGCTAGTGTTTGCTGTAGTATCATTATTCTTCCTCCCTCCAACCATTTCGAGCAATAACATTCCAAAGCTATAAACATTCGATTTATAAGATGCCTTACCAAAATTGCTCGATAAAACCTCAGGTGCAATATAGCCCATCGTTCCTCTCGCAGCCGTCATTGACACAGAACTCTTTTCCTTGGAGCACAACTTGGCTAGACCAAAGTCACAGACCTTTGGGTTGAAGTTGTGGTCTAACAAGATATTGTGGGGCTTGATATCAAAATGAAGGATCTGTTGGTCACAACCCTGGTGAAGATATTCAATTCCTTTAGCTATGCCTAGAGCAATATCTTGGAGCTTCTTCCAACCAAGGGAATTGCTCGTAGGACCAGCTCAGAAAATAAACTTTTCTAGTGAATCATTTGGTAGAAATTCATACACGAGAGCTCTTCTATATCCGTCAGCACAAAAACCTACTAAACGAACCACATTGACGTGGCGAATTTTCCCGATTGTTCCAACTTCATTGATGAATTCCTCCCCGTTTCCCTTGGAATTGTTGAGGACCTTTACAACAACATAAATTTCATTGGACAGCTTCCCTTTATATACAGTTCCGTAGCCTCCTTCTCCCAATTTTTCGCTGAATTGATTTGTAATCTTTCTGATCTCTACATAAGAGAATCTAGCGGACTTTTGAGCTCTGTAATCTTCCAAAAACTTTTCAATTTTCGCCTGATCCTCTTTCTTTATTCTACTTGATCTATAGACACAGTATAGTGCTACAAATGTTCCCATTGAAAGGAAAGCACCTATTGTGGCACCTGCAGATTACAAAATAAGGCCAGTAATTCTAATAATATCTAGCACAAGACAGAAAAGTGTTGATGTTGTAAATTATACCATATAAATGTAAAAATCACCTGTAACCAAACGTCTCCTCTGTGCACCTGTAAGGAAATAAAGCGAAAATATCATCTCCTTGTGCGATTTAAAACAAAATACAAGGCTCAACAACATGAGCCATTTTTTGTTTGAAAGATTTACAAAATCAAAATAGAAGATGGATTGAGTATATACTACTATGTGTCTTAGGCTTGTTGGTACACTGAGCCTCTCTTGTTGTAGCATCTAAGCTGCAATTTTTTCCTTGAGCTTCGCAGTGGCCACAATTTGGTTCCATCCATTTCAGATAAAGAACATTTTTATCAAGTATATCACTTGGAATAGATGAAATTTCATGAATCTTGGTACATGAAATCAAAAAATATGAGTCAATGTAACGATTAAAAGAAATAATGGCTTCGACTTTGTAGCAGGGGACACGGAGACAAGGAATATCATAGTACATGGCTCTATTAGTTGTAGAACAGTTGAAAAGACTGAAGTTGTACAAGTTTTCTGTACAGAAGTGAAATTGAGAGGCTGATAAATTAGGATTCATAAGCTTTTGGGGTAGACAACCATCAGGATCATGTAGCTGAATTATTTGATATACATAATCAATTTTTGTTACTACTAGCTTAACTGAAAAAGGCAATTCTAGTACAGTTTCATTGCTCTCGTTGCAATACACATTGAAACCTGGATAACCACAATGTTCTGGCTGTCGAAATTTATGCCTGAAAGGAAATCGAATGGGTGGGCCACCTTCAGCGCACCAGGTTGTTGTACAATCATTTAATCCTACTACAAGCAGTGGAAAGAAACAGAAGAATAACTTGTAGCAGATGAAGATGAACATTTTAATCTTCAAAGTCTTATATGTTTTCTGCACCTTCCTCTCTTTTCCAAGTGATTCTTAAATAATTAAAAAAATGTTTTGATCAAGTCAATGGAAGGAAATTTAAACAAAAAGCTTGGTGGTCCCGGCTTTTCCTTTATGAAGTTGTCATTCAAATTGACAACTTAGCAGGAAGTATCCCAGAAACTTACAAATCCATGGAAGGAAGATTTGAGCATTCGAAGACTCGAGCATTCACACACGATGGAAAAGACCAGTCTTTCCCCTGCAGTACGTTGGTCTTTCCCTCGGTAGTTTCTCTCACAAGTCATTGCCCGGTAATCGATAATTATTTGGAACATTCTAGTTATCTTCAAAATGCTGTGGTGATTACAGCTATGAAGTTGTTTGTGAAAACAATACATGGAATTTTAATCCTTCATCGTAAAATCATTAAGAGTGTGTTTGATTGACATGAAAAATATCATCTAGAAAAGAAGATATTTTCCTTGTTCTGAGGAAAATAAAAACCTACTCCCCCAAAGAAAATATTTTTCTTAAAAATAAGGAAAATTAAGCATATTTTCAAAAGTTGGAAAATATTTTCAATGAAAAAAAATAGCAATCAAACACTCCAAAGTAGAAATTTGGGTGGAAAACTGATATTTTCCATGGAAAATAAATGCAATCAAACACGCCAAGTTTTGGAATTTTTCAATTTCCTCCCTAATCTTTCTAAATGTTGAATTTATTTCTTGAAATTTATGAATTTTTACTAAATGCTCCATTAATACTTCCAGTTGATCAATTGCAATCCAATTAATTTTCAATTGCTAGAATCAACTCCAATTGAGCTCCAAATAATTGTTTCACAATAATTATATTTGAGTTGGGATTTTTTAATAATGAACATAATTTACTTAAATTAAGTAAATAATCACCCAATTTACATATAATAGAATAAGAATAGGAATGTTTGATAAGTGCATTCCGAAGCACATGAAGATGAACATTATAATCTTCAAAGTCATCTATTTTCTTCACCTTCCTCTCTTATCAGTCTGAATCTTACATTAGAAATTTTGTTTTGATCAAGTCACTTGAACATAATTTATTTCAAGTAACTGCTAGGAAACGAAAAGCTTTGTGGCCCAGGCTTTTCCGTTGTGAAATTGTAATTGGAATTGACTACTTTAATATTTGATTAGCTGGAAGTTTCACAGAAACTAAGCATTGCTTTTCAAAATACCACCAGAAGGTTGATTAAGACATAGCTCCATTGTCTCTTTCTGATGGTCACAAATCCCAATTGCCAAGCTTAACTATATCTCATGTCCAAGGAAGAAAGACTTGAACATTCACACACGATGGAAAAGACTAGTCTTTCCCTTGCAATTTCTCATGTTTATGTGTCCTGATCCTACTCCAATTACTTCAAACATCCCGCACAAACCATAATGCCCAATGCAACCCTTCTGCCTGTGGCAGGATTCCTAATATCAGATATCCTTTCCGATTAAAAGGGGATCCAAAAAGTTGTGGTAATTCCAGCTATGAACTAGTTTGTGAAAACAATACAGCCTCACTTTATCTAAATTCCCACAAGTACCATGTGCAAGCCATCGATTACAATAAATTCACTATTCATCTTGTTTATGCTGCCTTAAAAAATGATACTTGCTCCTTTCCTCAGTATTCTCTATTTGAATACCACTTCAGTAATGTTTATCCTTATAGTGTCTACAACTTGAAATCACCCAAATCACGAGTTGCATAAAATAAGTTGGCCTATTACTTTTATGAGCTGCCCATATCCCATAAATTCTTCTTTCTTTTTGGAAACTGCTCATTGTGGCAACAGGGTCTTTGATTCAAATACTTCTCATTCAACAACCAGAAATACACGTATGTTAGGGTTGGCAATTTGAAATTATCAGATGTAGAAGATATGTGCAGTATAGATCTCATAGTGATGACATCGTGGCCATTTAAGGATGTCAACAATCTTTCGCTTTCAGACATCCACAGCTCTCTGCTATATGGATTTGAGCTTTCGTGGTTCGCTGTGAATATTAGCCAGTGCAAAAAGGAAAACGAGTGTAGAATTTATGGTAATTACGAGGGGGGAGTCCTATCTACTTAGACATTCCTGGTAAGACTTGAAGGGTGCGTTGGCCTGTTTTCTTCTAAATCCTATACTGATACAAGTTTGCCTAGAGAAACAAATGTATATAGGAGGTAAAATAGAGATGTCTAAATGCTATACCACAATACAATATTATCTTTAACTTAATATTGTGTAATTTGAACGGAAAGTAACCAAAACATAGGTACAAGTAACACACTTAATAATTTTGATATGTATCTTTATTATAAATCGTGAATCATGAAATATACATACACACACATGCAAATGCACTAACATGAATATTAGTCTAATGTAATATCAAATGCAATATTGTATAATTAAGTAATATTTATATTTCAAACATGCTTGAATAAGTTCAAAAATATATATTCATTTTGAGAGTAACAGAAAGAAGATAAATGAAATGGTCGAAATTCAACATTTTGTCTTAAATTAAAAAAAGAAAAAAATCTAAGAGGAGCAAAAGTAGCCAAGTGAACAAGGCAGTAAATCCACCATGCACAGGTTCTTTCTTCTTATTGGATCGATGGTTTACTTGCAGGGGCCTTCTCAAGAGTCCTCCCAGTAGTTCTAGGGCTCATCATGGGTAAGCTCTTTCCATTTTATACAGTGATGTCATTTGACATTACAATATAGAATTTTGTTTCTTAACTGCAGAATTTCTAAAATCTTTTTGTAACGACCCGGACCTTGCGCCCAAACCGTTAGAACATACGTACTGTCCACTTTGGGTGGGCCTTGCGCTCACTTATCCCTCACGGCTTTCTGTCGCGTTCCTTAGGATTCAAATCCAAGACCTCCAAAATATGGGAGACTTAAGTTGAATCATGGTACCAATTAAGTCTCCCATATGAAAGTTCTTTGAGATTCTAATGTCTCTTTTACTGAAAATAATCTTTTGATTTTCGAACACAATCTTCATATTTTTAATAAGTTTTGTCAGCATAAATTATGGTGCTTATTTCTGAGAATTATAGTTGCAGTTATTTTTATGATGGATGTAATATTTATTTTTATTTTATTTTGGTCTAGAAGTCGCTTGTAATCTTTATAAATATTTTCTATGTAATGAAGAGGTAATAAGTGTTCTTGTTAGGAAATCAATCCTAGATAAATACATTAACCGGTATTGCCCAAGAAATCCAAACAATGTGATAATCCCAAAAGAAAAATATTTAGGAAGAAATGAGATTTGTGGGAATGAGGATTCAATATAAATGAAGAACTATAATTACTTAAACAAGCCTCAAGTTAATCACCAAGAAAAGAATACAAGCTTTGATTTATAACCTAAGATAAATCTAACATCTATCTTGTAAAATCTCTCTCAAACTGTCTATATTTTTCTCTCAATTTTTGGACCTCAAAATAGGTGGAAAACATGCTATATATAGCAGTCGGGTGGGCGCCAACATCCACGCTACGGCGCCACCCCTTTAGCCAAGAAGCCAGAAGAATGGGGCTGAATGCTGGGCACCATGGCCCCCAGATCTGGCACTATGGCGCAACACTTACTGAAAACATCTGGGCATCCGCCAGCCCACTCACAATTCTCCACCTCGTACATCATTTAATAGATCTCAAATTTTGGACGAACACAAGAAAAACCAAACTGGCTGCACCATTAAACCATGGTTGCCTACGTACCCGGAATCGGGATCAAGCCTCCGTAGTTCATTCCATCTTCAAATAATCTCGACCTCATTCCAACCCCGCCTCGAAGGGCCATGCCCACTCGGGCATATCAACACGGACTAATGTGAAGCAATTCCAAGCAATGCTAAAACTTGCTACCCATTACCACTTTGGTTAACATGTCTGCTGGGTTCTCATTTGTGTGTACCTTCAAGAGAGAAATATCACCTTTCTCTATGACATCCCGCACAAAATGATACCTGACGTCGATATACTTGGTTCGAGCATGATGAACCTGATTCTTAGCCAAGTGAATTGCACTCTGGCTATCACACCACAAGTCCACACAATCTTGCTCAATCCCCAAATCATCTAGAAGACCCCACAGCCACAATGTTTCCTTCACTCCCTCTGTCATGGCCATATACTCGACCTCTGTAGTAGAAAGAGCCACTGTAGCCTATAACATCGATCGCCAACTAACTGGGGCACCATGTATGCTAAACACATATCCAGTAGTAGATTGTCGTCTATCTAGATCATCTGCATAAATCGAGTCCACAAACCCACTAATATGACAGGTATCTCTACCAAAGCACAAACCCGTATTCGCGATACCTTTCAAGTACCTCAGGATCCACTTCACAGCTTCCCAATGTATCTTCCTGGATTCACCATGAACCTACTGACCATACTGACGGCCTATAAAATATCTGGACGTGTACACACCATGACATACATCAACTGCCAACTACACTAGCATAAGGTACACGATCCATGCGTACCTTCTCTTCTACTGTAGTGGGAGATTGTTTACCAGAGAGCCTGAAATGTGGAGCCAATGGAGTCACCACTGACTTAGCACTTTGCAACCCGAACCTCGCAATAACTCGCTCAATGTAGCCTTTCTGACTCAAGAACATTCGCCGGTTCGACCTCTCTTTTCTAATCTCCATACCTAGTATTTTCTTAGCAGCTCTCATGTCCTTCATCTCAAACTCTTTACCAAGTTGAGATTTTAGCCTATCTATCTCCACCTTGCTTTTCGAAGTGATAAGCATGTCATCCACATACAAGAGAAGATACATATAATTACCTCCACGAAGTTTTCAAATATAAACACAACTGTCATACTCACTTTTGGAGAAACCATGCTTTAGCATGAAGGAGTCAAATCGCTTGTACCACTGCCGAGGAGATTGCTTCAATCCATATAGTGATTTTCTCAAGCGACATACCTGACGTTCCTCATCCTCAACCTTGTAGCCCTCAGGTTGATGCATATAGATTTCCTCATCCAAGTCCCCGTGCAAGAAGGCCGTTTTGACATCAAGTTATTCTAGCTCAAAATCACTATGAGCAACAATACTCAAAAGCACCCGAATGGAAGTGTGCTTGACCATCGGAGAAAAGATCTCATTGTAGTCGACTCCCTCTCTTTGTGCAAACCCCTTAGCCACTACCCTTGCCTTGTACCTTGTACCACCGAGCTTGGAAGGATCATCTTTCTTCTTGTACAACCACTTGCAACCAATAGCTTTCTTACCTATGGGCAATGGAACAACCTCCCATGTTTGGTTCTTGTGAAGGGATTCCATCTCTTATTCCATCGCGGCCAACTAACTCTCACTATTGCTATTAAGAATAGCTTCCTTGAAAGTGGCAGGCTCATCATCCTCCACCGAGAGTACATACTCAACCAAATTTGTCTGCCCATAGTGCCTCAAAGGCTCATCTGACCCCATGTTCAGAACTTGCTTGTATGTACGCCGTGGCCTAGAGAAAGCCAAGTTATCTTCAAGCTGCTGTTGTTGCTGTGCTTGTACATTCTCTTGCTGAACCGCCTCATGTTCAAGCTCATCATCACTCTCATCTCGAGTGTCTGCATGATACTCCTCTTGAACACGACTAGAACTAGGTTAATCTTTAGGTTCTATGTCAACTACTTTAGACTTTGAAGTCTCAACACCATCATCACCAGGCACCGTAGCTTTCGACGAAGCTATCATGGAGTTCTCATCAAAAGTAATATCCCTACTGATTATGAACTTAGAATCCTCTACACACCAAAGACGATAGCCTTTTACACCTGCTCCATAGCCCAAAAATATTGCCTTCTTGGCTCTCGCATCAAGCTTTTCCTCGTTAACGTGGTGCACCCAAAAATTTTGAGTCTCTCATAATCTGCATGTTCTCCTGACCATACCCTGTAGGGTACATCTCCATCTAACTTTGAATGTGGAGACCGATTCACTATGTAGCAAGCATTTGCAACCAACTCTCCCCACCGTTCTCTGTCCAAACCAGTATAGGATCGCATATACATCGATTTTTCTCGAAATATCCGATTCAGTCTTTCTGCGACCCCATTCTGTTGCGGTGTATTCCTAACTTTCTAGTATCTCGAAATACTTCCTTACCAAAGAACTCCTTGAAAGCACCATCTGTATACTCTGTACTGTTATCAGATCACAGTGTCTTCAATTTCTTTCATGTTCTGTTTTCAACCATTGCTTTCCATTTCTTGAAAGTGTCGAATACCTCATTCTTATGCTTCAAAAAATAAATCCAAGCATATCTAGAATAATCATCAACAAATGTGACAAAATACCTGGAACCGCCATTGGAAATGACCGAAGCCGGACCCTAAACATCTGTATGCACATAGTCTAGTATCTCTCTGCTTCTATGTTTGCTTGACTAAAATTGAACCCGATGTACTTTACCGTACAGGCAATGCTCGCAAAAATCCATGCAAGGCTTCTTCAAGTTCTTCAGCAAACCTTTCTTACTGAGCAGATTTAGACCCTTTTTCTGACATATGTCCAAGCCACCTATGCCATAGCTGAGTGCACTCACATGGGTCTCCACCACTTCCACTTGTTCCAACCGCTACATCTTCTGTAACTGTAGTACCCTGAAGAGCATAGAGATAGCCTTCACAAATACTTTTCATCACTATCAAAGAACCACGAACAACCTTCTTTACTCCATTCCATGTTACAATCTTGCAACCATCGGAGTCTAAAGCACCAACCGAGATAAGGTTCTTCCGCAAATCAGGAATATGTCTAACATCCATCAATGTTCTAACCACTCCATCATGCATCTTGATTTTAACCGAACCAAGCTCCACCGTTTTACAAGAATGGTTATTCCCCATCAACACGGTTCCACCATCAGTGCTTCTATATGTAGTAAACCACTTCCTATTTGGACTCATATGGTAAGAGCAACCAGAATCAAGAAAGAATCCACTTACCGGAGATTTCCTCATCACAAGAGATGGAGTAGCACTCATCGCTTTTCCCTCCTTCCGAGGCATAGCTAACCTTTTGTTTGACTTGCACTTTCCCGTTGTTGTTGTTTTTATTGTTCTTCTTCCAACCCCTTTTGTTAGTACAATTCGCCTTGAAATGTCCAAGTTCGTCGTATTTGAAACAAGACCTTTCTGCAAGAGGCCTAGAACTGGATCTAGACTTTTCTCCCTTGCTCTTTAGTCACACATTGCTTCTACCTCTTACAAACAATCCTTGAGCTTGCTCATTGTTACCAATGGTAGACATGCCACTAGTTGCAATCTTTCAAAGATCATCGGCTAGAAGTGACGTTCTAGTGTCCTCCATCACAAATTTATCACCTACAAGCATCAATGTTTGTATTAGGTTCTCGTAAGACTTCGGCGATGAAAGAAGTAGTAGAAGTGCTCGATCCTCATCATCTACTTTCACATCAATGTCCTTCAAGTTCGATATGTACCTATCAAACTTGTTGACGTACTCCCGGATTAGTGTACCTTCATCCTTCTTGCAAGTATACAATTTGGACTTCAAGTAAATCCGATTAGTTAGAGTCTTCATCATGAAGTTCATCTCCAACTTTGTCCATACCTCCAAAGTCGTCGCCTCACTATCTACCAAGAAAGCAACATCTCTTTCAAGACATAGAATGATCGATGCTCGAGCTTCAAGGTCTAGCTCTTCCCAATCCTCGTCGGACATTTCTTTGTGCTTCTTCTCTTTACCCGCTAAAGCTTTGTGTAACTTTAGCGAAATTAGCAAAATTTTTATTTGCATTCTCCAATAGGAGAAATTGTTCTTCCCATTGAATTTCTCTATCTCATACTTCCGAACCTTCACCGTTCCACTAGTAGACGACATTTATCTACTTGTTTGCCGAAAATTCACCAACAAAGTTCTCTCGGGAATTTTCACAACCACCTTGTGTGCACAACAAGGTTTAAGCCAACCACCAAAAATCGAAACTTTACCACTTTGATTAGAGAAGTAGCTCTGATACCAAATTGTTAGAAAATCAATCCTAGATAAATACCTTAACCGGTATTGCCCAAGAAATCCAAGCAATGTGATAATCCCAAAAGAAAAATATTTAGGAAGAAATGAGATTTGGGGGAATGAGGATTCAATATAAATGAATAACTATGATTACTTGAACAAGCCTCAAGTTAATCACCAAGAAAAAAAATACAAGCTTTGATTTATAATCCAAGATAAATCTAACCTCTATCTTGTAAAATCTCTCTCAAGCTCTCTATATTTTTCTCTCAATTTTCGGACCTCAAAATAGGTGGAAAACCTGCTATATATAGCAGTCGGGTGGGCGCCATGGCGCCCAACATCCACGCCACGGCGCCACCCCTTTAGCCAAGAAGCCAAAAGAATGGGTGCCCAGATCTAGCGCCATGGCGCAGCACTTGCTGAAAAAATCTGGGCATCCGCCAGCCCACTCACAGTTCTTCATTTTCAAATTCTCTCGTTCCTTTCCTTTTCTTTCAGTTTTTCCAGTTGATTTAATCAAATACCGGTAATCACAGTAAAACCGGTAAGTTTGAGAGTGCATACCATATTTCATTGAGCGCATACCGTATTTCATCAATCCGGTAATTTCATAAACCAAATACTGGTAAGTTGCCTTCAAATACGGTAAGTTGAAATACAAATATCAGTATGTCTCAAATACGGTAAGTTTGATTAAACCATACCCGGTAAGTGAACTCTAAATCCGGTAAGCTTCAAATTTCACAACAAAGGTCTATACAAGTTGAAGTTAGAATTCAAAATCAAATTATTCCTTCTTATCTGTTTTAAAGGCTATGGGTCAAGTCAGCCCACTTGGAGAACTCTGACACAATTTTCCAACATATAAATGTGAAGAAAGAATTCCTAGAAGTGTCATGTCTTTGCTAAATAATTTTCTCATTATTCTTCTCGTTTCTAAATGAACAGTGATCAACATTGCATTGAGGATCTTAATTGGAATTCCATTCATGTTCGGATTACTTGTCTATAAACTGAGAAGAAGCCACTTGTCAATATTTAATGCAATAGAAGACTTTCTACAAAGTCAGAATAACCTGATGCCATCAGGTACTCGTATTCAGACATAAAGAAAATGACCAAAGGTTTCCGGGAAAAATTGGTGAAGGAGGTTATGGTTCTGTTTACAAAGGAAAGCTTCGAAGTGGAAGGGATGTAGCAGTTAAAATACTGGGTAAAAGCAAAGCAAATGGACAAGATTTCATCAATGAAATTACCACTACTGGAAGAATTCATCATGTCAATATAGTTCGACTTCTTGGTTATTGTGCAGATATGTTAGTGTGTGCTTTTGTATATGACTTCATGCCTAATGGTTCACTTGAGAAGTACCTCTCTTGTCAGCAAGGTGGAACTCACTCATTAACTTGGGAGAAAAAACATGCGATTACACTTGGAGTTGCTCGAGGGATTGAGTATTTGCATCGAGGCTGTGACAAGAGAATTCTACATTTAGATATCAAGCCACACAACATACTTCTCGATGATAACTTCACTCCTAAAATTTCTGATTTCGGGCTAGCCAAATCTTACCCGACTGGAAATAGTATTGTGACTATTACTGCTGCACGAGGTACAATTGGTTATGTAGCTCCTGAATTGATCAACAGAGGCATTGGGGCTGTCTCGTACAAGGCAGATGTTTATAGCTTCGGAATGTTGTTGTTCGAAATGTTAGGTCTAAAGGGAGACTTGATACAAAATACGAAACTTTCTAGCCAATACTTCCCAGATTGGATATATGATCGTTTCAACAAGGGTAAGGATCTTGAAATTGGAGATGCAGAGGAATCGGCTGTGAAGAAAGCAAGATTACTAGGAAGATGACAATAGTTGCATTATGGTGCATACAGATGAATCCGGTGGATCGTCCTTCAATGAGTAAAGTAATGGAAATGCTTGAAAGTGAAGTTGAGACTCTGCAAATTCCACCTTTGCCTTGCCAACCACCCCTGCAAGTTGCGCCAGTTGAGGACCAAACATGGGGAACAGATTCGACCGGCTCCATAGCCTTGCTAGGCAATGCTTCTAGTTCAGTAAATTTAACTATTGAGTAATAAATCATTACCCACCAATACTCACACTGATACAATGTCCCTTTTCTCTCTCTCTCTCTCTCTCTCTCTCTCTCTCTCTCTCTCTCTGTTTAGTTTCTTGTTTTATGGTCATGCAATTCATTGCTGATTAGTTGGAAACGCTGGTGTGTTGTGTTGTGCTGCGTTGTTTGGTCATGTGTAATGCATAAATTACACAGTTTTAAGGAAGAAATGAAACTCATTTAACAAATACACATCCGCCAAGTGTGCATAATTCTTTACACAGTATTAAGGAATTATGTATATTTGTTAATTAGCCTCTACGTATGTAATTCCTGCATAGCTAGCTCCAATTTAATTGATGTGTATTTGTATTTTGAAATTATATATGCACTCCGCAAGGTGTGTCCAATTCTCCATCTCAGTGAGGGCTATGTGTGTGGGTATGTGTAATGCATTGTCTATTCTATTTTCCTTTATTTGATAGTTGTAACTAACATGTAAGAGCATCTCCAAGAGAATCGTTATTTTTAAAAAGCATATTCTAGAATTTAGAGAGTAAATTTTTTAAAATATTTCAATATGCTCTTTATATTTAACACTTAATTTTACTACTCTAAAAAAATATTTATTTGTTTTCCTTATCTTTTATTTTTTCTAGCTTCCCTTCAAATTATTATATTTGAAAATTGAAATATTTTAGATGCATTTAATTATAAAGACTTTCTAAATTAAAATGTTAATTTAAAGAGTATCTAGGAACACAACTTTAGGAGTTCGCTGTTTAAAATATAGAACATTCTATATTTAAAAAGTCTCTTAAAGATGCTCTAAATCTTTTAGTCCATTATTTCTTTATTTATAAGTTGTACCTGTATATATGTGGTCAAAGAAGTCATGTACAAGTACTAAAATTATATATTTTTCTTTTGAAGATATATATCCATAAATTAACAACTAATTCCTATATTTATAAATCAATTTAGAAAAACAGTTATATATATATATATCAATAATTTTTATTAATTTCGAAAAATTTATCATGTTGTAATGAGTAAGAGATAACTCGTTAAATAAATATTAAATTACCTAAGCGCTACTCACGTAAATAAAAGACATGCGTTAAAAAAACTTGTTGGTTATTTACACAAAAAACTTCTTCTAATATACACACAGTACACTTTGACCTTCAATTTCTCACTCGACCATCATTTGTAACAAGTAAATATAAGATTTCGATATTCTTAAGAAAGAGAACACGGATAAACTTTAATCTATCAAAAAGAGAAAATAGATCCCACTCAAAAATATTTCAAAACACCATCGAATTCAGCACCATTTTCCAACAACTCCATCTAGCCTCGATAATATTTAGATTAACACTCTAGGTGACCACGGTGAGCCACCTAGACTAAGGGGTTCCAAATTTGCAATACTTTTACTTATTTGTATAATTATTTACACTCTTGGTTTCTGAGTCCACTTGTGTGGTTTCTATGCCCAACAGATCCATAGTTGTTTGGTACCGTCCCACGTAAAATGAAAAGGCAAAGTGATTTTGAGTTTTGAAATCTATGTAGTTTGTCCTCATTAGCTTCCAAAACACAAGTACTTTATGCCAACACATATTCTTATTAAAAAATTAAATATAAATATCAGTACGACTTACTAACTTCAATTTCAAGAAGGATTTAATGAACAATATCACCAGTGGTTGCTGTGTTTAGCTCACAGGCCCGAATTCTATAACCCCGGAAGTACTTAAACCGGATATGATAGCTCCGGGTGTCAATATTTTAGCTTGGTGGTCGGACCCAATTGGACCGACTGGCTTAGCCGCAGATAATCGGCGTGCTGACTTCAACATCATTTCAGGTACTTCAATGTCCTGCCACACGTGAGTGACTTAGCGACTCTACTAAAAGCTGCACAACCCGACTAGAGTCTAGTTGCGATCCGATCGGCTCTTATGACCACTACTTACACAGCTTACGAGGACAGGAAAATAATCCAAGATGTAGCCACAGGGAAGCCATCCACATCATTTGATCATGGAGCTGGACACGTGGATCCCGTATCAGCCCTCAATCCAAGCCTCGTATACGAATTCACAGTTGAAGATTATTTGAATTTTTTGTGCATTGAATTACCCCGGCTCAACAACTGAACAGCCTAGCCAGAAGAAATTTCAGCTGCGACTCTAGCAAACAATACAGCCTGAACGACCTAAATTACCCTTCATTTGTAGTATCAATTCAAGCACAAATGGGTGGTACTTTTAATTTTAATAAATCATTTTGAAGCTTCAATTAACATTAACCAATTGAACCTAGGGAAGGCGGCCCATGGACATTTTTTATACATACCCTACTTTTCTTTAAGGAAATTGAAAATACCTTCTTTTTCACTTTTTGGATTTTAGCAAGTGGAAATTCCACTCATCCATATGTTTTAAGATCCAATTTTAAAAATCAGATCCAAAGCTTGTTTATTCAAAAAATCATATATTTTTAATTAATTAATATATAAAATAAATATTTTTACTAAATATAAAAATTCAAAAGCTAATTCATGTACCACACAATTTCATCCCCAAACCCTAATTATATCTCTCCATTATTTCTCTCTCTTGCCTTTCTCTTCTCTCTTCTCTCACCATCTCTATCCTCTTCTCTCACCATCAGATCTGAGCCCATAGCCACGGTCCCAGGCGCAGCCATGGCTGCTGTTGTGAGGCTTACCGCTAGTCAGGGGTAAAGGCAGATGGGAATATACAAGTTGCTGTCAACATTCGAAGTACTGTGCTTGAACGGCTGTCATGCGCTACTCTATTAGCAACGTTGGCGACATCATCACAGTGCCGCTTGAGACGTATTCTGGCGGTGTCTTCTCGTATGTGGCAGAATTTTTCGACGGTAATTTTGTATTTAAGGAGGAAATTCTAAAGAGAACAAAAGGTGGCAAGACTTATGGCGTGTGGTGCGCAAACGGGTGCTGCCACACAGAGATGCTAGCGTTTGAAGGGATTGTCGGCGACAGGACTTATGTTGTGTGAGGGAGAGAGGAGTATAGTAGATTCAGAGGAATCTATTAGAATATGGGATCAAAAAGGTGATGAGCACGGTGGCCACTCTTTACGGTTTGCGGTGGCCCCGATCTGTGGTCGTGGCAGTGGTGGTAATAATTTTTTTCGTGGTTGTGGATCAGGAGCGACGATGTAGTGGTGTTTTCTGCAATGTGTTGATTTGTTTAAGGTAGTGGTGGTTGTTCTAGCGACGATAGTGGCGGTGTTGCTGCCGGATGCAGTGGTCAGATTGTGGTTACAAGTGTTGGTGGTGATCACAAATTATTTGGTTGACTATGACCAATAAAAAGATAAATTGTGATCAAGAAATAATTTGTGATCTAAAAAATTGTTAATTTATGATCGATAATTTGATAATTTGTGACTGTATAAGAAGTTGTGACTTATAATATTTGTGATTTGTGACCGATAAATAAATTGTAACTTATAATTTTTTTTATTTGTGACTGATGACCAAATTGTGACCTCTAAAATTTTTGAATTGTCACCGTAAAATAATTTGTGACATAAAAATTCTTATTTGTGACTGAAAAATAATATGTAACTAACTATATCGTAAATTTGTGATCAAATTGTTTAAATTTGTGATCTTAATATATTTAATTAATTAAATCATAAATAAATTTTAATAATTATCAGATTTTTGAAATTTGAAACCTTTGTTTTATAGTTTTGAAATTGGTGATATTTAACCTCTTAGTTTTGAATTTTTCCCTTATAGCAAATACCTAGATATTTTTTTAAATGCCATGTGAATTTTTATTTAATCTAATACTCGAAAGTTAAAATGTTGTGTTACGTTTATATTAAATATCAATATTTTATTTTTACATTTTTACCCATGTTAGATTATGTGTTACTTGTTTTCTATTGAAAATTTGTGATTTACACAAATAACTTTATAATGTTTTGTATCTTTGATTTAGTTGGTGGTGTCTCTTTGAAGGAAGATATGTAGAGTATTTATACAGGATGAGAGCTATGATTTTCATCTAAACTTTTTTTTCCGCCATTTTTCGCGTACCTTTGCTGTAAATTCTTTGTGATATCAAGGAAGAAACACAAGAATTTTCTCATCAATTTGTAGATGTTTTGTTTATATTAAAATATACTAATAAAATATGAGCTGAAATATTAGTCCATGTTTGACATCCTTTATTTTAATTTATTTCTCATACTCATATGTATAATGATTGATTTTTTTTTATAGATTTACTCCCCATATATACATATAGTGCAAAGAAGAGCCTAAGACGTGGTTGAGTTCGACTATAATAAGTATATACAATAATGAAGTGTTGGGATAAAATAGGATTCAAAAACTGCCAAAATCGTGAACTGTTCCAAACTCGGAAAAGACTTCCATTCGAGCTACAGTTTGGTGGACGTCAATAGATGGTTGGTTGCTTGAACGGCCTCCTCACGAATAGCGAGAGCTGGCACCCCTGTTCTGAGTGCTTGAGTAGATGTTGAGAGAGTAGTAAGTGTCGATGCGATGCTCTTTCCCCTTGCACAATTTCTTTCTCTTCTATTGCGAATTGGATGTCTTCAAATCTTCTTCAAGTCCCATACAAATCATAAACTCCATGTTAAACTCCCAAATTGAATTCCAACAAGAATTTTCAAATAGACTTCAACTAGAATTCTCAAATAGTCTTCCTAATAGAATTCAGATCAGACCCTAATTCTAACAGTGTCCATTAGGATTTATGTAAATTGTCACTTTTGAGGAATCTAGTTTATCTTATTGATGCTTTCTTTTCCATCATATGAATGTGTTTTATTAAGATTGAACTTGTAATTGTCATCAAAAAGAGAAAGATGGGTTATAGAAACTAGATGGCGCGATTTTTCTCTTGTAAACTTCTTTTCATCATAATAAATTATTATGTCAATGAATAATGACGTACACTCACATTGAGAAGAGTTGTTATAAATCTTGCGTATTATTATGTGTCTATTTTCTTTCTACAGTTTTATTGTTCTCGGTGGTATAAAATTAGGGTTTCTAATTCGCAACAATTTTCACTCTCAATAATCTATTAAGACTTGTCTCATGGATCTATTCACGGATTGAGCACCCTAGCAAGCCGATTTTTGAAACCTATATAACATATTTAGTTGTTACACCCTGAGTAAGATCCATTTGCAATTTTGCATCTGAAACTTACTTTATGCGGAATTCTATTTCGTAATAGAGGTTTTCAATTTCCTATTTCAACATTTATTCATCATCATCATTTCTTTCCTTGTTTATTAGGGATAAATTTAGAGTAGAATAAATATAAAAAAATTGGTGCAAATAGATAGCATTTAAATAAATGAATTTAATAAAGATAACATTGGAATCTAACGTGAATTAATATATCCCTTGTGTGAGATAGCTTATTTCTAGATTTTTATCGATTTTTCGACAATTATACAGTGTAATAATTAGAAGCCCCATATGTAGACTAGCTCATACCAGCCACAATGGTTGAAAAAATAAAAAATGAATCATCCGTCTTTTTATATTTGAATTACTAGAAATGCCTTCTGAAGAAGATGAATGCAATGTCAAAGGGGCACTTAGGTCATTCCATTGTCCACTTTAATTCTTGGATACTAGGGTATTTAATAATTTTGATGTTCACTGTATAACCTGTAAAAAAAAAATCGCTGTAAATTGAAGAATAAGAGATTATATATGGGCATAATATTTTTCAAAAAAATCTAAAACTTTAATAGAAATAAATTTAAAGTAGAATAAAAATATAATAATAGTATAGAATAATATAATGTTATTTATCATTATGATGATGGAATATCGATAATGTGATCATCTATGTAAAATAATGAGATTGAGCAATTCAATTTTCATGAGAGAGGGGAGAAGACGTGGTCTCGATCGAGAGAGAGAAATGTAAGGATGATGAATTGTTACATCATCAATGTTCCATCATCACGATGATAAATAACATTACTCATAAAAATAGTTGCTCCTATGACATCAATATAATTACGTGGAATGATAAAGTAAAAAATCTCTATTAAAACAACAATTTGAAAAACAATCAGCACCTAACATGTCGCACGAATTGAAAGCACACGCATCTTCAAACACGTGCTCTACACACCCTCAACTATCAAATTAGTCAAACATAGTGGTCCACATACAAGAACGAGATGCCACGTAACTACTTTCTAGAAATTATAATCAAAGTGAGTCACCACTTTTCACCCCCACTTACGCAACAAATCCCACATCCTCATGCTACGTGCTTTCATATTAATCTCAGTCAACCACGTGTGTCGGATTAATGTCCCAACAGTATTAGTGGGGCCTCGATTGACGACATCGCAAATACCTGCCCACCACATAGTAATAATCGAAACCAATCGTTGTTTGAACGAACGACTGTGATTCATTTTCATGGTTTCATGCAGTATTTGTATCTCTTACCTTGTTCGTTCTATCTTTTACAAATCCAGTTATTTAGAGCTTTCAAAGATTTTCGATTTGTAACAGAGAGGTCCAGTTATACATTTTCTCTATGTTTTTTGGAGTTTTCGATGAATTTTAGTGTTTGGATTTTGAAAAAGCTATAGACAGTTCAGATTCGAGGGGAGAGATGATATTTGATAGTTCTACTAATGGATTTCCAGCACCGGAGAGTAGTTGCTGGAAGGAAAATGCTTTGGTGGGCATTATGAAACTGAATGGTGATGGAAACATAGGAAAAATTGTTCGCGGGAGAAGAATGGAACTGCATCTAGTTAAAGAAAAGTGTGCAAGCGAACAAGGGATTATCTCCGGCAAGGACATTTATACCAAGAAAAGGCGATCCGTCGGCGTCACGTGCCGATCTCATGGGTCAATATCAGTTACAGGGAGGATGAGAGAAATGGAGGACGCAGTGACTGGAATTACGATTTTTGAAGAAGGGTTTAAAAAGTTATGATTTTTGGGGGGTTTACGATGGCCATGGAGGGTCTCCGGTGGCGGGTGCTTGCGACAAGATGTTACACGGGTTGTTGTTGAAGATTGTGGGAGTGGAAGGCGGTGAAGAGATTGATTGGAAGAAGGTGATGGCGGAGAGTTTTAAGAAGATGGATGAGGAGGTGAACAAGAATGGGGCGGTAGTGGAGACCACGGGATCGACGGCTGTGGTGGTGGTAGTGGGAGAGGAGGGGGTGGGGGTGGCAAACTTGGGGATTCAAGGGCTGTGATTTCACGAGGGGGAGTTGCCGTACAGTTATCCGATGATCATAAGGTACACGACATGAACAATAATTTTCAGTTTCAGTCCCTTCATGCAATAGATATTATTGATGGATTTCGACTAACTATTATTATTTATTTCACAGATTATGAAGAGATTTTATGTTAAGACTTTTGATTTTTGGAAACAATTATTGATTCAATGTAGTGGAAATTAGAAAAATTAGGAAATAAATTACTATGCTTTTATTCAATAAATTTGAAGCTAGCTAAAATAGTTGGTCAAGTATATTCATGTTCAGTTTACTCTGTTAAAAAATGAATATTCGATAATAGGGAAAACTTCACATGTGATTGCTCAACTTCTAGCAAAATCATTATTAGACCGCCAAACTTTAATTTGTCTTAATTGGGTGATTACACTTAAATTTAGTTTCGAATTTAGCCATGCTGTTACGAGTTGTTTCCTAGAGTTGATGGAAATTACTTGCTAAATGTTGACATGTCAACTTACGACTATGTCCATATCAAAAAAGTTTTAAAATAAAGCCTCGTACTTTACACATTTTAATCTAGAGACATTGTCATAGCCTTCGTTTTATCATTTTAGTATCTAGGGTGTCACTTAGCGGTAACTGAATATAAAGTTATGGTGGGTTGTTAACTAAGTAATTTTAAAAAAATGGAAAATGATAGGTGATGGAATGTATCAGGGTGACATAATTGAGATTTCGCTGAAACTTTAGAGACGGTCGAAAAAAATTAACCTTCATTCTGCATCACCTTGTCCTCTTCTTGCTTCCATTCTACATCACCGTGCCCAAACAAAGATACTGCAAAGTTTTGGTCAGTCAAGCAAATTATCGTCCTTTAGTCTCTGGCTCCCTCGCGTCTGTAATTAAAGTTTGCATTGTCTAGTCCAATGATTAAGGATCCAAAACAATATGCATTGGCCACATTATAGAAGATAGCACCCTTCATCCTGATCTATAAACAAGTGTGAAACATTGTGGTTGTTTTGTTAGATTGATCACGTTATTTTTTTTACCATATTGTATTTAGTTTTTGTTAGTAATCGACATTTTTGCATGATCTGTGGTGGTCCATGCATGATCTTTGGCACATAATTTGTCTCTTCATCCCCCCTCAAGCTCAAGGTGGTATTGGTTCGATGAAGAGCTTGTTCCTGTTTGGTTCAAACTTCGGATTGCAGAGTGGTTTTGTAAAGATGTCTGCAACTTGCTCATTGCCTGGAACATGTTGAAGCTGATCTAGTCCTCTTACTACCTGTTCCCGTACGAAGTGCACATCTATTTCAATATGCTTTGTTCGGTGATGGAAGACTGGGTTCTTAGCCATACTTATGGCACTTATATTGTCTGAAAATAGAGTGGGAGCTTGCAACTTATATCCGATGCTTGTCAATAGATTCATATACCACATGATTTCAGCAGTAGTTGAAGCTCACGCACGATATTCCGCTTCTGCAGTGGACCTTGCAACAGTTGTTTGCTTCTTGGCTCTCCAAGAGAGTAAATTATTTCCAAAAAACACGGCAAAACAAGTTGTTGAATGTCTGTCATCTTTTGATCCAGCCCAGTCGGCATCACAGAATGCATGTAAGGCAGAAGCATTTGTTTTGGTGAGACAAAGGCCCAGATTTAGAGTTCCTTTGAGATACCGAAAAATTCTTTTGACAGCAACAAGATGAGGAGCTCGAGGTGTTTGCATAAATTGACAAACATAATTGACGGCAAATGCAATATCGGGCCGTGTCATTGTCAAGTATTGCAGCGTTCCTACCATCCGGCGATATGATGTTGGATCAGTGAGAATTTCTCCTTCAGTTGCAGATAAATATGTGGTCAAGGCTAGTGGCGTTGTCATTGGTTTTGCTCCATCAAATCCAAATTTTTGTAATAAGTTTAACAGGTATTTGGATTGAGATAAAGTAATTGAAGTAGAGTCCCGAGTGATCTGTACTCCAAGGAAAAAATGTAAATTTCCAAGATCTTTCATGTGAAACACAGTAGACAAATGAGATATGATTTTCTGAATTTCTATGCTTGAGGATCTAGTTAGAATTATATCATCTACATATATCAGTAAGATGATAATCTCAGAACCTTGTTGCCGAAAGAACAATGAAGTATCATAGCGGCAACGATGAAATCCCATTTGACATATATAATTACTAAATTTGAGGTACCATACCCTAGGTGCCTGTTTTAAACCATAGAGTGCTTCGTGTAGATGACATACATATTTGGGATGAGCTGGATCTTCAAATCCAGGAGGTTGAGTCAACAACACTTTTTCCTGTAGATCTCCATGCAAGAACGCATTGCTCACATCTAATTGTTTCAAAGACCATCCTTTTGACAAAGCTAATGTGAGAATTAAACGAATGGTTCCTATTTTAACAATAGGACTAAATGTTTCTTCATAATCCAATCCTTGCAATTGGTTGAATCCTCTAGCAATGAGCCGCGCCTTGTATCTTTCAATAGAACCTTCCGCTTTTGTTTTAACTTTGAACACCCACTTGCTGGAAATTAGATTCATGTTTGGTGATGGAGGTACAAGTGTCCATGTCCTGTTTTCATAAAGTGCATCTTCCATCTGCATGGCAAGTTTCCACTTTGGGTCTTTTAGTGCCATTTTATAGGACTTTGGCTCTGCAGGTACAACCCTTAAATCTGCAAGAAAGCATGATGGTACAGGATGTTTTGTTGAGAAATAGACCTTGGGTCTTCTTGTGCCATCTTGTAATCTAGTCACCATGTTATGAGTTCGAGCAAGTTCAGTGGAAATAGGAGCATGAATATTCAATTGTGGTTCCGAATTGATTGTAGGTACTTCATTCGCATTTTCTGAGTCTGTTTGAATGTTCAATTCTGGAACTAAATTGTTGACAACAGCTGCACTTGTAGAGATATTGTTGCTTTTGAGCCCATTTAAAAGACTTTTGGGTAGTGCTCTATTTTTGAACCACGAACTTGTCCCTAAAGACTGCTCTTGCATGGTGGAAGAGAATGGAAAACTATTTTCATTAAAGATCACGTGTCGGGATATATATACCCTGCCAGTCTTCAAGTGCATGCATCTGTATCCTTTGTGATGAGGTGAGTATCCAATAAATACACACGGTGTGGACTTGAACTCAAGTTTTGTTATGCCAAACGGAGTGAGATAGGGATAGCAAGCACAACCAAATACTTTCAAATTATTGTAGGAAGGGGGAGAATCAAACACTAACTCATATGGAGATTTACCATCAAGTGTCGGAGTTGGCAATCTATTGATAAGAAAAGTTGTTGTTTGAAAGGCGTTTTGCCACATTTTTGTTGGAAATGATGAATGTGCCATTAGAGTTAGAGATGTATCGACAATGTGATGATGTCGCCTTTCGGCAAAACCATTTTGTTCTGGAGTTCCAGGACATGATACTTTTTGTATTATTCCTTAGGACAGGAAATATTTTTTGAGTTTTTGATTTATGAACTCACCTCCTCCATCACTTTGAACAATTTTTACCGGAGTATTAAACTGTTTTTCCATCACATTGAGAAAGTTAGGGAGTATAGATGGCATATCAGATTTTCTAGCCATAGGGAATAACCAAATATAATGAGAATATTCATCCACAACAACTAGATAAAATCGAAAACCGTCTGAAGAAACAACTGGCGCAGGGCCCCATACATCCATATGTAAAGTATGAAGAAAAATAGATGCACGTTTCGGTCGAGGATGGAAGGGCAGTTTTGTAGATTTTCCTAAAGTGCAACTTTCACAAAACATAAGACTTTTATTCAAGATAGGAAGAGAATTTAACAAAGGATTTAATATTCTAGAATTCGGGTGGCCAAGTCTAGCATGCCACAGTTTTGGCGAGACTCTATAGGATATAAAAGCTACTGGAGATGAAGTCTTGAAATGCAGGGGGTATAATCCGTCCTTCACGAGCCCTTTAAGCATTACTTGGTTCGTCTTCAAATTCTTGATAAGAAAGCCCCATGGATAGAACACAAAAGAACAATTATTGTCAGCTGTGAATTGAGAAACTAAGAGTAATTTCTTCTGTAGAGTAGGAACAATAAGTGTATTTTTCATGATGAGGTTTGTGTTAGGCACATATGAATTTTGAATACCAGAAATAGGAAGATGAGAACCATTACCAACCATAACAGCATGAGTGCCTTTATATGGTAAAATACCTTGTTTCTCAGTTTGAATGGGAGTCATATGTTAATTTGCTCCTGTGTCTGGGTACCATGCTTCATTAGTGACCTCGCCTGCTTGAATTGCAAGGAAAGCTTGATATTTCTCGGCTTCTTCATCAGTGGAAAAACAATTTTTAGCTTTGTGATTTGGACCTCCACACCTAAAGTAGGTTATGCGTGATGTTCGTCCTCCGCGATTTACACTTCGATTTGAAGTTGCTGACCCCGTCCATTTGATTGTTTGTCATATGAGTAGTTGGTTCCACGTCCACGATTATTTTGACCACGTCCACAAGTTGATGGAGCACCACGTTGCTTCCAACCAGAATTTCGAGTGGTATTAAACGCCATAGCAGAGTTTACATTATTGCGAGATATAGAAATCCGAAGGTCGAAATCCCTTAGCTTGCTAATAACATTTTCTAGGAAACACATCTCTTGCATTAATGGCTGCTACAATTTTATCAAATTCAGGTCCTAGACCTCGTAGCAAACAAATGATGAAGTCTTCATCATCCATAGGTTTGCCTGCACCACGTAGGGAAAGGGCTAAAGCTTTGGCCTTGTGCAAGTAGTCCTCCATAGACGAGGCACCTTTTGTGAGTGTTTGCAACTCACCGCGCATTTGTTGAACTCGATCACGTGTATGTCGACCATACAAGGTTTCGAGTGCCTCCCAAGCTTCATGAGCAGTTTCACAATTTATCACTTGTGAAAGAGGGATATCCGAAAGTGAGCTGTTGATCCATCCTAGTATCAACTGATCAATGCGCAACCACGTTGCTGCCGCCGGATTCGGATTTTGAACACCATCTTCACCTGCAATGGTGTTAGGTGGACAGGGGACTTCATTTTTGACATAACTGAAAAGTCCATGACCTCTAAGAACGGGTACCACTTGTGCTTTCCAGAGCAAGTAGTTGGTGGAGGCTAATTTGATAGAAATTTCTGGCAAATTTGTTTTGTTGGAGAATATATCTAGAGAAGATGAATTGCCCACAGCAGGGATCGATGAGGTTGAGGAAGATGACATATTTCCTGAGTTCCTTGTAAGGCTCTGATACCATGTAAATCAGAAATTGCCGTGTAATGGCATGCTTGTATATTGACATTTAAATAGAGATTACAAACAGCTTAAACAAGGAAATTTGAATAACAGATATTAAACATATACGTTACAGATTTGTACAGCAAGAATGAAGGAATCCAAAATAAATGAATGATGATATTCTGGGCTGTTATGAGCATGATCTGTGGTGGTCCATGCATGATCTTTGGCACATAATTTGTCTCTTCACTTAGGTGTTCTAGCTACTTCAAGATATATAGGTATGAAAGAAACAGTCGAGGATGAAGATACTATGATAATATTTACATTTCATGCTTCAAATACATAAAAAGACCAAGTCATGCATGGCTGATTTCTTGATCTACAGTGTTGAATAATCCCATTTAAAAGTTGAAATGGTAGATAGGAAAACACTTGGCTCTTGTTTGATTTAGTTAAAAATCATATTTTTAATAGATTTTGATAAAAGTTGATGAAATGTGTGGTTAAAAAGTTGATAAAAGTTGTCGATCCCACGAAATCTTTGTTTGAAAGTGAGTCTTAAGGAAAAAATAAAATTATAGAAATGGGGCCAAAGAGGGGCTTATTTAGATTGTCTTCAACATGTTCTCTTGCTAGCAATCCATTTCATCATTTTTTATCAAAGAATTTACGGAAGTGCTATACGTACATAATGGTGTACCAAATACATTATACCCCCCTCACATGGAGGGAGGTCCATACACAATAAAATATTTGTGGACTTCCCTCCATGTGAGGGGGTGTAATGTATTTGGTACACCATGAGGTGTACAAATAGCATTTTCCAAGAATTTATTCACACCCATTTTACATAAATGATTGGCAACAAGTCTTATACTTAGTACTTCTACATTGCATCACTTTATTTGAAAGTTCGAGGTTAGAAATGACACAAAGTTATTAGTTAGAAACTATCGTCGAGATGTTCCCAAAATTCACATTTTGAGTGAACGTCGGGAATGCATGTTCTTCCTCTTGATATCACTTGTGTGTTTTTGCACTGACTACTAGTGTGTTATATCATTGTAGGTGATCAATACCTCAAACCCTTTGTGATAGCAGAACCTGAAGTAAGCATTTTCAATAGAATTGGCCGTGGCTCGAGGTAGCAGGGATAACATTAGAGTTATCATAGTGGAGTTGAGGAAGAAAAAATACACTTCATCTGATCGGATTCTCAATACTTCTACTAGATAGCATTATTGAGTCGAAAATAGGTGTCCAATTGCGGTTGAGTTTTGATTTCTCCCTTTTGGTAATTCAACTGGCATGATACGCTATTCATCAAGTTGAATCCTAATAGTTGATCATGACTTAATTATTTTCAATGTTACGAGGAAGATTTTTATGTTTAGTTTTCTTCTGCCTTCTATATGACCATTTAACTATTTGGTTATTTGCCTATGATCCCATGAAAGTTTTATTGGTTGTAGATTGGAGAACAATTTTGGATTTATACGTAAAATAGAGAACGTAGGATTAAAAATGAGTTTCGAAAAAAAAAGGGGGTCAAACGAGTACTAAATATGATTAGCTAGAGTAACAAGTGATTTGTAATTATCAGAGTACGACTGCAAGTCTCCGTACATACAGGACAGAGTTAAAGGGGAAATAAAAAAATGGAGCTAGCTTAATATTTCACATAATATATTTTTTTCTCTCATTTAAGGAAAAATATTATGTAAAAAAAATAATTGGTATGGGTTGGCTGGGCGATACTCTAAATTTGTCCCGTGTAAATTTGAATGAAGAATAATAAAAAAATATTGTTTTCAGATATCTCATTTGTTCAAATTCGAAATAGGTGTCTTCAAATGAACCAAAAATACGATTTAGAGAATATTATTTAACACGTTTTTTTTTTCCATTTTCATTCTTCTATTCATTTTCAGTCATACATTTTTCAATAAAATAATATTTTTCATCACATCAATAACTGTTCCTTTTTTTTAATCACATATTCACCATTCATCACATAAAAAAAATTCACTTTTTTCCAAATTAATGTGTGTCAAATGAGGGCTAAATCTTGTTTGGTATTCATTTGATAGAAACTCATTCTTAAGTACATATTTTCTTAGACCCGTTTGGTTTCCATTTTTTCTCCATAAAAATGAAAAATATGATTGTTATCCATCACATCCAGCCACCATTTTGACTTTACATCTCTTGTGTAGGCTCATAATGACTATATTTTTCATTCTTATTTTACAAAAAATGTGTATTAAACAGAACATAAAATAATTTTACACGTAAATATAAAAATTCTCTACTTTTTCCACACATTTTTGAAAAACTCACTATTATTACTACATATAAATGGGGCTCAAACACACCCTAAATGTAAAATAGCTCAACTTTTTCACGTTCGAGGCAAAGAAAGAATTCCTATTTATGTATATTTAGACTTCAATGACCTTGCATTTTAAGTTTCTCTAAATTTTTGTTCTGACGATATTTGGTTGTTACAATGTAGGTGAATATCGTGACGATATTTGGTTGAAGGACCAAATCCTTGAACTACTATAATGTTTATAAAGAAATTGTCTTGCAATATTTCAAAAATTTCTGCTTTACATTGCAGCGCATTTAAATTTTCATAACACAATTTTTCCTTCCTCATAGGTTATATTAAATTAACAGATTATGTTGTTCTTTATACCCTAATACAATATTATCTTTAACATAATATTGCGCAATTTGAACGGAAAGTAACCAAAACATAGGTACAAAACACTTAATAATCGTGAATTATGAAATATACACACACATGCAAATAAACTTACATGGATATTAGTCTAATGTAAAATCAAATGCAATATTGTATAATTAAGTAATATTTATATCTCAAACATGTTTGGATAAGTTAAAAAAAAAGTTATTTATTTTGAGAGTAACAGAAAGAAGATAAATGAAATGGTTGAAATTCAACCTTTTGTCTTAAATTACAAAAAAAATAAAAAATAAATAAAATCAAAGAGGGGCAAAAGTAGCCAAGTGAACAAGGCAGTGAATCCACCATGCACAGGCTTTGTCAAATAAGTGGGTTTTTTTGTCAAATAAATAATCTACTTTATTTCAATTTTGGTCAATAAAAAGTTACTTTAAAATTTATTTATTTAGCTTCTATTTGAGCCCCATTGTTTTGCAGAATACATTTATAATAATGATTTTTTAAAAAATACTTAGTTCAAAAGTAGGAAAAAATAATAATTTAGAGTTTACGTGCAAAATTATTTTATTGCGATAATTTGGTTGAAATGAGTATAAAAATAAATAAATAAATAATAATAATAAAATAGAGAATGGGGCCCAAACAAGGACTTAGTTATTAGTGAACTTTTTAAGTTTAGCCAAACATGCTCTTAGAGCTAGTAAGTTGTTATCTTTTTCTTTTCTTTCTTCTTATTGGATTAATGGTCTACTTGCAAGGTTTATAGTAATTGAAATTCTCATTGGGTAAGCTCTTTCCATTTTATTTTTTGCCAAACATAGACTATATTTATTTTTTCTATACTTCGAATCATCAATTTAAAGTACAAAGGGTCTAAAACTCAAGCACAATAGAACGAGTTTCATTTCCACAATTCAAGTGCCAACTTTATAAAAATATTATGTTCTAACCATTTCTATTACAGGTGCAGTGTCATGCATGAATGTATTTCTGCCTCATTTTTCCCCCTAACTTCAGTCACTTTTCTTCTACACGCATATGAGAAATAAGGAAAGTTGAGCAAGGTCTATAGAAGTTGAAGTTTGAATTCAAAATCAAATTATTCCTTCTTATCTGGTTTTAAACTTGGAGAACCCTGACACATTTTTCCAACATAAAAATGTAAAGAAAGAATTCCTGGAAGTATCATGTCTTTGCTAAATAATTTTCTAATTATTCTTCGCGTTTCTAAATGAACAGAGATCAACTTTGCATTGAGGATCTTAATTGGGTTCCCTTTCATGTTCGGATTACTTATCTATAAACTGAGAAGAAGGCACTTATCAATATTTAATGCAATAGAAGACTTTCTACAAAGTCAGAATAACCTGATGCCCATCAGGTACTCCTATTCAGACATAAAGAAAATGACCAAAGGTTTCCAGGAAAAGTTGGGTGAAGGAGGTTATGGTTCTGTTTAAAAAGGAAAGCTACGAAGTGGAAGGGATGTAGCAGTTAAAATACTGGGTAAAAGCAAAGCCAATGGACAAGATTTCGTCAATGAAGTTACCACTACTGGAAGAATTCATCATGTCAATATAGTTCGACTTGTTGGTTATTGTGCAGATCTGTCCAAGTGGACTCTTGTATATGATTTCAAGCCTAATGGTTCACTTGAGAAGTACCTCTCTTGTCAGCAAGGTGGAACTCACTCATTAACTTGGGATAAAAAACATGCGATTACACTTGGAGTTGCTCGAGGGATTGAGTATTTGCATCAAGGCTGTGACATGCGAATTCTGCATTTCGATATCAAGCCACACAACATACGTCTCGATGATAACTTCGCTCCTAAAATTTCCTGATTTCGGGCTAGCCAAATCTTACCCGACTGGAAATAGTATTGTGACTATTACTGCTGCACGAAGTACAATTGGTTATGTAGCTCCTGAATTGATCAACAGAGGCGTTGGGGCTGTCTCGTACAAGGCAGATGTTTATAGCTTTGGAATGTTGTTGATGCAAATGATAGGTCTAAAACGAGACTTGATACAAAATACGGAACTTTCTAGCTAATACTTCCCCGATTGGATATACGATCGTTTCAACAAGGGTAAGGATCTTGAAATTGGAGATGCTGAGGAATCAGGCTGTGAAGAAAGCAAGATTACTGGTAAGATGACAATAGTTGCATTATGGTGCATACAGATGAATCCGGTGGATCGTCCTTCAATGAGTAAAGTAATGGAAATGCTTGAAAGTGAAGTTGAGACTCTGCAAATTCCACCTTTGCCTTGCCAACCACCCCTGCAAGTTGCGCCAGTTGAGGACCAAACATGGGGAACAGATTCGACCGACTCCATAGCCTTACTATGCAATGCTTCTAGTTCAGAAAATTTAAATGTTGAGTGATAAATCTTTACCAATACTCAAATTGATACAATGTCCTTTTTTTTCTCTCTGTTTAGTTTCTTGCTTTATGTTCATGCAATTCTCATTAGTTGGAAACACTGCACTGTTGTGTTGTGTTGTGTTATGTTGTTTGGTAATGTGTAATGTATAATTTAGGCAGTATTAAGGAAGAAACGAAAGTTGAATTCTCGTCAACTATACATGCAATAAGAATGTTAGCAATTATCGTAGTAGTTTAATAAAATTATTAGCTTTGAACCTTATAAGCTTCAGTATTTATTGCTTTTTCGTTAATTTTACGTCTTCATTTTATATACTCATTTATATTGTCAAAATATTTTAAAGTTACAATTCTTCATTCCGTCATCATTGCTTCTTTCATATATGTTCAATCCCACATTCTTCATTCCGTCATCATTGCTTCTTTCATATATGTTCAATCCCACATTCTTCATTTCGTCATCATTGCTTCTTTCATGTACGTTCAATCCCATATTCTTCATTTCGTCATAATTGCTTCTTTCATTTATGTTCAATCCCATATCCAACTTGTATTAAAAAGTGTGACCATACCATTTTTTGTAATTCGAACCAGATCTGAAACTACTTTATTGAAAACAGAACAGGTTTGATACCAATTTGTTGAGAATCCGGCCAAATAATTAAAGAAAAAGAATAATATGAGTAATATGAAAATAAAGCATCACAAAGAAAACAAGATTTACATGGAAACCTAAATTCGGGAAAATCACGGGCGGAGACGGAAAATTCAATATAATCAATAGTCAGGAGTTACAAAAGATCTCTTTGGACCAATAACTAATTGGTCAATTCTAATATGTGTTATAAACCACATATTTATAACTAAAGAATCTCTAACATACTAGGAGAATTAATTACATGAAGAGTTTAATATAATGTGAAATCCCAATACAATGTATAAAATCAATAATGGAGAATTTGGGATGAAATATGAGTCAAATTTACCTTGAACTCTTTCAAGTCATCTTCAAGTCTACTACAACTCCCAATACTCCTCCAAAAGTATTTTCAATCAAATACTCAACAAGAATTCGGATCACAACCCAATCCTAACACCATCATTAGTGACAATTGAGATTTCATTTTTAGGGTAATCATAGAGAATTTAATCGAAAGATAAACTACAAGAATTCCCCACAATTGAGTGGGTCCACTAAAATTGTCCTTCAATTTTAAGTCACGTGGAAATTTTGTGAGATTGTAATGTTCATATTATATGAATGAGTCATCATAGTGAGATACATTATGAATTTCCTTAATTGATGATACAGGTTAATGTATTAAACCATGTTGAGGAGCAAATTATCAACGCCTCATGTTGTCACACATGCTGCATATGTCGTGTCAAATTTGCCGGTCGAAATGGCAAGCAATTTTATATTTCTTATAATCTTTTGGAGCTACTCTACATATACAGATGTAGTAATATTGGATTAAAATCGTATAGTGAGTTAGAAATTTAAAAACTTCAAGGCATTGATGTCAAAATAAAAAAGATTTAAAACCTAAATACATCAATCTCATAAAACTTTTTACTATAACTTTTCTCGTTATCTTTTTGCCGAACTTGTTTCTTGCACACTTGTAAAAAGTAACATGGAAAGGACGAGGAAATAAATGTGGTCTATAAATTTGTTAATCTAAGGACGAAAAGGGAGAAAAGTGAGAGGCTGTAAATTTGAGAAAGACTAAAGTATATACGAAAAATATTTTTTTACAAGCATGCCACTTTTTATTGTATTAAATGTTCATAACATTACTCGTTGTCTGATATGATCTGACATATGCTATAATCGGAAGAAACTTTTCTTTTTCATAAAATATTTTTTTTTTGCTAGAATTCTTATTTTTGGCAAATTTAGTATTTTAGGACTCTTTGATTTCGTATTTTCTATATTTTTTAGGATTTATTACTTTAGTATAAATGTGTTTATTTTTCATTGTAAACATTAAGACATTTGATATGAATGAAAATTGAGAATTTTCTCTCCAATGGTTCTTGATGAACTTTTCGAACTTATCAAATATTTTTATTTATGTGGCGTTCAAACCCTTAGAACTTATCAAAGGATTAGGCACCCTTTGTAGTGTTCGTAAATCGAGGTTCGTTGATTTTGTAATCAAGAGGTCTTTCAAGTTTCGTTCTTATTTGGTTGTTTTGTTAAATAGTTTTCGAGTCGAGATCCTATCGTCTACACCTAAATTTGGGCTTTCCCGGTTTTTAAATCAATTCCACGAGTTTCATGAGATTCCCTCAACCGGGATCTTATCAAGTGGTATTAGAGCTCGGGCTCTAGATTCAAGTTCTATCTTTTTTTCTTCCTTTTGAGTCTTTTGTTTTGTTTTTCGTGCTTTTGTGTCCAGTAAAAATTTTGAGTCTTTGATCCAAAAATTTAAAAAAAAAAAATCAAAAGTTGTTTTCAGACTACTTAAAAGTTCAAATTAAGTTTCATTTGTTTTGCTGATTTTCTAGTCATATTCCCAAGTTATATAAAAAAAAATCGAAAAAAAATTATTATTTAATTCCGAAAATTTCCAGCAGTTTTCAATTGTCTGTTTTTGAGTAAAAAAAAATTTGAATTCTTAAAAATTGTTCCAATATCCTACTTTCTTTTCTAAATTCAAAATCTATTTCTGTTCAATCCAATCCAAATTCAAGATTCTCTTTCTTGAATTAAATTCTCACTCATCCAATTCTCCAATTATTTTCTTGAGTCTTCTTGATTATGCCCACGTTAAGGATGAATTATGATTTTGGATTTATTTTCAAACACGATGTTTTGTGGGTAGTGTGGTGTATAGTTTAGCTATTGATAAGGGGCTCATGTCAAACTTGACTAGTATCACTATGGTTGAAAAATTGGGACTACCTTTAAAACAACACCCTAGGCCTTATAGGATGACTTGGTTGAAGGAGTGTGAAAATGTAAATGTGACTAAGCAGGTTCTAGTAAACTTCACCATTGGAAGATATAGTGATGAAGTTTGGTGTGATGTGGTACCGTTGAAATCTTTTCAAATCTTGTTTGGGAGACCTTGGAGGTATGAGAAGAAGGTTGTTTATGATGTAGGGAGGAACAGATATAGGTTTCTTCAGGACGAAGAAAAAATCACTTTAGTTGGCTTGACACCAGAACAGTCACTTGTTGATCAACTCAAAGTGAGAAGTAAGGAAAGAGAGCATTCAGAAACAAAAGAAATAGAGAGTAAAAATGAGAGTGAGAAAGAGATAAAAAAGAAAATGAGAGTAGAGAGATGACAAAAAATGAAGTGGAGCCACAAGAGGTAAAATAAAGTGAGTCTTTAGAGAGAAAAGAAAGGTCATAAGTGAGCTTGCATAAAAATGAGAGTGGAGTTGAGAGTGCTTTAGTGAGGACTAACAAGCCCCTCCTTAGTTTGGCTATTTCTGTTTCGCAGGATTTTCAAGATTTGATCTATTAAAGAGAACCTATTGGAATACCTCCTAATCCAGGCATTGAGCATCAATTTGTGGAAAGAGCTAACAAACCCCGCCATAGTTTGGAGCTTTCTTTATTACCAAAGATTGATTTTGTGATCCCTGAAGATGTGAAGAAGCTGGCATGGAATGAATTTATATGCAGTACATAGAAGATCAGAGGGAAGACATGAGTCCATTTGCATTGACATTGTTACAATCGCAGAGGCAGCATAAGACATGGAGGGAGCACATTGACGTGCTAATGGGGATTAATTTGTGAGCATCTCAAACTTGCAGAAGAATGTCATTGTGACAAACACACTTTGATCTATGTGATGGTTATTAGGAATTCATACCGCAACAAATATGGCTGCTTGATTTCGTGCTACAATACATTCGTATCTACAAAGTTGATAGTTGTCATGCATTGATCATGTGCCAGGAAAGGAAAAGTTTTCCATTTGATCCAGGTGGTACGGTGATAAACTAGCAGCAACTTGGTTCTCCCCTATGCGATCACAAGGTACGGATTCGAGGACGAATCCTTTTAAAGAGAGAGAAGATGATATGATCTGGCATAGGCTATAATCGGAAGAAACTTTCTTTTTCATGAAATATTTATTTTGGCTAGAATTCTTATTTTTGGCAAGTTTAGTATTTTAGAACTATTTGATTTCGTATTTTTCATATTTCTTAGTGTTTATTTTTTTAGTATAAATAAGTTTATTTTTCATTGTAAACATTAAGACTTTTGATATGAATAAAAATTGAAAAATTCTCTCCAATAGTTCTTGATGAACTTTTCGTTGTATTAAATGTTCATAACATTACTCATTGTCTCATTTATGTTTCCAATTTTTTCATTACATTCTTATTATCATCATTTATTTAATTAGTATATCTTATATATGATGATGAGTTTGTCCAAATATTCCGTAAAAAGGAAGGTAAGAGACATATTTATGGATCGTATTTTTAAATAAGCAAAAAAATTGATAAAAGTGCAACAAAATATTTATTTTTCATTTTAAGACACGCTTATAGAATTTTTGAATGACAATAATCCACCATTCTTTTACTTTAATATATATATATATATATATATAACGTAAATTTAGTTAAATACACAAGAATAAAATTTATGACCCTATAAAGTCTAAATCCATTCACTAATATGGGGGCGGATCCAGCCCTTGGCAAGCCGGCGTGACCACCTGAGTTGGATCTGTCGAAAAAAATGGTTAATGAAACTTTTGCTTAATATATATATATTATTGTTTTATCATGGAACTTAATGGCATGCAAACCAACTGGATGGGTGATGGTTTTGCCAGCAAGGCATCACGGGTTCGAGTCCTTTCCCGGCACTCCCACTTTTAATTTTTAAACAAAGTAAATAATACCTAAATATTAATTTATAATTGTACCAACTTCTAGGAAAAGGGATTGTAGCTCATATGGTAGAGGGGTTACTTTTGTATGTGAGAGGTACGATGTTCAAGTCTATGTACTCCCACTTTTTTGTTTAATTTTTTAATACAATAAATAAAAACTAAACAATTATATATTATTAGTTATCATTTTCGAAATAATTTCTTTAAAAGATTTATTGACTCAAATTATTGCTTCACGATATATATACTTTTATTGTTAGGTTTTATCAATTTATTATAAAATTCAAATTTGAATAATCTAAGTGTTGCATTTTATTCTTTTAAAAGTTCAAAAAACAATTTTTTTCTTTTGAGATTAAAAATTACTCTAATTCTAAAAATCATTATTTTCAAAATTTTGCATAACATTCACCTAAGCTCAAAGCGTGTCTTTACTGTTTAATCATATTTTACGTATAAACTTAATCTTATCTTGCTTAAGTTCTTAAAAAATGTTAAACTTGATCGTGCATATATGATTGAAAATGTAATTTTTTTCTCATTATTTTGGGTTGTATTGGATTATATTTTTAAATGTATGACTTTTACGTTTTAGTGTATTTATACATTGATTGAAATTTTTTTTTATATTATTTAATTAAATATTAATAAAAAAAATTCTATTGTAGTCGTCAAGGATCAACAGCCGTCCTAGCTGACTCAATACCCTGGATCCGCCACTGCCTCTACCAATTTCTATAGCATCTCTGATTCACCCGTACATGCTTCTTTTGCTCCAAGAGAATTTTCGTTCAGAAGCTCGTGAATTTTTCTTTCATATTGACCTTTCAATGTTTGAAATTCTTCCTCAGCTTTCTGGAGCAAATTGTTCCAGAACTTTATTTAGCTTGATCATTAGCTTCTGCTACTGCATTATTAGCAAGTTGATCATTCTCATCAATCAATGGAAAGCTGTCTGAATTCCTCCTGAAGGCGCTCTGAGAATGCATCATTTTCAATTCCACCATGTCATCCTTAGTTCTTCCTCAGCCTGCTCAGCTTTGGCTTCAGTTACTACTTCTAGATCATCTTCCAAACCTCATGCCTGCTTTTCCAGTTCTTTCTGCAAGGTCATAACCTGGGTTTCAAGCTCATTGATATGATTCAAAGCTTCTGAATGTCGTAGTCCCTTCCTTTTTGACTTCTTCCTTCGAGTTTTCTACCTGGAGTTTGAGCTACTTTACGTTGACCAAGGACTGAATAATTTTGTTGTATTTCCATTTTTCCTTTATCAGTTTGCTTTAAAGCGGTGTTCTAAAAAATCTACTTAAAGCATTACCTAGGCACAAAGTTTGGACAAAAAGCAATTTTCTAAAAATCCACTTTAAAGCAATGTTCTAAAAATTAAACTCTACGCCTTGACAATGAATGTCTAGTGGCGCTTCATTAATTTTTTTATTTTTTCATTTTACTAAAAGTCTTTAATTTCAAGTTTTTAAATGTTTTTATCTGTACAAAAGTAAAAAATGAGAACAAGTTAGAAAATTTCAAGTAGGACTTATCTAGTTAAAAGTTGAAATTATGAAAAATAGTCTAGCTTTTGTATTTCGAAAATTTGAAAATTGTATACTTGACTAATTATAAGAATTATTAAGTAAATATAGTATTTTACATATTTAGATTTTTGATATGTAGTATTTAGTTATTAAATAATTTCTAAAATGATTAAAATTTTAAAATAATATTAAAAATAAGAAAAAAAAAATTTACACCTAGGCTCATCAAAGCTTATAAAGCTTGATCTCCATGCCTAACTACGCTTTACAGTTGATAAGTGTATTTTATCTGGACTTAAAAATATATATTTTTAATAGTTCTTTTGAACATTTATTGTATAATTCATTTATTAAGTAAAACACGATGAATAGAATTGGAATTGAAAGAAAATTGGCAAAAAATTATAAGACTTAAAGTTTGGAGACTAAAGTGTAAATACTAAAAAGTTGTGTCGGATCGCACGATAAAGATTCAAGAATGCTAGGAGTCAATTGGATGCAATTAGAAATCAAAAATGGGTGAAATGTGATTAAAATAATTCACAAATCAATTTTCAACCGTACATGTACGTTCCAGATTTTCAGTCGGAGATTAAGACCAATTTAACCTAATAAAAGTTCAAAATGGAAAAAAGTTTTTCTAGTAAAATTGTAGCCCTTTGAGTTATATTTACAATTCAACTTGAATTGCCTCAATATGATATAGGGAAAGAAAGTTACGATAAAAATAATAAAAGATCTGCAATGCTGAATTTTTCATGAGAGACAGCGTCGCGACACCCCCCACACAACATAATGTCCCGGCGCCATGTGGTGTCGTCTGCTGTCATCTAGGGCGTGAATTTTTGACCCGTTTAAAGCCCATAAAGTCTCCAAATTCGAGGAAAACATTATGGAAAGTATAAATACAAGATGGGAGGCTCTTGAAAGGGGTTTCACACTTTGAGAAACAAAACACAACTTCAGATTTAGGAGGGCAAATCAAAAGAAAAAAAAAAGTCAAGAAATCAAAGGTTTAAGGCATTAATTGGAAGAAGAAGAGCATCTTGGTGCAAGATTCATCCCTTTTTCTACATCTTTTTTAAAATTCAGTAATATACTCAATAAAAATCTGTTGTTTTTCTACTATTATGAGTAACTAAATCATATATTAGGACGAATAATGTAGTCTATTTAAGATACTTTCATTTATTTTATTCAAGATTCTGGTTCTTTCACCATATGTGTGTTATTTTTATTCCTGAATTTAATACTTTGAATTTCTTGATCAACAATTCAATGATTTTGTAAATCTTTTATAAATCGAGAAATGAGTTTTAGATTTTGACCGCATAGTAAAATTCGATAATTTAGTATAACATGTAGAGATACTTATGCTAATTATTGCTGTCGTTATATGAATTCTTAGAACAAATATTACATTTATCTAAGATTGTTTCACATAGAGATGTGTAATTGAATTAGTTAAATATGCTTAATGAGAACTCGAAAGGAATAAATTGAATATGATAGAAGAAATCGATCAAACATTACATTAGATTTGTGAATCGTAAATTAAGTCTAAAAGTAATCGATACATAAAATTGTTATGCCATAATATCTGATTCCATATTTGAATCCTAAATCGATCTTTGTGTGCACATTGCTATTTTCAAGATATAGTTAGAAATACAATCATAATAGTCATATTCATTTTCATTCGTCAAATAGAAGTTAGAAATAATAAATTAAGTATTAAATTATAGTTTTCGTGGGAACAATAATTCTGACTAAAAGGTTTTTTATATTACTTGTTACAATATCGTATACTTGTTATAAAAAAATGCAACAACAATTTTTAGAATAGTGCTTTAAAGTGTATTTGACATCCTCGTTTTCCTTTCCTAAACTCATAATTCTGAGTAAGCTTATCCATTTGCAATTTTGCATCTGAAAACTCTTTCTGCAGAATTCTAGTTCACAATAAAGGTTTTCAATTTCCTGTTTCAACATTTCTTCTTCATCATCATTTCGTTGCTTAATTATTTGAAGAGATAAATATAGAGTAGAATAAATATATAAAAGTGGTACAAATATATCATCTAAATAAATGAGTTTAATAAGGATAATGTTGGAATCTAACCTGAATTAATATAACCCCTGTGTGAGACAGCTTATTTGTAGATTTTTATCGATTTCTCGACAGTTATACAGTGTAACAATTAGAAGTTGCCTATGTGGACTAGCTCATACCAGCTACAATTGTAAAAAAAAAAAAAAGGAATCACCCGTCTTTTTTATATTTGAATTACCAGAAATGCCTTCTGGAGAAGAATGAATGCAATGTTAAAGGGACACATATGTCATTTCATTGTCCACTGTAATTTTTGGATACTAGGGCAGTCCCATGTTCGCTGCATAACTATCACAAAATCGCTAAAATTGAAGAATAAGCGCGATCATATAGGGGCATAATATATTTTAAAAAAAAAAAAAATCTAAAACTTTAATAGAAATAAATTTAAGTATGATAAATATATAAGAATAGTACAGAAAAATAGAATAATGCTATTTATCATTATGAATATGGAATATTGGTGAAGTGATAGTTTATGTGAAATAATGAGATTGGACAATTCAATTTTCATGAGAGAGTGGGAGGAGATGTGGTCTCAAGAGAGAGAAATGTAGGGATAATGGATTGCTACATCATCGATATTCTATCATCAAAATCATAAATATCATTACTCATAAAAATAGTTGCTCCTATGACATCAATATAATCACATGGAATGATAAAGTAAACAACAATTTAAAAAACAATCAGCACCTGACATATCGTATGAATCAAAGTTACATGGATCCTTCAAACACGTGTCCTACACCACCCTCAACTAGGGGTGTAAATTTGGTTCATTGGATCGGGCGGTCCGTGGCTAGGCTCGAGATAAACCCGAGCTGATCCATCTCTTAGTTGAAATTTGAATTCAATTTGAATTTCAAATTTAGTTCAAACGATTATATTTTTTGGCTTTAAATATAAGTTAAAAAATTTTAGATTTATATTAATTTTCTTCAATCAGTTTTAATTTGTAGTATTCTAGTTTCAACTTCAATCTCCAATTTATTTGCTCTAATATTCAATTTCTTTTACTCTAATATTCAGTATCTTTTATTTTAATATCCTTAGAATATAGATGAATTTTACTACTTATGAGATTAATCAGTTTAAGAGTAGTTCAATTACTTCAACCGGCTACAATGCATCTCAAAATTATCCAATTAATTTAGTGGATATCAAAGAGGAAGAAGCATTCGAGACTAAAAGGTTGAAAAAAGAATCATTGAATTGTTGACAACATATGATACGTAAAAAAATTGGTATTCAAAATGGGGTTGATATTTGAAAAACATGTTTCAATTATTGAGGCAAAGAACTTAGTTGAAAGCCTGGTTCAAGCACAAGGCATTTGAATAGGCACGTATTAAGGAGTTGCAAAATGAAATCAGTTGGTCACGACTTGAAACAGAACGAAATAATGTTTGGCGATTCTTGTTCTACTCTTTCCACCTTTGTATATTCACATGAAAGATTTCGTGAAGAAATTGCAGGATAAGTGATTGTAGCAGAGATGTCACTTACGATGATAGACTCAATACACTTTACCCAACTTGTGCAAAATTATCTCCAACCCATATATACTTCTTATTGTAGAAATACTCTTCATTCAGATACTATAAAATTATATAACAAAAGAAAACAAGTTGCTATTAAACAACTAAATTTTTTTAATAGTGTTATATCATATAACTTTGATTTATGGATTGGTAGTAATAAAAAAAATGTGATATTGCTACTACGGCTCATTACATTGATCACTTGTAACTTCAACATAAAATAATTATTGCATTCAGATGTGTAGAATATCCTTATAATGCCACTAATATATACATGATTTTAAAAGATATTATACAAAAATATGATGTACAAGAAATGGTTCAAAAGTTTACTTTTTATAATGCTAGTGTGAACAAACGTGTTATCACTAAGTTTATTAATGATGTTAACCTTATATTTGGAAGTTTATTTTTTCATCAATCTTGTGTATGTCACAGTATCAATTCGATTGTAAAAGATGGATTAGAACATATAAAATTGCCTTTAGCTAAAATTAGACAAGTAATAAATTTTATTATTGTGTCACGAGTAAGAAAGTAAGTATTTAACAGTTTGTGTGTAGAGTATGTTTTACAAGAGAAATCATTTTTCACTGATATAACGCATAGATGAAACTCTACATATCTTATGTTATATTCGTGTGAAAATGATAAAATTATTTCACTATATTATAATTGTAGACATACATACAGACTTGTAAATAATTTGAAAGATTGTGAATGCTCTATTACATTTTGTACGAAAAAATTCTTAAAACCTTTTTTCAATGCCAAAAAGGAATGTATCAGTGTTTATTACCCTACATCTTCATTTTTTTTGTAATACACCTTTTCTATATTTCACAAACATCTTCACGAATATAGTAATTTGTTAGTTTTTGTTGATGTAGTCTACTCTATGGAGTTAAAATTTCGTAAATATTGGAAAGAATTACCATCTTTATTTCTTTTAGTGTCGGTGATGGACCCTTAACTTAATTTAACTGGTACAAAAGCTATTATAAAGGGGATCTCAACTTTCATGAATGTGGAATTATCACATGTGCATATAAAATCTATGTTATGTGAAATGTATAACTATTTTGCTAAAAATGGAGGTCAAGGTAGCTCTACTTCTCAAAGTTCTTTTTCAAGAAAATTTTCAACAAATTCAGATCATATATGAAATTATTTGGATATCAATACAAGTGTTCCTTCATTTAGTTCTAATTCATCAATATCTAGAGCGATATTGGTACAAATCTTGAAATTCTCTCTGAGTTAAGCTAGGTGTATGTACATGGGCATTCGTAGTGTGTTACAACCAAAAGAATTACATGAATTTACTGTTCGATCATGGTGGAATGTGTAACGAAAGGCAATATTTAATTGTATAAAAAATTGCACGTGATCTACTAACACCTCTGATATCTATGGTGGCATCGGAGGCTGCATTTAGTTTAGGTGGTCGAGTTTTATCAGACAATGATCAAGACTAAAAGAATATATATTTGAGGCTTTAATATGTTAGAAGGACTAAGAATGTATAGAATTACGTATTCAAGATCAAGTTGACAGTACAATGGTCGAAGAGTTGTAGTAGATCTAAGATAAGGATATTGTAAGTTTTTAACTTGATTACTTAAAAAAAAAATTGTACATGAAATATTTTATTCGCATACAATTTTAACTTCGTCTACGTTAATTGTAGCCGATCCCGAGGCCGAAAAAATGAGGAGGGTTCTAACTTTTACTTAATTTATAATTCGTATAAATTGTAGAAATTTTAAATTCTCTAAAGAAATGTTAGAATTGTCACGAATTTAAAAAATAAAAAATCGGGCTGGCTTGACTTGGCTCAGTAAGGCCTGAGTGAAAGTTCGGGTCGAGCCTTTGGCCGAGCAAAAGCTCGGCTCGGCTCATGTCAAAAAAATCGAACCATTTTTACTAAAGTTGAACCCGAGCTTCGAGTTTCGGCTCACGAGACGACTCGACTCGACTCGTTGGCATCCCTACCCTCAACTATCAAATTAGTCAAACATTCTAGCCCAATACAAGAACGAGATGCCACGTAACTACTTTTTAGAAATTATAATAAAAATCAGTCCCCACTTTTCATCCTCACTTACCCACTCATATCCCACATCCCCATGCCACGTGTTTTCATATTACTCTCAGTCGACCACATGTGTCGGATTAATGTCCCAACATTATTGGTGGGGCCTAGGTTGAGGTGGGGACTTGACGTCGCCCACCACATAGTAATAATCGAAACCAATCGTTGTTCGAATCAACAATTGTGATTCATTTTCATGGTTTCATGCAGTAATTTTATAGTATTTGTATGTCTTACCTTGTTCAGTTTCTTTCTATCTTTTACAAATCCAGTTATTTAGAGATTTCAAAGAGTTTCGATTTGTAACTAAGATGATCCAGCTATACATTTTCTCTATTTTTTTTTGGAGTTTTCGATTAGTTTTAGTGTTTGAATTTTGAAAAAGCTATAGACAGTTAAGATTCGAGGGGAGAGATGATATTTGATAGTTTTACTAATGGCAGTGTTCTAAAAAGCGCGCCTAGGCGCGAAGCATGACAAAAATGCCTTGCCTTGTGTCTAAGCGGGGATTAAGCGGTCGATGGGAATATTGACCTCTTAATGCGCGCATTAGGCGGCCTAGGTGCGCTTTTTTTTCCCCTAATAAATTTTTTTCATTTTCCCACCATATTATAAATAATAACTTGAATATGCTATGCTCCATTAAATGGACATTTTTTTTTTTTGTTTGTAGATACACACCAAGAAAAGGAATAGACTTGACACTACGAGGATGAACAATCTCGTTTATGTCCAATTTAATGCAAGGTTGATGAACAAGAAAAAGAGGAAGGCCAAAATAGAGACTTTACTAGCAAGTGATGCTACTAATGCACAATCTTGGATTGTGGAGGGTTGTGATGATGAGAGTGAGAAGGAGAATAATGGGGTTGAGAATGATATCTTACAACCTACAAGAGGTACAAGAAATGATCAAAATGAAATAAGGGAGCCCGAGGAGGATGACTTTGTATCGGATGACACGGAGGATAAATTAGATGAAAAAGATATTGAATTGGAATTCGATAAAAAGTTAGATAAGATTTAAACCACAAGCTATCTAAGTTATGTAATTATGATTTTGAAACTTATCTTTTTTGAAGGAATTATTAAGTACATACAATATTTTATAATTTTAGATGTTTGGTATGTATTATATGAATTAATACATGTTTTTTTACAATAATTAAAAATTAAAAAACGTTTTTTTACACCTAAGCTTCGCCTAGGCAAATAAAGTTTGAAGTTTGGCCTCCATACCTAGCCACGCTTTACGCTTTTTAGAACACTGACTAATGGATATCCGGCACCGGAGAGTAGTTGTCGGAAGGAAAATTGTTACAACTCAATTTTTTCTAGTGAAAAATCAAAAGTTGATTTGTCAAAGTCAAAGTCAAATAAGGACTAAGATAAAATAAATTATTTTGTTAGGGTTTATTTTATAAATTGACAATATTTGAAGGTTTAAGATGGATCAAAATTAATTTTGGGATCTACGTATATATTATTGGAAGTTAAAGGACTAAATGTCATGCTAAATTGAAGAAGAGGGACTTCTTTTGCAATAAAGAGTCAGTGGCCACTTATTATATTACAATTGAACCCATTTTTCATTTGTAAATCACACACAGCTGAGAGCAGAAGAGAAACTGGGGAGGAAGAAAAAGAGTAAGATAAAGAGAAAGAAAGCAAGCAAGAAAAAGAAGAAAGGAAAAAGATGAGGAGGAGGAGGAGGAGATGAAGAGAAAATAGGTAGTTCAAGCTTGTTTTAGTCTCCTTTCTCTTTATTTTCTTCAAGAGGTAAATGAATACATAAAAAAATTCTAGGGTTTTAAATTGTGGTTAAAATTTTCCAGATTTATGAGATATGAGTGCAAATTTGAGCTCAAGTTTCTTGATTCTTTAAATTCTAATTTCATTAAGGTAAGAAATATCATTTTTGACAAACCTTAGATTTTAAATTGGATCCTTGAGTAAGGATTATTTGTGAAAACGATTATGTTGATGGAATTATTCACTTGGTAGAATGATTTTGGGGAACGAGATGTATATTAAATTGGTTGTAGCGTGATTGCAAGTTTTCACTAGATTGAAAGGAATAAATATTTGTATGATTGGGATGAAGGTAAATTTGGATATAGTACACATGTGTGAAGGTATTAGAAAGTAGAATTAGCTACAATTGATTAAAGAAAAATTTGGGAAATTTATTCAAGGCTAGAGAAATTTAGTTTAAGTATTATGCCAGTAGAGATAAAAGGTTTCTTGATTTGATAATGGTTAAATTGGTTATCTTGTATCGTATTTCAGGTGGTGGTGATGAGATTGGAAAAGCCTACCGACCATCCTAGTTTGTAGCTTTTATTACGTGGGTGAAAAAACTTATTTTCATAAATGAGTATTTATTATATTTATATTAGATCTCAAAGTTAATTATTTCATATAGTTGGTTTGACAACATGGTTTTCAGAATGAATTTTATAGTAAGCTCTTTTAAAGTTAAATTCAGTTCAGTTAAATCATTTCATTGGTATGTTATATAAGTATTACATATTTTAGCATATCTAAAGTTATTTTTAAAACCACCAAAAAGCACCCAAGTGATTTTACCTTTGTCTACATTTGTGTGAATGTGCTTCCACAGTGTATGACAACATATTATTATTTTACCTACTATGCACTGGTGTAAATGTGTTTCCACAGTGTATATGATCAATTATGGTTATTTTACCCCTTCTGCACTATTGTGAATGTGTTTCCATAGTGTATGACCAGATTATAGCCTTTAGGCAGCTCTACGCGCGTGTGACCAGAATTTCAGAATCATAACCTTTCCATATATATCAAGATTAATCGATATATGAGTATGGTTATTCCGGATACCTTTTTGGTGTGATTTTCAATATTATACAGTTTATCAGATTTCAGAATACAAAATTTGGTTTATGCAGTTTAAAGAATAATGGTTTTTATGATTCCATTATACTTGGCTTTTAAAAGTATTATCATCTTTCATATTGTTTTTTTAAAGTTGTAATAACATATGCATTTCCAAAAAGTTCGCATAAAAATAAAAAATATATTTATTTTCAAAATATCCACTCACTGAATTACAAGCTCATATATTTTGTCACCATTTTTCTTATCAGATAGTAGCTAAGTTGAGCTGCATTGGAGGCTGTCGATCTATTAAGTTGGCTAGCCACATAGTCATTATTTGTATGATTCATCTTGTCAGTTTATATAGTTCGTGTTTTTGGGATTCATGCATCTTTTGTCAGAAAATGTATTCATATCATGGGCACACTGCTTATTTGGTATCTTTTGAATATATTATGCATTTGGAGTTTTCTTGTTTGTATAGAAGTGTAAATTTATTTGCAGTGTACTTTATTTTAACTAATTTGTGTATTTTGAGGGGTTGGTGTACCCTATTTTGAACTATATGTATGTTTTGAGAAATTAATTATTATTCAAGGGGTTTTAGTCCATATTTCAGAGGAAACTCTATTAAAATTCTTTTAAAAATTCTTCACAGCCAAAGCAGGTCAAGACTGCCTTAGTGGTGAGTTCGACAATTAAACTGATATCTACCATCGGCGCACGACATGTGTCGGGTCCGTTAGAGTGATTCAGGATAGGTCATGTCAAAAATGCTTTGGTGAGCATTGTGCAACTGAATGGTGATGGAAACATAAGAAAAATTGTTCGTTGGAGAAGAATAGAACTGTGTCGAGTTAAACAAAAGTGTGCCCGCGAACAAAGCATTATCTTCGGAAGGACATTTATACCAAGAAAAGGTGATCCGTCCACATCATGTGCCGATCTCATGGGTCAATATCAGTTATAGGGAAGAGAGAAATGGAGGACGCAGTGACTATGGAATTACGATTTTTGAAGAATGGTTTAAAAAGTTGTGATTTTTTTGGGATTTACGAAGGCCATGGAGGGTCTCTTGTGGCACGTGCTTGCCAAGAGAAGTTACACGGGTTGCTCTTGGGGATTGTGGGAGTGGAAGGTGGTGAAGAGATTGATTGGAAGAAGGTGATGGTGGAGAGTTTTAAGAAGATGGATGAGGAGGTGAACAAGAATGGGGCGGTGGTGGCGACCACGGGATCGATGGCTGTGGGGGTGGTGGTGGTGGTGGTGGTGGCAAACTGTAGGGATTCAAGGGTTGTGTTTCAGGAGGGGGAGTTGCCGTACAGTTATCTAATGATCATAAGGTACACGGCGTGAACAATAATTTTCAATTTTAATAATTTCGTGCAATAGATATTATTGATGGATTTCGACTAACTATTATTATTTATTTCACAGATTATGAAATGATTTTATGTTATGACTTTTTATTCTTGGAAACAATTATTGATTCCAATGAAGTGGAAATTAGAAAAATTAGGAAATGAATTACCCAGTAATATTGTATGAATTAATTTATGGATAGCAAGTACCATGCTTTTATTCAATAAATTTGAAGTAGCTAAGAGAATTGGTCAAGTAAATTCATGCTGAGTTTACTCTGTTAAAAAGATGAATATTCCATAATAGGGAAATTTCACACGCGATTGCTCAAATTAGCAAAATCGTTATTAGACCTCTAAACTTTAATTTGTCTTAATTGGGTGATTATACTTCAATTTACATTCAAATTTAGCAACACCGTTACGTGTCGTTTCCTAGAGTTGATGAAAATTACTTGCTAAATGTTGACTTGTCAACTTACGACTATGTCCATATCATAAAAGTTTTAAAATAAAGCCTCGTGCTTTATAAATTTTAATCTAGAGACATTGTCATACCTTCTTTGTATCATTTTAATTTCTAGGGTGTCCCCTGGCTGTAACTGAAAATATAAGTAAGTTATGGTGGGTTGTTAACAAAGCAATTGAGATTTTGACGAAAATTTAGATACAGTCGAAAAAAAATTAACCTTCATTCTGCATCAACTTGTCCTCTTCTTGCTTCCATTCTGTGTCACCTTGTCCAAACAAAAATATTGCAAAGTTTTGGTCAGTTAAGCAATTTATTGTACTTCAGTCTCTGGCTCCCTCGAGTCTGTAATTAAAGTTTGCATTGTCTCGTCCAATGATTAAGGATCCAAAACAATATGCAGTGGCCACATTATAGAAGATAGTGCACTTCATCTTGATCTATAAACAAGTGTGAAACATTGTGCTTGTTTTGTTAGATTGGTCACGTTATTTTTGTACCATATTGTATTTAGATTTGTTTGTAATCGACTTTTTTTGCATTGAACAGCCTGATAGACATTATGAGTTGGAGAGAATTGAAGCCTCTGGCGCGAAGGTCATTAACTGGAATGGGCCGTGGGTGTTGGGTGTTCTAGCTACTTCCAGATCTATAGGAATGAAAGAAACATTCGAGAATGAAGATACTATGATAATACCTACATTTCATGCTTCAAATACATAGAAGGACCAAGTCATGCGTGGCTGATTTCTAGATCTACATGTTGAATAATCCCATTTAAAAGTTAAAACGGTAGATGGGAAAACACTTGGCTCCTATTTGGTTTAGATAAAAATTATATTTTTAGTATATTTTGATAAAAATTGATGAAATGTATGGTTGAAAAGTTGATAAAAGTGTCAATTCCATGAAATCTTTGGTTGAAAATGAGTTTAAGGAAAAAATAAAATTTTAGAAATGGGGCCAAAGAGGGGCTTATTTAGATGAGTAATATTATTTAGCTCCACTGGGGTTGCAACCGTAGTGGGATTACATGGCATTTCTCTATTTTGATTGCTTCAAAATGTTCTCTTGCTTGCAATACATTTAATCATCTTTTATCGAAGAATTTATTCATACACATTTTACATAAATGATTGGCAACAAGTCTTAGACTTAGTACTTATACATTGAACCACTTCATTTAAAAGTTCAAGAGGTTAGAAATGACACAAATTATTAGTTAGAAAATGTCATCGAGACATTCCCAAAATTCACATTTTGAGTGAATGTCGGGAATGCATGTTCTTTCTCTTGATATCACTTGTGTGTTTTGAGCTGACTACTAGTGTGACATAGTACCTCAAACCCTTTGTGATATCAGAACCTGAAGTAAGCGTTTTCAATAGAACTTATATGGATGAGTTCCTAATACTGGCAAGTGATGGCTTATGGGGTGTCATTTCAAATGATTTAGCATGCCAAATCACAAAAAGGTGCTTAGATGGCCAGTTGAGAAGAAGATCGCTAGAAAAAATGAACGGTGAAAATGTTGGAGGAGTTTGGTTCAACAAGACAATACACAAAGGTCGTGCTGCAGAAGCAGCAACAATGCTAGCAGAGTTGGCCATGGCTCGAGGTAGTAGGGATAACATTAGCGTTATCGTAGTGGAGTTGAGGAACAAAAAATACACTTCATCTGATCGGATTCTCAATACTTCTAGATAGCATTATTAAGTCGAAAATAGGTGTCCAATTGCGGTTAAGTTTCGATTTCTCCCTTTTGGTAATTCAACTGGCATGAAACCCTATTCATAATAGTTGATCATGACTTATTCTTATCGATGTTACGAGGAAGATTTTTATGTTGAGTTTTCTTCTGCCTTCTATATGATTTTTACTCTAATCATTTAACTATTTGATTATTAGCCTATGATCCCTTGAAAGTTTTATTGGTTGTGGATTGGAGAACAATTTTGGATTTATACGTAAAATAGAGAACGCAGGATTAAAAATGAGTTTTTTAAAAGGGGGGGGGTGTTCAAACGAGTACTAAATATGATTAGCTAGAGTAACAAGTGATTTGTAATTATCAGAGTATGACTGCAAGTCTCTGTACATACAGGATAGAGTTAAAGGTGAAATAAAAAATTGAACTAGCTAATCTCACATAATATTTTTTTTCTCATTTAAGGAAAAATATTATGTAAAAAAATAATTGGTATGGGTTGGCTGGGCTATACTCTAAATCTGCCCAGCGAAAATTTGAATGAAGAATAAAAAAAATATATTGTTTTCAGATATCTCATTTGTTCAAATTCGAAATAAGTGTCTTCGAATGAACGAAAAAACAATTTAAAGAATTAATATTATTGAAATTTTGAGGAAAAGAATTCCTTCTCTATCGAAGTATCCTAAAAAATATAGTCAACTATGATTTTGAAAGTCTCTTTGATTCATTCATTATACAACTTTTTCTTATTTCATGTTAATTTTAAAGAACGTTATTTTGTAATGGGTATGGTAAGACTATCAATCTAATGTGACATAAGTAATTGAATATATTTTTCTTTATAGTTTGTTTGCAAAATACCGGCAGTGAATTTTCTTTATAGATTTTCTCATATCTAATTTATTACTAGATACCACAGAAAGTATTTATTTGTATTTAAATAAAAAAAAATATTCGATCAATTTTTATCAAAATCTATTAAAAATCTTATTTTTATCTAAATCGAATTGGGATAATATATAGTATATTTTATTTGTACTCTTAATTCAATTCGTCCAACGAAAGCAGATTGTATCATTGTGAGGGGGAAAAAGTATATTTTATCGTTTTGATGTTTTGTTGTTCATGTTAAATTTTTGTTTGTTCCTAATTTTTTAAAATCTTTATTTCAAAAAATTTCCTTTTAATCACATATTTTAAGGATTCGTAGCTTTTATCAATTTTACAATCATATATTTCATCATTTTTTATCAAAATTTATTAAAAAATAAAATTTTAACCAAATCAAACAATAATTAAATATTCCCGTCCATGTCTCATCCAATGGCGTATTTTAGTAAGGTAACATTGATGTTGCAACAATTTTTAACAATGTAATTTTCAAAGGATGACTAAAGATGTTAGAATAGTTGGTCACGAGGAGGAACCAGGAACGTAAAGAAATTAAAAGTTAATTCGACCCTGTTTGATTTAAATAAAAATTAAATTTTTAGTAGATTTTGATAAAAAAAATTAGAAAAGTTTTTATTGGACAAACATATTTGTGGTCGATCTTTCATAAAATGTCTACATGACATCCTATAAATAAAAATTATAAAATGATAGTTATGATTTTTTTTTTAAGGTTAAAAATGCATTTTTTTTTAGCACTTATAATGACATGACGTAATTAAAAATTGACATGCCACTAAATGACTACATGAAAAACTTGTACAGGTATGATTGTCAACATGGTTTTAGTTAAGTAGTTTGTGATTGATCATTGATCCTTAACATGCAATCACATATGAATTTACGGTCAGTATTTGAACATCTTTGTCTCATGTCTTAAGCATCTCTCACGTTCACACGAGGTTATTCCTTTGGACTGCATTTTTGGTCAAAACGTGTTGAAATTTGCTCGCCTAAACGTGAGTGGACCTAACATCTGTTGGCCACATCACCAATACAAAAAGCGAGGTCAACAAAAACATCACTCACAAACCCAACAATCACTCCTATCTCTACAACCCATTTTTCTATCAACGAGCAAACTCATCCTTATGGAATTTTGTTAGTTCTCTGGTCCTGGATTGTCTTTTTCCCCTGTTAGAACTAAAGGAGAAAGCGACGGAAAAAAATTGGATGAGAGGGAATGGGGAAAAAGTACCCGAAAATTGCCACTATGAAGATCATTAGACATATATTTTTTTTTTTCTATAAATGAATGACTATTAGAAATATGTGAGGAAATGGTAAACACAATCCTTTATACAAGGAATGTACCTAATCTGCTTGTGATGGATGATAGCCTGTGATTTGGAGTATGGGAAAAAATTGTTCGATGGAATTTCTTAAGTAATTGTTTCTTTAATATTCTTAAACTACAATGATTTGCTTGTCATAATTCACGAGAAATTGTCTATTTAACTTGCCAAGCCATTCCGAGTTTCTTTGATCGCTTGAAATTAAGGCCTGCTAGGCTGCACGAAGGTGATTTCATTTTTTTTTCCCTTCATAATCTCATTGAATCCTTGAAAGGTTGATATTATCTTTTTCAACAGTGCAGTCAGAAAAATTCCATATTTTCCTCAAGAGGTTTTTATACAGATGGAGTTCAAGGCAATCAGAATTAATCTAATTACAAGTTTGGTACACAGCGGTATACATCATTACAAACTTTTTGCTTCTTCTTTAATATTGCCCAAACATGCACTAAATGTTGCTTATTGGCGATGAACTGTCTTAAGTAGATGGGGCTATAGGATTACTTCAAAAAATAGCGACAACCTGCATAGTGCATAAGCGATCTTTACCAATTAGAATCCCCAGGCTCATGGCTAATTTAGATGATTCTAAGTCAATTCGAGAAAATACACTTGGCTATTATGTAGCGATCGAGAATTTTAAATTATTTTTCTTGAAAAACGTGTCGCTAAGTCCTAACCCCGAGTTTTAAAAAATTAAAAGCGTGTTCGCCTAGCCGTTATTAAATAAATTTAAATTTATTGGAATCGAGTACAATTTCGAATATTTTAATTTATTAAATTCCTTATCGTTTTAAGTCCGAAATTAAATACGATATATTATTATTTCGAGTCCGATAATTCGTTAGTCCAAATGTATTCTTTTCAGCCCAATTCTGTAAGTCCATTTAGAAAAATTCTCCGGCCCAAGATTTTGGCCCATTTATCGCCTAGGTTTCTGTGCCCTAGAAAATTTACTGTTCATATACCCCATTTTCCCCCTTCATTTTCACGCAGCCTCCAACAACAGGAAGGGTAAGAAATGTCACCTCCTCCAAATTTTCACTCAATACAGTGAATCTCAGTCACCTTCCTAATTTTGGAAACTCACATTGATGCTAGAACTCCAATTTCTAGCACCAACAACAGGGAGTTTCACACATTTAACCAGTAGAAACCAGAATCCACCAACACCCCTCCACCTCCAGCTCACAACTGATGCTAGAACGCCCATTTCTAGCATCAACAATGTTGGAGATTCATGTGTGATGCTAGAAAACCAATTTCTAGCATCAACACCACCACACGCCATGGTCAGAGACCACCCAAACTGCAGCCATCACCCCACAGTCGAAACCCAGAACCACACCCCCTTAGCTCGAGCAACACCAACACTACCACTGCAGCCACCACAGACTCCACCACACCAACACCCGAGCTACAACCCTCCATTTCCCACGACCCAGCCAATCAAATCAACACCCCAACGCCTATAGTCGAAGCTCAATCGAACCACCACCACGGCCACCTCCTGCAAGCCGCCACATCAACACCACCACCACCTCACTGCAACCCAAAAATCACCTGCCATTCCCGTTTTCGAACACCACCACACCCATACCAAATGGACAGCCCCATTTCGCCCCAAATCAACCCCAAATCAAAATCAAAACCCAGAAATAAGGAAACCCAGAAACTTACCTCTTATCCCGACCCACTTTCCAACAGGTTCGCCGCCGGAAAGTCCAGGAAATCGAACCTCCAAGCCCCGGCTTCTCTCCAACCCGAGCGCCAAAATCACCCCACCACCACCTCACACCACCGGCGCCACCACGCGACGGTTGTGCTGCTACTTCGCGCCGGCAGGATCGGAGGAAGGGGCGAAGCCCCTTCCCATCGCCTCCCCGTCGCCTCCTCTCTCAACACTCGTTTGAACGAGAGAAAGAGAGAGAATTGTGATTTTTGTTATTTTTAATTTTTCGAAAATTACGATTTTAGCCCCTAGATTAGAAGTTAGTCAATTTCAGTCCTAAAGCTTTGGAAGTTTTGTATTTTAAGTCCTAAGTTATTTAAAGAGTTTATTTCAGTTTTTAAGTTTATGTTTTAAAAATGAATCAGTCCACAGGTTCTGGAAAAGTCCATTTCAATCCCTAAATTCGTATTTTCAGTTTTAATAAATTTTCAATTTAGTCCCTATTTTAGAAAAGTTCAATTTCAGCCCTTAAACTTTTATTTTCAGTTTTAATAAATTCCAATTAAGTCCCTAAATTTTATTTTTGTCGTTTTTAATCTTTAAAAATTTCGAAACACTAATTCAAAGTTTATTTTCTATTTTTGGCTAGACGAAACGTAAGGACGATAGAGTTTGAGATTTCTTTCCACTCAACTTTTTACGACTCGTGATACATTGAGGTAGACTCGCCCCCATTAATTAGTTTAAATTGTAATTGCATGTATTATGTGATTTTATGTGATTTATATGCTTTAATGCATAAGATGAGAATCTCTTATTTGTTATGCTTGCCATAACTTATATGCTTAATTGCATGAGAAGAAAGAGAATCTCTTATGAGATAAGATGATGTTATGCATAATTTACGTGCTTAAATGCATGAGACAGACTACCCACACCCTATGATTTTAAAGAGCCTATGATTTTTTCAAGGAAAATAAGCCCATGAAAATATCACTGTATAGATTGCATAATTATGTGTTCAATTATTCTGAAAATTAATTACTAGTGATGAGTCTACTGAGTATTTCTTCGAAATGCTCATTCCGTTATTTTAACAATATTTGCAGATTTTGGAGACGGTCGAATTTGATGGGCAGTGGTGATGTGGTCGAATTGATATAGTTAAATGTTTTCAATTTAGTTTTAAATTCTACTCATTTGAACATTATGAAATTGTCGTTTCCGCTACTTTAAACTTGAGTTTAAAGTTTAATCAGACTTTCCTTAAGTTCATTCGAATGAGATTTGTTACCGTTAAAGTTCACAAATTTTAAATGTGATGTTTTTAAAAGTTAGTTAGTCCGCCAAACTTTTCAGTTAAATTAGGGCAAAAAGACGACGACGTAGCATTCCGGGTCCGCGAAACTCGGGGCGCTACAGCTTGGTATCAGAGCCAGTCTGCCAAATTTTCTGTAGACTGGCAAATTTTCAAAAAAAAAAATATTTCAAGGTGATATTTTACATTATTTAATTCTTATTAATGAGAGTTGCCACTGCCATCACTCAATCAGCCGACTCCAAAGGTAAAGAAGTTTATGAAGTTTAAATGTCATTTTAATTCGGATACTTATTTTGATACTTTATGAGACTTAGAAGAAAGCAAGAAAGAAAGAAAGCGTATTCGAATTAGAAAGAAAGGAAGAAAGACGAGTTTGAGCATAATTTGAAAAGAGTTCTCTTTAAATTTTTACGTCCTCGTAATTTTAACTAGGAGAGATGAATAACCCCGCTTAATTGGACTTTGCATAATTGATTTAGGACATGGCACCCATTCGTAGAAAGACACCCAGTGAAGCAGAACAAGCCATTAGGGATTATGACCGCTTCAGGCCCGAACTTGAGTGGACAATTGCCCAGCATTAGAGCAGTTGAATATCGTTCGTGAGCGGGCCATACAGCATGGCTACGTGACCAATGATCACCGATCGATCCGTCACTTACTCTCTACTTTTCGAAGTGACTATGCGGAGGTAGCTACTAGCATATATGTAGATGCTTTAGTATCTCTGAATGTGGAGATGGAGTATGATACCTTCTGCACGAGACTTGTGGCATATTGGCCCATGTATTTTGAGTACCGCTATGGGTTTGCTCCCGAAGAAGACTCAGAAGAAGAAGAAACTGAGGAAGACGCTGAGCCAGCGCTAGGAGAGATCTCGGACGCTGAATCAGGCGTAACTGAAAGAGAATAGAGAGATAGAAATTAGAGTAGGCTCGACATGTTGCTAAAAAAAAAAAAATGTGTTCGGCATACGTACCTTCCTACCCATGTATTTTCATTAAATGAAGTCGAGTTTGAATGAAATAATATTTGGGTTCCAATTTTCATTTTTAGAAGTTATCTGTTACCATTTACGTTGTTGGTACACTTGATTCAACCTTTATGAACTATATTTTTTAAAATTTTATGAAGGTTATGGCACCACCAACTCAAACCGATATCATCCGGGAATTACTTAACGTGGTACAAGAAATGAGACAAGCTCCACCACAGGTTAACCCCTCGATACCAGTGATAGAACAGTTTCGGAGATACCGCCCACCTACGTTCGATGGTGGAGAAAGTCCACTAGCAGTGGAAGAATGGCTCCAGGCCATTGAAAAGATATTCAGGCACATATCTTGTCCTGAGGATAAGAAAGTAATTTGTGCCGAGTTCATGTTAATTGGAAGAGCTGGTTTCTGGTGGGAATCTGCATCCCGGGCAAGGAGTGAAGAGCAGCTAGCAGCTCTGACTTGGGACAAGTTTAAGACTGAGATCAGGGATAAATTTTTTCCACAAGCCCTCAGAGATCGCAAGGAGTCCGAATTTCTACGTTTGGTACAGGGTGAAATGGACATAACCGAATACGAGAGAAAGTTCGAGGAACTGTCACGCTATGCTCCACATCTGGTGGAGACTGAGTTCAAGAAAGCACGGCGTTTTGAGAGGGGTCTACGCCTTGATATCCGACAGATTGTCAGTTCACATGAACTGCCAACTTACGGAGAAGTTGTGAAGAAGGCTCAAGCAGTAGCCTATGCCGGTGTGAGAGTTGGGAACCAAGGCAACCATAACGAACAAAGGTATCAGGGGAAGAGAAAGTGGCAAGGCCCAAATCGCAATCAAAATCAGAACCGGAATCAAGCACTTACCAAGAAGCTGAATCTAGGACCAACAGGGAGACAGATTACCACTTTCACTCCACCCTGCTCTAAGTGCCAGAGGCCGCATAAAGGAGAGTGCCTTTTTGGAAAGGAGGTCTGTTACAAGTGTGGCCAGCCGGGTCACTTTGCATCGGATTGTCGTGCCCTGTCCGCCCAGGGTTCCAATCAGAAGGAGAACCCAGACCAGAACAGAAAAGAAAAAGCAAGAGTGTTTGCTATGGATGCAGCTGAGGATTCTGACGTGATTGCAGGTATCTATCTATCTCTAGTATTCCTGTATATGTTCTAATAGACTCAGGAGCTACGCATTCATTTATAGCTGAAGCATGTTTAGGAAGACTGAACTTAATAGGAGAAGAAACTGGTAGTACTCTCGAGGTTAGTTTACCGTCAGGAGGAACTATCGATACCAATAAGATAGTCAAAGCAGTACAAATAGATTTTGATGGCCAAGTTTCGAAGGCAGACTTGAATATTATCCGAATGAACGATTTCGATATTATTATGGGTATGGATTGGCTCAGCACCAACCGTGCCGCAATCATGTGCCACGAGAAAGAGGTTATTTTTCACAAAAATGGTGAAAAAGTATTCAGGTTCTACGGGACGAGGATCAAAACACTTCCTCGCCTTATCTCGGCTTTACAAGCGGAGAAGTTATTAGCCAAGGATGATTGTCATGGCTATTTGGTTAGTTTTCAAGACAAATCCGTAGAGGAGATTACTCTGGACTCAGTGCCAGTAGTATGCGAGTACAGTGATGTCTTTCCAGACGATCTACCCGGTATTCCGCCAGATAGGCAAGTGGAATTTTCCATTAACCTGGTACCAGGAGCTGCCCCCGTTTCAAAAGCTCCGCATCGTATGGCGCCGAAAGAGTTGCAAGAACTGAAGGTGCAGTTGGAGGAATTGCTAGAGAAGGGTTTCATCAGGCCAAGTGTATCTCCATGGGGAGCACCTGTTCTATTTGTAAAGAAGAAGGACGAAAGCATGAGGATGTGTGTCGACTACCGAGAACTTAACAAGTTGACGATAAAGAATAAGTACCCCCTCCCCAGGATCGAAGACTTGTTCGATCAGCTGAAAGGTACAGCTATCTTCTCCAAGATTGATTTGAAATCTGGTTACCATCAGTTAAAGGTTTCGCCAAGTGACATACCAAAGACAACGTTCAGGACACGATATGGGCATTATGAGTTCACAGTAATGCCTTTCGGCCTCACGAACGCAACTGCAATATTTATGGACTTGATGAATAGAGTTTTCCATCAGTATCTCGATAAATTCGTTATTGTTTTTATCGATGACATACTGGTCTATTCCAGAAATTCTGCACAACATGAAGAACATTTGAGGACTGTGTTGGAAACACTGAGAGCAGAAAAGTTGTATGCCAAATTCAAGAAATGTGAATTTTGGCTTGAGCGAATAGGTTTCTTAGGTCACATTGTTACAGCTAAAGGCATCGATGTTGATCCTTCTAAGGTTGAAACTGTAATGAATTGGCCAACACCTGCAAATGTTGGAGATGTGAGAAGCTTTCTTGGATTAGCTGGATATTATCGACGATTCATAGAGGGTTTCTCTAAAATAGCAGGTCCTATGACCCAATTGACCAAGAAGGGAGTTAAGTTTCAATGGACAGAACCATGTGAACAAAGCTTTCAGAAACTTAAGGACAGACTTGTCTCAGCACCAGTGTTGACTATACCAGACGGGTCCGATGGTTTCGTTATTTACAGCGATGCCTCCAAACATGGTTTAGGTTCTGTATTGATGCAGAATGGCAAGGTGATCGCATATGCTTCAAGGCAGTTGAAGCCACATGAAAAGAATTACCCGACCCACGATTTAGAGCTCGCAGCTGTCGTGCATGCTCTTAAAATCTGGCGACACTATCTGTATGGGAGTAAAAGTGAAATCTACACCGATCACAAGAGTCTCAAGTATTTCTTCACTCAGAAGGAACTGAACATGAGACAACGACGATGGCTAGAGCTAGTAAAAGATTATGACTGCACTATTCTTTACCACCCGGGTAAAGCAAACAAAGTTGCAGACGCTTTGAGCAGAAAGAACGCTGGACAGTTATCTGCTTTGGGAACAACGCAAGATCAATTGATTCGAGATTTTCAGAATTTAAGAATCGAAGTGCGAGTCCCAACAGTCCAAGGATCTAACAGATTGGCAAATCTGATCGTCAAACCAGACTTGAGAGGTCGGATTGTAGCAGCTCAAGTCGGAGATAAATTCTTGGAAAAGATCAGATCCGAAGTTGGGACTGGCAAGAGAATAGGTTTCGAGATTGTCGTTGATAAAGCGCTTATATTCAGAGGACGTCTTTGTGTGCCGAAAGATGAACATATCCGGAATGAGATTTTGATCGAAGCTCATTCAGCACCCTATACATGCCACCCAGGAGGGACAAAGATGTATCGTGATTTGCGTAATACCTTTTGGTGGAGAAACATGAAAGGTTGCATTGCAAAGTTTGTCTCTCGATGCATGACGTGTCAGCAGGTCAAGGCTCAGCATCAGAGACCATCAGGATTGTTAAATCCTTGGATATACCAGAATGGAAATGGATGAAAATTTCCATGGATTTTGTGACAGGGTTACCAAAATCAGTAAGAGGTCACGACGCTATTTGGGTTATTGTAAACCGACTTACGAAGTCAGCTCATTTCCTACCAATCAGAATGACCCTCAGTATGGATCAATTCGCCCAACTGTATGTTAAAGAGATCGTTCGACTTCATGGGGTACCAGCTTCCATTGTCTCCGATAGAGATCCGAGATTCACTTCGAGATTTTGGAAGAGTTTACATATCGCAATGGGTACTAAATTAAATTTTAGTACAGCTTACCATCCCCAAACAGATGGACAGTCTGAACGCACTATCCAGACACTGGAAGATATGCTTAGAGCTTGTGTACTAGACTTGAGTGGTAATTGGGAGACTCATCTTCCATTAGTGGAGTTTGCCTACAATAACAGTTTTCAGGCAACTATTGGTATGGCTCCATATGAGGCACTATATGGTCGACGTTGTCGATCACCAGTTTATTGGGATGAAGTAGGCGAGAGAAGAATTTTAGGTCCAGAATTGATTGAGAGGACAGTTGAGGCTATTGAGAAAATCAGGCTACGGATCAAAGCCACCCAAGATAGACAGAAAAGTTATGCCGATCGAAGGAGAAAAGACTTGGAGTTTGAGATTGGAGAGAAAGTATTCCTGAAAGTAGCTCCTACGAAAGGTACTATCCGTTTTGACAAGAGAGGGAAGCTAAGACCTCGTTTTATCGGACCATTTGAAATCCTAGAAAAAGTAGGTAACGTGGCTTATCGTTTGGCGTTACCACCCGAGCTCTCAGCCGTACACAATGTTTTTCACATTTCTTTATTGAGGAAATATATCCACGACCCGAGCCATGTGGTAAATTTTCAGACTATTTCGGTTCAGAGGAATCTGTCTTATGAGGAGACGCCTATGTGCATTGTGGAGAGAAAAGTCCATGTCTTAAGAAACAAAGAAGTTCATTTAGTCAAAGTTCAATGGGGTAGACAGGATAGCGATGAAGCTACCTGGGAAAAGGAGGACGGAATTCTGGCTAAGTATCCAGATATTATAGATCAAGTAAGTTTAAATTTCGAGGACGAAATTAATTTAAGGGGGTAAGGTTGTAGCGATCGAGAATTTTAAATTATTTTTCTTGAAAAACGTGTCGCTAAGTCCTAACCCCGAGTTTTAAAAAATAAAAGTGTGTTCGCCTAGCCGTTATTAAATAAATTTAAATTTATTGGAATCGAGTACAATTTCGAATATTTTAATTTATTAAATTCCTTATCGTTTTAAGTTCAAAATTAAATACGATATATTATTATTTCGAGTCCGATAATTCGTTAGTCCAAATGTATTCTTTTCAGCCCAATTCTGTAAGTCCATTTAGAAAAATTCTCCAACCCAAGATTTTGGCCCATTTATCGCCTAGGTTTTTGTGCCCTAGAAAATTTACTGTTCATATACCCTATTTTCACGCAGCCTCCAACAACAGGAAGGGTAAGAAATGTCACCTCCTCCAAATTTTCACTCAATACAGTGAATCTCAGTCACCTTCCTAATTTTGGAAACTCATGTTGATGCTAGAACTCCAATTTCTAGCACCAACAACAGGGAGTTTCACACATTTAACCAGTAGAAACCAGAATCCACCAACACCCCTCCACCTCCAGCTCACAACTGATGCTAAAACGCCCATTTCTAGCATCAACAATGTTGGAGATTCATGTGTGATGCTAGAAAACCAATTTCTAGCATCAACACCACCACACGCCACGGTCAGAGACCACCCAAACTGCAGCCATCACCCCACAGTCGAAACCCAGAACCACACCCCCTTAGCTCGAGCAACACCAACACTACCACTGCAGCCACCACAGACTCCACCACACCAACACCCGAGCTACAACCCTCCATTTCCCACGACCCAGCCAATCAAATCAACACCCCAACGCCTATAGTCGAAGCTCAATCGAACCACCACCACGGCCACCTCCTGCAAGCCGCCACATCAACACCACCACCACCTCACTGCAACCCAAAAATACCTGCCATTCCCGTTTTCGAACACCACCACACCCATACCAAATGGACAGCCCCATTTCGCCCTAAATCAAAATCAAAACCCAGAAATAAGGAAACCCAGAAACTTACCTCTTATCCCGACCCACTTTCCAACCGGTTCGCCGCCGGAAAGTCCAGGAAATCGAACCTCCAAGCCCCGGCTTCTCTCCAACCCGAGCGCCAAAATCACCCCACCACCACCTCCACACCACCGACGCCACCACGCGACGGTGGCGCTGCTACTTCGCGCCGACAGGATCGGAGGAAGGGGCGAAGCCCCTTCCCGTCGCCTCCTCTCTCAACTCTCATTTGAATGAGAGAAAGAGAGAGAATTGTGATTTTTGTTATTTTTTATTTTTCGAAAATTACGATTTTAGCCCCTAGATTAGAAGTTAGTCAATTTCAGTCCTAAAGCTTTGGAAGTTTTGTATTTTAAGTCCTAAGTTATTTAAAGAGTTTATTTCAGTTTTTAAGTTTATGTTTTAAAAATGAATCAGTCCACAGGTTCTGGAAAAGTCCATTTCAGTCCCTAAATTCGTATTTTCAGTTTTAATAAATTTTCAATTTAGTCCCTAATTTAGAAAAGTTCAATTTCCGCCCTTAAACTTTTATTTTCAGTTTTAATAAATTCCAATTAAGTCCCTAAATTTTATTTTTGTCGTTTTTAATCTTTAAAAATTTCGAAACACTAATTCAAAGTTTATTTTCTATTTTTGGCTAGACGAAACGTAAGGACGATAGAGTTTGAGATTTCTTTCCACTCAACTTTTTACGACTCGTGATACATTGAGGTAGACTCGCCCCCATTAATTAGTTTAAATTGTAATTGCATGTATTATGTGATTTTATGTGATTTATATGCTTTAATGCATAAGATGAGAATCTCTTATGAGATAGATTATGTTGTTATGCTTGCCATAACTTATATGCTTAATTGCATGAAAAGAAAGAGAATCTCTTATGAGATAAGATGATGTTATGCATAACTTACGTGCTTAAATGCATGAGACAGACTACCCACACCCTATGATTTTAAAGAGCCTATGATTTTGTCAAAGAAAATAAGCCCATGAGAATATCATTGTATAGATTGCATAATTATGTGTTCAATTATTCTGTAAATTAATTACTGGTGATGAGTCTACTAAGTATTTCTTCGAAATGCTCATTCCGTTATTTTAATAATATTTGCAGATTTTGGAGACGGCCGAGTTTGATGGGCAGTGGTGATGTGGCCGAATTGATATAGTTAAATGTTTTCAATTTAGTTTTAAATTCCACTCATTTGAACATTATGAAATTGTCGTTTCCGCTACTTTAAACTTGAGTTTAAAGTTTAATCAGACTTTCCTTAAGTTCATTCGAATGAGATTTGTTACCGTTAAAGTTCACAAATTTTAAATGTGATGTTTTTAAAAGTTAGTTAGTCCGCCAAACTTTTCAGTTAAATTAGGGCAAAAAGACGACGACGTAGCATTCCGGGTCCGCGAAACTCGGGGCGCTACATATTACCTCTACTTTAGAGTTGAGTTGAAAGTTTTTCCAAAAATAAAAGTTCGGTTCAGAATGGGTCGGGGTTGGAAAAGTTCAGATATGTGTACCTTCCACTTTGGCCAAATTAAAAATAAATAAATAAATAAACTAACTTGGCCCCATTTGAGAATGCTCGAATTGGGTAGGGCTTGTCAGAATGAGTATTAAGCATATCTAGGGATGGAGAGGAAGTATTGCAATTGGATACAAAATGATGTCCAATGATCATTATGTTATTTCTAGTCCATTATTGACAAACAAAGATCTAGTCATGATTTGGTTCATCTACATTTCAATTTTTTTAGTAAGAAATTTCAAACTAAAAACTATTGAGACTTTTTAAACAAAGATGAAGATTAAACTCAAAGAGGAGTTCCTCCGAATTGTGTGATCTAGAGGAGCTGTTAAGTACATTTTTAAAAAAATGCTAAATTCTCATTCAAAATAATGCCGGGTCATGTTCACTAGATGCTATAAGCAAACAAAACTGTTAACATATATAATGTCATTGATGTAATAGAGAGAAAAAAAATGTTTACCGAACCATACAATGCCACTTTTTAGACTTCCTATTACTACCCATCATGGTACTAGTTCATGCTAGGCTATGAACTAAGACGAAAAAGAAACAATAAAGAAGTAATATCTTAGTATAGACTATAATGGGTTAGTTAATAAACATCAACATGCATCTGAAGACCAAAAAAATTAAACTCCTATTTTTCAAGGCAATTCCAAAAATGTAAATAACATAACTAAAAGGGTAATTTACTCTGCAATATTATCAACAATTAGTGGATATTGGTTTGGTTACCGCGCAGCAAGCAAAAGACTGGGGATTCAGTGGTGCCATGTTAAGAGGTGCAAAATCACTACAGAATTATTGTTATCCAACGATGAATCGTTCTTGTCGGCCGACCAAGTGAGACAACAACTTTTAACTGCAGAAGAAGCCATGTGGTTCTTGCTCGAATTTTCTTCTGTGTAGAACTATAAATCAGAAATGGATTGTTCTAATTGGAGTCAGATTTTTGATAGAGACACGAGAAAAATAGATAATGTTAAATATAACAGATGACAGAGTTGAAGATTACAATGGAAAATAAAGTGAAAAATTATTGTAGATTGAGGTATTGAAGATCTTTGAGAGAGAAAAAGACTAATATGGAAAATGATGATTTGGGGCTTAAATTATGGAAATTCCCTAACTCTTAGTTTTTAAAATCTACTAGTTTATATCAGTGTTTTGTAAATTAAAAATAAAAATGTAGAATTTTAGATACAATTAAAGTGGCTAATTAAAACTTAAGAAGAAGGGGACAAACTGGTACGACTGCTGCCATTTTCTATTTTTTTCCCCCATTTTCTTCTCTTTTTTTTTTTTTTATTGTTTTTGTTTCAATAAACTAAAACGAACCAGGAATTTCTTATTAGAAGATTTGTTTTGAGTTACTACTGCTTTGGGTTGAAAATTTATGATGAATTGGGTATAGTTTGAAACGGCCAACGGTTTATGAGGTTAGGAAGGTTGTTGCGCCATCGCTTGTAGAATCGTGAAGCACACAAGAAGAGCAAATCGGTAAGAGAAGAGTGCGATGCTCTGTTACCAAATTGTCACATGATGCAATATAACAATTATAGGAGAAGGGGAAAGGGTAAAAAAAAATAAAAAAATGGAGGGATATAGAAAGGGAAAGAGAATTAGATAAATGGGAAGGAGGGGAAAAGAGAGAATTTAGGGGACGAAAATTAATTTTTATTCATATCAAAATTGTTTGAATTATATCGCATATGACCCATTTATATATGATTTCAAAAATCTTATTCTAAGTAGGAATTTAATTCTAATTATGTTTCCTAAAATAAACATAAAAATTGAAAATTAAATGAAACAATATCTTTTATTATATCAATAAACAAATTTCACGAGCACTTCTAACAATCTGTGGGAGATTTTTCTCTATTGGGTAATTAACATATTACTACATTGTCAACTACATATTAGCATTATTCTGTATTTGATTCTATTAATCAATTTTTTTGGTAAAGCAATTATCAATGGAATATTCTTCTTCTTTTATTTTATTTATTTTTATAATTCTACAGTATTATGTGCATACTCTATATTTCAGAATTGTTACCAAAATACAAAGACCTCACAAGCTAACAAGCTAACAAGCAAGTAGTGTACAATTGACTAGAGTTGTTATTTCATTGGTTTGCGGTCCTATTATTTGTTGAAATTTTTTATTTATTGCTTCAAAAGTCTTTGCTCTTCATTGTCTTTCTCTTGGAAAGACTTGGAGTCAATGCCGGCTATGGGGCCAAAGTGGGGCCAAAGGCTGATCATTATTTATTTATTATTATTATTTTTATTTTTTATAGTTGTAAGATGAGTCTCCTTGTCAAGAAACAATTAATAGGAGGGACGAAATGTGAAGAAAAGAATAGCGACAAGGAAAATCTTTTCACCCATCCGGAAGGATTGTATTTTCCATTCTTTTTATTGGTAGAAAGGATACTCTAATTAAATGAATTTGGAAAAAGTATGACGAATTTAAATCAAGGATAAAAAGATAAGTATTAATGCATGTAAGTCTACTTGGATGTAAAACCAAAGAACTCACAAGTCTGAATGTGGCAAGTGGATGGGGACGGGGACGGGGACGGGGATGATGAAAAAACAGAAATGGCATATTCTGAACTTACGCTTAGCACTAGAGCTTTTTGATTTTAGAAAACATCCCATATTAGTAGTCTTTACATAGTGTGCCTCTTTCATGTATGGAAAGGATACAATGGAGTCAGTGCTGATATATTAATTAAACAAGTGTATTTGTTTTTTCTTATTTCGTACATTACACGTTTTAGAGACAAAATATGATTCTTGGGTTGGAAATAAAAGCTGCCGAAAACATAGTTGCAGTAAATGGAAGGAAAAAATAGCCAGCAAGAAAATAATATTTAGTACTCACCTATTCTTTAAAAATTCAAATCTATTAAAATTTGCCTTGTCACTCCAATTCTGATATGACTGCCAACTCTGTCTGATGAGGTCTTCCTCGTATTCCCGCAATGGAGTTTGTCCCATTTGTATCTGGAACGGGATGAGGAGGCATGGTGAGATTGTCCACATCTCCTTCCAACATTTGAACTACTGCTTTCATGGATGGCCGATCTGTTGGATACCACTGAATGCACCAGAGCCCCACAATAGCTAATTTTTTCAGTATAGTAGCATCATCACTTTCCTCAATTCGGATGTGCAACTCTTCTCCTTGACTTAATTGATTAGAAATCCATTCGGGAAAGTACACTTGGCTAGTGTTTGCTGTAGTATCATTATTCTTCCTCCCTCCAACCATTTCGAGCAATAACATTCCAAAGCTATAAACATCCAATTTATAAGATACCTTACCAAAATTCCTTGATAAAACCTCAGGTGCAATATAGCCCATCGTTCCTCTTGCAGCCGTCATTGACACATAACTCTTTTCCTTGGAACACAACTTGGCTAGACCAAAGTCACAGACCTTTGGGTTGAAGTTGTGGTCTAACAAGATATTGTGGGGCTTGATATCAAAATGAAGGATCTGTTGGTCACAACCCCGGTGAAGATATTCAATTCATTTAGCTATACCTAGAGCAATATATTGGAGCTTCTTCCAACCAAGGGAATTGCTTGTAGGATCAGCTCGGAAAATAAACTTTTCCAATGAATCATTTGGTAGAAATTCATACATGAGAGCTCTTCTAAATCCGTCGGCACAAAAACCTACTAAACGAACCACGTTGACGTGATGGATTTTCCCTATTGTTCCAACTTCGTTGATGAATTCCTCCCCGTTTCCCTTGGAATTGTTGAGGACCTTTACAGCAACATAAATTTCATTGGACAGTTTCCCTTTATATACAGTTCCGTAGCCTCCTTCACCCAATTTTTCGCTGAATTGATTTGTAATCCTTCTGATCTCTGCATAAGAGAATCTGGTGGGCTTTTGAGCTCTGTAATCTTCCAAAAAAAATTCAATCTTCGCCTGATCCTTTTTCTTTATTCTACTTGAGCTATAGACATAGTATAGTGCTACAAATGTTCCCACTGAAAGGAAAACACTTAAGGTGCCACCTGCAGATTACAAAATAAGACCAGTAATTCTAATGATATCCAGCACAAGATAGAAAAGTGTTGATGCAATAAATTATACAATATAAAGGTAAAAATCACCTGTAACCAAATATCTCCTACGTGCACCTGTAAGGAAATAAAGCGAAAATATCATCTCCTTGTGCTATTTAGAACATAATACAAGGCGCAACAACATGAGCAATTTTTTGTTTGAAAGATTTAAAAAATCAAAATAGAAGATGGATTGAGTAGAATTTTGCCTTGAGCTTCGCAGGGGCGGCAACGTTGTTCCATCCATTTCAGTTGAAGATCGTTTTCATCAAGTACATACCTTGGAACAGATGAAATTACATGAATCTTGGTACATGAATCCACAGGATATAAGTCAATGTTATCATCAGAAGTAATGGCAACGACTTCATAGCCGGGGACATTGAGACAAGGAATATATGAGGCAGTTCTATTAGTTGCAGAACAGTTGAAAAGACTGTAGTCGTACAAGTTATCTGTAAGGAAGTGAAACTGAGAGGCTGATAAACTAAGACTCATAAACTTTTGGGCAAGACATCCATCAGGATCATGTAGCTGAATTATTCGAGATGCATAATCAATTTTTGTTACTACTAGCTTAACTGAAGAACTCAGTTCTAGCAGAGTTTCATTTCTCTTGTTGCAATACAGATTGAAACCTGGATTGCCGCAATGTTCTGGCTGTAGCCTGAAAGGTGACCGAATGCTCGGGCCACCTTCAGCGCACCAGGTTGGTGGACAATCATCTAATCCTACTGCAAGCAGTGGAAAGAAACAGAAGAATAACTTGTAGCAGATGAAGATGAACATTTTATTCTTCAGTCTTATCTGTTTTCTGCATCTTCCTCTCTTTTCAATGTGATTCTTATATCTATATCTATATATATATATATATATATATATATATATATATATATAGATATAGATAGATAGATATAGATATAGATATAATTGTTTTGATCAAGTCACTCGAACAAAATTTATTTCAATTAACTGTTGGGAAACAAAAAGCTTTTACTTTATGAAGTTGTCATTCAAATTGCTTCTTTAATAATTACTTAGCAGGAAGTATCGCAGAAACTACCAAAAGGCTACAAATCCCTGTATATCTCAAGTCCATGGAAGGAAGACTTGAGCATTCACACACGATGGAAAAGACTTGAGCATTCACACACTATGGAAGAAAGACTTGAGCATTCACACACGATGGAAAAGACTTGAACATTCACACACGATGGAAAAGACTAGTCTTTCCCCCTGCAGTACGCTGAGCCTTGGACTTTCCCTCGGTAGTTTCTCTCACAAGTCATTGCCCAGTAATCGAAAATTATTTCGAACATTCCTGTTATCTTCAAAATGCTGTGATGATTACACGTATGAAGTAATTTGTGAAAACAATACATGGAATTTTAATCCTTCATCGTAAAATCATTAATAGTTGACCCAATGCAAATTTTGGGAGTTGACCCTAAGTCTTGAAATTTCTGAATTTTTACTAAATGCTCCATTAATACTTCCAGTTGATCAATTGCAATCCAATTAATTTTCAATTGCTATAACCAACTCCAATTGAGCTCAAAATAATTTTTTCACACTAATTATATTTGAGTTGGGATTTTTTAATAATTAACATAATTTACCTAAATTAAGTAAATAACCACTAATTTACGTATAATAGAATAAGAATAGTAAGGCTTGATAAGTGCATTCTGAAGCAGTCGAAGATGAACATTATAATCTGCAAACTCATCTATTTTCTTCACCTTCCTCTCTTTTCGGTCTAAATCTTACATTAGAAATTTTGTTTTGATCAAGTCACTTGAACAAAATTTATTTCAAATAACTGTTGGGAAACGAAAAGCTTTGTGGCCCAAGCATTAATTTCCTTTGTGAAGTTGTAATTTGAATTGACTACTTTAATAATCGATTAGCTTCACCGGAAAAGCAATACTTAGTTGCTGTGACGCTTCAAATTACTTTAATAATACTTCACTAAATACACTATACGAATAATAAACTAAAATGCAAATTCAATGTTAAAGTAGTGAGAAGTCAAAATGGAAGTGGAAAATTTGATGTCAGTCCTAATTATTGCAGAGCATATTAAAAGGAAAATATTAAAAGTGAAATGTTTTGATGCTACACTCGCTATCATCTTTTAGAATGTGGAGGAAAATATTCCCACATGCATTAGTGCTTTCAACACGGTTTTCACGCACGCACGGTTTTCACGGATGCATTTTATTGGAAGGAAGACTTGAGCATTCACACACAAAGTAAGGAAGACTTGAGCATTCACACACGATGGAAAAGACTAGTCTTTCCCTTGCAGTACACTAAGCCTTAGTTTGTGAAGCATAGGTTATCTTTCCCATAGTAGTTTCTATCCACACTCTCACAAGTCATTGCCCAGTAATCAAAAATCATGCTTAGAGAAACCTTCCTCCTTGAATGTTTATCTGTCCTGATCCTACTCCAATTACTTCAAACATCCAGCACAAACTATAATGCCCAATGCAAGCCTTCTGCCTGTGGCAGGATTCCTAATATCAGCTATCCTTTCCGATTAAATGGGGATCCGAAAAGCTGTGGTGATTCCAACTATGAACTAGTTTGTGAAAACAATACAGCCTCACTTTATCTAAATTCCCACAAGTACCATGTGCAAGCCATCGATTACAATAAATTCATTATTCATCTTGTTGATGCTGCCTTGAAAAATGATACTTGCTCCTTTCCTCAGTATTCTCTATTTAGATACAACTTAAATTATAATTATGGTCTCTACAGCTGTAACTCAATGCCTATTACTTTTATGAGCTGCCCATATCCCATAAATTCTTCTTCCTTTTTGGAAATTGGTCATTGTGGCAACAGGGTCTTTGATTCAAATGCTCCTTATTCATCAACCAGAAATAACACGTATGTTAAGGTTGGCAATTTGAAAGCATCGGATGTAGGAGTTATGTGCAATATAGATCTCATAGTGACGACATCGTGGCCATTTAAGGATGTCAATAATCTTTCGCTTTCAGACATCCATAGCTCTCTGCTGTATGGATTTGAGCTTTCATGGTTCGACATCTGCGGTTCTGGTAAGACTTGAAGGGTGCGTTGGCCTGTTTTCTTCTAAATCCTATACTGATACAAGTTTGCCTAGAGAAACAAATGTATATTGGAGGTAAAATAGAGATGTCTATATGCTGTACAAAAAATTATAATATCCCAGTAACAATTAATATTTAAGGTGACACTTGTATTCATCATCCAATATTCCTTCTTCTGATGATTTATTAATGTGTAGAGGTCGTAATATCTCACCATTTATAAAAAACCATATATATTGGTCTTGCAACAATTCACAAATCATACATTTCCGTAGTTAAATGCAATTTGACTTCAACGTCCTTACACTTGAAAAGTTAATTTCTTTAATTTTTTTTCTGACCATGTTTGGTTGTGGACGATGAAGACTACAGTATTTTTCAGGGGATTGGCTACGTAATTTATAGTAAGGATCCTTTCACATTCTCTTTTCTTTATCTCGATTTAGGTTACAGTATTACAATCCTCAAACTGCAAAAATGTTTATAAGAAATTGTCTTGCAATATTTGAAAAAACTTATGCACATTGCAGTGCGTTTCATTTTCACAGAACACAATTGTTACTTCCTAGGTTGTATTATTAAAGCGGATTATGTTGTTCTTTATAAATTAATATAGTAATTATCTTTAATTTCATATTGTAGAATTTGAATGGAAAATAACAAAAACGATCGAGGTATATACACTTTTTAAATTTTGATGTGTATCTTTATTATAAATTGTGAAATCTTTATGCAATGTACACGCACATGCAAATAGACTTATATGAATATTATTCAAATATAAATTTATTTATTTAGTTGTAAGTAAACTTTTTAAGTTTAGTCAAACATGCTCTTAGAGCTAGTTATATTTTTCTTGCATTCCTTCTTATTAGATTAATGGTTAATTTGCAGATGCCTTCATAGTAGTTCACGATTACATCATGGGTAAGCTCTTTCCATTTGTATCTTAAATGCAGAATTTCTAAAATCTTGTGTGGTAAATTACTTGCTTTTTGTATACTTCAAATCAGCAATTTAATGTACGAAGGGTTCAACCATTTCTATGAAAAGTCTAAAACTCAACCACAGTAGAAAAGTTTCATTTCCATAATCTCAGTGCCAACTTTTATGAAAATTTTAAATTAAAAATATTATTTTCGATCCATTTCTATTTTAGGTTCATTTTCATGCATGAATTTCTGTCCCATTTTTTCTTAACTTCAGTCACATTTTTGTACATGCACATGAGAAATAAGGAAGGTTGAGCTAGGTCTAAGAAGTTAAAGTTTGAATTCAAAATTAAATTATTCCTTCCTATCTGGTTTTAAAGGCTATGGGTCAAGTGAACCCCCACTTGGAGAAGCTGACACATTTTTCCAACATAAATGTAAATCTCGTTTGGGATTCATTTGATAGAAACTCATTTTTAACTACATATTTTTTAATAAAATAATTTTACACGTAAATTTAAAAATTTCTTTACTTTTTCCATACATTTTTCAAAAACTCACTATTATCACCACATATAAATGGGGCTCAAACACACTCTAAATGTAAAATAGCTCAGCTTTTTCACGTTCCAGGCAAAGAAAGAATTCCTATTTATGTATATTTAGACTTCAATGACCTTATATTTTAAGTTTCTTTAAATTTTTGTTCTGACGATATTTGGTTGTTACAATGTAGGCAACTATGATTCTTCGTACTATGAATGTAAGGATTCTTTCACACTCTCTCCTCTTTATCTCTATTTAGGTTAAAGAAAGACAGCATTGAAAGACCAAATCCTTGAACTGCTATAATGTTTATAAAGAAATTGTCTTGCAATATTTCAAAAACTTCTGCTTTACATTGCAGCGCATTTAAATTTTCAGAACACATTTTTTTCTTCCTCATAGGTTATATTAAATTCCGGTTGATACTCCTCACATGGGGTGATACCCACAACTCCATGTAAAAAGATGTCATCCAAAATATCAATCATGCTTAAATTATGTTGTTCTTTATATCATAATACAATATTATCTTTAACATAATATTGCGTAATTTGAACGGAAAATAACCAAAATATAGGCACAAAACACTTAATAATTTTAATATGTATCTTTATTATAAATCGTGAATTATGAAATATACACACACATGCAAATAAACATACATGGATATTAGTCTAATGAAAATCAAATGCAATAATGTATAATTAAGTAATATTTATATCTCAAACATGTTTGGATAAGTTAAAAAAAAGTTATTTATTTTGAGAGTAACAGAAAGAAGATAAATGAAATGGTTGAAATTCAACCTTTTTGTCTTAAATTACAAAAAAAAAAAAAAAAAAAAAAAAAAAAAAAATTGAAAATCAAAGAGGGGCAAAAGTAGCCATTTTATATATACTATATTTACTTATTCTATTCTTCGAATCAGCAATTTAAAGTAAAAAGTCAAGCACAATAGAACGAGTTTCATCTCCACAATTCAAGTGCCAACTTTATAAACAAAAATATTATATTCTAACCATTTCTATTACAGGTGCAGTATCATGCATGAATGTATTTCTGCCTCATTTTTCCCTTAACTTCAGTCACTTCTCTTCTGCACGCATATGAGAAGTAAGGAAATTTGAGCAAGGTCTATAGAAGTTGAAGTTTGAATTCAAAATAAAATTATTCCTTCTTATCTGTTTTAAAGGCTATGGGTCAAGTCAACCCACTTGGAGAACCTATAAATGTAAAGAAAGAATTCCTGGAAGTATCTTAATAATTTTCTAATTATTCTTCTCGTTTCTAAATGAACAGCGATCTTTGCATTGAGGATCTTAATTGGATTCCTTTTCATGTTCGGATTACTTATCTATAAACTGAAAAGAAGGCACCTATCGATATTTAATGCAATAGAAGACTTTCTACAAAGTCAGAATAACCTGATGCCCATCAGGTACTCCTATTCAGACATAAAGAAAATGACCAAAGGTTTCCAGGAAAAATTGGGTGAAGGAGGTTATGGTTCTGTTTACAAAGGAAAGCTTCGAAGTGGAAGGGATGTAGCAGTTAAAATACTGGGTAAAAGCAAAGCAAATGGACAAGATTTCATCAATGAAGTTACCACTACTGGAAGAATTCATCATGTCAATATAGTTCGACTTGTTGGTTATTGTGCAGATATGTCCAAGTGGGCTCTTGTATACGACTTCATGCCTAATGGTTCACTTGAGAAGTATCTCTTTTGTCAGCAAGGTGGAACTCACTCATTAACTTGGGAGAAAAAACATGCAATTACACTTGGAGTTGCTCGAGGGATTGAGTATTTGCATCGAGGCTGTGACATGCGAATTCTGCATTTCGATATCAAGCCACACAACATACTTCTCGATGATAACTTCACTCCTAAAATTTCTGACTTCGGGCTAGCCAAATCTTACCCAACTGGAAATAGTATTGTGACTATTACTGCTGCACGAGGTACAATTGGTTATGTAGCTCCTGAATTGATCAACAGAGGCATTGGGGCTGTCTCGTACAAGGCAGATGTTTATAGCTTTGGAATGTTGTTGATGCAAATTATAGGTCTAAAAAGAGACTTGATACAAAATACGGAACTTTCTAGCCAATACTTCCCCGATTGGATATACGATCATTTCAACAAGGGTAAGGATCTTGAAATTGGAGATGCTGAGGAATCAGGCTGTGAAGAAAGCAAGATTACTAGGAAGATGACAATAGTTGCATTATGGTGCATACAGATGAATCCGGTGGATCGTCCTTCAATGAGTAAAGTAATGGAAATGCTTGAAAGTGAAGTTGAGACTCTGCAAATTCCTCCTCAGCCTTGCCAACTACCCCTGCAAGTTGCGCCAGCTGAGGACCAAACATGGGGAACAGATTCGACCGGCTCCATAGCCTTGCTATGCAATGCTTCTAGTTCAGTAAATTTAACTGTTGAGTGATAAATCATTACCCACCAATACTCACATTGATACAATGTCCCTTTTTTTTTCTCTCTCTCTCTCTGTTTAGTTTCTTGCTTTATGGGCATGCAGTTCATTGCTGATTAGTTGGAAACGCTGGCGTGTTGTGTTGTGTTGTTTGGTCGTGTAATGTATAAATTACACAGTTTTATGGAATACTAGTGAAGGCACGTGCGATGCACGTGCATACGTTATTCTCCTTGTGTATATTAGCGTTGAGACTGTATATGTATACTACAATAAATAGATGGAAATAAAGTCGTGAATGACATATAAGTGAAGAAGAAATATTACATTCTTAATATCATTTTCAAGTACTCACACCTATTATTTTACGACATTGATGGTGTGCGAAACGACCAATTGTAGCAAATGTTGCGACGCTTCAAAGTAGGTCGTTTCAAACTAATATTTCAAACTAATATTTCGAGAATTTTGATAACAATCTAACTTTAAACATTCAAGCGAAGTTAAAATATTATATTATTAATATCAAACGAAGTCTAAATGATATAGAAGATTTATCGATTCGATGAACGTACAATCATTTAGAAATTTTTAAAGTTAGCTTGTTATCGAAATTCTCAAAATATTAGTTTGAAGCGACCTACTTTGATAGCCGTAACATTTGCCACGATTGGCCATTTCGCACACATTTGTGAAATGATAGCCATGAATACTTCAAAATAATATTAAGAATGTAATATTTCGATTTCGTTTGATATTTCCTAATGAGCCCGAAAATGAAGAAAAAACATAAATTTTATTAAAAAGATAAGTTACACGTCTTTTTGAACAAGCACGTTTGACGTTCGTTTAACTATTTTTTATATTCATTTAGATCATTCGATATATCTATAATATAGTTCTCGAAATGAATTTTGAGATAATATAGATGATTTATCGATTCGACCATCGTACAATTGTCTAGGAATTTTTAAAGTTAGTTTGTTATCGAAATTCTCGAAATATTAGTTCTACTTTGACGCGCTGTAACATTTGCCACGATTGACCGTTTCGCACACCATCAATATCGTGAAATAATAGACCGTGAGTACTTCAAAATAATATTAAGAATGTAATATTTTGACTTCGTTTGATGTTCCGTAATGAACTTGACAATGAAGACAAAAATATAAGTAATATATTCCAAAAGACGAGTTATACGTCTTTTTTAACACACGCGTTTGACGTCCGTTTAACTATTTTCGATATTCATTTAGATGATTCGATATTTTTTCGATATACTTCTCGAAATGAGTTTCGAGAGAATATAGAAGATTTATGGATTTGGCTAGCGTAGAATCGTCGAAGAATTTGTAAAGTTAGTTTGTTATCGAAATTTTCGAAATATTAGTTTGGAACGACGTACTTTGACGTAACGTAACTTTCGCTACGATTGGCCGTTTCACACACGATTAACGTCGTGAAATATTAGGCCGTGAGTTCTTCAAAATGATATTAAAAATGTAATATTTCGACTTCGTTTCATATTCCGAATTAAGTTTGCAAACGAAGATGAAAACATAAGTTAAAAAAAAAAAAAAAAAAAAAAAAAAAAAAAGAGGAAAGAAAGGATTTTGCATGTCTCGCACTGTGCGAGGCAGTGTCTCGCACAGTGCGAGACTCAATTTTATTTTATTTTTTGTTTAATTTTTTTTTTTAATGACACACATTCTTTTTTTTTTTTTTACAAAAATATCTATTTTTTTTTTGAAGTGAATAGAGAATTTTTTTTTTTTTTTTTTTAAAGTAATATAGACTTTTTTTTTTTTTTTTTTTTAAATAGGATACAGCAAAAAATAAAAAAAAAAACTCAAAACCATGCGACACCGTTTTGGAACGACGTACTTTGACGTAACGTAACTTTCGCTACGATTGGTCGTTTCACACACGATTAACGTCGTGAAATATTAGGCCGTGAGTTCTTCAAAATGATATTAAAAATGTAATATTTCGACTTCGTTTCATATTCCGAATTAAGTTTGCAAACGAAGATGAAAACATAAGTTAAAAAAAAAAAAAAAAGAAAAAAAAAAAAAGAGGAAAGAAAGGATTTTGCATGTCTCGCACTGTGCGAGACATGCCAGTGCACTCGCACTGTGCGAGGCAGTGTCTCGCACAGTGCGAGACTCAATTTTTTTTTTTTTTTGTTTAATTTTTTTTTTTAATGACACACATTCTTTTTTTTTTTTTTTTTTTTTTTACAAAAATATCTATTTTTTTTTTTTGGAGTGTATAGAAAATTTTTTTTTTTTTTTTTTTTAAAGTAATATAGACTTTTTTTTTTTTTTTTTTTAAATAGGATACAGCAAAAAAAAAAAAAAAAACTCAAAACCATGCGACACCGTTTTGGACGATAGTTTCTACAGTAAATTCACCTTTAAATAGGATACAGCAAAAAAAAAAAAAAAAACTCAAAACCATGCGACACCGTTTTGGACGATAGTTTCTACAGTAAATTCACCTCTCACTCTTTTAATATATGTTAGAAATGAAACTCATTTAACAAATACACATCCGCCAAGTGTGCATAATTCCTTACACAGTATTAAGGAATTATGTATATTTGTTAAATATCGTCTACGTATTTAATTCCTGTGTACACTCCGCAAGGTGTATTTGTATTCTGAAATTATGTATACACTCCGCAAGGTGTGTCTAATTCTCCATCTCATTGAGGGCGTGTGTGTGGGTATATGTAATGCATTGTCTATTCTATTTTCCTTAATTTGTTAGTTGTAATTAACATGTAAGAGCATCTCCAAAGAAATCGTTATTTTTAAAAAAGCATACTCTACAATTTAGAAATTACTTATAAATTTAGAGAGTAAAAATTTTTCAATACTTCAATATGCTCTTTATATTTAACACTTAATTTTACTACTCTTAAAAAATATTTATTGTTTTTCCTTATCTTTTGTTTTTCTAACTTCCCTTCAAATTATTATATTTTTTTTCCTCATTTGAAAATTGAAATATTTTAGATGCATTTAATTATAAAGACTTTCTAAATTAAAATGTTAATTTAAAGAGTCTCTTGGAGCATAACTTTAGGAGTTGACTCTTTAAAATATAGAACATTTTATGTTTAAAGAGTTTATTGAAGATACTTTAAATCTTTTAGTCCTTTAAAATATAGAAATCTTGTCCAGTTTTTCTTCAAATTCCAGTGTCATCTGTCCTACATCACAATGGTTTATGAGGTTGGGAAGATTGTTGCATCACCGCTTGTAGAACCATCAAGCACATACAAAGAGCAAGTAGTGTACAATTGACTTGAGTTGTTTTTTCATTGGTCCGCGGTCCTATTATTTGTTGAAATTTTTTATTTATTGCTTCAAAAGTCTTTGCTCTTCATTGTCTTTCTCTTGGAACGACTTGGAGTCAATGCCGGATATGGGGCCAAAGGCCTGATCATTATTTATTTATTTATTTATTATTAATTTTTTTGGTAGTTGTAAGATGAGTCTCTTTGTCAAGAAACAATTAATAGGAGGGACGAAATGTCAAGAAAAGAATAGTGACGAGGAAAATCTTTTCACCCATCTGGAAGGATTGTATTTTCCATTCTTTTAATTGGTAGAAATGATACTCTAATTAAATGAATTTGGAAAAAGTATGATGAATTTAAATCAAGGCTAAAAAGACACGTATTAATGCATGTAAGTCTACTTGGGTGTAAAAGCAAACAACTCACAAGTCTGAATGTGGTAAGTGGACGGGGATGATGAAATAACAGAAATGGCATATTCTGAACTTACGCTTAGTACTAGAGCTTTAGGATTATAGAAAACATCTCATATTAGTAGTCTTTACATAAAGTACCTCTTACATTTATGGAAAGGATACAATGGAGTTAGTGCCCACATATCAATTAAACAAGTGTATTTGTTTTTTCTTATTTCGTACATTACATGTTTTAGAGACCGAATATGATTCTTGGGTTGGAAATAAAAGCTGCCGAAAATATGGTTACAATAAATGGAAGGAAAAATAGTCAGCAAGAAAATATTTAGTACACCCCTATTCTTTAGAAATTCAAATCTACTAAACTTTGTCTTGTCACTCCAATTCTGATATGACTGCCAACTCTGTCTGATGAGGTCTTCCTCGTATTCCCGCAATGGAGTTTGTCCCATTTATATTTGGAACGGGATGAGGAGGCATGGTGATATTGTCCACATCTCCTTCCAACATTTGAACTACTGCTTTCATGGATGGTCGATCTGTTGGATACCACTGAATGCACCAGAGCCCCACAATAGCTAGTTTTTTCAGTATAGTAGCATCATCACTTTCCTCAATTCAGATGTGCAACTCTTCTCCTTGACTTAATTGATTAGAAATCCATTCGGGAAAGTACACTTGGCTAGTGTTTGTTGTAGTATCGTTATTCTTCCTCCCTCCAACCATTTCGAGCAATAACATCCCAAAGCTATAAACATCCGATTTATAAGATACCTTACCAAAATTCCTCGATAAAACCTCAGGTGCAATATAGCCCATCGTTCCTCTTGCAGCCGTCATTGACACAGAACTCTTTTCCTTGGAACACAACTTGGCTAGACCAAAGTCACAGACCTTTGGGTTGAAGTTGTGGTCTAACAAGATATTGTGGGGCTTGATATCAAAATGAAGGATCTGTTGGTCACAACCCTGGTGAAGATATTCAATTCCTTTAGCTATGCCTAGAGCAATATCTTGGAGCTTCTTCCAACCAAGGGAATTGCTCGTAGGACCAGCTCGGAAAATAAACTTTTCCAATGAATCATTTGGTAGAAATTCATACACGAGAGCTCTTCTATATCCGTCGGCACAAAATCCTACTAAACGAACCACGTTGACGTGGTGTATTTTCCCGATTGTTCCAACTTCATTGATGAATTCCTCCCCGTTTCCCTTGGAATTGTTAAGGACCTTTACAGCAACATAAATTTCATTGGACAGCTTCCCTTTATATACAGTTCTGTAGCCTCCTTCACCCATTTTTTCTCTGAATTGATTTGTAATCTTTCTGATCTCTGCATAAGAGAATCTGGCGGACTTTTGAGCTCTGTAGTCTTCCAAAAACTTTTCAATCTTCGCCTGATCCTCTTTCTTTATTCTACTTGAGCTATAGACATAGTATAGTGCTACAAATGTTCCCATTAAAAGGAAAGCACCTATGGTGGCACCTGCAGATTACAAAATAAGGCCAGTAATTCTAATAATATCTAGCACAAGATAGAAAAGTGTTGACGTTGTAAATTATACAATATAAAGGTAAAAATCATATGTAACCAAACGTCTCCTCTGTGTACCTGTAAGGAAATAAAGTGAAAATATCATTTCCTTGTGCTATTTAAAACATAATACAAGGCGCAACAACATGAGCCATTTTTTGTTTGAAAGATTTACAAAATCAAAATAGAAGATGGATCGAGTATATACTACTATGTGCCTTAGGCTTGTTGGTACACTGAGCCTCTCTTGTTGTAGCATCTAAGCTGCAAATTTTGCCTTGAGCTTCGCAGTGGCCACAATTTGGTTCCATCCATTTCAGATAAAGATCATTTTTATAAAGTATATGCCATGGAATAGATGAAATATCACGAATCTTGGTACATGAAATCAAAAAATATGAGTCAATGTAATCATCAGAAGAAGTAATGGCATCGACTTTGTAGCCGGGGACACGGAGACAAGGAATATCATAGTACCTAGCTCTATTAGTTGCAGAACAGTTGAAAAGACTGAAGTTGTACAAGTTGTCTGTACGGAAGTGAAATTGAGAGGCTGATAAATTAAGATTCATAAGCTTTTGGGCAAGACAACCATCAGGATCATGGAGCTGAATTGTTTGATATACATAATCAATTTTTGTTATTACTAGCTTAACTAAAAAGGCAGTTCTAGCACAGTTTCATTGCTCTCGTTGCAATACACATTGAAACCTGGATAACCACAATATTCTGGCTGTAGAAATTTACGCCTGAAAGGAAACCGAAAGGTCGGACCACCTTCAGCGCACTTGGTTGTTGTACAATCATTTAATCCTACTACAAGCAGTGGAAAGAAACAGAAGAATAACTTGTAGCAGATGAAGATGAACATTTTAATGTTCAAAGTCTTATCTATATTCTGCACCTTCCTCTCTTTGCCATGTGATTCTTAAATATAAAAAAAAAAAAAAAAAAATTGTTTTGATCAAGTCAATGGAAGGAAATTTATTTCAATTAACTATTGGAAAACAAAAAGTTTAGTGGTCCCTCCTTTTCCTTTATGAAGTTGTCATTCAAATTGACTGTTTTAATTATTACTTAGCCGGAAGTATCCCAGAAACTACCAAAAGGTTACAAATCTATGGAAGGGAGACTTAAGCATTCGAAGACTCGAGCATTCACACATGATGGAAAAGACCAGTCTTTCCCCTGCAGTACGCTGAGCCTTAGCAGATGTTGGTCTTTCTCTCGGTAGTTTCTCTTAGAAGTATTTGCCCAGTAATCAAAAATTATTTGGAACATTCCAGTTATCTTCAAAACGTTGTGATGATTACAGCTATGAAGTTGTTTGTGAAAACAATACATTGAATTTTAATCCTTCATCATAAAATCATTAATAGTTAATCCAATGCAAATTTTGGAATTTTTCAATTTTGTCCCTAATCTTTCTAAATGTTGAATTTATTTCTTAAAATTTATGAATTTGTACTAAATGCTCCATTAATACTTCCGATTGATCAATTGCAATCCAATTAATTTTCAATTGCTAGAATCAACTCCAATTGAGCTCCAAATAATTTTTTCACAATAATTATATTTGAGTTGGGATTTTTTAATAATGAACATAATTTACCTAAATTAAGTAAATAATCACCCAATTTACATATAATAGAATAAGAATAGGAATGCTTCATAAGTGCATTCCGAAGCAGATGAAGATGAACATTATAATCTCCTAAGTCATCTATTTTTTTTCACCTTCCTAGTCTGAATCTTACATTAGAAATTTTTTTTTTGACCAAGTAACTTGAACATAATTTATTTCAAGTAACTATTAGGAAACGAAAAGCTTCGTGGCCCTAGCTTTTCCTTTGTGAAATTGTAATTTGAATTGACTACTTTAATAATTGATTCGCTGGAAGTTTCACAGAAACTAAGTATTACTTTTGAAAATACCACCAGAAGGTTGATTAAGACATAGCTCCATTGTCTCTTTCTGATGGTTACAAATCCCAGTTGCCAAGCTTGACTATATCTCATGTCCAAGGAAGGAAGACTTGAGCATTCACATACAATGGAAAAGACTAGTCTTTCCCTTGCAATACGTTGAGCCTTAGTTTGTGAAGCATAGGTTAGTCTTTCCCTTAGTAGTTTCTATCCACACTCTCACAAACATTGTCCAGTAATCGAAAATCATGCTTAGAGAAACCTTCCTCCTTGAATGTTTATCTGTCCTGATCCTACTCCAATTACTTCAAACATCCAGCACAAACTATAATGCCCAATGCAACCCTTCTGCTTGTGGCAGGATTCCTGATATCAGATATCCTTTCCGATTGAAAGGGGATCCAGAAAGCTGTGGTGATTCCAGCTATGAACTAGTTTGTGAAAACAATACAGCCTCACTTTATCTAAATTCCCACAAGTACCATGTGCAAGCCATCGATTACAATAAATTCACTATTCATCTTGTTTATGCTGCCTTAAAAAATGATACTTGTTCCTTTCCTCAGTATTCTCTATTTGAATACCACTTCAATAATGTTTATCCTTATAGTGTCTACCGCTTGAAATCACCCAGATCATATAAGTTGCATAAAATAAGTTGGCCTATTACTTTTATTAGCTGCCCATATCCCATAAATTCTTCTTTCTTTTTGGAAACTGCTCATTGTAGCAACAGGGTCTTTGATTCAAATGCTTCTCATTCATCAACCAGAAATAGCACGTATGTTAGGGTTGGCAATTTGAAATTATCAGATGTAGGAGATATGTGCAGTATAGATCTCATAGTGATGACATCGTGGCCATCTAAGGATGTCAATAATCTTTCTCTTTCAGACATCCACAGCTCTCTGCTATATGGATTTGAGCTTTCATGGTTCGCTGTGAATATTAGCCAGTGCAAAAAGGAAAACGGGTGCTTTGTTGATGTTAATTACGAGGGGGGGACTCTCTACGTATACATTCCTGGTAAGACTTGAAGGGTGCGTTGGCCTGTTTTCTTCTAAATCCTATACTGATACAAGTTTGCCTAGAGAAACAAATGTATATAGGAGGTAAAATAGAGATGTCTAAATGCTATACTTATAAATGTATATGATGAAATTAGATTGTCTTAATCATCAAGGAAAAACAATTTAATATATTCACTATAAAAATCATTAGTATACAGGCGGTAAAACAGAGATGTCTAAATGCTGTACAAAATTTTATTGATATCCCAGTAACAATTTATAATTAAGATGGCACTTGTATAGATCGTCCAATATTAATGCGTAGAGGTCATAATAACTCACCAGATATAAATAACCTATATTTTTCCTAGTTATGTATATTTAGATTTTAAGCTTCTTTAAATTTTTGTTCTGACGATATTTGGTTGTTACAATATTGTAGGTGGTTGGACTCGGTATGATGATCTTAAATGTAAGGATACTTTCACACACTCTCCTCTTTATCTCTATTTAGGTTACAGAAAGACAGCATTGAAGGACCAAATCCTTGAACTGCCAAAATGTTTATAAAGAAATTGTCTTGCAATATTTGAAAAAATTCTGCTTCACATTGCAGCGCATTTGAATTTTCAGAACACTTCCTCATAGATTATGTATCCACTTCTGCTTGTATGGTAAGACTTGAAGGGTGCGTTGGCTTTGTTTTCTTCTAAATCCTATACAGATACAAGTTTGCCTAGAGAAACAAATGTATATAGGGCAGTAACCGATGTACAAAAAATTATAATAGCCCAGTAACAATTAACAAATCAAATCATTCACTAATTAACAATTAATAAGTTAAAGGGCCCTATTCTTATAAATGTATATGATAAAATTAGATTGTCTTGGGCAGCAAGAAACTAGTAATACACTTGACTTTCTTAATCATCAAGCAAAAACCATTTAATATATTCACTATAAAAATCATTAGTATACAGGCGGTAAAACAGAGATGTCTAAATGCTGTACAAAATTTTATTAATATCCCAGTGACAATTTATAATTAAGATGGCACTTGTATATATCATCCAATATTAATGCGTAGAGGTCGTAATAACTCACCAGACATATATAACCTATATATTTTTCCTAGTTATGTATATTTAGATTTTAAGTTTCTTTAAATTTTTGTTCTGACGATATTTGGTTGTTACAATGTAGATGACTATCGTTGGGCTTGGTACGATGAGCTTAAATGTAAGGATACTTTCACACTCTCTCCTCTTTATCTCTATTTAGGTTACAGAAAGACAGCATTGAAGGACCAAATCCTTGAACTGCTAAAATGTTTATAAATAAATTGTCTTGCAATATTTGAAAAAATTCTGCTTCACATTGCAGCGCATTTGAATTTTCAGAACATGTTTTTTTCTTCCTCATAGATTATATTAAATTAGCAGATTATGTTGTTCTTTATACCACAATACAATATTATCTTTAACTTAATATTGTGTAATTTGAATGGAAAGTAACCAAAACATTATTATGTAATTATCTTTTATTTCATATTGGAGAATTTGAATGGATTAATGGTTAACTTGCAGGGGCCTTCGAAGTAGTTCTCCTCCTCATCGTGGGTAAGCTCTTTCCATTTTATACTGTGATCTCATTTGACATTACAATATAGAAATTTGTATCTTAAATGCAGAATTTCTAAAATCTTGTGTGGTAAATTACTTGCTTTTTGTATACTTCAAATCAGCATTTTTATGTACAAAGGGTCTAAAACTCAACCACAGTAGAAAGAGTTTCATTTCCACAATCTCAGTGCCAACTTTTATGAAACTTTAAAATCAAAAATATTATTTTTGAACCATTTCAATTTTAGGTTCATTTTCATGCATGAATTTCTGTCCCATTTTTTCTTAACTTCAGTCACATTTTTCTACATGCATATGAGAAGTAAGGAAGGTCGAGCCAAGTTAAAGTGGGCCTATAAAAACAAAGTCTATGGGTGGAGTCAACCCCCATAGCCTTTACTTTTTAAATTAAATTAAAGTTTGAATAAAGAAGTTAAAGTTTGAATTCTAAATTAAATCATTCCTTCCTGGTTTTAAAGGCTATATGGGTCGAGTCAACCCTGACACACTTTTCCAACATATATATAAACCTTGTTTGAGATTCATTTTATAAAAACTTTTTTTTAATTACACATTTTTTAAATAAAATAATTTTACACGTAAATCTAAAAAATATTTCTACATTTTACCACACATTTCTCAAAAAATCACTATTATAAAAAAATTTCTACGTATAAATGGGGCTCAAACAACCCTAAATATAAAATAGCTCAGCTTTTTCATGTGTCAGGCAAAGAAAGAATTCCTGGAAGTATCATGTCTTTGCAAAATATTTTTCTCATTATTCTTCTCGTTTCTAAATGAACAGCGATCAACCTTGCATTGAAGATCTTAATTGGAATCCCTTTCGTGTTCGGATTACTAATCTGTAAATGGAGAAGAAGACACTTATCAATGTTCAATGCAATAGAAGACTTTCTACGCAGTCAGAATAACCTGATGCCCATCAGTTACTCCTATTCGGACATAAAGAAAATGACCAAAGGTTTCCGGGAAAAATTGGGTGAAGGAGGTTATGGTTCAGTTTACAAAGGAAAGCTTCGAAGTGGAAGGGATGTAGCAGTGAAAATACTGGGCAAAAATAAATCAAATGGACAAGATTTCATCAACGAAGTTACCACTACTGGAAGAATTCATCATGTCAATATAGTTCGGCTTGTTGGTTATTGTGCAACTATGTCCAAGTGTGCTCTTGTATATGACTTCATGCCTAATGGTTCACTTGAGAAGTACCTCTCTTGTCAGCAAGGTGGAACTCACTCATTAACTTGGGAGAAAAAACATGCGATTACACTTGGAGTTGCTCGAGGGATTGAGTATTTGCATCGAGGCTGTGACATGCGAATTCTGCATTTCGATATCAAGCCACACAACATACTTCTCGATGATAACTTCACTTCTAAAATTTCTGATTTCGGGCTAGCCAAATCTTACCCGACTGGAAATAGTATTGTGACTATTACTGCTGCACGAGGTACAATTGGTTATGTAGCTCCTGAATTGATCAACAGAGGCATTGGGGCTGTCTCGTACAAGGCAGATGTTTATAGCTTCGGAATGTTGTTGATCGAAATGTTAGGTCTAAAGAGAGACTTGATACAAAATACGGAAATTTCTAGCCAATACTTCCCCGATTGGATATATGATCGTTTCAACAAGGGTAAGGATCTTGAAATTGGAGATGCTGAGGAATCAGGCTGTGAAGAAAGCAAGATTACTAGGAAGATGACAATAGTTGCATTATGGTGCATACAGATGAATCCGGTGGATCGTCCTTCAATGAGTAAAGTAATGGAAATGCTTGAAAGTGAAGTTGAGACTCTGCAAATTCCTCCTCAGCCTTGCCAACCACCCCTGCAAGTTGCGCTAGCTGAGGACCAAACATGGGGAACAGATTCGACCGACTCCATAGCCTTGCTATGCAATGCTTCTAGTTCAGTAACTTTAACTGTTGAGTGATAAATCATTACCCACCAATACTCACATTGATACAATGTCCCTTTTTTTTTTCTCTCTCTCTCTCTGTTTAGTTTCTTGCTTTATGGTCATGCAATTCATTGCTGATTAGTTGGAAACGCTGGTGTGCTGTGTTGTGTTGTTTGGTCATGTGTAATGTATAAATTACACAGTTTTAAGGAAGAAATGAAACTCATTTAACAAATGCACATCCACCAAGTGTGCATAATTCCTTACACAGTATTAAGGAATTATGTATATTTGTTAATTATCATCTACGTATGTAATTTCTGTATAGCTAGCTCCAATTTAATCGATGTGTATTTGTATTCTGAAATTATGTATACACTCTGCAAGGTTATAGCTAGCTACATTAGATTTGTGAATCTTAAATTAAGTCTTAAAGGTAATCAATAGATAAAATTGTTATACCCTAATATCTTATTCCATATTTGAATCCCAAATCGATTTCTATATGCATATTACTATTTTTAATTAATTAGATATAGTTAGAAAAATAATCATAACAGTCATATTTGTTTTCATTCGTCAAATAGAAGTTAGAGTTAAATTATAGTTCTCATGGGAACGATAATTTTGTTATAAAATAGAGAAGAAAAAGAAGGGAGAATTAGAGTCAATACCTTGTGTGTATTTTATTAATGACAAAGCCCTATATTTATAGGTAAGAATCAGGGATACAATGGTAATAATTTCTAGGGCTGCAGGGGTACAATTGTCATTCACTACAAACCCTAATAAACTTTCCTTTTACAACACTCTCCCTTGAATGACACATTACAAAATATTTGCCTCGTTAAAACCTTGTTTGATAAAAATCCAATGGGACAAAAAAATCAAACGAAGGAAAAAGAGTACAGTTATTTTGGAGTATTAAAAATAAATGCTGCCTCATTAAAACCTTGCTAGGAAAATTCAGTGGGATAAAACCTATGCGAAGGAAAAAGAGTACAGCTACTCTCCCTGATGTTAATCACTAAAAATCTTTGAGTCGGCGCATTCCAATCTAATTTCTTGAATGTAGATGTTGGGAATGCTTTTGTGAATAAGCCGGTCACATTGTCACTTGAGCGAATTTGTTGAACATCGATATCGCTATTCTTCAGAAACTCATGTGTATGAAAGAATTTAGAAGAAATATGCTCCATCATGTCACCTTTGATATAGTCTCCTTTGAGTTATGCAATACAAGATGCATTGTCTTCATATAAATTTGTTGAACTATCTTTTGTTGAACTTAACTCGCATGATTCTTGGATATGATGGGTCATGTTCCTCAACCATACACATTCTTGTCCTGCTTCATGGATTGCAATAATTTCAGAGTGATTTGAGGATGTTGCGGTCAAGGATTGCTTCACAGATTTCTATGATATAGCTGTTCATCCACGTGTAAACACATATCCTGTTTGTGATTTTACTTTATGTGGGTTAGAGAGATAACTTACATCTGCATATCCCACTAAAGCAGATCCCGACTTTTGAGAGTACAATAATCTCAAATTAATCGTACCCTTTAGGTAACGAAAAATATGTTTAACACCATTCCAATGTCTTTTAGTTGATGTAAAGCTATATCTTGTAAGGAGATTTACAGAAAAATTTATGTCGGGTCGAGTGCAGTTTGCAAGATAAGTTAATGCTCCAATTGTACTAAGATATGGTACTTCAGGACCAATAATTTTTTTTCCATCTTCAAGTGGACGAAATGTCATTTTTCACGTCAAGTGATCGAACAACCATAGGTGATGCCAATGGATGTGCATTATTCATATAAAACTGTTTTAAGACTTTTTCTGTATATGTAGATTGATGAACAAACAATCCTTCTAGGAAATGTTCAATCTACAACCCGAGACAAAATTTGATTTTTTCCAAATCATTCATATCAAATTCATTTTTAAAATAATTAGCAATTTTGTTAAACTCTTCAGGAGTTCCAATTAAGTTTACATCATCAACATAAACTGTCACAATTGCAAATCCAATGTTTGTTTTCTTTATGAAAACACATGGGCAGATATCGTTATTCCTTCAACAAATATTCGCTAAGGTGACTCTATCGCATGCTTCCGGATTGTTTCAATCCATATAATGATCTTTGCAATTTAATTGAGAACATGGTTCTCGGACATGCATCATTTGAGTTATGCTTCAGGCATATTAAATATTTTCAAAGATAACATTAATAGTCATGACATATGAGTTGACTATCACGTATTTCTAATTTCATGTATCGTCAAGATATAGACTCGTGATTTCATTCACGATGATCTTTGAGAAAATCACATTGTTGTGAGTCATACTTTATACATCACGACTTTATTTTTTCTCATTTTCTTTTTGCATAAATATATATCTTTAGATTTTTGGACTACAGGTCCAAAAATATCATGTTTCTTTAGTAAATTCAATTTAGTATTGCGTCTTTTTTATTTGGTCAAATATTACTTCAATCGATATATTTTTGACGCATATATTTTGATTCCTCGCGATTCATATATGATGTAGCACATCATGTACAAAATTGTTGTCGACAACTTTTCTTTTTCGATTCTATTTCTTACTCTATAACGACATAACTTATTGAGATATCTCAAATTTCAATATATCAGGTACCTGAACCTCTTCAGGTGTTTTATAATTTATTATGTCTAAATACTCATTAAAAGTGTATGTCTCCTTAATGAGACCATCTTTGCTAATTGCTCCATTTTCGTTTTAAGATTTTGTTTGTATTAGAATCGAACACATCACGCTTCAGGCGTGCCATAGATATATCAAATATAATTATATCAAATTGTCCTCTTACGACATCAATTCGTATTGGAGCACTTTGATCCTTTTGATCAGTAAATGCTTCGAAACAAATTATCTTTCGAACTTCTGGTTCGAGTGATCTTTTGCGAGAATTTAGATAATTATGCATTTGTAGATTATTTTCAACTTCTTAATTCCTCCCCCTAATGCTGAAAGAATTGTTCAGTCAATTTGACAATAATTTTTTTCAGCATTATAAAATATCACCTATTTGAGATAAGGGTTCAAACTATGCATTTATTCTCAACATTCTTTATTTTTCATCTCAGTGCATTGTGATGGGTTGATTTTGCGTATACTGCACTATCAAAATAATTAGATGAAAAATTAGGCTCTGACCATAAGCCAATTGTAATAGGGAGAACTATGATGTTGACAATGATGCGTAATAGAATTACCCAAACAAAAAGGGGAAAACACTTTGTTCTCAATTAAATTAATTGGAGGCATTTAACAAACAATAGTGTTAAATAACTTATCGACATCTCAACTAACACTTATTCAAATGAGATTTATGCCCACTAGCATTAATAAGACACAGTCTTGATTATATAATTTGAAAATTATGCTCATAACTTGAGCAATAATTTCGCAAACTTCAGGTTGCGAACACCATGCAATCATCTAATATTTGTATCAAATCTATTAGATACAAATAATATTTAGATGGTCAACGTGGTGGGTGACGGGGCCCCATATATCACCCTTATTAATTTTCAAAATATAGTGAATTGAATCCTATTTTAGCTAGTGACGTTTAATGATCAATTGTCGATAAAGAGAACAAATGATATATATGAATTCATTGGATTGAAGAATCTTCTGGTTCTTCATTGAATATCCATTTGAATTTTAAATTTCGCATCATTATTGATCCAGCGATGGTCCAACTGGTCATGCCAATCAAATTGAACTTCTGATTCAATATAAGGTATATTTCAATTATTTAATTTCGAAGAATATGAATAAACATTATATAGTCATATATCATTCAAGTAGTCAAACTAATCAATGTTCTCGTGACATTAGTTATATGCTTTCCTTCAGAGATAAACACGAATTCAAAATGATATATTTTTCGAAAATGTGATACTTCGAGAACACATTACTTTTAATTATAAATTTTTCAAGAGTAATAGATCAATATTCTTCCGGAATATTGGGATCATGGGATCATAGTATCATACTCTTCAAGGACAACAACATATTATTATTTGAAATAATAAATTGGATAAAAATTTACTCTTCGAGAGTAAAAATAGAATTTTTTAATTATGCTATTTGAGAGCAAATAAAATATAACTAGAACATCAATATATAAATCCTAATGTAGAAGAATGGATACGTAAAGAAATTGAATAATTTAATTTGTGATTTCACATAGAAATCAATTAATATTCTTCTGGAATATTGAAATTGTAATATCATGCTCTTCTGGAGCAAATAATATTATTTTAGAATATCAATATAATGTTGTGCTACTTCATGAGCAACAAAATATTTGTAATATACAAATCTATAAATAACATTCTTCTGGACTATTGAATCAGAGTGTTTTACTCTTCAGGAGCAATAACGTATTATTGTTTGAAATAATAAATTGTATAAGAATTTACTCTTCGGGAGTAAAGAGATAATTTTTAATTATCATATTTGATAGTAAGTAAAATATTATTAAAACATAAATAATAGTGTGCTACTTCAGGAGCAACGAATTATTATTTAGAAAATACTAACTCTTCAGGAGTCGTGTATTATTTGTAGAGATGAGCTTCTTCAGGAGCAATAACATTATATTCATTTATGATATCGATCTAGAAAATTTCTCAAATCATGAAATAATCTAGATCTCATAGAATTCGCTATTCTAGCGCAAGTAATATTCTCCTAGAATATTAACATAATATGAAATTTAATATGCATAAATTTTGGATTCTTCAAGAATGACAAAATATTCTTTATGGACATTAATAAGTATAGATATGCGCTTTATTTGGATAACATAATAATATGAATAGAATATAAAGTCTACTAGCCACATAGATATGGAGAAAGAAAAAAAATTAAACCTGGTATGTGGTATGACACGTGAAACGAATGATGACGTTGATTTATCACAGACGATGACTCTGATTTCTTCTCATCAATTTATCAATGATTATCGGTGCATAGCCATGGAATTGACATTCCATTGATTTAAGTTGTTGCCTCTGGTTGTTGAGGACAAATCTATACTAGATAACCATTTTTTTTTTTAAGTCAATATTAACATAAGTTACGTGTTTTCCTTCAGGGATAAACACTAATAGTATTTTATTATTGCTTCTTCAAGAGCAATATGTTAATATTCTTCTAGAATATTTGAAATTATAATTTATACTCTTCAGGAGCAAGTAATATTCTTCAAAAATATTAATTATAATATTGTGTTACTTCAAGAGCAACAACATGATAGAATATTAATTTAAAATTTAAAATAGAACATCACAAATATTTAATCAAGAATATTAATTACCATACAAACAAAAAATGATGTAAAAATTATTTACCAAATAGATAGGATATGAATTTATATTTAAAATTTAATTACCAAACATGTATTAGGAAATAAAATCTTCATATATAGAAGTTAACAAAATTGACAAAATTTTATTGGATAAATCTTTTACCAACATGTATTAATATTGAATTCGTACTACCATTAGGTTAATCTAAGTTGTATTATTTTTGGATATGGTTCTAATTAACGAACTACTTTTAGTTAACTCACGAAGGGGTCTGTTCGTAAATCTAATCAAGTTATAAGCAAATCCTCCAAGTGCGGTCCCAATAAGTGGGCCAAATATATAAACCCATAGTCCTTTATAAGTATGCTTCGCAATAGCTGCACATGAATTTCATAAAGAAATTATTATTATTGCTATTATTTAATAGCATTAGCACGTGAATTGGCTAATATTAAGGAAACATGAATTAATTGCAGTAAGGAACATGAAATAATTACAGAAAAAGTGAATGACATGAACATGTAGAATTCAATAGAAACAATCATATTGATAGATGAACAACCAGAAAAAATTAAGCCCATTTAATCGGCTGGTTGTTGGAATTTACTTTATAAAAAAATTCATATTGATAGATGAACAAGAGTAATAAACATGTAATCGACATGTATAATTCACATGTAACCAAATTAATTTTGGTACACATGATGAATGATTATACTTTAAAAAAAAAAATTACTACCTTCACTAGATTTAAAAATTAAGCGTTCGTGCTGATAACGTGTTATAAAATAGAGAAGAAGAAGAAGGGAGAATTAGAGTCAATACCTTGTGTGTATTTTATGAATGACAAAGCCCTATATTTATAGGTAAGAATCAGGGATACAATGGTAATAATTTCTAGGGCTGCAGGGGTACAATTGTCATTCACTACAAACCCTAATAAACTTTCCTTTTACAACAAATTCGGAGTTAACGGTCTATTATATTACTTGCTACGATATCATACACTTGTTATAGAAAAACAGAACAACGATTTTTAGAATAGTGCTTTGAAGTGTAGTAGATATCCTCGTTTTCCTTTTCTAAACTCTCATAATTCTGAGTAAGATCCATTTGCAATTTTGCATCCGAAACTTACTTTCTGCGGAATTCTATTTCGAAATAGAGGTTTTCAATTTCCCGTTTCAACATTTCTTCATCATCATCATTTCTTTGCTTGTTTAATAGGGATAAATTTAGAGTAGAATAAATATTTTAAAAAATGGTGCAAATATGTAGCATTTAAATAAATGAATTTAATAAAGCTAATATTGGAATCTAACCCGAATTAATATAGCCCTTGTGTGAGATAGCTTATTTCTAGATTTTTATTGGTTTTTCGACAATTATACAGTGTAATAATTAGAAAGCCCCATATGTGGAATAGCTCATACCAGCCGCAATGGTTGAAAAATAAAAAATGAATCATCTATCTTTTTATATTTGAATATGAAGAAGAATGAATTCAATGTCAAAGGGGCACTTAGGTCATTCTATTGTCCACTTTAATTGTTGGATACTAGGGTATTTAATAATTTTGATGTTCACTGTATAACTATAAAAAAAAAAAAAAAATCGCTATAAATTGAAGAATAAGAGATTATATATAGGCATAATATTTTTCAAAAAAATCTAAAATTTTAATAGAAATAAATTTAAAGTAGAATAAAAATATAATAATAGTATAGAATAATATAATAATGTTATTTATCATTACGATGATGGAATATCGATGATCTGATAATCTATGTAAAATAATGAGATTGAGCAATTCAATTTTCATGAGAGAGGGGGAGGAGACGTGGTCTCGAGAGAAAGAAATGTAAGGATGATGAATTGCTACATCATCAATATTTCATCATCATAATAATAAATATCATTACTCATAAAAATAGTTGCTCATATTATCAGTGTTCTAAAAGGCGATGTCAAGTTTATGGGCTACGCGAGTTTAGGCGACACATGAGCGTAAAAAAGTATTTTCTTATTTTAATATTATTTAAATTTTTAATCAATGAAAAAATTATTTAATAATTAAAAATAATACCCACCAAACTTCTAAAATAGATTTATAGAAACTTTATACATTTTTTCAAAGTTTCCAACAAAAGAACAAGTTTCAAATATAAATACTAAATAGTACATAGATAGGAATTTTTTGGAGTTTTCCTTTGTTCAATATTTCAAGTGGTTGTTTTAAATCTAGGACAAACAAAGTGTAAAAATCAACTTCAAATAATTTTAAAAAATTTACAAAAAAAAATAATAATAATAATAAGACAAAGCACGCATAATCACGCCTAGGCAAGCATTAGCGATCAACGATTACTATTGACCGCTAAATAAGGCATCAAGTCAAGTGGCTTGGCATTTTCGCCGCATACCGCGTCTAGGTGACCCATTGGCGTCATCTAGATGCGCTTTTTAGACCAGTGCCTATGACATCAATATAACGTGGAATGATAAAGTAAAAAATCTCTATTAAAACAACAATTTGAAAAACAATCAGCACCTAACACATCGTACGAATTGAAAGTACACGCATATTCAAACACGTGTTCTACACACCCTCAACTATCAAATTAGTCAAACATTGTGGTCCACATACAAGAACGAGACACCACGTAACTACTTTCTAGAAATTATAATCGAAGTCAGTCACGACTTTTCACCCCCACTTACCCAACAAATCCCACATCCCCATGCCACGTGCTTTCATTTTAATCTCAGTCAACAACGTGTGTCAGATTAATGTCCCAACAGTATTAGTGGGGGCTCGATTGACGACGTCGCAAATACCTGCCCACCACGTAGTAATAATCGAAACGAATTTGAATGAACGACTGCGATTCATCTTCATGGTTTTATGCAGTAATTCTATAGTATTCGTATCTCTTACCTTGTTCAGTTTGTTTCTATCTTTTACGAACCCAGTTATTAAGAGCTTTCAAAGATTTTCGATTTGTATCTAAGAGGTCCAGTTATACATTTTCTCTATGTTTTTTGGAGTTTTCGATGAATTTTAGTGTTTGGATTTTGAAAATGCTATAGATGGTTCAAATTCGAGGGGAGAGATGATATTTGATAATTTTACTAATGGATCTCCGGCAATGGAGAGTAGTTGCCGGAAGGAAAATGCTTTGGTGGGCATTGTGAAACTGAATGGTGATGGAAACATAGGAAAAAATGTTCGCCGAAGAAAAATGAAACTGCGTCAAGTTAAAGAAATGTGTGCCAGCGAACAAGGGATTACCTCCGGCAAGGACATTTATACCAAGAAAAGGCGATCCGACGATGTCACGTTCCGATCACATGGGTCAATATCAGTTATAGGGAGGAGGAGAGAAATGGAGGACGCAATGACTGTGGAATTACGATTTTTGAAGAAGGGTTTAAAAAGTTATGAGTTTTTTGGTGTTTACGACGACCATGGAGGGTCTGTGGTGGCTCGTGCTTGCCATGAGATGTTACATAGGTTGCTGTTGAAGATTGTGGAAGTGGAAGGTGGTGAAGAGATTGATTGAAAGAAGGTGATGGTGGAGAGTTTTAAGAAGATGGATGAGGAGGTGAGCAAGAATGGGGATATGGTGGTGGAACTGGGAGAGGGGGTGGTAGTGGTGGTGGCGGTGGTGGCAAACTGTGGGGATTCAAGGGCTGTGATTTCACGAAGGAGAGTTGTCGTACAGTTATCCAATGATCATAAGGTACACGACATGAACAATATTTTTCAGTTTTAGTCCCTTCATGCAATAGATATTATTAATGGATTTCGACTAACTATTATTATTTATTTCACAGATTATGAAGAGATTTTATGTTAAAGACTTTTGATTTTTGGAAACAATTATTGATTCAATGTAGTGGAAATTAGAAAAATTAGGAAATGAATTACCCAGTAATATTGCATAAAATTTATAGACCAATCTTTTCACAAAAGATTGGCAGCAAGTACTATGCTTTTATTCAATAAATTTTTTTTAGTATTTAGTTTTTGTTTGTAACCGACATTTTGGCATTGAGCAGCCTGATAGACATGATGAGTTGGAGAGAATTGAAGCCTCTGGAGGAAAGGTCATTAACTGGAAAGGGCCACGGGTCTTAGGTGCTCTAGCTACTTCAAGATCTGTAGGTATGGAAGAAACATTCGAGGATGAAGATGCTATGATAATATTCAAATTTCATGCTTCAAATACATAAAAGGACCAAGTCATGCGTGGTTGATTTCTTGATCTACAGTGTTGAATAATCCAATTTAAAAGTTGAAACGGTAGATAGGAAAACACTTGGTTCCTGTTTAGTTTAGTTGAAAATCATATTTTAATAGATTTTGACAAAATTTAATGATATGTGTAGTTGATAAAAGTTGTCAATCCCATGAAATCTTTGGTTGAAAATGAGTTTAAGGAAAAAAAAAAATAGAAATGGGGCCAAAGAGGGGCTTTTTTAGTTTGTCTTCAACATGTTCTCTTGCTAGCAATCCATTTCATCATTTTTTTATCAAAGAATATATTCACACACATTTTACATAAATGATTAACAAGTCTTATGCTTAGTACTTCTACATTGCATCACTTTATTTGAAAGTTCAAGAGGTTAGAAATGACACAAAGTTATTAGTTAGAAACTATCGTTGCAACGTTCCCAAAATTCACATTTTGAGTGAACATCGGGAATGCATGTCCTTCTTCTTGATATCACTTGTGTGTTTTTGCACTCACTACTAGTGTGCTATATCATTGTAGGTGATCAGTACCTCAAACCCTTTGTGATATCAAAACCTGATGTTCGGTGACGCAAAACCCGCCTATTGCACACACTTACAGAAAGCCTTCTATCACTACGAAGACCTCACAACACTTAGTCATGAGGTAGTTCGAAGCAAGAGACGGGAAGAAAGTTTGCAGGCTTCAAATAACTAAGGTCCCCGGAAAAGACAATGAGCGGGCGGATGCGTTGGCTAAGCTCGCCTCTGCAAACCCGAGAAATCTACCTCGCACGGCAAACGTACAAGTCCTGCGGCGACCTAGTATCCAGCACAAGGTCGATGTCGTGAGTATAGAACATGAAAAAAGTTAGATGGACCCACTGGTTGAGTATCTTGCAGAAGACAAGGTGTCAGATGACAGTCATGAAGCCAAAAAGCTTAGAGTTAGAGCAGCGTCGTTCGCCATTGTTGACGATCAACTCTATAAGCAAGGTTTCACCATGCCCCTTCTGAAATGTTTGCGACCTGTGGAAGCACAAGAGGTACTATTCGAGGTACACGCAGGAATTTGTGGAAACCATCAAGGGCAACCGCCCTAGCATTCAAAGCCCTACAACAAGGGTACTACTGGCCTACCATGAAAGATGATGCTAAAGAATTAGTAAGGAGGTGCGACGATTGTCAACGAAATGGGAACTTGATCCACGTCCCAGCCGAGCAACGGGCAGCAATATTTGGAGTATGTCTGTTCTTCTAGTGGGGGATGGGTATCTTGGGACTGTTGCCCATGGCAAAAGGGCAGAGAAAGTTCCTACTGGTTGCCATAGACTACTTTACCAAGTGGGTGGAGGCGAAACCACTGGCCACCATCACGACAGCAAAAATACAGGGTTTCATTTGGAAGAACATCATATGCAGGTTCGGGATACCCAAAGTGATCATAACAGCTAATGACAAACAGTTCGACAATCATAGCTTCAAAGCCTTTTGTGCGAGTTATCACATTGAACATCGATTGACTTCAGTCGCTCACCCTCAGTCGAATGGGCAGGTCGAAGTGACAAACCACACCATACTATGGGATCTAAAGACAAGTTTAGAGAAGGAGAAGGGACTCTGGGTGGACGAACTGCCCAATGTACTATGGGCATATCACACGACCCCCCGAGAATTGATGGGCGAAACACCGATCAGACTAACTTTCAGAATGGAGGCAGTAGTTCCTGTTGAAATCCTAAATGAGACTGGTAGGATGAAATAAAAGCAACTCAACATCGCATTTACAAAGGCGGAACTGGACTAGCTCAAGGAGGTAAGAGAAATGACGGCTATAAAAATAACTGCTTACAAACGAAGGGCTGCCGAGTATTTCAATCGAATGGTGAAATTGAGAGTTTTTCAACCGGGAGATCTTGTGCTGCGCGACACAGCAGCAGCCGGGCACCCAACGTCTAAGCTCGGGCCAAATTGGGAAGGGTCCTATGAAGTGATTCGCAACCTCAGAAAAGGATCTTACAGCCTAAAAGACATGCAAGGGAAACTACTGGGCCGACCATAGAACGTTGAGCATCTCAAGAAGTACTACCCGTAGACTATCGAGTAGAAAAATAAGTCGTAATCTTTGTAAATACAGTAGATAGGTTGCATTGTTAAATTTTCCTAATGTCATGCCTCCCGTAGGCATAGTCTATTGTAATTATTATTGTTATTCAATGAAAAGTCTAGGTGGTGACAGATGATGAGGGTGCTAAGGAAGGGCTGGCCTAGCTGGGATGTCCCAGTGCGCCTACTGAGCTCACAAATCCAAGCAACTTTTATGTCATACCACGATTTTAAATTCCTCTCAAAAACTCACAGCGTCCGGTGGTCTAGTGGAGAGCCTCTTAAGCCAAAAATTGGCTAAGACCCTAAATCACTAGACCCACGCTCGACACAGCCCAAGGGGCTAAGCGAAGATCGACAAAACCAATAATTTGGTTATGCAAACTCATGATGCCCTGCGGTCTAGTGGAGAACCTCTTAAGCCAAAAATTGGCTAAGACCCTAAATCACTAGACCCAAGCTCGACATACCCCAAGGGGCTAAGCGATAGACAACGAAACCAATAATTTGGTTATGCAAACTCATGATGTTTTGCAATCTAGTGGAGAGCCCCCTAAGCCAAAAATTGGCTAAGGCCCTAAATCACTAGACCCGCAATCTACGCTCGGCATGGCCTAGAAACTCGACAACTGACGAAAAAACTAAGAAACAAGCTAAAGTTCGGCCAAAAAAGTATAAAAACCAAAACACTACTCAGGAGTCTAGCACGTAGCAAGCGACCTCTGCATACCGACTACACGACAGCCTACGGTCGACGGTGGGTCATTAAGGAGCGAGATACGCCTCCGCCTATTGACACCACCCAAAACTGATATACAATCAAATAAAGAAGGTCGGGCAAGAATACGCGAATTGGATCTCATACACTGGCAAACAATGCCCCACGTCATTATAAAATGAAAAAGGCAAAATAAGCATCAATGATGTTCAAAAAGGTCAGTGTTCATAGCAATAGTGTGGTTTCTCGACCCACATCCCGGGCCAGTAGGAAACAAAACATATCGAATGCCAAAAATAAATAGCTACAAAAAATGCCAACAAGCCTACAACTTAACAATGCATCAATCCGAGCGGGAGGCTCCTTCGTTCCCACCTCTCAACGTGCGCCCGAAAGTCCCGGACTGGTCGACACCACTCTCTTTACCCTTACGCCGCGCCAGGAACCTATCGAAACCTGAGGGATCGATAAAAGGGTGCTCAATAGGCACCCACTCCTTAGCCAGTTTGATGGACGCCACCATCACTTTTCCCCCATATGCATGCAAGGCCTTAGCATAATCCGACGATGATTGGTACTCGTCCACGGATGCCTTCAAGGGATTTCTTTATGGAAGAGTTTTCTTCTTGTAGTGATGTGCCTCTTTCTTCTTTTCTTCTACAAGTGCCTTCAACTCCGAAGCTTGGCGGGGACTTAACTCGACAAGCCCAGTCTGAAGAGCAACAACTTGGAAAACAAGGAGACAAAGCGATTAAAAAGTGTCACGTGAAGCAAGAAAAGCAAACTTGAATATACGGAAAAGGGGAAGAAGTATAGGAAGAAAATTACACTCTGGGAATATACCTCCACGGCTCTCTCGATGTCGTCAACGCAATGCTCAGCAATCGCCCTTGCTTTAGCGAGCGTCACCATAGAACGAAGTACCCCCATCTCATGAAAACCCTGAGTGGGACGGAATCCAAAATTGGGGAGAGAGTTCTCAAGGTCATGCTTGATGCGGCTCAAAAGGTCTGTTCTAGGCCTCGAAGGCGGGACTGCACGAACAGGCGCATCCAAAGGTTGAGAGGCGTCCTCGGCAACACGGCACTCAACCGCCCGATCTATCGCCCTCTTCCTCTTCAACGGGGCAGAGGCTGGTTCTACCTCATCCTAAAGCTCTTGCTCCAAGACAGAATCCCTGACTACCTCTAGGTCAAATTCAATGCTTGCACATACAAGGCAAAATCCATCAACCTCAACGGACAGCAAACTAACGTACAAAAAATGGGGGCTAAGTTAAAAATAACAAACTCAAAGACTTACCATCGATTGGGGCAAAGTCTTTAGCACCTCGTCAAGATCGAAGTCCATATCTGCACGAGCATTTCTAGGTCGTCAAACCCAAGACATAGCAAGCAAAAGCACTTATGAATATGAAAGTGCCTACAAGTAATGAGAGACTGATCTCCACTGTCAATATGTTCATCATGGTCAATAGGGACCCTAGGTCAGAGGTGAGAGGCGGAGTATCGGTCAATTTTTGGAGCTGGGTTCTTAGGAAAGGCGTGACCTCTACCTCAATGTTGAAAAGGTGGATTTGAGGGTGTCTTGATGTTAAAGGGAAACTGACCCTCTGAAGGACGAGCAAAAAGAACCAGGATTTCCACCCACTGTTGGAATTCCTAAACTCGAGAAATCGAAACGGGATCCTAGTCGTGAAGTAGACGAATGCATTATACTGGACCAGCTCATGCATCTCCAAAACACATCTAAAGAGGTCTAAAGAAAGCGGGATTTTCTTACTGAGACATACATACAAAAATTATAACGCCTTCTTCCATGCGTTGGGATTTATCTAACTTGGGGTAAGGTGAAAATCATTGAACACTGAAACAAAGAAGAGGTGGATGAGGAATCGAAAACCACCCTCATCGTGTCTTTATAAATAGCCACCTCGCGAGGGTCGAACCCAGGAAATTCCTCTTTAGGCCTAGGGGCTCTAAAAACGTAGTTATAAACTCGATCGAACCTACTTAGGGATTTCTCTAACTTTAGCGGAGTATTATAAAGACTATGGCAATTCGAGATTTCAAGAACAACAAGCTCATCCGCCAGATCCTGCCCAATTTCTAAGTTTTTGTCTAAGGACTTTGTCGAACCAATGTGTTTTTTAGGACGACTCAGGCTAAATATTTGAGGTTCGGCCGAATGGGTTGGACTGTCAAAACCACAGGGAAAAACATTAGACTCGCAGGGAGAGAATCGGACCGTCGGCCAGCCAAAGGGCTGGCCGACAGTCGACCAGCGACCCACACAACCCCCCTTTCGCCCTCGCCAATGAAGTAATGACAGTTTTATACATAATTGGAGGAAAGAAAACTTCAAAGCTAGAATGGAATGAGAAGAGATAAAAGAATTACCTTGCCTATTGATGAAGCAAGGAGAATTTGTGGTAAAAGGAAAATGAGAGGGAGGCCTTCCCTTTTATATAGGCTAGAAATTCAAATTTTGAAATTTTTGGGGAGAAATCTCCCCCCAATATTGAACCTACACATGGGATGCCAATTGGACTAAATTCTTCTCCTCTCTCCGCCACTTAGACCACTCGATTCATTTCAAATGATTTAGCATGCCAGATCACGAAAAGGTTCTTAGATGGCCAGTTGAGAAGAAGATCGCTAGAAAAAATGAACGGTGAAAATGTTGGAGGAGTTTGGTTCAACAAGACAATACACAAAGGTCATGTTGCAGAAGCAGCAGCAATGCTATCGGAGTTGGCCATGGCTCGAGGTAGTAGGGATAACATTAGCGTTATCGTAGTGGAGTGGAGTTGAGGAAGAAAAAATACACTTCATCTAGTCGGATTCTCAATACTTCTAGATAGCATTATTAAGTCGAAAATAGGCATTCAATTGCGGTTGAGTTTCGATTTCTCCCTCTTGGTAATTCAACCGGCGTGAAACCCTGTTCATCAAGTTGAATCGTAATAGTTGATCATGACTTATTCTTATCAATGTTACGAGGACGATTTTTATGTTTAGTTTTCTTCCGCCTTCTATATGATTTTCACTCTAACCATTTAACTATTTGATTCTTTGCCTATGATCCCATGAAAGTTAAATTATTGGTTGTGGATTGGAGTACAATTTTGGATTTATACATAAAATTATTTTATGAGAGAATTAAGATTAAAAATGAGTTTCGAAAAAAATTGGAGAAGAGGGGGAGGGTTCAAACGAGTACTAAATATGATTAGCTAGAGTAACAAGTGATTTGTAATTATCAGAGTATGACTGCAAGTCTCCGTACATACAGGATAGAGTTAAAGGTGAAATAAAAAATTGAACTAGCTTAATATCTCACATAGTATTTTTTTTTTTTTTTTTCCTCTCATTTAAGGAAAAATATTATGTAAAAAAACTAATTGGTATGAGTTGGCTGGGCTGTACTCTAAATCTGCCCCGTGTAAATTTGAATGAAGAAATAATTAAAACTTATTATTTTCAAATATCTCATTTGTTCATATTCAAAATAAGTGTCTTAGAATGAACCCAAAAAAAATGATTTAAAGAATTAATATTATTGAGATTTTGAGAAGAAAGAATTCCTTCTCTATCAAAATATCCTAAAAAATTTAGTCAACTATGATTTTGAAAGTTTCTTTTGATTCATTCATTATACAACTTTTTTCTTATTTCATGTTAATTTAAAGAATAGTAAGACTGTCAATCTAATGTGACAGAAGTAACTGAATATATTTTTCTTTATAGTTTGTTTGCAAAATGAGTTCTTCCTTAGGAGGGGCAGTGAATTTTCTTTATAGATTGTCTCATATCTAATTTATTACTACATACCACATAAAGATATTTATTTGTATTTAAACAAACAAAAATTATTCGATCAATTTTTATCAAAATCTATTAAAAATCTTATTTTTATCTAAATCGAATTGGGATAATATATATTATTCGGAGTCTTCATTCAAATCATCCAACGAAAGCAGATTGTATCGCTGTGAGAGGAAAAAATATATTTTATTGTTTTGATGTTTTGTTGTTCAGTTTAAATTTTTGTTTGGCCCTAATTTTTCAAAAAAATTCCCTTTTAATCACATATTTTAGGGATTCATAGCTTTTATCAATTTTACAATTACATATTTCATCATTTTTTATCAAAATTTATTAAAAATTAAATTTTTAACAAAATCAAACAGTAATTAAGTATTCCCGTCCATGTCTCATCCAATGGTGTATTTTAGTAAGGTGACGTTGATGTTGCAACAATTTTTAACATTGTAATTTTCAAAGGATGATTAAAGATGTTAGAATAGTTGGTCACGAGGAGGAACCGGGAACGTAAAGAAATTAAAAATTTATTCAACCGGGTTAGATAAAAATTAATTTTTTAGTAAATTTTGATAAACGTTTATGAAATTTTAAATTGGACAAACTTATTGTGGTTGATCTTTCGCGAAATGTCTACATGACATCCTATAAATAAAAATTATAAAATGATAGTTATGATTTTTTTTATTATGATTTTTTTTTTTTTTTTTTTTGTATTTTAAGGTTAAAAATGCATGTTTTTTTAGAACTTATAATGACGTGACCTAATTAAAAATTGAAATGCCGCTAATTACCACGTGAAAAACTTGTACAGGTATGATTGTCAAATTAAACAAATGTGGTGAACTACAAAACTATATTAAATTTCGATGATTCAATTGAAACAAATTAAAATTTCATGATCTAATTGAGATTTGTCTAAAAGTTTAGTGAGCATGATCAGAAATCTACCCTCATTTTGGAGTAGTTATGTGATAAGTGCGTTTTACACACTTATTTAGGCCACAAAACATGGCTAATTGTGAACGTATATATTGAAATATGGCTTAATTCGGTACAATTTGTATTTGTAGGACTACATCGATGGATGGAACGAAAAGTATGCGAAAACGAGCGAAAAAGGACCAAAATGGAAGGAAACGAAAGTTCAGGGACCAAATTGCAACTTTCTAAAAGTTGTACCAAAGATCGAATCGAGCATGGAGATGGGCTAAGTGCAAATTGGTGAAGTCGTGGGATGATTGAGGAAGGAATTAGAAGAAAAGAGACCAAGATATGAGAAAATAAAATTTGGGGATCAAAACGAAGAAGTTTGGAAGTCGCAGTCCAAGCGGTCGCTTGGAATAAAGCCAAGCGGTCACTCAGTTGCCATCAGGAAATTCAGAAGGCCAAAGTGCAAAGCCAAGCGGTCGCTTGGTACAATTTTTAGGCGAGAATTTTAGTTTCCTTATTTGATTCAACCTCTTATGGAAACCAATCTAGGAACCTTTTAAACCCTAAACACGACCAGAAACGAGGGTGACACATTATTCTACCATTATTGACATATTGAAGAGCAAGAAGAAGGTGAAGAACGAGAAGATTAATTCCAAGATTCGAGATTTCACTTCAAGATCCAATAGGGTGATGTCTTCTTCAATTTATTTTCTTTCTTCTCTTAGTTTTCTTAGTTTTATCATGCTAGGCTAGATTTTATTGTGCTAGGTGAACGATGAACCATGTAATGTGATATTTTAATTTCTAGTTTTATATATTTGACGTTAAAACGCATTTTTGGATTGATGAATGATTTATATGCATTGTTTTTATCCATAATATATGCGCAATGATTATGTGATTGTTGTGGTTTATTTCATCCATTCGAAAGAGGAGAAATAGATTAGACAGGATATAAATCATCGTAGGGTCCGATAGGGGATAGAGATATACCGCTATGCTTTACGTGAATCTCTAAGTGTTCATAAAACTCCATGCATTTTTGTATATTTGCTCCCGTCATAGAGATATAGTCGGTGTCGTATATGAAAATAGGTTCAAGCGTAATCGAAAGAGAGTTTTGAATAAAATAGGAACATTGATTCGTCATAATTCAAACGTGTTGTCAAATTGTAGAATTAAAGTTGAAATAGATCGTTACATGGGGATTCGCGAACCTAGTACGCTTTTTATTTGATTGTTATCTCAACTTTGCATTCAGTTATCTCATCGCACGTAGTTAATTTTGCATTTAACTAGATATTTCACTTTATTTTGTATAAGTATCTTACTTAGTTTAATTGCAATCTAGTTACAAACATTCAAACACGTATTTTACTTTGGTTAAGGTCGAATTAGATAGAATTAAACTATTAAATCTCTGTGGGAACGATACTTGGACTTAAAAATCCACTTTATTACTTGAAACGAACCGTATACTTGTGGTACTATAAGTCGAACACATTTCTCGTGTCAAGTTTTTGGCGCCGTTGCCGGGGATTTAATTTAGTTTGATTTTATTTACTTTGACACTAATTCGAACTTTTTGGTTTAGTTTAGCTTCTAGTTTATTTTTTATTTTATTTTTTTTATCTGAGTGCTACTACTGTTCATCTTTCAGGTCTTATATGCGAAGATCAATTGAAGGTGATTTGATTCCAACTGATCTGGAAATCGAAAGAACCTTCCATCGTAGGCTAAGAGAAGCAATAGCAACCCAACAAAAAGACAAAAAAGAGCAAGTATCAATGGAAAATCAACAACTCAATCCAGCACCTCTAGCGAATGCAGAGGTCGAAGATGAAGGAAATAGACTACTGGGAGATTTCATGGCGCCATTTGTCATCCAAAGCCAATCTAGCATTGTCTATCCACCATTTGGGCAGCCAAACTTCCAGTTGAAAACAAATGTCATCCATCTCTTCCAGAATGGACATCAATTTCACGAGATGGCTACTGAAAATCCATATACACACATATCGCGATTCTTGGATATGTGTCAACACTTCAGATACCAAGGAATTTCAGATGACGCTATCAAGCTGAGGTTGTTTCCACACACCTTAAGGGATAAAGCTCTGGAGTGGCTGGACTCACTTCCGTTGCAAGCATAACCACTTGGGATGAGCTAGCTCACAGGTTTTGCACTAAGTTCTTCTCACCAGCCAAGGTAGCACAAATGAGATATGCTATATCAGTATTTACGCAAAATGACTCCGAATCTTTCGATGAGGTCTGGAACAGGTTTAAAAATGTGCTACGGAAGTGTCCTCAGCACGGGTTTGACGAGACCACCCAGATTCAATTCTTTTATACAGGACTACTTCCATCTTTCAGAAGTATGGTAGACTCTTCATCCAATGGCTCATTAACCACAAGAACTATCGACGGAGCATGGGAGTTGTTTGAAAGGATGGCAGATACTTCAGCAATGTGGTCTTCCGAGCGAGTAGTTCAGAAGAAATCAGCGGGTCTCTATGATGTTGACACCTATTCAGCCTTGTCTGCAAAAATTGATTCCTTGTTTCACAAGGTAGACAGCATATCTTATTCAGCAAACGCAGCACAAGCAAGAAAATCTAATTGTGAAGAGTGTGGGGCAGAACACAGCACGAAGGAATGTCCAATTCTTTCACAAGAGGTAGAATAGGCAGATTATGTACAGTGGGGTCAACGCCAATAGAACAATCCTAAATCTGACACTTACAATCCCGGGTGGAGAAATCATCAAAATTTCTCTTAGAGAGGAGATCAAAACAAGTTTCAAAATCAGAATCAACCTCAAGGGCAGTTCAACAGGAGAAGAAGATCCAGCTGGATGAAATATTAGCAAAATTTATGGAGAAGAGTGATAAGTATATGGAGAAGACAAAAACAGCTCTCCAAAATCAAGGTGCGACAATCAAGAACCTTGAAACTCAGGTGGGACAGATAGCACTTGCAATAAATGGACGAGCACCGGGTACCTTACCTAGCAATACCGAAGTGAATCCCAGGGAACAATGTCAAGCCATTACTACAAGAAGTGGGGTTCAACTACCAGAGATCACTGTAAAGAGACCGGGTGCAAACAAAGATATACTATCGTCTTCAGAGAAGGAAAAAGCTGAACAGACAAAAGAGACATCTCCAAGGGAAGGTTCAGATACATCACAGAATAAAGCACCTGCCCCGGTCAATCCTTACGATCCACCAATTCCATTCCCTCAGAGGTTGAAAAAGCATCAATGGGAGCAACAGTACAAGAAATTTCTTGAAGTCTTCATAAAGCTCCATATCAATGTTCCATTTGCGGAAGCACTGTTCAAAATGCCTAGCTACGCCAAATTCCTGAAAGACACTCTGTCAAAGAAACGAAAACTAGAGGAACATGAGACAGTGATGCTAATAGAGGAGCTCTTATTCAAAAGAAGCTCCCACCAAAACTGAAAGATCAAGGGAGTTTTACTATACATTGCACTATTGGTGGATGCTAGTTTGATAAAGCTCTATGTGATCTTGGTGCAAGTATTAATCTAATGCCCCTTTCTGTTTTCAGGAAACTCGGTTTGGGCGATGCCAAAGCAACCACGGTGACACTACAACTAGCCGATCAATCCTTGGTACATCCGAGGGGGATAATTGAAGACGCGCTAATCAAGGTGGACAAATTCATCTTCCCGGCCGACTTCCTCATTCTAGATATGGAAGAAGACAAGAATGTTCCACTTATCTTGGGCAGACCATTTCTAGCTACAAGTAGAGCTTTGATAGATGTTCAAAAAAGGCAGTTAAATTTGAGACTTGGCGAGGAGCAAATCACTTTCAATGTTTTCAAGGATGTGGACTTCCATACCGAGCCAGAGAAATGCCTCCAAATGAGTATAGTGGAAAATGTGGTGAAAGACAAAACTAGTTCTCAAGATCATTCAAACAATGTTGATGACTATAATGTGCATGCTCAACCCACTCAAAATTATGGGAAGCATGAAGCCTACTTTGTTGAGTTTGAGGGAAACAATAAGGAAAAGTCAAATGACGTGGATAAAGGTAAGGATAAAGTCTGGAGGAAAGCTGCAGTGACAAAGAAATCATCGTTGGGAGAGTTGCTCTCACACCACCGGAATCAAACTAACACGGTATAGTCGAGCTATAGACTATAAACTAGCGCTGGATGGGAGGCAACCCATCATCTCTACCCTTTTATTTAATCCGCTTTATGCAGTAGATTTAGGATTTATCATGTTTTCTATGCATATTTAGTAGTTTTAGGTCATCGATCACCTAGGTAGTTCACAAAGTGTCTATGCATGATTCACACAAGTTCTGAATGTATTTTGCATGCTTAATGGGTGTTGAAATCATATTTGGGAGATTTGGGATGTCTAGTGCCAATTTTATGTCTTCACTGATTTTTTCATTTGTTTTCTTCCAGATACCTCCGCCATAGGACGATACCACCGCTAGGCCAAACTCGTTTCCACCTTCACCACCACCTCCATTCTGATCAGGGGAGTTCTCATACCCCTATGTTTTATTTTGTTTAAGCTTTGTCATTCAAATTCTGTATTCAACTCTTACACTTTACACATTGAGGACCATGCTCAGTTCAAGTTTGGGGGTGGTAGAATTTGTATGACAAAATTGGTGAACGTTTCATTACTTTCATTATCCATCGATGTTTATGTGTTTTATTGCCTATAATAAATGTTTTACTGCTTTCTGTGTGTTGTGTTTTGAAAAAAAAATCGTTTTTACTTATTTGTTTGTCTTGTTTTGTGTGTTTGTGTGGGTTTAGTGGCCTTGCCGGCAATGATGTGATTATTGGAATTATTATGAGCTTTGAATAGTGGATATTGTGCAGGTTAGGTTGGTCAATACTTGTTTGTGAGTAAACTTGACACTTTTTGTACACATCACTCATGCGTGCATGCTAAGGCGATGGTTGGGGTCATTATTTATAGAAAAATCGAACATGATAGGTTGACCCGAAAGAACCCTCTATTGTACTTATCAAATATCCATTGTTGTAGGAGTTTGGTGATGATTTAGCTATTGCAGGAGAACATTGAGATGAGTGGGGATTCCATGCATGAAAACTATGTTGTGTGGATTGTTTAAACCAATGAGACGAAGATAAGGTGAAAGTTTTAAGTTAGTGGTCGGTTTTTGAAACTAAGTGTCTAGAAAAATAGGGGCATGGCATAATTTTTGTGAGAAAACACTTTTTTCAAGCCTTTATGACTCGAGCAAGTAAGCCTGTAAGGGTGAATAAAAACCTGATGCCCTAAAGTCAACTGACTTAGGAGTCATCGACCTGAAGCTCGCTACAGGGGTCATATAGAAAGCAAGAGGGAAAGAGTCAAAAGAAAAAGAGTGAAAATGCATATTCTCGAGCCTTTATAACTTGAGTAAGTAAGCTTGCAAGGGTGATTGAAACCTGGTGCCCTAAAATCAACTGATTTGGGAGTCATCGGCTTAAAGCTCGATACATGGGTTATATTGAAAGCAAATGAGATATGTTAAAAAAAAGAAAAAACAAATTGAGTGAGAAAATAGCCCCAAGACATGTAGTTGATGAAATTATACCTTTGATGCAAGACAAGTAGCTTAGTTTAGTCTTAGAGGTTGAACCAATCAAAGAAATAGGAGAATCCCTGCTTGTTGAACTGTGAACTTGTGATTGCGAGGTCTATCCAAACTAAGAGAGGGTGAGAACTTTAAGTGAATCAAATCTCTACTATAGAACACACCCCGGGATAATTGAGTGAAAAGAATGAGTTTAAGGGGATGTGTATCTCTTGAGCGAAGAAAGGAAAATCTGACTACATTGGTTTGGGATTTGAACCCATCATAAATTGAGTATGTCCGCATGAGTATACACACACACACACACACACACACACACGTCAGGCTTTGCATATAATAAGTGGAGATTGATCTGATTTTGTACTGTTGAAGCTGTTCACTATGTGATTACTAAATTCTAATCCTGAGACACGGCAAGTCATTGAACCATGTTTTGTGTTGAGTTAAGTCACCATCTTGTTTGAGGACAAACATAGTTCAAGTTTGGGGGGTTTGATAAGTGCATTTTACACACTTATTTAGACCACAAAACATGGCTAATTGTGAATGTATATATTGAAATATGGCTTAATTCGGTACAATTTGTGTTTGTAGGACTACATCAATGGATGGAACGAAAAGTATGCGAAAACGAGCGAACAATGACCAAAATGGAAGGAAACGAAAGTTCAGGGACCAAATTGTAACTTCCTAAAAGTTGTACCGAAGATCGAATCGAGCATGGAGATGGGCTAAGTGCAAATTGGTGAAGTCGTGGGATGATTGAGGAAGGAATTAGAAGAAAAGAGACCAAGATATGAGAAAATGAAATTTGGGGATCAAAACGAAGAAGTTTGGAAGTCGCAGTCCAAGCGGTCGCTCAGTTTCCATCAAGAAATTTAGAAGGCTAAAGTGCAAAGCCAAGCGGTCGCATGGTACAATATTTAGGCGAGAATTTTAGTTTCCTTATTTGATTCAACCTCTTATGGAAACTAATCTAGGACCCTTTTAAAATCCTAAACACGACCAGAAACGAGGGTGACACATTATTCTACCATTATTGACATATTGAAGAGCAAGAAGAAGGTGAAGAACGAGAAGATTAATTCCAAGATTCGAGATTTCACTTCAAAATCCAATAGGGTGATGTCTTCTTCAATTTATTTTCTTTCTTCTCTTAGTTTTCTTAGTTTTATCATGCTAGGCTAGATTTTATTGTGCTAGGTGAACGATGAACCATGTAATGTGATATTTTAATTTCTAGTTTATATATTTGACGTTAAAACGCGTTTTTGGATTGATGAATGATTTATATGCATTGTTTTTATCCATAATTATATGCAATGATTATGTGATTGTTGTGGTTTATTTCATCCATTCGAAAGAGGAGAAATAGATTAGACAGGATATAAATCATCGTAGGGTCCGATAGGGGATAGAGATATACCGCTATACTTTACGTGAATCTCTAAGTGTTCATAAAACTTCATGCATTTTTGTATATTTGCTCCCGTCATAGAGATATAGTCGGTGTCGTATATGAAAATAGGTTCAAGCGTAATCGAAAGAGAGTTTTGAATAAAATAGGAACATTGATTCGTCATAATTCAAACGTGTTGTCAAATTGTAGAATTAAGGTTGAAATAGATCGTTACATGGGGATTCGCGAACCTAGTACGCTTTTTATTTGATTGTTATCTCAACTTTGCATTCAGTTATCTCATCGCACGTAGTTAATTTTGCATTTAACTAGATATTTCACTTTATTTTGCATAAGTAGCTTACTTAGTTTAATTACAATCTAGTTACAAACATTCAAACACGTATTTTGCTTTGGTTAAGGTCGAATTAGATAGAATTAAACTATTAAATCTCTGTGGGAACGATACTTGGACTTAAAAATCCACTTTATTACTTGAAACGAACCGTATACTTGCGGTACTATAAGTCGAACACATTTCGCGTGTCATTATGCTTTAGACTCGTGAACTTAAGTTGAATAGGAAAATTGACCTAAATTGTCTTAAATCTTTGCTCATCTTGCGTTTTTTGTCAAAGCCTTTAAATTTTAGTGTAAACCGTCTCAAACCTTTTACTCTTGACACAAATGATTCTTTTAAATGAAAAATGAATTTTAGAAAAAATAAATAAATAAAGTTAATTTTGTTCTTCTTCTCGTCCCCGCCCCCACACCCCACACTTCCACCACCACACACTATCACTAAGCCACTAGGGTATCAAATTCAAATGTACAATTATTGATCAAGAAATTGAACAAAATGCGTCAATTAGGATTCAATTTTTTTTTCATTTTTAAAAGGTTTTAGATGTAAGATGAAATTTCAAGAAGATGATTCTAGGATGACAAGAAATTAAAGGAGAAAGAAGGCACACTATGAACAATACTTGAACTTTATGATTTTTCTTGTATTACATCTGATGTTCAAACAATCTTAAATAACCTTGAAATTTCTATGATGACTGGTTAACTTTTATGGCTTTGTTTTTTGCAAATATTTGAAGAGAAGTTGGCTGGTAAACAGGGGCGGATCTAGGTGGTTGCGAGCTAGAGCGGCCACTCTAGCTGATAAACAGGGGCGGATCTAGGTGGTTGCAAATATTTGAAGAGAAGTTGGCTGGTAAAAAATTGATTTTAATGTCATAAGAAGTCTTTTAACAAAACTTATTTAAGTGTGTTTGATAGAGATTATTGGGGAAGAATGAATTTTGAAATAGTGATATGATGGGAAATGTGTGGTTGAAAAAAGAAGGAAAAGTTATTGATGTGATGTAAAATATTATTTTATTGAAAAATGTGTGGTTGAAAATGAGTAGAAGAATGAAAATGAAAATGAGAATGTGGGTCAAACGGGGCCTTAATTAATAGAAGGTTCCACTTTTCTTTCACGAAAAATCGATTGCGAAAAAGAGAAATTACACAAGCACATAAAATTGATATAAACACAAATAATTTCAACTTTGTTAATATAATAATGCTTACTTAATTAACTTTAATTGTAAACTGAATATTGATATTTTGTCAATATATATTGCATGTTTGATTGAAAAATAAATTAGAACATTTTATAGATTATAGAACGCTTTTTCATTTGAAATGAAAGTTGGTACCTAATTCTAGTTCTGGTGGTGTATTTAGTTCTTCTAGTTTTAATCCGTACAATTTTTTGAATATTATTTAATTAAATATTAATAAATAATACCGCTATCACGGACGTTGACCGTTGACAGTAAGCGTTCAATGTTCGCGATCCGCCCTAATTAAACTCGAGCCCTGGATTCGCCCTTGCTGGTAAACGATATTGCAAAACAATAACACTGTGCATAATAGATTTTCAGAAATTATTGTTCATTCCAAGATTATTGGTGTAGGGCAGCGGCAAAATCATTTCTTTGAAAAAGTTATACTAGTAAAAGAGATGCATTCGTACACTGAGAAAATTTCTTATGTGATTCTCTTGCATTCAATCCCAATTTACTCTTAAAGCAATTATACTAATGCACTTTTATTATAAAATCGTGAGAATTGTGTAATACCACATGGATGGATTATTCTTAACTTTTGGGTCCATGTTGGGAAATTTTTTAAATGGTCTTTCTTTATGATAACCCCATTTGATTCACATCATTTGTAAAATGAGGATGACAAATATAGTCGTTATGAGTTCTACATAAGAAATGAAAAATAAAAAATGGTGACTGAATGTGATTGATAACGATCATATTTTTCATTTTTATGGAGGAAAAATGAAAATTAAACGGATATTTGATTCCCATTTTTCCTCCATATTGAAATGGAATATCAATTTCAACTTTATTATAAATAGACCATCTCTAACTTTTCGCTAAGTACAAATGTGCCAACTTGTCAAAATGACAAATTATGCTTTAGACTCCATTATGGAGACCTTCTCAACGACATTGTTGTCACCTGAATTATTTGTGAAATTATATTGAATACGCTCAAGAAAATTGAATATGAAACTTTATTTAATTTCATCCATTGTGAAAATTGAATTGTTTCTTTTAAATTTGATTTTACTTTTTTTTATTACTCTTGTACAATTATTTTTAAGAATTTGAATCTATCTAATAAATTTGAAAACTAATTCAACGAATTCTTAAATCAAGATGGATGATCGCCTAAAAACATGTGAAGGTAAGATAACGAAGTAACAAATATTTAAATATTTTTGTTACTAGAGATCATGTAAATATAATAAAATATTATTATTTTCTTTCACTCTTCTATTTTTTCTCTATCTTCACGTAATATAATATATCTAATTATTATAAATTGCCGTTGCTATTGTACACATCATTCATTTTCTCCCCAACTTTAAAATGTTCCCTCACGTTTACAACGTTGAACCACTCTTTTGATAAAGAGTGTAAAAGAATAGATAATAAACAATTAGGGTGTGTTTGATAGAAAGATGGAAAATGAATGGCAAATAAAATATTTGGCAGGGAAGTGATTTGCCTAGAATTTGTTTTAGAGGGAATTGTATTAATGGTGTTTGATTGGTATAATTTTCCACCTAATCCGTTTGGCTTTATTTTTCATGCAAATGGTTACTTTTTGGGATAATTTTTTTACAATCTGTATTAAAATTTGTTTGGATTGTCAAAAAGTAAAAAAAAAAATTAAAAAAAATATTTTCATAAAATTTTTATGTTTGTTTGGCTATGTTTTTCATGCAAATTGTCAATTAAATGGATAAATTTTTTTACCATTAAATTTAGAATATGTTTCCATTGCCAAAAAGTAAAAAAAAAAAAAAAAAAGGAAAAAAAAACACCCAACAAGGTGGAAAATAATTTCCTACCAAAATCATAAGAAAATATTTTCCTGCTTTAATGCTTCAAGGGATTGTACATTAGAAATTGGTGGCAAACATTTTCCAGGGCAAATTTGGCTAATCAAACAGCCAAAAGTAGAAACTAGGAAAATATTTTCCTAATTCCATGGCAAATTTCTTGTATCAAACACAGCCTTATTAACAAGCCCCCGTGTGTTGTGAGTTGTAAAATATTAATTTATGTTGGCCTCTATTTTTTTCATAATTTATTTTCAATCATGTATTCTTTCATAAAATAATATTATATGTAAATCAATAAAAAAATTTCTTATTTTTGAACTATACATTTTCAAATAAATAAATAAATAAATAAAAATTTAAGACTCATTTTTCCCAAATTTTCATTAAAATGGACCCATCACATCAAATGGTCCCATGTTAATAGGGAATTAAGCTGCAAAATTGATTTTAAAACTTTTCTACAACAAATGTCAATAATGGAAAGGGTAATGCTACCCTTATAGAAGTGGGGCTTCTGTATACACACAAGGAGGGGCGAGAAAATTTGAAACGAATATTTTAATCAGGTCGGCCCCACATCGGGACCCACCTCATGTGAGGGTCAGTTCACAATTGAAGACTTGTCCGTACATATTAAATGCATCCACAATTGTTATCTGCATTCAACTAAAATTTAAATCCCACAATGCAAGTTGTACCATAAAATTACAATTGGTCTAATTTTATTTTTTTTAATGCACGTCCATTTTATTTTACCTTGGTCTTGCTGCAGTATTGAAAATCTCTGCCGAACCCGGGGACGGATCCAGGATTTTTTATTGGGGGGCTGGAAGATAAAAAAAAATGAATGTAATAAAATTTATATGTACTAAAGAAACTTGTTAAAGAACATTATTTATTTAAGTCATTCCCGAAGAGGATTTGAAACATAATATTCATCTATAATAGAATCTAGATCTATTTTTTCAACAAATTCTTTTTCTATAAAGAGTATCATACAATCAGCAAGAAGTCATCCTCCATTTTGTTGCGAAGTGTCGTCTTCACATGTTTCATTACTGAGAATGCTCGTTCAGTACTTGCGGTAGAAACAGGTAATGTCAACACAAGACGAATCAATCTAGTAATCATAATGTAACTCTCCAACCTTCCACTGTCAATCAACTGTCTGCATATCTCAACAAGTGTAGATACTTGAAATCGGGAATCACCCTTCATATCTAACTCATAATGTGGTAACTCATATTTCAATATAATAATATCTTGCTGTAAAAAATCTTGAGGATAGAATTTCTTTGCAAGTGTGCAAATTTTTCCACTGTCAAATAATCTAAATGACTCTTTAGGATCCAAAGTTGCACTGAGAGAAATGAGTTCTACTGAAATATCATTAAATCTTGTATTTAGGGTTGGGCATATCTCCCGAACCGAATCGGACCCGAACCAAACCGAACTGAACTAAACCGAGCGGTTCTTCGTAACTGAAATACCTGAACGGATATCTAAATCGAGAACCGACGGGTTCGGTTCGGTTCTAGACCCAGAACCGAAGAACTGAATAAGAACCGAATTTTTTTAAATTTTTAAATTTTTATATGTGAGAAAGATTAAATTATTTTAACTTTTTAAAAATAAATTAGCAAAGATAGAGTTTGTATTGAAGACATTGAGTTGTATGAGGGCATTGAGACATGTAATAAAATATATATATTATATTTTTTCTTATTAAATCTTATTAATTGAACAATTTTTAGTTTATTTATGTTAGTTAATTTTGATTTTTCAATTTTTCTTTTAGAGTTTCTTAGTATCTAGTATGACAAGTCAAGCAATTGATGGTTAAATCAAATAGTTGGTAAGTACTATTGTATTAGTAATATTTTAAAATATTTTATCTCTACGAGTCTATTACTTCTAATTATATGAATCAGCGATATTTTAGTATTACTAATTTACTATCTACTTTTTGTTATTTGTATACATTCGTAAATTAATTTCATTGGACAACTTGTTATTTATATGTTATTAAATTGGAATACGTTAATTTGTAAAAGTTAAGATTAAACATGTCAAACTATAGTGTTGTTATAAATGTTAAAAAAATTAATTATAGTATGGAACCGAACAGACCCAAATCGAACAGAACTGAACCGAACGGACCCGAACCCGAACGGTTCCAAAATTATATTTGGACCCGACGGTTCCGTTTACTCACTACCCGAAAATTTTCGGTTCGGTTCTCTTCAAAACCGAACCGTGCCCAGGCCTACTTGTATTTAACTCCATCATTACAAAATCTATTGCTTCATTGAAAACATCATAGTGATAATAATGCTCAATTGTAGTTTCATCACTAGAACGACCAGTGTTATACAAACCTTCTAGATCAGGTATTGTAATATTATTTCTTGAGCGAAACGATTTTACTTCCTGTAGAAATTCTTCTCAGTCGTCGTCTCTCAATTTTTGAAGCAATTGTTTAATGGTAGACACAAACCTCAAAGCAGCCAAGATGTCTTGAGATCTTTTTTGAAGGGTTTGACAAAGAACATCACTGATTCTCATTATTCTATGCATCAAATGCAAGACAAATATGAACTTAAAACTCACCAACTTTTTGTGAGCACCACGAGCTTCAGCCAGAGATCTGCCGTTTAAACAATGATCACAAATATATTCAAGCACTTTGCGGGTTGCACCATACATATCTATCAAGCTCTTTACAGAGTTGTAATGTGAACTCCAACGAGTAGCTCCCGACCGCTGTAAATTAACCATTTGATTAGCCCCACTTCCAGATTCACGCTCCCCAGTAGCCAACATACGCTGAATTTCTTCTCTATGAGAAGGTTGCAACTCCGTAACTCGTTTAGGAGAAGAAGTAATAATATTGACAATCTTGTCCAAATGAGAAAAGAAGTTCCAAATGACCTGGACTTCTTTAGCTGCTGCGACTAATGTCAACTGTAATCGATGAGCAAAACAATAAGAAATAATGCTTGAAGTCCATTCCAAGCACCGTGCATGTTACTAGCACCATCATACCCTTGCCCTCTCATTTTGTTCACCTGAAGTTCATGTTGAGCAAGAACATCACATATTTCATTTTTGAGATTCAATGACGTGGTATTACTAACTCTTTTGATGGCAAAGAAACGTTCTATCAAACTGCCATGACTATTCACAAACCTCAAGATAATGGCCATCTGCTCTCGGTTAGATGCATATTGTGCTTCATCAACGAGGATGCAAAAGCATTCATCCCCGACTTCCTGTCGAATTATCTGTCGTACTCTATTGGCCATAATATGCAAAATTTCTTTCTGAAAAGTTGGAGAAATGTATTGGGCATTTTGTGGTGCATTTTCCAAAACAACTTTACTAACATCTGGATTCAGATCTGCTGCATACTTTAGTAGTTGTATAAAATTCCCACGATTACGTGAAGATGGAGATTCATCATTACCTCTGAACCCTAAACCTTGAAATGCTACCATGGAACACTTTTAATTGAAATCATTATACGCAAACGACGTTTTCGAATTTCCTCCTCCGATACAGTATTCATTACTTTGTCGATATGCTGAGACGGTCTGATTAAATCTTTAGCTCTACCCTCACACAATTTATGATATGCTGAGCTAGCATGAACAAGAAATGCACATTTATTTCCGTCTTTAATTCTCTTCCACTTATTATATCATTCAGTAACCAATCCCGAATAGCCAGAAGAATTACCATCTTTCTGAAAAAGAAAGCAGTAAAAACAATATGCCCTTTTAGTTGAAGAATACTCCAACCAAGGAAATTCAGTGAACCATTTTTTCTGAAAGCGACGAGCTTGATTTTTTTTTCTACTCTTGGATACTCCTTAAGATGCAGCTGATAAGGTCCAGCTTTTATATATGCAATTCTAATCTCATCTCGTAGATTGGCAGGATGTTCAAACATTTGCTTTCTTTTTCCCGGATCCCGTTCAATACTAGTACATGATTGCAATTCAGGAGTTGAGACCGACATATGTTCAATTTCTGGGGATGGAGTTGGATGATATTGCATAGGAGTTGATATTGATGGATGTTCAATTTCTGGAGATGTACATTCACTAGATTGACCAGTCCTTTTAAAAAATGATAATATTGTCTTTACTCTCTTCGATGAATGTTGACCTTCCATTTGTAAGTGCTGAAAATAGTAGAAAGAAAAACAATGATTCTCATTTAAATATGAAAAACAGGATTCTCATTTCTCTGGGTGAAAATTCGAAAACAATGACTATAGCTAATGTTAGCCCATCTATTTGGTACTTAAATATGATTTTTCCCTGTAAAGAGACTTCTTTTATTTTATGTTTGCAAATGATTAGCTTTATTTCAATTTTTTTGTGTAGTTGACTAACGAAAATGCTAAGTTAATTTCCTCAGTTGTGCACTAGAAAACTTTCAACAGTTCAACTCCATTCACGGTTCACCCATCGGCCATCGCCAATTCGCCACAATTACAAATTTACAACATAAATCTACACATATTTTTCATCAAATTCATAACCATCTACCAGGAAAAAAAATGGACAGAATAAGGCAATAACCCAAATACCCAATTGCTCGTTTTTGTCACCAGTGACTAGTATCCAGTTCCACAAAAAAATTAGAATTACAGGTAATAGATTTATGATTTATCATTCCAAAAACAATAAAATTAGGAATTACAAAAACAACTAAACTAAAACAAACAACCATCAAGAAAAACCTATTTGGGACAAAGTAAAGAGATAATCCGACAAATACAATGAGACAAAGTGAAAGTGACAAACCTTTGTGTTTGTGGAATTGTGGGTCCAATGCCGTCACGATTCATGAAGCCACAAACACGAAGGGCCGAAGGGTTTGAGTTCTTGAGGCTTTGAGAGGCGCGATTCACGATTGGGAATGGTATTTTCCTATTTGGGAATTTGAGTTCTGGCCTCTAGGATTTCAGATTTGGCCTTTGGGTTGGGTATAAAATAGGCAATTGGGTTATTGCCTTATTGGGTTTTCTAAAAAAGGCTGGATTTAGTTGAAACTTGGAATAATATAGAGATTTTAATTGGGCTGGGCTGGGCTTGGGTGGGAACTTGAATTGACCGGGCTGTGTCAAATTTTTAACCGGGCTACTGCCAAAATTATTATTTTTTCCTCACAGAATTTGGACTTGGGCTGGGGCTGGACCGGGCTACAGCCCAGTCCAGCTCCCCCAAATCCGTCCCTGGCCGAAGCATGTTTTATTTTGAGCCCCTGCTTGACTTGGGTGTGTCGCAGGTCCACAAACGAGCCCCCTTACGGCTGAATCGAGAATGTTGAAACTTGAAAGTTCATAATATATCTGAAGCTATTAGAAAACAAGACATAATAGTTCTTTAGGTTGGTTGTTCATGTGAAATAGTCCTATAAAAAATGACCTCCGAGCAACTGTGAAGCATTTTATGGATTTCATGCTATGTAAATAAGTTAAAAGATGTGTTGTATACGAAGTATTTGTTAAAATTTAACTCAATTTCGGTTGGATATTTGGAAAAAATATTGTTTCCTTTATTCTACCTCTTTTTTTATAATATTTTAATATTTAAGAATATTGTTAGAGTTTTGATATGTTCTCTATATATAGTTGACTCTTTTTACAAGTTAGACACATTTTACAAGTTAAATAATATTGTAAACACAATATTCTATGTATTTTTTCTTCATTATTAAAAAATTTTCAATTTATTTACCAATGTTCTTTTGTGTTGTGATCGTTAATTTATATTTTATCATATATCTCAGTTGCTATTAATAAGTGATATCGTACAACAAATAACTATAACAAAAAATGCATTTTGTAACGTTCGAAAAATGTTGTTAAAGACTTTTGCAAAGTTTGGACGTATGTTGCAAACCTCAGTATTGCCGTAGAGTGGATGAATACGACAACGTTTTTTTATCGTTGCGAAAGATTTTCGACAACGTTTAAATGTCAAAAGGTCACTTTTAGCAACATTTTTTAAACGTAGAAAATGTTGTCAAAATGTCACTTTCAGCAATGTTTTATAAACTTTGCCAAAATGGTCACTTTTTAAACGTTGTCGAAACGTTAAACGTTGCCGAAATATTGTATTTTATTAATAAATATTTTGATGTTCTTCGCGTTGTTTGTAATTATTTCACCTATTTTTACTAATATCAATATATAGTACATGAAACTGAACTGTAAATTAACATTTATAAAACAGAAATTTTTTGATAGTACATGAAACTGAGATTAAAATTTCATTACATATTTTTAAACCATACAAAATATAAAATGGAAATAAACGTCTTCTTCTTGTATCTTCATTTCATCAAACTACCTTGAAAGCTACTATTGTCCATTTTATACAAGATTCGACTGTACAATTATAGGAGCTCTGGTTGGTTATTTACAAGGAAAATGAGATATAATAACGTCTTGTTTCTCCAAATATATCAAGTCAAACATTAAAATTCATTTTATAGAGAAAATAGTATCAAGTAGACTTGTACATCGTAAAAAACTACCAATGGAGTCATGCTACTGTGAACTTTTTTTTTAAAATTAAAAAATATACTATAAATTTTGATTGTGACCCCCTAATCTAAGTTTTCTGGGTCCGCCCTGGTTGCATGCAGTAAATGAAAGAGAACATTCATTCTATGATTATTGGCATAGGGCTACGGCCAATAAAACTAATCTTTTAGATTTTGTACAATATGACTGTACAAATAGATTTTTCCTTAGTATAATTAGCCATGCGCCTGAGTCCTAACCACGCAATGTTTTAGTCAATTCATGTGATGCCATTATATTAAAAAAATAAAAATGCGCTAGAATAATTATCTTTAGTCCACATTATATGATTCTCTTCGCATCTAAATCCAATTTATTAATAAAGCAATTAAACTAATCCATTTTTATATAGCATCGTGAAAATTGTGCAATACCACGTGGATGGATTCTTAGCTTTTGCGTCTATGTTGGGGAATTTTTTTTTAACAAACCTGCTACTTATATATATAGTTTTCTTTACAGGTTCTTTGACATATGTTGAGGTGACACACGCCTCAATTCTAGATTTGAATTTCATTTATTCAAATCAAAGGTCAAATGCATGCAACCTCAGCATCTACAAAAAATCCGTCAAAACGTTTTTGTACAAGCCGCTTAATTCATTTTTTTTTAATGATCTCTTTTTTAATATTGGAATGGAATATCAATTTTAACTTTATTACAAATAAAATTCGTGACTTTTCTTTGAATGCAATACGTGTTCACTTGTCAATTGATCGAATTGACGAGCAATACTATTATTTTCTTTCTATCTTCTATTTCTTCTGTATTTCCACGCAACGTATTAAATCTACGTTATTCTAAAAGAATAATTCTGAACGTACAAAATTATTCATACAGAACAAAAATAGGAAACTCTCATGGGATGGGCCCATGTGAGTTTTATATTGGGAAAAAAGAAATCATCCCCCTGCGTGTGTGTGTGTTTTGAATTCTTGTAACTTTTCTGTGGGAAATTTCATGCACGCATAGACTTGTTCATTTTAAAGCGGTCATACATTTTCTCTCTTAAAATATTTATAATATTGAATGAATCTTTTGGAAAAGGGTGTAAAAGGATTGATAATAACCAATTAACTAGACCTCGTGTGGTGTGAGTAGTAATATTTTATTCTTCAAGGACAAATGTTAATATAATAATGCAATGGAGATGGCAATTAAGAATTATGTGCGCATGAATAACGAGAGATTACTCTTATATACGCTTTCTTTTTATGAAAATAATCGAAAGAAATATTTTATTCCAAATATGGATTTGATATTGTGGAAAATATTCTTACTTGTATAATATAATATAATAAATAATAGTTGAACTATCTTATTTTATATTGTTTTATATTATTTAATTAGTTTGATCAAACATGCCATTAAAGCTGAAAATTCCTAACATATTTGAAAATATTGGGAAAAAATACATAATATTTCTTTAGGTTGATTGTTCAAGCGAAATGGTCCCACAAAAAAATGATTTCAAAGCAACTACAAAGCATTTTATGGATTTCATTCCAAATGGCAGATAAGTTTTTTTTTTTTTTTTTTTTTTTTTTAAATTGTTGTGTAATAGCATTGATGTCTAATAAATAGGTAGTTAATAATCTTCAATTAATTTGATCTAGTATTTATAATCCAATGCCACTCTATTGAGTCTTTTATCTACCCTACAAATAAATAGGGTTTTGCTAGAGTCACTTCCGGGAGGGGGGGGGGGGGCATGTTCGTCTAAGGCCCATGTGGCCCTGGACAAATGGCAAAACCCAAATAAAAATAGAGAGGAAGATACGGAAAAAATTAATGCTCTAAAAACATAAACAAAATCAAATAATTTGTTGAGTTAATTAGTATATCTAAATGAGCATTTGACTCTATATGGAGCTCTAGTTAATACTTAATTTTAATTTTTACCATGTCAACTTGACATAGTCGCGTAGATAGCATTAGAGCATTTCAAATACTAATGTGAATTGCATAACAACGTCTAACAAATAATGTTCAATGCAATCTGATAAGGACTATATCAAGATGATGTGGCAAGAAAATAAACAAACATTGCCTAGAGCTGCGTCCATATATGGAGGCTCTATTAAATGTGATGACTCAACAATTATTTAAGCTATTGAAAGAAAAAAAAAATTCTAAAAAGTAAATTCATATATAGGGTTAAATTCACCAATGACCACTAAACTTTATATTTAGTGTCATTATAAGCATCCAATTTGATTTTGTTTCATCATGACCACTTAATGGCGATCCGATTTCATATAACGTTTCACTATGATCACCCAATTTTGTATAAAGTTTCACCATGGTCACCCAACTTCTTTTCATAATTTTCAATAATTTTAAAAGGGGTAAATCGGTAACTTTGCATTATGTATATAAAAAATAAATTTAAAAAATATTTTAAAAAATAAATATAAAAATTTTAAAAAAAGTTTATTAAAAAATAAAATAAAATAAAAACTTATTTAATTTTTTTAAATAATAAAAAACTTTTATTTTTGCTTTTTCAAATTTATTATTATTATAATATATATATGGAGAGTTACCATTTTACCCATTATTATAAAATTAGTGAAAATTGTGAAAAAAAATTGGCTAATCATAGTGAAATGTTATATGAAATTGAATGACCATAGAAAAATCAAATCAAATTGAGTAGCCATGGTGACACTAGAAATAAAGTTGGGTGATCATTGTGAAACAAGACGAAACTGGGTATCCATGGTAACACTAAATATCAAGTTGGGTGACGATTGGTGAATTTAACCCTTTAGATATATTTTGTTGTTGGAGTATCATCAAGAAACATTATATTTTTAAAGAGCATATTTTATAATTTAGAAAGTAAAAAAATTGAAATAGTCAAATAGACTCTTTATATTTAACAATTAATTTTACTACTTTCAAAAAAATATTTATCATTATTCTCTATCTTTTATTTTAATTAGCTTATCTCTAGATTGTTATATTATTTTGTACATTGAAAATTAAAATATTTTGAATGCATTTAATTATAAAGAGTGAGTTTGGCTTGGAGAGTCAAATCGATACTTTAAATTAAAATATTATTTTAAAGAGTCTTTTGAAACATAATTTTAAATGTTGACTCTTTAAATAGAGAATATTTCATATTTAAAAAGTCTCTTAAAATGCTCTTAGAATATTAAATTCTCCTTCACTCTTTCTCTCTCATTTTTATTTTATTGTTGATAAAGACAAATAGTCATAATGTACTAGAGATCAATTTTGAGATTGACAGTCTATTCATTAAGGTTCTGTTTGTTTCTCATTATTAATCATAAAAATGTAAAATATGATCGTTATTCATCACATTCAGCCACCATTTTTTACTTTACATCTCTTGTGTGGGATCCATAACGAATATATTTTTCACTGGGTACTTGGCGCAAAACGTCCCTACCTTTGAAATATATTATAGAAAACGTCCATACCTTTCATTTTTTGGCACAAAACGTCCCTATCTTTCACAATTGTAGCGCTCAACGTCCTTTTCGATTCTTTTTTACTAGTTTACCCTTCTATTAAAATAAAACAAAAACAAAAGAAAAGAAAAATAAAGAATAAATTGCAATTATGAGTCCAAACTTTTAAAAAGGTGCAAATCAGTCACAAACATGAAAAATTCATCACCCCCTTAAGCCGCCACTTTTGAAGGCAAAATTCCCAACCTCCGATCACCTTGACTGTCGGACCAACATACCACCTTGAAACCCTCATTGCCCTATTCACAACTCACCCAACCACTAGCCCCAACTCCGGCAGATTTGACTGAAAATTTGAATCAAAACCAAATATGCAGATCTTTTCCTCCACAAAACGATCGGTCCTTTCCACCACGAATTCTGGCTTCGACGATGCAACTCACGGTCGCGGACCGCCACGCCTAGCGCCTCCCCACCATGGCACACCCACCGAACATATGGGTCTTGACCAATTGTTAATTAACAAGGACGAATTTGAACCAAAACTAGATTCGACGAACCAAGCGTGGTCGCGATCTGCCATGTGAAATTCGTGCACATTTTGCCCAAATTGGTGATGACCCATGGGTGTAATAGTTGCGCCATGAAGAGAGGATGCTAGGCCAGGTGGTCCACGATCATGTGGACCACCACCGTAGCTAGAATTTGGGTTTTCCGGCCGCGAACACGCTGTTTGAAAAATCAGCTGCAGATTTTTATTTTTTGTATTATTTGCTATAATTTGAACATGAATGAATGCGTTTAGGTGAGTTTGAGAGACCTGTGGAATGTAATTAACATGGACATCCATGGATTGAGTCTAAATTGGAAGAAAACCGTGCATGAAGGGCTGAAATGCTCTCATAAGCATGTGTTGGTTTATTACTACTTTAATCCTTATTTGGTGAAGAATTAAAATCAGATTTTTAGTCGTGTAAAATATGTGATTAAAATTTATTAATAACTTTGATTTAGATTAAAATCTAAATTAAAATCAATACAAAATAGGTGCTTAATATATGACTATTTTCCAATTTTACTTTCTAAAAATTCTATAATTCAACAACATTTGAAATCATACTTAAAAAATCAAGGAGGAATTCTCAACCCAGATTCTTCATAGAAAAAATTACATGGATTTGAAATTTTAACTTACATTTTTTTTTTTGTACATCTTAATTTTGAATTTATATTTAAGTAATGTTTTCTTTGAAATTAAACAAGTTATGCATATTGCATTATATATATATTTTTCCAAGTTAGATATATGAATTTTGCTATTTGTACAATTGAGGTTGACAACCTTGATTGACAACACCCATACATGAGAGGGACTCACAATTTTTTTATTCACCGTGGGTCCCCTTCCAATGTGAGAGATTGTCAATCGATGTTGTACACATAGCATGATTGTAGATATATATTCTTTTGAAATTTGGTATCCTTGAAAACAAATTTTCACAAATACTTTTAAAGTTATGTTATTTGTATATCATTGTGTATGTATTGATTTATAGATTGATGATGCGAAAAAGAGAAAGAGAAAGAGAAAATAAGAAAAGAAAAGAAAAGAAAAGAAAGTTACAACCATTTAAATCCATTAAAAAGAGTGATTTTTTTAATTTTTTTTTTTTGAAAAATGAGTTTTGGAATATTGATTTTTTTGGAGAATGTGTGACTAAAAAGTAGATTTTTTTAAAATTTACTTACAAAATATTTAATTGTTAAAATCTGTAGTTGAAAATAAATTTGAAAAATAACTTTGGGTGAAAATTAAAATTAAAATTTTAATTTAAGTTCAAGTTAACAATGATTTTTAATCACATATTTTTTGGAAACTATCATTTTAATTATATATTTAATCAATTTTTATAAAAAATTATTAAAATTTTAATTTTAATTTTCGCCAAATATGGACATAATATTTCAACATAAAGAGATGCCAAATTGGGTCAATTTCATTACAAATAAAATTGCACAGCATTACGTCAGTGCAATATGTGACAACTTACCAACTCGATTAGCGGGAAAATAATTGTGAATCGATTTTCGACTGGACCATACTGGTTCACGTCTCGTCACAACGAACCAAATATTTCTTACACAATAATTATCAACCAATAAAATTGTAACCTAGCAAAACCCGGTGGGCCCATGATCTACTCAAATAATTTAAACGTTTTTAATTAATTAATTATCTATAGGTTTCTAATCGTTTCTATATATTCTCTTCTGAGGCCATTTATTCTTCCCATAGATACAGAGAGTGAAGCAGGGACGAGGGGAGTAAAGACTGATAAATCGCTGTCTATTTTTCTCTATCTGCAATTTTCTGCAATATTGATACTCGATTTTTCAGTGCGCTGATTTCCCGATAATTTTTTAAAGAAATTTTCAGGTACGATTATAATTTCCTTATCTTGTTATATATATATATTTTTATCTGCATGCATTTCTATGTAATCTGTGTATTTACTGTTTTTAGTTTAAATTTTTAGTTTTTTTTTTCCCTCCTTTTGTGGGGGAAGAGAAGTAAAGATATTGAAGAACTTGGAGTATTTGAATTCGGAAATTGGAAATTTTCCCTTTTTTGTTAAACCCTAGTATCCTGTTTGGCGGGGAGGAAATATTAATGCTAAATGCTATGCGACTTCTTAATTTGTGATTTATATAATTATATTTAGAATATTATTCATATTTAATTTAATTTTTGTTGGAGTTAAATCAAATTTATCATAGTTGTAGTTGTACTTTTATTTTGTTTCCTTTTCAATTTTTTTTTTCTATATTTAATTGGAAATCAAGAAAATATTTTTCCCACATTCATTCTAAAAGAGAGATCTTCCTCTTGGTCGTGAATATTTTCTCTGTAGGACTTTTAGTTGGTGTGAAGAAAACAACGTAGCCTTTGGATTTTTAGAGTAATTCTCAATTTGTTGAGATTGATTGTTCTTCTCTTTTAAACAATAAAAATTGAAGATTCTGGTGCTACTTTTGGCTAATATTTTATTTTTTGTACATTCAACCAGATTTTGAAATTATTTCCCCTCTGTTCGGTTAGATGCTTTTAAAAATTCTCTTTCTTTCTTTGATTATTATCTTTTTTCTCATTCTAGGTGCCCAATATAATATTAACCAAGAACTTTTCTTATGCATTCAACTTCGTTCAACTTTTATACTAGTGAAACTTTGATTTGGATACTCTAAAACTCCTCGTCATATTTTAATCATGAAGAATGTCAATATGATATAAAATTTCTTACATTATTCCCGTTGCTTATTCTATTTGTGGAATTCTAAACTTTGTTTCATTAGTTATCCTGAATGGTGTTGTGTTGATTTTGATGTTGTTTACTTAGTGATCTCTTTTTTTGGGCATATATTTGGTGATCAGAGACTGGATCCGGAGGAGAAAATTATATTATATGGAGGGCAGTGCAGAAGGAGGCTTGGAATGTCAGAGGGCTATGGATGGGAGGGAGATTGAAACCAATTGTTCGAACAAGGCCATGGTTATCCCCTCTTGTTGTTTGAAAGCTAAGGTGTCAGACCCTGAGCTTGAAGCCAGGTGCCATTCCACAGTTGTTTCCGGATGGTTCTCTGAACGTCAGTCATCCTCTGGTATTAGCACATAATTCTTTTTCTTCTTTTCTTTTTGTTTGTAGAACTTGTTGATTTTCTATGTTCTATCCTACTATCTATCTTTTGGTCATTTTTTTGAATTCTTTTCCTGCAGAAAAAGCTCACAAAGAATTGTATTTCAACAACCCAATGTGGCCAGGTGTCATTGCCTTTATTCTTACTTATCATTCCGCCTATGGATAAGTTGTTATACTTAAAAATATGGTCTTGCATTGGTTTATCCAATCCACACGTTGAACTTTTTATCTCATCTGTTTAACATATTGGCACATTCTACCTTTTATTTCCTGCTTATCTCGATTTGATTAAAATGCTTATGAAGGGATAAAATCTTTTTTTTTCCTATATATGGGAGGCATTTTTACATATTCTGCGTATTGGTCAAATTGATTTAATTCTCAAGTTTAATTTTAGCTGATGATGCAATTTTGTTCCTATCATTTTCAAAAGTAATGAAAGACTATTTGACTGCAGTGGATAGTTTTGTTAATTAGGTTTTGAGAAATATTAATGATGCAACTCATGAAGGAATTGGATGCAAGCACCTCTGGAACATTGTTGGAATAATTCCGGTGGAAACGATTAACTGTAAATCTTAGTTCTGTGTGTTATTCAGATGCCATAATTTTTATATTAATGATTGTCAATGAGTTGTGATGCCCTTCGAGAGGAATAAAATTTGTTCATAATTTCTCGAGAACTTGAGGTTAGGTCTTAAGAGAGAGGAGGAATGTGAATCCTTCTCCTTCGTAAACCTTAAGAGTGTATGTTCTTGTTTATGGTTGTCACTATGCATATATCTTTAGTTAACCCTCATGTTTCTGCTTATAGGAGAAGCACACTCCCTGAAAGTAGAAAAAATTCTGTTTAAGGAAAAGTCAGAGTACCAGGATGTTATGGTTTTTCAGGTTATGCATCTTCTAATGTAAATTTAATACTTACATTAGTGCTTCTGTCGTTGTTTCCTATCATTTCAAGTCTTGACATGTGCATTTATGCATTATGTTTCTTACCTTCGCAGTCCTGTGTATATGGAAAAGTGCTTGTGCTAGATGGCATTGTTCAGTTGACTGAGATGGATGAATGCGCCTATCAGGAGATGATAACCCATCTCCCCCTTTGTTCCATTGAATCCCCCAAAAATGTAAATTCCAATTTCTGTTTATTGCAACAAATGTGTTTTTATGGATTTCCTATGATACTCCTGCATCTTATTCTCATTTTTCACTTGAATTTGGCGACTGTGGAACAACTTTTTATCTATTGTATTTTCAACGTATGATGGATTCTTGGTCATTATACCGAGTTAATTTTATTTTAGCCTGTATATGCCAATTGTTCTTTTCAATTTTGATTTGATCACTTCTGAAATAGCGTTCATCTTCGCATAATTTGCTTGCTTCCATGTCTGGAAAAGAAAGCATGCGAATGTTTTGTTCTTTGCTTTAATTCTTTTCTGTGTCGATATGTTGGTAAATCATTTTTTACCTTTGGCTCTGTAATCATTTGTGAAGGTACTGGGATATTACATCAGTCTACTATGCTATTGCTCAATTTCGTTCTATATAGAAGATTGCTCAATTCTTCTGCTATTTGGTGAAACATATCCAATTTATTTGCAGCAAATATATTGTTCAAACTAACAGTTATGTTCCTTGGGGGGCAAAAGATGATACTAAGGAAAGGATTCCTGTTTCTTAGATGCATTTTTCCCTCCCCATCTCTGCAGTACTCTTGGGTAGGATCTTTGAGTTCATTTTTTGAGTTCGTTTTAGAGATACTGTTTGAACTTTTTGTATGGCATATAATCATGAAACATTAGTACACAGATGACCACCATGAAAATATAAATAAAAGATTTTGCATCACATGCAGGAATGCAATGGTTTCTTTTTTGTTTTCCATATTATAATACACTTCATATCTATAGTTTCCTTTTTGTTTTCCTTATTTATAATAATACACTTCATCTCTATGCCCCTTCCATGAGTACAGGTTCTGGTTGTAGGTGGAGGTGATGGTGGAGTTCTACGGGAAATTGCTCGCCACAGCTCTGTAGAGCTCATTGATATTTGCGAGATAGATAAAATGGTTATAGATGTGAGTGGTTGAAATTTGTGTTGCAAGTATTCAACAAATACTCTTTCCTTATTGCACTCTTCTGGTTTTCAATCTATCGTTTTTTGCATTATAGGTTAGCAAGAAGTTTTTTCCAGATTTAGCTATTGGCTTCGAGGACCCTCGCGTGCGACTACATATTGGTGATGGTATGCCAAAACCTTTCAACTTAACTCGTGTCATTGCATGATGTTCTGAAATATGAATTACAAGGGTGATGGTAAGGTGTTATGCAAATTTAATGGGGAACTGATATAATGTAGACTTCCATGTTGAACTTATAATCATAAATCAGGAGACTAACCTGAACACAACAGGGTCATGGTATTCTGCAGTATAACTCAACATGGAGGGAAGAGGCTGTCATGCTTTACAAAAGAAATGTTCTTTAATTCCATACATCCTCAAGTACTACTCTTGTGTTCTGATTGTTCCCTTTCATGATTTTGACAGCTGTTGAATTTCTAAGGCATGCACCTGAAGGGAAGTATGATGCAATTATTGTTGATTCATCCGATCCTGTAGGTATGTATATGGGGCAGCACCACTATTTGTAGGCTTTCTTTTGTTGTGAAAAAATCTCATATTTCTTTTTGGGCGGTTCAAATCATTTACCTTATGCTCCCATTTGAACACATACATGATACATCTAGATGGGTTTGAAATACCTTTAACTTTTCTAGAACATATTAATTTCTCTTTTGTCTTTAATAATACATCAAAACTTTCCTTTATGTTCCCATTTGTACGTCTAAAATCCATGATAATATCAAGCTAATGTTGCTTTGACTTTGTTTACGTACAGGTCCGGCTCAGGAGCTTGTGGAAAAACCATTTTTTGACACACTTGCTAGAGCAATAAGGCCTGGTGGTGTTCTATGTAATATGGCAGAGAGTATGTGGCTCCACACTCATCTGATTCAAGATATGGTTTCGATTTGCCGTGAAACATTCAAGGGGTCTGTACATTATGCATGGACTAGTGTTCCTACATATCCAAGGTATAACTTTACTGACCGTATGAATAACTTTTTCCAAGTTTTCTAAATGCAAATTGCTTATACATTTTATGAAGGTATTCCGTTTTTATGAAGTCAGTTTGGGCAATCTTCATTAGTTGACTATAAAATAATGATTTATTTACTGACATTCGATGTTTGCATATGCTTCTTACAATATGCTATCATTTGATTAGTATCCTTGGCAACAAGCTGTTTCTATGTTCTTACGTAGTTTGTGTCTGATACCAACAGTGGCGTTATAGGATTTCTATTGTGCTCTACGGAGGGACCACCAGTTGATTTTAAGCACCCGATCAATCCAATTGAGAATATTGACGGTGCGCTTCAGCATAGAAGGGAACTTAGGTTTTACAACACTGAGGTATCTTCTCTTCTGTTTTGAATGTTGCCAATGTGACCCTAAAATTTTGTTGTGGTTATCACTTAAAAAGCAGTTGTTGAGGTTAACGACTAGACCAATAATAAAACATTTATCTATGAAAATTGTTTACTTTTTCTCGATCTTTATGATCAATAGATATGGCATTAAGAAGGCCTGTGTCTTGTAAGTTCTCTGTTACGAGTAGTGTCTTCACTTTTCTTAATTGACACATCAAGTGGTCTTTTGCAAACGTATTGAAACCACTTGTTCAAGCGTAGGCATGCAAAATGAATACTGTGGAATTTATATACTTCTTTCATGTTATGGGATTTTACAGGTTTCTCAAGCAATACACTGACAATTTGTGTGCTCCACAGATTCACAAAGCTGCCTTTTGCTTGCCGTCTTTTGTCAAGAAGGAGGTGAAAGCTCTTTGTGAGTTCTCAGGTTCTCAAGGAGTCCATCTATGATGCTTGTTTTCCGGCATTCCATATTCCTTTTTCTTGTATTCGGGAATATATACACGTGGTGGTGTATCGGTAGTCAAAGTGCCAAATGACTGTTGAATACAAGGATGTAATTGGCTCTCATAAAACTCGTGATTGAAGACTTGATAATTGTTGCGATTAGGTGCTTTTACTATAAAGTTGTTATTAATTTTTGAGTTCTAGCTTTTGGTTTCATCATGGAGTAATTTTTGTGTATGTCTCAATTGACGTGATTTACTTTTAAGCTCGCATTGGTATTGTTTTAATGCAAAAATGCTGCTTTATGGTGTTTTAAGTGAATCTTCAACTTAAGTTCATATGCACATGTTCTTTGAAGGGGAAAGAAAAGCAAAAATGATGAAATTGAGATTGCTATTTATTGTTTGAGCCCCATTTTCAGATTAGAATGCATTTTGGAATGGTGGATCAATGAAGAATGCGTGGTTAAAAATAAAGAAAATTTTTGGATATGTGTGTAATATTATTTTATTAAAGAATGTGGTTGAAAATAAGAAAAAGAAAAATTTATTTTGAAAATAATGGGAATCAATCAAGGGTTTGTTGTATTATTTAAATTTTAATTAAAATATTAATATTGAAATTTTATGATACATATATATATATATATCACGAAAATTGTAGCATTAATATCCAACCTATTAGCTTAAGAAAAATTATAGACAGACAGGGTGAATAACAGGAAGCAAAAAATGATCGATGTGGCTGCAAGTTGTTGGCTGCTTTTTTTTTAATCTTCAAACTCTCCAATCATGAATTGACACATGTGCAGCTTATGTTTTCAGCTTGTTTTCGTAGCATATCTCTTAGCTTAATATATTGGGGATTGATACAATAGAAATAATTGATGGTGGGTATTCGTAGACCAGCCTTTAGGAAAAAGTATTTCGTCCTATAGTGGATAATGCAATTGATCTTGCAACACGAAGTGTTACCACCTAAATTGTCACAATATTCCTTCGGTAGTTTTTTAGTAGCTCCAATTCATATTACATAATCAACACACAAACAAATAATTATACGAAAAGATAAATAATTAAATTATAAAACTAATAATGTTAAAATTATGTGTAATAAAGCTAAAAGGGTAAGATGAATCAACAATGTTATATGTACTGAAATTTTTTAACAGAAGTCATATAGATGAATACTTAGCAGATTATCATTGGAAGATGTAAAAAATATCCAAAAAATAAAAGCAGCCATATAGGTGTTGCCACATGTATAGTTTCTGTCTGTTTTTCCTGTACTTGGAAAAAAGCTTGGGAAAAAACTAAAGATGAATACACAACTTTTTTCTAAAAAGAAGATGCAAAAGTAGAATATAAATATTGTTTGGCTCATATGAACTCAATATTAAAAATTTCAATTTACATATAAATAAAGAAAAAAATTGTGATAATATTTTAGTTTGAAAAAGGAACAACATGAATGAACTTTTCAAATTATGTTTAAAGAAAATTGTTTTAAAACAGGAGAGTGAATGGAGAAGTTAAATCTTGTTATAAATTCCCTGCAAATAAATAATAAATTTTCTTTCTGGCATATGAAAAGAAAAATAATTTTTAAATTAATTTATTGGGAATCAATAAAATGAAAATGATAATGATAACGAATATGTAATTGGAGCAAGGAGAAGTTCCTAAAATGGAGATGATGAAGTTGGGGTTTGCAGAGTCTACTTTTGAGGTGAATTTGAACTGCATTATCTACAAAATTCTAGCTATATATTTGTAACATGGACCGAATAATTTGTAGCCTCCCCTCACTTGCTTATACAAGACAAAACTAATTTTCTTTATTTTCCACGCTAGAGTTTTTGAGATTCGGTGGTTGTGGTGATTCTAGCGTTATAGTGTTGTAATGTGGTGTTCTTGGGTGGGTAGAAGAAGATGAACTTTTCTATTTTTATGATTTTTTAAATTTTTTATTTTAAAGTTTATTTTTATATTTATTTTTTGGATTTGTACGGAGAAAGTCAATTGACAAATTGTTCATTGAATAAAATAAAATAAGGACAATTGCATAATTTGCATTGCGATAAAAGGACCACTTGCGCTAAAAATGAGAAGGGATTAGACCATTTGCCCCATATTTAAAAGGTATGGATGAAAACATAACTTTGGCAAAAGTTGAGGAATATTTGCGCCAATCTCCCTTCTGCCAAAAATAAGCAACTCGCATTGGTGGGTTCCGTAATTTGAAGATTCCATTTCTTCGTCTTCATATACTGAATCCGGACACACGACCTCCACACTCCATTCTCCTCAACAGCTCTCTTTCTCGATTATTTTGCAGATATTAATATACACATACATATATAAATTATGTACTTGGCTACACAACCCAATGTTGAGTTAGCCCACCAGCCGCCTCTTTTGCACCATATCACTTGGGACCCCTCTTTTGTATTTTAGGGTGTGTTCGATAAAAATTAAAATCGGATTAAAATTGAAAAATTAATTGTTATTGTTGACTTTTATTAAACGAGTGAACTCACTAACCATCATATTTTCAATTTTAATTAAATTTTAAACCATATCGAACAAGTGTGGACAAAGTAGCATAATTGATAAATTATATAGTATATGATTTGCATATATGTATTATATTCTAGAAAAAGCTGAGTCTTGAATAGAATTATCGAGCCGAGCTTCCTGTGTATGTTCTAGGGCTTTCCATTTTCCTCGCTGTTTCAGGTCCGACTCCTCTTTCAGCCGGATAAAGGTCCTCTCTCTCTCTCTCTCTCTCTTTGAATTTTTGGGAAATGATTACGTTTAACGAAAATGAGATAGGTTTCAGATTATTGATTTTTATTTCACACACTCCTGGGATGTTATTGGGCCCTAAATTATAATTGTGTTTTTACTTAGGAAAGCTGAATTTTATGAGAGCATTTTTCCTTTTTAACTTTTTTTTTTTTGTGTGTTTGTGTTTGTAATTGTTGGGTTTTACAGTCTGTGTAGTATATTTTGTTGTGGTAAAATACATTTTCTAATTAGTAAAATGTGGTTTTATTTATTATAGAGTGTGCAAATTAAAGCGTCCCTTGTGATAATATAAATTGGTTGCTTGCTTTGAGAGGTACAGTATGATAGAACGTTTATTTTGATCAGAAATATTTTGTTCACAATCAATGTACAAGGATTGACACATCATATCGGAAGATTGTATAATTGATCAATTCACTATTCGAGTTTATAATTTGTCCTTGTCGCAAAAATAATTAAAGGTGACAATAGTACACTTGGAGTGTATTGACAGATCACGTGTCGAGATTGATTAATAACATGACCGTATGTAGAATTAAATTTCATTTGATTGCTGATATTTCATTTAAATCCTTTGACTTGGTTATGTATATCTTTTCGTCACTTTTATGGTTCTTTGATTTATAAATGGGTGAAATCAATTTGATTGATCAAATATCTCGGTGAGTTGGGAGTTTGAGAATGAGCGAATTAGATAACATGAATTTGTGTCAGAAATCATTGTTTTAAAGAATGTGTAGAGTGACTACTTAAATATTTTATGTTGAATAGTTAAAATCTGAGCCTAATATTCAGCGACAACTAAACTTTGATATCTGCGATTAGTTCACAAGACCGTTGAAGAAAATTATACTTAACCTATGTTTGGCCCCAATTATTTCAAAAGCTCATTTTTTCAAAACTTATTTTCAACTACATATTCTCCTATAAAATAATTTTAAATATAAATCTAAAACTTTTTCTTACTTTTTAACCACACATTCTCAACAAAACGCTATTCTAAAATGCATTTTGGCATAAAAATAGGGCTCAAACAAGGGCTTAAGTTAATGAAAATAATTAGAGGGACAAAACAATCATTTATGTTCGTATTTAATTATCGGATCTTGAAAGAGGATAAAATACATAAATGGTAAGTCGTAGAAAAGTATAGATATATTGGTTTCTGTGATTTTATATATTTTGAGAGTGTAATTTTTGACTTTAGTGAAAAAGGAAAAGACTAATAATTATATTGGATGGTCATTGAGACTTAATTACAGTTATTATAAAAGTTTTGGGCTTAATTGCAATTACTGTAAAGTTTTGAACTTAATTGTAATTGCTATGAAAGTTTTAAACTTAATTTAGTTGTAAATGAAGTTCCAGATCTACACATGTAATTAAATATATACTAATTAGAGTTGAGATTTAATTAAAACTCTTTTTTAGATTTTAATTAAGACTCATATTTGGAATTCTTAATAGAATAATTATTCCATAGTGTTCAAATTTGAAAAAGAGAGAAAAATTAATTTTTTAGTTTATTCATCTGTCCAGTACAAGAATTATTATTATTTTTAAATTAAAGAAGGCGCTCATCTACCGGTATAGTATTGACTTTGGAGAGTATCATAGAAGACTTATTTGGAACATCAAGTTCTTGAAATTAAAAGTTGGAAACTTTCAAAAAGCTGAAAGTTTTTGGTTTAAAATTAATTCAAGAATTAATCATCGAATTTAAGTAAAATTTGGAATCATTTATTTTTGATATAACATACATGCGAACATCTAGACGCTTTTTTTCTTGAATTTTAAGATATTTTTTAATTTTCAGGTAATTCTATTTTTGCATTCCAACATTAATTTCTTTAAAAACTTTCTTTTGGATTTTAGCAACAAGGGTTTAAAATTTTTTTGGTGGTTCAGTTTTGTGAACTTATTGTGGTGATAGTGACAAAGGATTAATGTATGGCTTCTTGGAGTTATTGTTGTTTGTTCCGAATATTCGGTTAAATTGCTTTTGGTGTGAGTTTTGCAGGTTGGGTTTAATCATCTGGTTATTTTTCCCTTGATTATTGAACTGTGGATGATGATTAATGCTGTTTCGGTTTGCTCAATCACTATTCAGACTGTGCTTCTGAATTATGTGAGTAGACTTTCACATTTTATGTAGCAAGGTCATAGAAGTATTTGTGAAAAACATTATTCTCTCTCAAGTGTTTATAAAAGACTAATAATGAACTGTGAACTTAGCATTGACAGTTCTGGGTCATGGTGTATTGATATGTTTTATACACTTTTCATTTTTCATGCTTTACTGGTGTTGTCAAGATTATAAACCTACCTAATTTTGATAAAATATAATTTATTCACTCACTTTCTAGTATGAGATGTGGAAATTGGAGGTACTTTGCCAGTGTCTAATGTCCAAAAATTCTGTAGCACGGACACTCTAATTAGGGTAGCGTGTCCGTGTTTGACACGTGTCGGACTCGTGTCGATACCGACATTCTCTGGACACTCTACAATAATTATTTTTCTTTCTTACTATAACTATTATATATTTTTAACTCAAAATTATTAGTAAATAACAAATAAGTACTTATATTTAAAAAATTTCAACAAGAAAAATCAATAATAAGTATAAAACTAAATTTATACTGTATAAATGAATAATTTTAAAGAATTTAATCAACGTGTCGTGTCGGTACTTTTTTTAAAAATCATGTGTCGACGTATCCAACACATATTGTGTCGACGTATCCGACACATATTGTGTCGGACACACGTGTCCGTATCGGTGTATCATAAGTCCAAATTTACTGCTCCGTACTCCTAAGTTTTACTTTTACTTTCCCATGTGGTACATTTTCAGGGGTAATTGATAAAACTACTATTCTAACAATCTGAAACTTGAACGCTGAATGATGAATTATTAATCACCGATCAAAATACATAGTGAATTTTCAACTTGAAATCCCTTGTTATTTTCAACTTTCTGTCTTTTTTTTCTTTTTTGATTTGTTTCACTTAATAATCCTCTTCAGATGTTATAGCAAACCACCTTTTCAATATTTTATTTATTGCTTTAAGACATTAGCCATTGATAGGCCTTCTGGTACTCCAAACTGTTTTTGCCTTTCTCTGTTTGAAGTTTGAAGTTTGACTGTCGCCATTTCTTTGTGCAGGGCATTCAAGCAACTGTTTCTTCTGACTTTACATCTCCCAAATTTTATCAGAACTTCACATATCTTCCTTCTAAGCTCCATGCTAAAAATTCAGCCTCTAGAAATCGCATATTTCTATTTGGAAGCAAAAGAGGAAACTTCACTCTGAGAACTGTTGTCTGTGCCTTTCCAAATGAGCAAGATGATTCTGAAAGATGCGTTTCACATCATTTTGCTGATGATTCAGAGATTATTTATTCTCTGGATGATGAGAATTCTCAAGTTCCTGGTTTTACTCCCCAATTGCAGTCTGACACTGATATTCAGCAAACATTTATGAGCCAGGAAAACCAAGAGAGCCTCCTTGATAAGCTGAAGGCTGTTCAGTTACATGTTCTGGCAATGGAACAATGGAATGCTTCGAGACTCAAATTGTGTCACGGGTAAAATACTGTCTTTTTGGGATTAAGAATGTTGACAATGAACTTTCTTGGCATCTTCCTTTTTTAGTACAAAAGACAAATAACACAGTTTCTTATAGTGCAGAAACTATTTGGTGAGTGCAGCAAACCTAATACACCATCTGGCTTTAAAAAGCCTAGATATAGAACAGATTAAAGAAGAGCTTTCTTCCCTAGGACTTCTGAATTTGGAGACTATAAATCCACATGTTCTTTCAAGTCTTTCTGCTTGTCTCCAAATGCTGAATAACTCAAAGTCAGATTCCCAACATGGCTATAAAAGTTCTGGTGAAGTGCTTCCCATTTGCAAAAGCTCGCAAAATCGAACAAAGGGGGACTTGGCAATAACTGCAATGATGAAAAGGGCATCTTCTAATAGGAATATACTACTGGGTACACTTCAAGGGCAGGGAGGCACTCATATCATGGTAACAGTTGACCAAGAGGTAGTTGACAATGATACTCATCTAGCTGGTCTCATTGAAGCAGGGGCCACCATTTTTCGCATCAACTGTGCACATGGTAATCCAGATATTTGGAATGAGATAATAAGAAGGGTGAAGAAAAGTTCTCAAATTCTTGAGAAGCCATGTCGGGTGCTCATGGACTTAGCTGGACCAAAGCTTCGTACAGGCAAACTGAAGGCGGGTCCATGTGTATTGAAAATATCCCCCAAGAAGAATGCCATTGGAAGTGTGATATGTCCAGCCAAAGTTTGGCTTTCTCCCCGAGGAGCAGGCCCACCACCACCTCATGTATCTCCTGATGTAATTTTGCATGTGGATGGCCAAGAATTTCTAAGTAAACTAGAGGTAGATGATTCTGTGAGATTTTGTGACGGACGTGGAAAGCAGAGGGAACTCAGGATTTTGAGCAAGTATCCTATATTTTCTGGGATTGGATTCATGGCCGAGTGTAGGAAGACTGCGTATGTTGAGTCTGGTACTGTACTTCGTATGAAGGAGAAGCGAAGAAAATATTCGGTTGGATTTGTGATAGATGTTCCCCCTGCAGAGAAATTTGTTAGGCTGAGAGTGGGTGACTTGCTGATACTATCTCGAGATAGTTCAGATGAACTGGATGAATCAACTTCTTCATCGGTTGGTACCCATAGGATTACCTGCTCATCTGGTTATCTATTTGATTCGGTCAAACCTGGAGACCCTATCGCTTTTGATGATGGGAAGATATGGGGGGTTATAAAGGGAACTAGCATTTCAGAAGTTATTGTTTCAATCACTCATGCTGGCCCAAGAGGTACTAAGCTCGGCTCTGAAAAATCCATAAACATCCCAGAGAGTCAAATTCGATATGAAGGTCTTACTTCGAAGGATCTTATGGATCTTGACTTTGTAGCTGGAAATGCTGACATGGTGGGTATTTCATTTGTCCGAGATATTCATGATATTGTTGCATTGCGCCAAGAACTTGCAAAGAGAAAAAAATTGAATTTGGGGGTTATTTTAAAGATCGAGACAAGAGATGGATTCGAGAATTTGCCACTCTTGCTATTGGAGTCAATGAAATCTCCGAACCCGTTGGGGGTCATGATTGCTAGAGGAGATCTTGCAGTGGAATGCGGTTGGGAAAAGTTGGCAGATATACAGGAAGAAATTATTTCAATATGCAATGCTGCCCATGTACCTGTCATTTGGGCAACACAGGTTCTGGAGTCCCTTGTTAAGTCTGGAGTGCCTACCAGAGCTGAAATTACCGATGCAGCTAATGGAAGGAGGTAAATAGTAACATAAATCTTGATTTCATCTGATAATTTCTACTCTATACCTGGTGATTTTGTGATGGAGTTGACACCGAATAAAATCAAAGAGAATAAATAATAAAAGAAAGAATTTTATGATGAAGAAAAATAATTATATTCATTTGTGACTGAGATGTTTAGGACCTCACAAGTTCTAGTTTTAGTTTTGACGAGAACAAACTGTCAGATACGTGTGAAATTTGCAGTTAAACCCATAAGTGTGAATGCCTGCAATCAGACTGTCAATGACTTCATTGTTCAAGAAGCAAAAATGACCAAGGACAATAGAAAGTGTCACTCTCTGGGCATTATACAGTTCTGTATTATAGGAAAATTATACTGCAAAAAACTGATAACAGAATGGAGTAAAGAACTAATTTATATGCAAATCTATATCGTATTTACATTATTCTCGTTTTGCAGAATTAGTTGTGTGATGTTGAACAAAGGGAAGCATATTGCTGAAGCGGTCTCTACTCTCGTCACCATTTTGAGCAGCAAGTATAAGACAGCAAAAGCAGAACTGAAACCTCTCTTATTGTCCTCCTATGTCAATTAGTCGATCAATTTTCAACATAAAGAAGCGGATAAAATGGCCTTGAATTTGATCAGTCTATCATTGGATAGAAGCTCGATTCTATTACTGCTATCTGCATTAAGTGGCCACACCAACATTTCTCTCTTATGGCTGCCATGAGATAAGCCAGTATATCAGCATTGCTTCAGTTGCTTGTTGAGGATCGTCAATGGATACAATATCGATATGTATGGTGAGGTGGATCTGGACAGTAGAAAAAATAAAAATAGTCAAACCTTTGGAAGTTGTAATATCTAGTTTTTTCATGTAATATCGATGACGATGTCTACGAGATTTATCATCCACTAATGTATTGATAGTTCAATGATTTACTGAAGTTTTACGAACAAAACTCATGCTCGAGTTTTCTCACCTTGCATCTATAAAATAGCCAACAAAAAAATAAAAATAAAAATAAAACTATATTTGTTGTCGAATGCATCTACTATTTTTTCTTTCCAGTATTGCTAATTATTGTAGGAATGTGCATGGTGAGATTAAAAGTACTAATTGTTTCCAATTCATTGAAGTGTATCGACTGTATTCATGTAATGAAAATTTGAACTCTATAGAGATTAATGAAAAATTGTCATTGCATGGAACTATTTGAAAATTTAAAGTAGCTGTCTTTTTAAGTTCAAAAAGATACTTTCTCTGATGTGAAGTTAAAAAGTAACTCTAGTTAAACCCGAGGGAAGGGTAAAGTAACTCTAGTTAAAAGTTAACCCAAAAATTGGTGCAAAATTGTAAAATTCCCATTTGCAGATTTATTTGGGCATTTGAGATTATGTAATGCCATTTAACACGTGATGTTTAACACCGATTTAGACGACTATATTTTATGACATTAAATTAGAAGTTTAATTAAATATAAGGATTTCATAGAACATATGATACGATATGCTGACACAGTGTTCAAAGTTTGAATCTTTTTCAATTTGTTCGGGGAAAAAAAAAAAATTCAAGATTCAAATTCCAAGTTGATGAGATGTTCGTTCTTTATCTCTCTAGGATCGTGCCCATAGAAGGAGAATCGACTGTGAGCTACATGAGTTTTATCTTGGAGTTGTGTAGTGCCGAAAGTACCTGCACGAAGGGAAGACAATACGACTTTAGAACGGTGTCCTTGAAGTGACTCTCAAGGCTTGCTTTTTAAATTTCCTCTCTAGTTTATGTTAATTATATTTGTTATTTTATTATGTTAATTAATAATTTATCTACACACAAATCATCCATTTTTCCCAACAATCTAAAGTTGTGTTGGGTAATTTGTATGTAGACAATATTTTTTATTATATGACATATTTCTATTGAAAAACGATGAGAATTTTCAAATGCCTCTTTATATGTCTTCCAACCCTTTCAGTTTTTCTTTTTACGGAAGGAAGCTGATGGGTTATAAATTTGAGGAAAATGGTAAGATTTGCAAAGAGTCAACTACGAATTAGAATGACTTTGCATGATATAATGGTGTATTTATGATTTTATATGTACAGCCGCATGTGTAGTAGCTTGCACTTACTCTCTTATCTCTCTAGTTAAAAGGAACAATAACGGGAAAGAGGGTAGAGGATGAGTTCCAGAATTTGCTTGACATGTTTTCTGTAAATAGGAAATCAATATACTTGGGGTTAATTAGTACTCTTTCCGCGATTAAACTGTTATCCAAGTTGTGAGAATTGTTATTGCATCCGTTAAATGATTTTATCATTCTATGTAATTCTACACGGATTTTATTTGGTGTCAAAATTGCTATTGAATTTCATTTTGATGTGCTATAGGGAGAAAGATATGCTAGTTTATGGAATTATACTTTGTTATAAAAAATGAAAAAAAAAATTGAATTTCTGATTCGCTGCAACTATTTGAAAAACTTGTTTTGTCAATCTAAGCCTTTTATTTATATTTTACATGACTTTGATTTTTATTTTTTATTTTTTATGACGGGGAACCCACAGCCACTACTCTTGGAGTGCGTATTGGATAAATCCTCGGACTGATGCAATAACCTGAAAATCACGCTAGTCATGTTAACCATATTAGGCAAGCTCAGTGCAATATGCTCGACTGAGAAAGTGTTGATAGAAGGAATCGAACACGTGATAAAAAAAACTCCGCGATCACTTGCTTCACCAACCCGATCATCCCAAGAGGGGTACTATAACTTTGATTCTCGCGAGGAGAATAAACGGGTAAAGGTGAAAGAACCCAAAATTTTCAGCCATTTGTTGTCAATTTTGTTACTTTCATTTCTTTTGAGCGGAAAAGAAATATGCTGAATTATATTTTACAAGAGGTTTAATTTCATAATGATAGTTGATATTGGATGACATTATTGATATCCACAGCGCGGCGCTACGTCAACCCACATGCCTACCACATGGAGATATCGACTCCACGCGGGAGCTCTACGTTCATGCTAGGCCGCCTACCACTACGAGACGCTCTATAACACTTTGTCACAAGAGATCACCGAATTAGATAGATGTCGTCTAACGGCTATCACAAAGACAACTAACCACTTGATGGATAGTGGCCACTTTCTCAGAACGTGGGGAAAGTGAGAGCACGACGTGGGACACGTGGCGTTACAACCGCCCAGCGGTTACACGGCTTCAGCCGCTTATAAATACCCCTAAGGCGGGTCAGATATAAGCTGGTGAATTTTTGCTATCTGAACACTCATTTAAGTATTTTCTTCCTAAGTCTGTATTTCTAATTCCGGTACTAATTCTCACGTTGGAGGTACAACGGAGAGAAAGCCCCGCCCCTCACTTTGCAGGTAGTTTTTGCTCATCGGAATAGTAGAACCACCTCACGCCACCCTAAGTCGCCAGGAGAGCACGAAGGTTTATTTTGCAACCTTTTCATTGGTGCCGTCTGTGAGAAATCTACTGAACAGAAAAGCTATGTCAAGAAGACGAACAATGAGTGATACGCGCTTGGTTGGGAATACGGCGGAAACGGAGTCGGAATCAGTTGCAAGGGGACATGACCCGCCACCGCAGTGTGTAACGCAAGGCTAATTTAATGTCTTGGAAACACAATTGGCGGTCATGATGACAGAGTCAGACATGAAATACCCCAGCACCCGCGCATGAGCAGCCACCACCGGTAGCGCAAACAGAAGCCCCATCCATCGCTCAGCCAACAAGGGGCTACAGGGTCAACGGTTCCGCAAGTTTCCCAACCTGAGACAGACATAGGGCCAATGGAAAAAGAAGAATTGGCGAAGTGTCTATCTAGCAATTTGGATATTTTTACGTGGTGCCCAAGCGATATACGAAGGATTGATCCAAATTTTGGAAAGGGGGGCTTATAGCCCAAAGGACTTGAAAGGCAAACCATCAGGCAGGCCATGGAACACTTAGCACCTCAAGAAGTATTATCATTAGACCAACGAGCAAGGATTTCGAGTAGCATGATGATGCTTGCATGCACACTTGATTGAAAATTATTTCATGAAAAGCCTGTATGGCAGAAGATGATGAGGACACTAAGGAAAGGTCGGCCTAACTGGGACGTCCTAGTGCGCTTACTAAGTCCCCAAATCTTGACAATAATTCTACTATGAGGTTATGATTTATGATTGATTGAAATCACCCAGAATTGCTCAACGTTCGGCAATAAACAACAAAGTCAAAAAATTGGTTGACTCAAAATCGCTCAAAGGGCTGGTGGTGAGTTCTAAAAATAAAAAATGGTTAAAGCTCAAAATCACCAGACCCTGCTTTCGACAGCCCAACGTAGCTCCACGCCCGGCGGTGAGCAACAAAGTCAAAAAATTGGCTGGCTCAAAATCGCCCCAAGGGCTAGTGGTGAGTTCTAAAAACCAAATATGTTAAGGCTCAAAATCACTAGATCCTGCTTTCGACAGCCCAACATAGCTCGACGTATGGTGGTGAGCAACAAAGTCAAAGAATTAGCTAGTTCAAACTCGCCCTAAGGGCTGGTGGTGAGTTTTCAAAACCAAAAATGGTTAAGGCTCAAAATCACCGGACCCTCCATTCGACAGCCGAAAATTGCTCGACATATAATGGGCAAGCGACAAGACCAATAATTTGGTTATAAAAACTCATGATGCCTTGCAGTCTAGTGGAGAGCCCCCAAAGTCAAAAATTGGCTAAGACCCTAAATCATTAGACCCACGCTCTATGCTCGACAAAGCCCAAGAGGCTAGACAAAGATCAACAAAACCAATAATTTGGTTGTGGCAAACTCGTGACACCCACGGTCTAATGGAGAGCCCTCAAAGCCAAAAATTGGCTAAGATCCTAAATCACTAGACCCGCGCTCTACGCTCGATGCACCCTGATCGCCACAAAAGGGGGCGTCAAAAATATATTCCTTACTCCACTAAAAATGTCGTTTGAATAGTATAATGCAAGCAAGGGTCATTACCCGCAGAGGATTGGTTCAATTACATTAATTGCGCAAAATAAAATAAACGGCGAAAGCATATAAATGGGGGGGGGGGGTTTGATTTGTTAAACAAAGAACATAACAAAATAAAAAAGGAAATGGCGAAAAACTAGAAATGCAATAAAAATTAAATAGCGAAGGCGATTAATCAACAAAGAAGAGTTTGTGATCGGGGGTTATTTCTTCGCCGCTGGAATGACTTTCCAATACATTTTCACAAAAGATTTTCGTTCAAATGGTTAACAACAATTTGAGAATAATCAAAGGCTCGACTACCTCAAACTCCCCTTAATTTTGGTTGAATAAGAAAAGCTTCATTACCCAACCCTATTCATCAAACAACCTACGAAAAGCTCGCAAGATTTAATTTAATAAACGCATTAACACGAGAGAGTCAAATTGAATTAAGCGCAAACTCGAAAACTCGGTTTACTCACTTAAGTGATAATCCACCTACATTTAATAGAAAATTCCTCATAATCCATCAAAGTGTAGTCGCCACTAGGGTTTGGTAAAAATAGCGATTACGTACTAAATTTCCCAAAATGGCAAATATTGAAATAACCCAATCATTTAGTTGCGCCGCTAAATAATCAAGAAGGACAATTTAAACAATAAACACAATGGATAAATCACATTAACCACAAGAACTTTTAAGCACAAAAAATTATTGGAATTTCATTCAAGGGTTAGAAAATACCCCCAATCACATCTAGATTAGTTATTCATAGTGTAACTACAAACAACCAATAAAACCATAAAATACATTGTGGAAAACGAGATTAAGGAGATGAGAAAGCTTATTGATGAAAAGATAGGTGGAAGAAATCTTCTAGATCAATGGCCTTCTTCTTCTTCTTCCCAAATTCCTTCAATGGCAGATTTTTCGCACAGGTTTCTGCTGCCCAGATTTTTCCCTCTTTTTGGTCGACTTTCAGCCTCTAAAACGTGCCCTAGAATGAGCCTTCAAGTTCTATTTATACTCCCCCGAAGATTTGAGAAGAGTTGGGAAGAAAATGGGCCGAGAAACGGGTCAAAAATCTGGTTTTTTTCTCTACCCGGGAATTCACTTCCAGATTTCTGCCATGCGTACGCATGGCCTTAATGGTGCGTACGCATGGTAGAAGCTTTGGAGCTTCTGTAGCCTGGTTGATCAGCTGTGCGTACGCACAGACCTGTAGTTTCTGCCTCAGCTGGGAGCTGCCTTCTTCAATTTTCTGGTTTTTGGTGCCCAGCTTCCATCTTCATTTTCTGCTGGTTTTGGGGTTCAATAGGTCGCCATGCATGAGTGTTTCTGCTGGATTTTCTGCCCTTCAACCGGCTGCTTTGTTTCCAGATTTTTGGTCGCCATGGTGTGGCGATTTTGTGCTTCAATTTTCTGGGCGTGAAGGGGGCTGTTGACATTTCCATCAACCTGATTTTCTTCCACTTAGCTACTTATTTCCAGCTTTCATGGCGTGCAACCTTGGTCTCTTTCTGGTCATTTTTGGAACTCGTTTCACCTCCTCAAACCACCTGTTTTCTGGTTCAAATGGCGTGGCTGCAAAAATCTGGTTTTACACCAGATTTTTACACTTCCCAGCCACCATTTTCTAGTTCGTTTGCCAGTGATCTGGCCCCAGTTTTCTGGTTGTTTTCGGCATGTTAAATTCTGCTAGAAAATCAGCAACTTGCTCCCTTGTTTTGGCATCCATCAAATCTTATTTCGGCAAACAAAAAATTGATGGCGAGACCCCCGCCGAATCACGCAAAACTTGCATTTTTAGTTCTTTAGCTCGCCGAATCTTGAAATTCTCGTACTTCCGCATTTTATATTCTTTTCTGGTGTGAAATTTCTCCAAACGCCAATTAGCTCGGGTTTTCGCCTATAAAATAAAATAAAACAAAACACGTATTAAAACGCCAATGAAAACCCACAAATATATAAAGTTAGCGGACGATTTAAGTGCGAAATCCGCACTTATCACACCCCCAAACTTACATCTTTGTTAGTCCTCGAACAAAGCAAAATAAACAAGGTAAAATAAGCAAACACGCAAACACACAAATAAAAACCGAGCGATGGTAAAATAATAACAAACACTCACGAGAAAAATAGCTTGCCAAATTATTCCAATAATCACATCACATATAACTTATGAAATATTTACAAAAATGCTACTGCACAATTTTTTTAAAACTCATTCCAAGCTCGACTCGTGTGTGTGTGTGTTGTCAATCAATTCATCGCCATGCTCAAGTTGGTGGAATCCCGACCCTCAAGAAGTCAATTTTTTTCTTTCTCGCTCGTGGGATGCACACACCCCCAAACTTGGTATTTTCACTCTCGCCCAAGGTGCTAAAATTAAGGTTGTTCTCAAATCACACAATTTTTCCGCTCAATCTTGGTTGGATCGAACCGGCAAGGTTAACCACTTAGTCATGCATTAATTCCCCAAAACACATGAGTGCACAAAATCACAAACTTCGATTAGGCGAATCACGCCGTACCATCAACCTCACAACAACAACATCGGAATCTTATTCCATTTTTTTTTTCTTTCTTTTTTTTTTCTCATTTTTCCCATGTAGGTAGTTCACGCACTAGTCCCTAAGGGTAGTCTTCTTCATTGGTAGATCGTCTCCCACACATTGTAATGCATGGGGCCAGATTACTCAATGTTGACTCACACTCCTTAAGGTAGGCAACTTTTTCCTACAGATATATATATATATATATATATATTTTTAAAGCACAAACAACAACAACAACCATTTCAATGAGGTCAAAAGCACTCGGCAAAATCCACATAAGAGCAAGGAGTTAACACACTTCTAAATGATCTCATTCACCGGTTCAACCACCCCCAAACTTATACTTTTAGGTAGTGATTGAAGAATTTTCATCAATATGGGTCATTTAAGTTCACTAACAACCTACCGTGCCACCAACAAGTGCAAACAACGAATCTCATGACACAAGTGCTCAATAAGGAGTCCAACATGGAATAAGTGGACGAAAAATAACAAGTAGCATTCATGTTCACACTTCATAAATCTGTGTAATGCAATGACTAAAAGCAAAGCCGGCAAGGCTATCCAACTCCACAAACAAGCATGAAAACACAAATATAAAACCCGAAAATTGAGTATTGGCGAAAAATTTACTCCAATAAAGCATATAGCACACAATCATGACATAAAATCATAACATAAAGCACAAGCACGCAACCACACCCCCAAACTTAAACTTTACATTGTCCTCAATGTAAAAGCTAGAAATATAAGGATCAAAAGTTTCAAGTACTCCCCTAAAATTTGTTTTGACGGCGATGGTTGTGCGAATGATTGTGGCTCCTTGGCGTTCATTAATACTCAAAGTTATAGTTCGGCGCTAGAAAATCTGGCACATGGGGCAAACAAAAATAATCAATATCAAAAAGATGTGATCACAAAAAATTTCAAAAAGAATAATGATGGGTTGCCTCCCATCCAGCGCTTCTTATAGTCTTTAGCTAGACTTTTCCTCCATTTTCAACCGGTATCAATCGGATCCTCAAAGTGTTTCCCAATGGTGAATTCCACTGTTATCGCATTCTTCACCGGAGAACCTGCACAACAAAGCCCTTTTTTAGTAGCAGATAAAACTTTATACAAAATATTACCTGACCGCTGTAACCTTGGCGATGCCTTTAATGCTTGAACAACCTCTTGCAAATCCGTATTCAATGATAAATCATGATCATCATTCACCGTATGCTTATTAGTGGCATTGTCCAACCCATCATTTTTTTCAAGCTCGACAATATCCTGTGCTAAATAATCAGTCACATGAACAGAGTAAACATGATATTTATCATTAGGGCATTTTGTGGAATCATAGATATTAAATTTAGCAATTTCACCATCAAATTCCATCGTTAGTATGCCACTATAAGCATCAATCTTAGTTTTGGATGTTCTCAAAAATGGTCTTCCTAGCAAAATGGGAATAGTCTCATCACTTTTCCCCATGTCGAGCACATAGAAATCAGCAGGAAAGATTAAATCATTTATTTTTACAAGAACATCCTCAACTATTCCTTTGGGGTAGGCGTTAGATTTATCAGCAAGTTGGATTACAATCCCCGTTTCATTCAAAGGTCCAAGTTTCAAAGAAGCATATACAGAGTATGGCATGACATTAATAGAAGCTCCTGAGTCTAACATGGCCTTCTCAAATCTAACATCACCTATTGTGCAAGGGATAGCGAACATACCTGGATCCTTGCATTTTGTTGGGAGTTTTCTTTGGATGATTGCCGAGACATTCCTCCCAACATTTACCGTTTCACTCCCCTTGAGTTTTTGTTGCCTCTTAGAAGTACACAACTTCTTGAGGAACTTTGCATATCGAGGCACTTGGGATATGGCATCCAGAAGTGGTATGTTCACTTGAACTTTTCGAAAGATCTCCATAGTTCCCTTCTCATGATCATCCCTCGTGGACTTTGCAAACCTACTTGGGAATGGAGGTGGAGGAATAATAGTAGGTAAAACTCTTTTAAAATTTTCCTTCGATCCCGAGGTTGAAGTTGTGGTTTCCTCTTTCTCTTCCGACGAGTCCTTCTCTTTCTTTACCTCTTCAACAAGCTCTTTCATTTTTCTTGGGCTTTCTTCTAACATCTTCCCACTTCGGAGGGTCACCGCATTAACATTCTCTCTCGGGTTAATTGTTTGCGAAGGAAGCTTTCCCGATACTTGAGACTCCAATCTACCCACCGTGTTAGCTAATTGGCCCACTTGTGTCTCCAAGTTTTTTATTGAAGTTTTGGTCTCTTGTTGGAATTGCATAGAGCTTGTGGCTAGAGACTTAACCATGTCTTCTAGAGACATACTTGAACTTGGAGGCGGGGCTTGTTGGCGAGGTTGAAATTGTTGTGATGGCCCTTGTTGATTGAATCCCGGGGGTGGATAAAATTGAACTTGCGGAGCTATAAAGTGATTTCCTCCATAGCTAAGATTAGGATGATCTCTCAACCCGGGATTGTATGTGTTGGAGTAAGGGTCATATCTTTGCCTTTGTTGCATCGGGAATCCTCCAATTGCATTTGCTTGCTCCGCGGTCCCTTCTTGTAGTGTTGGGCATGTATCGGTGTGGTGACCCGAACTAGAACAAATCCCGCACACATTAACTTGTTGCATTGACCCGCGTGCCATTTGTTGCACAAGCAATGTAAGATCGGATAATTGCCTTTCAATTTGAGAAGTGGCACCCACTTCATTCACTTGTTTAACCGGCACATCCATTCTACTCCCGAATTGTTGAGAGTTAGCGGCCATGTTGGCTATCAATTCTCTAGCAACTGCCGGCGTTTTATCCATTAAAGCCCCACCACTCGCCGCATCTATCATACTTCTTTCCATCGGGAGCAACCCTTCGTAGAAATATTGCAAGAGAAGTTGCTCGCTTATTTGGTGGTTCGGGCAACTTGCACAAAGCCTCTTGAACCTTTCCCAAAATTCATAGAGATTCTCCCCTTGTGATTGCCGAATGCTACATATCTCCTTTCTAATATTTGTAGCCTTTGAAGCCGGAAAATACCTCTCCAAGAATAGCTTTTGCATTTCATTCCATGTGGTGATGACTACGGAAGGTAGATAATAGAGCCATTCCTTAGCGGTGTCCGCAAGAGAAAAAGGGAATGCTCGCAGTTTAACTTGGTCTTCCGATACTCCCGTTGGTTTCATGCTTGAGTAAACCACATGGAATTCTTTCAAGTGTTTGTTGGGATCTTCTCCGGTAAATCCATGGAAAGTGGGGAGAAGATGGATCATCCAGGATTTAAGCTCAAACCCCCCTTCTATTGGAGGATATTGGATGCATAAGGGTTGTTGAACAAAAGTTGGAGCGGCTAGCTCCTTTAATGTTTGGTTTGCATCCGCCATCTCGGTTTCTATTTGTTCGGATTCACTTGAAGAGTCGATACCCAAATTCCTTAGAAGTTCGGTTGGAGAATCCTCTTCTTCACTTCCCGACGTGTCGACTTCTTTTCTTGATCTTAGATTGTAGTGCGATGTTTGCTTTTTGCTCATTCACAACCTAAAAGATCAAGGAAAGCAAAAATAAGAGAAAAGTAACAAAAAGAAAAATAACGCAATTAACAAATTGATAAACAATCCCCGGCGACACGGCGCCAAAATTTGATCGCCACAAAAGGGGGCGTCAAAAATATATTCCTTACTCCACTAAAAATGTCGTTTGAATAGTATAATGCAAGCAAGGGTCATTACCCGCAGAGGATTGGTTCAATTACATTAATTGCGCAAAATAAAATAAACGGCGAAAGCATATAAATGGGGGGGGGGTTTGATTTGTTAAACAAAGAACATAACAAAATAAAAAAGGAAATGGCGAAAAACTAGAAATGCAATAAAAATTAAATAGCGAAGGCGATTAATCAACAAAGAAGAGTTTGTGATCGGGGGTTATTTCTTCGCCGCTGGAATGACTTTCCAATACATTTTCACAAAAGATTTTCGTTCAAATGGTTAACAACAATTTGAGAATAATCAAAGGCTCGACTACCTCAAACTCCCCTTAATTTTGGTTGAATAAGAAAAGCTTCATTACCCAACCCTATTCATCAAACAACCTACGAAAAGCTCGCAAGATTTAATTTAATAAACGCATTAACACGAGAGAGTCAAATTGAATTAAGTGCAAACTCGAAAACTCGGTTTACTCACTTAAGTGATAATCCACCTACATTTAATAGAAAATTCCTCATAATCCATCAAAGTGTAGTCGCCACTAGGGTTTGGTAAAAATAGCAATTACGTACTAAATTTCCCAAAATGGCAAATATTGAAATAACCCAATCATTTAGTTGCGCCACTAAATAATCAAGAAGGACAATTTAAACAATAAACACAATGGATAAATCACATTAACCACAAGAACTTTTAAGCACAAAAATTATTGGAATTTCATTCAAGGGTTAGAAAATACCCCCAATCACATCTAGATTAGTTATTCATAGTGTAACTACAAACAACCAATAAAACCATAAAATACATTGTGGAAAACGAGATTAAGGAGATGAGAAAGCTTATTGATGAAAAGATAGGTGGAAGAAATCTTCTAGATCAATGGCCTTCTTCTTCTTCTTCCCAAATTCCTTCAATGGCAGATTTTTCGCACAGGTTTCTGCCCAGATTTTTCCCTCTTTTTGGTCGACTTTCAGCCTCTAAAACGTGCCCTAGAATGAGCCTTCAAGTTCTATTTATACTCCCCCGAAGATTTGAGAAGAGTTGGGAAGAAAATGGGCCGAGAAACGGGTCAAAAATCTGGTTTTTTTCTCTACCCGGGAATTCACTTCCAGATTTCTGCCATGCGTACGCATGGCCTTAATGGTGCGTACGCATGGCCTTAATGGTGCGTACGCATGGTAGAAGCTTTGGAGCTTCTGTAGCCTGGTTGATCAGCTGTGCGTACGCACAGACCTGTAGTTTCTGCCTCAGCTGGGAGCTGCCTTCTTCAATTTTCTGGTTTTTGGTGCCCAGCTTCCATCTTCATTTTCTGCTGGTTTTGGGGTTCAATAGGTCGCCATGCATGAGTGTTTCTACTGGATTTTCTGCCCTTCAACCGGCTGCTTTGTTTCCAGATTTTTGGTCCCCATGGCGTGGCGATTTTGTGCTTCAATTTTCTGGGCGTGAAGGGGGCTGTTGACATTTCCATCAACCTGATTTTCTTCCACTTAGCTACTTATTTCCAGCTTTCATGGCGTGCAACCTTGGTCTCTTTCTGGTCATTTTTGGAACTCGTTTCACCTCCTCAAACCACCTGTTTTCTGGTTCAAATGGCGTGGCTGCAAAAATCTGGTTTTACACCAGATTTTTACACTTCCCAGCCACCATTTTCTGGTTCGTTTGCCGGTGATCTGCCCCCAGTTTTCTGGTTGTTTTCGGCATGTTAAATTCTGCTAGAAAATCAGCAACTTGCTCCCATGTTTTGGCATCCATCAAATCTTATTTCGGCAAACAAAAAATTGATGGCGAGACCCCCGCCGAATCACGCAAAACTTGCATTTTTAATTCTTTAGCTCGCCGAATCTTGAAATTCTCGTACTTCCGCATTTTATATTCTTTTCTGGTGTGAAATTTCTCCAAACGCCAATTAGCTCGGGTTTTCGCCTATAAAATAAAATAAAACGAAACACGTATTAAAACGCCAATGAAAACCCACAAATATATAAAGTTAGCGGACGATTTAAGTGCGAAATCCGCACTTATCACACCCCAATGGGCTAGGCAAGGATAGACAAAACCAATAATTTGGTTATACAAACTTACGAGACTCTGCGGTCTAGTGGAGAGCCTCTTAAGCCAAAAATTGGCTAATGCCCTAAATTACTAGACCTCTGCTCTACGCTCGATGCAGCCCAAGGGGCTAGGCGAGGATCGACAAAACCAATAATTTGGTTATACAAACTTGACAAAACTCTACGGTCCTAGCAGAGAGCCTCCAAAACCAAAACATTGGTTAAGGCACTCAATTGCTGCAATATGCACTCTACCATCGACATAGCTTGTGGGGCTAAGCGAAGAGCCTTCATAACCAAAAACTTGGTGAATGCCCTGAATCGCCGGACCCTATCTCTATGGTCAACATGACTCAAGGGGCTAGGCGGAGAGCCTTCATAATCAAAAACTTGGTGAAGGCCCTAAATTGTCGGACCTCGCCTCTCTGGTTGACATGGCCTGAGAAGCTAGGCGGAAAGCCTTCAAAATCGAAAATTGGCTAAGGCACAAAATCACTAGACCTTGTGCTCTACATTCGACGCAACCCAAGGGGCTGGGTGGAGATCAACAAAACCAAAAAATTCGTTAAAGCACTAAACCACTGCACCCTGCGCTCTACGGCCGACATGGCCCTAGGGACCATGCAAAATGCCTTTAAAATCAAAAAATTGGTGAAGGCTCTAAACCGCTAGACCTTACACTTTACCGCCGACATGGCCCTGGGAGCTAGGCGAAATGCCTTCAAAACCAAAAAATTGGTTAAGACACTAAATCACTGCACCCTGCACTCTATGGCCGACATGGCCCTAGGGGCCAAGCGAAATGCCTTTAAAATTAAAAAATTGGTGAAGGGCCTAAACCGTTAGACCTTACACTTTATCGCCGATATGGCCCTAGGAGCTAGGCGAAACGCCTTCAAAACCAAAAAATTAGTTAAGGCAAAATCCAGTGCTAGTCAACCATAGCTGATCGACGGTCGACCGCAAAAAAAAAAAAAATCGACCAGTGGACTAATCGACGATCATCCCACCAAAAAAAAAATTTCGTGAAAGGATAAAGAAGCTACCTCTCATCGTTAAGAATCGACAAGAGGTAGAGGGGCTAGTGATATTGGATGACACTAGTGATTGTCTACCACTACGTAGCCGGACTGTCCACCCCTATGAGCACTCTACCACTATGCTACCCTACCACAGCGCGATGCTACGTTGACCCACATGAGGACATCGACCCCACGTGGGAGCTCTACATTCATACTAGGAAGCCTACCATAGAGCGGTGCTACGTGGACCCACATGCCTACCACATGAGGGCATCAACCTCACACGGGAGCTCTACATTCATGCTAGGACGCCTACCACAACGCGACTCTACGTCGATCCCCATGCCTACCACATGAGGACGTCGACCGCGGGAGCTCTACATTCATGCTAGGACGCCTACCACAGCGCGGCACTACGTCGACCCCCATGCCTACAACATGAGGACATCGACCCTACGTGAGAGCTCTACATTCATGCTAGGGCATCTACCATAGCGCGGCGCTACGTCGACCCCCATGTCTACCACATGAGGACGTCGACCCATGCAAAAGCTTTACATTCATGTTAGGACGCCTACCACAGTGCGGCGCTACGTCGACCCACATGCCTACCACAAGGGGATATCGACCCCACGCAGGAGCTCTATAACACTTTGTCACGAGAGATCACCGAATTAGATAGATGTCGTCTAGTGGCTATCACAAAGACAACCAACTACTTAATGGATAGTGGCCACCTTCTCAGAACGTGGGGAAAGTGGGAGCACGACGTGGGACACGTGGCGTTACAACCGTCCAGCGGTTACGCGGCTCCGGCCGCCTATAAATACCCTTAAAGCGAGTCAGATATAAGCTGGTGAATTTTTGCTATCTGAACACTCATTTAAGCATTTTCTTCTTAAGTCTGTATTTCTAATTTCTGTACTAATTCTCATGGCGGAGGTACAATGGGGGAGAAAGCCCCGCCCCTCACTTTGCAGGTAGTTTTTGCTCATCGGAATAGTAGAACTACCTCACGCCACTCTACGCCACCAGGAGAGCACGGAGGTTTATTTTACAACCTTTTCAATAGTGATTTTGTTTTTGATGAAATTTGTAACTATTAGTATTATTGTGATGAAAAAAAATTATATTTTGGTTGCTTGGTTAAAAGAAACATTAATGAGAAGCTAAGAAACGGTGCCAAACTATTTATTTACATGACAAAATATATGAGGAGTAATCCGACCTCTGCACTATTCTGCTTGAAAATATAATGTGGAATAAACAAATTTTGTGTGTAATGTTTATTATCAATATTTTGTAGCTAAATCAGGCAGTGAAGATAGTTTTTCTTTACATGACAAAGAACACTTGAAAGTAGATAATAAACATTTTTTTTTCCATTTATTTAGTTTATATGTACAACTTTACGTGTATACAAGCTGAAGGAATTTAGCAAGGGCTATGGTAATGATGCCCTAAGCTCCTAATAATTAATTGGAATAATGCAGAGAAAAAAAATTGCAAATATAATAGTGGATGGAAATCAGGAAAGTGTGGATTGATAAACATGTACATACACGATGCATCAATCATCTCTTCATAATGTTTGATCCTATTGAAAGATAACATCATATACTTATTCAATTCAAGTTGAATATCCTTGAAATATGGGGATATTAATATCTTTGAGGAGAAGTTAGATGATTATTAAAATGTCATATATATATTTTTTTATTCAAGTCTATCTAAGTTACTCTTATTTATTGTGACACCAATATTTTGTGAGAGTGTTTAGAAGTATTTACATACACGGAAAATTTCAAAGAAGCTCCACATGATGGATATCTTTAGAATGTGGAGGTGATTAATGTAGATACATCTTGTATTTTATTTTTCCTAGTTGTAAACTAACTCTTCAAAATTGCTAAAATGAAATTGAAGATTACAGGTGAAGTGCAAGAACTCAATGGATGCATCTCCCCAAACGTATTAATAGAAGTCAATATCTGAAATTTCATGAAGTTATCTTATTATAATTAAATATTTGATATTGACATTTTGGAAAAATTTCTTATGTAACTTCACAGATATGCAGATATGTAGGAGGGGAATAAGATTCGCAAATTGATGGTACCATACTATTGTCCAAGAGGGACATATAAATTGTAGTCTAAGATGGACATAATAAATCATCGAGGAGGATGAACTTAAGCCCATAAGGGAGTCATCTCCAGAAATAACTTAACTTTTGTGATTAGAGATCTCATGAAGAAGGTTCAATGTGGCAAAAAAAATCCGTACTGCTTGACTTGTATAGCACTATCTTATTTTTGCTCATTCCTATGGTGATATAGTGCTAATAATAATACGATGTTAGAAAGAGTTTAACCCTGAATGAGTACCGATGCAAGAATTCTCGCGAGGAGTGGGTCACACGTACCCTTGGATGACTCACTTATGTAAGAGTTGCAAATATGGCGTGTATATGGGATTGGACTATTCCTTAGAGACTTTTACTAGAATCAAGATTAGAGCGCATGACCATTAAGAGCTACCCTCTATGAACTAGAGCCTAAATCGATACTGTGTGCGGAACAATTGAAGTTTGGCCGGAGGACTTAATTCAATGCTTAGTCCATTATGGGGCCTCTCAAATGAAAATTGTTATCATTAAGTGAAGTTCAAGTTCAAAACACACTTACACCTATTGCCCAGTATAATGTTGCCACTATATAATATATATTTCTTTATTTTGAAAGATTAAAACTTGTGGGGGATTGTTGGAAATTATATTAAGTTTCGACTTTCAAAATTATTACATTTTTTATTTTAAGTTTTGGTTTAGTTAAAATCTTAATTTATAATATAACATACACTTAAATGTTTGAATGGAGGTTATGAATTAATTAATTTTACATAATAGTGGGTTTGTGCACTTATTCAAGCCATATTACTAAGTTTTTATATCGTCAAATTATTGAATTTTACTTATTTTTGGTTATTTTTTGTTTGTTTAAGTGGTTTACCCATTTTGAAGCAATTGGAAAATAAAATGATCAATTGGATATTAAATAGAAGTTTGTGGACCAAATCTCACTTGATTAGAAGTTGGAGGATCATAATTGAGGAAACAATGAAGAAAATGACTAACTTGCATTAATTATAATGAAGTGGGGCATTGGAAGATAAATTGCAACTAATTGGGCCTCAACTTGGACTTATAATTGAACCAAAAGTGGGCTGCCCTGTGAGAGATTTACACGGCTGCTGGGAGGAAATTAGGGGGCTGCTTTAGTTATATATGTTGGAGTTGTGACAATTTAGTTGTTACATAATTATTGTATTTTTGATTTCTATTTTAGTTATATGTGTTTTGGTTTAATGTCTAACTATGAAATTATGTAAAGTTAGACAAGTTAGCGTGTTATACAAGTTAGTATGATGTAGTACTTATATGTGTAAGAGTAGTATGGTTGTAGATAGAATAGTTGGTAGAAAAAGTCTTGTAAAATTGGCTATATATAGAGCCTTGTAATACCGAAAAATTAGAAGAAAATGTAGTATGAAATTGTTGAATGATAAAACATTTCTCTTCTCCTCTGTTGTTTCTAAAATAACAGAGTTTTTGTTCTAAAATTGGTAAGTTTAAATCCGATTTCCTCCTCTTCCTTGATATCTAAAATCTAACATTGTTTAGAGCTTTAATCATAAATCTTTTGAACCAATAAATTTCAACATGGTATCAGAGCCTTAATGATCTTAGAAAGGACAGTAACGAGCTGAAAACGTGAAAAAAAAAAACCAGTAAGAAAAGCAAATCTGGCAAGCAGAGAAAAATCGGTATGTGTAGAGCAAATACGGTATGCCGTGTGAAAATTCGGTAAGTTGAAGAAGTGCAAATACAGTATGCAAAGCAAAAACGGTTAGTTGAGTGCATATACGGTAAGCTGAGTGAAAAACAAATCTGGTAAGTGCTTAAAAATCGGTATGGCTTGTGCAAATATGGTAAGTTTCAAGATTTTTGCAAAACACGGTAAGTCAGTGTCATATACGGTAAGTGAAAATTGGATAGACAAAGTGTAAATCTGGTATGCATCGAATCAAGCAAATACGGTAAGACCAAATACGATAAGTCAGTGAAATTTGGTATGCATAAAATGAGCAAATACGGTAAGTTCTTCTGAAATCCGGTAAGTTCAAATGAAAGCCAGTAAGCTCAGATCTGGTAAAATTTCTAATGAAGTAAAGATGCAAGTCGAAAATTTCTCTGTATGTGGTTGGTTCTAGGTTAAAAGAGTTGACAACTATGATATAGAGTTGCAACCAAGAGTGCTTAGATCAAATGAAAAATAAGAAACTTCAAACTTGTAGTCACCAACAAAAAAAAAGTTTGAAAGAATATTTTGATGGTTCCAACAAAAATGTCAAAGGGGGAGTGTTGGGGTTGTGACATTTTAGTTGTCACATAACTATTGTATTTTTGGTTTTTATTTAGTTATATGTTTTTGGTTTAATGTCTAACTATGAAATGGTGTAAAGTTAGATAAGTTAGTATGATGTCGTATTTGTATATGTAAGAGTAGTATAATTGTAGATAGAATAATTGGTAGAAAAGTCTTGTAAAATTGGCTATATATAGAGCCTTGTAATACCCAAAAATTAGAAGAAAATGTAGTATTAAATTGTTGAATGATAAAGTATTTCTCTTCTCCTTTGTTGTTTCTAAAATAGCAGAGTTTTTGTTCTAAAACCGGTAAGTTTAAATCGGTTTCCTCCTCCTTCATATCTAAAATCCAACATTGTTTAGAGCTTTAATTATAAAGCTTTTGAACCAATAAATTCTAAGAATATATGCACACAGAAACAAAGACGCAGAGGGTAGAAAAACGGCTGCAGTGCTTAATTGGGGAGAAATACATAAACGTGCACACGGCTGAAGAAAAACAAAAAAAGGGGAGGATTGGGCGGCTGGAGATTAAAAAGAGATGCATACGCACAGGCTGTTGAGGTTTAATTTATATACACGGCAGACGACAGAAATTGCGGGGGACAATTGATTATACATACACATAGAGAAGCGGTGGCTGCTGGAAGGAGCGAAGTGGGGCTGAATTGATTTCATACACATAGATAAAGGCGGCTGGGGATTGATTTTACAAAACAAAAAGGCACAAGAGTGGGGGGGGGGGGGGGGGGGGGGGGGGGGGGGAATATTACACGCGTGCAGATGCCGAAAAATTGTGGAATTAATTAGGTTCGTCGATTTTCGGTGACATCTTTCCACTTTTATGTCTTTAATCTCAACATTATGCTAGGCTAATTTCTTCTCATGTATTGGGTGAAGATCAAAACATCTTATTATTTATTTTTAATTCGAGACAAGTAGCTTAGTTAGATTTTTGCAAAGTTAGATTTTTGCAACTCTAGATTAATCTTGCATGCTAAATTTTATTATTTGATTGCTTGATCACCAATTGGATATATGGTTACTTGTTGTAGTGTTAGAATATTCACAATAGGTTCAGGACACTGCTTGATTAATACACGTACAATAAATTTTAGGAATAATTTTATCCAATTGGATATATGGTTCGTCGATTTTCGGTGACATCTTTCCACTTTTATGTGTTTAATCTCAACATCATGCCAGGCTAATTTCTTCTCATGTATTGGGTGAAGATCAAAACATTTTATTATTTATTTTTAATTCGAGACAAGTAGCTTAGTTAGATTTTTGCAACTCTAGATTAATCTTGCATGCTAAATTTTATTATTTGATTGCTTGATCACCAATTGGATATATGGTTACTTGTTGTAGTGTTAGAATACTCACAATAGGTTCAGGACACTGCTTGATTAATACACGTACAATAAATTTTAGGAATAATTTTATCCAATTGGATATATGGTTCGTCGATTTTCGGTGACATCTTTCCACTTTTATGTGTTTAATCTCAACATTATGCTAGGCTAATTTCTTCTCATGTATTGGGTGAAGATCAAAACATTTTATTATTTATTTTTAATTCGAGACAAGTAGCTTAGTTAGATTTTTGCAACTCTAGATTAATCTTGCATGCTAAATTTTATTATTTGATTGCTTGATCACCAATTAGATATATGGTTACTTGTTGTAGTGTTAGAATGCTCACAATAGATTCAGGACACTGCTTGATTAATACACGTACAATAAATTTTAGGAATAATTTTATCCAATTGGATATATGGTTCGTCGATTTTCGGTGACATCTTTCCACTTTTATGTGTTTAATCTCAACATCATGCCAGGCTAATTTCTTCTCATGTATTGGGTGAAGATCAAAACATTTTATTATTTATTTTTAATTCGAGACAAGTAGCTTAGTTAGATTTTTGCAACTCTAGATTAATCTTGCATGCTAAATTTTATTATTTGATTGCTTGATCACCAATTTGATATATGGTTACTTGTTGTAGTGTTAGAATGCTCACAATAAGTTCAGGACACTGCTTGATTAATACACGTACAATAAATTTTAGGAATAATTTTTATCACGCGTGTAATCTTTGAGATAATTGTGAAATTGAATGCGTTCTATTCATTCGAATTCGGACTAGCAATAGATTCGAATCATGACTAGAATAGAATTAAACTAATTTTGGTTCAGAAATTTTGCCACGAACAAGGACCTGGACTCGCTGGTTCTAATTATTCTAAATATGTAAATTCCCAGGAGAAAATGAAGAGAACAATTTACTGAATCACTTCACCAGCGGGCGTAGTGGCCGAAAGGTGGAACCATGTGGATCAATAGGTGGCGACTTGGTAAGATTGGTGGAGAATTTAGGACTAAACTGTAATGTTTTGAAAAAAATTAGGACTATAATTGTAATTAATTATATATTTTTTGTTTTGTTTTATTTTTATTTTATTTGAATAGGAAAATAAAAATGTTATTATATTGAAAAAATGGACGAAAATGATTTTTTGCATAATGAAAGGTGGAAGGCCAATTAACTTTTTCAATCTTACTTATATTAAATTACCCCAAATCCTAAGGCCCCAAGCCCTTATAAACATTTATAAATACCAGCATACCCCTTCAGCTCATTCCCCTTCTCGCTCCCTCCCTCTCTCTCTCTCTCTCTCTGTATATCTCTGCTCTCTGAATTTGAGCTCGCTGATTGAAGATATTGTCCGTCAACATCACAACGTTGTTTTCCAGGAGAATCATCGTAAGTTGTCTGTCTGTCTGTCTTTTTCTTCTTCATTTAATTTTTACATGCAAAAAACACACACACAATGGAATTTTCTTTATTAATTGAGTGCTGTAAATCAGTTTTCTTTATCAACGTTTCATTTTAGGAAAATATTCATGCATGTAGGAATTGGATTTTAATCCGGTGATCAATCGCCGATTTTAATTGTTAATTCCCCATTGTCTTTCTCCGGCGTATTATGAATAATTTTTCACCGATGATGGCGAATGTTAAATTCTCCGATGGATTTTGCTATTTGAGGAATGGTGATCGATCCGTTACAAACCGAAAAGCACTTGGCGTCCTTTTTTTTACTTCCACTAACGGAAGCAAATCCGGGGAGCACCCCGCCACGCGATTTTTCTGCGTGGGGAGAACTAATGAATTTGGGAGCGCAAGTGTAGACTCGCTCATTTCGGTTACTTCGGTTTTTTGTGGTACATTCTATCGCAACGTGTGTGTTGGACCCAGACGTCTTGACTGGGCCAGGAGTCCGTGTTGATCTCTAGGCCCACAGGTTCCTTGGGTAGTGTTTGGCAGGTGACAGAACCTGATTATGAGCAGATTTAACTATATATATATATATCTTATTTTGAAAATAAGTTTATACTCAAAAAAATTAATATGGATTTCCATGTCCCGGATCATAGATCTCGATTGACCTCAAATATTTAACAACTTTTAAAACTTTTTTCAAAGAAGCGCCCCATATATTGAAATCATTTCAGCGATACATGCCTTGGCAAATTCAGCTTTTATAAAAAATTCTTTAGACTCGAATAACTATTCAATTTTTTTTCTTAGTCCATTTTTACAAGAATCCACGCACATTAGAGTTTTCAAATTTTCAACTTTGAATATAGAAAATTCTTTAGACTCGAATAACAATCCAATTTATTTCTTAGTCCATTTTTACAAGATTCCACGCACTTTTTCTTGTCTACTAAGTCACTCAATCGTAGTAAATCTAGAAATTCTTTTGAGCCCTTCAAGAATCAATCACTAATTAAATACGATTATTTAGTCAATCTCACATTCATTACCTAACCAATCTACCACGATTTAGCCAAAATTCCATTCATTAGTCAATTATTTGAACTTCATACAATGTATTAATTTACACACAAGTTGTACCTTGTGAGTTCCTAGTAAAACTGAAGTTCCAGGCAACTTCTTGGACATGGACTTCTCGTCCTATAATGTGTCTTGTCCTCTAGTAGAAAACTCGTTAAAATCATTTGGAAAGCTTATTAAAGTATATTCTACGTGTCATGTCCTTAATACTAATGAAATATGCTACATGTGCAGGAAATAATTCACAGGAGCATAAACAGGGGACAACTGTCCCCCTATTATTGGCTGCTCCAAAAACAGTCGTTCCCTGTTAACTCCCTTTAAATAATTTTCTGTACTTGAGAATTACTCAGAGGCATTTCTCACTGGAAAAATCTAAACGAACACCCCGGGTGACCACCTGGATGATCGCATATGAGTGGTGCAGGTCCCACGTGAATAAAATGATATTTTTTCTTACACTCATATGCGATCATCCATGCGATCAACGAGAGTGTTCGTGTAGCAAAATTCTTTCTCACATGACTTTTACAGGCTCCCTCACTGTAGAGGAGCCCCTCTACAGTGAGGGGGCCAGTAAAAGGCCCGTGAGAAATGCCCTACTCAATACTAATTGGTCCTACCTTCTTGAAATTAACACGAGAATTTTTACTCATAATTTCTGTCACGTTTCATATTTTGTCGGTCATTAAATAATTTAATTTTCTTGGTATTTGCTTTTTAAGGTTACTCAATCGCCAATGCTAATTGGTCCTACCTTCTTTAAATTAACACCAGACGTTTTCCTCATAATTTCTGTCATGTTTCATATTTTGTCGGTCATTAAATAATTTTTAATTCTTGGTAAATACATTTCTAGGTTGATGGCTAATTTATACGTGGAAAGAATCTAAGGTCTCATGTTAGGAAAGAAAGTTGATAGTGTCGATTATCACGTTTTTCAGGGTATAAATTTTTAAAAATCAAGTGTGTCACGAGCTTTTAAGCAGCTGTGTTACTTGTTTAAAAGTTGGATCGACTTTTGAGATTTTCATATGTTGACATTTACATTTTTAAAATTTCACAATTTTTTTTTTCGATAATGGGTGATTTTATTGTGTTAGATTGCTCGAACTATTAGAATTTTGACAACGATGATTATACTACTATTTAATTGATTACTTTCTAGCAAAATACAATCTTCAAATCACTACTTTTGTTTTGGTAGAATATTTCTTGACTAGTTAGCATTATATTCTCGAGTGTCTTGATTTTGAATAATGTTATATATCATCAGAGGTAATTAAACCTAATTATATCTTTGCATGTTTATGTTATTTTATAGATAAAAGGCAATTAGGAGAAGTACTTTTTGAATTTGTATTGAGAAATTAATTAAGCTGATTAAAATTTCTAACTCATGGCAGGTACAAGTGTTTCATAGGGATTCATTAAAAGTCATGCCATTCTTGAAGATGTATTTTTCTTCTAAGTCAACATACATACCTCAATTTCTACTATCAAAATGGTTGATCGACCGATTATTTGTACCTAAAGAAATAATAATCTCTTCTTAAAAAACTTACAAATTCATTTTCCTTCTTTCTCCCACTCGCGAAAAATTGTTTTCGGCTAAATTTTTTTGCACAAAGTTTACTAATTTGGTACTTGTACGCTTTTGTCAATTGTAGTACCTTTGAAAGTTCCAAAATTTGTACTCAAACCTTCGATGTAAACGACCTTTATGATTTGATGTCCATATCGTATATGACGTGACGTCACATCAATTAATTTTGACCATTCATCTACTGTTTATCGTCTAGAATCCAAACATGTCTATTTTATTAACCCTTTTTATTCTCGTAAAATATTCACGCAAAATATTTGGTGTTCGTTGGCAAAACAGTTGGCAGCCGTTGAACCTTGAGAAGTTGGTAGTTGGTAGTTGGCAGTGGAACCAACCGCTTTATTAAATGCAATTTTTTAACGAACACTTTTGATTAAGACCCAAATTTAAAGCTGAGTCACTCGATACGATTTATATGAAAAAATATTAAAAATTTACTCACGGTTTTCGGTTTTTGTTTCATACCAAAATCCTTTTCCCCCCTCTAAATATTATATATATCTTTATTTTTTTTACCGTAATAAACTGATTAAATCAAGATTATCAAACCAGCTTCAAAAATAAAAATAAAAACTCCCTGCAAGTAGCAATAAGAAAAAAAAAAAAAAAAAAAAAAGCAAAAAAAAGGGGGCCTCCATTGTCATGTATGTTCACGTGGGTCCCACATATTTTTCTGAACAATAAAAACGAGGGTTTAGCTTTTATACATCCAGGGTTGACACCTCGCATGACAACTCTCTCACCAGAAGGTGGACAGGGTATAATAAAATAATTGTGGGCCCCTCTTGTGAGGGGGCTTTCATCTTGGGTGTCAACCTTGTATTTAACACTTCGGATGTACACATAGCAAAACTTTTAAAACAAAGTCTTTATCTTAATGTGGCTTGGGCATTGATTTGAAATCTCGTTATTTTGTAACGTATAATATTTTTCTTTTTTTTTATTCATTTTTTTTTTTTTGGGAGGTTCTTCTTCTTTAATTTTCACCTTTATTGATATTTCAAACGTCGACTATACTTTATTTTCTCGGTCATATTTTCTAGATACATTGAATTCAATACAGTTGAACACCCACCGATTATTTTTTTAATCATGTCGAATCATTCTTTCAAACCCAATTAATAATTTATTGTTTTTTCCTCTTAATTTTGGTTTCTAAATATGAATGAAATTCTAAATGTGACTACTTTTTCTTATTTTCTTAACAGATAATGGTGAATAAAAATATCTGGAGGCTTTCCAAGTCACAGATTATTAAGCCCATTTTTGGGGAAATACATGAAGTTGGGCCCATTGATTCTGTCCTTAGTGGGCCAGATACTGAGAATGGAAAGTATATTTCTTGGCTGGTAAGTAGTACTTTAGTAATTGCAAATTCTACCTAAATAATTTATGTAGACGACTCTTAAGTTTATTAAGAACAATACCTAATACGTTGTCCTTTGATGATCATTTTTTTTTCATATCATGTTTACAATAAAATCGTCAGAGGATGTTACATTGTTAATGTTGTACTAATTTCAGGAGGAACACCCTTGTGCACTTGCTTCACTTCATCGGATGCTAAACTCTGCGAAAGGGAAGCAAATTGTCGTGTTTTTAGATTATGATGGGACTCTTTCACCAATTGTGAATGATCCAAACTGCGCCTTCATGTCTCATCTGGTAAATTTTAGTTATTCTATTACGACTCTCAAACTCATTTTACAAATTACGATTTATTTTAGTTAGTGAAATAAATTTTGCAGATGCGCTCGGCTTTGCATGAAGTAGCAAGGTGTTTTCCAACAGCTATTATAAGTGGTAGAAGTCGAGACAAGGTAAATTAATTACTAGTTTATGCCTTAACATGGGATTCTCTTTCTTTTCTTTTGGCATAAAATGTGTGCGAGCGTGTCTTCAGGTGTATGAATTTGTAAAGTTAGACGATGTTTATTATGCTGGAAGCCACGGGATGGATATAATGGGGCCTCCATTGCAAATTGAGTCTTACCACGACAAGTATCAGATAAATGCTCATAATAAAAAGGTCAGTTTCGGAATGTCTGACATACTTCCACAAAAAGTAGCTTTTAAGCACAGCCAAACATGCTTTTAGACTTTGCCGCAATTAAAATTGAGGTCCCTGTCTATCGTTAAATGTTACATATAATTTCCAACTACTTGTATATGCATAAGTCACTGATTTGTTATAATCATTTTGCAGGGTAAAGAATTCACCATCTTCCAACCTGCTCAGGAGTATTTGCCCTCAATTGAAAAGGTATTTTTTGCTTAATTTTGCTTAAGCACTTCCACTTTATGGTTAATTTATTAGATCAAGAACTTCTATATGTTCCATGTTTGCTATGTTGGTTCAAATGCAATTCAAACAAACAAATTTCTTCTTGTAACAGATGTTAAAGGAGTTGAAAACCCGAACCTGCAATATACCAGGTGCTTTCGTAGAGGATAATAGGTTCTGTATTTCTGTGCATTACCGGCATGTTTTGGAAGAGGTACTAAAACATAAAATCAACGTAGTATTTTTTATGTCAGAAGAAAAGGAACTTTTATCCGACTTAATGAGGTTTGTTCATCTAATGTGCAGGATTACGAACCTTTAGAACAGATAGTTTGGTCAGTACTTTCCGACTATCCTTGCTTCCATATGACTCGGGGCAAGAAGGTTATGGAGATTAGGCCATCAATCAAATGGAACAAAAAAAATTGAAGATTGGGACCCAAATATCATTTTATTCAAAACTTGACTTCTTTTAATAAAAATACATGGGTAGAAAGGCATGTATGCCGAACAATTTTTTTTTTTTTTTTTTTTTTTTTTTTTTACAATAACATGTCGAGCCTACTCTAATCTCTATCTCTCTATTATCCTTCGGTCACGCCTGATTCAGCGTCCGAGAACTCTTCTAGCGCTAGATCAGCGTCTTCCTCAGCTTCTTCTTCTTCTGAGTCTTCTTCGGGAGCAAATCCATAGCGGTACTCGAAGTACATGGGTCAATATGCCACAAGTCTCGTGCAGAAAGCATCATACTCCATCTCCACATTCAGAGATACTAGAGCATCTACATATATGCTATTAGCTACCTCCGCATAGTCATTTCGAAACGTCGAGAGCAAGTGACGGATCGACCGGTGATTATTAGTCACGTAGCCATGCTGTATGGCTCGCTCGCGTATAACGTTCAACTGCTCTACATGTTGGGCAATTGTCCACTCAAGTTCGGGCCTGAAGCGGTCATAATCCCTAAAGGCTTGTTCTGCGTCACTGAGTGCATTTCTACGAATGGGTGCCATGTCCTAAATCAATTATGCAAAGTCCAATTAAGCGGGGTTATTTTTCTCTTCTAGTTAAAATTACGACGACGTAAAAATTAAAGAAAATTCTTTCAAATTATGCTCATACTCGTCTTTCTTTCTTTCTTTCTAATTCGGATACACTTTCTTTCTTTCTCTTTCTTTCTTTTTTCTAAGTCTCGTAGAGCATCAAAATAAGTATCCGAATTAAAATAGCATTTAAACTTCATAAACTTCTTTACCTTTGGAGTCGGCTGATCGAGTGATGGCAGTGGCGACTTTCATGAATAAGAATTAAATAACGTGAAATATCTTTTTTTTTTTTTTTTTTGAAAATTTGCCAGTCTACAGAAACGCAGACTGGCTCTGATACCAAGCTGTAACGCCCCGAGTTCCGCGAACCCGGAATGCTACGTCATCATCTTTTTACTCTAATTTAACTAAAAAGTTTGGCGGAATAACTAACTTTTAAAAGCATCACATTTAAAATTTGTGAACTTTAACGGCGATAAACTTCATTAGATTTAACTTAAAGAAAATTTATTAAACTTTAAAACTCAAGTTTGAAATAGCGGAAACGACAAGGTAAGTTCATAACGTTCAAATGAGTGAAATTTAAAAGTAAATCGAAAGCAATTAACTACTATTATTCGTTCATGCCACCACTGCCCATCAAACTCGGTCGTCTCCAAAATCTGCAAATATTGTTAAAATAGTGGAATGAGCATTTCGAAGAAATACTCAGTAGACTCATCGCCAATAATTAATCTACAGAATAATTGAACACATAATTATGCAACTTATACAGTGATATTCTCATGGGCTTATTTTCTTTGAAAAATCATAGGCTCTTTAAAATCATAGGGTGTGGGTAGTCTGTCTCATGCATTTAAGCAAGTAAGTTATGCATAACATCATCTTATCTCATAAGAGATCCTCTTTCTTCTCATGCAATTAAGCATATAAGTTACGACAAGCATAACAACATAATCTATCTCATAATAGATTCTCATCTTATGCAATCAAGCATATAAATCACATAAAATCACATAATACATGCAATTATAATCTAAACTAATTAATGGGGGCGAGTCTACCTCAATCTATCTCGATTTGCGTGAAAGTGGAGTGGGAAGAAAAATCTCAATTCCTCAATCGCTCGTACGTTTCGTCTAGCCAAAAATAGAAAATAACTTTGAATTAGTGTTTCGAAACTTTTAAAGATTAAAAACGATAAAAATAAGGTTTAGGGACTCAATCGAAATTTATTAGAGTTGAAAATAAAAGTTTAAGGGCTAAAATTAAACTTTTCTAAAATAGGGACTAAATTGGGAATTGGTTAAAACTGAAATTAAGAATTCGGGGACTGAAATTGACTTTTTCGAAATCTGAGGGCTGATTTGTTTTTAAAACATAAATTTGGGCTGTTCTTCTTTTAAAAACCAAACTTTAGGACTGAAATAACTCATTTTAAAACCTGGGGGACCTAATGAACTAACTTCTAAACTAGGGGCTAAAAATCATAATTTTCGAAAATCAAAATTTATAAAACAAAACTCTCTCTCTCTCTTTTCTCTCGCGTTCACACGAGGCAGGCGGAGGAGAGGCGACGGGCTTCGCCCCCGCCGTCGCTTCCGGCCGGCGACGCCAGCGCCGGCGTCGCGTGGGGACGCCGGTGGCGTGGGGGTGACTGGGGATGGTTTTTGGCGACGGGCTAGGAGGAACCGAAGCTGGAAGTTCGGGTTTTCTTGGGTTTACTGGCGGCAACGGGCTGGAGAATGGGTCGAGGTCTAAGGTAAGTTTTGGTCTTCTTATTTTCTTGGTTTTTGGGTTTTTGATTTGGGGTTAATTTTGGGGCTCGATTCTTGGGTTGAAGGGGCTGTCGCTGGGTGGTGGTTCGATTGGGGGCTGGACTGTGGGGTGATGGTTGTGGCTTAGGTGCTGGTGTGGTGGCTCGTGTGGGTGGCTGCAGTGGCGTTAGAGGTGGTGGCTGCAGCTCGTGGGTTTGCAGTCGGTGTTGGTGGTTTTCTGGGCTAGGGAGATGGCGGCTTGACTGTGGTGCATTGGTGGTGGTTCAGTTGGGCAGCTTAGGTGTTGGTTCTGACTGTGGCGTGTGTGCGATGGCTCTGTGCGAGGGCCTGTAGGTTAGAGGTGGTGGTTCTGGGCTGTGCAGTGGCCGTGTACAATGGCCTGTGGCTGGAGGTGATGGCGTGGATGCTAGAAATTGGTTTTCTAGCATCACACGTGAATGAGGCTGGGAACTGAATGCAGGGAGGAGAGGAAATTTTGAAGTTTCTTACCTTTTGGCTATTGGCTGCGGGAGTGAGGTTGAGGGGTAGAGATGGGGTATATATACAGTAGGAAAACTAGGGCACGAATCCCTAGGCAGTAATGGACCAGAAATTCGGGCCGGAAAGATTTTCTAATTGGACTTAAGGAATTGGGCTTAAAATAACCCTAATTGGACTAATGGATTATTGGGCCGAAATAATAATCTATCGTATTAAATTCGGATTTAAAACGATAAGGAATTAAAATATTCGAAATTGGGTTCGTTTCTAATAAATTTAAAATAGTTAACAACGGCTAGACGAACGCGTTTTCATTTTTAAAACTCGGGTTTAAGATTTAGCGACACGTTTTTCAAGAAACATAATTAAAATTCTCGGTCGCTACAGGATGCCTATGACCAAACCCACAAGACTTTAAAATTGAGTTGTAGGGGCTGGTTTGATCTTGAATTCAAACCCTCAACCTCCATTATCTACAGTTGTTTTTACAGTAATTAGTACACACACACACACACAAAAGGAATAGAAAAGAAAAAAGAAAACAAAGAGGGGCAATTCTTGGTAAAAGGTTTTACAGAATTTCTATGACAGTTTAAAACTTAGAAAGTTCTTGAGTTAGAGCATGAATTGAATGAAGTTCTTTTGTATAAATTACTAGTCCTAAAAATTGTCAGAAAATGTGTAGCAACATATTTGAAGGGTAAAAATTGCCACATTTTGTATTTATAATTGTGACCTGCTAACTATTCTCTGTACATCCCAGCACCACCCCTACAGTTAATGATAAGAATATTGAAAACAGAGATGCAGACTTATGCAGCTATGCTAATACAAGCTCCTCTTCTTCCTGTTGCTGTACCAGTTCTTCAGATAATCGTCCTTCGCCGTAGGGAAGAAGAATGCGCTTTATGTCTTCTGAACTAAGGGTCTCGTACTCTAGAAGTGCACTTGCTAGAGCATGCAACGCCTTCTCGTGCTGCAAAAATGAGTAAAAAAAACATCAAATTTGCTGCAAATCACTAAATCTGTCTCATTAGATGGTTATTGTAAAATTGTTTAAGTGAACCTTCTTCAGCAGTGCTTTTACGCGATTGTAAGCATCCCTCAGTAGCCTGACCACCTGTGCAATCAATGAACAGATTAATAATGGTATGATATATTTTCAATATAATGAAATCACGGCAAACTGCAAAAGCATACTTCAGCATCAATACGGGATTGCATCTCTGAACTGGGCCGTTCTTTCATGTGGACAGGTCCAATTGCATCGCTCATCCCACAAGATTATACCTAGCGAGAGAGAAAAAATAATCAGAACATTTCAACTTTTTGATCAGTTTTTCTATCCCGTATAAGCTCACAGTAAATTTGTTGACTATGAAGATCAACTCTTTAAGGGAAGGATTATAAGTAATATACTGTGCAGAACATTAGCAAGAATATAATACTACGCTAATTTAGTTCTAAAACCACTAGACACGTGTTCAGTGTGTTGGATTGGACTTAAAAAAATGAGTTAAAATGTCTTTTCCTTTAAACTATGCACAGTACTTTTTGGTATTATGTACCAAACATACCCTATAAGTCTTTAAAAGCACTCAAATGCACAATATATTCAGAGGACAGAAGACCCCCGGACCTAAATACCAGTGTACCATACACCATGCCTCCCAGTCCCTTCATGCAATTTCTACCCCAACCCGCACCCAAAAAAGCATAACAGGGAAAAAGCAAAACCAAAACCCAACACAAGCTATGAAGAAGGAAGCAGAAGCAAGCAGGGTGGAAGGACAAGGTCACATTCTTCCAGAGAAACACTGCCCAGATTTTCCATATTTTGCCAAATATTTAAAGATTAATTATGGAAACTGCTTGATAGTATGGGGAGTACCATGTACTGAGCAAGCTCCGTAGCTGTGTGAAGATCACTACTTGCTCCAGTAGTAATATGGTCCTGGCCAAAGATAAGTTCCTCTGCTACTCTTCCGCCCATACAAACATCAAGCCGTGCTAGCAGTTGTTTCTTGCTGATTGAAGTTTCATCATTAGAAGGAAGCTGGGTAACCATGCCCAAAGCTGATCCACGAGGCATGATTGTAGCCTTATGAATTGGGTGTGCACCTTCAGTATTCGAGGCAACAATAGCGTGCCCACTTTCATGATACGCAGTGAGCTGAAAACAAACAGTAAAGAGCATTCAGGACAACTTTGTCAAAAAAAGATTCGGCAGATGAAAGCTTAATTTAGGAAAAAAGGCATAAGCATTATGCAATTGCAATTGTTACGAGCAACACATGGCTATAAATAAACAATATATGACTGCAAACAGATTTAACTATACTGTCTCGGCAACCAGTCTCCCAAAATAATCATTAACTTGTCCACAAATAATTAAACTAATTACCAAGCACTATAATATTCATTAAGTTAATTATTACTAATAATTCAGATTTTTCTAAGCAGAAATCCAGTTAACTTTTCTATTCTAGGATTCAAGCGAGTCAATTTCAATAATTAGCAGGGCAGTTGAGTGTCATCACAAATTGATGCATAAAACTCAACCCAGACAATTGACAAGCATAATTTAACTGTAACAGAATAAAACCATTTATGTAAAGTGTTATAGATACAACACCGATAAGGCTAGATGTGGATAAGATCTGTACAACAGATTAATAAAGAAAGAAAGAGGCACCTTCTTAGAATCTTCTGACAGAAACATTGTTTTCCTTTCTGTGCCCATCATTATCCTGTCTTTGGCAAACTCTAATTGGGATGCAGTCAACTTCTCAGCGCCTTCAACAGCGGCCTTAATGGCAGCTATATTGACCAAGTTCGCAAGATCTGTTCGAGGAAGTGGAGTCAGGGGAACAAAATAGAATCCACTTAAATCTCAAATTGATTCATGGATTTGTCCAATTATTGTTTAATCAATATATTCAAAAATACACCATATTAACTTTTTTCCATCACACAGATCCAAGAAGTTCAAGCAGGGCTCATGTATCACACTCATGGACAACCTCAGAACACTGTAAACTACGGATATCAGGAATCATGTACTCCATAGAAAAATGCTTTATGGCAGACCGCAATTGAATAGCAAATAAAGTAACAGTATATCATGCCTGCCCCATTGAATCCAGGAGTACCGCGAGCAATCGCTTTCACATCAACATCATCAGCCAATGGTTTGTCTTGTAAATAGAGGTCCAATATCTCTTGACGACCTCGTACATCCGGATTAGGAACAACAATCTGGATGCAATGGATGCACAAATGAAAAAATAAAAAATGCATGGAGTTAAAACTAAATTAACAAAAGGAAAATAAAGAGATTAAATCATCTAAGTATAACATATTAGCACTGCCTTATTAAGTATTGATCCTTCCCACAATTCTCACTCATTTGCACTATCATTTTCCTTGTCCCACATACACCCTATATCAGAATCAAAAGTATCTCAAAGCCTGTATGGGATAGCTTCTACTTCTACTTTTGCATCCTCATGAAGCCACCTTCAATAGCTTGCTCTAAAACCTTTACTAACCTGCCAAAACACTTCTAGAAAATGATCAAAATAAGCCAAAAAGCAACTTCTTAGTCTGTTAAGGCCTGCTTCAGAGTTTTCTGGTTGGCACTATTTATGAGACGTTGGAAAAATCGGTGTTTTGTTAATTTTTTTTGAATACCATTTTGGATGGTTTTTTAGTGTAATTTTCACCATCTTTCTCAACCCATCAAATTGATGAGCCAAGGTCTCAAACCTTTCATTTCATCTCAAACTTTACCCAAACCTTTAGTTTGTGTCACTCACAATCCCAAATTTTTCATTTTGTTGCAGCACAAGAACAAATGGATAGTTGACTAGAATAGTAGACTTTGACCAACTTTTAAAAGTCTAAAATAGTAAATTTACTTTTTCACATAAAAATTAAATCAAAAAACCAAAATAACCCACCCATCTCCTTCCTCATCCAACCCCTTCCCCCAAAACTACCACCTGGGCCACCCACTCAACTTCGGCAAGTCCGCCACCCTACCCAAAAACAAGATGCTAGCAAATGGGCACTTCATCACCTTTCCTATGGGCAAATGGGCCACCCACCCAAAGTCGGCAAGTCCGCCACCCTTGTTTGTAAGCCATTTTGCACCTCATTTTTAAAATGTTACCGTTTATGGGACCCGCTTGGCCCTTTTTTTTTTACTTTTATCTCACAAGTGACATTTTACAATGGCTATATTTCTTCTAACAATGAGCAAAAAAGGCGCCCAAATGTACTCTTAATTATTATTTTAATAGTGTTTTATGTGAGAAAAATGTAAATTTACCGTATTAGCCTTTTAACAATTCGTCAAAGTCTACTATTTTGGTCAACTAACGATCAAATCCATCCATTTGTCTTTGTGCTACAATAAAATGAAAGGTTTGGGGGTGGTTAGTAGTACAAACTAAATGTTTGGATAAAGTCCGCGACAATGAAATATTTGGGACCGCGACTACAATTCTACCAAATAATTATTTTCAAACCACATATATTGTTCAAAAATAACTCGTAAATAAAAATGCATTAACTAAAAAGTTTATTTTATATGCAAAAAATTACTTTATAGCTAAAAAACTTATAAGTAAAAAAAAAAAAATTAGTTATAAGATAAAAATAAACTTTTGACTAAAAATTGTTTATAAAGTAAAAATACTAAAAGATAAAAAGTTACAAGTAAAAAAATTATTTATAACCGTAAAATTTACTTAAAAGTTATCTACAACTTAAAATTTTAATTATAAGTAAGTCTTTCACTTTTTAAGTCAAAATAACTTAAATGCAAAAAAATCACTTATAAGTAAAACATCACTTATGAGTAAAAAAATTATATATTGAAAATTTCACTACGGAGCATATATGTAATTTTAATCTTCTAAAAAACTATCAGAACCATTGGATAATAAACTCTCAATCATATGTCGGAATGTTTTAAAAACTGCTACTAAAAATACCAAAAACCGGACCAATCATCAATGCCCAAAATGGTACTATAAAAAAAAATCCATAACTGGTACTCCAAAAATCTTAGGTAGTACCTTAATTAGTTTTTAACTATTCAAAAGCCCTGCCAAATAAACCCTTAATCCTCCATTGTAGTCTTCTCTATTCTACATAGTTAAGAGCAAGGAATAAAAATTGAGTTTGACCTTGCTATATGCCAACTCTTGTTTCATCAGTTCCATTACTTAAATTGGACATTGCCCTAAACTAAACCACAAGTAAAGGGCTACAAGGATAATTGTACGACCAAAAGCATTATGCAACATGGCAGTAAAGCAGATGTAGACCTTGTTTTTGAAAGCTATTCAAGTCAGTAGCAAGATTCCCATTGAAAGTCAAGTGAATTTTGCGAGGCCTTACTCCAATGTTTAGAGTAAAACAAATTAATGATGAAACAAGAGGAGCGATTGCCTAATGTTCCTTAGTTCCTTCTTCACATTAGTGGGAAAAATGTGACAGGAAGAAAAACAGCACTCTATTGGGCGGGCCACAATTATTTTGTTTGAAACACATCAAAATTCGACAAGGTGTATATTCTCCAATTCGTATTGGGCCCACAAATTCTGTTCTTGGTTCATTATTGCTGCATTTCCTCTAGCAAAACAAGCAAAAGAAAGAAGCATGTTTTCACCAACTTTCTTCCTTATCTTTTTCCTCTATACTCTCTCTTTATATTCCTTCCTTTCTTCAGAACCAAAACAGAGCAAAAAGTTCAGGATATTGAGTTTTCTTCTATTAGGAGAAATAGTGCAGCCTATAAGAAAGTCAAGGAAAGCAAACACAGAACCAATTAACAAAACATGTTTTAGCTCCAAGATTCCTCAAACTTTTCTCAGGTCCTAGGATAGCTAACTAATTCAAAGACTCATTAACTGCCAGGAATCCATAAATTTGTGAACCCAGCAAATTCACAAACTCAAATTGGGATTTGGGAGTGGGAATCACATTTTCATAAAGTATCAATAGTTATTGAGAAATTAATAGTTCTTGGAAACACAACTCAAAATTTCCAAGTAATTGAATAGTGCAGAAATATCATATCAAAGATAAGAAGTTAATAAATGTAATGGAGCGCAGCTTTTATTTATTTATTTATTAAAACATAATTCACTACAGAATATATAATACCTAATCACTACCAAATCGAGACGTCTAAACTTTCATATAATTATAAATGAAGAAAAAGGATTTGAGCATCAAAGATGTGCAGGTCTTCGAAGATTATCAAAACAACTTACATGCCGGTCAAATCTACCAGGTCTTGTCAAAGCAGGATCAAGTATATCAGGCAAGTTTGTTGCAGCCATCACAATAATTCCCTGTGAAAAAGTTCAAAACGTGATTTAATAAATAGAGAGAACATAAGCAAACTGCGCAACTTTGTGTGTGTTTACCTCATTCTGTTCAAAACCATCCATTTCAACAAGTAGTTGGTGCAGCGTTTTTTTCGTATGACCTTCCCACTGCTTTCGGGTGGACCCAACAGCATCAATTTCATCAATAAATATGATGCAGGGAGCCTACAAGATGTATAACAGAAATCAGAATGAGTGCAGATAATGGAATACTCAAATCATCCCTTTTCAACAGAAAAGCCCATAATATGGAGTTATCATTTGGTTTTCCTAAATAAAGCTGCTGAGGAGAAAACCAGTTACAAATATTGCTTCCTGGCATACATGGTCAACAGGAGATGATGCGATGTTTTTTGTTCCATCTTCTATGTCACATAATGCCTTCACTATGCTAAGTAAGGCCAATTTAATCAGAGCCCCATAATATAAACTCTATGCAGGAATAGCATTTGAGAAAACAAAAGAGATCATGATTACAAATTGTATACTTAAATTCGAAGGTTACCATATTAACTTTTTAGATTATAGAAGCAATAATGTGTTATGCTTATCCACTTTTTGTGGGCTGTTCCAAGTAAAAATTTTTAGCACTAGTATATCATATGACATATACTATTTCAGTAAATGGCAGAAAAGTTCAATAGTTCCACGAGTAATTTTCATCATAGCCTACTTCGTAGCAAAAATTGAACCTTCTCTTTCATTCCCATCTAAAACTGTTGTATAACTGTATTTCTTGACATTGAGTGAAGCTGAACTCACAGATTCCCAATTATTCCCCAACTTTCATTCATAGTATTAAAAAAATGAAGAAGTATATGAATTATTTATTGATATAGTATGGTATTTCATGTGCAGGAAACACCATCACTAAAATGGACTTCATAAGAGGGAGGACTACTTGACTTAATTTTGCGCGAATAAATCAATGATGAATTTCTGTCTGGGGTAGGTGGGGTGGGAGATTGAATGGTGGCATATTATGAAATGGAGTAAAAATATAAAAGAGAGAATTACCATGAAGTATATAAGCTAAGCACGAATACTTTCAACAATCTATCATCTCTTCTTTACTAAGTACAATTTGATATGTTATTATGAAATGGAGTAAAGATATAAAAGAGAGAATTACCATGAAGTATATATAAGCTAAGCACGAATACTTTCAACAATCTATCATCTCTTCTTTACTAAGTACAATTTGATATGTTATAAATGGCGCCTGGTAAACATGACTGAGAACTGAAGCAAAAGGTAGAAGCAGACAGACCTTCTTTTTAGCTGCTTGAAACAATGATCTTACACGACGAGCACCAACCCCCACAAACCTAGAACAAGAAGAAAAGGGTAAATTCCAGCTCCACGTCCCTACAATTTCTAAGCTTCAAGATCTTAACTTTTTCGGGATTACTGGAAATTTATTTTGTTACTATTTGGGTCATAGGATGCTTTTAATGACCAAAAATTCAAAACTGCAGAGAAGAGATTGTTTTTCAGGGAGCAAATGAATTTGAACAAATACAATCATCCTGTCTTTCTATGGTTTACTAAAATCAGAGTATATTTTTCTATGCAAATTTTCCCTAACTGGCAAATGATCTGAAAGCTTCCCTAAACATGCTTACATTTCTTCGAACTCAGAGCCTGCTCTGTAAAAGAAAGGTACACCAGCTTCTCCAGCAATGGCCTTCAAAATAAAAGAAACATTATGATAAAATATATATATATACTGCCTGTAGCAGGCAGAAGCCATGATGAGCCATGCACTTCAAATTTTGTGATAGGGAGAAGCAAGTCCATAAAACATGACAGATATCCTTAGCTTACCTTGGCAAGCAGAGTTTTACCTGTTCCAGGTGATCCAGTCAGAAGGATTCCCTGAAATTTAATACAGATTACAGCATACAATTTGGAAGAAAGTATTTATTCAACAACTAAAAACATGCAAGACAAAATTGCTGCACATAAACAAACCTTGGGTAACTTCCCCCCTAATCGAGTGAACTTTGAAGGATTTTTCAGATACTCAACAACCTCCTCAAGCTCTTGCTTAGCATCATCACAGCCTTTTACGTCTTTAAATGTTTTAACATTCTGCCATAAAACTTTTAAATAACTGCTTTGCTGATTGTAATTATAAAGTTCGAACCACTAGAGATCCACCTCAGACAGCAAAACTTATTTCTAGCTTGCTATGAACTATCCCAATAAAGTGTTTGTGACAAATAGAAAGAGTTGTAGAAATCTCTTAAATCAAAGAAGAAACTCAAAACAATCCATTATCCTTTTTTTACATGAAATTTAACAAGTTTGCATCAATAAAACTGTGTTATACACATGGCTAAAACAGTTAAAGTCACATGGTAATAATGACAAATTACCTTCTCTGGCACTATTTCTTTGTTCAACTCTTTTGGGGCATAAGAAGAACTTGAGCCAACTCCAGGAGTACCTATCCCACCCAAGCTACCAATATACTTCTGAAGCGCAGCAGCACCCATTAGCCTGAAAAGCCATCAACATTTCAAAACTCAAAAGATGGAATTAGTTAATAATAACACATTCTTCCACATATAAGAGAAACGGAGAGAGAACAATCATAATGTCCTCGCACTCACAAGTTATTAAGTTATAACCCCCAGCCTGAAAAACGAAGTGCCAGGAAAATGAAACATCTTTACTCAACTTCATCACACATAATTCCGTAGAAGTAAAATATAAAGCATTCATCAACCAGAACTGAAAAAATATGAATCGAAAGGTCATACCACACTAAGCCGACAGCAACAGTGAACAAGATGGTCGAGATGACTTCTTGTATGAGCCGAGATGATCTGTTTGACATTTTGGGATCAACCTATCCAGAACACAACATGCTAAGGTCTGAGAATAGGTGATGCACTAAATAAATTTCCAACAAGAAAAGCACCACAATTAAATGGTCACCTTACTTTAATCCTATGATAATGATAGTGTTAAAAGTTCAAAACATCATAGGCACACAGAAAACATCGATAAAAAAAATAACAGCAGGATAATTTCTGTTTACTGTATATAATTATGCCAGAAGCAACCAAAATTTGTCTCTTTCAGTCCTTACCATCACAACATGTAATGGCTGCTTCTCAGATATACCAGGGTTCACAAAGGGCTCATCCATGTTCCCTGAAGCACGCTGCTTTAATTCTTGCAACTACATATAATATTTAGTTGTTAGCAAATAGAAAAACGTGAAATATGCTCAATTTTTAGAATGAGATTGCTCAAGATATTATACATTATTGCTGAATCAGTTATTATCAACCAAAAAGTGGATAAAGAGGCAGATGCGGCCATATGCTCAATTTTTAGAATGAGATTGCTCAAGATATTATACATTATTGCTGAATCAATTATTATCAACCAAAAAGTGGATAAAGAGGCAGATGTGGCCAAAGAAACCAGTTTCACTCGCATCATATATTTGATTCAGATAATATGAGAACTTAAAAAGTGTATATGCATCAAATGATAAAGGGAGCAGACTGCATGAAGTGTTCGATGATATTCACCAGGATGACAACAAGAACAAGTGACAGGTACGGCGCGGAAATTGACAAGGAAGAAAAAAGAAATCTGCAAAAACTTTGGTTTTCTAACTTACTGAACTTCAATAAAATTGTCCTTCCAGAAAAATATGTCGACAGCTTGTGAAAGTATCATGTATACAGTAACAACACTATTTAATTAATGGATATACCATTCGTGTCCATTGCAAAATTAGACAGCTGAGAAAAGAAAAATGCACAGCCTAGTACCAGAGAAGGAAGACTGGAAGGTTTCCCCGACTGTTCATCAGGCAAATATTCAGCAATGGCATTCGTGGCCACTAGTGCTCGAAGATATTCTGCAACTCCCCTACTGTCTACAGCATGAGCTCTTTGTTCAAACCGTTGTATAACAGACTCAGGACTGGACATGGCAAAAAAGAAAACCATCAGAACATGTCTCCAGCTAAATACCAAGTTTCAAATTTCTAGTGTAAGGTATGAGGAGCTACATTTCATGTGCAGATTCAAAATTTTATGAATGGTATCAAGGATTCAATATGTAAAGTAATAATAACATTTCGACTTCTGACACACATGCTCACAGAGATTAAAACAGTCCACCAACTTTGACCATCATAACACCTACTTCCCAGCATGATTGAAACCACACGCCTTACCATTGTATTAAGTTTTGTCAAAATGTCACTATATCTTGCCCAAAATTACTATATTTTGAATATAACTAAAATGTGCAGACACTACTTCCAGCTCATCCTACATACCGATTTATTTTTATATATTTATATAAAAAAAAGGGCTTTTCCCCGTTGATAATCCTCCTTGAGCTATCTGCTTTCATTAAATAATTTAAGTTTTCTAAATTTTAAATATTATGAATCACCCAATATAACTCAACCCGTAATGATACTTCAATCAACAGTATATGATACACTTTTGACTGATCCCGCTATTTTAACTAAATTAGAAATAACTCAACCAACAAGATATCAATTCAAAGAAGAAGCAAAAGAACTCTAATTCAAAATGCTACTATTCATACATTCCTCGATTTTTTAGTAAACAATAAAGCAAAAATCTTTTCATACAACTCAATAACAGAATCCATTATTAAGGTGAAATGAGCCACAAAGACCTGTGCTTATTGAGCTCCGCCAGAAGTGCACTCTGCTTTGCAGCATCCTGAGGATTTACATCAGCCTCAGCAATTAAACGATCCAACAGCTTCTCCTGCCGCCAAAACGGCCACCAACTGAACCAATCTGAATACAAAATTCTCTCAAACCCATTTCTCAACCTCGCAAAAACTCCCATAATAAACACCAGTATTGGTAACCTCTTCTTGACATCCTCATTTTGCCCCAAACCTTCCTTTGGCACCTCGCCCTCTACTCTTTCCCCGGCCTCAACTTTTGCACTTTCCCCCACAATATTCCCATTATTGAACTCATTTACTTCCGGCTTTACAATATCCGGATTTAAATTACCATTAAATAAGTCCGGCGTTGAATTTACACTTTCCGGAATTGGATTTAATGTACAAGAAACCACTAAACGGTGCCGTAAAAATCGAGACTTGGGAGGAAGCCAATTGAACTTATGATTTCTACTTCTACATAGAATTAATGGAGAAGCAAAACTGGAAACCCGGGGTTTCAGACAAAAGGCTAGATTATTGAGTTGCGAGAATGAGTTTATATGTTGATTATTTTCAAATTTGCATGATTATCTTAGAAGTAATCTTGCTCGTGTCGAGCAAAAACTCAAGTTTGGGGGTGAAACAAATCTCACTTGATTAGAAGTTGGAGGATCATAATTGAGGAAACAATGAAGAAAATGACTAACTTGCATTAATTATAATGAAGTGGGGCATTGGAAGATAAATTGCAACTAATTGGGCCTCAACTTGGACTTATAATTGAACCAAAAGTGGGCTGCCCTGTGAGAGATTTACACGGCTGCTGGGAGGAAATTAGGGGGCTGCTTTAGTTATATATGTTGGAGTTGTGACAATTTAGTTGTTACATAACTATTGTATTTTTTATTTCTATTTTAGTTATATGTGTTTTGATTTAATGTCTAATTATGAAATTATGTAAAGTTAGACAAGTTAGTGTGTTATACAAGTTAGTATGATGTAGTACTTATATGTGTAAGAGTAGTATGGTTGTAGATAGAATAGTTGGTAGAAAAAGTCTTGTAAAATTGGATATATATAGAGCCTTGTAATACCGAAAAATTAGAAGAAAATATAGTATGAAATTGTTGAATGATAAAACATTTCTCTTCTCCTCTGTTGTTTCTAAAATAACAGAGTTTTTGTTCTAAAACTGGTAAGTTTAAATCCGATTTCCTCCTCTTCCTTGATATCTAAAATCTAACATTGTTTAGAACTTTAATCATAAATCTTTTGAACCAATAAATTTCAACATGGTATCAGAGCCTTAATGATCTTAGAAAGGACAGTAAAGAGCTGAAAACGTGAAAAAAAAAACCAGTAAGAAAAGCAAATCTGGTAAGCAGAGAAAAATCGGTATGTGTAAAGCAAATACGGTATGCCGTGTGAAAATTCGGTAAGTTGAAGAAATGCAAATACAGTATGCAAAGCAAAAACGGTAAGCTGAGTTCATATACGGTAAGCTGAGTGAAAAGCAAATCTGGTAAGTGCTTAAAAATCAGTATGGCTTGTGCAAATACGGTAAGTTTCAAGATTTTTGCAAAACACGGTAAGTCAGTGTCATATACGGTAAGTGAAAATTCAATAGACAGTGTAAATTTGGTATGCATTGAATCAAGCAAATACGGTAAATTGAAATACGGTAAGACCAAATACGATAAGTCAGTGAAATTTGGTATGCATAAAATGAGCAAATACGGCAAGTTCTTCTGAAATCCGGTAAGTTCAAATGAAAGCCAGTAAGCTCAGATCTGGTAAAATTTCTAATGAAGTAAAGATGCAAGTCGAAAATTTCTCTGTATGTGGTTGGTTCTAGGTTAAAAGAGTTGACAACTATGATATAGAGTTGCAACCAAGAGTGCTTAGATCAAATGAAAAATAAGAAACTTCAAACTTGTAGTCACCAACAAAAAAAAAGTTTGAAAGAATATTTTGATGGTTCCAACAAAAATGTCAAAGGGGGAGTGTTGGGGTTGTGACATTTTAGTTGTCACATAACTATTGTATTTTTGGTTTTTATTTAGTTATATGTTTTTGGTTTAATGTCTAACTATGAAATGGTGTAAAGTTAGATAAGTTAGTATGATGTCGTATTTGTATATGTAAGAGTAGTATAATTGTAGATAGAATAATTGGTAGAAAAGTCTTGTAAAATTGGCTATATATAGAGCCTTGTAATACCCAAAAATTAGAAGAAAATGTAGTATTAAATTGTTGAATGATAAAGTATTTCTCTTCTCCTTTGTTGTTTCTAAAATAGCAGAGTTTTTGTTCTAAAACCGGTAAGTTTAAATCGGTTTCCTCCTCCTTCATATCTAAAATCCAACATTGTTTAGAGCTTTAATTATAAAGCTTTTGAACCAATAAATTCTAAGAATATATGCACACAGAAACAAAGACGCAGAGGGTAGAAAAACGGCTGCAGTGCTTAATTGGGGAGAAATACATAAACGTGCACACGGCTGAAGAAAAACAAAAAAAGGGGAGGATTGGGCGGCTGGAGATTAAAAAGAGATGCATACGCACAGGCTGTTGAGGTTTAATTTATATACACGGCAGACGACAGAAATTGCGGGGGACAATTGATTATACATACACATAGAGAAGCGGTGGCTGCTGGAAGGAGCGAAGTGGGGCTGAATTGATTTCATACACATAGATAAAGGCGGCTGGGGATTGATTTTACAAACAAAAAGGCACAAGAGTAGGGGGAAAATATTACACGCGTGCAGAAGCCGAAAAATTGTGGAATTAATTAGGTTCGTCGATTTTCGGTACTTTTATGTGTTTAATCCCAACATTATGTTAGGCTAATTTCTTCTCATGCATTGGGTGAAGATCAAAACATTTTATTATTTATTTTTAATTCGAGACAAGTAGCTTAGTTAGATTTTTGCAACTCTAGATTAATCTTGCACGCTAAATTTTATTATTTGATTACTTGATCACCAATTGAATAAATGGTTACTTGTTGTAGTGTTGGAATGCTCACAATAGGTCCAGGACACTGCTTGATTAATACACGTGCGATAAATTTTAAGAATAATTTTTATCACGTGTGTAATTTTTGAGATAATTGTGAAATTGAATGCGTTCTATTCATTCGAATTCGGACTAGCAATAGATTCGGGTCATGACTAGAATAGAATTAAACTAATTTTGCTTCAGAAATTTTGCCATGAACAAGGACCTGGACTCGTTGGTTCTAATTATTCTAAATATGCAAATTCCCAGGAGAAAGTGAAGAGAACAATTTACTGAATCACGTCACGAGCGGGCGTAGTGGCTGAAAGGTGGTACTATGTGGATCAATAGGTGGAGACTTGGTAGGATTGGTGGAGAATTTAGGACTAAATTGTAATGTTTTGAAAAAATTAGGAATATAATTGTAATTAATTATATATTTTTTGTTTTGTTTTATTTTTATTTTATTTGAATAGGAAGATAAAATCGTTATTATATTGAAAAAATGGATGAAAATGACTTTTTGCATAATGAGGTGGAAGGCCAATTAACTTTTTCAATCTTACTTATGGTAAATTACCCCAAATCCTAAGGCCCCAAGCCCTTGTAAACATTTATAAATACCAGCATACCCCTTCACCTCATTCCCCTTCTCGCTCCCTCTCTCTCTCTCTCTCTGTATATCTCTGCTCTCTGAATTTGAGCTCGCTGATTGAAGATATTGTCCGTCAACATCACAACGTTGTTTTCCAGGAGAATCATCGTAAGTTGTCTGTCTGTCTGTCTTTTTCTTCTTCATTTAATTTTTACATGCAAAAAACACACACACAATGGAATTTTCTTTATTAATTGAGTGCTGTAAATCAGTTTTCTTTATCAACGTTTCATTTTAGGAAAATATTCATGCATGTAGGAATTGGATTTTAATCCGGTGATCAATCGCCGATTTTAATTGTTAATTCCCCATTGTCTTTCGCCGGCGTATTATGAATAATTTTTCACCGATGACGGCGACTGTTAAATTCTCCGGTGGATTTTGCTCTTTGAGGAATGGTGATCGGTCCGTTACAAACCGAAAAGCACTTGGCGTCCTTTTTTTTACTTCCACTAACGGAAGCAAATCCGGGGAGCACCCCGCCACGCGATTTTTCTGCGTGGGGAGAACTAATGAATTTGGGAGCGCAAGTGTAGACTCGCTCATTTCGGTTACTTCGGTTTTTTGTGGTACATTCTATCGCAACGCGTGTGTTGGACCCAGACTTCTTGACTGGGCCAGGAGTCCGTGTTGATCTCTAGGCCCACAGGTTCCTTGGGTAGTGTTTGGCAGGTGACAGAACCTGATTATGAGCAGATTTAACTATATATATATATATATATACACATATATATATATATATATATACTTTTTAATTTTAAACATGTATTGACATAGAAAATTTCTTATTTTGAAAATAAGTTTATACTCAAAAAAATTAATATGGATTTCTATGTCCCGGATCATAGATCTCGATTGACCTCAAATGTTTGACAACTTTTAAAACTTTTTTCAAAGAAGTGCCATATATTGAAATCATTTTAGCGATACATGCCTTTGCAAATTCAGCTTTTATAGAAAATTCTTTAGACTCGAATAACTATTCAATTTTTTTTCTTAGTCCATTTTTACAAGAATCCACGCACATTAGAGTTTTCAAATTTTCAACTTTGAATATAGAAAATTCTTTAGACTCGAATAACAATCCAATTTTTTTCTTAGTCCATTTTTACAAGATTCCACGCACTTTTTCTTGTCTACTAAGTCACTCAATCGTAGTAAATCTAGAAATTCTTTTGAGCCCTTCAAGAATCAATCACTAATTAAATACGATTATTTAGTCAATTTCACATTCATTACCTAACCAATCTACCACGATTTAGCCAAAATTCCATTCATTAGTCAATTATTTGAACTTCATACAATGTATTAGAAATTTACACACAAGTTGTACCTTGTGAGTTCCTAGTAAAACTGAAGTTCCAGGCAACTTCTTGGACATGGACTTCTCGTCCTATAATGTGTCTTGTCCTCTAGTAGAAAACTCGTTAAAGTCATTTGGAAAGCTTATTAAAGTATATTCTACGTGTCATGTCCTTAATACTAATGAAATATGCTACATGTGCAAGAAATAATTCACAGGGGCATAAACAGGGGACAACTGTCCCCCTATTATTGGCTGCTCCAAAAACAGTCGTCCCCTGTTAAATTCCTTTAAATAATTTTCTGTACTTGAGAATTACTCAGAGGCATTTCTCACTGGAAAAATCTAAACGAACACCTCGAATGACCACCTGGATGATCGCATGTGAGTGGTGCGAGTCCCATGTGAATAAAATAATATTTTTTCTTACACTCACATGCGATCATCCATGCGATCAACGAGAATGTTCGTGTAACAAGGTTCTTTCTCACAGGACTTTTACAGGCTTCCTCACTGTAGAGGAGCCCCTCTACAGTGAGGGGGCCTTTAAAAGCCCTGTGAGAAATGCCCTACTCAATACTAATTGGTCCTACCGTCTTGAAATTAACACGAGAATTTTTACTCATAATTTCTGTCACGTTTCATATTTTGTCGGTCATTAAATAATTTAATTTTCTAGCCCCTCTACAGTGAGGGGGCCTGTAAAAGCCCTGTGAGAAATGCCCTACTCAATACTAATTGGTCCTACCTTCTTGAAATTAACACGAGAATTTTTACTCATAATTTCTGTCACGTTTCATATTTTGTCGGTCATTAAATAATTTAATTTTCTTGGTATTTGCTTTTTAAGTTTACTCAATGCTAATTGGTCCTACCTTCTTTAAATTAACACCAGACGTTTTGCTCATAATTTCTGTCATGTTTCATATTTTGTCGGTCATTAAATAATTTTTAATTCTTGGTAAATGCTTTTCTAGGTTGATGGCTAATTTATACGTGGAAAGAATCTAAGGTCTCATGTTAGGAAAGAAAGTTGATAGTGTCGATTATCACGTTTTTCAGGGTATAAATTTTTAAAAATCAAGTGTGTCACAAGCTTTGAAGCAACTGTGTTACTTGTTTAAAAGTTGGATCGACTTTTGAGATTCTCAGATGTTGACATTTACATTTTTAAAATTTCACAATATTTTTTTTTTTTTTTGATAATGAGTGATTTTATTATGTTGGATTGCTCGAACTATTAGAGTTTTGGCAAAGATGATCATGCTGCTATTTAATTGATTACCTTCTCGCAAAATACAATCTTCAAATCACCACTTTTGTTTCGGTAGAATATTTCTCGACTAGTTAGCATTAAATTCTCGAGTATCTTGACTTTGAATAATGTTATATATCATCAGAGGTAATTAACAGCAAATTACTGCGTGTAAATTAATTCTTGATTTTTTGTATAAACACGAAGAACTCGGTGCTGAATTTTCAAAAAAAAGTTTTTAAACCTAATTATATCTTTGCATGTTTATGTTATTTTATAGATAAAAGGCAATTAGGAGAAGTACTTTTTGAATTTGTATTGAGAAATTAATTAAGCTGATTAAAATTTCTAACTCATGGCAGGTACAAGTGTTTCATAGGGATTCATTAAAAGTCATGCCATTCTTGAAGATGTATTTTTCTTCTAAGTCAACAAACATACCTCAATTTCTACTATCAAAATGGTTGATCGATCGATTATTTGTACCTAAAGAAATAATAATCTCTTCTTAAAAAACTTACAAATTCATTTTCCTTCTTTCTCCCACTGGTGAAAAATTGTTTTCGGCTAAATTTTTTTGCACAAAGTTTATTAATTTGGTACTTGTACGCTTTGGGCAATTGTAGTCCCTTTGAAAGTTCCAAAATTTGTACTCAAACCTTCGATGTAAACGACGTTTATGATTTGATGTCCATTTTGTATATGACGTCACATCAATTAATTTTGACCATTCATATACTGTTTATCGTTTAGAATCCAAACACGTCTCTTTTATTAACCCTTTTTATTCTCGTAAAATATTCACGCAAAATATTTGGTGTTCGTTGGCAAAACAGTTGGCAGCCGTTGAACCTTGAGAAGTTGGTAGTTGGTAGTTGGCGGTGGAACCAACTGCTTTATTAAATGCAAATTTTTTAACGAAACCCAAATTTAAAGCTGAGTCACTCTAATACGATTTATATGAAAAAAATATTAAAAATTTGCTCACGGTTTTTGTTTCTTCTTGTTTCATATCAATCCCCCCCCCCCCCCCCCCCCCCCCCTTCTCTCTAAAAGTGACCTTACTTTTTTACACATTTATTTGCTATAATTTAGACCAGACAATGAAGAAGACTTTACTTTATGCCTTTGTTTGATCCCCAATTTTATTTATTTATTTTCAAAATTCATTTTTCGCTTTCTTCTTTTTAGCAACGCATTCCTCAATAAAATAATATTACACGCAAATTCAATTTTTTTTTAACCACACATTCTTCATCAATCTACTATTTTAAAATGCAATCTTAGAAAATAATGTGGCTCAAACATGCCATATATCTTTTACTATGTGATAATCAATTTTGTTGGGTTCCTTATGGTAAATTTTGTATCCGAATAAGTTATTTATCCATAGTACCATGGTTAAAAGATTTCTTTTGGTAACTTAATTACCTCGAGTCTGCTTTTATATCCCCAAATATTAATTTGTATCAAGAATCATGATTATATATATATATATTTATTTATTTACTGTAATAAACTGATTAAACCAAGATCATCAAACCAGCTTCAAAAATAAAAATAAAAATAAAAACTCCCTACAAGTAGGAAAAAGAAAAAAAAGAAAAAAAGACCGAGGGGGGGGGGGGGGGGGGGGGTCTCCATTGTCATGTATGTTCACGTGGATCCCACATATTTTCTGAACAATAAAAACAAGAGTTTTGTTGTTTGCACATTCAGTGTTGACACCTCGAATGACAGCTCCCTCACAAGAAGGTGGGCAGCGTATAATAAAATAATTGTGGGCTCCTTCTTGTGAGGGGGCTTTCATCTATGCTGTCAACCCTGAGCATCTATAAATTTAAAGAGCGAAAATTTTAAAATGTTCCAATAGTCTCTTTGTTTTTAACATTTAATTTTATCATTCCCAATATGTATTTATTGTTTTTTTTTTCATTCTTTTATTTTTTACCAATAATTATATCATTTTCCTCCTTTTTTTTAATTAAGTCAATAAACTGTGCATTGAAAGTTGGAATATTTGAAATATTAAATTATAGAGAGGTGGACCAAACCAACTCTCTATTTTAAAATGTTAAATTAAAGAGTCTCTTGGACTAAAATTTTAAAGATTGACTCTTTAAAATAGAGAGCATTCCACTTTTAAAGAGTCTCTTGGAGATGCTCTTATCTTAATGTGGTTTGGGCATTGATTTGAAATTTCATTATTTTGTAACGTATGGTATTTTTCTTTGTTTTTTTAATTCATTTATTTTTTTATGGGAGGTTCTTCTTCTTTAATTTTCACCTTTATTGATATTTCTAAAGTCAACTATATTTTATTTTCTCTGTCATATTTTTTTAGATACATTGAATTAGATACAGTTGAACACCCACAGATTATTTTTTTAATCATGTCGAATCATTCTTTCAGTACATAAAGTTTGCCGAAAATGGATGGTACAAAAACCCAATTAATAATTTATTGTTTTTTCCTCTTAATCTTGGTTTCTGAATATGAATGAAATTCCAAACGTGACTACTTTTTCTTATTTTCTTAACAGATAATGGTGAAGGAAAATATCTGGAGGCTTTCCAAGTCACAGATTATTATGCCCATTTTTGGGGAAATTCCGAAAGTTGGGCCCATTGATTCTGTCCTTAGTGAGCTAGATACTGAGAATGGAAAGTATATTTCTTGGCTGGTAAGTAGTACTTTAGTAATTGCAAATTCTATCTAAATAGTTTATGTAGACGACTCTAAATTTATTAACAATCGTTGTCCTTTGACGATCATTTTTTTTTTCTTACCATGTTTAAAATAAATTCGTCAGAGGATGTTAAATTGTTTATGTTGTACTAATTTCAGGAGGAACACCCTTGTGCACTTGCATCACTTCATCGGATGCTGAACTCTGCGAAAGGGAAGCAAATTGTCGTGTTTTTAGATTATGATGGGACTCTTTCACCAATTGTGAATGATCCAAACTGCGCCTTCATGTCTCATCTGGTAAATTTTAGTTATTCTATTACGACTCTCAAATTCATTCTACAAATTACGATTTATTTTAGATAGTGAAATAAATTTTGTAGATGCGCTCGGCTTTGCATGAAGTAGCAAGGTGTTTTCCAACAGCTATTATAAGTGGTAGAAGTCGAGACAAGGTAACTTAATTACTAGTTTATGACATAACATGGGATTCTCTTTCTTTTCTTTTGGCATAAAATGTGTGCGAGCGTGTCATCAGGTGTATGAATTTGTAAAGTTAGACGATGTTTATTATGCTGGAAGCCACGGGATGGATATAATGGGGCCTCCATTGCAAATTGAGTCTTACCACGACAAGTATCAGATAAATGCTCGAGATAAAAAGGTCAGTTTCGGAATGTCTGACATACTTCCACAAAAGTAGCTTTTAAGCACAGCCAAACATGCTTTTAGACTTTGCCGCAATTAAAATTGAGGTCCCTGTCTATCGTTAAATGTTACATATAATTTCCAACTACTTGTCTATGCATAAGTCACTGATTTGTTATAATCATTTTGCAGGGTAAAGAATTCACCATCTTCCAACCTGCTCAGGAGTATTTGCCCTCAATTGAAAAGGTAATTTTTGCTTAATTTTGCTTAAGCACTTCCACTTTATGGTTAATTTATTAGATCAAGAACCTCTATATGTTCCATGTTTGCTATGTTGTTTCAAATGCAATTCAAACAAATAAATTTCTTCTTGTAACAGATGTTAAAGGAGTTGAAAACCCGAACCTGTAATATACCAGGTGCTTTCGTAGAGGATAATAGGTTCTGTATTTCTGTGCATTACCGGCATGTTTTGGAGGAGGTACTAAAACATACAATCAACGTAGTAATTTTTATGTCAGAAGAAAAGGAACTTTTATCCGACTTAATGAGGTTTGTACATCTAATGTGCAGGATTACGAACCTTTAGAACAGATAGTTTGGTCAGTACTTTCCGACTATCCTTGCTTCCATATGACTCGGGGCAAGAAGGTTATGGAGATTAGGCCATCAATCAAATGGAACAAAGGAGATGCTCTCGAATACTTACTCGACACTCTTGGATTTGTCGACTCTAGTAATGTCCTTCCTTTTTACCTCGGTGATGACACAACTGATGAAGATGCTTTCAAGGTTTTCATCCATTATGTTTGATCATAACCACTTTGTATTGGATTTCTTAAGGTTGTCAGTAGTAACATTTCTTGTTTGATTCATAGGTACTTAAGAGAAGAGGACAAGGGTACCCCATAGTTGTATCTTCCATCCCATGGGAAACCTCAGCTTCATATTCTCTACGCGATTCATCAGAAGTATTGTCTTTTTTGGTACGTCTGTCAAGGTGGGGAAAGACATTGGCCTAATGGATCATCTTATCAATACGTATTGCTTTCTGTATAGATGTTCGTAGTGAAAGTTTTAGAGATATATGATTGAAATTGGATAGGAATTCACAGGCATATTTTTTGAAGCTCATGTGTATTCTCCCATTTAAATAACTATTATTATGAGTAACTTGCAGTCGTGTATCGTTCATGAATTGTAAACTTTTGAACTCAGTGACAACAATGCTTCTTTCAAAATAAATAAGGTACTATAGAATCTCATCATTAATGAAATTTGTATAGTGGTGTCAAAAGAGGGTCGGGTCATCCAAGCTACGTGTTATTACGTGGTCCATTGCCACCCCTAGCTTGTCCTATTTAAAATTTCGTATCAATTTTAAAGTGAGATTTTCAGTTAGTTCGATTTAATTATATAAGAGGGACACTTTTCAGCATAGCTCCATTAATTGACGCTAGAGTTTCCCTTCTATTTTTATATTGACACGTGAGTATAAACATCAACATTTTCATAGCAACAATATCTTTGTAGACAGGAGTCGGGATCATGTGACGATATGATTTAACCTTGTTGAAAAAGGGGTCACGGTCGCCCATGTAGGATGCCTATGACCAAACCCACAAGACTTTAAAATTGAGTTGTAGGAGCTGGTTTGATCTTGAATTCAAACCCTCAACCTCCATTATCTACAGTTGTTTTTACAGTAATTATATCATCTTTCAGTACACACACACACACACACACACACACACACAAAAGGAATAGAAAAGAAAAAAAGAAAACAAAGAGGGGCAATTCTTGGTAAAAGGTTTTACAGAATTTCAATGAGACAGCAGTTTAAAACTTGGAAAGTTCTTGAGTTAGAGCATGAATTGAATGAAGTTCTTTTGTATAAATTACTAGTCCTAAAAATTGTCAGAAAATGTGTAGCAACATATTTGAAGGGTAAAAATTGCCACATTTTGTATTTATAATTGTGACCTGCTAACTATTCTCTGTACATCCCAGCACCACCCCTACAGTTGATAATGATAAGAATATTAAAAACAGAGATGCAGACTTATGCAGCTATGCTAATACAAGCTCCTCTTCTTCCTGTTGCTGTACCAGTTCTTCAGATAATCGTCCTTCGCTGTAGGGAAGAAGAATGCGCTTTACATCTTCTGAACTAAGGGTCTCGTACTCTAGAAGTGCACTTGCTAGAGCATGCAACGCCTTCTCGTGCTGCAAAAATGAGTAAAAAAAAACATCAAATTTGCTGCAAATCACTAAATCTGTCTCATTAGATGGTTATTGTAAAATTGTTTAAGTGAACCTTCTTCAGCAGTGCTTTTACGCGATTGTAAGCATCCCTCAGTAGCCTGACCACCTGTGCAATCAATGAACAGATTGATAATGGTATGATATATTTTCAATGTCATGAAATCACGGCAAACTGCAAAAGCATACTTCAGCATCAATACGGGATTGCATCTCTGAACTGGGCCGTTCTTTCATGTGGACAGGTCCAATTGCATCGCTCATCCCACAAGATGATACCTAGCGAGAGAGAAAATAATCAGAACATTTCAACTTTTTGATCAGTTTCTATCCCGTATAAGCTCACAGTAAATTTGTTGACTATGAAGATCAACTCTTTAAGGGAAGGATTATAAGTAATATACTGTGCAGAACATTAGCAAGAATATAATACTACGCTAATTTAGTTCTAAAACCACTAGATACGTGTTCAGTGTGTTGGATTGGACTTAAAAAAAAAATGAGTTAAATGTCTTTTCCTTTAAACTATGCACAGTACTTTTTGGTATTATGTACCAAACATACCCTATAAGTAATCACTCAAATGCACAATATATTCCAAGGACAGAAGACCCCCGGACCTAAATACCAGTGTATCAGACACCATGCCTCCCAGTCCCTTCATGCAATTTCTACCCGAACCCGCACCCAAAAAAGCATAACAGGGAAAAAGCAAAACCGAAACCCAACACAAGCTATGAAGAAGGAAGCAGAAGCAAGCAGGGTGGAAGGACAAGGTCACATTCTTCCAGAGAAACACTGCCCAGATTCTCCATATTTTGCCAAATATTTAAAGATTAATTATGTAAACTGCTTGATAGTACGGGGAGTACCATGTACTGAGCAAGCTCCGTAGCTGTGTGAAGATCACTACTTGCTCCAGTAGTAATATGGTCCTGGCCAAAGATAAGTTCCTCTGCTACTCTTCCGCCCATACAAACATCAAGCCGTGCTAGCAGTTGTTTCTTGCTGATTGAAGTTTCATCATTAGAAGGAAGCTGGGTAACCATGCCCAAAGCTGATCCACGAGGCATGATTGTAGCCTTATGAATTGGGTGTGCACCTTCAGTATTCAAGGCAACAATAGCGTGCCCACTTTCATGATACGCAGTGAGCTGAAAACAAACAGCAAAGAGCATTCAGGACAACTTTGTCATAAAAAGATTCGGCAGATGAAAGCTTAATTTAGGAAAAAAGGCATATGCATTATGCAATTGTTACGAGCAACACATGGCTATAAATAAACAATATATGACTGCAAACAGATTTAACTATACTGTCTCAGCAACCAGTCTCCCAAAATAATCATTAACTTGTCCACAAATAATTAAACTAATTACCAAGCACTATAATATTCATTAAGTTAATTATTACTAATAAATCAGATTTTTCTAAGCAGAATCCAGTTAACTTTTCTATTCTAGGATTCAAGCGAGTCAATTTCAATAATTAGCAGGGGCAGTTGAGTGTCATCACAAATTGATGCATAAAACTCAACCCAGACAATTGACAAGCATAATTTAACTGTAACAGAATAAAACCATTTATGTAAAGTGTTATAGATCCAACACCGATAAGGCTAGATGTGGATAAGATCTGTACAACAGATTAATAAAGAAAGAAACAGGCACCTTCTTAGAATCTTCTGACAGAAACATTGTTTTCCTTTCTGTGCCCATCATTATCCTGTCTTTGGCAAACTCTAATTGGGATGCAGTCAACTTCTCAGCGCCTTCAACAGCGGCCTTAATGGCAGCTATATTGACCAAGTTCGCAAGATCTGTTCGAGGAAGTGGAGTCAGGGGAACAAAATGGAATCCACTTAAATCTCAAATTGATTCATGGATTTGTCCAATTATTGTTTAATCAATATATTCAAAAATACACCATATTAACTTTTTTCCATCACACAGATCCAAGAAGTTCAAGCAGGGCTCATGTATCACACTCATGGACAACCTCAGAACACTGTAAACTACGGATATCAGGAATCATGTACTCCGTAGAAAAATGCTTTATGGTAGACCGCAATTGAATAGCAAATAAAGTAACAGTATATCATGCCTGCCCCGTTGAATCCAGGAGTACCGCGAGCAATCGCTTTCACATCAACATCATCAGCCAATGGTTTGTCCTGTAAATAGAGGTCCAATATCTCTTGACGACCGCGTACATCCGGATTAGGAACAACAATCTGGATGCAATGGATGCACGAATGAAAAAATAAAAAATGCATGGAGTTAAAACTAAATTAACAAAAGGAAAATAAAGAGTTTAAATCATCTAAGTATAACATATTAGCACTGCCTTATTAAGTATTTATCCTTCCCACAATTCTCACTCATTTGCACTATCATTTTCCTTGTCCGACATACACCCTATATCAGAATCAAAAGTATTTCAAAGCCTGTATGGGATAGCTTCTACTTCTACTTTTGCATCCTCGTGAAGCCACCTTGGACAGCTTGCTCTAAAACCTTTACTAACCTGCCAAAACACTTCTAGAAAATTATCAAAATAAGCCAAAAAACAACTTCTTAGTCTCTTGAGGCCTGCTTCAGAGTTTTCTGGTTGGCACCATTTATGAGACGTTGGAAAAATCGGTGTTTTGTTAATTTTTTTCGAATACCATTTTGGGTGGTTTTTTAGTGTAATTTTGACCATCTTTCTCAACCCATCAAATTGATGAGCCAAGGTCTCAAACCTTTCATTTCATCTCAAACTTTACCCAAACCTTTAGCTTGTGTCACTCACAATCCCAAAATTTTCATTTTGTCGCAGCACAAGAACAAATGGATAGTTGACTAGAATAGTAGACTTTGACCAATTTTTAAAAGTCTAAAATAGTAAATTTACTTTTCACAAATAACACAAGAATAAAAATTAAATCAAAAAACCAAAATAACCCACCCATCTCCTTCCTCATCCAACCCCTTCCCCCAAAACTACCGCCTGGGCCACCCACCCAACTTCGGCAAGTCCGCCGCCCTACCCAAAAACAAGATGCTAGCAAATGGGCACTTCATCACCGTTCCTATGGGCAAATGGGCCACCCACCCAACGTCGGCAAGTCTGCCACCCTTGTTTGTAAGCCATTTTTCACCTCATTTTTAAAATGTTACCGTTTATGGGACCCGCTTGGCCCTTTTTTTTACTTTTATCTCACAAGTGACATTTTGCAACGGCTATATTTCTTCTAACAATGAGCAAAAAAGGCGCCCAAATGTACTCTCAATTATTATTTTAATAGTGTTTTATGTGAGAAAAATGCAAATTTACCGTATTAGCCTTTTAACAATTGGTCAAAGTCTACTATTTTGGTCAACTAACGATCAAATCCATCCATTTGTCTTTGTGCTACAATAAAATGAAAGGTTTGGGGTGATTAGTAGTACAAACTAAAGGTTTGGATAAAGTCTGTGACAATGAAATATTTGGGACCGTGACCACAATTCTCCCAAATAATTATTATCAAACCACATATATTGTTCAAAAATAACTCGTAAATAAAAATGCATTAACTAAAAAATTTATTTTATATGCAAGAAATTACTTAATAGCTAAAAAACTTATAAGTAAAAAAAAAAGTAGTTATAAGATAAAAATAAACTTTTGACTAAAAAAATTGTTTATAAAGTAAAAATGCTACAAGATAAAAAGTTACTTACAAGTAAAAAAATTATTTAAAAGTACAAAATTTACTTATAACCGTAAAATTTACTTAAAAGTTAACTACAACTTAAAATTTTAATTATAAGTAAGTCTTTCACTTTTTAAGTCAAAATAACTTATATGCAAAAAAATCACTTATAAGTAAAACATCACTTGTGAGTAAAAAAATTATATATTGAAAATTTCACTACGGAGCATATATGTAATTTTAATCTTCTAAAAAACTATCAGAACCATTGGATAATAAACTCCCAATCATATGTCAGAATGTTTTAAAAACTGCTACTAAAAATATCAAAAACCGGACCAATCATCAATGCCCAAAATGGTACTATAAAAAAAAATCCATAACTGGTACCCCAAAAATCTTAGGTAGTCCCTTAATTAGCTTTTAACTTTTCAAAAGCACTGCCAAATAAACCCTTAATCCTCTATTGCAGTCTTCTCTATTCTACATAGTTAAGAGCAAGGAATAAAAATTGAGTTTGACCTCGCTATATGCCAACTCTTGTTTCATCAGTTCCATTACTTAAATTGGACATCGCCCCAAACTAAACCACAAGTAAAGGGCTACAAGGATAATTGTACGACCAAAAGCATTATGCAACATGGCAGTAAAGCAGATGTAGACCTTGTTTTTGAAAGCTATTCAAGTCAGTAGCAAGATTCTCATTGAAAGTCAATTGAATTTTGCCAGGCCTTACTCCAATGTTTAGAGTAAAACAAATTAATGATGAAACAAGAGGAGCGATTGCCTAATGTTCCTTAGTTCCTTCTTCACATTAGTGGGAAAAATGTGACAGGAATAAAAACAGCACTCTATTGGGCGGGCCACAATTATTTTGTTTGAAACACATCAAAATTCGACAAGGTGTATATTCTCCAATTCGTATTGGGCCCACAAATTCTGTTCTTGGTTCATTATTGCTCCATTTCCTCTACCAAAACAAGCAAAAGAAAGAAGCATGTTTTCACCAACTTTCTTCCTTATCTTTTTCCTCTATACTCTCTCTTTATATTCCTTCCTTTCTTCAAAACCAAAACAGAGTAAAAAGTTCAGGATATTGAGTTTTCTTCTATTAGGAGAAATAGTGCAGCCTATAAGAAAGTCAAGGAAAGCAAACACAGAACCAATTAACAAAACATGTTTTAGCTCCAAGATTCCTCAAACTTTTCTCAGGTCCTAGGATAGCTAACTAATTCAAAGACTCATTAACTGCCAGGAATCCATAAATTTGTGAACCCAGCAAATTCACAAACTCAAATTGGGATTTGGGAGTGGGAATCACATTTTCATAAAGTATCAATAGTTATTGAGAAATTAATAGTTCTTGGAAACACAACTCAAAATTTCCAAGTAATTGAATAGTGCAGAAATATCATATCAAAGATAAGAAGTTAATAAATGTAATGGAGCGCAGCTTTTATTTATTAAAACATAATTCACTACAGAATATATAATACCTAATCACTACCAAATCGAGACGTCTAAACTTTCATATAATTATAAATGAAGAAAAAGGATTTGAGCATCAAAGATGTGCAGGTCTTCGAAGATTATCAAAACAACTTACATGCCGGTCAAATCTACCAGGTCTTGTCAAAGCAGGATCAAGTATATCAGGCAAGTTTGTTGCAGCCATCACAATAATTCCCTGTGAAAAAGTTCAAAACGTGATTTAATAAATAGAGAGAACGTAAGCAAACTGCGCAACTTTGTGTGTGTTTACCTCATTCTGTTCAAAACCATCCATTTCAACAAGTAGTTGGTGCAGCGTTTTTTTCGTATGACCTTCCCACTGCTTTCGGGTGGACCCAACAGCATCAATTTCATCAATAAATATGATGCAGGGAGCCTACAAGATGTATAACAGAAATCAGAATGAGTGCAGATAATGGAATACTCAAATCATCCCTTTTCAACAGAAAAGCCCATAATATGGAGTTATCATTTGGTTTTCCTAAATAAACCTGCTGAGGAGAAAAACCAGTTACAAATATTGCTTCCTGGCATACATGGTCAACAGGAGATGATGTTATGTTTTTTATTCCATCTTCTATGTCACATAATGCCTTCACTATGCTAAGTAAGGCCAATTTAATCAGCCCCATAATATAAACTCTATGCAGGTATAGCATTTGAGAAAACAAAAGAGATCATGATTACAAATTGTATACTTAAATTCGAAGGTTGCCATATTAACTTTTTAGATTATAGAAGCAATAATGTGTTATGCTTATCCACTTTTTGTGGGCCGTTCCAAGTAAATTTTTTTAGCACTAGTATATCATATGACATATACTATTTCAGAAAATGGCTGAAAAATTCAATAGTTCCATGAGTAATTTTCATCATAGCCTACTTCGTAGCAAAAATTGAACCTTCTCTTTCATTCCCATCTAAAACTGTTGTATAACTGTATTTCTTGACATTGAGTGAAGCTGAACTCACAGATTCCCAATTATTCCCCAACTTTCATTCATAGTATTAAAAAATGAAGAAGTATATGAATTATTTATTGATATAGTATAGTATTTCATGTGCAGGAAACACCATAACTAAAATAAACTTCATAAGAGGGAGGACTACTTGACTTAATTTTGCGTGAATAAATCAGTGATGAATTTCTGTCTGGGGCAGGTGGGGTGGGAGATTGAATGGTGGCATATTATGAAATGGAGTAAAAATATAAAAGAGAGAATTACCATGAAGTATATATAAGCTAAGCACGAATACTTTCAACAATCTATCATCTCTTCTTTACTAAGTACAATTTGATGTGTTATTATGAAATGGAGTAAAGATATAAAAGAGAGAATTACCATGAAGTATATATAAGCTAAGCACGAATACTTTCAACAATCTATCTTCTCTTCTTTACTAAGTACAATTTGATATGTTATTATGAAATGGAGTAAAGATATAAAAGAGAGAATTACCATGAAGTATATATAAGCTAAGCACGAATACTTTCAACAATCTATCATCTCTTCTTTACTAAGTACAATTTGATATGTTATAAATGGCGCCTGGTAAACATGACTGAGAACTGCAAAAGGTAGAAGCAGACGGACCTTCTTTTTAGCTGCTTGAAACAATGATCTTACCCGACGAGCACCAACCCCCACAAACCTAGAACAAGAAAAAAAGGGTAAATTCCAGCTCCACGTCCCTACAATTTGACCATGCTAAGCTTCATGATCTTAACTTTTTCGGGATTACTGGAAATTTATTTTGTTACTATTTGGGTCATAGGATGCTTTTAATGACCAAAAATTCAAAACTGCAGAGAAGAGATTGCTTTTCAGGGAGCAAATGAATTTGAACAAATACAATCATCCTGTCTTTCTATGGTTTACTAAAATCAGAGTATATTTTTCTATGCAAATTTTCCCTAACTGGCAAATGATCTGAAAGCTTCCCTAAACATGCTTACATTTCTTCGAACTCAGAGCCTGCTCTGTAAAAGAAAGGTACACCAGCTTCTCCAGCAATGGCCTTCAAAATAAAAGAAACATTATGATAATATATATATATATATATATATATATATATATATATACTGCCTGTAGCAGGCAGATCCCATGATGAGCCATGCACTTCAAATTTTGTGATAGGGAGAAGCAAGTCTATAAAACATGACAGATATCCTTAGCTTACCTTGGCAAGCAGAGTTTTACCTGTTCCAGGTGATCCAGTCAGAAGGATTCCCTGAAATTTAATACAGATTACAGCATACAATTTGGAAGAAAGTATTTATTCAACAACTAAAAACATGCAAGACAAAATTGCTGCACATAAACAAACCTTGGGTAACTTCCCCCCTAATCGAGTGAACTTTGAAGGATTTTTCAGATACTCAACAACCTCCTCAAGCTCTTGCTTAGCATCATCACAGCCTTTGACGTCTTTAAATGTTTTAACATTCTGCCATAAAACTTTTAAATAACTGCTTTGCTGATTGTAATTATAAAGTTTGAACCACTAGAGATCCACCTCAGACAGCAAAACTTATTTCTGGCTTGCTATGAACTATCCCAATAAAGTGTTTGTGACAAATAGAAAGAGTTGCAGAAATCTCTTAAATCAAAGAAGAAACTCAAAACAATCCATTATCCTTTTTTTACATGAAATTTAACAAGTTTGCATCAATAAAACTGTGTTATACACATGGCTAAAACAGTTAAAGTCACATGGTAATAATGACAAATTACCTTCTCTGGCACTATTTCTTTGTTCAACTCTTTTGGGGCATAAGAAGAACTTGAGCCAACTCCAGGAGTACCTATCCCACCCAAGCTACCAATATACTTCTGAAGCGCAGCAGCGCCCATTAGCCTGAAAAGCCATCAACATTTCAAAACCCAAAAGATGGAATTAGTTAATAATAACGCATTCTTCCACATATAAGAGAAACGGAGAGAGAACAATCATAATGTCCTCGCACTCACAAGTTATTAAGTTATAACCCCCAGCCTGAAAAACGAAGTGCCAGGAAAATGCAACATCTTTACTCAACTTCATCACACATAATTCCGTAGAAGTAAAATATAAAGCATTCATCAACCAGAACTGAAAAAATATGAATCGAAAGGTCATACCACACTAAGCCGACAGCAACAGTGAACAAGATCGTCGAGATGACTTCTTGTATGAGCCGAGATGATCTGTTTGACATTTTGGGATCAACCTATCCAGAACACAACATGCTAAGGTCTGAGAATAGGTGATACACTAAATAAAGTTCCAACAAGAAAAGCACCACAATTAAATGGTCACTTACTTTAATCCTATGATAATGATAGTGTTAAAAGTTCATAACATCATAGGCACACAGAAAACATCGATAAAAAAAATAACAGCAGGATAATTTCTGTTTACTGTATATAAGTATGCCAGAAGCAACCAAAATTTGTCTCTTTCAGTCCTTACCATCACAACATGTAATGGCTGCTTCTCAGATATACCAGGGTTCACAAAGGGCTCATCCATGTTCCCTGAAGCACGCTGCTTTAATTCTTGCAACTACATATAATATTTAGTTGTTAGCCAATAGAAAAACATGAAATATGCTCAATTTTTAGAATGAGATTGCTCAAGATATTATACATTATTGCTGAATCAGTTATTATCAACCAAAAAGTGGATAAAGAGGCAGATGTGGCCAAAGAAACCAGTTTCACTCGCATCATATATTTGATTCAGATAATATGAGAAGTTAGAAAGTGTATATGCATCAAGTGATAAAGGGAGCAGACTGCATGAAGTGTTCGATGATATTCACCAGGATGACAACAAGAACAAGTGACAGGTATGGCGCGGAAATTGACAAGGAAGAAAAAAGAAATCTGCAAAAACTTTGGTTTTCTAACTTACTGAACTTCAATAAAATTGTCCTTCCAGAAAAATATGTCGACAGCTTGTGAAAGTATCATGTATACAGTAACAACACTATTTAATTAATGGATATACCATTCGTGTCCATTGCAAAATTAGACAGCTGAGAAAAGAAAAATGCACAGCCTAGTACCAGAGAAGGAAGACCGGAAGGTTTCCCCGACTGTTCATCAGGCAAATATTCAGCAATGGCATTCGTGGCCACTAGTGCTCGAAGATATTCTGCAACTCCCCTACTGTCTACAGCATGAGCCCTTTGTTCAAACCGTTGTATAACAGATTCAGGACTGGACATGGCAAAAAAGAAAACCATCAGAACATGTCTCCAGCTAAATACCAATTTCCAAATTTCTAGTGTAAGGTATGAGGAGCCACATTTCATGTGCAGATTCAAAATTTTATGAATGGTATGAAGGATTCAATATGTAAAGTAATAATAACATTTCGACTTCTGACACACACGCTCACAGAGATTAAAACAGTCCACCAACTTTAACCATCATAACACCTACTTCCCAGCATGATTGAAACCACACGCCTTACCATTGTATTAAGTTTTGTCAAAATGTCACTATATCTTGCCCAAAATTACTATATTTTGAATATAACTACAATGTGCAGACACTACTTCCAGCTCATCCTACATACTGATTTATTTTTATATATTTATTAAAAAAAAAAAAGGCTTTTCCCCGTTGATAATCCTCCTTGAGCTATCTGCTTTCATTAAATAATTTAAGTTTTCTAAATTTTAAATATTATGAATCACCCAATATAACTCAACCCGTAATGATACTTCCATCAACAGTATATGATACACTTTTAACTGATCCCGCTATTTTAACTAAATTAGAAATAACTCAACCAACAAGATATCAATTCAAAGAAGAAGCAAAAGAACTCTAATTCAAAATGCTACTATTCATACATTCCTCGATTTTTTAGTAAACAATAAAGCAAGAATCATTGCAAACAACTCAATAACAGAATCCATTATTAAGGTGAAATGAGCCACAAAAACCTGTGCTTATTGAGCTCCGCCAGAAGTGCAGTCTGCTTTGCAGCATCCTGAGGATTTACATCAGCCTCAGCAATTAAACGATCCAACAGCTTCTCCTGCCGCCAAAACGGCCACCAACTGAAGCAATCTGAATACAAAATTCTCTCAAACCCATTTCTCAACCTCGCAAAAACTCCCATAATAAACACCAGTATTGGTAACCTCTTCTTGACATCCTCATTTTGCCCCAAACCTTCCTTTGGCATCTCGCCCTCTACTCTTTCCCCCGCCTCAACTTTTGCACTTTCCCCCACAATATTCCCATTATTGAACTCATTTACTTCCGGCTTTACAATATCCGGATTTAAATTACCATTAAATAAGTCCGGCGTTGAATTTACACTTTCCGGAATTGGATTTAATGTACAAGAAACCACTAAACGGTGCCGTAAAAATCGAGACTTGGGAGGAAGCCAATTGAACTTATGATTTCTACTTCTACATAGAATTAATGGAGAAGCAAAACTGGAAACCCGGGGTTTCAGACAAAAGGCTAGATTATTGAGTTGCGAGAATGAGGGCTTGTAAACAAAAGCTTGAAGTGTAGCACTCATAGCAATACAATTCACAATTCAAAAAACAAAAACAGACGATTAAATTAGGATTTGAAAAAGGAAGGGAAATTTTTTTATTCTTATTGGGTTTGGAGTTGAACTTACTCCCAATTCAAAAACAAATTGACTGCATTTTCTACTTTTCCCTGCTCCAGAAGATTGGGTTGTAGATATTGAGAGAGAGTAGAGAGAGGAAAACCTTATCTCGATTGAAAATTGGTGCTTATGGCTTGTGGGCTTTATAATGTTGATGAGACATTAAGGGTTTTAATTCACTTTGATTAACATTCGATTGTTACTACTATTTTAGATACCTTTGTCTTGTCACACTTGATTTGGGATTCCTTACGTTGTCACACCGAGATACTTTGCAACTTTTATGAGACGGTTAGATTTCAATTAGGACCATGCTTCTTTGGGGGTTGACCACCCCATGGCAAAGTGGCTTAATCCTTTCGATTAACAGGGTGAAGATCGAGGAGTTCGAGTGTCAAAATGGATGTCATCATATTTGTTTCTATCGACGATATTCACGAAAACAGATTTGTATTCAGTCGTGTCACAAGGCAACCTCACATGCATGTATAAGTTATGCTGAACTTGTTAGTAAAATTCATTTTTCTTTGATTTAATATTTTATTTCATTTTAGTGGTAGAATTCTTTTCAAAATTGTACTGCTTAGATTTAATATTTTATTTCTTTTTTTTTTTTACTCTAGTAATCATGTATCAATATTTTAAATATTTGATGTAGATTTTTCACCATAATAAAAGAATTAGCAAGCTAGAAGCTTTTATGTAATATTATCATTAGTCTCCAATGATAAAATAGTCAATTTTTTTGTTAAATCCTGCAAAAACATGCCTTCTTTCAAATTTCTGGACGATAACTCAAGAAGTAAAACCTAGATTTATGAAATTTGATATGCAAGAATCACTTGATGAATTAACAAAAAATTGAAAAAAAAAATAAAAAAAAAATGTCATTATTAAGAGCCTGTTCGTCTCCCATCACAGAAGAAATTATAGATTTTTTTAATAGTATTTTTTGGAGAATTTGTGGTTAAAATTTAAAGAAACTATATTAGTTTGTGTATAATTTTTTTTTTTTTTTTGATAACTCAAGTGTCCAAACCTTGTCTGATTAATATTGAGGAGTGTCAGCTTTCTCTCCTAGTTCACCACTTGGATAAATTCTGATGCGGTCACAGTTTATACACACTTGGATTGGACATTCGGGATTCAATTCTCCTCCCTTTGGATCCCCCTTTACAACGTGCAGACACGATCCTCGGAGGAATAACATAGTGCACCATAACTTTGTCTTCACATGACATCTACTTTCCAACATAAATGTTGCCTTCCAACAGCCACGATGAATGTGTGGTGGAAAATGTTACTGTAGCAAACAATTTAATTTGTTAAAGGATGACAAACAGGGGCTAAAGACGATTTGTGCAATAAAACAAAAGATTGATGATCAATTTGCTTCATTTCAAAATTTGGGGACAAATTAATTTTGGAACGAAATGTTAGAGACCAGTGATGAATTTTTCACTATTTTTCGCGTATACATCATATCATGGAATTTGTGCTTATTATTCTGTGTTTCCTAACATTTTTTCGCAGCATCTGATTCCTCAAAATATGCTAAACATTTCAAGAGCAAAACTACCAATATTTAGGGCTGCAAAGTAATACTTTCGTCTTCAATCATTCTTCCCAAAGTTTTTCTTCAGCATGGTCGGACTGAAGCGAGACACTTGAGTCTTTCGCCACAAACTCAAACTCAGTGGGCCCCAATTCTAAGAGATCGTTTGATTTGTATTTTAGTTTTCAATTTCGAGTTCATTTTCACTTTTTCTTATTTTGATGATCTATTTCGGATTGCTAACGATTAGTTTGATTTATCATTCTGAAAAATTGTTGCTCAAAACTAAAAAAACTAAAAAAAAAAAAAAAAAAAAACCACGTTTGATTTGATATTTTGAGAAATTATTTTATAACATTTTATTCCTTAAAATTTGATTATTCAGCGAAATAGAATAATTTTATTTTAATATATTATCAAAGGATTTAAAAGAAAAAAACCCCTCTAAATGTTTGTCCATGTGCGATATACTCCTCTACTTATTGAAAATCTTAGAAAATATTCCTGTTTGAAATATTTTGTTCGAGATATCTCTCTGTCGTCAAGATCCATTAGTTTAACCTTGAATAGTAAAAATGTCAAAATTAAAAAGATATAATTGCACTTGTAGTACCCAAACTTTTTATTTTTTGTAAATAATACTCAATTTTTTTTATATATGCTACCCACAATCCCAACCATTTAAAATTTTATTTTCTTCTCCACCCCACTCCATCTTTTGCCACACCTCACCTAACAATAATGAAATATAGGGATGACAAATGAGTCCATCGGCTCAAACAACCCGAAAAAATCTCGAGTTGGCTTGGCTCAAGGTTTGGTAGAACAAAGCCAAGGCTTTGGCCAAGTCCAAATTTCGGGACTTAGCTTGAGCCTGGGCCGGCTCGTAGAGCAGCACGAGCTGACTTGTAAAGGCCATTTTTACTGGGTCGACCTGATTCATTGCCAACCTTCAATTTTTTTTATTTTATTAATATTTAATTTAAGAATCAATAAAGTATAACTTATGTATAAATATGCTTACATAATTAATATTCATAATTATGCTACAGTTATCTATATTTATAATATATTATGATATTCATTAGTATTTTCGTTATATTTTATTTATATAAATTTTAAATGTTACTATATAAGAGTTAATATAATATTATTTGTTATCTTGTGGTATTGAAACCTAAAAGACATTTTCTATTCCAATATTTTTAATTTTACAAGTGAATATCAAGATATTTATACATCTAAAAATTGTACTCTAATTCATATATTCTCGTATCTATATGAATTTTTTTTTATTGTATTTTAGTTGAGAAGAAAAACTTGTTTGACTTCTTCATATGAATATTTCATGAATTTTAATAGGAATTAAAATATTTTGGCCTTGACTGAGGCTAAAAAGGTTCGATTTTTTTGACTGGGCCGCGCACGAGCAACGAGCTTTAGCTCACGAGTTGGCCCGGCCCAATTCGATGACACCTTACTCAGATCCAACAACCAAAGCCGATTTCAAAACCAAAACCAAAAAATAAAAAATAAAAAATCCAAAACAATTAAGATCAAGGGAAGAATTCAAAATTAAGGCATTAAGTATGCAGAATTAAATTCCCATGTTTAAAGTTTCTCAAATTCAAAAATCAGGTTTTTAATGTTTAACTTAACTGGGGTTAGCTGTCCGACTTTTTCTATTTTCCTCTCCATTTGGATACTCTTTCTTTATGCATTTGACTAAAAAATGTGTTTATTAACTAATTTTTTTTTTATCTCCAACTTTTTATTTTTTAATTAAAAATATTTTTTTAATTAATTATAATAAAGTCAAAATTATACAATTAAAGGTCACAAGTAGTAATTATAGGTCACAACTTATTTTCTGGTCACATATTATCAAATTAATTGATCACAAATTATTTCGAGGTCACAAATTAATTAATTTATAGGTCACAGATTATTTCGAAATCACAAATCAAAATTTTTATAGGTCGCAGATTATGTCGATGTCACAAATAAATTTTTTTATAGGTCACAATTTATCTCATTAATCACAAATCAAATAAATTATAGGTCACATTTTATTTATCGATCACAAATTTTAAATTTATTGAACACATTATTTTTTTTAGTCACATATTATTTTTTTAGTCACAAATTATCGTCCTTTATAGTCACAGATTGTTAAATTTTAGGGTTACAATTTGAGAGTTAGTCACAGCTAATCAAATAGTTGGTCATATTCACCAAACCCGACCCGATCCAGGTCACAAACATTACCCCACCTACCAAAACATCACCACCACCACCACCACCGTCGCCAACAACACCACCCCGACCCTGAGCCCAATCCAATACTTGATCAGAAGCACTACCCCACCCGCCACCGCTCACACAGAGAATGCAATGCAACGGCACAACAGTGGCAGTCGGAGGTGGTGCAACGACGCACAACAGAAAAACAGCATAGCCACCAACAAAAAAAAATTGTGTAATGGCGCTCATAGTGGCAGTCGGAGGTGGTGCCAAATGGAGATCCACATCCGATCCACCACCACTTCACCTCCACGGCACAGCCCCCATATCTCGATCCACCATCAAGCAGTCAGATACACCACCTCACCTCTCCACCAAATCAGGACGCAGAGCACACCATTGCCACAGCCAAATAAACCACCACCAATAATCACTATTCCACCATCAGCAGCCCGATCCACCACCACCACTAAAACCACTCAAACATCCCCCACACCATGGAAACCACCACCAGCAACAAACAAAAATCAACCAAATTGTTCAATCCCCTTATCCAATATGGCTCCTTATCCCAAAAAAAAATAAAATCAACCAAATTTGGCGTAATCGCCATCTTCGCGCCCAAAATCATCTCAACACCATGGCAGCACAACGCTACTGCAAGCGGGGTGGTTTTGCCCTTGCACCGTCTGTAAAGTTGCTCTATCACGGTGGTGGTGTGAGGTTGGGCTGTCGATGGAGAGGGAGGAGAAGGCTGGTCTGTGGTGCAAGAAGAAGAAGACGGCTGGTAGAGAGGAGGAGACGTCGTTGCCGACGGTGGCGAGGGATACTCCAATATTGTCACGAAACGAAGAGAATAGAGAGAGAAAGGAGAAAGAGAACAATTAGGGTTAAGATTAACATTTCTCGGGACGCAGGTAATTAAAAGAGTTAATGTTTAATTAAAATGTCTTAAACCTGAAAACTGCATAAGTAAAGTTTGGGCCAGGGTTATGAAAACTGATCTCCAAACAGCGGCTGCAGTGTAATTTCCTCTTAAGATCAAGGCTTGTCCTCTTTGAAGCTCTTCTCGTTGTTCTGTGAAATTTACATATCGATCGAGTGCCTTTTTATTTACATGGTTGAATTGCTGAAGTTGTTCATTACACTTGTGCACCAGTTTATGCAGTTCTTTTTATGTTATTTCTCTTATATCTACAATTTGCATCAGAGGGAAACTAAATCAATAAATGAATGAAACTAAATTTCATAGAAGCACATAATTAAATCTGGAACTAATGTTGAAACAGACAATTATATCTGAGGATTCACTGATGTATTTAATAACCAAATTGGCCAAAGAATCGTAATTTATTTACTTACCAATTACCATAATAAATTGGTGGGTAATAGTGTGGTTTGTGTGCAAATTCGCAAGGAAAACACAAGATGGAATCCGGTGTGCGCTTTTGTACAAAACTCAAATGGAAAACATAAAACTCAGATGGGACCCACCGACAAACAATGCAAAATAGATCATTAATGTAAATTTCTATGGTTTGGTATTTCAGATGAGAATAATACATTTCAAAAGCATCAGAAGACAAAGGACCCAATTTCCAGATTTTTTTTTGAGTATTTTTCTTGTTTGGCCAGAAACATATTCTTCTTACTCAATAGTTGGGGTTAATTACCCCAAACATCACTGAACTTTATCAAAAGTGTCCACCAAATCATCGAACTTCCAAAATTACGTCATTCATCACTGAACTTTTGAAAATGCTACCCCATCCATCACCAAACGGTAGCCTGTTAAAAATCTTGACGGAAATTATGACGTGGACGTTAGTGTCGATAATTTTAGAAAAATGCTACTTTACCATTGGGAGTGACCACATGGGTGACAGCATGTGAGTGTGCGGGTTCCATGGGAATAAAATATTTTTTCCCCTCATACTCACATGCGATCATCCCCAATGTTCGTGTAACATTGCTCATAATTTTATACTATGTCATGTAAGTGCAACACACGTGCTTTCGTATAAAACTCAAATGGAAAACATATAACTCAGATGGGACCCACCGACTAACAATGCAAAATAGATCATTAATAAATTTCTATGGTTTGGTATTTCAGATGAGAATAATACATTTCAAAAGCATCAGAAGACAAAGGACCCAATTCCCAGATTTTCTTTGAGTATTTTTCTTGTTTCGCCAGAAACGTTAATTACCTTAAACATCACTGAACTTTATCAAAAGTTTCCACCAGATCATCGAACTTCCAAAATTACACCATTCATCACTGAACTTTTGAAAATGCTACCCCATCCTTCACCAAACGGTAGTCTTTTAAAAATCTTGACGGAAATTATGACTTGGACGTCAGTGCCGCTGACATGGACGTTAGTGTCAATAATTTTAGGATTTTATGCTATGTCATGTAAGTGCAACACACGTGTATATTTTCTCACCTCCAAAACACATTTTTCACAGTTGAAAACAAAAGTAAAACACAATTCCCCCAATCCAAATCCAAAACCCAATTCCTCCAAAATCAATCCGTAAACTGATGCTGCAAATTGAGATTGAAACTTGAGAGTCGACGCTGGATATCTGGAAATCGCGAGCCCAGAACCTGCAAATCGCCCACCCAAGAACCCTGAAATTGCCTACCCAACATCCTTAAAATTGCGACCCCAAGAATTTTTATCTTGTCAGATTCTACTTTTTTTTTTTTTTTTTTTTTTTTTTTTTTTTTTTGATACCCAGGTGTCCCAACTTCGTCAGACTAAATCCTGGACCTCGAGCCTTTGGCCCCTCTCCAGCTCGAGGAGGTAAACCGCGGGATATGCCCTCCATAGTTAGTGTCCATGCGCCCTTCTACTTGTTGCCCCAAGAGACCCTCATCCATGGGTCTTACAACACCAAGCTGCTCTGCCCAAAGGTTTTTACATCACTTGGCTGCTCCTCCCAGGATTCGAACTCCCCACGCTGGGTTGGCAAGCTCCAACACACACGATCTTTGCCACTTTGGATGTTATCCTGCTGTAAGTGGTGTTTAGAGTGTGGTTCATGTGTTGGTCTGGGGAAAGGATGTAGTTCATTGTAGTTGTGTAATTGTGTATAATCTATAATGTTGATGCAGCTGTATTTTGAAGTTCTAAGTGTCCATTTATTTTTGGCACTGTGTGTAATATGTAATGTTGCTGCATCTGTGTTTCTCTTTGTTGTAATATTGATGTAATCTGTTTCCTAATGGTTGTAATGTTACCCTTTGTTGTTCTATCGTTTGCTCCTAATGGTTGTAAGTATTTTAAAGCAAGTTAAAAAATGCTACGTATTTTTGTCTCTTAATTTCCGGCCGGTGGTTACCGTCGACGAGAGAGAGTGGTTTAAGGTTTGAATTTGGGGGAACTGGGTTCACTTATCTGATTTCAAGTGGGGAAATTGTGTGTTCAAGATGAAAATAAACAAATAAAAATAAAAGTAAAGTGGGGAAATTGTTTTCATATGTGGAAAACGTGTTTGGAGGTGAGAAAATATACACGTGTTTTGCACTTACGGCATGGCATAAAATTATTGACACTAACGTCCACGTCAGTGGCACTAACGTCCACATCATCATTCCAGTCAAGATTTTAACAGACTACAGTTTGGTGATGGATGGGATAGCATTTTCAAAAGTTCAGTGATGAATGACGTAATTTTGGAAGTTCAGTAATCCGATGGAAACTTTTGGTAATGTTCAGTGATGTTTGGGACAATTAACTCGCATTTGACGGGTCAATTATTGTGGGCATGTCAGTTTTGACAGAAATTGGTCCCATCCCAACGGTCAAAAAATCTATATTTTGTAAAAAATAATTGCTCCAAAATAGGGGCTGAATTTGTTTGAAGTGGCATGTAAAAGACAGAGTAATTAAACTTTTTCACGAGGTGCTTCAATAATTATTATATTTTTTAATTCAAAATAATCAAGATCATTATTTTTAAGAAAATGCCAAAGGACAATGTGCTTTATAAAGGTTGAACCCCAACCTTGAGGGTTCTTCACCTCGCCCGCCCGCCCCCCCAGAGCATTATGGAAGAGATAAATCGCGAGATATGCCTCAACAGACTAGAGTACAAAAGCTGTCATATTGGTGCCTACAAAGAGTCCAATTCCAAATCTTGTAAGAGGCAGGAATAGAACTCTCGCACTGTGGCTGTCAGCTTAGTTAATACTACCTCACTTTTATCCTTTGCACCATTGAGCTATGCTCCGGGGGGGCGAACAATTTGGTTTATAGTTTCTAGTTGAAAGGGTTACCAGGCTTGTTTCCATGAAATACGCTGACTAGTGTTAAAAATATTTCTTATTCAAAATACTGTTCGTTCACACAGTCGATGTTTGGCCCCCATTATTTAAAATTCATTTTTCTCAAACTCATTTTCAATCATATTAATGGGACCCACAGCTTTTATAAATTTTTCAATCACACATTTTATCAATTTTTATTAAAATCTATTGAAAATATGATTTTTAGCAAAACCAACCAGGGACATAATATCATGAGTTGCATAAGTCTCTAATATGAAATATCTTAACATGAAAAAAGTGACTAACAATGTAAAATATCTTTGTACGTGTTTCAAAGCAGAAACCAGGGTAATAACCCTAGAAGCGGCTGCCTAAGTACACTTTTGCTATGGGGTCTGGCATTTAGCCTGTCCAAGTGCCTTTTCCGTCAAAGTATTTATGGAGTGAAAAGTGAAAAACTCATCAGTAGCACTTACATTTAACTATTCATTATTTTAGTTGTTTTTTTTTTGTGAAAGCATGTTTTATAATTCTAAGCCCCCACAGAAAAGAGACAAAAAGGGTCGTGGATAAAAGGTATGTTAAAGGGAAAGATTTTGTCATAAGCATAAATTAGATACATAAATATAAGTGCACATCCAAACACTCCATTGTACATAAGAATAAAGAAAGCATTTGAATGCTTTCAGAAGAATCAGCTTATGGAATCAACTGGTTCTGAGCTTAGTGGTTGAGATTTGAGAGTCGTGTTCGCAGCGCATAAATTTCCTTAGCCCTAGTTTGATGGCCTGTATTTTGAAGAAAATGATGTTTTGAATAGTTAGTTTTCGAAAAATATGTGATTAAAAAGTTGGGAAAAGTTATGAGTTTACGTGTAAAATATTTTATTGTGTAAATGCGTGGTTGAAAACGAGTATGAGAATTAAAGAGTTTTATTTTAAAGAGAAACAAACACGGACTTAATAAGATCACGTCAATCTGTGCTTAAAAGTACGGGTGATTATATTAACACTACAATTTTTATTTGATATATCACATTTTAATTGTGATTAAACTCCTCATATTTTGCTCATTATAACAATTATTTTCTTAAATTTTTTTTCGTCGAATTCTTATCTTCATCCTTTAATTAATTAATACATCTCGTCCTTGATGATGATTTATATCAAAATATTTTGTTTTCATGCTTTAAAATGTGAGGAAAAATATTTTTCGCACTTTTTTTTTTTTAAAATATGATAAAATAAGCTATTTTACACCATTTTAACGAATTTTTGAACATAAAATTATAATCAAATAAAAAAATTTTTAATTAATGAAAGTTTGAAGATAAGAACTGATGTGAACCCGTGTAGTGATGGACTTCGAAACCCACAATGAATTGATTTTAGAACTCAAGAAAGTCAAAGTAAATAACGGTTTGTGGATTTGATTCAAAATACGAATAAAAAACAACCAACAATCACGAACGAAGTGTTGACATTTTTTGAATTACGATAATTGAGAATCTCACCCGATGATTTGAACGCCATAAGAAGATCTTAATAAGTTCACAATTGTCCAACGAAAAACAATGAGTTGAAAGCAATTTGCCTCTCGATTAATAATAATGTCAAAAGTCTTTTACAATGTAGGAGGAAACTTATATTTATACTAAGCCTAAAAACCTAGTAGAAAACATCCAAATACCTTAAAAGATTACAAGAATATCAATTAAAAATAAAATTCTATTAAAACTAGGAAGTTTCCAAAAATTGGAAATTCTTGCTGCCAGATTGAACCATGTGATTGCATGGTATATTTTGGTGCGATCGCATAGGTCTTGTGCTATGTGACCCTCAACTCCGTGCCTCCCTCCATGTGATCGCAAGGAGGATTGTGCCATGCGGTCACATGACACAATCTCGGGCATCCATCTTCGTCCATTTGAATCAAGTTGTTCCAATTCGTTTCATCCTCCGTTCACAACACGGAACTTACTCATTTCTTCTCTAAGTTCATCAGACCGTAACTTGAACGAACAATCCCATCGCTTCTTTCACTCGCTTTGCTCGTCATTGTGTCATCAGACCGCTTTCGACAATAAATGGATCTTTTTTCGGGCCTGACTTTGACACGCTCGACTCCTTGCTCACATCAAGAACAACATAAAAAATTGCTAGGGACATAAGTACTAAGATGAGCAAAGATTAAGAACCTTAAATGTAATTAAAAAGTGGTGTAAAAAATGAAAATTGTGGTGTGAATATAATTAGCCTAAATGTATTTTAAAAGATACTTTTTCTCCGAAGGAAGTTTTACTTTCAAAAATATCAAATAATGAACAATGTGGAGGCCGATACCCCCTTCCTCTATTGAAAGCTAAACTACATCCCAAGCCACCTTGGCGGCATTATAGATCCCAATCCTACCATGCCAGAGGGAATTTTTGAGGATCTGTTCGATAACCTTGCACACTTCCTTTAATACAATAATGATAGCTAGCGGCGAATCCAGCATAAATCTTCAGTTAGAGCGGAAGTTGACTTTGATCGTTAATCATTGACCGTCGACCGTCGACAATCGACGATCGTAATAGCCCGATCTGACCGGTCGTTTATTAAAATTTAATTAAATAATATAAAAAATTATTGAATATATATATGGAAATGCACTATACGTAAAAATTATATACATATGAAAATATAGTTAAATACAACCCAAGTCCCAAAATACTAAAATGAACAATATTCTGCAAAATGCCCAATTAATTTTCAATTAGAATTGATAAAAAAAGTGATGAATCTAATGTGCAAAACGAGTTCTCAAATCAAATGGACCACTTCCTGTAAAAAATTAAGTCCAAGACTTTCAATATCTACACTTACAAGTTACAAAGTCAATTCCAATATCCAAAAATAACTATGTCACCACCACCGACCACCGTGATGAATTTATCCAAAACGTATATATTTACGAAAAAATATTCGATGAGTATAATCATTTTTCTTGTAATGGGAGTATCCTCTCAAAAATCAATTACACACAAATGAACACCAAATCACCATTCACAAATAGACTATAGACACCATCTATCCAATAATCCAAAAACACAAGCACAAGCACAAGCACAATTCACAACTCACAACTTACAAGTCACAAACTGTCAAGACTAAAAATACTAAAAAGAAGCACAAGCACAGCACTTGCACGGCACAAGCACAAGCACTAGCACTAGCACTAGCACTAGCACTAGCACTAGCACAACTGCTGAACTGCACAAGCACAAGCACAACTGCACAAACCGCACAAACAACTGAACCAAGATTAAAAAGAAACTAAAATTACCAAAAATCAAGTCGAAGTGGCGTCGCGAAACGGAGGCGGTCACTGGTCAGTTCAGCAGAGCAATCGCTCGCTGCAAGCGTGAAGCGTCGAACTGTCCAACACGCGGTCACCGCCATCGATTTTTGCTTCTACAGTTCTACCTTCGAGCTCGAGGCTTCGACAATCGAATCGACAGTACTTCCTCTTCCTGGTCCTGAAAATTTCGAATGGAAGATTGGAAGTTCAAATTTAGGACTTGAAGTTGGGAGTTAGGTAGGGTTTGCCTCTTTGCGAAGAATGCTCTCTCAGTCTCTCGCCTCTCGGTCTCTCCTCTCTCAAATCAGCCACCGAAAATTAGGGAAGGATTTTAATAAAAATGGATTTGGCCATTTGGGTTGGGTCACTTACGAGCTGGACTTTGGACCCAAATAATTTGGGCCTATTTTTTTTTTTCTAACTCACCCCAGCCAATCTAAGCCTGCCTCTGCTCCTCTCCAGACGACCTCCATGGCCGCCGGTGCTCCAGTCCAGCCTCTCCACCCCCAAAGCTGAAACTTCCGACGGATCCAGCTAGAGCGGCGACGACCGCCGGTGCTCCACCCCCAAAGCTGAAATTTTCGGCGGATCCAGCTAGAGCGGCCGCTCTAGCTCGCCGCTAGTTGGATCCGCCCCTGATGATAGCCCGAACCCAGTTAAACAACTTGAAGGCTTGACTTAGTATGTTCAACTTATTTTTAAGGACAACTAAATTTTTGTCATATCTGGCAATCACCTTTATATATTTATAAAAAAGCGTATGCCACGTATTTTTGCTAAAAGAGTGAGTCTACCGAATGGGAAAATAATAATAATAATAAAATTAAATGACACTGTAATGTTTCTAATAATTCATGATTTTAGATGACTATTTTTATGTATCGTCTATTCAGAGAACTAGTTGGGATTCAATTGTGCAACATGCACATCTATGAAAATGGAGTGATTTAAGAAATTTTCACAATATCTGAAAAATGTAGCCTGTCGTGAAAACACCATCTATTGTTTTGATCTCAGAGATAATTTTTTTTTTTGGTTGTCTCCCATTTCATTCTTAGGTCGACCATTAATTTAACTTTTATATCATCATTTCTCAACCATGGATTAGCATTTCTGATGCTTTATTCTTTCGTAAGTTGTGTACCAGAATGTTCTTCCAACTATCAGTCATTTTTTCCCCTGATATTCTTAATTAATTACAACATATGATAAGCATGGTAATAAGACTTGTTGTTGGATTTGTAGAATCTTACTTTTTCCCTGGACTAAGAAAGTTTAAGATTACAAGGGTGTATTGGCCACACATTTAGGCCATTTTAATATTTCCTCGTATAAAGGATATGTTAAGTTATAGAACATAATTATTGTCTCCATGCGGACTCGTTACATGCATCGACCTTTGTAGTTTCGATTAATATTTCATTAAAGATAGTTTGCGAATTTCACAAATAATTTCTATTTTGTGTTAATGTTTCTTATAAATAGGGATCCATCATTTGTGTTTATAATATCATCAATAAAAAGAGATATGTTAGAGAAAATAGGGTGTGCGATTTTTTCTTGTAAACTTCTTTTTATTATGGTGATTTACTATCGTGGCGGAAGATGACATAGTCTCCCATTAAGGTGAACGTTTATAAATTTTGCGTGTTCTTTTGTGTCTTTTTTCAATGCTGTCCTTTTATTAATCTTGATGGTATATAGAATTAAGATTTCTAATTCTCAATAGGATATAATGGCTAGTTTCTGAGAGATAAAAGAAATCAAGAGAGTGAACCACTTTACATTGTTTACTTTTTCCTTGCTTTTGATTTTATTTTCTTGTTCTCTTGCTTTTAGTGGAAGGTTAAAAATCCATAAAAATTCTCAGTTACATGCTCAATTGAGAGGTAAATATCACACACACACACACACACACACACACACACACACACAAAATATATATAATATTTTGATGGTCTCAAGACAATGAAGTCAAAAATTTATATAATATTCTAGTCTTGGATTAATGTACTATCATTGCAAAACTGTTCACGAATTTATAGATAAAAATCAATATATCGAAATGAGTAAGGACTTGTCCAGCGGAGATGGTTCATTGAGCAGAAGAATTCTAAAATTTATTCGGATTCTCCTAAAATATCTGTCATGTGTGCTTGGTTGGTTTTATATACGTCACAAGAACAATTCCTTGATAAGGATGTTTCACCGTGGCCCCTTGTTATGGTTAAATTCCTGCACATGCAGAAGATTGACAGAACTTTAATGTGTTAGATTATACAATAAAATTTATCAATTGTCGACTCGCATATATATTGTTCCTGTGGGTACAAAACATACTATTCCTGAATGGTGTGTTTTCACTGAGTTTCGTATATCCTAAGAAATTATGATAAATGTTTTACCAGAAACAGAGACAGTATAATCTAGTATTTGTTTTCGAACAATGTTATAGGTACAATTTTTTTTTTACATAAATCATACAGTATAATCTAGTATTATTTTATAGTACTGCACATCACATAGGGTTACTAATGAAATGAAGCGAATGTTTCAACGTACAGTAATAGAACTAAACTGCACCCAAAAGTTGATTGTTTTGAGTTAATCTTATTTTATTTGGTCATATAGATTAATTTAATGGTTGATTTGATTGAGAGATTAAAAAAAATTAATTTGGGAATCAAATTATAATCCAATTCTCCAGCTTGAATAAAAAACTTAAGTAGAACTGATATTATGTTTCACATGGTATCATACATATTGCAAAAATGAAAACAAATCGTTCAACGAGTCACTGAATGCGAAATCACAGGTCATTTATGAGAATATAACATCCATTGTCTTGTTTAATATTTGCTGTACAAATTCAAATACAATGTTTTTTGTGTTATATAATTGTACACCATCTAAATTACCAGTAAAAGCATTCACTAAAATGTTACTCCAACACGATTGATTTTTCATAGTTGTTAAATACAACTTTTCAAAGCATTATTTGCAAAAGATTATTAAGATTTGAAATTCCATTTTAAAATGTCAACCTTATTAAGACGAGTAATCAAAGTCCTTATATGTTGATTTATATTTTTGATAATTAATCTATGTGAAATTTTTCCTTAGCATGCCCTGCAAGATAGCTCATTCGATATACTTGTTTTTTTTTTAGTTTTAATCAGATTAAATTGCTCGTTAAAATTTAATGTGCTCTCATACCATATTAAGATTTAAGGCTCCATCTTATAAAGATAACTTTAGGAAGAGTAATAGTTTAAACTTTTATATATTTGTCTATGCTTTTTATAATTAATCAATTTGAGATTTGCCCGTTAACATAGATATATTGTCTTGTCCAATCAATTAGTGACCTATAGTTCTAATTGGTGGTAAGGGCATTGGAGTTGGCGGATTAGATTTTTCCTTTCAAGCCTGCTCCCTGTTCAGGGTCAAGGACAGGGGGAAAAACAGGGACGCCAAATGGCGCCCCCCTATTGGAGGGGGGCTGTGCAAGTTGGGGGATTGGATTTGAATAAGTCTTTGCGTACAGAATTTTTCAACAGAAGAAATACAGGAATTTGAAATACGTGAGCTGGCACTGCAATTTCTGTTTCTTTTCCATTATTTAATTCACAAAAAATCTGTAGTGGTTTAACAACAAAAACCGGTCCAAGAGCATCCGGTTTGCCCCCTACAATATTTCTGAAACACATTCCTCCCCCCCTCCAGTCACTTTCCCCATTTCTTCCCCCTCAATAGAACCAAACATTCCAAAAACTCAGGAAGAAAAATAGTCTAAGATTTACTAGCAACTCTCTTCCAGAAATAACACTCAAGTTACAAATCCGGTATCTCAGGAGCAAGTCTGTGGCCCTTTGAGTATTCTCAAAATCTTACTTCCAGAGACACTCTTCACCTGTGCAATTCAGTGAGAATCTGTAATGCCAAAAAGCATGGACTGCTCACAATAATTCCTTGATTGCATAAATTAGAAGTAGCAACAGTAATTTGGCACAACAAAAAATTCATCAATTACATCAAAATACTTCAACAAATGGTAGCCAAATTCATCAATTTGGTACAACAAAAAATCTGACATTGTTGGCGTAAAAGCTCAACCGAATAAATGCATAGCAATAAAGAAGAATATCCAACTTAGTTGGCGATCAACCAAATAAATACGCTGGAACAAAATATTCCATTGTTGGGGCGAATTCTTCATCTTCGGTAACTGCTCTTCATATTATTCCACTTAGTAGCAGCCTATTGGAGTTATCATTTATTCTTGCATCACATTCACACCATACTCCACCTGCCATGTGCATTCAACAACTTGTGAGCATTTTTGCTCACACTACTCCATTTTCAAAGTCGAAGCAAAATGCATTTCTCAATCAATCTATGAGCTCAACTATTTACGCGCAACAATCAAAATACCTTTGTCCATCAAACTCGACTTTGACTGGGGTCTTCAAACGATTTCGGTGGGCTTTCCGTGAAAATGGGACGGTATTTTCTGTGGGATGTCCTCTTACTTTGTGCCGGCCGGCGAGGAGAAGTTCATTTTGCCTCGGGCTGAAGATAATGGACGGAGTGGGATTTGGGGGAGGAAATGGGAGGGAAATGCGATGATTTTAGGGGGAAGAAATGGGGAAAGTGACACGGGGGGGGGGGATGTGTTTCATAAATATTGTAGGGGGCAAACCGGATGCTCTTGGACCGGTTTTTGGTGTTAAACCACTACAGATTTTTGTGAATTAAATAATGGAAAAGAAACAGAAATTGCAGTGCCAGCTCACGTATTTCAAAATCCTGTATGTCTTCTGTTGAAAAATTCTGTACACATGGACTTGTTGAAAGGAAAAATCTAATCAACCTTGCTCCCGGTCCAGGGTCAAGGACAGGGGGAAAAACAGGCGTAGGGTAAAGGACAGGATAGGGGGCTTTATTTTTTTCCTTTAAATATTGGTCCATGTGGATGGGCAATGTGCTAGTCTTTTCGACCATGTCAGGCCACGAAATTTTGTGCTGAAAGTTTGAAATTAGAAAAATATTGATTGTCAAATCAATTAATTACGAAAATATAGTTCAGTTCAGCAATACATCAAGACTGACTCATTTTAAGTGAGCAATATGTTAGAACTAACTTGTGAATGTGTATTGGTCAGTTTCCAGAATTACTGATTTCGTAAAATTGTATATACTATAGTAAATTAATATTTGACACGCAATATAACATGGAAAATCTTTAAGAAAACAACAAGAAGCCTTTATACCACAGGTAAATAATCCACTATAATCAACATGATATAAACGTCTCAAATATTTTTGAATTACATCATAACCAGAATAAAAAAAAAATCAAAAGCAACAAAGAGGACTTCCCTTGTTTCGTGTCCTTTTGAATTGTAGAGAAATAGAACCAAATCTGCATGTCATGACTTCTGCCACTCCAATAAAGTGAATCAATTTTTGCACAAAGATCAATTTCGTAAATGACAAAATTTGCCAAGAATTATTTTCATGAAAGCTTCTGCCAAACATCTCTCTCCCTGTGATCACATGATATATTTATTTATTTTTTTAATTATTACCATTGTTTCTGTAATTCAAGGCTAATGAAATACTTCCTAGAGTTCTCTGACAAGCGTGTTTTTGCACACTTATTTAATATCTAAATATGCTATTAATTGATTAAATGAATGAAATTTTACTCACAATTAGATAATATTTGCTTTTGTAGGCCAAATATCACCTAAAGAAAGAGAACAAGGCAAAATGGATGAAAAAAGAGAGACTAAAATCGTACAAAATTTGTGAATTGAGAACCAAAGTGAACAAGGACAGAAAGTAGAGGATTTGAGATGTAATTTACGGAGGGCAAATTTGATATAAAAGTCAAAATCTAAGGACCAAAATGTACAAGATCAAAGTTGAGGGACCTGACAAGCAATAGTGGAGGACTAAGCTGGACAAAAAGAAACTAAGATAGCTTGCGCCCACACGCAGGCTTATTGTGGCGCTCACGCAAGAAATCATTTTAACTTTTCGAGACTAAAAGTGTCTCACGTTGCGCGGCCGCCAAGAATGTCCGCGCTCACACACCACTTTTCGACTGGACCCTTTTTTTACTTTCCAAATTTCAGGGGCTTGACTGTAATTTTTTATTAGGTTTTAATATAAATTGGTCTTCTTCTCTTCTGCTGGGGACGTTTTTCATTAAGTGGGAGTTCAAGTCCAAAGGACACATTCATCTATTTGTGAACTTGATGAATTTGTATAAGATATCTTAGAAACATCAGGTTTTGAAATAGGTGAAGGATTGTTGAATTTTCTGAGTACCGTTTAGATATTGTAAGATGAACAAAGGAAATTACACGAGTCACGGATCCAAATTAGAATGGAGTAGGATCAAAGTGGCTAGCCAAAATTGGTCGACTGAGGTCGCAACCAGTACGGGTTTATATTGATTAATTGGCGACCTCGAAATGCATTATTGAGCTTATCGAGGGTGTTAATAGAGGAAATCTGTATAGGTTTGAGTACCCTTAATGATAAAATGGCAATGGCACGTGTAATGTCTTTATAGATGCCTTGTTTTGACCAAAGTCGTGCCGGACGTCCTGACAATGCGCAGATTCAAGAAAGAATGAAGTATGACATCAGGTTGGAAATGTGATGCAACAGGTAATAGTGGCCTAACAGTATTGGATTTACTAGATGACTGCATCACATGGTGGGAATTAAGAAATGAAGGCCAGATTTGGCATTCATCAATTGGTCAATGCGGCAAGTGTTCGATACTCAACCTTGCTGTCCAACTGACTTTAGTGCATGAATTCAGTAATCAAAACAGGTATGATGGTGGCATGTGATGGGGATTACAATCAATTATGCCTTATGTTTGAATGGGGGACAGTTATCAGCCAAGTGGGAATGAAAATCAGTGAAAACTACCCTAGCAGTTTGGGGTGGAAACTACAATCTGGGAATGGTTGTTTCTTATAAATTCTAAGTGTAGTGCAATTAGTTTTGTAGAGAGGCAAATAGTGAGAAAGAGTTTGACTGATGCAACGTGTGCCGCTTTCATGTCTTTGTACATTTTTCTTTGTTTTGGTTGAGAAATAAAATTGGGATGGTTCATGGTTCCCATAAAATCTGTGTTTATGTATTGCTTTTCGTATTCAAATTTTTGCTTTATACTTAGACAAAATTCGTGAGTTTTCGTTATCAAAAGTGTAAAAACGTATATTGGCTGGTTGGAGACAGAAATCCTCGACGTCATCGTAGGGGACATGAAATAGCCATGTGACAACTGGTATTAGAGCATGGTTCTGCTCGAGAAAAATGAACTTGGTACTTTTTGCAAGTTGCTGGAAAAATAGTGAGATGGCTACAAGTCAAAATCTAAAAGATCAGGCTGCAATGCTTGAGGAATTCACGGTGTCGGATGATGCTGTTTGTTTGGAGGTATTGGCAGAGGAAATGAGGCAGAATCTGGTTGGAATGAGGCAATTTTCGAAACTTTCGTTGCGGAGACGAACAAAAAATTCACATTCATACTGGGGGACGTTGTGACCTTGACTGAAAGCGTTTCTTCTCTCTTTGTACTACTGGAAGGCGGAGTTACGTTGATGAAATGGGAAACTTCTACTCTAAAGGATTCTGTGGTGACCTCGAAAATCAAGGTGCCGGAGCCAAAACCGTTTGCTGGTACTTGGAGTGCCAATGAAGTTGAGAATTTTCTTTAGGGTATGGTGTAGTATTTCAATGCCGCAAGTAAAAATTTGAAAGATCAGATTGGAATGCTTGAAGATTTCGTGGGTGTCCCGCTATCGGACGATGTTGTCAGTTTGGCGGCACAGGTAGAGGAAATAAGGCATAATCTAGCCGAAATGTGACAGGTTTTCAAAAATTTCGTTGCGGAGACGAACAAAAAATTCACATCAATGCTGAGGGTGTTGGGATCAATCGAATCCACGCGATGTGAAACCAATGAGATTAATGACACGAGATGAAGTTACAATATCGCATAAGATAAGAACAAGATTAAATTAAAGAAAACCAAAAGAGAACACAAGAATTACGCAGAGGAACGATGTTTTATTAACTGACAATAATGGAGAGAATATACAATGAAGCTTGGCAATAATAAGCTTTGCTTAAACAATAATGAATGAAAAGGTTCATATATATAGGACAAGAGTCAAACCCTAAAAGAGTCCTAAAAGGTAAGAAATTAGGTTAAAACCAAATAAGGAAATAAATCAATACTTTCCATATCTAATACACATTCCATAATTTCTAAACCTAATTTGGGGCACAAAACCCAACAAACTCCACCTTGACCCAAATTCCAATGCAATGAACAAAACTCCAAAATTTCTCCACCTTGAGAAATAAGTCCAACTGCAATAGAATAATCAATCTCCTCATTCAAAAACCAAACTCTTCATTTCAATAACCGAACTCTCAATTGTCCCATAAAACATCACCTCTGCCCAGTGTCCACAATTGACACCCGAACCCAACTCCGGATTCCCAAAATTCAAACTTAGAATTAATAATCACCAAACAACCCAACGCTGAGTTTCAAAATTCAACCAAAGAATTTAAAAATTACCAAACAGGGTCGAAGCACACCCTATAGCAGAATCCATCCCACATGCTTTAACTGAAGGTCCATTACTAGATATACCACCTTCAAAATTCCCAAAAGCATGATCAACTCCATCTGAATCCCGGTACCTATGCTCCATGAGTCTTCCCCTAGCAAAATCCTCAGAGCCCAACACAAAAGGTACTGTACCAAATTGAATATCATCAATGGTACCAAACCTGTCCAGATGCCTCCTAACTGGTTCTGCGTAACCCTGCAAGATATATAGCTGAGACCTCTTCCGTCCTCCCAACACAACACGATGATCCCTTTGAACCTTCAAGACTCCACCTCCACCGGCAAAAGTGTACCCTTTCGAATCCAAGGTACTCAACGAAATTAGGTTCATTTTTAAGTCTGGAACATGTCGAACCTGGCCAAGAATTCTGATTGTCCCATCCAATAGCTTCAATCTGACCCGATCAATTCCCGCAACCCGGCAAGATTGGTTGTTTCCCATGACAACTCTACCTTGCTTCACAGCCTCATATGATTCAAACAAATCTCTATTGGGACTTATATGAAACGAACATGTAGAATCCAGAATCCATTCATCCAGATTAGATTCCATGTCAGATACAGCCAATGCAACCACAGCTTCGTCATCCGAATTATCTTCGGCAATATTAGTCTCATTGAAATGATCATGTTGATGCACATTAGTTGCAGATAAATTATGTTTAATTATGTGTCCTTTCTTCCTGCAGTAGAAGCAAACCTGATTGCTAAAGCGTTCCCTCGACCTACCCCTTCGTTCATTACCATGAGTAACCAGAGCTTCTCCATCTGATCCAGCTCTAAGGATTTGCTTCATCTTCTCATTAGAAAATAAAGTATCGTACACCTCATCAATATGAAGCGTGTCACGACTATACAATAGCGTGTCACGAAACGACGAATACGAAGCGGGCAGTGAGCACAATAGGACCAAGGTAAGATCCTCTTCATTATGTTTAACCTCCAATGTTTCCAGGTCAGCGACAATTTCCTTGAACACAACTAGATGATTCTCCAAAGAACCCCCTTCTGCCAAGCGATGAGAATAAAGCTTCTGCTTTAAATGCAACTTACTGGACGACGTCTTCATCATGCAAAGTTGCTCCAATTTCAACCAAAGGCCAGCAGCTGATTTCTCCTTTGCCACATCCTGAAGTAGGTTATTAGATAGATGAAGATGTATCATTGATAAAGCCTTCCGATCCTTCCTTTGTTTCTCCTCCATTGTCCACGTTGGTATCTTATCAAAACCCAACAAAGCATCGTCCAGATCCATATGCACCAGAACTGCTCTCATCTTTAATTGCCACAGAGAAAATCTTGTATTGCGATCCAAGAGCAGAAAATCAAACTTCATGTTTGCCATCTGAACAAGAAACCTCAAATAAATTTACAACCAAGCTCTGATACCTCTTGTTGGGATCGATTGAATCCACGCGATGAAACCAATGAGATTAGTGACACGAAGTTACAATATTGCATAAGACAAGAACAAGATTAAATTAAAGAAAACCAAAAGAGAACACAAGAATTACGCAGATGAACGATGTTTTATTAACTGACGATAATGGAGAGAATATACAATGAAGCTTAGCAATAATAAGCTTTGCTTAAACAATAATGAATGAAAGGATCCATATATATAGGACAAGAGTCAAACCCTAAAAGAGTCCTAAAAGGTAAGAAATTAGGTTAAAACCAAATAAGGAAATAAATCAATACTTTCCATATCTAATACACATTCCATAATTTCTAAACCTAATTTGGGGCACAAAACCCAACAGAGGGACGTCATGACCCTGGCTGAAAACATGTCTTCTCTCCTTGGACTAAAGAAAGGCGAAATTGTATTGCTGAAATGGACAACTCTTGCTCCAAAGGATTCTGTGGTGACCTCAAAAATCAAAGGCTGGAGCCAAAAGCATTTGACAGTACCTAGGTCCTAGAGTGTTAAGGAAGTTGAGAATTTTCTTTATGATATGGTTCAGTATTTCCAGGCTGCACATGTTCTTGAAGAGGATCAAGTGGACTTCGCAAGCATCTGTCGGGATATGCAAAATTATAGGAGAAAACTCGATTGTAGGAAGATGAGATTGCGGGAAGGTAAAAAATTTTGACTTAGGAAAAGTTATATAAAGAACTGAAAGATTAGTTCCTTTACTACAATACAACGTAAATTTCCCGGAAGCATTGCGGAATATAAGGTAAATAGACACGATATAAAATTATGTGAACGAGTTTTTTCCTTTGATGTTGGACGTCAAGAACATCTTCAAAGAAGACCAACTCTTTTAACTTTATGTCAGGACTGTAAATGTGGGCGCAGGATAAACTACATTTGTAGGGTGTGAAGGATCTGAAATCGACCATAACTGCGGCTGATGCTTTGGTCGAATTAGATTGGATAGTAATGTTTCAGTGAGAAAGCAAATTGAAGCCAAAAATGAGAAGGGTGACCAATAGAAAGAAGGGTTGAAGGGTGCTGAAAAACGAGAGGAACAACCTTTAAAATCGAAAGATTGTGGAAGCTTCCCAATGTATGCATAAAATTTTGATGGCTGTTATATTTGCAAGGGGCCTTATTGTGTAAGGGAATTCCCAAAACAGGAAAAATTGGCTGCAATGATACTGTAAGAACATCGGGACGAGGATGCCAAGTAATTAGCACTAGCGCAATGAATCCGCTACAGATTGTTACTGACACGACCAGTTTCGAATCATCCTAGTGGACCCGAAATGTGACGTGCACCGATGATTGGTGCTTATTAGATGTCAAATACATCACTAAGGCTGAATATGAGTTACTACAAAATCTGAGGGAAAATCAAATGCTTATGAAAAATATAATGCGATGAGCCCAAATAATCATTTCATGTTTAATCCAAATGACTCATATCACTCAATTTGTCGTGTAGGAAAAATAATGAAAAAATATATGAGTTGATAGTTCAGTGAGTAGAGAAGTTCAAAAATAATTATACTTTTTCATTTATACATTTTTATCCAAAATCAAGTTGACATCCTTATAACACTGTAAAATATCATATCATATCATATTCATGATATATTCATCACCTGATATCCATACTATAATCTCATCACATCAACTGTACTGAAATATCCACAAAAAATGTACCCTCTGACTAAAATCTGTAATTCACCCCTCGGGCTAAACATTTTCGCCATGAACCTTTGGCCCCCTCCATGAACGAAAGAGGGTCTCAAGAACCTCTTATAATCAATTCTAGAATACGGCCAAGGCTCCTCTGTGAATTATATGTACACGATCAAGACCAATATTCGATCAAAACCCCTTCGTGTATGATAGAAAACAACTAAGACCCCTCTGTGAACTAGAAGAAGTATATAATCATGTGTGCTTTTTTGGTCGATCTCAACATCATATGTCTCACATTCCAATTCATAAGTATTCCATATATGATCTTTAGATTCCACACATATCACAGTGAGAGAACCTTTCATAATAATCATGTAATCGAACAAGTAATTCACATAACCACACATAATGCAAAAATATAATCAATTTATAAATATTTGAAAATATCTAAGTTTTTTCACTCATAGATCTATGGATAGAAATCTGGTTAAATTGAAGAGACTTTCTAAGCTTTCACGTCACTACCTGAAATAACGATATAATTACTCAAATGTAAATCCACCAAGTAATTCCTCCGCTTCTAAATTTATTCTTGCATCTCTACTTCTCCAATTTTTCTTCTCTTTTATTATTTACCAACTAATCACCATGCATGATCAAATTCATTAATCACTCTTACTTTCTTAAAGTAACTACCTTATAAAACATAATTCAATCCAACAGGTAGATCCCAATATTTTTCCTTTAATTTCATCCAAACCTTTCAAATCAGAGATAACAAATGTTTGATAAAAACAACACTAAACTTTCAGTGTATTGAAGTCTGGCATCTGTTTCTGTCTATTGAAAACTGTCATCAAAACTATTGACAGAACTAGCACTTGCTGGCCATAATTTTAAAAACAGCACCTGTATATCCCAATTGCTCAAAAACAGCTTAAAATGACTTGAATAATAGAGAAATCAAATCTCAAGTCCTTAAATCAAGTGTTTGCTAAGCTCTAATTTACAAACTCATCTCATACTTATTTCCCTCCAACACTATTATTCCAATATATATTATTCTTCTTGTTTAATAATAATACCTAAGATACATATTAATAACATTTAGTTCTTGCTTAAATTTGAATATAGACAATTATTCATAAATCCTAAAAATTAAATTGATATACCTCTTTAAAGGAAGGAGATGTTGAAGAAATGAAGAACCACTTTTTTTTCTTTCCTTTTCTCTTCACGTTTCTCGATTCTTCTCTTCTCCTCTCAATGAAATGGGCCTCATTTCAATTAAATAAAGGGCCATTTTCAAGAATGTCCACTTTTATGGGGCGTGAGTTGAAAAATGTCCATTTTTTAAATTTAATATTAAACTGTCTATTATACCCTTTAATTAAAAAAAGAAGCTTCCATGAGAAGTTACATCAAAATTATATTCTCGACATTTGAATCCCATTTTATATTTCAAAAATACAAATGTCAAATCACAATATTAAATGTTCTCGACATTTCAAAACGTCATTCTTGACATTAAATGTCTAGAATGACATTTCATTCCAAAACATGACATTTCTTTACACTTGAAATATCGTTCTAGACATTTATGTGTCATGCAAAAAATAGCATTAATTGTGATTTGACATCTTGACATTTTGCAAAAATGTCCATTTTTTGGACTTGTGTGGCATCATAAATTGTTAACAAGGGTGTTTTGGTCTAAATAATGCCAAAATTGACATTTTTGTAAGGATTTTTGAAAGTGGTCATTTTTGCAAGTGACTAGCTAAAAGTGGACATTTTGTGAAATTACTTCTTAAATAAAAGGGAAACAATCCAATAATTAATATGAGTCCATTAGCTTTGGTACAATTTGTAAATTAGACCCTTATGTTTCCACGATCACCAATTAGTCCCAACCAATACCATTTGCTTATAATAGTTCCCATGAAATTATTTTACTTAATTTAAGTCCTCATTTGACTCTGAGTTTGACCAAAAGAATTTTTGACTTTGACTATAATGCGTGGGGTGTAACGGTTGCAGAGTGATTAGATGCATGTTTTGATGCTTCATTGCAGGAATTCAGTAGGAAAGACACCGAATGTAGCACCAAACTACGATGACTACTGGAACATGGAGTGTTCCAAAACTTGTGAGAACTCGAGTTCCAAACTGCGGAGAACATTGAGAATTTCATAAGAAATTTGTGTGAAGATGCAGCAAAGCAAGTTGGACTGATCACCCAACATTATTTGGGGTATCAAACGAAGGTGAAATCAAGGAAACTGCAAGAATTATTTTACGTGTGTTGGAAAATGTAGAGGCATTTTGTAGATCTCGACGAAGATGTCGAGTTTTTCAATGGGAAAGCTTGATGAGGATCCTTACCTAGAAAACAGCAATTGCATGGATGACTTCTTGATCTATGCCTTGTCATGACCAAAGGTGTACGGGATGTCCGGACAATGCCCAGATTCGAGAAGGAATGAAACAAGACATCGGGTTGGAAATGTGATACAGTGGATAACCGAGGCATGGCGATGCTGGATTTACTTGATGGTTGCATTGCATGACGAGAATATGGGGATGCAGGCCAGATTTGACATTGATCGATATGTTGATACAAGCAAGTGTTCGACAACATTGAAACCTTATTGTCCAACTGAATTCAGCGATCAAAACAAGACGAGGATGGCATGTGACAACGATTACAAGCAGTTAAGCCTTGGTTTGAAATGAGGGCAATTATCAACCAAGTGGGGCTGAAAATCACTGAAAACTCCCCTTGCAGTTTGGGGCGAAACCTACAATTCGGGAATTATTGTTTTCTTATAAATTCTAAGTCTGGTGCACTTAACTTTGTCGAGAGGCAAATAGTGATAAAGAGTTCGATTGAGATATTTAGTACGTGGAACCGTCGGGTCCAAATTTAATTATGGAACCGTTTGAGTTCTATTCCATTCGGTTCTCAAGTTCTGTACTATAATTAATTTTTTAATATTTACAAAATTATATTAATTCAACAATGACATGTACAATCTTAACTCTTACAAAATAGTGTAGTCCATTCTTATGTGTCTTTTACATCTCTCTTTGTTGAGTTTTTCATAGATTTGATTGTGAAAATTACAGGAAGAGAAAGATAGCGAGCGTACAATAATTAAGAGATGATCTATCGAGCTTCAATTCGATTTCTCCAGAAGAAATGACACTACGGTAAAATAACATATTTGGATTAAACTTAGGTCAATTTGATTAAATTGGATTTAGACTGAAAATTAGAAATAAGAAAATCATATTTTTGGATTAGCAAATTTATTTAGAAATGAATAAAACAACTTGGCTTAATTAAAATAAATAAATTAAAAATATTAAGGAGATTCGGTTCTTAATCTAGAATTGAGAACCGAACCGAACCGAATCCGTCAATTTTCTATTCAGATATCCGTTCGGGTATTTAATTTAAAAAAACCACTGGATTCGATCTGATTTGATTTGGGAGTTTTGTCCACTCTAACTTTGTTGGCCCTTTCATGCCTTTGTATGTTTTTCTTTGTTTTGTTTGAGAAATAAAGTTGGGATAGTTCTTATAAAATCTGTTTTTCTGTGTTGCTTTTCATATTCAATCTTCTGCTTGATGGCCTGTTTGATTGCACAAATTTACCATCGAACTAGGAAATTTTTTTCTATCTTTTTACTATTCACTTGTTTGATTGCATAACTTTTCTAGAGCAAATTTTTTTCAAATTTTTTAAGGTACAAGTTGTTGATGCACAAAAGTTAGAAAATATTTTTCCAACTTTTTGATCGATTTTTTTTTAATAGCAATTGGAACACATTCCAAAGTTAATAGTAAAAAAATTTATCCATTTAATTGACAATTTGCGTAAAAAATAAAGTCAAACGAAAAATTTGTCAGGTGAAAAATTATACCAATCAAACACCTTTACCTCTCAAACAAATTCCAGACAGATTACTTCCCTGCCAAACATTTTATTTGTCATTAATTTTTTTATCTTTCTATCAAACGGTCAAAATTCGTTAGTTTTTGATATCGAAAGTGTCAATACGTAAATTAGCTGGTTGAAGACTGAAAACCTCGACGCCATCGTAGGGAACACGAAACAGCCCTGTGACAACGGGCACCATGATGTCTGTTCATGATTTTAAACGTTTTTTTGTACCCTTTTCACATTTTCGCTTCCAATTCATATTTTGTGCCAAGTCTATTGCATAATTGGATTACAAAGAATCTCATATAGTTTTACGTATATCTCTGGTGTTTGATTTCTCGATGTTAAGTGCATAAACACTAACAAACTCTAAGCATTGCGTTGCATCTTTGACATTAATTTGATTTCCTTGCGCACTCATTAGGTTAAGAACAAATATTGTTTTAAGGAGAGAATCAACACTCGACTTGAAATCTAATGTGGGTTTTTGTTCGAGTTTGATTCGAGTTATTGTCAAGCTTTCCCCACCTACAAAATTGTATTCCTCGAATTTTCTCGTCAACCATTCGTGGTGATATTACTTAATGAAATACATCTTGGCCCATAAAATAAATAAATAAAAAATGGGTGGATTTCTCAATACATGATTGGAAGTGTAGGCGCAGTATTTGTATGAGTTTTTAATTATGTTATACAATTAATAACTATTAGTGTGCAACAAATAATGAAAACTAGAAATATTTTATGCATCTTTTCAATAATTTCAGTCAAAATAGTTATTTGATTTGGTCTACAAAGACAATGAACAACAACGTACGCGAAGGGTCTAGCTGATGCCAACGGGCAACGTCCTCATGAGATCAAATTAAATCCTAGTAATTAATATAGTTTTGATTTAGTATACTGTAAGTGTTAGAAACGCGGAACGAGGTTTGGAAATTCTTTGGTCATTGCTACTCAAACCATAACACAATCAATTTTCTACATCACGTGATTTATACTTCATATTCAAATATGATTCATATACATGGGTTAAAACGAGGACAAATTATAATTCATTTTGTTAGATTTTTTCCGACACTATTTTAAAATTATTATTATATGTAATTAAACATAGAAAATAATTGAAACATGCTATGTGAGTTCAAATCAGTGGCGGAGCCAGCTTATTGGAAATTGGGGGTCCAGATTTAAAAATATATAGGTGAAGGGTGGGGGCCAATGGGGGATGCCCCCGAATTTTTTTTTTAAGGAAACCACAAAAAGGGAGGAAACAAAAACTCACTAATTGAGTCATTTACCTTCTCTGCGGATAGTACATCAGTGTAGACATTGTTAATAAGTTGATAATTAACTTAAAATAAGTGGAAGAAATAAGATTAGCTTTCTTCACAAGTTCATTTGTAATAAAAGAGAAGTTACTATTCTTCAATTCTTCCAATTTAAAAAAAAAAAAAAAATTGTCAAAAAAGGGGGGTCCAGGACTCCCCCGAAACCCCCTGCCTCCGCCCCTGGTTCAAATGAAGGATTACGTAAGTGTGACTCAATATATGTTTATGTAACATATGTATTGCATTAATTGTTCAACTTAAATAACCTTTTTTTCATGAAAAAAGTTGCTTTGACGAAATGTGTATAAAGAATTTTTTTTTTTTTTTTTTTTTTGGAAAATTAACATTCACAATCAAGTCATGTAAGTAACCCGCGATCTTAATCAATCTCGCTGCTAGTTTTATAGGTAGAATCGACTTCATCTATTAGTGAGGTAAACATTATATAATATACTAAATATTATCATTATTTATATCAAAATATATATATATATATATTATCATTTTAACATTTATGAACCATTAATAACTGTCTTTTATCATTTTCGAGCTAAGTTAGATGGACTATGCTACATGTACACCTCATACCATACATAATACCCTACACCCCCCTCACATAGAGGGGGGCCCACGAATATTTTATTATGTATGGGCCCTCCCTCCATGTGAGGGAGGTGTAGGGCATTATGTAGGATATTGTGTACATGTAACATTTTCCAAGTTAGATAGAGTCTTAAAAATACTCTTTGCTCAACTACTATCATTTTTGGGGAAACTACTATGATATCGGAACACCGTAAGGAAAATATTCCCTTTTCATTATTATTATTTTATTTTTTCGTTTTCAGGGTAGGGGTGGGGTGGGGGTGTTGAACAAGTCAAGATATTGACTGACTTGCTTCATTGAAATTCCTATGAGCAAAGACCGGTCCTGCATAAAGAATAAAGAGAAATTTCACTCGTTTAATTTTGAATTTTCTCAGTCAAACTTCTCATCTCGTCTCTTTCCCTCGATTTTCACCGCTCAAACAACTAGTATAACTACCTACCTTAACAAGCCCATAAAAATGTAAAACACAATTAATTAAGAATGTAATCCCATTTCTACTTGAGCAAAAAATAGTTCCAGTTATATATTTCCTTTTTCTGGTTTATGAAATGGAGAATATCGACATCAAAAGTCTGTCGAATGAACTGACAGAAGGGAGAGAGTTGGCAAAACAGCTGCAAATTCATCTCAATGTCTCATCTTCTTCCCATAAAACTCGTGAAGTTTTAATCGACAAGATTCTTAATTCCTATGATCAAGCGTTGTCTCTGCTAAAATATAGTGGCACATCTGGGGAGACACATCAGGGAGGGTTAAGGATTGGAACCTTGGACTCTCCAAGGTCCCTCAGTGGCAGTCCTCGTAGTGATGGTTCTGATCATGAGTTTAAGGATCACGACACCAAAGAGGGTTCTAAGAAAAGGTTAGTTCAACCTTATTACGCATAACTTATAAAAAAAAAATACTGTTTTAACGTGTATTTTATCTGTACGATGATGATCCTATTTAGTTATATCTACTTTAAAAGTTAATTGATGTTTATGTTGCAACGTTACAGAAAGGAAATGCTTAGGTGGACACAGAAAGTTCAAGTAGATCCAGGGACCGGAGTAGAAGGACATGGTGATGGCTACAGTTGGAGGAAGTATGGACAGAAACACATCCTAGGAGCCAGTCATCCGAGGTACAAAATTTTCTAGACAACTTGGTTGTGCCTCTATTTATTAATTGTCCAACCACATCACTTAAAAGTTTAATATATTAAAGAAAGAACCCGTTTATTTACTTAGAAGGGAGCATCGGTCTAACCTCAAATAAAGGTGTAAAAAATCAAACTCAATGCATTCATTATGTATAATTAATGTAAGAAATTAAAAAGTTGACTGAACTGCAAGAATTGATCAAATAATGGTCAACTGTCTCCATTTCCCTTCTGTACAAATAATCGGTCAACTAGTCAAATTAAAAGGATTTGGACCGATTTTAATCACTTGGAATTTTCTAACTACTTGTGATAGTACTATTTTTCTCACTAAATTTACTTCTAGAAAGTCTTCTAAAGAAATTTTCCTTCACCTTCCCAAAATTTGTCCCCTTGGCTGTCTTTTTCCTGTTTATTTTTCATTATATTCAAAATGCTACAGTTTTATTTAATTTGGAATAATGCTATTTAGCCCCCACTAGCCCAGTTTATGTGGCGTTAATGTGATATTAAATAACTTATTTAATTTCACATTTTATTTAGTCCATCACCTAACACCACATAGAATGGAGTTATAACCTCAATGAGGGCTAAATAACATTATTCTTTAATTTGGGAAGTTCAAGTGTTTATCACAGTACAAATTGTTGCAATCTAGTCATTCTCCTCCGTGACAAAATTTGCAATATTTGACTTACTTTTTCTATCATGGACAGAGGCTATTATAGATGCACGCATCGACACTCCCAGGGCTGTTTGGCTACGAAGCAAGTTCAAAGATCTGACCAGGACCCATTAATCATTGAAGTAGCATACAAAGGAATGCACACTTGCAGCCTAGGAACAAATACGAGTCCAAAAACAGCAATAGATCAAGAACCAAGCATGGCAGAAAATCCTCAGCAAAACCAGGCACATCTCCTCGTGGATTTCCAAACAAAAGATTTAGACACTAAACTTGAAACATTTCAGCCACTTAACACCAACCCTTCTCCATCATCATTGAGAATTAATCCTCAAGACGATGTTTTTTCAGCTGCAATGATGGATACTAACATTTATACCCCCTCTTTTATGTCATCCGAGCCTAACTATTTCTCGTATTTGCCTTCACTTATGGAGGGAGATCATGGAAGTAGCTCCAATGCGCAAACCTCAGAATCCAATGCCCAAAATGTTGGTGTAGACTTCCCATTTGGTCAGCTGGATCTTGACTCAAGCTTTCCCTTTGATAATCCTAAATATTTTCCATGATCTTCAGAAATTTCTAGAGAGAGAGAGAGAGAGAGGATAAAATTGAGCTATATCAAGCAATTTTACTCATTAGTCCTAGCTTTAGAAAGATTTCTTTGTTTTAGAGAGCTCAGTCGAGGTATAGTCAAAGGTTTCTACACATACTCGAGGTTGTAAAATAGTTATTTGGGAATGTTTCGAACAATCGTTTAGTCATTGAAAATTTTGCAGTTTAACAATTTAGTGAGCTCTCTAATAAAATAGTTATTTGTGATTCCTTGTTCCAATAAAATAGTTATTTGTGATTCCTTGTTCCAACAATCTTATATTGAAAGTTCTCTTATAAGTAATATTTAATGCAATAATTAAAACCATTTCTAAGAAAATAATAATAATAACATGAGTCACTTTTTGAATCTCGAGCAAGTACTTTAATGAACTTTTCCCTTTTAAGATGGGTCAAATTAATTTCCTAATGCACTTTGAATGTTCTGATGGTTCAAATAAAGTGACTCGTTGAGCATAAATATTAATGACAAGTATAGCTAGAGCAAACCACGGCACCTGCCTAGAATCACAGGGTTACACCCAATTATTGTGAAAGTTCTAGATTCGCTAGATTAGTTTGACCTTACGTGTGAAATTGAATAATTAAAGGAAACTTGTCAATTTTAATTAGTTTTCTAAATGATTATATATACAAGTCAATTTTTTCTAAGTTTGAATGTCGTAGTAATAATATGAAAAGCAATAAAAACACACATTTTTTTACGGAGAGACCCTAACATGGAAAAAAAACTCCACGAATAAGTCAGTTATCTCTACTATAAACAATTAGGGATACAGTGCAACTCTACTCTAACAACTTCCACTAGTTCTAGCTGTTGTAATTCCTGTAATCTCTAAGATCCGCTATCAATCTTCCGTCTCACGATTGACTGTCATAGATACTGTCTAACCAGGTGTTTTGGATTACAAAGATGTGATGTTTTCCCAAAACTAGGTTTCGGATCTCAAGAAAGAAAGATTGATCTACCAGTTGAATTGTGTTCTTTGATCTCTCAAGGACAATATGAAAGTATTTCTCAAAGATAGCACAATATAACAACCTTTATTAATGTTTGTCCATGACTTGTGTACTTATAGTTGGAGGCGAATAGGTGTCATGGACAGTGTAAAATTCTCCAAAATCGCGACCTAGGGTTTGACCACGTAACACCGTCGTTCGAGTGACAACTCGATGAAAAGCGAGCGACAGCTTTTCACTCGAGCGATGCAGGGGCAACAAGCGACCAACAAACTTACTTTTTTAATGTCCGAGCAACAACTTTGCGAGCAACTAGCGAAAATCCGACGAGTATTCTACATTTTTTCAAACTCAAACCCTAGCCTAAACCATCTATACAAATTGCAACTCAAGTCTTTAACTTTTTTACGCATGATCAATTAAGTCATTTTTGTTCACAGAATTACCAATTACAACAATGGACCTAACACATTGATCGATTCATAATTAGACTCGTAGTAAAATAAAGATTTCATCTTTGTTTTTGTTCATGTTTGTATAGAATTACTTCTGGACTTGTTCAAGGATCATAACTCGGCTTTTGTTAGGTTCAAATTGTTGGACTCTCTTCAAGCTGCAAGCATTATTCTCTCGAAGAATACAAAAGATAGCCAATTAACACAATATAATCCATGTGTTAGAATCAAGAATCCTAGACCAAAAGCTTCTGTCTAAGCATTTTGAAACAATTCAACTAAAAGAAAGAAAACAAAGCTTAGAAAAACCATCAATAATTTTTCAATTCCAGAGACTAATGATTCTTTTCGCACAAACTTCCAAACCTCTTAAACTAATGTAGGATAAGGAACTAACCCCCTTGTAATAGATATAATCATATTTAAGAGATTTGAATAACTCTGAATTTCTTGAGCAATGCTACACGTACGGGATTTTCTTCACAGAAGTTTTACAAAATTCCACTTAGCGCAGTCTAATTGACAGTTGGCAAAAAAATGCAGTTTGTGAATACTGACTAACATGACCTCATAAAACATGGTACAACATGCTATAATCATATTATAACTCTTTGGATCCCTCGACCTTGACCTTTACCGACTCTTTGGACTTAACATTGTGCTTAAAATGCTTATTTTGGCCAAACACCATACATTGAGCCTAAGGAAGTACACAAGTTGAAGATGACTATCATACTGATACCTACAAGCGCAAAAACATCCTTCTACGGAGAAAAAATAGTTCGATGTATACCACCAAGCATGAAACAAGTCTTTACATTAGAATCATATTATTACTATTCTCTTTTCAACAAGACATCCAAAAAGTATGATCACTTAGAGGAACAGGTCTGCCTAGTTTGTTGCTTCGAGGTTTGCGTAGAGGAAGAGAAAGAGGAAACACTAGAAGGGGCTGGCATAGGCACGATTGCTATCGTAACACAATCACTTCAGCTATGAGCATTCTCATCATTAGGTGCAACACGAATATGTGCTGCAACATAAGGATTAGAAATCAACCCCAAAAGTAGATCCTCAATACTCTGCAACTGAGCACCATTAACAGATGTTTGTACTTCCAGCATCTGAACTTGTGAGGTGCTATTATTAAAGCAAGCATTATCGGAAAAGTGTGGTTCAGCACAAGAAATGTTAAGTTACGGAACCTAATTATTACTATTGTGCAGAGACGTCAATAGGATTTTGTATTATCATGAAGAGAGAGAAAAGGTTATAGAACATAGGGTGTGGGATTTATTTTTGTAATTTTTTTTGAATTACTACAGTGGTGAAAGAGAACGTAGTGTGACATTAAGTCGAATCTTTATAAATTTTTCGTGTCTTTATTTCTTTCCGCTAATTTATTATTCTCAGTGAAATAGAATTAAAGTTTCTAATTCTCAACAATGAGTGGTACAAATGATGAGTCAGACATACTGTTTGGTCAGTGATCTCTTATGATTTACAATCAAAGTATTAACTTACTAGAGAGGTTATCAGAACTCAGAAGGCAACTTGATATTCTTGTGTTTCATCAGAATGTTATGAATCGGAGAGAAAAATGGTAATGTTTTATGCGTATTACCACTCCAAGCATGATATTTATTAAAATAAAATCTACCAAGAGCAGCAAAAATGCAAGGGTAGTAATGTGCAGAGAAGACCGTCAATTTTTTTAGCGCAATTTTGTGCATTGTAGCAACAAACAACCTCTATCAGGCCAACTCAATAGAGAACCAACCAATTCAGAAACTACTTCAACCATGTTAAGATCATCATTAAAAATATCATATTCGTACACCATGTCACAAAGAACTGATTAATGTGACAGGGTGAAAAGGCAAAGCCGTGGTTCCTGACATAAACTTCGTAATAGAACAGAGAACAAGATTCCTTAATCTGAGAAGATAGTTTAGCATAAACTCGAAGACAGGGACATAAGACGGAAATTAGTAAAGATGGTTATGATCATGAGTTTAAGGATCAAGATGCCAAAGAGGGTTCTAAGAAAAGGTTAGCTTAACCTTATTACGTATGACTCATAAAAAGAATACTATTTTAATTTACGATAATAGTAAGAAGTGTATTGCATATGTGCGATGATGATCCTATTTAGTTCTATCTATTTTAAAGGTTAATTGATGTATATGTTGCAACTTTATAGAAAGGCAATGCCTAGGTGGACATAGAAAGTTCATGGAGATCCAGGGACCGGAGTAGAAGGACATGGTAATGGCTACAGTTGGAGGAAGTACAGACAGAGACAACAATCTTTTGGTCAAATTGCTCTTCCCGTGAGGAATACTTTCCAGTACATAGCCCGGATATTACATGCGTACATGTAGGGCATCTATTTTAAGTATGGTAAATTGGAATTACAACCTAAAACGCAATTTATAGAAATAAATATGGTAATATAATTGTTAAGCTGTGATCTTCATGATCTCATTGATAAGAAATACATCCTAGGAGCCAATCATTCGAGGTACAAAATTTTCTAGATGACTTGGTCGTGCCTCTACACAATATATCAATTGTCCAACCACATCATATAAAGAAAGGACCCATTTATTTCCTAAGAAGGGAGTCTCGGTCTAATCTCAACTAAAGATGCAAAAATAAAACTCCATGCATTTAATATAAGAATTTAAAAAGTTACGCTTGATCGCCCGAGAAATATTCATTGTCATCATAGTTAAGTTCCATCACTTTCAAACACTAGTTGAAAGTTCGGAAGGACAAGTTGACTGAACTGCAAGAATTGATCAAATAATGGTCAAATATCTCCATTTCCCTTCTGCATAAGAAATGATCGGTCAACTAGTCAAATTAAAATGATTTGGACAGACTTTAATCACTTAGAATTTTCTAACTACTTGTGGTAGCACTATTTTTCTCACTCTATTTCCTTCTAGAAAGTCTTCTAAAGAAGATTCCCTCAACTACCAAATTTGTCCCCCTTCGCTGTCTTTTTTCCCTGTTTATTTTTTATCATAGTCAAATTGCTACAGTAATATTTAATTGGAGAAGTTCAAGAATTATCACAGTACATTGTGTTGCAATCTAGTTATTCTCCTACGTGAAAATATTTGCAATATTCGACTCACTTTTTCTATTATGGACAGAGGTTATTATAGATACACGCATCGACGCTCCCAGGGCTGTTTGGCTACGAAGCAAGTTCAAAGATCCAACCAGGACCCAACAATCTTGGAAGTAGCATTGCAGCCTAGGGGCAAATACAAGTCCAAAAACAGCAATAGATCAAGAACCAAACATGGCAGAAAATCCTCAGCAAAACCTGGCACAGTTCCTCTTGGATTTCTAAACAAAAGATTTAGACACTAAACTTGAAACCTTTCAACCACTTAACACCAACCCTTCTCCATCATCATCAAGAATTAATCCTCAAGACGATGTTTTTTCAGCTGCAATGATGGTTAATGACATTTATGTCCCCTCGTTTATGTCATCCGAACCTAACTATTTCTCGTATTTGCCTTCACTTAGGGAGGAGGATCATGGAAGCAGCTCCCATGTGCAAACCTCAGAATCCAATGCCCAAAATGTTGGTATAGACTTCCCATTTGGTCAGCTGGATCTTGACTCAAGCTTTCCTTTTGATAATCCTAAATATTTTCCATAATCTTCAGATATTTCTAGAGAGAGTATCAGAGTGTAAAAGTTGAATTCCTTGCAATATTTCATGCTTAAATATGCCATAACATGATTCAATTGAGTTATGAAATTTGTATGTAAAGTTTTCAAACCTTATGTGGTTTTCGACATATTTTGATAATTTATTGATTTATTTACATTAATAATTATGCGGTAAAATTAGTATGGTTAGAAAGGTAATTCAATGATCTTTCCAACCATATAAAGAAATAAAATTTCGGAATTAAAACGAAGAAGTTATGAGATTTTGAATTTTGGATGAAAATCTGATTTTTATTTTTTTTTATTTTTGTATGAAAATTGATAAAATTCGAAACTTGATCTCATGATAACTTCTTATACACTTCATTTCATTCTTCTCATTTGATATGGTTGGATAGATCTTCTGGAGACCTTTTTAACGATATAAAGATTATTAATTTTGACCTTGAAATGAAAAAAATTATGGCCTCCCGAAGTTTGGATGAAAATTTAAATTTTTGTATAAAAAGTGGTAAAAGTCGAAATTTCATCACGTGATAACTTCTTATTATACACTACGTTTCTTAATTCTCATTTAGTATGGTTGGATAGATCTTATCTAGACCTTTCAATGTTATAAAGATCGTTAATTTTGGCATTGAAATGAAAAGTATGACCTCTTAAAGTTTGATCGAAAACCTGGAAATTTTGCATGAATTTTTTGTCATTTTCACCCTCAAACAGATCTATTGATGTCTCAAATGGACTTGATTTTTTTTAAAAAAAAGTTGACCACAAAAGAACTTAAAATGTCGAAATTAATGAAGATGACCGATAGTAATAAAAAAAAATCGAGGACGTAACGACGAAGCGGCTCTATTTTTTTTTTTTTAATTAAAATTGATCCCGCATGCGAGGCTGCATGCGGGGACCCAATTTCAATTTTCAACATTATAGATTGGTCCCTGAATTATTCTTCTTTTTTCGGTATAACTAAATTAATTTTTGGGTAGTTAAAAATATTTTTTTGTATTTAATGCTTAAAATAAATTTGTAAAAAGCATTAAAAATATATTTAAGTTGATTAATTTCTAATTCTTTTTTTATAAAATCAAAAATATTTTTTTTTAAGTAGTATTCACGAGTTGTGTGATTTTTGATTCGGTTATGTGATCCATGATAATTTTTTGTTTGATCGGTTATTATTGAATCTATGCATGCTTATAGCATCTTTAGAGGGAAAGCTAAAAAAACAAAGGTATAGAACTTGTTAAAAAGTTATGTGGTTATTGAAATTAATAAATAGATCTAAAAAATGATCTCATAGGACACATGAATATTTTTGGGACAATTTTTTTACTGATAAGCAGAATATGATAATTTTGATGTCACTTCTCATTTGTTGAAATTGTATTGCAACAGATATTAAAGTAAGGTTGAGAATCTATATAATAAAAACTTAAATGATCTGAGTTTTATTCTTCAATTATAATTGGAATTATTTTCTGGAAGAATTAATTTATGATATCATAATATATCATAATTGGATAAATGTCCAAGTTTATACTTTTGTTGCACATTATGAAATTGTCTTATGGGAAATGTTAAGGTCGGTAAAATTAGCGAGGTTTTACTTAGATCTATTGATTGCAGTTGTGTAATAGTTCTGTGATTAGAAGATTTAGATAAAATATCACCTAGAACTATCTAATTCACCAATTTAATGGGAGTTCTCAAACTGGAATAATTAATGTAATTCTTGCTTATAACTCATGAAAGTTTGCGCTATAAAAATTAAGTTTATGATAGTAAAACAATAGGATTGCGGACAACGATTGGGAATATAGTGAACTTTCAACTCTGTATCTAACATTGAACTATTGTATACGTTAATTTGCATTAATGTAAAATGGTATGTGTGCATAAATGAGCATTGATTGTGAATAAAAGTGTGTCTAAAATTTGATAGATCATGTCATCAAAATCTATAATTGTTACTTAAATTAAGGTGATAAGCTAAATGAAATAACATTTGGCTTGATGAGTGTATTAGAAGAACTTGATGCTTCAGAGAGCATCAACCACACAATAGTAGACCTGATGTAGGTTATACTACTCTAAAGAATAAATATCAGAACTTTGTGAAGTACAAGAAAATATAGATTCTAGTGCTTGAGCATTGAATTGTTAAGTTCTGTTATTGATAATATGAGTGTATTAGAAGAACTTGATGCTTTATAAAATTTCATCATGTGGATGAAAATCACTATATTTATGTATAGGTCTGATGGTAGGTTGTAATTCTAATTTTGATGTTGATGACGTTATATTGGGTAAGCAAGAGAAAGAGTGTATTCAGACCATTTTGAAATTCTTGTCCTCAATCTTTGAGACGATAGACATGGGTTTAGCAAATTGTACATTTTGTGTTAAAATTATTCTAGTCCTCTTACTATATCATAAGAGTAGTATGCTATAAAGATTCTAGAATATTTGTAACTATAGAATTGATACACTGTTGATACTCTATATCGGAAGGTGGTCGTATGAGTCCTCATATATGTCTAAATACTCCATAAGTGCATAAAGAAATATCCAAAGAACCATATCTAGTACGATTGGGAGTTAGAAGTATCCTATGATGTATATTTGTCCTAACATTTGTCATGTCATGAATCTAGTCATTAGTTATCAATAATATCCTTAAAAAGTGTATTGTGATACATGAATTATGTTGTCTTCAGTTATTTTATTGTTGAAGGAATAACTTGTGATTGGAATAGATATGCAAATGTTGACTAAGGATAAGAATTAGTTGAGCACAAATAGTTATTAGATTTGTACAATCTTGCTCTATAGAGTAGCTTAAGTATATATTGTAGTATATATCTTGGCAACTGAAGAAATTGTTTAGTATAGATATATTGGGTATCTAATGATACTAATTGAGGATATGAGATCCATTATATTTACGCAGTTATCTTATGTATTGAGAATATCAAGTATCAAGATGGAACCAAACATTTGATAGTATTTATGTAAAAAATATTAGTAAAAAAATGTGTTTCTGCGATATATCTATGTAAATGATTATATGTAATCATCATACTTTGAAGATATTTAGAGATATATTTATTGGTATTATCGAATCTATAAAATTGTGTAGAATATGATATTACCATAGATTAACAAGTTTGAGTTCATGTGTAATCTAATATTAAGATTACGAAATAATGATTTGCATGCACATATAAAGCATGTCGAACAAGTTGAAATTGGTTCACTCACACGAACAATTGCTTCAGAACTTTGGGGCACATTGAGTTAAGACAAAGTGATCATGTTGTGTACATGATACAGTCACCTTAACGAGATATCAAGATGAGATTACAGTAAATAATTGAAATGGATTTTGCTATCGATTAAACCTGTTTAGTAGCTACATTGAGTTCTCGATTTGAGATTGCCTAGATGAATGAACATAGGGATAACTCAAGTTAGGTATTGGGAAATACCATAACTGAGATTTGTACTATATTATTTATTTATAAAGAATATGACATACGACCTAAGAAATGGAGAAAACATTGTAGCACGTATTTCATATCACGTGTGCTTTTATGACCAATATTAGGTAAATGAGTGAATTAACCCTTGCTTCCTCATTGCGTGAGACATTGAGCTATATATAACCTCATATATACCCTTATGACTTTTGATTATTTCTTGATATTTTATTTTAGTGTTGCTACTTTAGCATGTTATCAATGACTATGATTGATTCGGTTTGATGGGACGTGTTTAGGAAATCAATTGATTTAAAGTTGAAGAGTTCAAGTAGGAAAGAAAAACTATTTTGAGCAAATATTTAACTGTCGAACAATTGTGTTTAACCATTTAGGGCATAGAACACAATTATAAATACAAAGCTATGATGTGGTTTCAAATATGTTCCATAAATATTTCAGGGATCGGTAATACTTGAATTAATGTTGGAAAATGAGTTTTGGGTATAGCGAGATGTAATCTTCATCTAATAGAGCTACTATATATCCCTAATAGATTTACAGTACCATAAGCTCTAATATTACTCGTTGGTCGCACGATGTAATTGTCGTATGAATCTTTGTGAGATAGACTTTGAGAAGGATATAACGTGTGATATTCATTATCACTTGTGGTTCGAGTTAAATCTATCACGTGTCAGCATGAGATGTTAAAAAATATGGGTTGTGGGTCGCCCACGTGGAGTGACCTGGCCTACAAGTTATTATAGTGGATTCGAGAGTGTTTTAAATAGAATTCAAACTCATAACTTTCACCAACTTTCATGATTTTACATAACTCTCATAATTTTATCTTGCACTTGAAAAAGGGAAAATATTGCAATAAAATATGTGAAATTCATATGAAAAAATACACATAAATTGAAAAGTGCCTAGATTAATATATATGGCATTAAAATTCACAAAAATTAGCACTTAGATTGTGGATAATAATTCTCTTCCATTGTGATCGAGATTGAGATCATTGGAGTACTAGAAATGCATAATTTGATGCTTGAAAAGCAAGGTAATTCAATCACAAAAAGATCTTGAAATTCGTCAATTCAAGTAAGAATTTTTTACTCGAAATTTATTACACACAAAAGCATCCATCTACAGAGAAAATATAGATTGATGTATACCAACAAGCATGAACAAGTCTTTATAAATTCCAAACATTATACTATTACCACATTCCCCTTTTTGACAAGAGATCCAAAAAGCATGATTACTTAAAGGAACGGATCTTACCAACTTCCTAGAGGTTTGTAGAAGAAAAAGTGCATAATCTCATTAGTCGGGTCATATTTTCCTACCGAAAGAGGAAACACTTGAAGGGGTTGGCACTGGCATGGTTGCTATTGCAACACAATCATATCGGTTGAGCATTCTCGTCATTAGGTGCAACATGAATATGTGCTGCAACTTAAGGATTAGTAATCAACACCAATACATGTTGCTTGTGCTTCCAGCATCGGAACCTCAGATGTGATATTATTAGAGACCAGTATTGGAAGAGTGCAGTAGACCACAAGAAGTGTTAAGTTGTAAAGCCTAATTATTGTCGCTGTGCAGAATCGCCATTAGGATTTTGTTTTATCGTGAAGAGAGAGAGAACAGTTAGATAACATAAGGTGTGTGATTTATTCTTATAAACTTTTTTTTCCATTATAGTGAATTACTGCAGCGGTGAAAGAGGACGTAGTGTGACATTGAGTCGAATCTTTATAAATTTTGCGTGTCATTATTTTTTTTCAGCTAATTGATTGTTCTCGGTAGAATAGAATTAAAGTATCAAATTCTCTACAACTAGAAGTTATGATACCGATGATGTGGTCCAGTCTCTTCTAATCTATAATCAAATTTTTTACCTTACTTGAGAGGTTATCAGAAGGCAACTTGATATTCTTTTGTTTCATTAGAATATTATGAATCAGAGGGAAATTGACACGACTTGTCCCTAATCATCCTAATGGACTCGACACGTGTCGAGTGTCGGTGGTATATAGGGATGGCAACGAGCCGGATCGGCCCGGCTCGCGGGCCAAAATTCTAGGCTCGGGCTCGGAGGACCCGGGCTTTTTCCGGGCCCGAGCCGAGCCCAAGCCCGGTGGAATTTTTGGGGCTCGGCCCGAGCTTCGGCTCGGGCTTTTCCCAAGCCGACCCGAGCCCGGGCCAGCCCGTATTTTCCTATTTTTTAATTTTTTTTTTAAAAAAATCAATATTATTCTTTTTTTTTTTTACATTTTTTGATCGCGAGCCCAAAAAGCCCGTGATACGAGCCCGCCCGGGTAGCTCACCGGGCCGGCCCGGCTCGAGCCGAGCCCCAAAAATGATGCTCAGTACCCCGGGCCACGAGCCGAGCCTGGCTCGAACTTTTCACGGGCCGAGTCCGAGCGGCCCGAGCCACCGAGCCATTTTGCCACCCCTAGTGGTATATACAAGCTAATGAAATGGTTTAACTAAACTAAATTTAACTTTTTAAAAAAAAAACTTACTATAAAATCACTTTATTCTAAAAATCATGTTGTTAAACCAATAGTATAAAATAATTAAATTTCTAATTTAATATAAATTTAATAAAAGCTAATTTTTGAAAAATAAGTTTTTCTACTCACTGATCTATTGATAAACATCCTGTTAAATTGCATAGATTTTTCAAGTTTTCACGTCACTATATGAAATAACGGTATAATAATCCAAATTAAAATTTGACAAATAAACTAATGGAAATCCACCGCGTAATTCCTCATCTTCTATACTTATTCTTTCGTCTTTATTTCTATAACTTTTTCTCTCTTTAATTATTTACTAACAAATCATCAAACAAGATCAAGTCCATTAAATCGCTATGTTTTCTTAAAATCATTACTTTATACATATAAAACCCCTATACATGATTTAATCCCATACCTAGGCTTCAATATATATCATCTATTTTCATTTAAACTTGTAAAATCTGAGAAAATCAACAGTTTGACAAAAATAGCACTAAAATTTCAAAGTACTGAAATTGGCACCAGTTTCTATATATTGAGAACTAGCACCGAAACCATTGATAGAAATAGTACTTTTCCAGGCAGATTTCAAAAACAACACCAGGGTTATATTTTTTTACGAAAATTGAAAAATAAAATGAGTAAAAATTACCAAAATCAAACCGAAAATCCTTATACTACTCGAATATCTCATAAATCAAGTGTTTTATATTATATACACCAAATAAATTAAAGATTGAAACTCTAATTTGCAAACACATTTCATATTTCTTCAACAGATAATCGACTCCAATATTTATTCTCTTCCAAATCTTTAAAGTTAAGCCACTAATTACGAACCCAAATTTAACAATATTGAACAACAATGTGTTTTCTTACCTTTTATAATAGAAGAAATGAAGAACCTTAAACTTGAGTTAATATTCCATCTTCTTCCATAACCTTTTTTTTCTCTTTCTTTCATTCTCTTATTTTCTTCCCCTTTTTCTTTATTTTGTTTTCTTTCTTCCTCATGTTTCTCGATTCTTCTCTCTCTCTACCCGTTTTCAGCTCTGTGTGTGTGTAAACTGACAAATGAAAATAGGTTATGGTTATATACATGCCACATGTCCCCCACTATCCAACAATTGCAAAAAAGGCCATCCATTTAACAATTGTACATAATATTAAGTCATTCAACTTCCAATAATATATAAGTAGATCCCAAAATTAAATTTTATTCATCTTAAACCCTTAAGTATTTTCAATTGTAAAATAAACCCCAATAAAATAATTTATTTCATTTTAGTATTTATTTGACTTTGATTTTGACGAGTCAACTTTTGATTTTTGACCAATTAAGATGGGTTGTTACAGAAATGATAATGTTTTTATGGATATTACCACTTTAAGCATGATCTTTAATCAAATAAATCTACTAGGAGCAGCAAAAACGCGAATAAGGGTAGTAATGTGCAGAGAAGGCCATCAATTTTTTTAGGAAATCCTACCAATTCTGAAGCTACTTCATCCATATTAAGATCATCATTAAAATTATCATACTCATACACCATGTTGCTAAGAACTGATTAATGTGACAGGGTGAAAAGGCAAAGACATAGTTCCTAACATAAACTTCATAATAGAACAGAGAACAAGATTCCTAAATCTAAGAAGACAACTTGGCATAAACTCGAGGACAGGGACATAAGAAGGAAATTAGGGGGAAAAATAGGTCTTAGAACTTTGGAAGTCGAGGATTTGTGTGAGAACCAAACTTGTGAATGATTGTAGTTTGTCTCACTATTTTCTCCTCTTCTTTATTTGATTTATAAATGTTATTTTAAATTGTGAGAAATATTTCTCTTAACTCTTGATTAATGTGAGCCTTAGATTAAATAGATGGTGGAGATTTCTTGGGAGATATTCATGTGACTCGTTGGAGAAGCTTTTACCTATCCATTTTGAATATATACACTATCTCTTCTCTCTCTCATGTGGGTTAGCTAGGGCAAGAAAGGTTGAGCCATACTTTCCAAAAGACAACTCTCTCTCTCTCTCTCTCTCATTTTTGGCTCTCCATTGGTGAACCTCTTCGACTTCTCTTCTCTTCTCTTCTCTTCTACTGTGAGATTCTTGTGTATTCTTAGGCATGAAATATGGTTAGATTACATTGGTGATTCTTGAGTGATTGGGGAAGGAGAAGGGGTGGTTTCTTCAAGCCAAGTATAGGAGGTTCTTTGCTGGTTTTCTCTAGCTCTCTTGGAAGGTGATTTGCATAGCATGAAAGTTGTTCCTAAGCCTACAAATCAACCATAAATAAAGAAGAAGGAGCTCCAGATTTTTGACCATTGTTGTAGCTTCCATTTTTGGTTTTTTAGGTTTATGTTTTTGCTTGGAAATGATGTATTTAAGTTGAGTAAACACCAAAGATCCTAACATAAATGATTTAGAAAAATGGAAAAAGGAAAAGTGCTAATGTCGCCATGTTATAACATGAAATGCAACGTGGAAAGTGGACATTCTGGATAATTTCTTGTTGCAACATGAAAGAGCAACATGATAGTGAAAACTAGGTAAAGGCATGAGAATACAAGGAAAATGTATATCCTTCGGATAACTTTATAACATGCAACAATAAGAATACAAGGAAATTAGACACATGAGAACGTGCTCTAGATTTATTAACAAGTTCTTAAGCTCTTGTTCAATTTTCTTAGTTTTAAAAGTTCTACTATTAAAGATTTGATGTAGTTTAGGTGTGGCAATGAGTCAAACCTTATACATCCATTGGGCTTGGTTTAGCCCTTATGGGCAGAGCCGAATAGGCCACAAGTCCATGAGCCGGCTCATTTTTACAAAGAAGTTAATAAAATAAGGTCATAAATGAGCCAAAAATGAGCTAGCCATGAATCACAAGTCGAGGGAGTTTGGCTCATGAAAAAAAAAATGAGCTCGACTTTGGCCCATGACTTGACTTGGCTCAATTCAAGCCCGAGTCGCGCATGCATCAAGTAGAGTCTGTGAAAGACTCGGTCCATTTGACACCTTAGAGTAATATAACCAACTAGATTATCTTGATCTTTAATTAATATGGCCAAAAATGATTTAGGCATCTGCTACATGTACAGTTGAGATAAGTATTTTTAAGCAAGCCTTTCTAGACTACAATGGAGATAAATTTTCAGGAAATCATTCACGTCGAATTAAATATATTGTATTGAGAGCTAAGGGTGTATTTGATAGGGTGAAAAAGTGGGTGAAAATGAAAAATATGTGCAATTTCACCCAATTTGTGATGTTTGATGGGCGAACAATTCCATGGAATTCATTTCCACCCAAATTCTAGGTACAACATAGTGAAGCACATTTTTCCACTTTTATTTTCACATAATTTTGGTGGGAAAGTGATTTTCATCATTTTTATTTTTTTGCCTTTTTTTATTTTATTTTATTTTTTGGCAATGGAAACATATTCTAAATCCAATGGTTAAAAAAAAAAATTATCCATTTAATTGATAATTTGTTTAAAAAAAAAAAAGCCAAACGAAGACAAAAAAATTTCAATTTTTTTTTTTGTTTTTTTTTTTTGTTTTTTGGCAATCTAAACAAATTTTAATACAAATTGTAAAAAAATTTATCCCAAAAAATACCAATTTGCATGAAAAACAAAGTCAAACGGATTAGATGAAAAATTATACCAATCAAACACAATTAATTATAATTTTCGGTAAAAACACATTTTAGGCAATTCAATTAGCTGTAATTCATTTTATTTCTATCCAAATTCCACATTTGCAATCAAACAGAGCCTAAGTTGAAAGATTTACTTGTATAATTTTGTTTGATTATTATCTAAATTAAAGATCGTAAAAAAGTGTGCGATTTGTAAGTTGTAAATTTTGCTAAAGATTGGACTAGAAATAGGTTACATATTTGATTATTATTGGAAGACATTTGCGATTTGTAAGTTGTAAATTTTGCTAAAGATTGGACTAGAAATAGGTTACATGTTTGATTATTATTGCAAGACATTTGAGGAGAATTTGATGCAAACAAAAATACAAATTAAGAAAAAGGATTATTAACCTCCCATATTATACAATAATACTCATATATATATATATATATATATATATATATATATTAAAGGATAAAATCTTACATCGAATAAAGATGAAAATATAGATCAATTTATAAAGTTTTAGACTATTTCACTTAATAAGGTTGACCTTTTTAAGATGGACCTCCAAATCTTAACATGGTATCAGAGCGACAGAGCCGATTAAGTTCCAAAGAACTATTCGATCCGATTAAAACTCAAAAAATTGAGCATACAAATTTCAAGATTGGTCTGCTCAAATGAGCCACCATTTTGTGGGGCGCATATTAAGTGATAAAATTTCACATCGAATAAAAATGAAAATATAAATCAACTTGCAAGATTTTGGACTACTCCACTTAATAAGTTTAACTTTTTAAGTTTTAACAATACACACACATAACCATGCATTTTCAATCTAATTTGATCATGTATAGTAAACGACTTTTCGAGTACTCCATTACAGTTATTCGCGTCCGAGATTCTCCGCCATAGCTCAATTTGTTATTTATTTTTTATTGTTTTCTTGATTCTTGGCACGACACTTTATTCTAATGGGGACAATCGTAAGAAAAGGAGAATGCTACAAAATCATACGTATTTTATACACATACCCACACCATGAATATATTTGTATATGCCCAAAACTCACAAGAAATAGGCAGATTCTTCATCTCAGCCGCGGGAGAGGCTGTCATGAGGCCAAAGAAATGCCCCAATAGCGAACTTCCTCTTCTGCTCGACACTGCCCATTATCGGAAGCCCGTATTCCAGCAGAAGCCCATCAATTCTCCACTCCGGCATCGACTCGTAATCCGATTCAGAGTACTTTGGATAGTGCAATGGCATTTGGAAGCACGTTTTCTCGTTCCCTTCACAGCCACCACCAATTCTCATAAGTCGTGTTTCTCCATTTGACTCCATCTAGTTCTACGCCTCTTTTTCAGTCTTATGTTTCGTGCAAAAGCGTGAAACTGGTTTTTATACACCGCATTTCGTGCAAAATATGAATTCTTGCATTGAAAAAGATTATTATTATTTTCAAAACTTTTGTTGGCAGCTAATTTAAATCTTCCACGTATAAATGTTAGGTGGGATCAAAAGTTTGTCAAAGTTGCAAACGTACACGTTGCTTAGAATGTGGCCAAAAGGTTGCCAATAATCGTCACCCACTACGTCAAAAATAATTTTTAACAAAAGTAACTACGATTTTTTTCAAAAATTATAAATTAATAAATGTAATTTCTGCATTTTTTTTTTTAACTTTTAACCTTACTCCTTAATTAGTATATTCCTCTCAATCTCTTCAATTTACCTTAAGTAGATAAAAACCATCAAAGTTTAACTTCGAACTTTAATTTTAATCACCTTTTTATGGAATTTACAACTTTTAATCACTTCGAACCATATATTACACAATCTTTTATCAAAATATACTAAATTCTTTTTTTAATCTAAAACTGCCAAATAATAATATTTTGTAAAACGAAAAATTGCTAAAATAGTATTACTCTATTTTTTAAACCTTTTAATTTTATTATGTGGGAACTCATCATGTGTGTGCACGCACATATACATGTACACTTACATAATTATTTATTTAATACAATAATATTAAGCCCCGACTGATGAGGATTAAAATCATATCTTAAGTAAATTTTGATAAAAGTTAATGAAATATATGGTTGAAAATTTGTGATACTGTGAAAATATGTGATTAAAATTAATTGTTAACTTAAACTTATATTAAAATTTGAATTTTTAATTCGTACCAAACAGGAGCTAAATCAGAACCGAGGCATTTTACTTGGGAAAAGTTAAAAAAGTTTGTTATGAAAGTAAAGGCTAATAATCATGTCGTCATCTTCTTGATAAGGCAGAAGATCTTGATAATCGAACAAATTGTTACCAAGTGCATTTTATTCATAGCATTTGAACGACTTCCCATACAAATCCGTGTAAACATTTGTGATTTTCTAAAAACCAACTGGGACAAAAATTTGGCATTTCCATAGACAAATTTGATAGTCATAGGATGTTTAGTCCCTGTTAGTTTTGATAAAAAATAAAATTTAAGTAAATTTTGATAAAACTTGATAAAAATATATGACTGAAAAGTTGATGAGAGTTGTGGGTTTAATTAAATGTATAATTGAAAAAGTAGTACTTCCTTTTTTATTACTTTACTTTTTTCTGATGTAAGGGAAGTAGTACTTCCCCATTTTTAGCATTATTTCAAGCCGGTTGTAATCACGGTATTCCTCCACCACATGTGAGGACATATTAATAAAATCTCGGAAGTACCGCCCTCTTTCTTTTAAAAAAAAAAATTTGTTTAATTGAAAATGAGTTTGAAAAATAATTATATTTTTAAAAAATGAGGGTTTTAATGTTCTCCACATATTTATTATTATAGTACTATATAAAAATTAATCAAATGCTTTAATTTAAGTATGTGATCAAGTAGTCTCAATTGAGTTATTGTAGACAGAATATCCATTTGATTTTCGTTATCAACTAAGGACTTGTTTGAAATGATTTTTTAAAAAATCAAAAATTGTTTCCAAAACTATGAAGTCGCTTTTGAACATATTTAGATAATTTTCTAAATATATTTTCCCTTGATAAAATATTTTTTAGAAGAAACTGACCTAAGATTTCTTCCACACAAAAAATTTCAAAAGTAAAACCCTACCAAATGGGCCCTAAGCATCTTTTGGATTACGTTTTAAGTTACATCATCTGAGTTCACATTAATCCACCAATAATCGGAATATAAAGGATATTTAGAAAGACATTCCGAGACAAATAATCTGAGATATATTGAAGAGTAAACAAAATAAAGAAATGTTACATGTATAGAAATATTTGATAATTTTTTGACAGATTGTCAGCTGGCAAGCATTCATTGAATGTTGGATACAAAATGACGTAGAAAAGATGGCTGAATGAATTAAAGAAGAATTGGATCGGAAATGGAAAAGGGTAATAGTGCAAATGTGACAATCGAGCTTTGGTTTTGGCAGAAAAAGAACGAGGAGACAATTAGAAGTCACCCTTTTGTTGTGATATACGATGGATTTTGACCATCCGAGTTCATTTAGGACTCGAAAACTGTTTTTAAAATTTTAGAGTTATTTTTGTCATTTAGTTTATTTTGAATTCTTTTCGATTTTAATTTGTTTAAACTAGGTTTCCATGACTTTTAAAAATAAAGGATTAATTTATTGTTTTTTTATCATCTTACATTAATAAAATTTCGTGAATTTATTTTCTACATAATTTGGTTGGTTCCAAAACTTGTGTTCTTAATGTTTTCACTTGAACCCCTTGTTTCGCATTGTGTCAAAGAATAAATTTAAATCAGTCAATGCAGTGTTGTTATCTCATCATCTATAATACTTTGGACCATGCTACACTTACTTACACACTCTTACTAACTCCTTTACTTACCACTCACAATAGGGGGTGGGAACCACATTGTGGGATTATTTTATTTACGTGAGACCTGTCATGCAATATGAATAGTAAATAATGCATGTAGTAATCCATTTTGTACATTTAATTTAATCATAATACTTTTTATAATTTTCATCTGTACAAACAACTTTATTTAACTAAATATTCATTTGAATCTCTTCTTCAATCCATCAAGAATCTACAAGATTTCATTAGCTCCGGACTCATTTGATCCAACCTTTATTTATTTATTTAATTATTTTCTTGTGCCAACTTTTCTCCAGGGTGATGAGTCAAGATTCCAAAACATGCGTTGTAAAGTTAGAATTGAAGAGTGAATGAGGAGAGACACACAGATTACGTACAGAGAGAAAGGGCACTAGTCACCGCTGGAAATGGCCTCAAAAATGGCGCCGAAAGGGAAGAAAAATCACATGGCCTCCCCGTTTTCTTCTCTTTACCCCTTTACACCCTTATATATTCATCTCAACTCTCCCTCAGAATTCTTCACCAGAAAAAATCTCAGTGGTGTATACTTCTCTCTCTCTCTCTCCCGGCATTGATTCTCTCTCTGTGTCTGTGACTTGAAGTCGTCGCAGAGGGAGACAGAAGGATCATTTCTAGAGGAATTATAAATACAAGAAAGTGCTGGGAAGAAAATGGAAGTGATCGCCAGAGCTTCAGTTGGATTAATGGTGGTTGTTGCTTTTATCTTGACAGCGGCTTTCCCGACTCATGTCATGGCTGATTCTACCGCCGGAGTGCTAGCTCCGGCCACTTCTCCCACCAGCGATGGTATCCATTTTATTATTTTAAACTCTCTCTTCTCTCGGTTGCTTATCATTTAAAAACTTATCAAACATGCATGCATATATTTATTTATTGAAACATGCTAGAGATACAGCAAGTTATACATCATTGTGTATAGCGCTCTCACATTCAAGGGATGAGGCCTGCCACATTTGTTAGAGGGATGTACAATTTACAGCACCTAAGTACTGTACAAATGACTTTGCCCTTATTTATCTTGTCGTACTGCTCATCATCATATGTCATACTTTGAAGAAAACAGTATTCACGGCTATGACAAGCCACCGAAATAATCATACTTGACATATAATGACTTGCAATATGACGCTTGCACATGAAATATAGTGTAATCTAATTTCTTCGACCCATGATCAGGTTGTAAACCCCTACTAAAATAGAAAAAAGATACATGCACAATTTTCATAAATTAGGTAACGAAAATTAGGGGTGGACAAAATGTCCAAATCAAACCAGACCAAATCAGAACCAAACCAAATCGAACGGTTCGATTCGATTCTACGAAAAAAATGAATAATTTTGATTCTTCGTACCCAGAACCATTTGGTTCTGGTTTGGGTTTAGTTCTATTTCTAGAACCAAGAACCAAACTTAATTTATAATTTTATTTATATAAGAATCTAATTTTTCATTAATTGAAATTAGTTCAATAGCCATTATTTTTGTACAGCCAAATGATCCCATTAAGAGTATTACTCCAAATTCAAACCCTCAAGTCAATAGTCCCAAACAGCTAACGCCGCCCTGTGCAGATCCCTCGAAGTCTCAAACAAAGCAGCTTTTCTGACCAAAGCTTCGACTCCGCAACCACTAGTTTATCGTTCCTCCTTCAAACCATCAGGGGTAGTACCTTTATGCATTCTTTTTTATGTAATTTACTAGACATTCTTCTTTTCTAATAAACAAAAATATATTAATGGATCGGTTTGAATATGTTCCATATTGATGCCCTAGTTGATATTCTTAGAACTTAGTGCCCTAGTTGATATTGTTAACTTTTGGCAAAGAATCATTCGTTTATATTTTGTTTGTTAATTTAAACTTTTAAAAAATTTTGATGACTGATAATTTGAACTTGTTAAATATTTGATGCTTGTATTTTTTATTTAAGTAAATATTACTAACTTATGAATATGGTGTAAATCTGAAAATTTAAGTAATAGAACTAGAACCAAACCAAATCAAACCAGAACCTAATGGATCGGTTCAGTTCGGTTTCATATCTTTAAAAAAATCAAATGGTTCTATTATCACAAAAATTATTGGTTTATGGTTCGATTCAGTTCTCTTGGAACCAGAACCAAATGGAACCATGCCCACCCCTAACGAAAATTGAACTCGGAATCCTCTATAATTCTATCATCATATTAAACTATTTTCTGTAAAAGATTAAAGTGATAGAGAAAGAAGTAAATCCCTCAAAAAGTAGTGGGAGAATTTCATATTGACTCTATTTTTTTTATATATTTTGCAGGGACGGCAATAGATCAAGGAATAGCTTACGTTCTAATGCTGGTGGCTTTGGTGGTGACATACATCATTCATTAGATTTTCCTTTATACAAATTATGATTGGAATCACCTCCACAAAAAACCTCAAGAATTTATAATTAGGAGCATAACTAAAGAGAGATTAGCAAAGGGAATTTCAATGATAAATTAAATGTATTAATCACTCATTGAAGGGTGTTTGTGATTTTGGAATATGTAGTTAATTAATTCTTGAATGAAAAATTTATTCATTGGATGTGTTGTGGGATTTTTTTTATTTTATTATTATTATTTTTTTTTTGTAAAGTTCGCTTTTGTCATATGGCAGCCTCTCTCTCCCAGATCAACCAAATTTGAGCAAATTAGATAATAAAAAGTTAAAGGAAAAAAATGCATAATTATCATAGTTTCAAAATACACTTTTAAATTTAAGAAACTTGATGAATTCTTTCAAAATTCAAGTGGTCACATTTTGTGACCCCAAATAAAATTTTGTGACCTATGATTTAATTAATCGGGTCAAGATCACAAAAAAAAAAAAAAAAAAAAAAATTGTCGTGATTATATACTAGTTACATATCACACTGTGTCTTAGTAACAAAAACACAATTTACGGGGTCTCAATTACAAATTTAGTCGCAATCACACAATTTTTAGATTACATATTATTTATTGATCACAAATTACCTTTTTTTTATCGGTTACATATTTATTGGTCATAAATTAATCATTTTATTGATCACAATCACTCAAATAATGTATCACAATGCTCTTTATCCCATCCAACCCCACCCCATTCTACCACCACCACCATCACCATCACTTGCACCACTACCACCACCAACAACCACTATTTGCAAACCACCAAAAGCCACCAACAAAAATTACCTCAAGACTCCTACTAAGCAGTGGTACAATGACTAGGTAGATTGGAGGTGGAGTAGCACAACTCTGCAGTGCCACTACATCATGTGCGGCGCTCCTGTGCACATCGTAGTTTCTCTCTCTCTCTCTCTCTCTCTCTCTCTCTCTCTCTCTCTCTCATCTTTTGGAGAGCTTTTGTGACCTTTCATTCAGATAGAAAATAAATTAGGGTTAAGGAGGAGTAAATATATACTTGATTTTTGAAAGAATGAAGTTAAAATTTGATTTTTGAAATGATAATTAGTGTAATTTCCTCTTATATTATTTTGGAGAGATTCAATATAAATTAGCCCACGATAGCAATTACATAGAGTCATATAATACATAGAAATATTATTACGCTCTATTAAATAATTATGTGATGATTTTTGTGCAATAATGCACACTTATATGTTCATAATTTAATTAGAGAATCATTGACTTTTACTATTGATAAGTGCATTTTGTACACTTATTTAGGCCACAAAATATGGACAATTGCTTGTAATTATGTTGAAATATGATTTAATTCTATATAAATTGTGTTTGCAGGACAATGTCGATGAAAATAACGAAAAGTAAGTGAAAACGAGCAAGAAATGACCAAAACGGAAAAAGCTAAAGTTCGGGGACTACGATGCAAATATTTAGAAGTTGACCCTAAATCCAAATCAAGAATGAAAATGAACTAAGTACAAGATTGGTGAAATCAAATGGTGCTAGAAGGAAGATAATGAAGAAAATAAGTCAAAATGAGGAAGAACGAAATTCAGAGACCAAAACGACAGAAAATTGAAGTTTCTTATACCATGCGGCTGCATGGTACAAACTTTCATGCTGTCACACAACAACAACCCGAGAATCAAATGAGACAAATTTGGTGAACCATGCAGTCGCATGGTACAAAACGTTGGCGAATTTTCTGGTTTCCTTATTTGATTCAAACACTTATGGAAATCAATTTAGGACGTCTTTATAACACTAATTACGTCCAGAAACAGAGCTTACGCAATTTTGAAGAGAAAATATGATTTTGGGAGCAAAAATATAAGGAACAACGCGAAGAATCGTCACGCACTCTAAGGAATTAATTGAATATTGACTCGGGTGATGACGTTTCTTCAACTAATATTTTATTTTTCTCTTTTTAGCATGTTAGGCTAGTTTTTCTTGTACTAGGAGATTGATGAACCATGTAACACGATATTTTAATCTTTAGTTTCATAATTTTGACATTATAAATGCGTTTTTGGATATTGAATGATTTATACGTATTTCTTCCATATAATTATTGTGCATGTTAATTATATGGATGTGGTGACCTATTTTATGCATTCGAAAGAAATGAAATATGTTCGACATAGTATAAATTGTTATAGGGTCCGTTAGGGAATAGAAATATATCATTATGCCTTGTGTGAATCTTTAAGTATTCATAAAAGTTTATGCATTCTTTTATGTTGGTATTCGTCATAGAAATATAATTGGATCGCATGATAGAATATATTTAACATTACTCAAGAGAGATTGTTAAATTCAATAGGAACATTGATTTTTCAATATACAATCATGTTGTCAAATTGTGAAACTGTGATTGAAATGGATTATTGCATGGGATTCATGATCCTAGTGCGTTTTTCTATTGTTAAGTTAATCAATTTGCATTCAAATTTCATATTGCATTCTAGTATAATTCGCATATAATTTAGTCAATTCATTCATAATAGCATTCATAATTTAGTTCAGTTATAATTTAGTAAAACACAATCAAACATATCTAGTTTCGGTTAAGGTCGAGATAATTAATATTGAACTACTCAATCTTTGTGGGATCGACAATTCGGATTCTAAAAATTCATTTTATTACTTGTAACAAACCGTACACTTGCGGTGATTTTAAATCAAAACGTATTTTCTTGAACAACTATATACAAGAATTGATTATAAATGGCCATTTGAGAATTAAAGTAGTTTAACAATAATGTATTCAGATCCTATTGGCTTTTGTGATTTGATAATTCCAAGACTTTTTTTTTTAATTGCCTATTTTTGTAGATAATTAGGTGCAATCAAAACCAAAATCAAGTAGTTACTTGTGCATGTTTTGAATTAGAATTAGTTTTCATTACCGTGAAATACGTAGATAATCAATCTTAGTGGGTTTGACACACTACTTATCATTATATTACTCATTAACGATCCATCTACTTGTACAATAAAATCAACAACAATCCCCTCAAGTAGTGAGTCTGAAGTAATCGTGATCGTGAGGAGTAAGACAATGAGGATGCCTATATATGGCATGAAGTGTAACTTTATCATTGTACTCTCCATCTCCATCGGAGGTAAGATTAGTAAAACATGCTACATATATTTGTTTAAAAATTATTCAAAATTCATTAAACAATATAAAAATGGCTTAGGTACTTTTTTACTTATAAAAAAAAATTAAATTTTTAGAATAAACCCACTCAAACATGTTCCCTTGCCCTCATCATGTATTACTTGGCCCAATGTCCCCCCCCCCCCCCCCCCGGGCCTCCCATTAGGTTAATTAGACCCAGCACTATAGCCTGGCCTATTAGAAAAAAGAAATCTAACCTTTTAAAAAATATTTTCACAATTACAAAGTGTTTTTGTGGGTTCCTGGAATGGAGATGGACCGGGCGGGGGGGGGGGGGGGGGGGGGGGGGGGGGGGGGGGGGGGGGGATTGTTAAGTGGGACAAGCCGTTCATCAGTTCATTCAAAAAATGAGTCGAGCAGAAAAATCTCGTGCCAACTAATGAATCGAGTCGTAATTGATGAGTATAATGCAAATTTCACTAAAAATATTGGTGAACAACAAGTGGCTTGGCCCGGCTCGCCCACCAAGGCGCATGTTGGTGGGACGAGTCGATTTCACATTTGATGAAGTAAGCCAGTTTGCGCTCGACTCATTTGACATATGAGCAGGAGTTGACTCGCATGCACACTAATTTGTCAAAAATATATGTATAAACCGTGTAATTTTCAAATTTTCCTTTAACCAATAGTTGAAGTCTTAATTTTAGTCAATAAAAATCAATATTTTTCAACTCACTCCTATATTTTATTAGTGTAAATTGCCATTTTACGGTAATTTGCCCAATGTTGAGATCCATGTTCACTACGTACCACCTAAAAGTTTGGTGTGCTACTTGACTCGACGCAACTCAAACTCCCATTTATTTGTACCAAAACCCAAAATATCACCAAATGAACACAATTCTTTCTCCAATAAGCATTTTAGATGTACAAAAGCGGATTTCTTGATTTGCCTTCTGACTTCTTTTATAATTTCAAGGGTTTCGTCAAGGATTCTTCCCAAAAACAAAATGTGACAGCATTCAGCTTATCAGATTGAGTAATTTCTCAGGAAAAAACCACACATTGACAATGACAATAAGTTATTATGCACCAAATTTTAGCTTAGTCCTCCAAGGACTATCAAACAAAACTTATACATCGAAAATCTTGATTTTATGTTAATTAATCAAGTTAATGGTGACCAATTACCTGGAAAATGCTACGAATAGATAGAATCAAGCTCTATCTCCTTCATCATAACCTTAGATATTAACTAAACAGAAGTATATCCCTGTCTAGATACCTCCAATCAATTTCTTGTTGTAAACCCTAGTTTTACACGCCAATTTCTTTAATATTTTTCAATTTTCTTGATACAAGAAAATGCTAGTATATATGCTGTATAAATTCATGCATGATTAACACCAAATTATAGAACAAAAAAGAGAGAGCAAGAATTCAAAAAGTTAAAGCAATGGCGTCGAACATCGCCGTGCTTAGTGCTCTTGACAATGCACGAACGCAATGGTACCATGTGACTGTGATTGACATTGCCGGAATGGGGTTCTTCACCGATGCGTACAATCTTTTCTGCATCTCCACAGTCTCAAAATTGCTGGGCCGTCTCTATTACTACGATGGCTCCTTGACCAAGCAGGGAAAGCTTCCTCAGTACGTCAACAATTTTGTTGTTGGGGTGGTGCTGGTCGGGACCTTAATCGGTCAACTGTTTTTCGGGTGGCTTGGTGATAAACTAGGAAGAAAGAAAGTCTATGGGGTTACTTTGGTTCTTATGGCTCTTTGTGCCATTTGCTCGGGCATGTCATTTGGATCCAGTCCTAAAGCTGTTATCACTACACTTTGTTTCTTCCGGTTCTGGCTTGGATTTGGGATTGGCGGCGATTATCCTCTCTCCGCCACAATCATGTCCGAATACGCCAACAAGAAAACCCGTGGTGCCTTTATTGCGGCAGTGTTTGCTATGCAAGGTTTTGGAATCATCTTTGCCGGTCTTGTATCAATGACTGTGTCGAGGATATTTCTACAGGAATATAGGGGTTTGGGATTCTTGGAATCGCCTATTTTCTCGACTGAGCCCGAGGCGGATTACGTATGGCGAATCGTGCTCATGCTCGGAGCTCTGCCGGCAATTCTCACCTTCTACTGGCGAATGAAAATGCCGGAAACCGGTCGATACACGGCCCTGATCGAGTGAAATATGAAACAAGCTGCATCGGATATGGGGAGAGTCCTTGATATAGAAATTCAAGCTGAACAAGATAAATTAGCACAATTTAAGGCTTCCAATGAATACTCATTGCTGTCAAGTGAGTTTTTCAATCGCCATGGCCGTCATTTAATAGGAACTGCGACTACTTGGTTCTTCTTAAATATTGCCTTTTATAGCCAAAATCTTGCACAAAAAGACATTTTCCCTACAATGGGACTCACTAGCAAACCCGAAAATGTAAGCGCGCTACGCGAAATGTTTGAGACATCTCGTGCCATGTTTGTGATATCTTTTTTCGGGACTTTCCCCGGTTACTGGTTCACCGTAGCGTTCATTGAAAAAATCGGCCGATTTTACATACAATTGTTGGGCTTCTTCATGATGTCTGTATTCATGTTGATAATGGGTCTCAAATATGATTACCTCAGGAACGAAGAACATAAATGGGTTTTTGCTATTCTTTACGGGCTGACGTTCTTCTTCGCGGAATTCGGCCCCAATTCAACCACTTTTGTTCTACCAGCGGAACTTTTTCCCACCAGGTTGAGATCCACTTGCCATGCAATTAGCGCCGCCTCCGGCAAGGCCGGTGCTATGATCGGAGCATTTGGTATTCAGAACTATACACAGGATGCAGACGTGCATAAAATCAAAAAGGTCCTGATAATTTTGGCTTTAACAAACTTGATTGGATTTTTCTGTACCTTCCTTGTGACAGAAACAAAGGGGAGGTCGCTGGAGGAGATTTCCGGTGAGGACGGTGGCATGGACGAGACCCCAAAACAGACTATTAATCGACCGGAACAATGGGAGTGATTTTATCATTTGGACAAATTACTCGGCGAGTTTATCACTTTGATCAGGTTGAAGAATTATTATTAATAATAGGTTTTATAGGCGTGCATGGATTCAATAAGGGCAAATGTTGTTCTATAAAAAATTCGAATAGTATCTCGATTAACTTTGAGAGCTTAAATATGCTAAGATCCTACTAATAAGCTCAATTAATTGGTGCCAGTGTCAAAGGGGCAGGGGTGGCGATTGACATTGCAACATTTTGAAATTTTACTTAAATATGTTACACCCCAAAATCTGTAAAGAAGCCATTCGAGCACCACCAAGATGCAAGTGCCAAGTAGACCTTTGACGATGTGCCACGCACGTCTTCCTGACTATATATGTTCAACTCGAGCAAGTTGATCCAACAAGCCTTGCCTTCGGTTGTACCATGCCATCCTTCATTATTCAGGTATCTAATATACATTTATTTTCAGTTTATAGCCTTACGTATATATTCTCTCTCTAACTTAAGCATCGGAGGGGCAACGAGGACACACCTCGACGCCTTTGTTTCAGGTGCCGAAAGATCACGTTCGTGTTCATCATCAGTCGTCCAGCTCGAAATTGTCCAGGTACGATTTTTGGTAGCATCAAGCCCCACACCCACTTTGACAACAATAATACTTCGACTTCTTCAACATTGCCACTTGTCTCCAATCACCTACATCCACTATGACCATAGTAATACTTCGACTTCTTAAACATTGAATGCCTATTCATTGCAGCACATTATCATCTCTTCAAGAAGTTAACAAAAATCAAACTCAAACACCTCATATGAATAATTAGACTTTAAACTTGGGGGAACTATTATTGTGCCTCTATTCACGTGGTAACCCCTAGGCAAAGTGTCCATGTCAGCGTTGCCAGATAAGCAAGATGCCATGTGGGCCCCAAAAGTTTTGCATACCATTTAATTCGAGAACAATTCACATAAGTTTTACAGGCAGCATCGATTTGATCCTTTTTTTTAACTATCTTTCAATGCAAAATTGTCAAGTATCCTATCTGTAAAAAATATATGAACCTCCCCTATACACCAAGCATATCTCTTAATTCGAGGTGATAGAGAACCCATCAGTGGCCCATTAAGGCCTCGGTGGTACTTTGCCAACCCTAAACCCCATCTGAGGCCATGCGATTACCTCGAACACTATAATATTTGAAGCGTCCAAACTCGTATCATCTTGCCTCTAGGGTCAGATCTAGTACTAGACTGAAAAAAAAAAAAACAAAAAAAATTAATTCAGGTTATAAAAAAATTCCATATAATTTTTTTTTACATACATTAAAAGAAACAAAATTAATTGGCTAGCTTCGTCAATCCTCTCCCTGTATCCGCCACTACTTGCCTCTCTATTCTTTCCAAGATGATATTGGGAGACCCAATCCTTAGCAACGCAAATCGTGCCTCTTCAGACTAAGGCAGTTGGGACTATCCCCAGATGCCTTTGTGCAAGTTGTTGTGTAAGATACTTTTAACGATGTGCAAAATGATTTATTTGACAACTTGCAATAGCATTTGAGTCTGAATTCTCTATTACAACTTTGGTATTCCTATAAAACTCGGCACCCAAATTCTCGTCTTTGAGTATTGGCAACCTAAATGCTTAAATAATTGTTACTTGATCGGTATATTGATTTGAGCGTCAAAGTACATGCAAGCAGTGCACCCTTGATCTTTTTACTTGAGGAGTTACTATGATATGATCTGAGCTTTTAACATGCATTTAACAGGGGTGTCTTCAACTAAGATTTTGATAGATTTTAAAATATTATAAATATTAATGAATTTCGTGAATTTGAATAGATTTATACAAATTCCATAAGGATTTCAAATATGATGAAATTTCAAAAAAAAAAAAAATGAATATGAAATCCATCCAAATTTTTTAAAATCAATTTATTAATGAATTTTTTTATCAATCCACTAATTATTAAGGATACCTAAATTTTAAAGGATTTCATTGAATATCATTAAAATCTTAATTCTTTAAAATTTTAATTGAAAATACATAAATTTAGAAAAAAAATTAAAAATTCATCACAATTTCAATCAAGGAGCCTCCTAAATGTGCACATGGCATACTCACGAGCTAGAGTGGTGCTCGAATTTTGTTGATACGCCAAGTTCCACCAGATTTGGATGTAAACATTTTCAAGTCTCATCACTACTCAATTCTTTGAGTCAGTACAAAATGCCCAAGCCCTAGAAAATTTAGGGGACGGTTTTCTTCGTGTTTCAGTTTTGTGTTTTGAGTTTTGAATTCGTTTTGTATTTTGTATTTTGGGTGTTCAATATTTTGAGATTGTTGAAAACTCATTTTTTTTGTCGTTTTGAAAAAATATTTCCCAATTCGTATTTTTTTAGTTTTCGCATATTTGTGAAGAAAATAGTCAAAACGTAAAAAAGTTATTTTCTATTTTCTTCATAAAATTTTCAGTCGTTTTCAAAAATTCATTTAAAAAATGAGAAAGAGAACGTATTTTCAATATTTTAAAAAATGAAAAATAGAATACAGCCGAAAATAGCAAAAGAACGCAGGCTTACGCTTTCCCTTTGTTTTCGCTCTTTCCCTTTTCAATTCGCTCCTGAAGAATTATACTTTCCCTCCTCAAGTATTCAGAGAACCAGTTTTACCCTTATTTTCCTTCCCCTTTTCCAATGAAATGGGAAATGGAGGTAGATGAGATCGAAGCAGTGCTCGAGAAAATCTGGGATTTACACGACAAGCTTAGTGACGCTATTCACTCCATTTCTCGGGCTTTCTTCTTGAACTCGATCAAGAATCCCCGAAAATTCCCCTCCTCCGATGAATCCTATTTCTACCGAAAAAATCAAGCCGCCGCCGCCGCTGAATATTCCGACAAGAATCCTGGGTCGGGCTTCGTATTCGTGAAGGAGTTTCGGGTCGAGGATGATGAATTGGCGCTTCAGGAGGCCAAGAGTCTTTATGACATTCGAACGGCGCTTGAAAATCTCGAAGACCAGCTGGAGTTTTTCCATGTTAGTTCAAATTATAATTTCTTTTATGGATTTTTCTGGTAACCTTAATTTCATTTCTACATTATTACTGGTAGTTAAATTTTTTATGCATTGTTTTTTGGTATAATCTGGGAATGGAAATTTTGGTTTGTACCAGCTTATACTTGTAGTAGCTTTTTTGGTGAGATTTTTATTAGTTATGAATTTATGATCTAAACCTTTGTTTCAAATTTGTGATTTCAACTATTAGATATGGATTTTGCTGAAAATGAAAAAGTTTATTACCTTGATTGAACTTAAAAAGTCTTTTATTTTTAATACCTGAAGTGAACTTCCATATTTTGATAGTAATATCAATTAGAGTTCTTCAAAAAAAAAAAAATTTTGATAAGAGCATTACCTGTACCGTTCAGTGTCAATTCCAATTTCCAAAAAGTAAACTAACTGCGCATGGAAGTCCCTCGAATTAGCTACTAGCTATAACTGAATACAGGGCATAGCATTATAATTTATAAGAATGTATAGGATGGATTTGGTGCTGTAGCATGAATGCTTTGGTAGGTGGGACGAGTTAATAGCATGAAGATTATCATAAGCTTATGTAAATTTTTGTACATTTACTTTTAAATTGCTTTTCCATTAGCATATTTAGTAAGTTTTCAGTCTTATGCATACCACATATTGTAAAATTTGGATTATCTTCAACTCTTTATGCTGCAAAATCCTTTTATCCACGAAGACTATTTTGCATATCAAATACTACAGTGGAAACCAAGGAACGGCGAGTGCCTTTAGGATGAATTGAATATTATTTTTTGCCGAATCTAATGGAGGTTTCAATCCGACGGATTAACCGTAATTGGCAGGTAAAAGGAGTATTTCACCAGAAAAGATGAGTAAATTTGATTCGGAAAGAAGATATGGCCAATTGTATAAAATAATAGTAATTTCTGAGGGTTTGGTTTGTGATGTCTGTAATGAAGAGCTGAAAAGTGAAAAAAATAGTTCCGAATATGATTGGTTTAAAGGTTAGTTAGAATTGTGTGGACTCCAATGCTAGTGTTGAATGTAAAACAACAGTGCTCTTCAAGTTTTTAATGGATTTGCATTTTTAACTAGTGCTTTTTCGAGGATTATGTTGTCAGCTTCGTTATCAGGTTTTTCTTTTTTGCTTGATTGTTGGTGTAAAGATGAATAGAAATTTTTGTAGTTTGAATATAGGATCAGGGCTACAGATTATCAGAATTATGTGACACTAATTTTTATTACGACGAGTTAATTGTGTTTGTGTTTGTTGTTTCTGCAAAACGATTATTAATGTTGGGTTTTGATGCTATGATTCCTAGATGGTACAAACACAACAACGAGCTGAGAGAGATGCTGCAGTTGCTAGGTTAGAGCAAAGTTGCATTGTTCTTGCCATGAGATTGGCTGAACATCAAGGTAAGAGGTATAAAGTCATCGAAGAAGCACAAGCTTTAGTGGGTGCTGTGCAAGATGCTGGTCAATTTGTTTCACCTGAAAATCTCTATGGTCCAAACTCGTATCCTTCTGGACAAAGTTTTGAAGCTCAAGAATCGACGAGGTCAAATGTTCTTGTCAATTTCCTTATGTCTGGTTTAAATTTTGTTACCAAAACCCTCAAATTGGATCACATGGGTAGGAGGATTATGGGAAATTCTGCTTTGGTTGCTATCAGCATGCTCGCATTAATGCGTCTGAACCAACTCGGATGCAGGGACAAATATTTGTTGGACGCCGGTGAGATGCAAGATCGTGCCACCTTTGGCAGAGAAACGAGAGTTTCTCGTATGTATGGTCGATCATCTGGCCATCGTTCTTTACAGTTGGATGTCATGTCGGCCAGGGGTTAAATTGGAGACGGATTTCTTTGTCATTATTGTGAGAAGCTTAGTCTTGCAAATCGGTATCACAAAGTTTTATCCTTTAGCGGATGGGGAGTATATGTTTATTTTTGATAGTTTTAGATGGGTAGAAATTCTTGTTGGAAAAAAGGGGAATCTCGACTTTCCATATATATATAAAATGTGATTGTGGATGGTTTGCATTTTGCTTTGAGTAGCATTACATAGTTCCCAACTCAAAACCTATTAACTCGAACTGAAAATGTAATTTCATTTTTTATTTCCATTTTTTTTAAAATTCATTTCTCTCTTCTTTTCAACCATATATTCTTTATTAAAATAATATTACACGTAAATTACAAACTTTTTTTCTTTTTAACCAAACATTCTTCATCAATTTACTATTTCAAAATACATTCTTAAAAAAAAAAAAAAAAAAATTGCTGATCAAACACACCCTTTATTTTGCCTCAGTTCGGTTCTCATTATTTCAAAATTCATTTTTCAACCAATTTTGAATTGCACATTCTTTAAATAAAATATTTTGCATATAAATTTTAAATTTTATCCTTTTTTTTACCACACATTCTCCGATATAAAATTCATTTGATCAAATAATGTCCATCAAAAAAGGCCTATAAATCTATATTGGTATTGTTAATGCATATTGTTACTATATATTTTAACTAAATATGATGTCCATTTTTGTAACATTGTTTGCTTTTGGGTATGGCTTCTACAAATTTGTTACAAATGATTGGGTTCTTCTTTTTGGAACATTGATTTGTTTAATACCTTCTTCTTGTTATGATTTATTATTGCATATTGTGTTGTGTTGCGAACGTGATACCTATAGGATCATTCTTAACCATCTCAAAATCAAATGATGTCTAATGAAAGCGTGTTAAATCCTTCATGACATTCAATCATCATTATTTAATTTACTCAACTCATAGGCTTAAGAATGATATTTTTGCTTCCTAACAATCCTTCCTCGACATAATGCTCCAGTGACTTGAGTCCATGATCTTTACTTTGATACCACTTGAATAATACAGCTTTAAAAAGTTATCTGGAATCAATTTGTGTCTATTGAGAACAGGTTAAACTTTTTTATGGTTTTCAATCATCATCATTTAAGTGACCTAACTCATGAGTTTGAAATGTTGCATTGTTGCTTCCCAATATCAACTTATTCTATAAGTTGTAATAATCTATTACATTAAAAAATATAGATAGACAATCTGATTTACAAATTATACATATCTATTTAGTCTGAAAAGGCACATATTGACAATTTTGTCTAAGTAAAGTTTTTTCGGGACGGATCCTTCTACTCAAAAATTTGACATACTTATTTGACAAATAATCGTGATATTTAATTTAAATCAATCCAACGTTCAATATTTTATGGATCTCAAGTAGTTATAACTAATCTCTCATGATTTTAGTGAAATACATATTGAGCGTTAGATTGATTTAAATTAAAGGTTACGATTATTTGTCAAATAATTTTGTTAAATTTACAAGTAGAATGATCCGTCCCGAAGTTTCTTAAGCAAATGTGACCAAACAAACTCTGTTGAATGAAAATTTAAATCATATCTGCAGTCTTGTGGAAACTGATAGTGAAAATTATCTCTAAATTCAGCCAATACAAGATTTTGAAATGGAATAAAACTATGGTCTTTATGGCTATGGAATTAAATTGTGAACTAAGGATCGACGAATATTTTCAACAGATTAGAGTCAACCTTGATGGTGGGTCAGCATGTAATTCACGTCAATCATCGGCCCATGTCATGTTTCGGAGCCGCCAGAGTGATTTTGGACAAGAACCTGTTCGGACCCAAAAAATAAAAATAAAAAGAAAAATTGTAACATTGATGGTGGTGCACATGGATCAGTTAATTTTTAATTTTTTAAAAACCACAATCAGTCCAATTTAAAGCACAAAACCGAGTAACATTTACGCTTCTTCAAACTTCAAAACTTTAATTTTGATTATTCGTGTACGTTGGTGAATGATTTTATCTAAAAATATTTTATATGAAGATAGAACTTGTCAGTCGTATTATAAATTTAGACTACGATTATTTGTTAATTTGGTGAATTATTTTTTATTAGACAATATTTTGTATGACGATAAAATTTTGGATGTACATAGAGTTTGCATTAATAATTTTCAGTTATGTATTCGAATCAAATCAAATCGAAATCATTTAGTTCAGTTATTCTTCGATTCTTTAAGAACCAATGATTTCATTATTAAATAACCAATGATTCTAGATTTTGAACCTTAAGTCGTTTAGAATTATGAAAATTTAATTAAAAATATATATAGAATTTGAGTAGAGTTTAGAGCACTTCATTACGCGAAGTGAAAAAATAAATAATATATATATATATTCTAGATTTAATTAAATGAATTGGCACAAAATTTGCAATAAAAAATAAATATTTAATAATACAAACTCGATGTGTAGATAGTTATTTTGAATTTCCCATTTGAAAAAAGGATGGTTTGTTTGTCTTAACTTCTCTTCTAAAATATTCTTTCAATAATGCTATTTGTAATTTTAGCTTCCAATACATTATTTGTCTCGTCATAGTTAATCATTAATTGGTTGACTTACATATGTGCTTCTAATCTCGAGGTTTAGAAAATAACATTTTCCATTTTGACACCCTAATATTTTCAATAGTGTAAACCTGGTTATTTTGTTGTCAGCTACACTAAGGCTAATATTTATGCTCAAGTTCCAAACTTGTAAAGTAATAACGTAGACTACTATTTTAGTTAACTAAGCTGTGGATCACTATTGTTTTATTGATGCAAACCCACGTGATAATTGAAACTACGAAACCCACGACAAATTAGATCAAACTCGAGAAAGCCAAGAATCAACTTTTGGAAAAGTTCAATTCGATAAATTATTGAACCAAAGAACCAAAACAATCACAAACAATATATTGACCTCGTGATCACAAAACTTATGAACCTTACTTGAATTGTTGAACGTCACAAGAAATTAATCCTTAATAAATTCGAAAATTAATTCAATGAAGAACGAGTTGAAAGCAATATGTCTTGCAATAATCTCTTAAATTGTGTGTTTTATAATGAAATGAATGTGTTATATTTATAGGTGACTCATAAAAATCCTAGTTAAAACGGAATTAAAGTCTAAAATATCAAAAGATACCATAAAATAGAATTTTAACTAAAATAAGAGATTACACGAAATTTGAAAAAACCACACATTGACAATGACAATATGTTATTATGCACCAAATTTTAGCTTAGTCCTCCAAGGACAATATCAAACAAAACTTATACATCGAAAATGTTGATTTTATGTTAATTAATCAAGTTAATGGTGACCAATTACCTGGAAAATGCTACGAATAGATAAAATCAAGCTCTATCTCCTTCATCATAACCTTAGATATTAACTAAACAGAAGTATATCCCTGTCTAGATACCTTCAATCAATTTCTTGTTGCAAACCCTAGTTTTACACGCCGATTTCTTTAATATTTTTCAATTTTCTTGATACAAGAACATGCTAGTATATATGTTGTATAAATTCATGCATGCTTAACACCAAATTATAGAACAAAAAAGAGAGAGCAAGAATTCAAGAAAGTTAAAGCAATGGCGTCGAACATCGCCGTGCTTAGTGCTCTTGACAATGCTCGAACGCAATGGTACCATGTAACTGCGATTGTCATTGCCGGAATGGGGTTCTTCACCGATGCTTACGATCTTTTCTGCATCTCCACAGTCTCAAAATTGTTGGGCCGTCTCTATTACTACGATGGCTCCTTGACCAAGCAGGGAAAGCTTCCTCATGACGTCAACAATTTTGTTGTTGGGGTGGCGCTGGTCGGGACCTTAATCGGTCAACTGTTTTTTGGGTGGCTTGGTGATAAACTAGGGAGAAAGAAAGTCTATGGGGTTACTTTGGTTCTTATGGCTCTTTGTGCCATTTGCTCGGGCATGTCATTTGGATCCAGTCCTAAAGCTGTTATGACTACACTTTGTTTCTTCAGGTTCTGGCTTGGATTTGGGATTGGCGGCGATTATCCTCTCTCCGCCACAATCATGTCCGAATACGCCAACAAGAAAACCCGTGGTGCCTTTATTGCGGCAGTGTTTGCTATGCAAGGTGTTGGAATCATCTTTGCCGGTCTTGTATCAATGACTGTGTCGAGAATATTTCTGCAGGAATATAGGGGTTTAGGATTCTTGGAATCGCCTATTTTCTCGACCGAGCCCGAAGCGGATTATGTATGGCGAATCGTGCTCATGCTCGGAGCTTTGCCGGCAATTCTCACCTTCTACTGGCGAATGAAAATGCCAGAAACCGGCCGGTACACGGCCCTGATCGAGGGAAATGCGAAACAAGCTGCATCGGATATGGGGAGAGTCCTTGATATAGAAATTCAAGCCGAACAAGATAAATTAGCACAATTTAAGGCTTCCAATGAATACTCATTGCTGTCAAGTGAGTTTTTCAATCGCCATGGCCGTCATTTAATAGGAACTGCAACTACTTGGTTCTTATTAGATATTGCCTTTTATAGCCAAAATCTTGCACAAAAAGATATTTTCCCTACAATGGGACTCACCAGCGAACCCGAAAATGTAAGCGCGCTACGCGAAATGTTTGAGACATCCCGTGCTATGTTCGTGGTATCCTTATTCGGGACTTTCCCCGGTTACTGGTTCACCGTAGCGTTCATTGAAAAAATCGGCCGATTTTACATACAATTGTTGGGCTTCTTCATGATGTCTGTATTCATGTTGATAATGGGTCTCAAATATGATTACCTCAAGAACGATGACCATAAATGGGCTTTTGCTATTCTTTACGGGCTGACGTTCTTCTTCGCAAACTTCGGCCCCAATTCAACCACCTTTGTTCTGCCAGCAGAGCTTTTCCCCACCAGGTTGAGATCCACTTGCCATGCAATTAGCGCCGCCTCCGGCAAGGCCGGCGCTATGATCGGAGCATTTGGTGTTCAGAACTATACACAGGATGGAAACGTCCATAAAATCAAAAAGGCCTTGATAATTTTGGCTTTCACAAACTTGATTGGATTTTTCTGTACCTTTCTTGTGACAGAAACAAAGGGGAAGTCGCTCGAGGAGATTTCCGGTGAGGATGGTGGCATGGACAAGACCCCAAAAGACACTGTTAATCGACCGGAACAATGGGAATGATTTTACCATTTGGATAAATTACTGGGCAAGTCTATCGCTTTGATCAGGTTGAAGAATTATTATTAATAATAGGTTTTATAGGTGTGCATGGATTCAATAAGGGCAAATTTTGTCTTAATAGCTATGTTGTGCTTTTAATTTTCTGCTACCCCATAAAATAAGAGCTGGATAATGTTGTGATCATGTAATGATCCTTGAACAAGAAGGGGTTGTTTTTTGTTTGTTTTTTTTTTTTTTTTTTTTTTTTTTTGGTTTGGAAATTATGAATATAAGAATGTTTACATATTTATATATCTTGTTTTCTTGGAGTGTTTTATAAAATATTTTACCATGTATGAGTAATGTTAGTTAAGTCAAAAATAATTCGAATAATATCTCGATTAACTTTTGAGAGCTTAAATATACTAAGATCCTACTAATAAGCTCAATTAATCGGTGACAGTGTCAAAGGAGAAGGGGATGGCGATTGACCTTGCAACATTTTGAAATTTTATTTAAATATGTTACACCCCAAAATCTGTAAAGAAGCCATTTGAGCACCACCAAGAAGCGAGTTCCAAGTAGACCTTTGAGGATGCACCACGGGATACTCCCACGTGTTCCTCACTTTATCAGCTCAACTTGAGCGAGTTGATCCAACGAGCTTCGCCTTCAGTTTTACCAAGCCATCCTTCATGGTCTTCGCGAGGACCATCACTGGGTATGGGCCCCACACTCACTTTGACAACAATAATACTTCGACTTCTTCAACATTGCAACTTGTCTCCAATCACCTACATCCTCTTTGACCATAGTAATACTTCGACTTCTTAAACATTGGATGCCTATTCATTGCAGCATGTTCTCACCTCTTCAAAAAGTAAACAAAAATCAAAATCAAACACCTCATATGAATAATTAGACTTTAAACTTGGGGGAACTATTATTGTGCCTCTATTCACGTGGCAACCCCTAGGCAAAGCATCCATGTCAGCGTTGCCAGCTGATATGGTCAGTTTAGTGTGCCCGATCACCTGCCGATTGCATGTCTGATCATGCCCACTTTGCATGACTGATCATGCCCATTCCCATGGCTGATCATTCCCATTTCAATGGCTAATCCATGCCCATTTCGATGGCTGATCATGCCCATTCCCATGGCTGATCATGTCCATTCTCATGGCTGATCATTCCCATTTCGATGGCCTGTCATGCCCACTTGGAAGGCTGATCATGCCCATTCCCATGGCTGATCATTCTCATTTCGATGGCTGATCATGCCCACTTGGAAGGCTGATCATTCCCATTTCCATGACTAATCATGCCCATTCCCATGGCTGATCATTCCCATTTCGATGGTTGATCATGCCCACTTGGAAGGCTGATCATTCCTATTTCTATGGCTGATCATGCCCATTTCAATGGCAGGTTATGTCCATTTAATGGCTACTCATGCCCATTTCGATGGCTGATCATCCCTATCTCTCGTACTGGCCATTCCTGCACAATGGACAAATCCAAATATTTGCACCACCCCATAACCCTGAGCATCGTGTCAGGCTTTGGCCTGAATGCACGGGGGTCACTGATATGGTCAATTTAGTATGCCCAATCACCTGCTGAGCCAAGGACAAGTTCTCCCCAACTTGTCGAAATGAACCCTTAGTCCTCGGGATGTAGTCGTCGGGTGGATTAGCTCGGTGACTTGGCGGTGCCTACACTCTGGATACATGTGGACATCCTCATGCCGATTTCTCATTCATTAGGAAGTTGAGCCTACCTTGAACTCTTTAAATCACTCATGGTAAGACTTCGCTACTAGAATCCTACCTAAGACTAAACACTTTAGTCTTGTAGTACGACCCAACCACAACTCCAAAACATGGTAAGAATCCCAAGGATTCGAGTGTTTGAGTCATGCTATAAGTGTACTACCCCATCTATAAATACAGCCCCTCAATTTATTATTAAGGTACATAATATACATAATTTTCAGTTTATAGCCTTACGCATATATTCTCTTTCTAACTTAAGCATCGAAGGGGCAACGAGGACACACCTCGACGCCTTTTGTTTCAGGTACCGGAAGATCACGTTCATACTCGTCATCAGTCGTCAAGTTCGAAATTATCCAGGTACGATTTTTGGTAGCATCACCAGCTAAGCAGGATGTCATGTGGGCCCCAAAAGATTTGCATACCATTTAATTCGAGAACAATTCACAGAAGTTTTATAGGCAGCACCGGTTTTGTCCATTTTTTTAATTATCTTTTAATGCAAAATTATTAAGTACCCTGTCTGTAAAAATACTAGAAACCTCTCCTACTCACCAAGCATCTCTCTTAATTCGAGGTGATAGAGAACCCATCAGTGGCCCATTAAGGCCTCGGAGGTACTTTGCCCGCCCTAAACTCCATCTGAGGCCATGTGATTGCCTCGAACACTACAATATTTGAAGCATCCAAACTCGTATCACCTTGCCTCCAGGGATAGATCTAGGACTATACTAAAATTAATTAATTAATTAATTTCAGGCTATAAAAAATTCCGTATAATTTTTTTTTTTTTTTTTACATACATTAAAAGAAAAAAAAATTAATGGACTAGCCTAGTCCAACCTCTCCCTGTATCCACCACTCCTTGCCTCTTTATTCTTTCCAAGGCGACATGGGGAGACCCAATCCTCAGCAACGCAAATCGTGCCTCTTCATACTATGGCAGTTGAGACTATCCCCAGATGCCTTTGTGCAAGTTGTTGTGTAAGATACTCTTAGGGTCTGTTTGATTGCAAGGGTGGAAACGGGTGGAAAGAAAATGAATGGCAGGGAATTGAATTGCCTAGAAAACGTTTTACAGGGAATTGTAATTAATGGTGTTTGATTGGTATAATTTTCCACCTGGCAAATTTTTCATTTGGTTTTGTTTTTTACACATATTGTCAATTAAATGGATAAATTTTTTTACCATTGACTTTGGACTGTGTTCCAATTGCTAAAAAAAATTAAAAAAAAAAAAAAAAATTTGTCAAAAAGTTGGAAAACGTTTTCCCACCACTATGGTGAAAAAACGTTTTCTAGCTTTTGTGCATCAACCGCTTGTACCTTGGAAAACGTTGGAAAACGTTTTCCCTGGAAAATTAGTGCAATCAAACAGGTGAATAGTAAAAAGTAGGAAAACGTTTTCCACCTTCCACGAAAAACTTGGCCAATCAAACAGGGCCTTAATGATGTGCAAAATGATTTATTTGACAACTTGCAATAGCATTTGAGTCTGAATTCTCTATTACAACTTTGGTATTCCTATATAAAACTCGGTATCCAAATTCTCGTCTTCGAGTGTTGGCAACCTAAAGGCCTAAATATTTGTTACTTGATCAGTATATTGATTTGAGCGTCAAAGTGCATGCGAGCAGTGCACCCTTGATCTTTCTACTTGAGGGATTACTATGATCTGAGCTTTTAACATGCGTCTAACCGGGGTGTCTTCAAATAAAATTTTGATAGATTTTTAAAAATTATAAATATGAATGAATTTCTTGGATTTGAATAGATTTACACAAATTCCATAAGAATTTCATCAAATATGGTGAAATTTCAAAAAAAAAATTTGATTATGAAATCCATCCAAATCTTTTAAAATCAGCCTATTAATAATTTTTTAATAAATACACTAATTATTGAGGATACCTAAATTTTAAAAGATTTCATTGAATTTCATTAAAATCTCAAATGGAACACTTAAATTTTAATAAATTTCATTAAAATCTCATACATATATTTAGAAAAAAATTTAAAAATTCATCACAATTTCAATCGAAGACGCCCTAAATGTGCACATGACATACTCACGAACTAGAGTGGTGCTAGTATTTTGTTGATGCGCCAGGTTCCACCAGATTTGGATGTAAACATTTTCAAGTCTAATCACTACTCCAATTCTTTGAGTCAATACAAAATGCCCAAGCCCTAGAAAATTTACCCTTTCCCTTTGTTTTCCCTCTTTTCCTTTTCAATTCCCTCCTGAAGAATTATACTTTCCCTCCTCAAGTACTCAAAGAACCAGTTTTACCCTATTTTCCTTCCCCTTTTCCAATGAAATGGGAAATGGAGGTAGATGAGATCGAAGCAGTGCTCGAGAAAATCTGGGATTTACATGACAAGCTCAGTGAGGCTATTCACTCCATTTCTCGGGCTCACTTCTTGAACTCGATCAAGAATCCCCGAAAATTCCCCTCCACCGATGAATCCTATTTCTACCGGAAAAATCAAGCAGCCGCCACCGCTGAATATTCCGACAAGAATCCTGGGTCGGGCTTTGTATTCGTGAAAGAGTTTCGGGTCGAGGATGATGAATTGGCGCTTCAGGAGGCCAAGAGTCTTTATGCCATTCGAACGGCGCTTGAAAATCTCGAAGACCAGCTGGAGTTTTTCCATGTTAGTTCAAATTATAATTTCTTTATGGATTTTTCTGGTAACTTTAATTTCATTTCTACATTATTGCTGGTAGTTAAAATCTGGGAATGGAAATTTTGGTTTGTACCAGCTTATACTTGTAGTAGCATTTTTGGTGAAATTTTTATTAGTTATGGTCTAAACCTTTGTTTCAAATTTGTGATTTCAGCTATTAGATGTGGATTTTGCTGAAAATGAAAAAGTTTATTACCTTGATTGAACTTAAAAAGTCTTTTATTTTTAATACCTGAAGTGAACTTCCATATTTTTATAGTAATATCAATTAGAGTTCTTCAAAAAATAAATTAGGAAAATATTTGATAAGAACATTACCTGTACCGTTCAGAGTCAATTCCAATTTCCAAAAAGTAAACTAATTGCGCATGGAAGTCCGTCGTCCCTCGAATTAGCTATTAGCTATAACTGAATACTGGGCATAGCATTATAATTTATGAGAATGTATAGGATGGATTTGGTATTGTAGCATGAATGCTTTGGTATGTGGGACGAGTTAATACTTTATAGCATGAAAATTATCATAAGCTTATGTAATTTTTTGTACACTTACTTTTAAATTGCTTTTCCATTGGCATAGTAAGTTTTTGGTCTTATGAGTACCACATATTGTAAACTTTGGATTATCTTCAACTCTTTATGCTGCAAAATCCTTTTATCCACGAAGACTATTTTGCATATCAATTACTATGCAGTAATTATAACAGTGGAAACCAAGGAATGACGAGTGCCTTTAGGATGAATTGAATATTATTTTCATATACTTGGGGTTGGAAGGGTGATTTCACCAGAAAAGATGAATAAATTTGATTCGGAAAGAAGATATTGCCGCTTGTATGGAATAATAGTAATTTCTAAGGGTTCGGTTTTTGTGATGTCTGTAGTGAATAGCTGAAAAGTGGAAAAGATAGTTCCGAATATGACTGGTTTAAAGGTTAGTTAGAATTGTGTGGACTCCAATGCTAGTGTTGAATGTAAAACAACGATGCTCTTCAATTTTTTAATGGATGGACATTTTAACTTGTGCTCTCTCGAGGATTATGTTGTCAGCTTTGTTATCAGGTTTTTCTTTTTTGCTTGATTGTGGTGTAAAGATGAATAGAAATTTTTGTAGTTTGAATATAGGATCAGAGCTACAGAGTACCAGAATTATGTGACACTAATTTTTATTACGACGAGTTAATTGTGTTTGTGTTTGTGTTTGTGTTTGTTGTTTCTGCAAAACGATTATTAATGTTGGGTTTTGATGCTATGATTCCTAGATGGTACAAACACAACAACGAGCTGAGAGAGATGCTGCAATTGCTCGGTTAGAGCAAAGTCGCATTGTTCTTGCCATGAGATTGGCTGAACATCAAGGTAAGAGGTATAAAGTCATCGAAGAAGCACAAGCTTTAGTGGGTGCTGTGCAAGATGCTGGTCAATTCGTTTCACCAGAAAATCTCTATGTTCCAAACTCGTATCCTTCTGGACAAAGCTTTGAAGCTCAAGAATCGACGAGGTCAAATGTACTTGTCAATTTCCTTATGTCTGGTTTAAATTATGTCACCAAAACCCTCAAATTGGATCACATGGGTAGGATTATGGGAAATTCTGCTTTGGTTGGTATCAGCATGCTCGCATTAATGCGTCTGAGCCAACTCGGATGCAGGGACAAATATTTGTTGGACGCCGGTGAGATGCAAGATCGTGCCACCTTTGGCAGAGAAACGAGAGTTTCTCGTATGTATGGTCGATCATCTGGCCATCGTTCTTTACAGTTGGATGTCATGTCGGCCAGGGGTTAAATTGGAGACGGATTTCTTTGTCATTATTGTGAGAAGCTTAGTCTTGCAAATCGGTATCACAAAGTTTTATCCTTTAGCGGATGGGGGAGTATATGTTTATTTTTGATAGTTTTAGATGGGTAGAAATTCTTGTTGATTTCAATTTTCTTGTGTTTTCTGTGGGTGAAAAAAGTGGAATCTCGACTTTCCATATATATATATATAAATTGTGATTGTGGATAGTTTGCATTTTGCTTTGAGTAGCATTAGATAGTTCGCAACTCAAAACCTATTAACTTGAACTGAAAATGTAATTGCATTTTTTATTCCCATTTTTCCTAAAATTTATTTTTCTCTCTTCTTTTCAATAGCATATTTTTTATTAAAATAATATTACACGTAAATTAAAAAAAAAAAAATCTTTCTTTTTAATCACACATTTTTCATCAATTTACTATTTTAAAATACATTCCTCAAAATTATTCTTTTATTATAATTTCAATTTTTTTTTTTTTAAACTGTAGAAAGTTGCTGCATATGGTGACCTTTATGTTGCCAACGTGATACCTATAGGATCGTTTTTAACCATCTCAAAATCAAATGATGTCTAATGAAAGCGTGTTAAATCCTTCATGACATTCGATCATCATTTAATTTACTCAACTCATAGGCTTAAGAATGATATTTTTGCTTCCTAACAATCCTTCCTCGACATAATGCTCCAATGACTTGAGTCCATGATCTTTACTTTGATACCACTTGAATAATTTAACTTCAAAAAGTTATCTGAAAATCAATTTGTCTCTATTGAGAACAGGTTAAACGGATTTCAATCGTCGTCATTTAAGTAACCTAACTCATGAGTTTGAAATGTTGCGTTGTTACTTCCCAATAATATCGACTTATTCTATAAGTAGTACTTATCTATTACGTTAAAAGAATACACATCGACAATCTGATTTACGAATTATACATATCTATTTAGTCTGAAAAAGCACACATTGACAATTTTGTCCAAGTAAAGTTTCTTAAGCAAACGTGACCAAACAAACTCTATTGAATGAAAATTTAAATCATATTTGCAGTCTTGTTGAAACTGATAGTGAAAATTATCTCTGAATTCAGCCAATACAAGATTTTGAAATGGAATAAAACTCTGGTCTTAATGGCTATGGAATTAAATTGTGAAATAAAGATCGACGAATATTTTCAACAGATTAGAGTCAACCTTGATGGTGGATCAGCATGTAATTCACGTCAATCGTCGGCCCATGTCATGTTTCGAAACCGCCAGAGTGATTTGGCACAAGAACCTGTTCGGACCCAAATAAATAAATAAATAAAACAAAATTTTCAGCCGTTTTCAAAAATTCGTTTCCGAAAATGGGAAAGAGAACGCGTTTTCAATGTTTTGGAAAATCGAAAATAAAAAAAAAAGGCTCGAAAACAGCAAAGAGAACGCACCCTAACATTTTCCATTTTGACACCCCTAATATTTTCGATCGTGTAAACCTGATTATTTTGTTGTCAACTACACTAAGGCAAATATTTATGCTCAAGTTCCAAACTTGTAAAGTAATAACGTAGACTACTATTTTAGTTAACTAAGATGCGAATCATTATTATTTTATTGATGCAAACCCACGTAACAATTGAAACTACGGAACCCACGACAAATTATATCAAACCCAACAAAGTCAAAAATCAACGTTTTGAAAAACTCAATCCAATAAATTATTGAACCAAAGATCCAAAACAATCGCAAACAATATCTTGACCTTGTGATCACAAAACTTATGAACCTTACTTGAATTGTTGAATGTCACAATAAATTAATCCTTAATAAGTTCGAAAATTAATTCAATAAAGAACGAGTTGAAAGCAACATGTCTTGCAATAATATCTCTTAAATTGTGTGTTTTGCAATTAAAAGAATTAGTCATATTTATATAACTCATCGAAATCCTAGTTATAACGGAATTCAAGCCTGAAAATATCAAAAGATTCCATAAAATAGAATTTTAACTAAAATAGGATATTACAAGAACTTTGAAAAAATTCGTGCCCAGTTTGTACTGTGTGGCCGCATAGGCCATTCCAAATCTTCAACCGACTTCTTTGTATCAAGGCATGCAATCGCATGCCTTGTTCAACTATGCAGTCGCATAGTTGAGCTCAGCAACTTCTCCTTCTATGACTTGAACAAAATTGATCAATTTTGTTTCTTCTTCCATACCCAACTTGAAACTTGTCATTTTGCTTGTTGTGATCGATGTTTCATTCACCCTAATTTGAATAAGTAATCTTGTGACTTCTTTGACCTTCTTTACTCGTGACCTAGTCATTAATCTTTCCTTCACAATCAACGAATCATTGTCGTTTGTAACATGAATCTCACCATTTATAGTAAGAGCTACTTTCTAAAATTCTCTATCGTACAGTTCCTCATCTCATGTTTTTACTTCTCACACATCTACACGACTTTGAAATGCTAGCTAGGGCTACAAAATGGAGTTTAAAAAAATAAAACCTCACTTTTGAGACCAAATTACTTACTTTTAGGACAAGATTAAGAACTTCCCTTTTTGGGTTTTGTCTTCTTGTATTATGGCTAATTTCTGTTTGATTAAGATTAATTTCACACGTAAATTTTCGTGTTTTTAGCTATGGGGGATGTCGGGGGATTGTTGGGTCAAACTAAAAAGTCTATATGTTGTTCTATTTATTGAACACTTTTGCCGTTTTAATTGTTAGGAGTGGTCGTGTAGAGGACAGACATTTGGTCAAATTTTGCTTCTTCATTATTTACCATTTTTTTTTTCTTTTTTCTTTTTTAATTCATAGTCATTTAAAGAGTAATATAATTTGTAAGCAGGATTTATCAACGATTGTCTATTTTCGCATTCACATTTTAATTCGTTGAAGAATTTGATAATGACCATTCCGTCACATGGGCTTGCAGAGTTTTTTAAACGTGAATTTTATTAATCATTTAATCCAAATTAATTATTTGAAGAGATAATCTCAACTTGACTATGACGGAGTAATCTGAAATGAACGATGGAGATCTCGAATTATAGAAATCAATATTCGATATTCTTGTATCTTTTGATTCTTTTCTTGAATTATAGTTTTACTCTTAAAGGTGTGAAAAGAGTCATTATCTGCCAAGAAAAAATGGGGGCCGTGTTAGATGAGTCACTGTGGTCCATCATCTTTTCACTTTTTAAAAAAATTGGTGGAAAAAATTGTTTGGACAGGATCAAGTCAACCAAGGTTAGACTTGAATTGAGCCAAACAAGATTTGGCTCCTTTAGGTTTGAACGGTTCGACTTAGCTCTGGTAATGAAATATAAGTGCTTCCCATTGGAATCACTGTTTTCGACCTAAAGTGAATCGACTAGAGGTTAGTCAATAACGGCAGCCAAATTGGAACATCAATTTGTAAGAGATGATGGAGGTAGGAGTTCATTTGGCCATGTTACTAGGAAACGGAATCCTAAAATGACACCTTATATTTCTGCAAAGCGTAAAGATATTCATATTACAAATCTTACTAGAACTGTTCGTTTCTTATCCGAAACTTGTGATTTGGTTTTTGATGCAGCAAGTAGGGGAAAACAATTCTTAATTGTTTGTACCAAAAATAAAGCAGTTGATTCAGTAGCATGGGCTGCGATAAAGGTCTGGTATCATTATGTTAATAAAAAATGTCTCGACGGTATGTTAACGAATTGGTTCACTACAGAAACGAGTATTCATAAGTTCAAGGACTTGAGAATGGAACAAAAAAGGGGAAGACTTAACCGTCCTCCGAAAAAGCCAAATCGATAATCCTTCACATTAACAAATTTGTTTATTTATAATATAATTTTAAATATTATAGCAAAATGCACATTGGCCGGCGTTAGAGGAGTTCCATGGATTGTGGGCCCATCATCCAGTTGTCGGTAGGTTGAATTGAATAGTCTAACTGGGGTTTCAACCCACTTAAACGACACTAAAGAAAGTACTGACCCAAATCACATGGGTAATTATAATATCCGTCATTTATGAACAGAAGCCCATACATAATTCACGTTCCAACTTACGCATAATTGATTATTTTTCAAAAGTGCTTTTGCATTTTTCATGGTTGTGTGTGGATGGTGTATGGGGTTCCACTCATAATTCTACATTCCTATTGGCTTACGAATGATGATTTTGTTGGTCGTTGATGAAACTTGAATGTGAACCTGAAGTGATTTGACTTGATCTATTAATCTCATGATTAGGGTAAGATTCCATTATTATGAGAAAAAGATGGTTCACCATGTAGTTAATTATAAGAATTTTTTTGGGTATCCAATTATGGATTGATATTTTGCAAACAAGTCGTATCTGTTTGATTTTGATAAAAATCAGATTTTTAGTAAATTTCGATAAAAGTTAATAAAATGTTGATTTAAAGTACATAAAAATTGAAAGTCTCATAAATATGTGATTAAAATGAAGGCCAAATAAGAACATAACAATATTGAATAATTCTATTTGTACACGCAAAGGTGTACCCGAATTGTTTACCCCTTCTCACATGCACGCGGGACTCGCGTGAAAATGTGGTCCCCTGTCCCCTATTGTGATTAGTCAATAAAGAATTAGGTAAAAAAAAATTTGGTACATGTAGAATGGTCCAACAATATTTGACTGTATGTGTCTACATACTCAAAATAGTCTTAAAAAAAACACTTACTAAATGCTTCTAAATATGTTAAACACCTTAGAGTTTGGCTTGAGTTACAACTTACAACAATACTAGAATGAGTCATCTTATTGTGGTCCTTCAAAGAAACGAGGAGAATGACTATCGACATCAAATGCAATTTAAGAAGATCCAATGAGATACATGTTTGGGAAAAAAAAAAAAAAAATAGGACCATCTTATCCGTTTCTATATTCTAACATTATGCCTCATAATTAGGGCACGTTTCATAGGACTTTTGAAAAGCAAAAAACTATTTATGAGTCTAAGAAGTCACTTTTAAACTTTTTTTGAAAGTATTTAGTTGAATTGGAAGAACTTTAAAAGAAATTTGGTTTCATGTAGTTTTCTCGTGAAATTCTTTTATACGAAGCAAAAGTCATATCAAACGAATTATTAATCATCTATTCAGGAGAAGTAAACGTAAGATTGTGGGTAATTAAGACAGTGGGATAGATGTAGGGGAACAAAACAAATGAAAGATGAGAAAATTAAACCAACGGGAGGAATTAAGGTTGTCGTTGTTCATTAAATAGCTTTACCGGCTCTGATCATTTTGTATTTATATCTATTTTTCCCACTTAAAAGCATATGACACCAACACTAGAACCAACATATGTCCTTAAACCACCCACTCCTGTCGTTGTCTCCTTTCGGCTAGGCCTTAAGTCAAATATTTGCTATTTGTTAGATAGTATAGAATCTAATTATACTATACTTTTCTCGGTCGTGTATCTTCATGGTAAGATCAATGGGGTCGCAGTGTTCAGCCCTGAAGTTGAATCTTTTATTATAGAGGTGCAAACTGATGCTTCTCTAATCAAATACATGCAAGGACGGATCCAGGGATATTGTTCAGTGCGGGCGAATTCAATCTAGGCCAAACTTTGAGTTTCACGGCCTGAGACGGACGTTAAATTTGTCCCTTCAATTATAGTATGCAATATGCATTTAAATTTTCTAACTAATCTGTAAACTCAAAAGTGGATAAATTCTTCTCGAGCAAATTTTGTAAGTGGATTAGGATATAATTTTCTCCAGGGCTAAGAAGAATGGATGTAATCCTAACGTAATCAATTACTCGGCGACAATGACTGGGTTCTGCATGGAGGGAAGACTAAAGGAAGCCGAGAAAACTGTCGAGGAGATGAAAAGTGCTGGTCTGAGACTTGATAATGTTATCTACACCACTTAAATTAACTTCGTGTTTGTGGTTGCTAGAACTGATGAAGCCATTGTTTTGCTCAAGGAGATGAAAGAAAACGAGTTGCAGACAAAATTTGAATAGTTCGCTGGGATGAGGTCCTGTGAATATAAAAATTATTGGGTCTAAATATCCCGGGGCCCTACACTGAGCCTAAGGTGGATCGCCCCTATTCTGATGCTCAAGTCAATGAACGAACATGATATGAGAAACACAGATGGAGAAGAAATGTTGGAGTAGAATTTGATTTATAGAGTGAAATTGCTAATTTGTAATTACATTCAAATATATTAATAGGCAATGAATGAAATTGAGGTCCTCCGGATGCATGAAATGTGGTCTTATCCCAACGACTCACAAGTCGAACACCATGACGTCGCATCATAGGCATGTGACTTTCCACCCTATCCTAGGTAACAAAGTGGGGATTTGACTCACAGTCGCCCTTGCAGAGATGTCACATCAATAGAATCACACGTGACTTAGAGTGCGTTTGATTCACATTTTTTTTAAAGAATGTATTTTTGAATAATTGATTGATGGAAAATGTGTGGTTAAAAAATAAAGATTTTTTTATTTGCGTGTAATATTATTTTAATAAAAAAAAAGTAATTGAAAAGAAGAAAGAGATAAATGAATTTTGAAAAAAAATATGGAATCAAATGGGGGCTTAATATGTTATATTGCAGGTAGCTGCTAGGTATACAGAATAAAACATCACAGAAATCCTACAGAACACACACATGGGTGGGCCCCACATAATATTTGGACAATTTTTTATTCATGGTGGGCTCCACATCATGTGTCTATTCTGGCACGATTCTGTAAAAAAAATATGTACACCTTAAATAATCCTATATTGCAACTTGCAAAAGGTATCAAAGATCACACCCAATCTCCTCGAGGTCAATGTGGTGTGACTAAGGATTGGGTCCTCCCTGATTGCCTTGGAAAGGAAAAATGACAAGTCTACTTTAAGTTGTATCGTCTTGGAGACAATTGTTGACGAAGTGTTGAGCTATGCTCTCAATGCCTCAAAAATGAGACTGAACAAGACAATGATGTGTGGAGTGCTCATCACCTCGGATGAGAAGATGGAGGACAACACTCAATTTACTCTTTACCTTTAAGAGAGTGTTGGGGTAACATTTTGCATAACTGACAGTTATGTAGTCTATCACGTAAACATAGACGACATTCATGAGCAGTAGAATGATTTTTGTAAACAGAAGCAACGAAATTTTATATTACTTCAATATTCGGTAAGTTTCTTTATTTGGACCTAAACTCATCGTGAAACGAAAAGTAAACTCCGGCGTGAAGAAGAAATTAATAAGAGGAACAGAAGTAATTAGCATTAAACATCATAAAGTTGCAGAGATAATATAATAAAACCCTTAAACACACTTGGAACAATGATTACGTGATCATTTATACAATCCTCGTGTCTACAAATGTCCCTAGCAAGCATTGGGCAGTCAGTCCAGTGGCCTCTGCCTTTACCCCCACCCTATATGACTTTCCTTTTTTTTCGATTACGCCACATTATTGACGCTTACACTTGTTCTGCCCTGAGCCTTGGTGGAGGGGTAAATCGCAGGTTATGCCTTCAAAGATACAGAGTGGAAGGCTGTCATTTAACTCCCACTTACCAAGGCCTCATCCATATTTCAATATTCGAACCCTCACCCGACAATTGTAAGCGATACTAGATTTTTTTCACCCTCCCCTTTCACCGCTTGGAGATATGTCCTAGGGCACCCTATATGACATTCTTTATGCATGCAGTTGGAGGGTCTCTGTTATCGAGAAAAAATATTTTAGTGGGGCGACTTTATATGCCAGAAATTGGATTGTCGATTCAAATCACGATATCGAAGAAGTCGAATGAGCAAGAGAAAGAAATAAAGTTGGCGAGTGAACTCGCAAGCTTGTGGAATTTTATTTAAAAGAATGTTGAAAGATACACATGACACCAATAGAAACACACTGGGTGTTATCTCTTGCAATTGGGTCGTTGTGCTTACGGTTTGGATGTCTAATTATTCAAACAATAATGATAGTATCTGTACCTAAATCGGTGGCTCATTTTTTGTAAGTAATAAAGAAAACGATCAAAAAATGTCATTTAAAGACATTACTGAGATAAATATGAGACATGACTTTTACATATACACTAGAAAGTTCTTTTTATTGTTTGTTTAGATAGACCGCCTTTTTAAATCATATAATGAAAAAAAGATTAATCTTAAGTTAAAAAAAAAAAAAAAAAACCTAAATTTCAAGTAGTACTAATAAGAGGAATAAATTAAAGAAAGGTCATTTTCGATTGAAAATGATTTTGGGCAACTTTTTTTTTTGGGAAATCAGTCTCTTTGATGTACTTTGGAGGACCAATACACACAAATATTAAAGTGATGCTTATTTTAAATACTCCGACAATCAAATTAATTAGCAAATATAAATCGAGTAAGTGTGTTGATGAAAGAAAGCAAATTAGAATGCATTGTAAATGTTAGAAGAATTGCTTGTAAATCCTTTTGTCTCGTGTATATGAATACACAACTATTTATAAGAATAGAAATTGCTTATATATAGGGAAGTTCCCATTTGGAGAAATGTTATAAAGAAGTAAATTGACTTGTCAAGATTTATTGCTCACAAACAATTATATTGTATGTGTTCGGAAAGGTACGGTCAATTTATTTTCATAAGTATTCCTTAGACTTTAGTAACTCATAGTGAATTTGAACATTTAGTAACTAATTCAACTTGAAGAAGCTATTCAATTTGTTCGAATTCTTGATTAACTATTCAATTTTTGGGTAATCAACAACCATTCTACTTCGAACAAGATATTCGACTAGATGAGTTAAATTTCACTCTAATTAAGTACACTAAAGCAAGTTATATTCGTCCTTAGCAGAGTGGAATTTTAGTGGAGACGTGCTATAAAAAAATGAAAAAAAAAATCCCAAAATATGTTTCCATTCATTTGATCTCAATTTTCTTAATTAGGTTATGGCGCGACAATTAGAATTTAAAAAATTATCTACTAAATATTGGTGACACAATGATTTCAAATTGGAAAAAAAAAAAAAAAGATTGGTCAACGTTATCGAGATCCAATGTTGTAACTAGCAAGTTGGAAAGGTTTCAGACATAACGATTTCACTTATGGTGCGTTTCATTGCGAGCATGAAATTTGTATGGAAAGAAAATAAATTCTAATAAATTGAATTGCCTAAAACCAGTGTATGCTTTTTCGAAACGCATCGCATATGAGGTATGCGTATGATAATGGGTCAACTCATTTCGTTGATCGCATATGCGAGCATATTCTTCAAAATGCCCACGCATTTGTAATTAAAATATGTTCGAATTAGCATAACAAAATTCAATCCATTTTTATAACTTAAAAAAATTAAATTGATCCCAATAAACATCAATTATATACAAAATCTCTAGGATTTTGCTTTTGCATAAATCTTCATCTGAGCATTAATATTAAAATAGTTTTTGGAGTTGCTCTATTGAAATAAAGGAGTTCGATGAAGATGATTTTGTATCAAATGATACAAAAGATTATTTGAATGAAGAAGGGGATATTGAATTGGAATCCGATAAAGAGCTAGACAAGATTTAGAATTTTGTAAGTCAATATTTTTGTTTAATCTAATTGTAGAAATTGATTGCCAAGTAACTGTAGTATTTATGATTTTGAGCAATATGTTTTTGTTGAAAATTTGAAAAAAAAAATATAAACATGAAGTAATTGTAGTATTTTTATTTTTATTTTTTTATTTTTGGAAATTTGAAGAATATGTATAACAATTCAAGGAATGCATTATTTATTTATTTATTAGTTTAAAATATTAAAAATTGAAAAACACATAATTACATATATGTTTCGCATAAGCACGCATATTCTTATAATGTTTGATGCTCAATCAAAATGCATTACCCCGCATTACGCATTTTAGAACCCTGCCTAGAACTTATTTATATGAAAATTATTAATTAAATGTGTTTGATTGATTTAGTTTTCAACCTAAGATATATTATATCTGTCCAATTTTTATTGTGGGTAGATAATAGAGAGAGAGGATAGATGAGAGAGAGAATTGCTTGGAATATAAAAAAATCACGTCTTCCCCAAAGAAAATATTTTCCTTAATTTTGAGGAAAATATGATCACGTGACCAAAAGTTGGAAATTATTTTCCATGGAAAAATTTGTTAATCAAACACCTCAAAGTCAAGAATTTGGTGAGAAAATGACATTTTTTATGAAAATTAAAGTCAATTAAATATATACTTAATCTTAGATTTAGCTTCAGCAATTAATGCATGGACTGCACGTGATTGGTCAGGATTGGCCTTCTCAATCTATTATCACAATTAATATTTTATTTTCAAATTCAATTTAAGGACATAATTAAGTTGCATAATGAGTATGACTTACCTATATTAATGTTGGAGTGAAATGCAAGTCAGTCCACCACAGCATGTCTTTTTTAGTCTACCGACTCACATGTTTTCTCAATTACTCTGTCAAAAATTTCTGTCACCCGCTCTAAACAACCCAAGGCAAATCACATTTTGATTGCCACATGGATAAGGTCTGGTCCGGTCTGAGATGTTCTTGTTATAGGTACACTACACATGCTGTATTATATCTTTTTTTTTTCTTTCTTGAAATGAACAAAACAACGGTCAAAATTTAAAGGGTATTTGATGAGAATTAAAATTAAAATTTTTTAGTAGATTTTGATAGAAATTTTTGAAATTCGTGGTTCAAAAGTTATGGGACCCATGAAAGATGTAGTTAATATTGATCGTTTGACTTTAATTTATATTAAAATCTGATTTTAATCCGTACCAAACAGACCCTGAGTATGATTTCTCGTTCACTCTGTCAAAAATCTTTCACATATTTTCTTACTCATTCTGCCAAAAATAGTTCTTCTCACCTAGCTCCTACCAATCCAAGGCGAATCGAGCTTCGACTGCCAAGGTTTGGTCTAGATTATGAAAAACAAAAGTTGAACAATACAAGATTTATTTTATCTCTACGTTGAAGTCAAATGAACAACAGACGAAAATATCGCGTGTTTTTCCACTCACTCTGTCACCTGCACCAACCAACCAAGGCAAATCACATTTTTATAGCCACCTAGGTAAAGTCCGGTGTGAGTTACGCAACTATAAGTTGGACGACACAAGTTACATAACATCTCTACATTGAACTGATCATAACAACAACAAATATTTCAGATATTTTTTATTTATTTTTTCACTTTCTCCATCACTGCTCCCACCAACCCCAAACTCGTGCCCACGACCTTGCCATGCACATCACACATGCCGCTTTCTTATACATAATAAATGTACCCCTAGGCCCCACCTAGAATAAAGCATAGTCCATCTTCACATTTATTGAACACAACAAATGTAAACTAATAGGAGCCGTTCTCTCACATTTTTCAACCTTAAGTACCAAAGTCCAATGTGTACCACACAAAGATTTGAAAAGAAAAAAATTAAGATGTTTCGTTAACTTAATTGCACTCTACCAACATCTAAAATGAGAACCGCAAATTGCGCCTTCTCGTGTGGGGGTAAAAAGAATGCCACTTCACGATTACGAGATCCATCTAAAATACTACACAAATTAAATAAAGATTAAATCAAATAAACTCGAATACATAATTTTGAAAAGGAAAATTTAGGCCCTGTTTGTTTATCATTTTACCACACATCAAAATGCATTTTTGGACCATTTAGGGGACAAGAGCCGTGATTGTTGACTGGTTTCTCTCACTAGGCCTCACATGCTGGCAACAAACGGTAAAAAAAATGCATTCTTTTCTTTTCACAATTGGAAACAAACAGTGACTTATTTTATTACTGGAAATGCTATATATAAAACTAAATAAAGAACATTGCTAAAATTCCATTTACTTTAATGGAATGAAGATATAACAACAAATAAATACTTAGCCGCAAAATATACTGAAAATATTTAATCGAGAAACTAGCCAAGCCGGTGAACAAAATTTGCCTTCAAGATTGGCAAACCGACAATGTTTAACGATTGATTTTTGTTGTATCATATTGCTAGAAGTGCGTCCGCACTTGCAAAGTCACCCATGTCAACAAAATAATCATCGACTTCAATTGAACTGATATCTTGAAGTGAATCATTAAAATTGTGATCTACGAAGTCTGATCCTCGTGAAAAGTCCATGAATGCTGGAATGTCATCAATAGACATACTAAAATCCTTAGACAAATTTTGAGCATCGTCAAATAATGTTTGTTCTTGAGGTTGAAAATTAAAGAAATCGTCTAGGAATGGAATATCCATCGGTAAATAGTCCTCGGCATAGTCTGATATCATGTTTGTCTCCCCTTGACACTCTTGGACTTCCTGAATCGGACCATAAGTTGAACCGGTTCCATTAACTGTTTGGTTCTGGTCAGGTCTACAGACTGAGGCACTCGGTTCGACAGCTTTGCCCACTTCCTTAACCGGTACGGACACTGATTGTTGATCGGTGTCATTTTCACTAGATTGGCTACTCCTGTACCGGAGAACAGATGTCGGAGATGAAAGATTTCTGGATTCAACGCCCGACTCATAGCCAGAAACTGAAGTATCATTCGTCCCCGGCTTATCCTTGGGCGGAGGAGTTACGAAGTTGGTTAAAGCATCTGGCCCCCGGAGTTTTATAGCTGCGTTGTCATAAACCATAGCAGCCTCTTCCGCGGTGTCGTAAGTACCCAACCAAAGCCTGACTCTCCGGCCGGGGTCTCTGATCTCTGCTGCCCATTTACCCCACGGCCGTTGCCGAACACCCCGGAACTTCCTAACTCCACCATTTGCAGCCGGCTGCGCCACCTCTTTCACCTTCATTGCCTTCGGCTTGGCCTGTAGAACTCCTCCGTTTCTCCTCTTACACCTTTCATTTACATTGATGGCATTGACATTGGTTTTAGCAGCTTCTTCGATTCTGATTTCGTTGATGTACTTCTTCACTCGTTGCCTCCGAAAAAGCTCGTCCTCATCGTCACTGGATGAATCAGTTGCGTCGGGATCAGTCACTGAAATCCTAACAGTTCTGGGAAAATTCAAACTCAGTTTTTGTTGGGATTTTGAGGGTTTTCTGGGCTTCTGATTTGAGGATTTAACGAGTTTTTGAATAAGTTTAGAGTGCTCGGTGTATTTCACCGGCCATAACATACTTTGATCCATTATTATGAATTCGAAATGTTCACTCACTGGTTTTCAAAACACTTTTCCCTCAATAAGCATTGAAAAAATGTGAATCGATTGAAGAGATGAATGTGAAAATAAAGGAAAATTGCTTTGGGAGAAGACACGAGTGAGTGACTGAGATTAAAAGATGGTAAACCGTCAAAGAGAAGCTTCAAACACAGAAAGAATCAAAGCCACGCTCTGATACACGAAAATCTGACAAAAAGACCCAACAAAAACGTTAAAAGTTGGGACTCAAAGGCTTACTTTTAAAGGGACTTGTGGGTTTAAAGAGACGAGTGTATCGATAGCAAAAGGGAAGCAAATTAACACTCGAAAATCTTGGATTCGGTAATAGAAATCCTTAATCCTGTTTACATTAGAAATATCGAAATTTCCATGAAATGTTTTTAAGGTAACCTCACCTAAGGAAAACACAGAAAAGAGAAAAAAAAATTGGTGCTTTATAGAGAAAAAAAAGTAGAGTGGCTAATGGCTATCGACCTATCGCTGTCTTATAGGATCGCCGAAATTGGTAAAACCCAAAATATATGCAGACCATTTATTATTTTATTATTTTCTCCTTTCTCATACTTATATTTTCAGGAAAAAAAATTTAAATAAATCTTAAATTAGATTCCAAAATATCTCAGTACATCTACCATACATTAAAAGAGGGGATCGGGGATAAACTTTTAAATATCTAATTTATCCTTACATACTTAGATGTATACCTAATATACCTTCTTTTTTTTTTTCTTTTTTTTTTAAATTTTAGTTCTGTCAATAATTGGATCGCGTTTGTTTCCCATTAATCATCCATAAAAATGAAAAATATGACTGTTATCAATTACATCTAGTCACTTTTTTTACTTTCCACCTCTTGTGTGGGGTCATAACGACTATATTTTTATTTTCATTCTACAAATAATGAGAATCAAACGATGCTTAATAAATAACATTAATTTCTTGCATATTTAGCTATATGACAAATATACCCTTATTTAATTTAAGTTTTGTTAATAATTAATTAATAACATTAATTCAATTTATTCAACATGAAATTAAAAAAAAAAAAATCTTTTCCATTTGTCAATAATTCCCTAAATTAATCTTTTTAATATTAAATTATTTTTTATTATAAAAATATAACTTAAATTCTTCACTCCATTGAATTAACCGGATTAAAAAAAATAGCATTCATATTCCCTTATTTAGATGGTTGTTTCATTTTATTGTTTCACGCATAATAACAACTGAATAATATATTTAATGTAATAAAATTAATACATACATAATGTTATTATATAATTTGATAAAATTTAATTTCATGCTATATTTACCCTTATTTAAAAGTTGTTTTAATTAGTACTACATATGAATTTCCATGATACCTAAGTTTAGATAAAAAGAAATATCTAATAAGAGTAATGTTATTTGTAATCGTTCACAATCGTAGTCGTCCTACGTGGTATACATATGACGCTTTGTGATTTGATACATTAATGTATTGATTTTTTATTGTCTCATGCATCAAATTATTAACTAGCACATGTATTCCACGTAAGGCGACTACGATAGTGAGCGACTGCAAATAACATTATTCACCAAATAATAGGCTAATTATATTCTTACTAAAAAACTACACAACATTATAGTTTGCTCATTTTTACAATTAAGTCCTCAATTATTTTTCGCTATATTTTTATCATTATATGAAACTAAATAAATTATTAAAACATTTTAATATATGTTGAAATTCTAAACCATCCACACACAACAATAACATATTAAAATTTTCAATATGCAAAGAGCATATACGATAAAGAAGATGAAGAGGTCTGTCGAGGCTACGTTTTTGAATTTCCGACCGATGGAGAGCATGTGAAAGTGATTAAGAGATGTCACTTTTTATAATTAATAATTAATATAAATAAATAAGAGGGGAGATGCAAGGCTGCTTTGTATTAATACATACACTATGTAATAAAAATAATTAAGGTCATTATAACTATAAAAACTAATTTTCCTCATTCTGGAACTGTTGTCAATGAAAATAATTTGTTGTGGGTTCAAGCTTCTCAAAAATTGAAAATAGTTTAAATGATGCTTATGTATGTATGTATGCATTCATTGGGCAATGAAGTTTTTGAGAAATTGATTTGCGTGAGACAAATTATAAAAAAAAAATGGTTACTTTAGTTTTTGACCAAATTTTTTGTTATGCTAAAAAGATGATGCAGTTCCTTTTTTCTCTATTCTTTTTTTTTTTTTTAATTCTTTTATCAATGTCCATCTAAATGATGAACATAAGCTACATATAAGTTGATGAGTGTTGTGGAGATTTTTTTTTTTTTATTATTATTATTACTATTATTATTATTATTTTATTTTTTTTTTTTTTTTTTTTTTTTCGATTAGTTAAGCTTGATTTTCATTTCAATTTAATATCATTGATTTAATTGTATGAAATTTCTATTTTAGATTTATCGATTACCAAGAATCATTTTAATTGTATATATGTACATCCATTTGGGGTGTCCTAAGCACGTGGCACTCCGGCAGTATTATTTTCCCATCATATTCATGCAAATATGCATTTTTTATTTGTACTTATGAGTGGAGCCATCTTTGGATGGATATCCATATGTCAGATCTATTTCCACCACTTCGACTCGTCTTTAGCTTGACAATTTATATTTTTAATATTTCTAATTTTATGATATTTATTTAGCTATTTATTATTCATTAAACTATGATTTAATAATTACTTTTAGGAGATATGAGGGGACATTAGCATAGGTGCAATTATATTGAACTTTGGCAATTAGGAATTTTGTTGTAACGTGAACAACAATCCATTTGTTTTGGTCTTTGACTGATTTTTATATTAAATAAAATTATTCGAGATTTTTTTCATATTTACCCAATTTTCGGTATTAAACAAATTTTGAAGTGTTGATTATAATTAGTATATGTCACTGCATCATATTGGTATCTGAGCACAATCACATTCTTGATGCATACATGTTGTATAATATTATATTTGTATGATATATCTTATATTTGCTGTATGAATTTTTTAGCATTGATAAATAAATTACATTACTAATATATCAATGACTTTTTTATTTTGTATGATAGAAACATCACATATGAATACATCATCTTCGAAAACACTAAGAGAACGAGGTCTAATTCATCAATAGATCAACAAATGAGTCAGGCCATTAGTTTAATTTGAAAAATATTAACGTTTCCCCCTCTCTTTTTTTTCATATTTGTGGATTGATATTATCAAACAAATATAGCGGTTATATCCTTATAAGATAATTGAATGCATTTGAAGAATAATTGATTATAAAAGTATTCATCTTGTTAAAAGATTTCATTGAGATCTACAGCAATGACCCTGTTGAAGTTTTAAAACTAATTTTGTGCGATAGGGGATGTATTATATATTGTCGAAATTAGCCAATACTTTTTTAGAGAAGTTTCGCTATTAGATTAATAGATTATTTTTTTACAGTGTTTTCAAGGAAGTAATTTTCAAACTACATTATTCAATGACACAATCGAAAAGTTCTTTCTCATGAGAAAGGAAAAATATACCGACTTAAAAATGGAAAAATAAGAGCAATCAACCATTATTAAACATTTTCATATTATATACATAATTTACTTGTATTTCAACTACTCTAAAAATAGTATTAATACTCCAAAAATATTATGCATATCATCCGTGCAACGCATGTGTTTAATAGTAATTAAGTAGAAAAGAGGTCACCAGCCAATTCCCGGTGGCGAAGTGGGCCTAAAGATTCCGGTGACTATCAACAGGAAACACGCCTCGCCGCATCCGACGATTGTGGGTTGTCGACACGTGCCTGCATGGACCGGTTGGTCCGATGAGTAAGCATCAACCCGTGCTGACTCAGTGCATGATTTTTGTTCTTGGAGTACGTGTGGCCAGTCACGTGAGCTCTAATTAAATTAATTTGGTCAAATTATATAAAGCAATTTCCAACTAATACTTCTTTGACCATATTTTAGTAAAAGATTCATTAATTTTTACCGCTGGTTAATCCGTCCGTTTAGTTTTTTTTTTAACATTGCCTTAATTAAACTTTAATTAGCTGTTTACCACAGCTGCATTATACTAATTCTTCATCACATTCAACTAAAATATATTAAAATGGAAAATAAATTACTGGAAATATCAAAAATCTATGCAAGTTGGTTGTGCTTAAAAATTAGTGTTTTCGGATTGTGTAACATAAAAATATATTTTCAACAAAAGTTACTTTTAAGTACTCTCTAACATCAAGGCTTAAGTGTGACTCGAAACTACTTATTACACTTCGGATAATTTATAAATGTATTATCCAGGTCCACGTAATTACTAGAATTGAATCTAAACTCGAATCCAAACCATCAGTTCTGGTTCGATTTTACTCATGATATTTTTTTTATAAAAAAAATCATGAATTAACAATACATATTATCTTCTCAACATCTAGCAGAAATTGATAATATAAAATATACCAAGAAATAGCATAATAATCAACATTTTCGACTTTTCTTGATCTTGTGAATAAATTGAAAAATTTAAACTTATATGAAATGATAAATTCAGTTTTAGAATCAGATATTCACGATTCTTATCCAAGAATCAAGAATTGTTTGGAATCCTATCCATTCTTAATCCAATTTTTAATTTTTTTTTTTTTTTTTAAATTGGATCGATCAAAACCTCTGGTTTGAGATATTCAGTTTCGATTATAATGCTCACACTATCATTGATTAACAATTATTTTAAATTAAAAAAAAAGAAAAAAAATTAAAACTTTAAATTTTGCAGCAAGGTGAATATTGATCTTAAAAAATTTACTTTTACAGCTAGAAATAACGTGGCGAGCAGCCTAGGATTCGCCGCCATTTATAAATTCACTTCGTACGGTTCTCTGGGTTTTACCTTGTTTTCTAGTAATTACTAATTACAACTCTCGAGAAAGTGTCTCTTCACTCTATTATGTCTTCCATGTACACCACGCTCCGTAAATTACCCATAAAAGTTTACTTTTCTCTCCACGATTGGATGGTGAGTGTGGTTAGAGATTCTGGAGAATCGTTCTCCGTTAATGTGTTGTTATGATTTAGAACGAGTTTAAAAAATGAATTAATTTTCTTGTACGATGATTGACAATATTTGTTAATAATATTTAATATAATAAAATTTGAATAGTTGATTTAAAAAATAATTTTTGAGATGACGAATATATGATTAAAAAAGAAGGCAAAATTATTGATGTAATGAAAAATATTATTTTATTAAATAATGTGTAGTTAAAAATGAGTAAAAGATTGAAAATTAAAATTAAAATATGGAACAAACAGAGGCTAAATTGCTTTGTAAAAGTAATTTTCAAGCAAAATCAAACACAATGTGACAATTCTCGTGACTAAATATGGAGATTTATCATGTGATCAATTTCTAACCGCCGCTTCAACGTAACGTTTAAATATGGTCAAACATTTAAACAATGTAAAAATTCTTGTGACAAGATATGAGGTTTTTATCGTGTGAATAATATGTAGTTGTTGATTTTTGTAACTTTTAAGTACAGTCAAACATTTTAAACGTATGATAATTCTCGTGATCAATTATGAGGTTTTTATTAAAGTTGAACAACGAAATCATCAAATTACAAAATCGAATCGAAATTGTAAGTTTAGATTCACGTGGATCCGTCAATGTTTTTATTAAGGTTGAACAACGTTTTGTTTGGTTTAAGTTTCAATCTTCGTAAACCATTTACCAAAATAATAATATTAATTAATTAATCTAAATTTTATTTAACCCAATTAAAATTAAAAACATCTTAGTAAAATCATATACAAATATCCATCAGTCATCACAACTATCAATGTAGAACACTCAGATTTGATGAAGTATCTATTACAATTGAGTAGATAATTAAATCTAGATTTTCATTCAAAGTTACACATTTATTTTCTTACTAATAAATTTCTCAAATTTGGTCTAAATTTTCAGTTCAATTTATCCAAATTTTCTTATTTTTTGATAATTATTTTTCTATGTTTTTATTGGTTATTATATTGTTTTGTTCTAATTATTACCAGGCTCCCTTAAATTTCTAGCTGACAACATTTTATTTATTTATTTGCGTCTCAATTTTCAGGTCAGACAACACAATTAATTATTTACATTTTAACTTAGTTTCTAAATTATACTGTTAATTGCTAGAATAATTTGGTAGATTACTTAAATGGCCATTTTGAAGATTTGACCAACGAACATTTTGATATATTACTTTGGTGAAAATTGAGTGCAAATAAATAAAAGATTGTCTCTCAAATTGCTAAAGATGTTTTAATTATTCAAATACGCACAAATATTTTTGAGTTTACATTCTCTATTAGTGGTCGAATTCTTGATTCATTTAGGAGTTCGTTGAGTGCTAGGTTGGTAATTTATTCTAAAAATTGGTTGCATAGCAATAAAAAAATCTATAGTGATTTGTCAATATTTGGATGAAATAGAAGCACTGGACGATTCACAAAAATTATAGTAAGTATTATTGTATTTTATCTTTTATTAGTTATTTTATATCATTTAACTATAATTAATGAATCATGTGTTACAATTGCGGATGTTGCGTCAATTAGTATCGACTAAGAGGTTAAAATATTTCTCGATATATATATATATATATATATATATATATATATTTTCTTTATTAAATCGTGATTTTAAACCAAACCAAACTGAAAGTAGTAGTCGATTAGTTTAGTTTGAAAAAATTTCAAACCGCTTTAAGGGTTTGGTTTGAAATTTTTTCTCAAACTGTCCAAATCGAACAATATTTACAATTAGTTTTTATTGTTTGAATAATATATAGCTGTTTAACTTCTACAAACATAGTCAAACAATCATACAATGTGATTTTTCTAGTGATTGAATTGTGATTTTTTTATCGCGTGAACTATTATGGGGTTTTATTGCGTAAATGGTATGATGTAGTATTAGAAAATTTGTAAATGAATGATCATTGTCACCGCTAATTCATAAATAATTTCTTTTAGTATAATCACATACAACAATATACTAGCCGAAATTATAATATTTCACAATAATATGCAAAAACATAAAAATTATAATTGAATGGTTATTGTCACCATTAATATTATTAATAAGTTTGCTCGAGTCTAATCACATAAAAAAAAATGTACTAGCTGGCGTTATAATATTTCAAAAATATGAAAAAAAAAAAAAAACAACACGCCATTAATTTCAACACGATAGCATGTCAAAATACTCTGTAGATAAGCGTACATTATATTACTTTCCATTTTATGTTAAAAAAAGCTCACAATTTCAGTACTTTCCGATATTATTATATCATTTATGTGGTTATTAATTAACAATTTATGTAACTTAAAAAAAATGAATTGGATAAATTTATTATGTAAATGAATTTGTAGTATATTTTTGGTGGTGAAATGAAAAACTATGTAGGCACTTTTCGTGTCGAGCCATGTCATGCAAAATACCAAAAAAAATGCTCATCTCAACGGGTCCATAACATGCTCATTATGCTCTAGACTTAACTCAAATTCGCACCTCTAATAATGATACATAATCTCTTGTCATCCATAATATATTCGTTTGACTGCTAGTACTTCTATACATGTTTTGTTATATATCACACATTTGAATCTTGAGCTACTGTCATTTATTTTTTTCATCTAAAATTTTAAGCTCAATGATCATTTATTCACCTCTTTGAAGACTCTACAAAGTACGTATTCCACTCATTTTGGCTATTTGGTAGGTAACCCTTCATTTAATTGTAATATTCACACAAACATCTTAGATTTGCTAATGTGCGGTTAAAATCATTATTCCTAAAAGTAAATAAATTCCCTCTTTCTAATTCATTCAATCGGATTGAGGTCAATAAGCAATATTGGACAATCATAAACAGTAAAACTTAAATTTTGTGTATTGTAACATTGAAGAAGGTCTAACGTATCAGACATATATATTCTCGCAATAGTATCATTTTATACATAATGCCCACCAGTGGCGGAGCCAGTCTATTGAAAATGAGGAGTCCAGATTTGAAAATATATAGGTGAAGGGGTGGGGGGCAAGCCCCCGATTTTTTTTTGAAGGAAACCACAAAAAGGAAGGAAATAAAAGCTCACTAATTGAGTCATTTACATTTTCTGCGAATAATGCATCAGTGTAAACATTGCTAATAAGCTGAGAATTAACTTAAAATAAGTGAAAGAAATAAGATTAACTTTCTTCGCAAGTTCATTTGTAATAAAAGAGAAGTTACCATTCTTCAATCCTTTCAATTTTTTTTAAAAAAAAAAAAAATTGTCAAAACCTCCGCCCCTTATGCCCACGTTTAGTAGTGATTAAAATCAGATTTTAGTAGATTTTGATAAAATTAGATGAAATATATGGTTGAAAAATTCTGTATCTCATAAAATATGTGATTAAAATTTATTATTTATTTTGGCTTGAACTAAAATCTAAACTAAAATCACTAACAAACTGGGCATTATAAACGCTCTAAAATCCAAATCTTAAGAGATATATATAGGTAGAAAAGGGAGATCATTCATCTCTAGTATATATAAGATTAAGCTCATTTTAACCCCCATTTTTTAGAACTCTTTTTTTCCCCCTCAAACTCATTTTCAATCACATAATTCATGAGTTCTACAAATTTTATCAAATTTTTAATCACATTTCATCAACTTTTATTAAAATTTACCAAAATATCCCAAATAGAAATTTATCGCAGGGGGAGAGTTTGAATGATCTATTTTCGCTTCCTACTGTATGGACATCTTTTTCAGACATTAAAGGCACTAGCAAAATTGAAAGTAAAGTACAGACTGCAGGTAAATGAGGAACCGAACATGATGGAGTTAATGGAGAGATCAATGGTTCTTTATTGCCAACTGTTCAAAATGGACCAAATGTCGTAGACCATGTTATTGTTGTATTTGATGCTCCAGCAGATGTTCTTAGAAGGTCAAATTGAATGTCCAAAGCTACGGAAAAATTAAAGGACTTTGTTACTTACGAAGCTAAAAGCCATCCTATACGGGCTCATTTATCATATTCTAATGCATCTTCATCCCATTTCGCATTTTAACTTTATTATCTTCAACTCAATAGCCGAAGAACTTTAGGGAACCACATTCCAATCCTATTTGGAAACAGGCAATGCAAAAGGAGTTACAAGCACTTGATGATAACAAAACACGGTCCATTGTAAAACTTCCTCCTGTAAAAGAAGGCAGTTGAGTGTCATTGAGTTTATAAAACCAAGTTACAAAGTGATGGATCTGTTGCATGACATAAAGTATGTCTAGCAAGAGGTTTCACCTAAACTTATAGAGTTGACTACAACGAGACATTTCTTTTGTAGCCAAAATGAACACGTTTCGTGTTTTTTTTTTTTTTTTTAATCTCTAGCTGGAAATCAAGATTGGAAATTGTGCGATAGATGTGAAGAATGCATTTTTACATGGTGATCTTGAGGAAGAGGTTTGCATGAGTTTACCTCTAGGTCATCCATTGTAGTGTCGTAGTAATCTCACATGCATATTAAAAAAAGCTATAATGGGCTTAAACAATCATCTTGTGCATGGTACGCTAAATTCAGCTATGTTCTTATCAAGAGTGATTTAAAAATGAGTGATGCTAATTCTTCCTTGTTCATGAAATGAGGTATGGTAGGTATTGTTATTGTTTTTATCTAAGTGGATGACATAGTTATTACCTGTGATGATCTTGCTGAAATATCGAAGCTCAAACATATTCTTTGTACTTAGTTTTCTATTAAGGATTTTGAGACTTTTGAAGTTTTTTCTCGAACTAGAAATTACATATTCAAATAAGGGCATATTTCTCAATGAATTTATATTTTGAATTTTTTACAAGACACTAGCAAATTAGGTGACAAGTCAGCTCAGACGCCTGTAGAGACTAATTTAAAATACTTGATGGCGATACATTATCCTTGTGGGTCAATTTTAAAGATTGGTGAGCAGATTAATTTACTTCACGATTACTAAACTGATATCTCATATGTTGTTAGCTTAGTCAACCTATTTATGCATTCTCCACGAGTTGCACATATGGATGCCGTCAATCGAATATTGCATTATCTCAAGGGGTCAACTAGACGAGGTAAATGGATGCGTAAAAATGGTCATTCTTTTATTACTGTATATACTGATGCAAATTGGGCTAGATGTAATGTTGATAGATGATCTACAACAGGGTTTTGCACTTTCGTTGGAGCTAACTTGGTGACATGGAGGAGTAAAATGCAGATTGTTGTTGAACGCTCCACTGTTGAAGATGAATATCGGGCAATGACTTCCACCACAAGTGAAATTATTTGGCTTCGTTCTTTTTGAAAGATTTGAAATTTGGCTCATCACAACCCACACAGATATTTTGTGAGAATCAATCTGCTATTCATATTGCTTCAAATTAAGTTTTTCATGAGAGGGAAAAACACATTAAGTTGATAGCTATTTTATACGAGAAAAAAATCCAAACCAATGTTATTTGCACTCCTTTCGTTCGTAGTTAGTCAACAATTAGCTGATATTTTCACCAAAGGCGTATCCGTTGCAAAATTTCATGATATATTGTCCAAGTTGGGCTCTATCGATATTTTCGCACCAACTTGAGGGGGAGTATTGGAGAAGAGAGATATTTGAGGATGTTGAATAATATATTATGGCGTGATTTAGAAGATGTTTGATAATATTAGAGAATATATTGTTGGTGATTTGGTTGATCACAATTATAATATTTCCATGATTTATTTATCATATTGTAGGATATTCTTTCCTTGTTGCCTCATTCTTAATAAGGCAATATTATTGTAATGTGACCATAAATATGTGTGTCATTTTAAACTCTAAATACAAGTGAATACAAATACAATCTCTCTTCTCCCGTGGATGTAGGTTTGCCATAGTGGAGCCAAATCACATAAATTCTTGTGTTTTTCTTTATTAGTTTTGTTCATTATTGAATTCTTTAATAATAATTAGGTTCTACAACTTAAGAGTGCATACTCATTTGCCATAACATGGGCATGAAGCTAAACCATCGATAGGGTTTTATCATTTCTTAATGTAAGATTAGTAAAATTCTGAACATAATTGATCTTGTTTACCGCTTGATATCTGGGGCCTCTTGGCTCGCCATGACCATAGTTTTACGAATTTCGAAGGTGGTCAAGAAGAACGAAAAACTAGCCATTTTGTACGATAAATTGAAATTGTTAATTTGTAGGACACACTGAAAATAAAAATTCAGAAGAAATAGAAGCTTTCCATCCCAATACACTTAACAGATCCTATGTTTTTGGGAGAGAGAGAAATCTAGAGAGATTTTATGGATTTGCAAAGAAAAAACCATAGTAATAATATTGTTATGTCTCTTGGACTTTGGCCCCCATTGGGCCAAGTGAACCACAAAACAAAAGACAAGCATACAAGGAGGTTTGCTAAAACTAGTTTAATTGTTTAAAGGCTAAGTCAAATTAGCATCAAATCCGAGATCTTTCTTTGATTGTTTACTAATTACACTTGAAATTAAATTACTTAAGTAATTGTCATCAAGCACTAGGTGTTCTTGATTAGAGTGAAAAATCAGCTAATTATACTCGTCTTGTCTTAATAGTAAGAGGTTTATGTCATGTGTCATGTGTATGGACACACAGTCAGAAAATTGACTGTTTTTAAAAATCATTATGCATATTTCGCATGCAGTACTAGAGAGTATATTAAGTCGGATTTTAACCTCTTTTTATTTTCTAAATATAATTGGGTATAGGGATGACAAAAAGCCTCAGACAGAAATGTGATCCCATCTCTAACTCGTTTACCTCCACTACAGACAATTAGGAATACATTGCGATTTCAGTCTAACAATTTTCACTAGTTTTAGCTGTTGGAATTTTGTAATCTCCAAGATCTGTTGTCAATCTTCTAGTCTCACGATCTACTGTCGTAGATACTGTCTAGCCACTGCACTAGACTTCCCCCATCTCTAAGTCTGATTTTAACTTCTTTTTATTTTCTAATACTGTCCAATACTATTTAATTCCTCCTATAAAAAATGTTCTCAATGGTGGGTTTCACACGCTAAACTAAATATAATTGGGTATAGGGATGACAAAATGCCTTAGCATCCCCCGACCTATGTTGTCTTGCCCATCGACATAGGGACAGAAATGTGATCCCATCTCTAACTCGTTAGACTTATATTTCATATTTTGTTTTACTTTTTATGTTTTCAAATTTAAATCATATTTTTAAAATCAAATACGTAAATGAAAAAATGGGTCTTGAAATGCGGAAAGGGAGATACTTGATCTTGTCCTCGATTTCGTCTCACCTAGTTGTCATCAGACTCGTCACCATTATGTCTATTTAAATTTTTTATAAGTCATTCTCTTATTTTTACTATTATGTCTATTTAATTAATTTTTTTCATTTTAGATATTAATTTTTTAATTCATCGGGGTGGGTTGGGTTTTAATCATAAATCGAGACTCAATCCAACCCAATTGAACTTTAAAAAAAACGGTTTGAGTTGAATTTTGCCCAGCCTTAGTCATCACCATTTGAATAGAATAATTGATTAATTTTATCGCATACTTTCCTTCTTGTATGTTATTTAGTTCTCTCAATTCCAACGAGAAGTAAAGAATATAAAGATTTTAGATTTTTTGTGTTATATTCTAACGTGGTTCCACGCCCCCCCCCCCCCCTCCCCAATTTGTTTGATTATATTTTGGATTATCAAAGATATTTCATTTTATATGTCAAATAAGAAGAGTGTATTTAATCTAGATTTTTAAGCTTTTTAAAAGTCATTGTTTATTAAATTAATACTTTTTAAAAGTCTTAAAAAGTTGCAGATATTCAAAATATTAATGAATTTTATAAAATCCTTCACATACTCAGTTTTAAGTAGGATGTATAAAATATAAAATCTCAAAAAAGTCTCTCATTCACTTTCAAGATTTTGAAAGACTTTAAACAACGAAAAAGAATAAAGAAACATGTCGATTAATCCGTAATATTTTTCTTTCCTCTTTTGTTCTAGGAATCCCAGAGCTATGATTAAAATAGTTGATATTTTTCCTTTATATATATTAAATGTTGAGAAAAATCTTCAAAAAGTTCATGTTGACTACATCCTCCTAAAATAAACCAGTTTATTCAACAATTTAAGTTTTTCCAATTTGTTTTAATAATAATAATAATAATAATAATTAATACCTCCGTCCCATAAAAATATACATGTTTCTATTTTAACAAAGTTTAAAAAAAAAATTGTAATTAATATAGTTGAAAATATAATTATTTTCTAATATACATCAACATAGGATTGATAACAAGATAAATTAAATAGGATAATGTTAGATAACTAAAAAAAATTATATACTTTCAATAAGGAAATCTTGACTTTGACCTAGGGAGTCGAACATAGTATGAAGTTCTATTCTGAATAAAGACAACAACAACGATTGATATAGGATTAATAACTGAGTTGAGTTTTTGCATTGTCTAGATTCAACTTTATGAAAGGATCATGAAAAGACTTCTTTGGCAACAACAACAACAACAAGGGTTCGAATTGAACTTTGCTATTGGTGTTAGGTTTCTTCATAATAAAGTCTATACCCTTGAGTAAGTGTGAATTGCACCAAATAGCATCTTTCTAGTCTGCATATTCAATGAACTCAATCTCATTTAGAAAGTCTTGTCTCCATCTTTGGCCTATAATTTGGGACAGGCAAAAAAAGAAAATCAAGTATATTTTTACTAGACGAAGGTAGTAGTAACAATAATAATAATAATAATAAAACCTCTTGTAGTTTTAACTTTGCTATTTTCAATCTCCCCATACCAGATAAATCTCACTTTTTGGGCTCTTTTGAACTGATTACTTTTACATCAATTTATATATATATATATATAAAAAGATTCTTTTAAAAATCTGAACCACATTATATGAAAGTAAAGAAAACAATTTTGAAAATTTTTGCATTGAAAAAGCAAAAGTGAAAGAAATTTAAATTTTATAAAGTTTCAATTGCACTAACATATGCATGTATAAATATAATATATTGAAAACCCTTCCTTGACCATAAAGTAAACCATAAAATATATATATATATAAAAAAAACCAAATTCTTGTGTCACTTTGATTGTCATGAGATGTTACAGATAGTCAAAAAATATTATTCAAAATGTGGAATAGACCTAGCTTACTGTTCAAAGTTGAATCACGCGTCTCTCTTTATGCATGTCAACGAACTCACTTGAGTAAGATTTACATCCTTGTGGCAGGTGCTAGTTGCCATGATAGATATGTTACTACTAGCAATTTCACATGTTTGCATATGTGCATTAACTTGACATTGATGCAGTGTGTGTAAATGTGCGGTTGAATTGATATTGATGTTGATGATTGATAGCTCTTTGAAAAGTCGAGCAAGAAGATTGTATACCATAAGTTTCAATAAGTTTGTTTCGACGTCATCCAATAAAAATTTTTAGAGTTTGTTATTACTTGTAAGTGATTATATTCATATGGCTATTTTAAGAATTGAGATTGTCACGCTTGTCAATTTTATCGAATATTGTGATAAAAAAACAACAAGGAGATGATATAGCTTTTACTTGTTTTGGGGCTAGGTGAAGATTATTGGGACTCATTTCTTTCCATTCTAGCCGTCCTCTATTGATTGGAAAAGGAAAGAATTGCAATTGAATTGGACTTTTATTGCAATAACCAATAAGGAAATCAATTCGAAAATTTGTTCCAAAAGTTACTTCATGAGCCGTGACACGTAGATAATTGTTTCCTATAAATTTACGTGTTTTTCTCCTTTCTGGTACTTGATTAGAGAGTTTTTATGATGAAAATTATAAGTTTTAGCATCCTGATTTTTCTTATTTTCTCTATGAATAATGTTATGTAGCTCCACTACGGTTAAAACACCAGTCTATATGGCACTAGATGATAAGTTAAATAAAATGTGAAATTAAATTGGTCATTCAATTTCACTTATCATTTAATATCGCATCAATGCTACCTAAACTGGGGTTGCAACCCCAGTGAAACTAACTAACATCACCCTTTCTCTATGGATCGTACAAAAAATAGAAATTGACGGATGTGAATTACAATGAATAAAATTTTATATAATTATAACAAATTTTCATATATTGAAAACTTTGACATTCTTTAAATATTTCATTTTATTTTTATCTTTTTTTGTTTTCAATTTTCTCTTGACTCTAAAAATTGTGTGACAACATATGTTTCTCTTACTAATTCAAAACAATTAAAAATTTACAAGATATGTGTTTTATAATAGTTATTTTTTTCAAAAAATCGTGGTTAAAATTAGAGAATTTTTTTGAATTTATCAGCAAATAATTTTATTGAAAAAATGTAGGTTGTAAATGAATTTTATTAGGTAATGGAGCTCAATGGGCTAAAACATCTTAAGGAATAAAGTAAATATTAATTTATATTTTATTCAATAAATATAAAAACCACCGACTTAACCTGTGTTACTCTAATTAATTTTAAAAAATTAAAAATAAAAGATATGTTATGAAAAGAATGGCCATAATGTAGTAATTTGAAGCATGAGTCATGTTACAGGAACATTATGGGTGACCGCACACTCATATGTCGGGAATATTATTTTATTCACATGGGCCCTGCACACTCACATGCAATCACCCATGTGATCAATCATGCGGATAAAATATCATTTTCCTTTGAAGCATTATATATACGGCCTTGGTATTCGCAAGGGAATAAGAAAATAATATAATTAAGCTCTCATTTTAATGTTAACATAGACCAATAAATAATTATTATACAATATTAATATTGTGTGGTGTCTTAAAATGTCATGCCTAATCAAAAGATGTTGGTCTTTCCCTTGCCAACAGTAATAAATTCAATCAAAGTCAAACATTAATTTTAGTTATATATACGTTTCGTAGGATCCACTACTATTCATTTTTATAAATTATATAATGGAGGCTAAATGTTCGAGTTATCATACAAGAATGAAAATGAATTGATGGCAAAATAAAATCTAAAACTACGTTAATATTAGCGTTTTAATAGTGCTGGAATACGAACTTTTTCATTTTATTAAATGATTCTTCATTGAAGTGCTTTTTAAGATATTTACACTTCGATCTTATAAGTAAAAGGATACCCAAAGAACAATTGTACTAAGTCGATCCCGTTTGATTCTCATTTTTTATAGAATAATAATGAAAAATATAATCGTTATGGACCCTATACAAAAGATGAAAAGTCTAAAATTGTGACTGGATGTGATTAATAACGATAATATTTTCATTTTTATGAATGATTAATGAGAAATAAATGAGGCCTAAATGATTCTTATTATTTAAGACAGAATATGTGGGTTGAGACATTATTTGATCGAGATTATTATTCCTATATAAATTTAGGTTTTTTCAATAAAACGTATATGGGGAATCCAAATTCTCTAATCGAGCCAAAATGGAAGCCTAGAAACATCTACTTAAGCTTTGGCGGCAGGAACAATGATTTAAATATTTTTATTTTTTGTTTCATATACATTATAGGTTTTTAAAAAGAAAACTTGAATTTATAAAATAAAATAAAAAATAGGATATTCTATTATAGGAGCCTTGCTACATGGTCAGGAAATTTGGTGATTGATTGGTGATCGATTCCTCATATGGGATGAAAGCCATACATTATTATATTCATGTAGGCCCTATTTCATGTAAGGGATCGATCATCAATAGATCATCAAATTCCTGATCATTTAGAATAATTTTATTATAGTCAGGCAAGTTAGGGGAATGGACCACGTTCCTTGTTCCCTGACCCATTTAAGACAGGACTGGGACGAGATGTGACGAAACCTGAAGGAATCACTAGTTTTCACTTTTCATGCTTTTATTTTTCTATGTGTAATTGTTTGGGTTGGAAAAGGACCGGAGAACAGAGTACAGTGGGCCCACTGTGACAGTTCAAACTTTTATTGTGACCAGTTACCGGCGCCCTCCACGCTCTTTCCTGTCTTGAAGGCACGTGTTGTGCTGCACGAGGTCCTCCTTCCACTTTTGCCCTTCGGTTGAGGCAATTTTGATGAAGATTAAAATTATATTTTTAATAAATTTTAATAAAAGTCGATAAAATATGTGATTAAAAGTTCAGGTCATCCCCCAATATCCGCCTCTATCTAGAAGACACGTTTGGTCAACCAGCAAAAATATTAAGTAATTTAACGAAAAATTTGTATCTATTTAACTAGTTAGTAAAAATCAACGTTTTAATATTCGACTTGATCATCGACCCAGAGAAAAGTGAAATATCGTGGATCCATCAATGTTAATAAGATTCAAAAGAGTAGCTAATGATATATGTCAATATTCAATTCTTTATTGATATAAAAACTTTCCTTACTGCCATTCAAATCTTCAATTGGACAACCTAGTGTAAGTGTAATGTCATAGATTCGATTAACTTTGAACATAAATACTTCATATATATATATAATTGATGTAATTTTACGACAAATTTATTAATTAATATTCAATTAAATTAAATAATAGAGTTTGTATATTCAAATTCTAGCAATTTGTTAATAAGAAAGAGTTGTAATTGTGAGATACAAATATATCACTGAAACTTAAATTATCTATGATCGTAAGTAATAACGAGATACGAATATCGTTATTATGGATAGATCATCACGTGTAGCATTTCTTACTCTTGAAGTAAGTAGTTGATCTTACAAGTTAAATTGTGGTGACACGTAGATGTTTTATTATAGAACAAAATATTAGAGACTCGCTTGAGAGATTCCACATGAATAACTATCAAAATATTAGTAGTTAATCTCTAATGTTTGGTAGTGTAATTGATCATTTGACTTGAGGTCATCATAGTGTCTTATATGACGAAAATCATACTTTGGTGATGTTGAATATTACTCTGCCAAGGACCACTAATATGGCATCGTTCGAGTATATCAATAATCATATGAAAATTGTGAATGATCAATAAAGAATTTGCCACTCTTAGATATTAAGGGATTATGATCTACATTTCATCAAATTAAGTTGATGATGAAGTCCTCGACCAAGATGTACTCATAAGTTGAAAATAAGTTTTCGACTTACATTGATTTAATAGTGGGATAAAATATATGATCAATAATTGAGAATGATACATATCAATATATCGTAATTGATCGGATCATATTAATGAAATGATTATATTTTCTCAGTAAACGAACAAGTTTTATTTTGTTATACCACGTGACATTTTTCCTTCACGTGTATTGCATTGATATATTGTTAGATGTCAATTTGGGATGACGGGTGTGAAATGACGATAAATTAGAAAGTGATATTTTAATTTATCGATTTTGATTAGATGAAATTAATAATTTACGTCGTTGGGCAATGTGATTGAGAACATAATTGGTCACATAAAAAAGAGAACTATAATGATGAGATTTGGATAATTAATTGATTGAGTTGGTTGTTAATAGGCCCAAATTAACGAATTGGATTAATTATTTCATGGATCAAATTTAATTATTAAATTAATTAAATATTGGATTGAATTAAGTTAAGAGAAGGGTTATGCTCGTTTAGACATATATTAATAGTCTATTAGGGTTTGAAAAACTGTAGAGAATACAATAATTCATATTCTTGCTAGTATAAGAAAAGAAAAGAAAATCACAGTTTTCTCAATCTTGTTTCCTGTGTAGATTTTTATTAGAGGATGAATAATTGGATAACCGTTGGTTTCAGGTTGTGATTGTTCAAGTTCAAGAAAAGTAAAGGAGTTTGTAGAATTCAATAAATGTATAATTTCAATCATAATTTCAATCTAAATACAAAGCAGGTCCTTTATGAGAATTGAAGTTTATTTTATATTTTTCTGCACATATTTAAGTAAATTTTCAACACCTACTTGTTGCATGGTTGGTGCTGATTGATGAGGTTTATAATGATTTTTCAAGTATCAAGTTCGAGATTTTCAATACTAGTAAAAATATGTACATCATAACCCCACCACTGATCAAATCAATCTTTCTCTAATTCAAAATAACAATTATTTTATTGAAAATGAAAGTTTTTCACGTGGGGTTAATTTTAAAAAGTTATCCGACAACTAATCAGCTGAGGTGAAAGTGACCATGATATGGTCGGAATGGTCCGTTTAATTGCAAGGATAGAAAATGAATGAAAAGAAAATGAATGGCAGGAAATTGATTTACCTAAAATTCGTTTGTCTGAAAATTGTAATTAATTGTGTTTGATTGGTATAATTTTTCACCTAGAAAATATCGAAAGTTTGGTGTCCATTTAGCTTTGTTTTCATGAAAATTGTTCATTAAAGTGATAAAAATTTTCACTATTGGGTCTAAAATTCGTTCCAATTGCAAAAAAATAAAAAAAAAAATTAACAATTTTTTTAATAAACCGAATATCATTCGTTTGACTTTGTTTTTCAGGCAAATTGTCTATTAAAAGGATAAATTTTTCTACCATTGGGTTTAAAAAAAAATTTATTGCCAAAAAAAAAAAAAAAAAAAAACCTGGAAAATGAAAATCCACAAAAATGGTGGGAAAATATTTGCACAAAAAAAAAAAGAAAATGTGCACGTGTGAGAGTTTTCCATGACAAATTTGATGTATCAAACAGCCAAAAGTAAGAACTAGGAAAAAAATTTCCTAGTTCCATGACAAAAAAAGAGAAATCGAACAAGGCCTAATACAAAAGTACACCGACCATAGGGTTCAATCTGAGTTTAAAAATTTGTTTTAAATATGTTTAGATAATTTCTTGAAGTTAATTTTTTAGCTAGAAAAGCTTATAGAAGAAACTTGTTTAAAGTAACTTTTTTTTAAAACCCTTCTACTTTTACAATAAGCAAAAAGCAAGCAGAAACTACTGTCAAAACGGCCCTTAACTTTTCTGCCAATAATAGAAGTTTGATTAACCCATAAAATAAATATGAAGGAGCGCGATCCATCTCATCTCGGCTTTCCTCCGGCAGAGGGCCAGAGGCGCCACCTAAACCACCACGGAATACTCCACTCATTCGACTGAAAGTGGGAGTCAACTTGTCATTCTCGACCCTGTCTTCACTTAAGACAAACCCTCAAAGTACAAAAGATAAGATAAAAATATTAAATCAAGCCCTCAAAGTACATAAAACTAAATAAAAAATATTTGGGATTAGGCTTAAAATTAATGAACCTGATTTTCAGGGTCCATGCCACCCCTCCACTCGTGGGCACGACCCTTTTGCCGGATTATAATTTATTTAATCATGTATTGAGACTAATATCAAATTCTTCTTTAGAAATTAAGCTGACGCGTGGAATGTATGTTATGAAATATACACGACATGGGTCACCATCAACAAGTGTAATTAATAAACTGTGTACATGGGTATTTAATTATTTATGGGGAACAAGAATATGAATTAATTGGTTCAGACAGTTATTACTTTCTGGGCTTTTTATAATAATATAAATTGTTAAATGAATAATGATATCCCATGATCATATTTAGGGCATGAGAGATTCATGGAAATCAGCATTGAAAAAGTTAGATAGTTTTATTATTTCAAAATGATGCTCTAAATGGAAGGTGTAGTCGAGAATGAGTTTCACGAGATGTCATTCAGAAGCTCGTGTTAGTTAAAATTCTAAAAATTTCTTATTGACAAACTTTGATCATATAGAATTTGAGAATTTTCTTAACACTGTACGATCACATATGAATTTGTAAGTATTTGAAATACATGTAGAAACCAAGAATAAAACTGTTTATAGGTGATAATGTATGGTCATAGAGTTGAGTGTCATCAAGGGCTCGTTTGGTAAAATTTCTGCATTTTGTAGAAGAGCATTTCGAATGAGTTGACTTATGTATGCTTCTTCTAACAACACTTAGGGTCCGTTTGATTGCGCTCAATTCTAGGAAAAATGGAAAACATTTTCCTACTTTTCAAATTTCACGTGTTTGATTAGCCTTTTTTTTTTTAGGGAAAACGTTTTTCACCCTTTTTCAAGGTACACGTTGTTGATGCACAAAAGCTGGAAAATATTTTTCCACCACTTTGGTGGGAAAATGTTTTCCAGCTTTTTCACCGGCAATTTTTTTTTTTACCAATTGGAACACATTCCAAAGTCAATGGTAAAAAAATTTATCCATTTAATTGATAATTTGCGTAAAAAAATAAAGTCAAATGTAAAAATTTGTCAGGTGTAAAATTATACCAATCAAACACCATTAATTACAATTCCCTCTAAAACAAATTCTAGGGTGGGAAAATGTTTTCCAACTTTTTCACCGACAATTTTTTTTTTTTACCAATTGGAACACATTCCAAAGTCAATGGTAAAAAAATTTATCCCTTTAATTGACAATTTGCGTAAAAAAAACAAAGTCAAACGTAAAAATTTGTCAGGTGAAAAATTATACCAATCAAACATCATTAATTACAATTCCCTCTAAAACAAATTCTAGGCAATTCAATTCCCTGCAATTCGTTTTCTTTCCAATCAAATTTCATGTTTTTTATCAAACGGACCATTATAGCAAGACAAAATATTTTTTGAAAATTATTCAAATATATTTAAAAACAAGTTCTTAATATCAAAAACAACTTTTTGCTATTCAGAAATCCTACCAAACGGGCTATAAGCCTTATTGACAAGCATGTTTAGTTACACTTAAAATTTTAGAAAAGCAACTTTAATGTAATTATAAGGATCAAACATGCTTATAAGTGTGATTAAAAATTCATTTGGAACTTTAGATTCTTTCAATATAAGAATTGATAATTGGTAACAGGTCAACAATTTGAACAATCGCAGAAAAGGGGCATGCATTGCTGTACATATTCTATCCTTTCATTTTAAATTATTAAATTCAATCACGTCCTTCTAAATTAATAGATAAACAATGTTACATTAAGCTCTAAATCCCAATAAGTGATATCAAAGTCATATTCGAAATTTAGCTGTGCAGAACGTCTAACATAAAGATGTTGATATCATTCATCGTGATTGTATGAGATTCCATGATGATCGAGCCTCCATAGTGGTGGTTTGGAGATGACGTACACCTGAATAGGGTGTGCGATCTTACTGGTTGAAATAAAATGACCAGAACGGTCATAATACTGGAGAGTCACTATGATATATGATTTTTGTGATTGTTGAAAGATAAACGAATAAAAATCTCAAATCAACTAGGCATATGAATTGTTGAACCCAAATTTTAATAATATCGAACTTAATTAACTCTTCTCATTGAAGAAACGCTATTTATAAAATTAAATAATCGGATCTAAAAATAACTTTTGAATCTTATAAGCTCTATTTAACTTCTCGAAACCCATGCCAAATGGACACTAATACTTGGAGTCTTGGATAGTCAAAGTAAATCACATGCATTAACTGATTTACATTAACAGAGTTTAAGGCAGTTACTATATAGAGTTAATTACTAATCTCATTTTATTTTTTGGGATTATATTCCATTACTGGTGCCCCACCTGCCCTGTCCTGAGTCTTGATTGAGGGATAAATCTCAGATTATGTTTTCAAAGGTGCAGGGTGGAAGGCTGCCCTTTAATTCTCATTTACCAAGAGTCTCATTCATCTTTTAGGATTCAAACCCTAATTCGACAGTTGTAAACGAGGTTAAATTTTTTACACCCTCCTCTTTCACCACTTAAAAATGTGGCCTGAGGGCATCTCATTTTATTTTTTGTTCTAGAGGTGCCATTGTCAGCGACTCTCTGTCCGTCGAATAGCTACTAATAAATTCATCTCATTAATGCTGCTGATACATTTGACTTTTGACTATAATTTTTTTTCCTTACAAGAATCAGCAAGTTCGTCCTTTGTACGGACGAATCAAGATGTTCAAAGTGAGAATGGACTAGAGAATAGTACACGGAGTTTGTGTACTTTTACTATAATGGAGAACCAAGAGAAGTATAATTATAGTAAAAAGAAAAATAAATAAAAAGGGAAATTTTGAAAATAATATTGATACAGTAAGTATCAAAAAAGAAAAAGAAAAACATATAAATAATCTTTGTCACATTATACAGTAAAAACTCGATTCATTTTCAACATAGGAATATTTCGACGCCGGAACATACCTAGCTGCTGGCACTGGAGTAACATCATAGTAGTAGTTTGCCAGTGTAGGATAAATCCGATAATGTCCTCAGTTGCATATTGGGGATCTCAGATTGCGAGCTGTTGAGAGTATCTAGGTAGGGCGGGGGGGGGGGGGGGGGGTTCATCGAAATTATGGTCATATTAATGATCTCTATACATTCTTGGATGGTTGAGTTTTGTCGGTACAATCTCTGCATGTTCGATTTTTGCCAAGGCACTTAAAAGAAGATTTGGATCTATCTTGCCCGATATTTTTGCTAAATGTTCGTCGAAATTTGCAAGAATACGATATCGTAACAAGTAGTATAAAAGTGAGTTGATATTGTTTTCACAGGATTATGTTATTCTTTAATAACCTAATTAGTCTTATCAGTTACTTGAACCGGTGCAAAAATCTAACAGGGAATGATTTTTACTAAACTATTTTTTAAACTAATAATTACTCTAAGTGATTGACAATCGAAGATTTGAGAAAAACCTGATGATTTAAAAGCGTTGAGAGATAGCTCAAGAATAAGTAATCAAGAGGGGGATGAATTGATTTTTAAAACTTTTTCGAAGAATTAATCTTAATTCAAGCAAGTAAAAACTAAATAGATTAATTCAAAAAATAAGTGCAAATATGAAAGCGATAAGTGAAAGGGGAGAAAAGATGCAAAACAATATAATTGTGGAGGTTCAATCCAAAACAATTATCTACGTCCTCCGTTACTAAACTCTCCGGTACGAACAAAGCTTTTTCACTATATTGATTGATTTATGGTGCAATCCAAGCAATCCAACCGCTTACAGCACTTTCGATCACTTACAAATAAGGAGCACCAATCCTTATAATATATTAAGTTTCACGAGACCTCAATATGACCCACAAGTTTAGAGTAATGATTTTACAATGAAATTTATTTTTAATGAATTATTGTAATAGTAATAAATTAAGTATCAAGAGAGAAATGTGAAACTTTGATGAATATGATGCTTTTATAAGTTTGATTCAATCAATCAAAATTTTCAATATGAAAAAGTAAAAGAAATATATGCAATGTAAGTTCTAAGATCTTTTTCAAAATATCTTTTTTTTTTTTTTTTGAATAATAGAAATAAGTTAAGTACAAAGAAAAAGATGAAAGACTTTAATAATGATGATAATTAAAGAATTTGAATCAATCAAAGTTTTTAATATAAAGAAATAAATTAAATGAGTGCAAAGGAAAGTTTAAAGAATTCTCTAAAAAAATATCTCACTTTGATACTCATGAAAGTTTTACGAAGAATGGAAAGAGTGAGGGTATTATAAAGTTCAAAACGTTAAAAAAATCTGTAAATTTAGATGACATGTTCGATCGACTGCCTCTTGTCTGAATGACCAATATAATGTTTGTATAGTAAAAATTAGAGGTAAGAACAGTCAAATTTTGGACCATTGAAAATTTTCGGTCGACTATCTGGCAATTTTATTTATTTATTATTATTATTTTTTAAAGTTTTAGCCATATTTGATCCTACTCGAAGGTTTTGCAAAGCGTGAACTTTTGAAAAATATTTTTTACCAGCTTTTCAATATAAAAGATATTTTTCAAGTTCAAATATCATTTTAAAAGTCACTTTTATATTGATCAAACATTATATCAAAATAAATTTTTATGCACAAAATTATTTCTAATGCATAGAATGATTTTTAGTTTAAACATTCATTGCTAAATATCAAAGTATTAGTATCTTTACACTTGATCTAAAAAATCTAATATTTGATCTTGCTATCGAAATTTGACTTTTAAGTTCCTGAATGTGTGACTTCGATCTTGACATCCTCCATAAGTACGATTGTAGTAATAGCTTTTGATCTTTTGACAATCATTGATCAATTTTTCACTAGATGCTTCGAAAACTATAATTACTTTAAAATCAATTGTTAATAAACAAGATTATTTTGTTTGTTATAATTAAAACTTTAAGATTATAATCAACCATATGTCAACATTGAACTAATGAATTCACCTTAAAAAGTTTCAGAGTATATCACTTTTTAATGCAAACAAAGCCTTAAGTTATAATTTATATTTGCATTTTCATACACAGTTTATATGCATCTCTTTTGTTGATCCATTTCATATATATTAAATCAGATCCATTAAGGTAAATGTCAATTTCATGTAAACTAACTTAGAATCATAAATTTAAATATGAATTTGTAACAGATCCATCTATTTCTTTCCATCTCTTCAATCGTCAATTGTTGGTCCAAGATTCATGCAGTTTTCAGTTTCAACATTTGTAGGAGTCTTAATTTTTCCATTGATTGAAAAATTGGTAACTTAAGCCATAACTTGATGAGAAATTTGGCTATATAATATAGATGAGTTTAGTCACCAAACTTCACCACCGAAAATACAAGATACACCATAAATTTAGAGTGTTGTGAGCTTAGGCATTTACTCGGATCAAAGGGAGTGCTTCTGAAACAATATCAATGGCCGGAGGTATGAACTCGATCCGTGGAGTTTTTCGATTTTTCGATCCAATTTTTTTCTGCATAATCATTTGGATCAATTTTTAGTCTAACATTTGGTATTAGAGCCCCATAACCTCTGCCTTGGTGTCTTATAAGAAATATGCAAATCAGATTTCCGAAGAATCATTTTTTTAGCCTTTGTATGTTTTACAACTTGAGTTTTGACATTGAGAAGGTCGATTTCGAAGCGGGCTGAGATGGATTAAAATTCACTTCAGTTGGAGGAAGAAGACGACCATCTCTGTTTTCATCTACTATTTCCAAAGGAAGGCATTAGAAGTGATAATCAATTATTGAGCCTGTTTTCAAAATGATAAGCATTTTATTGGGCCATTAATCTCTCTCTCTCTCTCTCTCTCTCGTGTTTTCCTTTTGCAATAAAGTGATGGTTATTACTGGGACCATAATTTCATCCACAAAGGCCACTTGAAAATGATGGGTGGTTATTTACTGGGCCTTAAATTATTGGGCCATTTAAAATCTTAAGTAATTAATTATTGGGTCATAACCTCCATCTATACTAGGCTAATTTTTAAGATTATTTGTTGGGCACGTCTGTTGGGCCAACTAATTCTTGGACATATGTATTTAATATTTGGGCATTTATTTTATATCTTTGCTTAATTTTTGCATATGTTAATTATTTATGTTTAGAATAATTTATGCAATTTTAGGATTAATTAAACCGTGCAAAGTTACTAATTGTGCTCATATTTAGTTTGCAGGAGTTAACTATGTTTTAAATAATTACATGCAATTTTAGATAGGTTAAATTTTACGCAATTTGTAATGTTTATGAGAATATTTTGTGCATAATCATAACATGTTAGTTTAAATTATGCTATTAGAATGATCTCGTATTGAGTAAATTGTTTATGCATAAAAGGATAATGTCTAGTGATCTATATATTTTTAATTATTTAAGGATTAGCCACATCATCTTTAATTAACTAAAATTATATATATTAAGATCGGGAACACATAAGGATTAAAAACATTAAATTATAATTAATTATACTTAATATAATAATTTTTTTCCTGCAAGAACTTTTTTTATATTTATATAATTAATTAGAATAAAATATCAAATAATTTCATAAAATACCCACGAGAATTATGAATAAGTAAATAATTGATAGTTTTATTATAAAGTTTACTTTATGATAAAATATCAAATTGTTTTCATAATTAACTTAAATATGAATTAAGTGCATAATTTGATAATTCTATTATAATGAATACTTGAATACACTCGAATTGAAAATTTAGCCCACAGATAATTTTTATGTCATTATATTCAATTTTAGCATGATTTTCTTTGATAAAACATGCAATCTATTCAATTAAACCTCAATTTTAAAATAAGCAATTTTAATACTATGCAGCTTCACAACCTGGTAATTTTTCTGATATTAATTGCGATATTCCCGAATTGAAGGGTGATATTATAAAGTATGGAAAGAGAGAATTCTTCTCCATTTAGGGTGGATGTATATCTATTATGTTATTAGAAAAGACGAATCACCTGAAATTACTGATGCTAGCACTGTAGCATACATTGCGCTTTATGAAAAATGAGAGCGATCTAATCGTCTCAGCGTGATGTTCATAAAGACTAAAAGTTCTGCTGGTATACGTGGTTCCGTCAAAAAGCATGACAAAGTCCAGGACTTGATAAAAGCTATTGATAATCAATTCATCACTTCAGATAAAGCATTAGTAAGCATCTTTATAATGAAGTTTTCATTCTTAAAGCTCAACAGTGTGAAAGGTGTGTGCGAACACATCATGAACATGAGAGATATTACGGCTCAAGTTAAGAAACTCGAGGTTCAGATGTCTAAATCCTTCATTGTGTACTATAACTTGAACACTTTCCCATAATAGTATGAACCTTTCAAAATCTCGTAACACGCATAAGGATAAATGATCAATAAATGAATTAATGACTATATGTGTTCAAGAAGAATGAAAGCTAATAATGGAACAAAGTGAAAGTGTAATGTCGACTACAACCCGTGGGAAGGGAATCAAGCCAATCAGAAGGGAAAAAGTAAAATACTACCCCAATCTGATATTTAGAAAGAGACCAAGTATTAATTCTGTAAAAGGAAGGGACACATATAAAGATTGCGTCAAATTCAAGAAATGGCTTGAGGATAAAGGTAATCCAACCTCACTTGTTAGTTATAAATCTAATATGGTTAATGTAAATATTAACACCTGGTGGATTGACTCTGGATCTACAATTCATATTGCAAACTTCTTGCAAGGTATGTAAAACCTAAGGAAGCCAATGAGAAGTGAGCAAAATATCTTTATTGAAAGGTTGGAAACTAAGTTTGCGACATTTGCTAGTTTGGGGATGCCCGTCTAAAGTGAGAATCTATATCCACAAGAAAAGAAGCGGACCCAAAGACCATTAATGGGTATTTCATTGGATATGCCGAAAGGTTTAAATGATACAGATCTTAGTGTCCATCTCACGGCACTAGGATGGTGGAATCAAGAAACACTAAGTTTCTTGAGAATGACTTGATAAGTAGGAGCGATTAAACTAGAAACAAAGTTTATAAGCATGATCATTTAGAATCTCAATCTTTCACCTCAGATGACAAATTAATCATAGTTCACAGCACCCCTCAAGTACAAACAGGTGTTGAATAACCAATCATTGAAATTCTACAAGCTACTGACAATGTTCAAGTAAATCAAGTAATTCAGGAATTACTAGAACTTCCTAAACAAATAGTTGAACCACAAGTTTCTCAGGAAGACGATGGTACAACATTAAGAAGATCTACTAGAACCAAAAGATTAGCAATTCCTTGAGATTATGAAATGTACCTACGAGAATCTGACCATAGTATTGGAGTCGAAAATGATCCCGAGTCATTTTCACAAGCCATGAGTTGTAAAGAGTTAGAATTATGGTACGATGCCATGAAGTAAGAGATGAGTCACATGAAGAGTAATGGAGTCTGGGATCTTGTTGAGTTGCCTAGATGTGTCAAAGCTATTGGATGTAAATGTGTCTTTAAAACAAAGAAAGACTTGTAAGGTAACATTGAGAGATACAAGGCAAGACTTGTGGTTATGAGATTCACTTAAAAGGAGGGAATGAATTACATGGAGACCTTCTCTTCGATATCTAAGGAAGATTCCCTACGTATTATTTTAGCATTAGTAACCCATTTTGACCTTGAGCTACAACAAATGAATGTGAAAACAACATTTCTAAATGGAGATTTAGAGGAAGAAGTTTATATGAAAAAACTTAAAGGATTCCCCTCTAATAATGGTGAGCACTTGGTCCGTAAGCTTAAGAAATTTATATATGGTCTAAAACAAACGTCTCGTCAATGGTATTTTAAATTCCATGGAGTAATTTTTTCATTCGAGTTTGTTGAAAATCCCATGGATCAATGTATGTGAGTAAGATTTGTTTTCCTGTTTACACGTAAATGATCTTTTACTTGCAACCAATGATAAAGATTTGTTGCATGTGCTGAAACAATTCCTCTCTAAACATTTCAATTTGAAGGATATGGGTGAGCCATCTTATGTCATTGACATTAAGATTCATAAAGATAGGTTACAAGGTATTTTGGGTTTGTCTAAAGAAATCTATATCAACAAAGTTTTAGAGAGATTTCGGATGGAGGATTGTTCGCCAAGTGTAGTTTCCATTGTGATGGGTGATATATTCAATTTGAACCAATGTCCGAAAAAAGATATGGAAATGGAATAAATGAAGAACATTCCATATGCTTTCGTTGTCGGAAGCCTGATGTATGCTCAAGTCTGCACAAAGCCTGATATTGCAATTGTTATAGGAATGTTAGGATGATATCAAAGTAATTCAGGTATAGACCATTGGAGAGCAGCAAAGAAAGTAATGAAGTACATTCAACGAATTAAAAATTACATGCTTATGTATAAACAGGCAGATAATCTGGAAGTGATTGGATACTCAGATTCAAACTTTGCTGGCTGTGTTGATTCATGCAAATCAACATCAGAATATATTTTTATGATGGTTGGTGAAACTATATCGTAGAGGAGTTTCAATCAAACCTTGACTGCTACTTCCACTATGGAAGTCAAGTTCATTTATTGTTTTGAGACTTCTTCGCATGGTGTATGGATCAGGAGTTTCATATCTGGTCTTAGAGTTATGGATTCCATTTCTAGGCCATTGAAAATTTATTGTGACAATTCGACTACTGCCTTTATAGTTAAGGACAACAAGAGTGGTAGTCGAAGTAAATATATCGACATTAACTATTTAGCTATAAAGGAACGTATTAAAGAAAAGAAAGTGATCATTGAGCACGTAAACACCGAATTGATGATTTCTGATCATTTGACTAAAGGCATGACACCATTAAAATTCAAGGATCATATAGAGAAAATGGAACTTGGTTCCACTATGTAATGGTATATACAATTTGTGTATGAAACTCTTATTTGTTGTGATATTTTTTTCATATTTATACGCGCCTTAATTTATTTGAGAAAACACACACACACACACATATATATAGGATTCATCACCATGATTCATGTGTTTGTTTTTTAAGAAAGATAATCGATGCAATTAAGTTGAGACATTAGGTTGAATGTATGGACCAAGTAGGAGAATTGAACATGTCCGTTTCTTTCTTTCAATCTCTTCAAGAGTCAATTGATGGTCTAACATTCATGTAGTTTTCAGTTTCAACATTTATAGAAGTCTTAAATCCATCATTGATTGGAAGATTGGTAACTTAAGCTATAATTTGATGGGAGTTTTGACTATATATATAGATAGGTTTGATCCGTAAGCTCCACCATCGAAAATACAAGATATACCATCAATTTAGAGTGTTGAGAACTTCGAAGTGCCTTTATTCGGAACAAATGGAGAGCTTCTGAAACAATATCAATGCCCGGATATATGAACTCAATCCATGGTGTTTTTCGATTTTTCGATCCAATTTGTTTCCGCATAATTGTTTTGGATCGAATTTTAGTCTAACAAAATTTTCATATTTTCTAATACAAAAAAATCTCAAAATATCAAATTCATAATTAAAAAAAATATAGCAGCAATTCAAATATATACAAAATTAGCTAATAATTACTTTTCTTTTACTGAATAATTATGAAATCTATTCTTGGAAAATCAAACATTATTTGAATTATTTGAATCAAATTCAAAAATTACTAACGTGCAAGATTGCTTTTAATTATTTGCAGATTTTGAAAATAAAACACACAGATCCCTTTGAAAGATGTAGCTAAAGGAGCCGTTGATTGTAGTTTTAATATATGGCAAAAAATTGTGTTTTGATTTTGATTTTTGATGGTGTTGGGTGGTTATAGGGCTTTTCTTAGTTTTATGCTTATGAAATGATTAATGTTTGATTAATAACGTATAAAATACTTCCTTAATGTGTATTTTGATATATTTATTTTCAACCCCATATTTTATATTTATTTTTAAATAGGCCCCCAATTTTGAGTGCATTTGTGCAAGTTGCCCAAGTTGTTTGTGGGAAATTTTAATGGGGATACTTACAAAAATACCCTTAAATTTATGGGTGATTTGAAAAATCACATGAATTTTTGTTTAAAAGTAAAAAATACTGTGTAAAATTAAAAAATGTCACTCTTTCAAAAAAAGTAACACGATGTGACTTTTTTTACAAAAGTGACACAATGTCACTTTTTTTAATAAAAATTGTCACATTTTTGACACAATGTCACCTTTAAAAGTTTAGTGTTACTTTTTTTATTAAACAATGACATACAATCTCACTTTTATTAAAAATGATGTTTGTCATTAAAAAGTGATAAAAATTTCAAGAATGCAAATGAAAAAAAGTGACAAATATTAAAAAAAGTGACAAAAATTTTAAAAAGTTACAAATTAAAAAGAAAAAAGTGATACTATGTTACTTTTTTTAATAAACATTGTCACTTTTTTTTTAACACAATTAAAAAAAAAGTGACACAAACACTCCAAAAGTGACACAATGTCAATAAAAAAAAATGACACGATATCACTTTTTTTAATAAAAAATTGTCACTTTTTTGACACAATGTCACCTTTAAAAGTTCAGTGTCACTTTTTTATTAAACAATGACATACAATTTCACTTTTATTAAAAATGATATTTGTCCCTAAAAAGTGATTAAAATTTCAAGAATGCGACTGAAAAAAGTGACAAACACAAAATACGTGATAAATACAAAAAAAAAGTGACAAAAGTTCAGAAAAATGACAAACGCTTAAAAAGTGATAAAGAGAATCTTGATAGCATTTCATAAACCAAAAATTCACATAGCATTTTACACACATACGTACCAAGTATTTTGCAAAGCAACTATAAAGAAATATTTTTCAAATAAAGTGAAACTCAAAAAAAGTGACAAATCCAAAAAAAGTGACAGAAAATAAACTTCGCATTCATGCTTTGATCAATCTGTTGAGGCAATTCGCCATTGCCACCATATGAACTCTCAAACTCAATGCCTTCAATTTATATTTCTCACAATTAAAATTCGCTTATTTTACTCTTGTTAAAGATGAATTCTTCAATTCACTAACTTCATCATTATTTCTTAAATTTACTTACCTTTGCCTTATGAGTAAAGTGAAAAAATGGGTCCTAAACTTCACTACTCTTTCCACTCACAAACATTCTTCAAAGTTCAACGTATAAATTGAACTCACGACAAAACATACAGTATACAAATTGAAACTTCAAAATCAACTCCAACTTCACCAACTCAAAATTTCCGCAATCTCACCGTATTCCCCAAGGCAAAGTAGATATGCTGGCTGCTCCAATTAATCACTGCACACCTAGCCGACCAAAACCCAATCTATTACCGGCTACTCCAATCAACATCACCATACACCAAAAGCAGAAATCTAGAACTCACCAAGGAGATGGTGAGCATTAACTTTCATTTGAAAGACTGATAAAACCAAACTGAAATCACTTAATGGTGACCTAAATTACCCTTTTTATTGCACATGTTTATCGTATTTGATGTATAAAACCTCAAACTGTTCACCCCAACAACGAGCCAACCTAGGAGCCTTATTTGGACTAAACAATGACCACTTGTCCATTGAATTGGACTTTGTGCATAAATAAACCAGGCACCCAGAGTCCATAAAACAAAACTTTGGCATGGTGTTCTTCCTGAAAAATGATGTAAAGAAATCAGAACTGATGTTGTGAAATGTAATTTAACTGTAGCATACTAAAATGAACTCCCAATAAATTTTGGGGTGTTATAGAGGAAAAAATGTCGTTGTAAACACATACTTACCGAATCACACAGAAAATTCGCAGCTCACATCTTAATTTACCAATGAAAGAATGATGATTTTATCAATGGCTAACAAAAACATTTAATGTACTCATAATCCCCATATATGCCGTCACTATTTTTCTCCAACTTTGATTTGTTCTTAATTCTTTGCGACAGTAATTCGATGAAAGATATATTGGAGGGTTTTGAGTGTTTCAGAGTTTTATAACTTATTAGTTACGTTTTTAAATTATTTAATTAGTTTATCAGGGTATTAATCAAATTAGTTGGTTTTTTAGGGTATTGGTCCTAATTTACCCTAGGCAATTCATGAATCGGCCCAATCCGATTATAGGCCGATTCTTGGGTCGGTCCATTTGTGGGTGGGCTTAGCCTGGCCAAGCGAGCCCGCCCATTTTGACATGTCTACCTTTATCTCATTTGTCAACTAAAGTAGCTGGAATGTATGTGTGTATTTTGCCATATTTGTCAAACAAAGTGGCTTCACCCAACATTTCTCCCACTTAAAAAATCATTTTTGTTGTAATCCATATATCCTTCCTACACTTACCATTTTCATGCTACTTACATTTTCGCTAGGTCGATGGAGGATCAACACCATATAAACTTGTCAGTACTGATTTACTTTGTCAACATATCTGCTAGATTGTCTTCTATATGAATTTTTTGTATATCCACACTTTTTTCCTCCACCTTTTCTCAAACAAAGTGATATTGAACTCGAATGTGATTTGTCTTATAATGAAATGCTAGATTCTTTGCCAAGTGTAAAGCGCTCTAACTATCACAAAATATAGTTATCTTCTCTTATTTTGTATCCGACCTTTTCCATTAACATTTGCAACCATATTACCTCTTCGCTAGCTTGTGTAGTTGCCACGTATTCTGCCTCTGTCATGGAAGTAGCCACGATACACTGCAGTTTCGAAACCCAGCTTATAGCTCATCCAGTAAGAATAAACACATATCATGTGATGAACTTACTTTTGTCAAGATCACCTGCATAATCTAAATCAACAAAGCTTCTAATAGTAAAATTTGATCCTCCATAACATAATATAGCATTTAAGGTATCTTGACATATTGTAGTAATCTAATGCTCTTTATCAAGATTTGTCATGTATCAACTAACCGCTCCTACTGCTTATGCAATGTCTGGTCTTGTAAAAATCATAGCAAACATTAAGCTACCCATTGCTGATGCATACGATATTCAAGACATCTCCATCCTTTCTGCTTTATTGGTAGGACTCATACTTGAGGATAATTTGAAATTAATAGGAAGACAGATAGAAATTTGCTTACAATCTTGCATATTTAAGCGACACAAGATTTTCTTTAAATAATTCTTTTGACTAAGCCAAATCTTCCAATTATTTTTGTCTAGGTAAATTTTCATCCCTAGAAACTTGTTTGGTGGTCGCCATGTCCTTCATTTCAAACTCCCTAGCCAACTATGCCTTAAAGTCTTTAATATGATCTTTGTTAGGCCTACTACCAATATGTCGTTAACATACAACAGCAAAATAATGAAATTACTGTCTCTAGATCTCATGTAGTATGAACACAGATTTGAACTGAGTCTATTTTATCCAAGGCTCATGATGAAGGAATCAAATCTATTATACCAACATCTCAACGCCTATTTGAGACCATATAGAGATATATTCAACCTGCAAACCATGTTGACATGTTGGTATAATAGATTTGATTCCAAATAGGCGTTGAGATGTTGGTATAATAGATTTGATTCCTTTATCATGATTGCAATTCATCCCCGAGAAATACCAGGGAAGTCCCCTATAAGTCTTCCAGCCTAAATTCAAGACCAGAACCATCAACAAATACCAACTCAGAATTTGTTTTACCAACTTTGATACCAAGAAAGCTTTGGACTTTGTTGTAAAAAACTCTTGAAGAATCCATATCAATATTGGATATAGTGCTGAAATCTGACGACGAGGACCTGGAACATGGTGTCCTAGAAACAACATGAAAGAGTTGTCAAAGTTCCTTACGATGGATAAAGGTGACGACCAGCCTTTCCCAGTTGTCATACACCCTCGACATGATTCTAAATTTGATCATCCTCACCCAAAATCTTGGCCACTTGATAAAATTTTAGAATGATTAGAAGACAAAGAGGAGAGCTGAGATTGTGAGGTATGAATTGGTCAGCTCCATTAGTTACTATTAGTTTAGGTTGCGTCTAGTATCACTGCAGACTTCAAGAGTTGCACATGTTCAGTGGCGGAGCCAAGTGACACCCTTCTTCTTATTCCATTGAGTCAAATTAAAATCTTGATTTTAATTTGTATCAAATAGGGCTTAATATTATTTTATATATGTTTGAAAAAAAAATCGTAGTTAAACTAGGTCCCACTAAGTTCAAATTCTGACTCCGTCACTGCTTAAGTGTAAGTTCAGGTCATTTGCAAAACTAAGAGGCCTTGACACATGGATGAGAGCAGCACTATACTGTTTGCAACATAAAATCTCTTCCCTACAAGTTTTCTCACTACAAAAAATAACCGATTTCGCGACAAAAAAATGTTGTCGCAAAAATTGAGATTTTGTTGCAAAAGTAATTTAGCGACGACAATACATTTGTTGCGGGTATTATCGCTCTATATAAGTCACAGAATGTGTTTTGCGACGGCTTTCAGACATTTGTCGCATTAACAAAATTGTGACACTATTTGTTTGAAGCAAAAAATACGACATTTGTTGCGGGTATTATCGCTCTATTTGAGTCACCGAACGTATTTTGCGACAACTTTCGACCATTCATCGCATTAACAAAATCGCAACACTATTTATTTACCGCAGAAAATACGAACTAGCAACACGATATTTGTAGCTATAATGTTGTCGCAATGCATATAGTCGCGAAAAAATAAAAGGGTGACATGACAGTTTGTTGCAACAATTATTCCAATAAAGTTTTTACAAGAAAACCTTTGTTGCAAATATTCCTTTAAAAGTTGTAACTTTTGCTATCTATTTTATTTTGCAACAACACATGCACGCAGTAATATATTTTTAATAACAAGTAATATTTGTCATGAAATATGTTTTACAATGTGTTTGATATGTCACATAATGTATTTTAATATATTCAATATTTGTAGTACAATTTATTATGTAACAAGTGGTGTTTACATTTAAATTTATTTCGTAACACAAAGAGTCTATCGCACCCATTTGTGCAACGAGTATAGTTGTTGCTTAATTTATTTCGTGATTATTTATATACATCACATATCTTATTTTAAACACATAATTTTCGATTTCTTTTGTCGTGATGGAATCGTTACTGTGGTGAACATTTATATGAAAATGTAACTTATTTCGTTAGAAATAACTCGTAACTTTATGAAAAGAATGCTTCAACGCACAATTATTAAAATATTATTGATATCAAAATATATTTTAAAAAATTCATATTACTGTCAATCAAATAAATATAGGTCAATGTATTATCTACAAACTTGGTTACCTCCAAGATCAAAACAAATACAAATAAACTATAGTACTAGTAATTTCAAGGTCGATCCACTTAGAATGATTCACCAAACTTGAAAAGTAGAAAAAAAAAACTAGAAATATGGTAGAAATAACAAAAAACTCACGGGACACCCAAATGACATTCTTGACTCTAAGATATGCTTCCAACTCATCATCAATATATTCTTTGGTTAAATGAGAATTCCTGAAGAGAAAAGCTTCACAACTTAAGTCAAGCATGTACATATAGAAGGTAATGAAATATTAGTGAAAGTTATAGGATAACACTAGACCATTACTAATTAAACGTTTTTAGTTTGACGTTATGTGCGGAATTAATCTAACCAAAGCAATAAGTCACTTTAATTAGTTTCTAGATGATTAATCAACCAATTCAATTTATCCTATCTTGAACTACCGCAATAATAAGAAATCAATAACTAAAGTAGTAAACAACACAATAATTGTTCACGGAGAAACCCAACGTGAGAAAAATTTGGGGCGCTTTGTCAGTCAAAGATCCACTATAAACTGTATTATAAACTTACAGACCACCAGCAAAGTTGACGACACAAATTTTCTGATCTCTAGTCTGAAGTTTGAAGCAGCTCTCCTGGAATGTGCACACGAACACCAATCCTAGCTCTTCGTTGTAAAGCAGTCCTCCTGAAGTGAGCACACGAACTCCACTCCAGACTCTTCACGCAGTTTATATCCTATAGATACACCAAGAACTCATCGTTCTTAAGTTTCTTCTTTGATCTTCGCAGTTAGCCAAGTAGACGACACAATTTTCCTGACATATCCAAGTGAAAAATAGCACCAGTGTATTGATTGAAGGTTTTGATGTTTTCAATCCGAAGGGCACATATAGATGGGGTGATTGAACTGTTGAATGTTTGGCTCTTGAGAGAATGATTGTTTTCTCTTGAATGAATAATGTTTAACACCTCTTTCCCGATTGCGCAGCGCCCTCTTTTATATGTTGGACGAATATGGAAATTTTGGCCAATAAAAATCTCGCGAAATCGCGAATTAGGTCTGGCCGTAAATTGGTCGCTCGAGCGAGGGCCCTGTCTCTCGAACGACAGGTGGGCGAAGGTCGAGCGCTAGATGTTCTGCTTCATCCACTCGAGCATGACTCCCGCGAGCAGCTAGCGAAAATGCGGCGAGTTTCCTTCGTATTCCAAACTTGGATCCCGAACCCTACACTATATAACCAACTATGAAACTTTATAATTAAGTTCCTAAACTTCTAAAATGTTCAAGTTGGTCCTTTTGTTCACAGAATAGCCAATTACAATGATATAACACTAACAAACTTCTCCTTTGGCATTCCGTGACAAAACCAATTACAAGGTAAAATAAACCTATCAAAGAAAAACTAAGTCCAACTATCCTCTGACTGCAGCTTCCATTTTGTCAATCATGTATCCTGAAATTAAAACTCACATACCCAGTGTAAAAGCACGTGATACAGGAATTAAGCAATAAAGTACTTAGAAGCTTACAAACATAATCAATCACATAAGCATGCTAATTTGAGATGCAATATTAATGCTAATCAAAACACCATATACACATTACTACCACAAAACATCAAACTCAAACAGTTATGCATAAAGTGCAACACAAATGCAATCATAACATGTTCCATATCAGTGCATGATATGCAATGCACAAGTAAAGCACAAGCTCCCCCTTACTGCAAACTCACTTAAAGTTAAAACAGTAGGTAATTGTATCTATGTCTCTCCCCAACGACCCCAAATGACACAAAACATAAGTATAAATGTCATATCAATGTAAATCAAGTCAAATGTCAAACCGTATCTATGTCTCTCCCCAACGATCCCAACAGACATATATCAAAAGCATACATATGAATAAGTAACAATTATCTATGTCTCACCCCCAACGACCCTAACAGACAAGCATGCAAATGACAATGCACAAGACAATCTCAAATAAATATCTCCTCCTCACTATCAAATATCTCCCCCTTTTGTCACAAATGCTGAAGGGAAAAGATAACCAAAGCAACGCAATAGGAGATAACAACATAACAACCAATCAAATATGCAGTTGATAGCATGCAAGAGCAGAATTAACAAGTAATAAACCTCCCCACATACTCAGAATAAGTCAGAATGGAGTAAATAATATAAGTGACTCATGTGTGTAAAGTGTCACTAATCCAAGGTAAATAGGACTCCAAATCTTAATTTTATGAGAAGGGACATGCTAAATATCATTGCCAATTAGTGTATTCTCCCACTAATGAAAGTCAAATCTTGAAGAACAGTAGGACCTTTCACAGGAAGCTCATTTTGCATATACATCAAAATTTTCTTTTATTCCTCCTTTAAGCATATATGTTTTTCATATATCAATTTTATACTTAGCTCAACATTTTTTTTCTTTTCAATAGCTCTTAATTTTTCATTTTAAATGCAAGTTCTAATTCATTGAGCAACTAATATGACCTTATAGCGAGCTTTAGGTCGGTTAACCCAAGTCAGTTGACCATAAGCACCAGGTTTTGAGATACCCTTCAGACTTAATTGCTCGAGTCAAATAGTCTCGAAGAAGAACATTAAGATATGAGCTTTTTATCATAAGGAAGCATACTTAAGTTTAGGTCTACTAATGATGGTCAATTTATGTTTAAAGTCAACTTATCAAGAAGTGACTGTCATCCCAAATCTCACACAAGTGGTTAAGTCCAATTTACAATATCATAGTGTGTGCAGTGCAGATGGTACATGAAAACATCTATACTAAGCACTCCAAATTAACCTAAGCAAGTAATGGAAACTTTGTTATAGCTAATCAATTATACCCATATATGATCACAACATACACGTTCAAACATGATATACTTTATACAAATTAAACTTTCCATTCCCAATTTTTGTTTTTCAAATTTTTCAATCAATTTTTTTGTATTTTTCATTTAAAAAAAAAAAGCATCACACACAAATAAAAACAAACTAATCAAGTCCACAAAAATAAAACAAAGCGTGCATGTGCCAAAACAAATATAAGGAAAATGCACAAGCATGAAACTACATCCTAAAAAGCAATAAAAAACATGTGATGCATGCAGAAATCAACATCATATAACCATTAAGTACATACATGTATCAGAAATACCTAATCAGATATGTACATGAATGCTCTTACCTCTAAGAGCACGATGATCTATATCAAAGTTATTCAGATCACTCTTCTTTACCCAAACTTGTCTAGTGATAGAATGATTTCCAGACAACTGTGTCACCAACTTGGTCAACCGACTCACTTGGGTAGTAAGGAATCCTATCTAACCAACAACCTCCTGATTTCTATTCCTACTAAAGCTCATGTGTCTATGACTATTCAAGACTTGATGACATCTAGGGCGTATGTGTCCTAACTCACTGTTGTGAAAACATGTCGGGACAAACCTAGGAACAATGTTATGGGGACGCTGACGTCTATTCCTAGGTCGACAGGTCCTACGCTGTCTAGTAGGCCTCTGTCTAACAAATTTTTTATCCTTAGGATCAGGGTTAGGTACATGTTTAGGATGGTCAGTTGCAGGGACAAATGTGATCTTAGAAGTGCTAGCAGTGTTCTCCTTAAAACCTAGACCTCCCTTATTACCAACTGACTTGCCCATTCATAGAATGTTATCTAACTTTTCAGAACTACTAGAGAAGGCAAGCAACTGAAACTTAGAATATTCTAGATCACTCAGAAGGTTCTCAACCTGGATCTCTAAAGTCTCTCTCTCTGTGGTCAACTTACTCACTTTCCTAGCGGACCTCTCAAACTTACTGGTGAGTTTCTTAACCTAAGTCTCTAAAGTTTCATTCATTGTTTTCATTTCACTCATGATCAAGGTAGATTCCTTAAAGTGCGCTCTCAACTTCTCATTTTCCAAATTAAGTTCCTCATTTTTCGCACTCATGGCATTGTTCTTGTTAAGAATCTTAAAACTCTCCTTATACATTTTATCATAGGCCTCATAAATATCTACCTCACTCTCATCATCTTCACTAGATTCGTCACAGCTATTTACATCTTCATCCTTTTTACTTCCCTAGTCAGATCCACTCTTAACTCTAGCAACAAGAGTAACAATTTTTCCACTCTCCTCAGGGGTGGATTTCTCACCTAATTATTCGAGTCAGACTCGTCATCAGTGAGAGTAGTATTCATAGCCTTCTCCTGAGATCTCTTCCTACTAGGACACTCATTCCTCATATGACCAAACCCTTGACACTTATGATATTTCACACCTTTAGATCTTCTCTAAGATTCACTCGAGGCATCTCTGTGTGTCTCTTGAGGTTTATTTTTATTCCTAAACATCATTTGAAATTTTTTAGCAAGGTATGTCAACTTTTCATCATTTGGTGAGTTAGAATCAGAAGACTCATTCTGGTTGGTCCTAGTAGTTTTCAAAGCTATATACTTCTTCTTAATAGGGTTTTCTAAGGTTAGCTCATAAGTCTGTAGGGATCCAACTAACTCCTCAACTTTAATAGAATCAATATCCTTACTTTCCTCAATGGCTGTGACTTTCGACCTAAAATGCTCAGGTAAGGATCTAAGGATTTTTCTCACTATCTTAGGCTCGAGGATCCTCTCACCTAGGTTGAAGCTCAAGTTCACAATGTCATTTAGGCTCGCATAGAAGGAATCAAAGCACTCATCTTCACTCATTCTAATTTCCTCGAACCTCGTGGTCAACATTTGTAACTTAGAATTTTTAACAGCCTGTTTTCCCTCATGTGTGACCTCTAGAATATCCCAAACCTCTTTGGATACCTCACACATAGGCACTATCCTAAACTCATACGGAGAAACAGATCTAAACAGGGCATACAGGGCTTTGCTATTCCAATTACAATAATCTAAGTCAGCCTTAGACCAGTTTTCTATGGGAGTGGGAGTGACAACATCACCTACTTTTGTACTAGGATAACTCCAACCCTTCACAACACTTAACCAGATTCTCTCATCCATAGATTTTAAAAAAGCTCTCATCCTCACTTTCCAGTAAGCATAATTACTGCCATCAAAATATGGCGGGACATGTAAAGAGCTACTCATCTAGACAAAATTAAGGTCAGGACACGCAATTAGGTTCTGATACCACTTGAAAGTTACGAGATAACACTAGACCGTTACTAATTAAGCGTTTTTATTTTGACCTTATGTGTGGAATTAATCTAACCAAAGCAACAAGTCACTTTAATTAGTTTCTAGATGATTAATCAACCAATTCAATTTATCCTATCTTGAACTACCATAGTAATAAGAAAGCAATAATTTAAGCTGTAAACAACACAAGAATTGTTCATAGAGAAACCCTACGTGGGAAAAACTTCGGGCGCTTTGTCATTCAAAGATCCACTATAAACTGTATTATAAACTTACAGACCACCAGCAAAATTGACGACACAAGCTTTCTGATCTCCTGTCTGAAGTTTGAAGCAACTCTCCTAGAATGTGCACACGAACACCAATCCTAGCTCTTCGTTGTAAAGCAGTCCTCCTGAAGTTAGTACACGAACTCCACTCCCGACTCTTCACGCAGTTTATCTTCTGTAGATCCACCAAGAACTCCTCGTTCTTAAGTTTCTTCCTTGATCTTCGCAGCCAGCCAAGTTGACGACACAATCTTTCTGACAGATCCAAGTGAAGAATAGTACCAGTGTATTGATTGAAGACTTTGATGTTTTCAATCCGAATGGTACATATAGATGGGGTGATTGAACTGTTGAATGTTTGACTCTTGAGAGAATAATTTTTTTCTCTTGAATAATAATGTTCAACACCTCTTTCCCGAATGCGCAGCGCCCCTTTTTATATGTTAGACGAATATGGAAACTTTGGCCAATAAAATTCTCACGAAATCACGAATTAGGTCTGGCCATAAATTGGTCGCTCGAGCAAGGGCCCTGTCGCTCGAGCGACCAGTGGGCAAAGGTCGAGCGCTGGATGTTCTGCTTCATCCGCTCAAGCATGACTCCCGCGAGCAGCTAGCGAAAATGCGGCGAGTTTTCTGTGTTCTAAACTTGGATCCCGAACCCTACACTACACAACCAGCTATGAAACTTTACAATTAAGTCCCTAAACTTCTAAAATATTCAAATTGGTCTTTTTGTTCACAGAATAGCCAATTACAATGATCTAACACTAACAATTAGCTTAAAGAAAATATTTCAAATATCTCACATTAACAAGATCGATGATGCAAAAAGATCCAAGTAATTCAACTGCCACAAGTTGCCCGTGACTACAAATTTATGGCAAAGTTTAGATGCAGAGAGATTAATAGTCATCTAAATCTGAAAATGGATCAATTGTGTTTTACTCCATACAAGAACATAAACTATAATACATATTCTAAAAACTATTTTGTATACTCGAATAATATTGAACTAAGGTAATGGATTGTGCAGTGGTCTACTGCTTCTAATACTCTATTTTACTACTTAAAATAAGATACTGCATCCCATACTCTTCATTACTATATGTACATTGAATAATTATTATTTTGTCTTCTACAATATTTGATCGGCCCCGATTACTTATTCTAGAAGCTCTGCACTAGTGCAAAAATATCTAAACTAAACGAATATCTTGTGTAACTCTTTATAATCATATTGAATGTTAGTACAAGATCAACAATTATCACAATAAGCAATCAAATATATCTCAGTAGTCGGTTATTCTAACCTTAAATGTCAATAAATGTTTTTATCAACTCTCGGTAGATGCATCGCCAGTACTCAAATCTACATAGGAAAGGAAAAATGTAGATGGTCATTAAAAAATAAAATAGAAAAACATTACGCAAAAAAAAACCTATATATATATAAAGAATGTTTTACTTACCAATATCACTATCCGCATTATCATCTTTACCATCTAGAGAGTGTCTCAATTTAACCAGATCTATCACCATCACTCCAGTGTTGAATATATCAAGGTTTTATGTCGAAAAACTCGCTGCCAACGGAATGCGTTGCGCATTAGCTGGGTCTCACCAAATTTCCTTTGTCTGTGAATATACATATTATGTATCTATATATGCATGTATATTTCTTTATGGGTTTCTGCTATTTTCTGAGGCAAATGAGGGACTTTGAAATGCTATATATATAAATTTAATTTGTGGGTTTTATGTCCTGTTGGAAATTTTTGTTATAAAATTTTCTTGGTAAGGGCTATTCTAAATGATTAATGTGGGCATTTTGTAAGAAAAGATCGAACAATTGAAATGGGCTTCTTATTAACGTGTTTTCACTCTCCATTTCAATTTTTAACCAAGCTTTAACTTGTTAATTCATCACAGGCTCAAGTGCTACGAAATAGAAAATTAGCGACCCAAATACTAAGAAAAATAGGTTGATGACCTCCACTATAATTTCCTTTTTCTCTTTGGGATTTGGAGGAAGGATACACATGAATTAATCTTCAGGCATCACATTCCAGTAAGAACAAAAAACATAATGTCTAGCAAATTTCTAGTTCATGTTACAGAAAATAGAAGAGTTCTTAGAGATTTTTCTTCTTGAGAGATACCGGTGGTTGGGGATAGTAATCTGATTTATTAGTTGAAGTAATTGTATTTGTGATTGGATGGTAGTATTTTTTTGTTCATGAAAAAGTTATTATGGGATTTTTATTTGGAATATTAATAAAATACTAGTTATGCATCGTTGTGGTGAATAAGTTTTTTCTTGGTAGATAATGGCTTCTCGAACAAGAATTGTCAAGAAAAATAGAGTTTTACTACATCCTATGGGCCACCTTCAGAAGTTTCCTCGTCAAAGGCAACATGCAAGGGTCCATTATCCCATACTACTCCTCAAGCTAATATATCTTCCTCATTGTCTCAGACTAGTAATGTTCAAGTTCTTACTCCATTACGTGAATGAAAGTGAAATTGCATGGCTATGCCAATATTCATCATGCTCGAAGATCCTCGCCCGTACAATCGAGACAGGACCACTAATTTATTTTTCGGAATACAAACTAGAATTATGTGAAACTAAATTGGTTGGAAAGTTGGATATTGATAATTGCAGAAGTGATCTTATGACCACCTTGGACAGGCTCCATGCAGCACGGAGCAAAGCCATTACCTTTTTGGTTCTTTTTTCTCAATCAAGATTCAAGATTTTTCGTAGGGCTTTCTTGCGAGAACTGGGATCTTTAAATAAAGGCATTTTAGCCTTTTATATTCGGCGTGCACGTGTACTGAGATCCTAGGATTCCATAGTCAGTGCTTTTTACATAATCAATTCTAGAATCTTCACTTAATTATTCAGGATTTAACAATGGATTCTTGCTGTGTGGCCATGAAAGCTAAAGTGCAACCAATGAAACCAATAAGCGTTTTAGCCATGAGGGAAATGGATTCTGGGGAAGAAAATCAGAGGGAGTTTGAAAAACAATGCTTTTCGGAAACTGATTTCGCAGAATTTAAGGAGTGAAAACAGGGGAAAAGATTTCAAGCCTGGAGTTGCATTTTCGATTTTGACACGCGATATCAACAAAGAATTGGTGGTGAGTGAATAAGTTCACCTCAAGATTTCATTTGTGTTCTTGAAATGTTTGTTTGATTTGTATGAATTTGCATTTAAAAATAGTTTCAGGCATTTGAAGCACCATTCTTTGATGATCCTCGAAAGGCAGATCCGAAAACTGTGGCTTCAATAATTCTTGGTGGGGGTGCTGGGACCCGGCTCTTTCCTCTTACCAGCAAGAGAGCTAAACCTGCTGTAAGAGAAGATCTAACATACTTTTGCCTATTGTGTTGTATTTGTCTTGGGTTTTGATTATGGTGAAATTTAGTATGTTAGCTTTTGATGATGACAAAAACTTCATGTAGGGAGACTGTACGTCTTCATTTGTATTGCTATTCTTAGACTAAGAGGAAAGGAGTGACTTTACTTCTAGAAGTATGCCATTTTCACAAAGAACAGTATTGAACTTGGGGACTTCAGAGTACAAATTTTTAATTAGAGATTAAATTGCAATTGACAATTTGACATATAGTTTAATATCTGAATGTGTAATCACATGGTTTGTTCTGCAGGTTCCAATTGGAGGCTGTTACAGGCTAATCGATGTACCCATGAGTAACTGCATCAACAGCGGGATACGGAATATTTTCATATTAACTCAATTCAAGTCTTTCTCCCTTAATCGCCACCTTGCTCGCACGTATAACTTTGGAAAAGGTGTGAATTTTGGGGATGGATTTGTGGAGGTAAGATGCAATTGTTGACTAAAAAATAGTGTTGAGTGTTAATTAGCTAAACATTCCTGTTTGCAAATAACAAGAAATCTCATTTTGAAATATTTTTGAGTTTTGTTTCATTCTTGGCAAGTAAATAATAATGTGTTAAGTGCCTTGTTAAAGATAAAAACTTTTGTTATGCTTAATCTCCTTGCTGCACAAAGCCTTTTGTTTCTTACACGCACCGAGCACGAGCTTTTGGTTGTTACAGGCACCGATCATGGGATCAAAGCACAAGGGGATGGTTGGCTGCTAACTGTTGCCTTAGTAGAAGGAAGCAATTTGACAGCCGTTGACGCTAGCGGGTTCTCTGATCCATATATGTTGTTTACTTGCAATGAGAAAACGAAAACCAGCTCTATCAAGTTCCAGAAATCTGACCCTCATTGGAAAGGTATTTCTGTTATCTTTTAAGCATTTTAATAACTTTATCTTTGACAGCATTTCTCATGTTTGCTTCTTGATGGAACTATTAACATACTTTAATACGTGGTTGGTTCATCACTGGTTTAATATACTTCTTGGAAATGTGGTGCCTTCTAGAAATCTTCCAATTCATCCCCACCTTTAAAAGTGACTTTTAATTATCTAAGGATCCGTTTGATAGGAAGATGAAATTTGGGTTGAATGAAAATGACTTTTAAAGAATTGAATTGGTTAGAATTTGTTTGATTGGAAATTGTGATTAAATGTGTTTGATTGATATAATTTTCCACCTAATCCGTTTGTGATGTGAACCCGACCAAAAATATGCTTGAAAATTCACGAATAAGATGAAACAAACCCAAGAAATCTAGAAATCACGCCGCGCAAAGCTTCAACCCGACCCGTTGTTCGACATGTACCAAGAACCGAGATTACACGTAAAAAATCCGACCCATTGATTACCCGGAACAAGAACCGTGCAGTGAAAACGCTACAAAAGGAATGCGATATCCTTTTGATAAGTTCAAGTTAAGAATTTAAACCACTAAGAATTGGAAGAATAAATCTCACAATTTTTATTAAAATCTCTCAAATAATCAAAGTCTAAAGTTTACAATGAATTGTAATAGTTATTTATACTAAACCCTAAAAATAAGGAAAATATGAAATATTAAGAGTCCTATAATATAGAAATTACCAAAAATAAGAATTATAGTAAAACTAAACCATCTTGCCAAAATTAGAAAATTCAGCTTCAGTTTTGTTCTAAGCGGCCGCTTGGTATGTTTCTAAGTGGTCGCTTAGAAGACTCTTTTCGCCTCCATGTATTTTCGGTAGTGGCTTGGGCGATCGCTTGTCATTTACTCTAAGCGGTCGCTTAGAGTTTCGGCTGACTTCTTTCTTTGGCTGCTTGTACCGTGTCGATCCAATTGCTTCCCAACTTCGACCCCAATATGAAACTTGTTCCTTGGCATGTCAACTTCAACCTTGCGCGCTCCATGGCTCGAACCATCAATTGTGTGGTTTGTAGTGACTCCGTGAAGGTTCGAACCCGACTTTGGTCCCCAACGTTCGCCCAATGTTCATTGATATGTTGCGCACTCCGGATCACATCAGTTTGACTTTATTTTTCATGCAAATAGTTTTTTTTGGGATAATTTTTTTTACAATTGGGGATAAAATTTGTTTGGATTGTCAAAAAGTAAAATTTAAAAATTTTAAAAAAAAATTAATTTTTTTTATTTGCATAGAAATTGTCAATAAAAGTGATAATTTGTTTTTACCATTTAGCCTAGAATTTTGTTCCCATTGCAAAAAAACAAAAACAAAAACTGGAATTTGTTTTCCTACCAAAGTAGTGGGAAAATATTTTCCTCAAAAACCAAGAAAATGCACATGTGTGAGCAAAAGTAAGAAAATCAATTCCATAGAAAATTTTGTGCCATTAAAGATCAAAAAGTTGAAAATGGAATTTGAATTCCTAATTTGAGGAAAAAAAAAAATTGGTTATCAAACATACCCTAACTTTACTTCATTAGCATAGAAAATCTTTTTTTTTTTATATAATTTTGTCAACTTCTCCCTTAATATCGTCAAGTTTACAAAATATTATATTTAACACTTAACTTAATCATTTTAGACCTAATATTCCCTTCATTTTCAATTCCAAAATCTAGAAAAAGAAATTATCTGAAGCTTGAGCAAGCGTTAACTAATTAGGCTAAAAAAATGAAACCAAAAATTATTCGACACAATAAAATGCAAGAGTAAAAAAAAAAGAAGAAGAAAACATACAAAATGAGGTGATTTTCCAGAATGAGCGAGAATCAGATTCACTGTGCCATCTCCTTTATAATCACATTCCAGCGCGTCTTTTGCCTGCAACACCACCATCATTTACTGCCTACAAAAAATATATTAGCATTATTCAACGTGAAGCAAAATACATACACAAAAAATAGTAGAAGAAAAAGAATTTTGGTGGACGTAATTTGTTTGGAAGTGATAATGGAGAGAAACGTGTGAGAAGAAGTAAAGAGGCATGGATGTTGCGTAAAAAAATGGAGAAAAGAAGGGAAAAAAATTCAGGTTCTACAATAAAATGGGCTTGGGTTACTATTGCATCTATAGTAACCCTCATTGCCTTTTTTTATTTAAGGTTGGATGTGTGTATAATTTATTATTTAAACTATTATGTATACGTAGCACAACCATTAAAATATATTTTATCATCTATTTTACTAGTTTAATTCTAACTCATTTAAAAAGTAAAAAAGACTACATCATCCTAACACTTCATCTTCCCTGCGAATCTTAGCAAAATTCTGCATTTTATTATTCAAGTTATTATCCTTAAAAACTTTTTGAAGAATTGAACTTCTCATTCATGTCAAGTAGGGCAAATTGAATGAGTCCAGTTTGACCTTTTTTTTTTTTTTTTTTTTTTCTTCTTTTTGGTATGACTGATGATTATCGACACAAACCGTCGACTAACTTTAAAGTCTCCAAATGAGAGTATGAACAAATTATATAAATGTCTTTGGTAGGTAAAATGAAAGAATATTTGCTACATACTTTTCGTATAAAATATAGTTACTTCATCAAAACTAGACCACTTCATTAGCCAAGGTTGTCGATCAAAGATAAATATCTCATTCTTAAATACTCATTCCGTCCCATTTATATAGGCTAATTTTATTGTTCACACGAATTAAGAAATTTTATTTAATATTATTAAAAAAACAATTTTTGTCAAAAAACTTTCCTAATATACTCTTATTTATATTTGTACAAATTCAAAATTAAAAGAAAGTATGAAAGTTTTTGGCAAAAATTGATAATTAGATATACAGGGCCGTACCTGTGTTTCGCGAGACCTGAGACGAATTTAAAATTTTGGGCTCATAAATCGTAGCAAGTAATTAATTATTTTTATTTATAAGAATTTTACAAAACTAAAATTTTCAACTTTAAATCCACAATAAAACAACAAATAAACTGAAATAATCAAACAATTTATATTACAATCAAATAATAATGCGAGACTCTTCTAAACGATCACTTAAATACAACTCGTCTTGTAATTTTAGGGGAAAAATCAATCAATTTTGTATAATCGAGTTATTCAACCATTTCTTTTTCAATTGATAGCATGACCAATATATTCAATCTTTTAGGTGACATAGTTGTTCAAAGATAAGTTTTGATCAATTTTAACTTGAAGAAACTTCTTTCTACCGATGCAAGTAAATCGGCATAATTAACAAAATCTTGTAAGCAATTTAAGTATTTGAGAAATACCCATTCAATTTTTTCAAATAATGTAGCACATCAATTGCTCTTTTTGTTTCTCTAGGTAAATAGCACTTCAAGATTGTTAACTACAAACATAAGTCGTAATCAATAATGTCTGAATGTCCATTATATTTTAAATATTGCTAAAAATTCTCCCAAGATTTTAACAAATTTTCAAGATGCATACTCTTTAATCTCTCCAAATTAAACAAAAATCCAAATGTTTATTCATAATGCTTAAATTGTTCAAAATGAGTTTGAAATAAAGATCGAGCTTGATCAATTATAAAGAGAAAATAATCGACTCTAAAATATTTTTTAGCTAATTGTGTTACCTTAGAACCTTTTCACAACAGTTGAAAATCGTCAAATAAGTAAAACCAACAATATTTTAGATTTAACTTGAATTTAATTTACTTGCTTAATGGTTTAATCATAAAATCAAAATGAATGTAAAGAATTCAATCATTTAGTACTATTTTATGTCATTTTTGCATATCAATTATTATGGCCTGAGCTCAATTAATTTTCAAGTCTAACATATGCACTTGAAAAAGAGAAAACAATAGAAAGAAAATGTCCATTAAATTTTTGGGCCCCCTACATCGCTGGGCCTGAGGCGGTGGCCTCTTGTGCCTCCTCTCGGGTCCGGCTATGTAGATATATTAGTAAACGAAGAACACAAAACATCTTCAATAAATAAATGAGACTATATAATTAGAACAAGAAAATAAAAAAAGTCAGTCTATATAAATGGGGACGGAGGAAATATCTCTTTCGTTGTTTAAATATTTGATGAGAAAATATATTCGTTTTAGAACCATGCTACAAGTATAATCGGGATTGACAATCACTCACATGAAATGCGGGCCACGATGAATAAAAAAATCGTGGACCTCCCTTCCTATGAGATGATTGTCAATCGGGGTTGATTCCATTTGTACAAGTAGCAAAATTCAATCGATAAAGACAACTCATGATTACTCTCAAATTGATGTCGACTGTAGAAACTGCAGGCAAGCCAACCAACTTGACCAAATCCTTAAAACGCGTTTTCTAAGAGTCTGAACAGCACAAAAAACACGAAGCCGCCCCCCTTCCACTTGCCTATCCAATGCCAGTCCATGCAAGCAACATCCAGCTCATTTCCCATGTTGGCCTAAACTGAAAAAGGTTTATTAATAAATAAAAAAGTCAATTTTAAAAATAAATAATATTTTATTCACTTTAATAAATTTATTTGTTAAAGAAATTTGTTTTACATTATTACTAGTTCGACCTCAACTTTACTATTTGACGCATGATTATTTACTTCTTCCTTATGATGTTTTTAAAACATCTGATTGTAACTTGAATAATAGTTTAGGGACCAAGAGAGAAATTTTGACTTATGAGAGAATAATTATTTAAATCCCCATTCATTGTAATAGTGTTGCCTTCGGCCGAAAGGGATGTCCCCACGTGGAGCCCACAGGAATAAAACTGAAATAATTGACCCTTTTGGCCGTTTAAATAATAAATAAAGAAAATTTCACTATTGGTCTTTAACTTATTGCAAAAGAAATAAGTTAATCCTCAAATTTTTATTATAGTTTCACATCATCATCCATGGCAAAAACCCTTCAATTTTTACCGTGTATTCCTTTTAAAAATATGATTAAGCTCATGTTTAGTGAGAATGAAAATGAAAGTTTTAATTTATATTATATTCAATAATTAATTTTAACAACAAATTCCATGAAATTCATAACCTTTTTCACTTTTGATTTTAATCGACACCAAACAAGTGCTAAGTTTAAGGCCCCGAAATCCACATTATTTGTAGAATGTGAATTAAAAAATATAGTCGTTATGGATCCCATATAAAAGATGAAAAGTCAAAAATGGTAACTGAATGTGATTGATAACTATCGTATTTTTCATTTTTATGGAGAAAAAATGGAAATCAAACAGAGCCTAAGTTTCTAGTCTGGTGTTCAAGTTAGAAAACAAATTCTGAGTTTATAAACTTGGACTATAAAAATCGTGTGAAATTTACAACTTTTAGAAATTAATAAAACTTGGAATGGTTAAGATTAAGTCCCTTTTGGTTTAGCTATAAATCAATATTTTAATACATCTGATAAAAGTTGATGCAATTTTAGGTTGATAATTGAATTTTTATCGACTTTTTTGTCAAACAAGGGTTGATTTGTTAATTGGATCCAATTGAATTGGTTCGATTATACGTATAATTTTTTAAGAACAATGGTTCCTTTAATATTTTTTTAATAGATTTACCCATAGTTCAATTACGATTCGACCTCAACTTAATTATTTGACTCTTGATCCTTTATTACTTCTTGGTTAATGCGTGAATTGGTTTATAAAACATTGGTAGGGACTTATTTTGTACCTATATTGAAAAGTTGAGAAATGATGAGGACTAACTTACTACTTGAATATTGATTTAGGGATCAAAAGTGATAATTTCCCTTGTAAAATACAAAACGCGAATCTTCTTCTCCAATTATTATCCATTGGACTCCATTTTAGAATCGCCACCAATAAAAACTCATTTCTTAAGGTGAACTCCATTTTCTCTGCTATTTTAATCATCCCAAAGTGGGATAAAGTTTCCTTACGCTGCTCACATTACCCTATTTAGAAAACCCAGCAGGAGGATCACATTTTTTCAGGTAAAATTTCAATTTTCAGACTCTTTCGATCCATATCTGTGTGTATGTTTTTTTGTGGGGTATTTTTGATGGGTTGTGTTTATTCTTTCATAGGTTTTTTTTTTGGTGTTAAAAAAATGTTCATGTTTTTGAGGTGGATCTGGATTTTTTGTGGTGAATAGTAGGAACCGCAGATGGCTTCAAAGCGGATCTTGAAGGAGCTCAAGGATCTTCAGAAGGATCCTCCTACCTCTTGCAGCGCTGGTATAGTACCATCATTTCATGAACCCCAAAAAAAAAATGGAAAAAAGAAAAGAAACAATTTTTATTTTTTATGTTTATGCAACTGGGTTTTTTTAAGAGAAAGTTTTCTATTTTGCTTATGATTGTTCTTGATTTCGATCTGTCAGCTAGTATTTGGTTGATTTTCCTAAAGCATGTGTGGACAATTTAGTGTGAGTTTTGTTAAAGTGGAGCTTTATTACAATGAGATAGTTGTTTTTGTTGCAATAGGTGAACTCTTTTATTTCTTGTTCTAGTTGATTTTGATCATCGATTATTTATTCTACAATTGGAGTTTTCAATTTTGAAAAGCAATCACTGGGAGTACAACATCAGAAATGATGTTTTAAGAAAATAATCCAAACTGAATTTTATTATTCCTAATTAATCTGGATCTGGTCATTTGTTGATAAAGAGTTGAAATGTGATTGGAAGATTACTTCTCTTGATAATGTTCAAAAGCTTTATAGCCATTCGATTAATTGATTACCATAGGATTTTGAGTCTTGAAATTCGTAGAACTAATCCTGCCTTTATATATGCAACCAGGAACATAGGCCACCTGCTGAGCCACATGGCCATGTTTCAATAAATGTTTACATAACCAAATTATCCCACTGTTTTATACTTCCAAATTTTCATACTTTGAGTTGTTAAATATTCTTGTTGAGAACTGATAATCTATTGAGTTTTACCCCTCTTGGTTCTGTATTGTGCTAGTTGTGTGTGAGTTCCTTATAATCTGGAACCCCTTATAGTTTATTTCTTTGAACTTTTTCACGAGGATGCATACCCTCGAAGTTAGGGATTTTGTGATGAAGGTGCCTATTTGTGTATGTCTCAGGTCCTGTTGCTGAAGACATGTTTCATTGGCAAGCCACAATCATGGGTCCTCCAGATAGTCCATATACCGGTGGGGTTTTCCTAGTCACCATCCATTTCCCTCCAGATTACCCTTTTAAGCCACCTAAGGTGTTTCACTTGCTCCAGTTGTCTTGCAACATTTGAATTTTCCGCCTTTTCTTTTTGGTAATAGACAACACCATTTGGGTTTCTTAAGCATTCATCGTGATGAGTTTTGCAGGTTGCTTTTAGGACAAAAGTTTTCCACCCAAATATTAATAGCAATGGAAGCATATGCCTTGACATATTGAAGGAGCAATGGAGCCCTGCCCTAACTATTTCCAAGGTTCGTATTCCCTTCAGCGAATGCCCTATATCTTGAATCAATCTAGCCTCTGTAGAAATATTACAAGGAAAAATGGTGCAATGCTAGTTGTGAAAGTTACGGCACAATCACCCTGGGAATTCAACTAACTGATTATCTTCTAATTTTACCCTCGGCATTTATGAAAATGTAATCAATGAATAGATCGTTTCTTAATTGCATTCCTTGAGACTTTCCAATCAAAAGTGCAAGGAAGTTGAAATATTTTATGGTTCCCAAATTTAGGTGTTGCTTTCAATTTGTTCATTGTTGACGGACCCGAATCCAGATGATCCTTTGGTGCCCGAGATTGCTCACATGTACAAGACGGACAGGAACAAGTATGAGACCACTGCAAGGAGCTGGACTCAGAAGTATGCCATGGGCTAACTGTGTTTTGGTATGTAAGAGGGGAGGAGGGCCTTTAGCTTTCAAAATGCTTTAATCTTTAAATTTTCTGCTTGAATTAATTTAATCTGTCTTTCATGTCCTATATCGGATTAACTAGAGGTCCAATATGCACCGTCAAGAGAAGGAAAGATATAATTTGTTATTGAGATGCTTGTGTATGTATAGTTAATCTTTGAAACATTCCCTGAACAATTGATATTTCACATTTATATTTCTAAGTACTTCTGTGGACGCCGCAGTTAGAAGTATGTAACACTTCTGCTTTTGCTGGGATCTCGTAGAGCATCCTAATCTGAAGTGTTCGTTCTGGTTGGATTTCAAGTGTTTAAACTGCTGCCCTGCAATTTTTATAATGATCTCTATATAAATAATTGATTGTGAGGTGCGCGAGAATTAAGTTTCCCTGGTTTGCTTTGAGGATTGTCCAGCCTATGAGAAAATCAGAAAACAGTCCCCTTTTGTGCTGCTAATTGAATTCTTCATTTTCCATTCATACTGTAAACACTGAGTTAACATAGGCATCTCCTTTTGCGACCACTGAGTTAACATAGGCATCTCCTTCTAGCCAAACTGAACCAAACACCTATAAACCCTTAGAGTTCTAAATTCCCGAAATTAAACCTTTCTTCTGGTAGAAAGGTTTTGATTTGTAGAGTTCTAACAGTGACAATCGCCATAGTTTTGCAAACAGAGTTTGTATTCTGAATGAAATGCCAGAAAAGGGTGCATTCAGAAATTTATGTTGATGGGGCTGAAATGTAAAAAAGTTCATAGATTCATTAAATGACATTTATTTGTGTTCTAAGGTATAGTTCTTGTTTTGTATGGATTAAAATGTTGAATTTAATTTAAATTAAAGTCAATAATTAATTTTAATCACATATTTTATCGGATCCACAACTTTTTAACCACATATATATATATATATATATTTTTTTCAAAATTTATTAAAACTTGACTTTAATCTTCACTCATTACTCATAAATAAATAACTCACTATAAAAGATACTTTTAAAATAATTAATGTTTTTCACTTTTAAAAAGGATGTAATATTCTCAATCCTGTTTGAATTTAAAAAAAAAAAAAAAAAGAAGGTTTGTAAATAGAGCAAAATTGCACTATTTGTCCCAAGCTATTGTCATTGTGTTAATTATAAAATTTTGTATAAAACAAACATTTTATTAGAGCTGCTCAATCATTTATAGCAATGAACAATGGAACAATAACTCGATTTTAGGGTTGGCTAATTTTTTATTTCTATTTTTTAAAGAGAGAATAATGTTAAATATTCAATAATTTAGTACATAATATGAGACTGACTATCAATTGACTAAATTCTTGAAACATAAAATGCCCAAGGTTTTTGTAGTTTTCTGTTTCATCATTTTATTATTCATAGTTTCTGTCAATGGTGTAGAGGAAGAGGTTAAGATCCTTTATTTTGGATGGGACTATCCATAGATCATACAATACGAAAGTTACTGTAGGAAAGGAAACTCTTAACTCTGTTCATCAGAGAGTTCACCCATTCATCAGCAAACCGATACACAATTTCTCACTAATACGAAAAATATCACCACAAAATGTGTATGCCCTAGAAATTGAAACTCTCGTGCTGTGATTATTAAGGATTTGTTAGCGGAGAACACATCTTCTGAGTTTATTTTGCCTATCTAAATTGATCATCCCGCAACATCCTACCGTAGAGTCATGCAATCAATAACAATGATTGTCGTTGAAGAAAATCGTGATTGAAGATATCTTTGAAATTCGCGTCGACTGAATATGAAATCGAACAAGAAGTGCACATACAATCGCAACAATGGGAGGAGGGTAATTGAGGTTGTCGATCTTACATCTATCACGAAGAAGAAGGCGATACACTACAGTGTTCCACATGTTCTTGATTATTTTTTGAAGAAAACATGTTTGTAGTATATATAATCCATTATTTTTTTAGGGTTTTCGATTTTTACCATTTCTAAAGAATTAATCTTACATGAATCGCAATTTTTTTTTTTTTTTTTTTTTTTTTTTGGTTCTAAATAAATTTTTGTATGTTGTAAAATCCATTCTTTTTTTAGAGTTTTCGGATATTAACAATTTATAAAAGAATTACTCTTACATGAATCACAATTTTTTTTATTTTTTTATTTTTTTTGGCTTTAAATAAAATTTTCTGTTTTGTAAAACTCAATTTTTTTAACCCTATGGTGCAATTATTTATTTAAATTGACATATGTTCATGTTTAATTCACGTAATCATAGCTAGTAGTCAAATAACACTTGCAAAAAAGAGCTGGACAACACTCTATTTTGGAGATCACAATTTCCTAGCAATGTCACGTATCTTCGTATCTTGTTATATATGTTTTTCATGTTGTCAGAAAACAAGTAATTGCAGTACAAATCTTTGTTCATCCGATCTTGCACATTGTGGTTTCGTTTTTCCTAATTGCATCTGGTTATCAAACGAAACACGATTCTAAGAACATAGTGCTATTACTTCTGCTTGTATGTGTATAGAGTTGGATACATTTTTTATGTAATGTTTTTTATTCGAGTCACATAAAATAAATTACATATCCAACCAGTCATTGTTAACATTGTTAATTGTTATTGACTTGTGATCCCTCTATACGTAGGATAAGTTGCGCTTTACACACACATTGATCTAATTACACGTACTTAAGAAATCAAAACTTTACAAATTTTAAAAGTAATTAATGGAACTTGAAGGAACACCCAAGCATTGTAAAACGACATCTTTTCTTTTGAGTTCTATATAGAATATCATAGAAGTGTCATTCGTAATCTTAGCTGGTACTATATATTGATCAACCTCATAGCTTACAGATAGGGGGCGGATCTAGGGGGCCCCTAGGGTCACTATATCATAGAACTGTTATTCGTAATCTTAGCTAGTACTATATATTGATCAACCTTATAGCTTACAGATAGGGGGCGGATCTAGGGGGCCCCTAGGGTCACTATATCATAGAAGTGTCATTTTTAATCTTAGCTGATACTATATATTGATCAACCTCATAGCTTACAGATAGGGGGCGGATCTAGGGGGCCCCTAGGGTCAAGTGACCCCCCACTTTAAAAAAAATAAAATAAAATTTGGCTTAGCATTTTATTTATTTCTTTTTTTATAGAAGATAACTACAAATTTTGATTGTGATCCCCCAACCTAGATTGTCTGGGTCCGCCCGTGCTTATAGATGAAGCTTTTGTCATTCGTTCAATCCTTAACTCTGAATGTACGAAGTCAACGAGCATAATGTATGTAGTTCCTATTTTTCGGTCTTGTTCGTATGAGTAAATTTCAAATTATAAACGACAATGGACAATAGCGGAATTCAGGGAGTAAATTTCTGTTACAACTTGCCAGATTGTTAGGGTAACTTACCTAATATATCGCTTCTTTGATATCAAAGTAGGTTTGAGATTTTATAATATGAAATATAGTATTTTTGATATTTAGAAAATGTCGCAGTACTTCTAAAATTGTTATCTGAAAAGGGCCTAGTTATTAAAATGTGTAAATTAGGACCAATACCCTAAAAAACCAACTAATTTGATTAATACCTTGATAAACTAATTAAATAATTTAAAAACGTAACTAATACGTTATAAAACTCTGAAACACTCAAAACCCTCCAATATATCTTTCATCAAATTACTGTCGCAAAGAATTAAGAACAAATCAAAGTCGGAGAAAAATAGTGACGGCATATATGGGGATTATGAGTACATTAAATGTTTTTGTTAGCCATTGATAAAATCATCATTCTTTCACTGGTAAATTAAGATGTGAGCTGTGAATTTTCTGTGTGATTCGGTAAGTATGTGTTTACGACAACATTTTTTCCTCTATAACACCCCAAAATTTACTGGGAGTTCATTTTAGTATGCTACAGTTAAATTACATTTCACAACATCAGTTCTCATTTGTTTACATCATTTTTCAGGAAGAACACCATGCCAGAGTTTTGTTTTATGGACTCTGGGTGCCTGGTTTATTTATGCACAAAGTCCAATTCAATGGACAAGTGGTCATTGTTTAGTCCAAATAAGGCTCCTGGGTTGGCTCCTTGTTGGGGTGAACAGTTTGAGGTTTTATACATCAAATATGAGAAACATGTGCAATAAAAAGGGTAATTTAGGTCACCATTAAATGATTTCAGTTTGGTTTTATCAGTCTTTCAAATGAAAGTTAATGCTCACCATCTCCTTGGTGAGTTCTAGATTTTTGCTTTTGGTGTGTGGTGATGTTGATTGGAGTAGCCGGTGATAGATTGGATTTTAGTCGGCTAGGTGTGCGGTGATTAATTGGAGCAGCCGACATATCTACTTGGCCTTGGGGAATAGAGTGAGATTGCAGAAATTTTGAGTTGGTGAAGTTGGAGTTGATTTCGAAGTTTCAATTTGTATACAGTATGTTTTGTCATGAGTTCAATTTATACGTCGAACTTTGAAGAATGTTTGCGAGTGGAAAGAGTAGTGAAGTTTAGGACCCATTTTTTCACTTTACTCATAAGGCAAAGGTAAGTAAATTTGAGAAATAATGATGAAGTTAGTGAATTGAAGAATTCATCTTTAACAAGAGTAAAATAAGCAAATTTCAATTGTGAGAAATATAAATTGAAGGCATTGAGTTTGAGAGTTCATATGGTGGCAATGACGCATTGCCTCAACAGATTGATCAAAGCATGAATGCGAAGTTTATTTTCTGTCACTTTTTTGGATTTGTCACTTTTTTTGAGTTTCACTTTATTTGAAAAATATTTCTTTATAGTTGCTTTGCAAAATACATGGTACGTATGTGTGTAAAATGCTATGTGGATTTTCGGTTTATGAAATACTATCAAGATTCTCTTCATCACTTTTCAAGCGTTTGTCATTTTTCTGAACTTTTGTCACTTTTTTTGTATTTGTCACGTATTTTGTGTTTGTCACTTTTTTCAGTCGCATTCTTGAAAATTTTATCACTTTTTAGTAACAAACATCATTTTTAATAAAAGTGAGATTGTATGTTATTGTTTAATGACACTAAACTTTTAAATGTGACATTGTGTCAAAAAAATGACAATTATAAAAAAAAGTGATACCGTGTCACTTTTTTTTAGTGACATCGTGTCACTTTTGGAGTGTTTGTGTCACCTTTTTTTTTTTTTGAATTGTGTTAAAAAAAAGTGACAATGTTTATAAAAAAAAATGACATTGTATCTTTTTTTCTTTTTAATTTCTCACTTTTTTAAATTTTTGTCAATTTTTTTAGTATTTGTCACTTTTTTTCAGTTGCATTCTTGAAATTTTTATCACTTTTTAATGACAAATATCATTTTTAATAAAAGTAAGATTGTATGTCATTGTTTACTAAAAATGTAACACTAAACTTTTAAAAGTAATATTGTGTCAAAAAGTGACAATTTTTATTAAAAAAAGTGACATCGTGTCACTTTTTTTAAAAGAGTGACATTTTTTTTTTAATAAAAAATTCCATGTGTTGTAAAAGGAAAGTTTATTAGGGTTTGTAGTGAATGACAATTACACCCCTGTAGCCCTAGAAATTTTTACCATTGTATCCCTGATTCTTACCTATAAATATAGGGCTTTGGTCATTAATAAAATACACAAAAAGGTATTGACTCTAACTCTCTCTTCTTCTTCTTCTCTATTTTATAACACGTTATCAGCACGATAGCTTAATTTTTTAAAGTTTAGAGAATATAGTAATTTTTTTTTGGCATAATCATCGATCATGTGTATCAAAATTAATTTGATAACACGTGATTTTACACATTCATACGTCAAAATCATATAATTTATGTTGGACTATGTGACTTCATTCTGCCGCCATCAATTATATCAATTCGTGTCAATCTTCTTCTATCCATCCCACTGGTATTAAACATCAAATATAATATATTGTTGGCCTATTTTCCAAGTTTCAAATTGTTTTAGTCAACAGTGTAATAATGACAATGGTACAGAACCATATGCGTGTATATTTGCTTTTGTATGTATTAATTTGTTTGTATAATCATTGCCTTCCATAAACAATTCATGTACATGAATTCATCTCTGCCACACGTCATTGCTTAGGCCTTTATATATAAAATACTATTTAACATATATTGCTTTGGACTACTGGATATCTTTTATAACACGTTAAATTCATTATTCTTGATTATTGTATGCCCCCAGATTATTATTCTTCCCACGCATTTTTTTTACTAAATTCATTGTTGTTGTTCCTGAAGTAACACAACATTATAATTAATATTTCAGAAGAATATTAATGATAAATTTATTTAATATAAATAATTCGTTGTTGCTCTAGAAGTAGCACATTATAATTAAAAGAATATTATTTGCTCCTGAAGAGCATAAATTATAACTTTTCATATTCCCGAAGAATATTAATATACCGCTCTTGAAGAAGCAATAGTAAAATACAATGTGCTCCTGAAGTAGCACATGTTTCGAAGAACATATTATTTTATATTAGTGTTTATCCCTGAAGGAAAACACATAACTTATGTCATTTTAATATTGACTACTTAAACAATTATTCTGTATTCTTCGAAACTAATTGTATTTTTTTTATTGTGTAGTTAATCAAATGACAAATATCACAAAACTTGAGTTTGCTGCACTTGACATATCTGGCAAAAATTATCTATCATGGGTACTCGATGCCGATATCCACCTTGTCTCAAAGGGTCTGGGAGAGACAATAAAAGAAGGAAACAAAGAATCCCTGCAGGATCGTGCAAAAGCACTCATCTTCCTTCGCCATCATCTTCACGATGGGTTGAAAATTGAATACCTCACTGAGAAAGACCCACATGCTCTTTGGAAAAAATTGACTGAAAGATTTGATCATCAGAGGACTATAGTCCTCCCTAAAGCCCGTTATGAGTGGATGCACCTTCGTTTGCAAGATTTCAAAACTGTAAGTGAGTACAATTCTGAACTCTTTAGAATATCTTCAAAATTGATCTTGTGTGGAGAAAAAATCACTGATGGAGATATGCTGGAGAAAACTTTCTCTACCTTTCACGCCTCAAATGTGCTCCTGCAGCAGCAATATCGTGAGCGTGGTTTCAAAAAGTACTCAGAACTTATATCTTGTCTGCTTATTGCTGAACAAAATAATGAACTTCTAATGAAAAATCATGGATTACGTCCAACTGGTTCTGTACCATTGCCTGAAGCAAATGGTACTGCATTTCCTGAAGTAAATGCAATATCAAGACAAGGACGTGGACGTGGACGTGGACGTGGACACGGATTTGGACGTGGACGCAGACGTGCACGTGGAATAAATCATGGACGAAATAATCAACAAAGTTATCATCAGCAAGGCAACAATTTCAAAAGGCACAAAGCAAACGAAATTAGCACACCCAAAAAGGTGCATGAAGAAAATTGTTTTAGATGTGGAATGAAAGGGCATTGGACACGTACCTGTCGTACGGCAAAACACCTTGTGGATCTTTACCAAAAATCAATCAAGGAAAAAGGAAAAGTTGAGACAAATTTCGCCAATTATGATGGTCCGATTGATGTGACTCATTTGGATGTCTCTGACTTCTTTGCCGATCCAAATGGAAATATTGACCACTTGATTGGGGGTGGTGTGATGGAAGATATAGATTAATTTATTTTCTATGCTTCTAGTATTTCACTTTATTTTAGAAATTTAGTTAGAAATACGTTTTTATTTTTCACAAAAAAAAAGGGAAACTTTATTATGTATCGTCAATTTCATATTATTGAATCATGTTTACTTCTTTAAATTTATAAATTCAAATCTTTATTAAAACATGTGTATTTTATTGTATTTATAGATTGATGATGGATTGTCAAGATACTTGTTTGATAGATAGTGCAACTACACATACAATTCTTCAAGATAAAAAATATTTTTTGGACTTAACATTAGCAAAAAATAATGTTAATACAATATCTGGTGCATCGAACATCGCTGAAGGCTCCGGAAGAGCTTGTATTATTTTACCAAATAATACTAAATTATATATTGACGATGCACTTTACTCTAGCAAATCCAGAAGAAATTTGCTTAGTTTTAAAGATATCCGCTGCAATGGATATCACATTGAGACGATGTAAGAAAATAGTGTTGAATATCTTTGCATAACTTCCTTTGTATCTGGCAAGAAGCAGATAAAAGAAAAATTTCATGCACTCCCATCTGGCATGTACTATACATTTATAAAAATGGTTGAATCAAATAATGTCACGAACCAGAAGTTCGTTGACCCAAAAAGTTTTATACTTTGGCATGATAGACTTGGACATCCAGGAGCTATAATGATGCGCCGAATAATAAACAACTCACATGGACATCCTTTAAAGAACCAGAAGATTCTTTTACCTAATGATTATCCATGTGTAGCTTGTTCACAAGGCAAGTTAGTCATTAGACCTTCAACTACAAAGGTCAATGTTGAATCTCCAACTTTCTTGGAAAGAATTCATGGAGACATATGTGGGCCAATACACCCACCATGTAGACCATTTTGTTATTTTATGGTATTAATTGATTCTTCTACTAGATGGTCACATGTTTGCCTACTTTCCACTAGGAATGTAGCATTTGCTAGACTACTTGCTCAAATCATAAAATTACGAGCACAATTCCCCGATTACTCAATCAAGACTATTCGTCTTGACAATGCTGGTGAATTCAGATCACAAGCATTCGATGATTATTGTATGTCAATTGGGATTACTATTGAACATTCGGTTGCGCATGTCCATACACAAAATGGTTTAGCAGAGTCGTTTATTAAACGTCTACAACTTATAGCTAGACCATTACTTATGAAAACAAAGCTACCAACTTCTGTTTGGGGACATGCCATATTACATGCTGCATCATTGGTTCGTGTTAGACCAACTGCCTATTATCAATATTCACCTTTACAACTTGCATTTGGTCATGAACCTGATATTTCTCACCTAAGGGTTTTTGGTTGTGCTGTCCAAGTCCCTATTTCACCCCCACAACGTACTAAAATGGGTCCCCAACGAAGACTTGGGATTTATGTGGGTTTTGATTCACCATCCATTATTAGGTATCTGGAACCTTTAACGGGTGATCTATTTACTGCACGTTTTGCAGACTGTCATTTTGATGAAATGACTTTCCCAATTTTGGGAGGGGAAAAACTACATTCTAAAAGACAAGGTACAATTTCTTGGAATGAAATAACTCTATCTCACTTTGATCCTCGCAGTAATCAATGTGAGCAAGAGATTGAAAAAATCATTCATTTGCAAAGAGTTGCAAATCAATTACCTGATATATTTGTTGACACGAAAAGAGTGACAAAGTCATATATACCAGCAGAAAATATTCCAGCAAAAATTGATGTCCCTGCAGGACAATCTGCTGTAGCAAACGAATCTAACATACGCCAGAAGCGTGGTCGACCAGTTGGTTCAAAAGACTCTGTACCTCGAAAAAGAAAAGTACAAGAGAAAAACCAACCAAAAACTTCGGAAGAAGTAACATTAGAAAAGATTGATCAATCAAATATTGAAATTATGGTTCCTGAAGAATCACAAGTGTCCGAAAATAATGAGATTTCAATAAATTATATGTTATCTCATAAATTATGGGAACGGAAAAATATTGCTATAGACAATATTTTCGCCTTTAATGTGGCTCTTGATATTATACAAAATGAGGATCCTGAACCACAGTCAGTTAAAGACTGTCAAAATAGAAATGATTGGCCAAATTGGAAAGAAACCATACAGGCGGAATTGAATTCCTTAGAGAAACGAAAAGTGTTTGGACCTGTAGTTTGAACACCTGAAAATGTAATCCCTGTAGGATACAAATGGGTTTTTGTACGAAAGAGAAATGAAAATAATGAAATTACAAGATACAAAGCTCGACTGGTAGCTCAAGGTTTCTCACAAAGACCAGGAATTGACTACGAGGAAACATATTCTCCCGTAATGGACACCATCACTTTTAGATTTTTGATTAGTTTGACTGTGTCACAAAAACTTGATATGCGCCTTATGGATGTAGTAACTGCATATTTATATGGTTCACTTGATAGTGACATATATATGAAAGTCCCTGAAGGACTTAAAGTGCCAGAAACAAACAATATATGCCCGAGAACCATGTTCTCAATTAAATTGCAAAGATCATTATATGGATTAAAACAATCCGGATGCATGTGGTATAATCGTCTTAGCGAATATTTGTTGAAGGAGGGTTATAAAAATAACGATGCCTGCCCATGTGTTTTCATAAAGAAAACAAATATTGGATTTGCAATTGTCGCAGTTTATGTTGATGATCTAAACTTAATTGGAACTCCTGAAGAGCTCAACAAAACTGCTGATTATTTGAAAAATGAATTTGAGATGAAAGATTTAGGAAAAACCAAATTTTGTCTCGGGTTGCAAATTGAACACTTCCCAGAAGGATTGTTTGTTCATCAATCTACATATACAGAAAAAGTTTTAAAACGATTTTATATGGATAATGCACATCCATTGGCATCACCTATGATTGTTCGATCACTTGATGTGAAAAATGACCCATTTCGTCCACTTGAAGATGGAGAAAAGGTTCTTGATCCTGAAGTACCATATCTTAGTGCAATTGGAGCATTAACATATCTTGCAAATTGCACTCGACCCGATATAGCTTTTTCTGTAAATCTCCTTGCAAGATATAGGTCTACACCAAGTCAAAGACATTGGAATGGTATTAAACACATTTTTCGTTACCTAAAGGGTACAATTGACTTGGGATTATTTTACTCCCAAAAGTCGGGATCTACTTTAGTGGGATATGCAGATGCAGGTTATTTATCTGACCCACATAAAGCTAAATCACAAACAGGATATGTGTTTACACGTGGAGGAACAGCTATATCATGGAGATCTGTGAAGCAATCCTTGACAGCAACATCCTCAAATCATTCTGAAATTATTGCAATCCATGAAGCAGGACGAGAATGTGTATGGTTGAGGAACATGACCCATCATATCCAAGCATCATGTTGGTTAACTTCAACAAAAGATAGTCCAACAATTTTGTATGAAGACAATGCAGCTTGTATTGCACAACTCAAATGAGGCTATATCAAAGGCGAGAGGACGAAGCATATTTCTCCAAAATTCTTTCATACACACGAGCTTCAGAAGAATGACGACATCGATGTTCAACAAATTCGCTCAAGTGACAATTTGGCCGATTTATTCACAAAAGCACTGCCAACATCTACATTCAAGAAGTTAGTCCATGGGATTGGAATGCGTCGACTCAAAGATTTTTAGTGATCAACATCAGGGGGAGTAGCTGTACTCTTTTTCCTTCGCATAGGTTTTATCCCACTGGGTTTTCCTAGCAAGGTTTTAATGAGGCAGCATTTATTTTTAATACTCCAAAATAACTGTACTCTTTTTCCTTCGTTTGATTTTTTTGTCCTATTAGGTTTTTATCAAACAAGATTTTAACGAGGCAGATATTTTGTAATGTGTCATTCAAGGGGGAGTGTTGTAAAAGGAAAGTTTATTAGGGTTTGTAGTGAATGACAATTACACCCCTGTAGCCCTAGAAATTATTATCATTGTATCCCTGATTCTTACCTATAAATATAGGGTTTTGGTCATTAATAAAATACACAAAAAGGTATTGACTCTAACTCTCTCTTCTTCTTCTTCTTCTCTATTTTTAACACCATGTGATTTTTCAAATCACCCATGAATTTAAGGATATTTTTGTAAGTAACCCAATTGCCTACTAATAATATTGGGCCATTCTCCTTTTTGTATAAAGACTTGTCATTTAGCTACCAGACTCAGGTAAAAATAATATGCAACATATCCAAAAAAATAGAGTAATGTTATACGAATATTGGGGATGATTGCATATGAGTGTGGAAGAAAAAATTATTTTATTTATAAGAGATCTGCATACTCATATACGATCATCTATGTGATCACCTCAATAATAAAATAGCATTTTTCAAAAAAATATAATTAAAGAAGAGAGAAATTTCTCTCCCCGTATTGAAACTTCTAGCATTAAATGCCTATTGATGACAACATTATTAGATGAGAATTGACAAGTCTAAAATGGTGGGCTTGTCAATCAAATGATTTTTCTTTTCTTAATGAGATTTGACAAGTCAAATAATTCATTTTTTACTGAAAAAAATCAATTAGGATTCGTTTGATTGTAATAATAGAATTTAGGCTGTGTTTGATACAATAAATTTGTCATGAAACTAGGAAAATATTTTTTTAGTTCCTACTTTTGGCTGTTTGATTAGCCAAATTTGTCCTGGAAAATATTTACCATCAATTTCTAATGTACAATCCCTTGAAACACAAAAGTAGGAAAATATTTTCTTATGATTTTAGTGGGAAATTATTTTCCATCTTGTTGGGTGTTTTTTTTTTTTTTTTTTTTTTTTTGGCAATGGAAACATATTCTAAATTCAATGATAAAATTTTTTATCCATTTAATTGACAATTTGCATGAAAAACGAAGCCAAACGAACATAAAAATTTTATGAAAATATTTTTTTTAAATTTTTTTTTTCACTTTTTGGCAATCCAAACAAATTTTAATACAGATTGTAAAAAAATTTTCCCAAAAAGTAATCATTTGCATGAAAAACAAAGTTAAACGGATTAAGTGGAAAATTATACCAATCAAATACTATTAATTACAATTCCCTCTAAAACAAATTCTAGGCAAATCACTTCCCTGCCAAACATTTTATTTTGCCATCCATTTTCCATCTTTCTATCAAACGGACCCTTAAGTTTTAATGAAATGAATTCTAGGGAATTGAATTGGTTAGAATTATTTTATCGAGAATTATCAATTAAATGTGTTTGATTGATAGAATTTTTCACATAATACGTTTGGCTTTATTTTTCATGCAAATTGTTATTTTTTTGAGATAAATTTTTTTACAATCTGTATTAAAATTTGTTTGGATTGCCAAAAAGTTTTTTTTTAAAAAATATTTTGAAATTTTTTTTTGTGTTTGTTTGACTTAATTTTTCATACAAATTGTCAATTAAATGATTTTTTTTTACCATTGAGTCTAGAATTTATTCTCATTGCAAAAAAAAAAAAAAAAACATAAAAAAAAAGATGAAAAACAAAAATCACCTAATAGGTGGGAAACCATTTTCAAGTAAAATGTGCACTGATGGGTTGTACCTAGAAAACGGTTGGAATTCAATTCTATGGAAAATTTAGTGTATCAAACACCAAAAATTTGGAAAAACCTGAAATTCAATTGCCAATTCCATGAAAAATGACTGTATCAAACATACCTTTAAAGTTGGGAACTTGTGATTTATTTCTTGCCATTGTTAAATAAATTATTCTACTTGTACAGAACTATTCATTACCACTTGACTGACATTTACTCATATATAACGAGACTCACGTAAATAAACAATGTTAAAAAAAAAAATGAGACCCCCAAATGTGGGAGTCGGTAAGTGTAGCAGAATTGTTGTTAAATTATGACCAGCAACGGTCAATTTTTGCATTTATATATAAAGGTTTTTTATATTAATATCATAATCAAAGTTTACTTCAATTTTCAATACACTTTCTCCCCTTTCAGCTTCTTGTCTACATTATAAAAGTTCGTGGATTTAATTTTCTATATTTTTAATTTTCTTTCCAATTATTAATTTATTACATTCTTGATTTTTTTAATTAATTATACATCGTCCATAAATATTTCTCCTTTCTTTTATCAATATTTTAAAATTATGGAATCACACGGTTCCCTACTAATGATTTCAATTTAAGAAATAGTGGCTCTCCAATAAATTTGGAGGATGATGCCACAAATATTGGATCATCTAGAACGTCGAAAAAAAAACATCGAATGTTTAGGAAATTTTTACAGTAGATGCAATTCATGGAAAAGCAATATGTAGTATCTGTTTATAGGCTTATGCATGGATTAAGAGTTAAGGCACTAGCACACTGCGACAATATAAAAAATCTCATCTTAACGAAACATGACATTTAGATCCTAGACAGACACGATTTACTTCTTTTAGAGGTGTTGGTGGATCAATTACTTTTATTAACTTTTCTTATTCGTAGGAACGGATGAGATTTGGAATGCTCGAATTTTTGGCAGCAAGTGAAATGTCCTTCACTTTTGCAGAAGTCAATACTTTGAGGAGTTTATGCAAAAATATGTTCAACCCTCTTATCGAATTGTAAGTAGAAATACTGCTCGTTCTTATTACATGAAATTATTTCGTACAATGAAATATAATTTAAAAATTCAATTTAACGACTTTGATATAATTATGCGTTTTACATCTTATTATTGGTTCAGACGTAATCACAATGGTTACGTTTGTGTCACTCCACATTATATAGACAATAGTTGGTTATTACAAAAAAAAAAAGAATTATTGATTTTCATTTACTAGAATATCCACATAATGGTCTAAATTTATGTGATAATTTATTACAAGTTTTTAATGATTTTGGTGTTTTAAATAAATTATCTAGTATTAGTTTTGATAATGCTAAACAAAATACTGCATGTATTGACCTTTTAATTAGAACTCTTAAACCTCAGTTCGATTCTAACTTATTTCATATGTGATGTGTTTGTCACATATTTAATTTAGTTGTCCAATATGGTTTGAAATTAATAGAATCACAAATACAAAAAATTAGACAGGAAATTAATTATATTTCTTGTTCTAATTCTAGACTACAAGATTTTGGAAAAAAATGCAATAATTTTGGATTAAAAAGGAAGAAATTTCTTGATGATGTGCCGAATAGATGGTATTCAATGTTTCTTATGTTAAAGTCATATATTAGTTATACTAATGCTATTAATGTGTATGTTAATTCGTAGCAAGATAAATTTCATATTGATGATTCAGATCGGGAATCGGCATTCAAGGTTATGAAATTTTTGAAGCCTTTCTATAAGGCAACAAAGGCTTGTTCAGGGTTTATTACCCAACAAGTTGTATCATTCTTCAACATTTGGTAGAAATTGTTAATCAATTTTCAAGTTGTAGAGACGATCCATTTTTACTGGAATAGTTAGCACAATGGGGAAAAAATTTCAAAAATATTATGAAAACATGCCACTTATTTTTCTCGTGGCAGCAGTTATGGACCCTTAAGTTAAATTTTTTGGGGTTCAATGTTTCATGGAGCAACTTTCAGAAAATTTATGTTTTATTATAAATCTTACGAATCGGGAATTAAAACGTTTTCTTAATGAACTACACAACTGAAACTATTCCTGCAAGTTCCACTGCACCCTCTAAAGAGAATTTTTTTTTTTTTTTTTTCATGATAGTTATTCTTCTTTTACAAGTTCAAGTTCAAACAATAATGCCAACACTATGCCTGCCAGGGCACATTCCAACTGACAAAGGACGAGACTTTTAGTTGTTGACAGTTCAGAGGTTGCGAGTTCGATTCGTGGAACTTTTGGAAGGCAGACTCTCTCTCCTGAAAGACATGATTTATTCTGGAAAGCGAGGTGAAATATGTGTTGACTCGCTCGGCACTTTGACAGATCAGTGAAGGGGGCTCTTGGACCCTGACTAGTTTGGGGCACATCCCGCAATTTACCTGGTCTACGTCTTCTGGGGCCAAGGCGTAGACACCAGAATTAGTCGCCTAAGGTGGACACTTGGGTATAAAAAAAAAAATTAAAAAAAAAAAAAAAAAAATATATATATATATATATAGACACAACACCTATAGAGTTGGAAATATATCATAATTTTTATCACTACAGTTTAATTCCTGAAGATGAGATATTAAATTTGGACATTTTAAAATGGTGAAAATTAAATGAACGATGTTATCCAATATTATTAAAAATGGCACGTGATCTACTAACAGGTCCAATTTCAACGATAGCATTTGAGTCTACTTTTAGTGCAAGTGACAAAGTACTAGCGGAAAGAAGATCAAGGCTCAAGGAAAATAATTTGGAAGCACTCATTTGTGTAAAAGATTGGCTATTTATTGAAAGGAGAATATAAGATAAAATTATTGATGGCATAGTTGAAGACTTTAAAAATCTCACAACAAAAGATTGATTGACAAGCACATCTTAATATATAGTTAAGTAAGTACCAATCTAGTTGGGATCTACTTAAACTATATAGATACAAATAATTGATAGTGAAGTAAGTGCCAATCTAGTTGAAGTGTACTTAGACTTTAATATGTACTAGGTTGCAAATTATTTTTGTTCACTATTTTTGTTTATAAAGTTAGAACGTATCAATGTCAGATAGTAGTAGGAAGTCATTGTAATTTACTAATTTAGTTTTAATAATATTGTATGTAAATTTATTTATTTGTATTTTTAAATTTTCATTTGGTATCGATTATATGATTACAATAAATTAAAAAAAATTCAAAAATTACAATGTCAGATCGTCACTGATAGCATACAAATTAATAATTCAAAATTTCATTAAGGGTGTGTTAAGATACCCCTTTCTTTTCCATGGAAGTTGGAATTCTAATTATAATTTTCACTTTATTGCTGTTTGATACTCTTCTTTCTTTTTTCTTCAGGGAATTCAAATTTCAACTTTTCATTCTCACTTAGATGGTGAGAATTGAAATTCCACATTTTTTAATTTTTTTTATAATAGAAACAAATTATAAGATGAAGTGTAAAAAAAAAAATAAAAAAAATCATCCCTGTAATTGACAAATTTCATGAGAAACAAAGTCAAACGAACACCAAAATTTTTGTTTTGTTTTTTTTGCAAACTAAACAAATTTTGTCTCCAATGGTAAGAAAATTTATCCATTTAATTGACAATTTTCATAAAAAATAAAGCCAAACGGAAACCAAAAATATTATATTTTTCAGGTGAAAGATTATACCAATCAAACACTTTTAATTACAATTCTAGTAAAATAAATTCTAAACAATTCAATTTCCTATAATTTAATTTCTTTCGTCCAAATTTCATCTTTATATCAAATGACCCCTAAGCAAAAAAAGAAAGAAAGTTAAACAAGTACGTAAAAGTTAAACAACTTTTCATTTATAATTCAAAATGAACACTTAAGGGTACGTTTGATAGCCATCAAAATGGGCGGAAAAGGAAAATCAATTCTTTTTTCATATTTAATTTTGGTCTTTGAATGCATAATTTTTCCATAAAATTCATTTCCACCCATTTTCTAAGTACAACCATTTAAAACACATTTTTCACCTTTTATTTTTCCATGGTTTTGGTGGAAAAGTGATTTTCCTTTTTTTTTTTTTTTTTTTTTTTTTTAAAAACTTTTTGGCAATGGATACATATTCTAAATTCAATGGAAAAAAATTTATCCATTTAATTGACAATTTGCATGAAAAATAAAGTTAAACGAACACAAAAAAATTTCAATTTTTTTTTTAACTTTTTGGCAATCCAAACAAATTTTAATACAGATTGTAAAAAAATTTATCCTAAAAAGTAACAATTTGCATGAAAAATAAAATCAAACGGATTAGGTAAAAAAATTATACTAATCAAACACCATTAATTACAATTTTCTCTAAAATAAATTCTAGATAATTTAATTTCTTTCAATTTATTTTCTTTTCATCCATATTCTATTTTTACAATCAAACGCACTCTTAGGGTGTGTTTGATAGAAAGATGGAAAATGAATGGCAAATAAAATATTTGACAGGGAAGTGATTTGTCTAGAATTTATTTTAGAGGGAATTGTATTAATGGTGTTTGATTGGTATAATTTTTCACCTAATCCGTTTGGCTTTGTTTTTCATGCAAATGGTTACTTTTTTGGATAATTTTTTTACAATCTGTATTAAAATTTGTTTGGATTGTCAAAAAGTAAAAAAAAAAAATTAAAAAAAATATTTTCATAAAATTTTTATGTTTGTTTGGCTATATTTTTCATGCAAATTGTCAATTAAATGGATAAATTTTTTTACCATTGAATTTAGAATATGTTTCCATTGTCAAAAAGTTAAAAAAAAAAAAAAAAAAAAAAAAAGGAAAAAAAAATACCCAACAAGGTGGAAAATAATTTCCCACCAAAATCATAAGAAAATATTTTCCTGCTTTTGTGCTTCAAGGGATTGTACATTAGAAATTGGTGGCAAACATTTTCCAGGGCAAATTTGGCTAATCAAACAGTCAAAAGTAGGAACTAGGAAAATATTTTCCTAGTTCCATGGCAAATTAGTTGTATCAAACACAGCCTTAGAGTTTGGAGGAAAATGCTATAGGCTATTGGTTGTACTTTCACATGTCATCAAATCATCAATCATTAAAGTGGTAATTAGAATTGAAAAATAAAAAATTAGAGCTACTAGCTTACCACCACCCACTTTTCACCTAACAAATATCTGCCATTGACAAGGTAGGCATTAGACTTTTTCAAATTCTAAAAAACTTCAATAAAAAAAAAATTTGCTTCTCTTCCTCAAATTTTAAACTAAATAAACTGTGTGGTCCTAACCAGATCTTAATCGACTCGTCACAGTTGCGGGCTTATGGCCCAATTCGATCTTTAATGATATATTATGGTACGGGATTGATTCGGACCCAAAACAAGCATGGGCCTGGTTGATAGCACTATCGGGCTCATGCCCGGTTAAGGTTGCCAGTGAGTCTAGTTTAGGGTTGGCCCGTTTGTTTTGACATGTCTAAATAAAGTATATGCATTTTCTCCTATTATTTTCTCCTAAGTGTTTTCTACTTAGTTTTTCCTATTAAAAGAGAGATTACTTATTGTTATCTCTTTGTAGTTAGAGAGAGTTATAGTAATTCTTTTATTGTAGTGAAATCCTCTGGTACTTGTACATGGATGCAATCTAAATTGGGTGAACCACATAAATATTTGTGCCATTTTTTGTTACATTTTCTCAATTCCATTTTTATTGCAAGCCAACCTTGACCCACGTTTTCCAAACACAATCTGCTAAAGGTAAATTAACAAAAATATTGTGTATTGTACATTTGTACTTCTCATCTTCTCTAGTAGTAACAAACATGAACACGTATAGAACCTGAACTTGAAATTCTACTTTTAAGGTTCAATAAGTCAAGTAGGGTCCCCATTTTCCTTCCCACAACTGCACGTTGTCTGCCTTTTTGACTTGATATGTGAAGATGACTGTAGACACTAAAAAAAAAAAAATAATAAATCAAATGGATTGAGTCGGTTTAAATTATTAGTCCAATTAAATTAAAATCTACTAAAGTCCGCTAAAATAATTAGGAGGCCCATCCTACTATTTCAAAAAACCTACAATTATTTAATTAATCATTTTAATTAATTATAATTGGGTGGTTACCAAAATTAGCCATGAAATTTCCCTATAAATAGGACCAATGGTCCATGAAAAGGGGGGAAGTGAAAAGTGAAGAAGAAAATCACGAAGTACTGAAGAAATCTCAAAGCCGAAGGAAGAGAAGAAACTCTCTCAAGTCCAAGTCCGGCAAACACGAAGAAGACCAAAATCTTCTTCAAATCAAGTCAAGTACAAGAAGATCAAAACCTTCTTCAAATCAAATCAAGTTCAAGTCCAAGTCCAAGCCCTAAAATTCAAGTGTTGAACAAGTCAAGCCCTCGACAAATCAAATTCTCAACAAATCTCGAAGTCCAGGATTCAAGCCACGTGGCCCCTCGTCTTCAAACATTCAGATCATTAATCAGAGGATCTTGCAATTTTGCAGTTACAAGAAGATTAATTTTCACTTGTATTTATCGAAAATACATTTTGTAACGGTTTCCGTATTTTAATACACGAAATTCGTCGTACAAATTTTTGGCACGCCTAGTGGGACCTTCTTGTCCTCTCATCTTTTGATCTCAAAACCTTCAAGTTTCAATCACTACGTCAGCAATGGCAAGCGAAAAGTCAAAGAGAACTATGACTCATCTTGAAGAGACCCTTGCCGAACTCTTCCATGCGACCAGGGCCCAAACAAAAACTGGGAAAACTCAACTGGTCCCACCACTGAAAAAGTTCTCCAACAAAGGCAGAATGAAAATTGCTTTCAAAAAGCCAAACTCTCGTTCGGTGGTAAAAACCAGGAATCCAACTAAAAGCTCTCGTTCTGGTTCCGTCTCTAGTGGTAGATCCATATCTGGATTTTCTCATGCCACTTCTCTGCAAAGGTGGGGAGATTATTCCTCATCTGAAGAATCACTCGAGCCAGTGATGGTTACAGAAGCAATGTCGGGCTCAGATGACCGAATTCAACAAATGGCTTTAGCCATTGAAAAATTAACAAAGTCGCTAGAAGACAATGACGCACAGGTCGCTGCACTCATGCACCAGTTAGAATTGAAAAATCCACCGGTTAAAGGGAATCAAGAAAATTCAGAATCTTCCAAGGCTAAAGAACTAGAAGTGCAAGAGCACCAACAGAAGCAAGATATGCATGATCGGACAGTTGTTCAAAACGTGTTACGTGACTCCACTCAACTCTCCGTTGGCTCTCTATCTGTCCAACAACTTCAACATATGATTGCAGACACTATTCGTGCTCAGTACGGAGGTTCATTGCAATCTTCATTGGTGTACGCTAAGCCCTATAGTCGTCGAATCGATGAAATCAAGATGCCACTCGGTTACCAACCTCCCAAATTTCAGAGTTTTGATGGGAAAGGCAACCCAAAACAACATGTTGCACACTTTATCGAGACATGTAACAATGCAGGCACCTACAATGACGCAATGGTAAAGCAGTTCGTACGCTCCCTAAAAGGTGCCGCATTTGAATGGTACACAGACTTACCAGCTGGGTCAATTGATAGTTGGGATCAACTCGAGCGAGAATTCCTAACACGTTTCTACAGCACCCGACGAACTGTCAGCCTTCCGGAACTTGCTCGAACAAAGCAGAGCAATGAAGAACCCGTTGTAGAGTACATCGAACGCTGGAGGAACCTTGTACTTAATTGCAAAGAACGAATAAGCGAAGCATCGTCCATCGACATGTGTGTACAAGGCATGCATTGGGGATTACTCTATAATCTCCAGGCGAATATGCCTCACTCATTTGAAGAATTGGCGACACGTGCTCACGACCTGGAGCTCCAGATTGCAAGGCATGGGAGTTATTTGCCAAGTGACCCTCGTGACAAGAAAGATCCTAAAAAAGAAATAAAGAAGGAAGTCAATGCTGTTAAGTCCAAAGAAGCAATGACAATTTCTACTGCTCCTACAAAGATAGCCTTCCAGAGGTCGAGCTCAAACCCGAAATCGAGACTAGAGTTCAGACCTAATAAAGGACAAGTCCAAAGCAGAGGTCATGTGACTCTAAAAGAACTTGAAGAAAAGGAGTATCCATTCTCAGACGCTGAAGTTCCTGAAATTCTTGATCAGCTTCTTGAACAAAAGATAATCGAACTTCCAGTATCGAAAAGGCCAGAAGAAGCTGGTAAAATCGATCATCCTAAATACTGCAAATTTCATAGAATCATTAGCCATCCAGTGGAAAAATGTTTCGTCTTGAAAGATCTGATTGTTCGTCTGGACAAAGAAAATAAGATCAAACTTGAAACCGGAGAAAATTCGACAGCCACTTGCTCGATAGTTTCATTTGGATCGTTTGATCCAATTTCTATTACGGAGGAGGAATCAACACCTCTTAATACATATGGTGCCAGTAAATCCTCGATTGGGGAGTTTGGACCGCAACTTCCAAAAGCAGCCGTTCTAGTGAAGTTTGAGGTAGATGGAGAAATCACTACTATGTATGTCTATCCGGGGATGAGTGGACCGCATCCACCCAATCGTCCAACTTTCTATGAAATTATGACGGATGATTTGGATGTTTGGAATTCTGATTCGGAGTCTGAAGATGAGATCAGCGACGGTTGGTCTACCTTCATAAGTAAGAAGAAGAAATACCGAATGTCAAACAAAACAGGAGAAATGTCACCTTCTACGCCTCTTACAGGCCCAAAGCTAGAGGAATTGGGTACGAAAATTCAACCCAATAAAGAAGAAATACTAGAAGAAAACCAGGGAGTACGGACCTTCATAAAAGGACGTCGTCAAAAGGCTCCGCAACGCCCAAGTTCCAGTGTTTATGACCAGAAATCAAGAATGAAGAAAAACTAGAGAGGAAGGTCTAAAGCTAAATCGAGAATATCAACTAAATCGGAAGGGGTAGAAAGCATTCCCTCTAGACTGCCGACCCTGGGCGATTATTTCCCCAAGGGTTATTTCGACAATGATTGTTTTACTTCCAATGTCATCAATGTGGAGAAGAAAAATGAAACGAAGAACGTGTTAGGACAGAGTTCGAAACAGAACAAAACTGTCTCACGACTCAACAAGATTCCTGCCAATACAAGCTTAGCAGAGTCTCTCAGTCTCCCTTTCGATGATCGAATAGCTTTAGTCGCGGCATTGATTGATCCGGAAGAATATGAGGGCAAAGTCTTAGAGCATACTGGGCCAGCGACTCGACAAGACTGTATGGCTGCTATAACTTTCGATGATGAAGATTTACAATTAGGCTCTCGTTTACATAATAGACCACTATATGTTAGTGGTTATATTCGAGAATGCAAGATAAATCGCATGATGATCGACTGCGGATCTGCTGTGAACATTATGCCTGTCAAGACAATGAAAAGAATAGGGATTGATGTTGGCGATCTATCTAGGAGTAAGATCATGATTCAAGGATTCAACCAAAAGGGTCAACGAGCCATTGGCATGATCCGTCTGAAGCTACAAATGGGAGAATTAATTTCCTCGGCTCTCTTTCATGTCATTGATGCTAAAACATCATATGAGTTACTCCTTGGACGTGTTTGGCTGCATGAGACTGGAGTAGTACCTTCGACTTGGCACCAATGCTTCAAATATAGTCGAGATGGAGAAGTTAAATGTGTGGTAGCTGAGTCCAAACCATTCCTCAAAGAAGAATCCTATTTTGCTGATGCCAAATTTTACACAGAAGATGAAGAGTGTAATTCTGCAGGGTTGACCATGTCTGGATTCAAAATTAGAGATGCAGACAATGATGGTACATCAGGTATTGATCGATCTCGTCAGCTTATCAAAGGTAAATCAATATTTATGTCTGAAAGATCCCCTAGAGCCGAAAAACCTTAAATTGAATCGACCGATGTTGAGGTATTGAGAAAAGAGTTAGCTCTTCCAATACCTAGTATTTCAAAATTGCTTCTGCCCCATCAACTCATGGCAGTCCCGAAAGAATGTAAATCTACATCGGAAGCTTCGACATCTGTTCCGAACATATCAAAACTCAGTATTTCTGGTTCATCCAAACAAGACCTGTTAACTACTAAAGGGGTCGACGAATCAAAACAAACTTTCAAAGGATGTTATAATCCCCAGGTCAAGAAACTGTTCGAGAATGCCGGATTTGGGAAAGGATAGCCTCGCGAATTAGGTGATCTTGATGCCATACTTTCGAGTGGGCGTGTCCCTTCTGATGGAGCCCTTGTGTCGCGACCTAGACATGGTCTGGGATATGATCCAAATCCACCGAGAAAGATTAAAGTTAAGAAGGTTTCCTCGAACCCAATCATGATTCAAATATATGAAGTCAAAGAGGAAGAATCGGTACATCCGAGACCTTCAGTGTTTGATCGAATTGAAAATGAGAACGCCAGAGTTTCGGTGTTTAAAAGGCTAAAAGGAGAACCTTCCCCAACGGTTGAGATAAAATGTAGAGCTTCCGTCTTCCAAAGGTTAAGTGAGGATCCTTCTTCTACCCAAGTTGATAAGAATGCACAAACTTCCCAAGGGTCGTCTCAAAGACAATCTGCATTTTCTCGACTTGGAATTAAAAGTTCTGATCCAAGTCCGAAACCCCAACAATCAAGAAGAAGACGTAAACATCATAAAGTTCACTCATCTTTAAGAAATAATGAATATGATGAAGAAGCCTCTGTTAATCACATAGCTTTTGAAGAATCTTCCAATTCAGAATCCGAATCTGAAAACTCTGTCGCAACAGACGAACTTGAACAAGCCCCACTTACATTTGAAGAAGGAGAACAAGCTACTGTGGATGATCTGAAACAATTGAACTTGGGGACTGAAGAAGACCCGAGACCCGTATTCATAAGTGCTCTCCTCAATCAAAAAGAGGAATCCGAGTACGTTCTTTTGCTCCGGGAATACAAAGATGTGTTTGCATGGTCTTATAAAGAAATGTCGGGTTTAGACCCAAAGGTTGCAGTACATCACCTTGCAGTAAGACATGGAGTTCGACCGACCAAACAACCTCAAAGGAGATTTCGACCAGAACTGGTTCCTCATATTGAAGCGGAAGTCAACAAACTTATTGAAGCTGGATTCATACGCGAAGTCAAATACCCAACTTGGATTGCGAATATTGTTCCTGTCAAGAAGAAGAATGGACAATTGCGAATTTGTGTTGACTTTCGTGATTTGAATCAAGCATGTCCGAAAGATGATTTTCCACTTCCGATAATAGAATTGATGGTGGATGCAACTACTGGATACGAAATCTTGTCATTCATGGATGGATTTTCTGGATATAACCAAATACGGATGAACCCAAAGGACGAAGAACTTACATCATTTCGTACTCCTAAGGGTATATATTGTTACAAAGTTATGCCGTTTGGATTAAAAAATGCGGGGGCAACCTACCAACGAGCTATGCAAAAGATTTTCGATGACATGCTGCACAAAAATGTGGAATGCTATGTGGATGATCTTGTTGTTAAAACAAAGAAACGGGATGACCATCTACAAGACTTACAGGATGTTTTCAAAAGGCTTCGACGACATCAACTGAAGATGAATCCGTTGAAGTGTGCATTTGGTGTCACCTCCGAAAAATTTCTTGGCTTCATTGTTCGACATCGGGGCATCGAAGTAGATCAATCAAAAATTGAGGCCATAATCAACATGCCAGAGCCAAGAAATGTACATGAGTTAAAAAGCCTTCAAGGAAAATTCGCATACATTCGGAGATTTATTTCTATCCTTGCCGGACGTTGTCATCCTTTCAACAAATTGGTAAAGAAAGACGTACCATTTGAATGGGATGATGCTTGTTGAAATGCTTTTCAAAGCATTAAACAGTATTTGTCTCATCCGCCAGTACTCACAGCTCCAGTCCCAGGAAAACCATTGACTCTTTACGTTGCAGCACAATAACATTATCTTGGAGCGCTTCTTATCCAAGTCAACGACGAAGGAAAAGAGAATGCGCTCTATTACTTGAGTCGGACACTGGTAGGTGCTGAAATGAAGTATTCGCCTATCGAAAAAATATGTCTCGCGTTGATCTTCGCGTCTAAAAAGTTGAGACATTATATGCTATCACACATAATCAATCTTGTTTCAAGGATTGATCCATTAAAATACATAATGTCCAGGCCGATTCTTTCCGGAAGAATTGCAAAATGGGCATTACTATTGTCCGAATTCGATATCAAATTCATTCCACAAAAGACAACCAAAGGACAGGCTTTGGCAGATTTTCTTGCTGACCATCCAATTCCAACAGGGTGGGAACTTCAGGAAGACCTCTCGGATGAAGAAGTTCTATTTACTGAAATCATACCATCATGGAGACTATACTTTGATGGGGCAGCTCGAAGTTACGGTGCCGGAGCAGGAGTTATCTTTATCACTCCCCACGATCTCCTTATGCCTTATTCTTTTACCTTAACGGAGAAATGTTCAAACAACGTGGCGGAGTATCAAGCCCTTATCCTTGGCTTAGAAACGGCGTTAGACATGGATATCCGTCAGCTGGAAGTCTTTGGAGACTCTAAATTGATAATCAGCCAACTCCTAGCCGAGTATGAAGTCCGTAATTCAGACTTGAAGCCGTATCATGAATATGCATCAACGCTCGTGAATCGATTTGATTCAATAAAAATGAAATTCGTACCTAGAAATGAAAATAGAGAAGCTGATGCCTTAGCTAATCTAGCCGCTGTTTTAGCCGGGTCGGATGAAGATTTTTTCCACTCCATATCGATTGCTCAAAGATGGGTGCTTCCGCCGTTGTTGCCCTGTAATCTTGAAGAGAACAATACTGTCGAAGTAATCGAGGATGAGGAAAGAGAAGATTGGAGGCAACCAATAATCGATTTTCTTCAAAATCAAAAGTTGCTAGATAATCCACGATGAAGAACCGAAGTCAAGAGGCGTGTTACCCGCTTTATCTTTTATAAGGGGACGCTTTATCGACGATCATTTGAGGTGATTTTTCTTCGATGTTTAAGTAATGACGAAGCAACACATGCAATAGAAGAAGCCCACTCTGGGATCTGTGGTGCTCATCAGTCTGGACCCAAGCTCCATTTTCGGATAAAGAGGATGGGGTACTATTGGCCGACCATGGTACAAGACTCCATGGATTATGCAAAAAAATGTGAAGCTTGCCAAGTCCATGCAAATTTCATCCATCAACCGCCAGAACCGTTGCATCCAACAGTGGCTTCATGGCCATTCGATGCATGGGGTCTTGATGTAATTGGACCCATAACTCCAAAGTCTTCAGCTGGGCATTCATACATCCTTGCTGGGACCGACTACTTCTCTAAATGGGCTGAAGCTGTACCATTGAAGGAAGTAAAGAAAGAAAATGTTGCAGATTTCATCCGAATCCAGATCATTTATCGGTATGGAGTTCCGCGACAAATCACTGACAATGGAAAACCCTTCCGCAATAGCCACATAAATGATTTGGGTGCAAAGTTTGGATTTAAACAATACAACTCGTCAATGTACAATGCAGCAGCTAATGGGTTAGCAGAGGCGTTCAATAAGACTCTATGCAGTTTACTGAAAAGGTCGTCTCCAAATCAAAAAGAGATTGGCATGAAAGAATTGGCGAAGTCTTATGGGCTTATCGAACTACTTATCGGACCCCGACACAAGCCACTCCTTATGCCTTAGTGTATGGAGTGGAAGCTGTACTTCCTTTGGAGTGTCAAATTCCTTCACTTCGAATTGCCATCCAAGAAGGTTTGACAACAGAAGAAAATGCTCGTCTTCGATTAGAAGAGTTGGAAGCTTTGGATGAGAAGAGGTTAGAAGCGCAAATGCACATGGAGTGCTATCAAGCTCGAATGACTAAATCCTTCAACAAAAGGGTGCGACCAAGATCATTTCAGGTTGGAGATCTGGTGCTTTCCGTGCGTAGGCCGATCATAATCACACGAAAAATAGGGGGCAAGTTTCAACCTAAATGGGATGGTCCATATCTTGTTACTCATGCATTCACTAACGGAGCCTACAAGATCGTCGACAAAGACGGACTACAAATCGGGCCTATCAACGACAAATTTCTAAAGCGTTTTTACGCTTAAAGTTCTTTAGTTTATAAACTTTTCTTTGTAATAAAATGTAACACTCCTGGCCCGCAAGAGGATAAACTGTGAACGGCCCTAAATAAAAATTTTTTTTTTTTTTTTTCTTTTAACGAACTACGTTCGACTTGATCCCGTTTGGGTATGTAGGTAGCTTGAATAAATTATAAATTCAAGTTCAGTCACAACTAATAAATTCATTCAAATTGTTTACCAATTTCTGAAATAAAAAGAAATACAATCGAAATGTGAAGAAGAAAAGATCAAAAAAAAAAATGATGACAAATCAAAATTCATACGGTATGGTCCTAAAGAAAATCACAAATTCTCGAAATCACTCATCATCAGGAAACTATCTTCAAGTGTCTTCCTTTTTCGGTCAATGGATGCTATGCTGGTGACATCTCTAGTCTGCGACTCTTCTAATGTGGCCTTCATGTTTCCAAGCATACCCTTTTGTTCTTGATGGGTTTGAAGTTCATCACGAAGTTTGTCCAGCTCGAAAGTTAGCTGCCCAATTTTATTTTCCAATGAAGAACACGTTGAATCCTTCACTTCTAATTGGATATTCAAAAGTTTCAATTGTTCAGTCTTTTCTTCAGCGGTTAGACACTCTAAATGTTGATTTCTCTCTGATAAATAAAGGTCGACTTCCGTGAGAAACACATCCATATGCTTCATCAAAAGTGTTGGATCTGCGTGAAATGAGTTGGCAATCACGTTTTGAAGAATTAAATTATTTTCACGCCACCAAGATCGGATGTTGGAAAACCCATGCTTCAAAACGTCCCTGAAACACTTCTGAAGGTAGTTGATCATGGCATCGTGTAGAGCAGCTTTCAAGTAGGGAGACTCTTGAGTTATCTTGGGCGGAGGACCAGATATGAAAGAACAAATCGGCGCAACCCGATGATTATTTGTCTCTGAAGGCGGAATGTTAACTAAAGCCAATGAAGATGGAGCAACTGTGACCTCGTGATTAATTTCTGAAACGTTAGCTCTCATAGTCTCGGAATTTACTTCATCCTCATCACGGAATTTATCTATGTTGAACGCCAAGGTATCTTCATTAATAATACTCGGGTATTTGCAAGGTGGGTCGTGAAAATCGTAGGCACCATCTATTCCTTGAAGCGCATCAATTCTTTCGTCATTCTTGCCGATCTGATCTTGCAAAGAGTTTGGATTCATGGAGAAATTCAATCCTTCAGGAATGCTTGGAAAACCTTAAAAAAAATGGAGATTTAAAAAAAAAAAAAAAAAAAAAAAAAAGAAGAACATACCCGCGTTTCGTGTTCTAGGTGACATGTTTAAAGATTCACCATCTGGTGGTGTATTCGGGAGACTGATGTTAACTTGAGAAGTTTCAACATCACCTTTTGAAGGATTTGGAACAGTTTGAAGCGGCATTGGTTTTACCGATTGTCTAACGTTATATATTCGGGAAAGGGGAGCCTGAAATTGAAATTTGTTGCATAAGATTCAAAAACAAAAAAAAAAGGATAAAAAAAAAAATACCTGATCTCCGGAACTTTCATCCTCAAGAGTAAGAGTTTTTTCCAGGAGCATGAGATGCTCGATCTCCGGGACTGCTGTGGTCTGGAATCAAGACTACTTCGGGTATTTTGTCAGCAGGCTCAGAGGTGGAAGCGAACTTGGTCGAAGGGACTATAATTTTAATTTTTTTAATCACTCTTTCGTTTCGAAAGTCTGGATCTTTCTTTTGAGAAGTCTCTTCAGAAATGATATTTGGAGAGCTTAACCTTTTGGCTACGACCCTATTCGGAGTTGGGCCAAGAATAAAGTCACGATTCTCACTAGAAGATAAAACATGTACTTGAACCTTGGTCAGGATCGACGACACTTGGTCACTCCACCAATTCTGGTACTCTGCATCAACGTTTTGACGTGTATCTTTCACATATTCCGGAATATGAAATGTAGATCCACTTAACGTCCGAGTCAAGGACAACCAAACACGATACATGTCACCTGCATTGGGGGCAATATCCAACTTTCTTGGTGAACCAGGAAGCTTCTACCTAAAGCCAAGTTGTCTCGCAAACCTGTGGGGATTATATGCCTCAAGAATGAAATGAGAGTTCCCTCGGCGATAAGAAACAAATCCTGACCGGATACTCACCATAAATTCTGAAGTATCTATAGACCTTGGAACGTCATCCACTCGTGCACCAGGATGAGACGATGAAGGAAACGGATTCCAACAAAAGTCATTGGCATCCATCATTCCCCGAATAAGGTCCCGACAATCAACAACATTTTTCTCCCAAGACTGGAAAGCATTCAAAGTGCCAGCATATCTTCGGATTATAGGACGAGGATAACTCTTGTCCACGTGGGCATAAATATCTCGGACGAAATAAGTAGCAGCCCAAGCATAAAGAAAATGTCCAGGAAATGAATGTGAAATCGAGCCAAGGTCTGGATTTGACTGATGATTCGACGTCCGTGTAAGTCCTCTATAAATACTCGCTAATACCGGAGGGACTAGGCTGTAAGTGTACCCACCTGCCATCTTTGAGGACGCTTTAAAAGTCCCAACTCTCATGTACTCATCCCCGGATGGAAGAACGAAACGACAAAGCCACAGGGAGAAATAAACAGTTATTTCCAATTCCTCTTCTTCTTCTATAGACAAGCATATTGGTATATCGCCCCAATGACTCCGATCCCTGCGGAAAATGTCTTTCGGCTTGTCTACAATCACGGGTCTCCGAATTTCCTGTGAAGCCTTTTGATGACGCCTTTTAAATGGATTCAGATTCATAGCATTCTTATAATTTTTGTGTTGTCGAGGGTTCTGGGCACAACCACTCTCGTGAAACCAAAAATTAATCCATTCTTCATGACCGACGCAATCAGATTCGTTCGCATTGGCGATCAATGCGAAAACATTGAAGAGGTACAAACAAGACTTGGGAAGATGATCTGTCAGCTCTGAAAGACTTGGAACTACTTCCTCATAGTAATTACCCATAATTGGAAGTCCACTTAACTCGCGGATGTCCCAAAGAGAAATGCCAATTTCACCACTGGCAGTCACAAAAGTATTGGTCTCTGGACACCAAACTTCACAAAGAGCCCTGTAGATAGAGTTTGGGCGATGATAATCCTTTGTAGCGGAACTGACTGCAGAAGCTAATTGACGAAGATTCTTCTTGAGCAGAAGCTTTTGAACCCATGAAGACCATTCCCAAAACTTTGGAAGAAAAGAAATTTCTCCTCGACTGATAAGTGCACTTCCCCATCGTATTTCTCTGTTGCCAATCTTCTCACAAATCACTGCTCTTGGAATGCACTCCATGCTTTGAGAATGACGAGGCGGAAGACATAGAAAAGGTAGATGACTGCTAGAGTGGTCGGATTTCGTGGCTTCAAAATTCTCGTGGCGTTCACTAATGGCAGGCGTGTGCAACTCTGACAAAGGCTCCAAGAGGTCAAGAGAAGGATCTGCAGTCGGCTTATGGATGCTAAGTTTAAGTTCGCCGCGTATGCCAGGCTGGGCATGGTACTTCACATCAGTATCTTTGAATCGAAAGTAACTTTTGCCTTGATTTTTAAGCTCGACAATTTCATGTATGTCAGAATACACCTCGTTGTTAGAGCTTGCGCCAGCCATTAAAAAAAAAAAAAAAAAAAAAAAAAAAAAAATCTTTTAAGTTCGTCTGAGCCTTGCAAATATGTAAGTGACATCCACACGAAGTGCCTTGGACGGTAGAAGGAGTCGGTCCTTGGTCCCAAACACAAAGCGTCTTGGACAGTTAAAGGAGCCGGTCCTTGGTCCTGAACACAAGGTGCCTTGGATAGTTAAAGGAGTCGGTCCTTGGTCCCAAACACAAAGTGTCTTGGACGATAAAAGGAGTCGGTCCTTGGTCCTAAACATAAAGTGCATTGGACGGTAAAAGGAGTCGGTCCTTGGTCCTCAACACAAAGTGCCTTGGACGGTAAAAGGAGCCAGTCCTTGGTCCCAAACACAAAGTGCCTTGGACGGTAAAAGGAGTCGGTCATTGGTCCTCAATGCGAAGTGTCTTGCGTGACGAAGGATGACAGTCATTGGTCCGCAAGGTACGTGAAAATGTTCGAAACGAAGAATATATTCTAAACTCATAAAACAATCACATCACAAAATTTAAACTATGTCCCAAAAAAATCTCAAACCTCAAAATTCTTGAATGACTCCAAAAGTCGAATCCCTAAAAAAGGAAAAATGTAGAATGTTAGTTTCAATTTATTAAAACACCCATACTAAAAAAAATATGAAACGAAACGAAGTGGGAGAACAAAATAAAAAAAAAAAAAAAAAAAATATATATATATATATATATATATATATATATATATATATAGTTGACGTAAAAAAAAAAAAGGGTCTTCCGTCGACCAACAACATAAACAAAAAGAAGAAAAAAAAAAAAAAAAAAACTACACGTTGCAGAAACCAAAAGCAAAGACGGGTGATTTTGAAGAAACCAAAAGTAAAACCAATAATTGGCTATTAAAAAAAAAACAAAACAAAAAAAAAAAAAACAAAAACAAAAAAAAAAATGGTATCATAATGGTTTCTGCCAACACATGGATCAAGAAAACCAATTGGAATTTGTTGCTGTAACCAATTCCAATTCCAATTGGTATTGGTTTTCGCCGGCGGCGGAAGTCAAAGTTTGAAGAAAAAAAAAAAAAAGTAGGCAAAGCGGAGAGAGAGAGAATATATATATATATATATATATATATATTAAACAAATAAAATTTTTACCTTTGTTTGCAAGTTTTAATCAATTTGTTTCTAAACCTCAAAATTTGTTCATATAAATAGGCGGGTATCGGACCTTATTTAAGCCCGACATACCATATAACCTAAAAGACCTGTACGAAACATAAAACAAACAAATTAACAAATAATAAAAAAATTCTTGTTATCAAATTTCAAGGATAAAAATCTTGTGATAAATCAAATTCGCACTTTATTCTCAAATTTTTCATCTGTATTAATTTGCTACTGGAAGTTTGAGCTAAAAAAAAAAAAAAAAAAAAAAAAAAAAAAAATTGAAAATCAAGATTTATCAATTTATTTATTTCATAATAAATAAATAAATCTTGAGGGGGCATTTGTAGACACTAAAAAAAATATATAATAAATCAAATGGATTTGGTCGGTTTAAATTATTAGTCCAATTAAATTAAAATCTACTAAAGCCCGCTAAAATAATTAGGAGGCCCATCCTACTATTTCAAAAAACCTACAATTATTTAATTAATCATTTTAATTAATTATAATTGGGTGGTTACCAAAATTAGCCACGAAATTTCCCTATAAATAGGACCAATGGTCCATGAAAAGGGGGGAAGTGAAAAGTGAAGAAGAAAATCACGAAGTGCTGAAGAAATCTCAAAGCCGAAGGAAGAGAAGAAACTTTCTCAAGTCCAAGACCGGCAAACACGAAGAAGACCAAAATCTTCTTCAAATCAAGTCAAGTACAAGAAGATCAAAACCTTCTTCAAATCAAATCAAGTTCAAGTCCAAGCCCTAAAATTCAAGTGTTGAACAAGTCAAGCCCTCGACAAATCAAATTCTTGACAAATCTCGAAGTCCAGGATTCAAGCCACGTGGCCCCTCGTCTTCAAACATTCAGATCATTAATCAGAGGATCTTGCAATTTTACAGTTACAAGAAGATTAATTTTCACTTGTATTTATCGAAAATACATTTTGTAACGATTTCCGTATTTTAATACACGAAATTCGTCGTACAATGACTAACTGATATTTCGTCTTTTTCTTGAAAAAGAGGTTCTTCTAACTCGCATATCTGCAGCTATTTTAAGGAGCAATCAAACTTGCATCATTTTCCATCCTAACAATACAGTACTAAATCTTATACACTTTTGATAATTATAAGGTTTCTTCAAATTCTCCTAGTTGTTTCTCTGGCTCAGAAGCTCAGAGAAAGATGATTGGGTTCTATGACAACTGGTCGAGGTTGGTAGAAGCCGTGCTCCGGAGAGAACAACTTCGGGAAATTGCACTAAGCCTTTCAAAGAGCCCGAGCTCTAGCTCCTTGGACTCGGATTACAGTTACACTCATGGTTCTTCCCTTGAAGGAGTGTCTATTAGATCATCAACTAATTCCCCATTTCACCCTGCAATAGTAGCTGCAAACAATGTGAGAGCAGAGAAACAGAGTGGAGCAAAAATGGTTCCTGCAAATAGAAGAAATAAGTGGAAAGGCCTGCGAATATTTGTAAACTCTTCTGCAAAAAAAAAAAAAAAAAACGAAGATCTCTTCTCTTTCTAAGATTTTCTGTCTCTTTAACTGTTAATTTCACTATTCCTTAAACTGTTAATTGTTTTTCCCTCTGAATCAGAATGCTTTCATCACCAAGAAGGATTACGGCAAAGAGGAAAGAGAAGTTCAAGGGTCTCGTTCTCAGAGAACACTGCATCCCTTAATAACACCAGAAACTACTAGTCTTTTTGAAGATAAAAGCAGCCACAGAGAGCTCTCTCAACTGACAGAACGGGCCAAAAGGACAGATGAAATGGCTAGGTAAGAATTTGTTCCTTTAGTTACAGTTCTTTGGACCATCTCCACACCAAACTAAAATCCTTCTCTAACCACTACACTAAATGAACAGTATTTAATCATTTTTTTTTTATTCTTAATGATTTATTTTTTTATTTTACAAATACATAAATTATTAAATAAATAATTACGTTAAATTAACGAAAATATTAAATTCATTAATAAATATAAAAAACGTAGTACGTAGAAATACAAATTTTGATATTATGATATTACGAAGTCGAAATATCATTACAATTTTATTCTCGAAATTCATATTGTTTTCTTTGAATAAAACTAGATTAATGTAGGTGTGTGACTGTTGTAATATATTTCGTGTTATCTTTAGATAATCGTATTTGTTATATTTTAATTTTTTTTTGTATTCTTATTTTAATTAATTCATTAATTATTATTTTTTACATTTAAAATTTATTTTAAACATAAATAATAATAAAAATAATAAAAATAATTGTATTAAAAATATATAATACAAATGACATAAATATCCTCTATCAATTGCTTTCATAAATGGAAAAAAGGGCAAACTTGATTTTGCACCATGTTGCACCAAAATATTGCAAAGTTTGGTGCTCCATTGGAGACCATTTGCGCCAAAATTTGGTGCAACCATTGGAGATGGCCTTAAGGTGATGCTGTTTCCATGATCAACACAAATTAAAACTAAAATCTTCGAATATCATTGCAGAATGCAAGAGCTGCACACGCTCAAGGGTCATCTCGAGTCAATTATAAAACTAAAAGGCCTTGATTTTGACAAAATCCAGATGCACAACACCATTTGAAGAACCTGATGAATCTCTCACACCAACAGTCATGGAAGTATATATCAAAGCAGGAAGAGTGCCTGATGAATCTACAAAATGGGGACAGTAATGAGTGCAGTTCTCAATCTGTCTTTTGAGTCCTTATAAATTGCGTAGCATTAAATGTATACTTTATTTGCTTGAATTTGTAGTATTTTACATTGATAAGCTCAGGCACACTGAGGAGGAAATCTCCATAGTGTGGCGTGATAGGGAGAAAGAAGTGTGGACAGGGAATCCAGAGGGAGGATGAGGCAGTGATGCTCGACCCATCGCCAACCCGCCATCGAATACCATGTCTAATCAGCTCTCGGTCCCACAAAATTCTTCACCATTAATATAAACTATTTCCTCTACAATTTGCATGCATAAGCGGGCAGTGGGAAAGAAATGTTGGGCACTTTGAAATGCACAAGAACACAAAAGAAACAGATTAAGAACTACGTTTCATTACAAGCCCTTTTGTGTATATATATTCATATATTAAGACACTCTTTCTGTTTTATTATGTTGATTTGCTTGCCTAACGTTATACAAGATTCAATAGGCTCTTCAAACGGTGTAGTACTTCTAAATTTTTTGCAGCCAACATTGGCAGGTGAAATGAGGATTTAGTTGATGATCCAACTGACATTTTGTAAAGGTGGGAACTAAAAATTGAATTGTAGTCTGAACCATGGATCTGGTTCTTGGGCCTCGAAGAGTCGAGTCCTATTTGCCAAAGCTGATCTCTCCGGAGCACAGCCCCCACAATCTCTCCCAGTTGTCATAGGACCTTGTCACCTCTGTCTAAGCTTCAGAATCTAAAAAACATCTTGAGGAAAAAGTTTCAACCGTAGAATTTATTTTCCTTTGTCCTCTCCGATATTATCGTAGAGGGGAATGAACGAGTTTTGGTTGCTTCTTAAAAGGATATGCAAAGTTAGTTCATTGATTTTCTTCACATATCAAGTCAAAAAGACCAGGTTCCTGGTAATTGTGTATGGACCTTAAAACACAATTTTAGATAATCTGTTGTTTTATTCAAGTTCTTGCACCTTTCATTTTGGGTTAAGTATATGGTTGATGACCTCTATTCCTCCTCATATCGTCCCCCATCTTCATCCCATCCGCATCACTGAAAGTAGAAACCGAACAGGTTGTACTTGGGCTCCAAGAATGATCTAGAGCAATTTCCCAGAGATGCTCTCTTCGCAGCACGGCTTCCACTAGTCGCTCCCAGTTGTCACTCCTCCTATGCATATCTTTTGAAGTATGATATCATTCTTAGAACATCTCAATACACCTTGAAAGGTTAAAATAATACCACCTTGTACTTCCAAGCACAAAACCTGTGATTTTTTCTTGCATTTTCAGAATGGACTTCAGCAAGCCATAAACGTCACTATACTAGAGATAATTTCTACAAAATTAAGTTAAGTGGAACTTTTGATCAAACGAAAAGGCTCCCAACACTGCAGGGTCTCCTTATTACTGGAAAGTGGAGACCATAAACATGACAAATGTAGCGGTGATGAAGATGCTAAGATGAATTGTGGCAGACTAAAATGCACCAGATAAGAAATGAGAATATACGAACAAGTAAAGGTGATGCTGACTGAGGACAAATTCAGGGAAATACAATTTAGGAGGTTGTAGCGCCTCAATGGCAGGGAGGGCTTAATTTTGGTGCCTAGCACCAGGCTATTCAGATCAGATGCAACAAAATAGGAGAGTATACCAGGCAGTTCGAGCAATTACGTCATGGTCACAGGGAGATAAACATTTCGCTGAGGCACATGGTGAATACACAGATGGCCGAGGCTTTGATTCGTATACATGATCACGAGGAGATGATGGCACAATTTGCTAGTCTATATCAGCTGCATGACCCACCACCAACTCAGTGGGTCTATTGAGCCAGTAGCACGGATCGCGTCGTTCATCTTGGGATGTCTAGTAAACTATTTTCTTTTATTGCTTTTTCACACTCTGGACAATGTGTTTCAAAATTTGAGGGTGTTCTATGTTAGGTTGTAGATTGTTTAGAGTCTGTTATTTAATTGCTTTTGTTTGTTATTTTGCTTTAGTATGAGTCAATATTTGCTTATCCATGTTGTTAGGTTCTAGAATATTTAGTCCTTTTTTTTTTTTCTTATTTCAGTTATATGAAAACTCCAAAATAAAAATAAAAATATATAGTAGAAAATAAAAAAACAATTATATACTAAAAATTCATAAAAACTAAAAAATTCATGAAAATTAAAAAATTCAATCACCCAAATTGTGTGTTATGTGTTACTTAGTTGAATAGCCTTCCGGATAATGGTGAGGCTATGTTTAAATCAATGTTATTTTGTAACTTGTGACTTGAATATGCTACTTAGTGCTTATTTAGGTGAAAATATTTCTTATCCATGAGATCATATCATTGAGCACGTAGCCAATTTTACTTGTCATCTAAGTAGGTGTATTGTTGTATATGAGGTTGAATTATTTGAGTTGGTAAAAATAGTGTTGGGAATTAAGGACAAGATTATATGGTACAATATGAAGTGAAGATTACAACACAAGAAGAACACAAATAATTAATGTGGAAAACACCACGGACAGAGGAATAGAATTTTATTAATAAGGAGAGAAAATACAATGAATTGTGTTCCAAATTGCATTCTAACTCTTTCAAAGTCTACACAAATTCGAGTATATATAAGATCCAAAGGAATATATTATATATGAAAAGAGGATAAAAAAACAAGTCAGAAAAATGGAAACAAAATTTCATTGGATAACACTGTTGCTCGAGCGGTAGCTTCGTGCTAGGCGAGTGGCATTCGAGCGTTAGGTGGGCTATAAGCAGCTGCGGTCTAGCGCTTCATCCGTTGCTCAGGCACCGAATCTCCGTCAGAATCTATTTCTTCTCCTCGAGCAGTGCCTAGGTGCTGGATTGGGTGCTTGGGAGCTCAATCTCTGCCTCAACTTTACTTTAACTCTATTTTGACCTCTTTAACTACTATTTCAACCAAATCATGAACATCCAATGGAATTGGGACATTTATTAACAAATCTCCACCTCGACACAAATTTAACTGCAATGAACAAAATTTCAAAAATTCTCCGCCTGGAGACAAATTCCACTACAAGGAATAAACCAATAGCTATTCAACAAAAAATTTCCAAAATTCTCCAACATACAACATTTCTCCACATCTTCCACAAAACCCAACAAGGGCAAACACAATAACCAAAAATTAACTAAATCTAAAGACTATTCCGCAAATTACCTCAAGCCTCAATGTTGCTCGAATTATTACCATGAGCAACAAAATCACAAATAATTCACAAATTACCAAGAAGGGATAGAAACATACCTTGTAACAGAATCACTACAACAAACTACTTCTATAGAAGGTTCTTTGCTAGACTCAATACCTTCAACCACATTTAAAGCATAAGCCACTAAATCAGCTTTCCTGTAACTTGTAGAGGCCTAATATCTCTTCTAGGTGTGGTTCCAGCAATGGTATCGCTGCTAGTGGTGGCAAAGTTGTATTACCCATAACTTCTGAATTCGACTGAGATGTATTCTTTAACATAGACCTCAAACCAAACTCCAATAGTACTGTACCAAACTGATTATTTACCAAAGTTTTTAATTTCTGCTGATTGGTCTCCAATGATTTTGTAGAACCCTATAAGACAAACAACTCGGATCTTTTATGTCCCTTCAACACAATACGATTGCCTTTACTAACCTTCAAGAATCCATATTTATCAGTGTACTTGTACCCTCTTGAATCAAAAGTACTCAAGGAGATAATATTTCTCTTCAAACCTCGAACATGCCTCACTTCATCAAGTGTCCTAATTGTCCCATCAAACATGCTAATTCTAACCTTTCCATTACCAACTATCTTACAAGATGCGTTATTACCCTTTACTACAACACCTTTTAAAATTGTTGCATATGTTGAAAACAAGCTGTATCAAGAATTCAATCCTTGTTTGTTTAGAGTCGCTGTAAAAAATAACCAAAAATTCTCCATCACTATAGCAATTTTTTACAATTTCTGGTTGATTTCATCTTTTGAATCACTATCTTTCGTTATGTTCCCCTTCTTCTTGTAGTAGTTACAATTTTTATTACTAAAGTTAGACTTCGAACTACCCTCTCATAATCACCATGAATGACAAGACCTTCTCAATGAGCCTCAGATCTACAAGATGCTTAATCTTCTCCTTTGAAAATAAAGTATCATATATTTCTTCAACGGTGAGAATATCACAACTATATAATATTATATCTCTAAATGACATATATGAAGCGAGCAATGAATACAACAATATCAACCCTAAATCTTCTTCATCATTCTTGACCTCCAATGCCTCCAAATCAACGAAAATTTCTTTAAAGACAACAAGATGTACTTTAAGTGATGTACCTTCTGTCATGCGAGCTGCTTCAAATGCAATTTGCTTGTTAGACTCTTAGTTATGCACAATTGCTCAAACTTCAATGATAATGCAATAACGATTTTCTCATTCAAAATGTCCTGAAGAATATGATTCAAAAGATGAAAATGAATTTGTGATACAGCCTTTTGATCTTTACGTTGTTTCTTCTCCAACGACCAATTTACAGGCATCTTGTCAAATTCCAACAGAGTGTCATCCAAATTCACCTGAGCAAGCACTGCTCGTATCTTCATCTGCTACAATGAAAATCTCGTGTATCGATCCAAAAGTGAAATATCATACTTCATGCATGGTTGCCATCATAAGAATCAAAACTTGCTATGAACGAAGAACTTGGCTCTGATACCATTTATTATCATAGGTGAGATATATGTCACAATATGAAATAAGATCATAACAAAAGAAGAACACAAAGAACTAACGTAGAAAACACCATAGACAAGGAGTAGAATTTTATTAATAAGGAGAAAAATATATAATGAATTGTGTTCCAAATTGTATTCTAACTCTATCAAAGTCTACACAAAGCCATAAATATCGTGGAGTATATATAGGATCCATGTGAATATATTATAGATGGAAAGATGATAAAAAAAGAGCCAAAAAAAGAAAAAAAGAAAACAAAACTTTCTCGGATAACATTGTCGCTCGAGCAATAGCCTCACGGTAGACGAGCGCATGTGTGGCGATCGAGTGATAGGCAGGTGGTAAGTGGGATTCGTCATTAATTCCTAATAAGTTGTATTATAGCCAAGTTTCTTTCTTAGTGAGTTTTGGTTTCTTGTGATGGCAACCATGAAATTTCCACCTTGACACGAATCCTACTGCAATGAACGAAATGTATTTTGAGCACTTATCTAGACATCTATACACTATACTTGCGTAATATTGATGAATTGAGCAAATTTCTACTTAATTTAGTGTATATATTTGTTTTATAAGTGAGAAGCCTGACTTGTAGGTGAAATAGGCATAAATGAGGTTAATTGGATCTTAATTAGAGTCTTAAGGATGAAATTGAAGAGCTACCGAGATTAGATGAATTCACAATGTTAGACAACCAAATTCAACTTTTGAAGAAGTTTGGGCACCAAATTGAACAATCACAACACTTTGGAGATCAAATTTGATGAATCTAATAGTTAAAGGATCAGATTGGATGAGTTTGACAGATGAATGATCAAACTTAAAGCAATGGGAAGTGGTAACACCTAATTTGAGGAATTTAAAGGTGAAGGATCAAAAGTGTACGAAAACCTAGAGTTGGGGAACAAACTGTACAAGAATCAGAGATCAAAATGTAGGACAAGTTTCACCGATCTTTACAAAAAAAAAAAAAATACATAATTATTGAATAGCAGTAAACAACATAACGAATTATTGAAATTGCAATCATAGAAATCTCAAATCGAGGCCTGTGTAGCACACAGTTTCCTTAAAACAGATTCGCCCCCTCACCGTATGTGCTTGAGGTATGAACCGAGCGTCTGCTTCCCAGGATACAACGGTAAACCAGTAAAATTCGAGCACCACCTAGAGTTGGGGACCAAACTATACAAGAATCAGGGATCGAAACCACACAGAAAGTTGGAAGTAAGGACTATGGTTGTAGCAATGCTCCTCACAACCGCAACTGGAGCAAAAATGGCAAAAAGTGGCGTTTGCCGAACTGTCACCGTGATCGCAGTTAGTTCCAACAAGTATAAAATTGAGAATTTTTATTTCCTATTTCGAGGGAACTTTGGGTAAATCATGTACATGAATTCCAAGGCTATCAGTGATATTTACTTGAGATCAAAGTAAGTTTATCATCATGGCGAAGACGTGTCAATTTCTAGTTACTGAAGAACTGTAACTATTTTTTCTTCTTGATTATTTGGGTCATGGATTCATCTATCTTTTGTCTTTTTTCTTTTTTATTCAAATCATGCCCTGCTAAACCTTTTGAGACTAGTATTAAAGATTAAACATTGTGTTTTGAATTATTTGAAGTTGCTCGTACCTGTTTGGTTTTTATTTTTATTTTCTTATTCACCTATTCCATTTTGATACTTGATCACCATTAGAACGTATTTTGTGACTTATACTACTTTCGAGAGATTCGATATAAATTATCACATGGTAATAAACAACATAGGGTCCTATAAAATAGATATACATATCAATATGCTCTATAAAACCATTATGCAATGATCATGCACCCTTGTATATTCGTAATTTAAAAAGAGATATTTAAGTTCATATATGATTATAGAATTGATTGACCCCAAGAGAGGCTACTGATCAATATTGGACCATTGATTTTCAACCTAGGGAAAGAATTGAAAAGAATAGTCAATTAATAATTGATACATGTATCATAATGGTGGATTCGTGATCCTAGTGCTTTACGTGATTGAATTTTACTCTACAAATCTGTGTGCATGCTAAACTTAGTAATTCAAAATTCAATCTTTAAAATCATCAACTTAATTGTGTATATCCGTGTTAGAGTTAATTGTAATTAAAGTAACGTTTATAACCAATCTTTGTGGGACATATACAAACATCACTTTATTATTTGTTATGCTTCTTCTACTTTCGGGATAAAATTGACAACAGAGTCCCTATAAATAGTCCTCAATTATTATTTTATATATCCTTAGGAATTTATGGGCTATCTTTGTGTGAGACTTGTGTTGTAGTTTCATCCTATACGCACTAAGTGGGTTTTCTTAGTATGTAGATTTTTGGGTGTACTTGAGGGTTTGGAATGTGTGAGAGATTCTATATGATTGTAACAATTGAGTATCTCTATCGTTGACAACCCGTGTTTTTTCTCGGGGTTTGAAGTCTTTCATGTAAATCTTTGTATTATTTCTCTATTATTTTATGTTTTTCTGTCTTATTATGTCTTCTGAATAAGGATTTCGTGGGCACATCGGTGAATTAGCCTCAATTCCCAACATTGCAGACCCGAAAATAGGATAAAGGTCAGGCCATGGGAATCTTCTGTGTTTCATAGAGACACGACTGGTGATAAAACACTGAATTCTACGAAAGACTGTGTTGTGGACCCGTGGTAACAAACTATTACTTTGTGCTCTTATGTTTTATGAGAGGTGGTCACACTTGAGAATGATGCAGCTGGTACGCAAAGGACATATTAAAACTCCATAATTGCACAAAGTTTTATTTTCATACGAGTATTGATTAAGAAAGAGAAGACAACTGCAAAGTATATACACATTTCCATGTCGGTATTTTCGTCACAAGAACTAACTTCTACTGGAAAGAATCCTCAAAATCTGATGAACAGAGTTCTGTCATTGGGGAGTATTCAGAATCTTCATTAGGCTCTCCAGCGTTTTCCACCATCTTCACTAAATCTGACATTTTCGGTCTGTGCTCTAAAATTCTTGCCACGCAACTCATTCCAATTTCCAGCATTTGTTCCAATTCTCCCATATTAATATAGTTAAATATATGTGCATCAAACACTTGAACATCCAGCCCCTCATTACTTACCATACTGTGAACCCATCTAACAAAGTTGTCAACCTCGTACTCACAGTCGCCTCTACAATTTATCGGGGAAATCCCGGTGACAAGTTCAAGTAGCAGGACTCCAAAGCTGTAGACATCAGATGCTTGGGACACTTTGCCGGTGTCCATGACTTCCGGAGCAGCATATCCTGCATTCCACATGAACGGTGGTGCTGTCGGGCTTATCAATTTCCCCAATCCAAGACCAGAAATGCAACCATATTCTTGAGAATTTAGGAAAATATTTGAGGCTTTTATATTTCCATGTATAAGATTTCCACCACACACTGTGTGGATATGAGCGATTCCTCGTGCTGTGCCAATTGCAATTCTTAGACGGTTCTTCCAATTAAAATGAATCCTATTTCCTACGCTTCTTCCTGCACATTAGGATTGTGAATTCAATTAGAGTTGTCTCAAAAACAGTACAGGAAGTTTTTATTAAACATACCATGTAGCATGTCGGAAACGCTCCCTCGCTTGTAGTGATCATATAGAATGAACTTATAATCCTTGGAGAAGTGGAATCCCCTTGGCGTAACCAGATTCTCGTGTTTGATATTGCCCAGTAAGTTCATCTGCTGCTCAAACCCGACTATTGAAACACTCACTTCTCTCAATATCTTTACAACTATTGTTTGTCCATTTTTTAGTTGTCCACCATATGTAGGCCCAAATGTCCCGCGTCCAAGTATCTCAGCAGAAGCTCTCAATAAATCTTGAAGATCAAATGCAAGATTACAGCCCTCAAGAAATACAATTTTGCCATCAAAAACTGGTTTTTCTTTCTTTCGCAACTTTATGTTCTTGAAGTAATCTGTAACTTGATTAATATGTTGTTTTATACTAGTACTTGCAGCTTTCATTTTGGGTTCAGTATATGGCTTATGATCCCCATATCTCCTCGTACCGTCCACCATTTTTACTCCGGGAAGTGAAGACTGCAAGCTATAATGGGAATTAGGAATGGAGGTGGTGCTCAGGCTACAAGAATCGCCTAGAGCAGTTTCCCTGAGCTACTCTCTTCGCAGCACAGCTTCCACCAATCTCTCCCATTTGTCGTGGCTACCCCTATACATTTCTATCTGAGCTTCAGGCCCCAAAAACAATATTTAGTACATCTACATACACCTTGGAATTTTATAGATCAGGCTCTCTATCGTAATTGACAATGGAATATTCCTCGAAAAACTCCAAAAATATTATGGATGATCCAAATACGATCTGATTAGGTTTGATATGCATAGGTATTGAAGACCAGCGCCGAAAATAGACTACATTCCAATTTCAAACACAAAACCAATGATTTTTCTTGTCTTCTCAGGATAGACCTTCAATAAGACATAACTGTTGGAATTGTGACAGTTTTAGTTGTCACTTAAACTATTGTATTTTTAGTTTTATTTAGTTACAAGTTTTTGGTTGAAGTCTAACATAGGTTATTATGTAAAAGTTAGACGAAGTATGGTGTAGTACTTATGTGTAAGAGTAGAGTGATGTTGATAGATTAGTTGGTAGTATGGGTTTTAGAAAGTCTTGTAAAATTGACTATATATAGAGCCATGTATTACCATAATATGTTGAAGAAAATGAAATACAAAAATGCTGAATGAATTGTTTTCTTCTCCTCTGTTATTTCTTTAAGAAAAACAGAGTTTTTGTTATTAAAACCGGTAGTTCATATCTGGTTCTCCTCCTCCTTCTCGACTATGAATATCACAAATGTTTTAGAGCTTTCTTTGTAAAGCTTTCGATCCAAAATTTCAATAGTTGTATCAGATCTTATATGTTCTTAAGGGGCCTAAAAAATGCCAGAAAAATGGTGAAAGGGGCCGTTGAAGGTGCTGATGCAAATGAGGAAAACTGGTATGATGAAGAAGCTGAATCCGATTAGCGAAAAAGGAGTGAATCTGGTTGAAGCCAATAAGCTCGAAACCCGGCATTCTAAAGTCATATACCATGTGCGAAACAGCAGCTGAAGGTTGCTGAAAATGCCAGAAGAATGAAGATGAAGGAGCTGCAAAAATGCTGTTAAAATCGTTTTTTTTATATGTGCTGGTAATGGCTGAAAAAAGGGGAGTGAATCTAGTTAAGTAAGGTGCAGAATCTGGTCAACCAAGCCAAAAATCAGTAACTGCCTCAGAAAATTTGATTTCAGGTGGTTAAGGAATGGTTGAAAGAATGAAAAATCTGGTATGCTGAAAAATCGAGAAAATCGATATGTTGAAGGCAAAGAGAAATATGGTATGCTGTAAAAATGGTGAATCTGTATGAGCTGAAAAAGGAGTGAGTTCGTATGTGATGAAAAAACAAGAGTGAATCTGGTATATACTGGAAATCAGTTGAAATCCAGTAAGCTCAGCTGAAAAAGAATGGAACCGATAAGTAAGGTGAAAGCCAGTAAACTCAAGATGAAATACGGTAAGCTTACAAAATACGGTATGCCATGTGAAAATCCGGTAAGCTGAAGAAGTGAAATACGGTATGTCAAGCAAAACCGGTTAGTTAAACGCATGTACGATAAGTGTAAAATCCGGTAAGTGTTTAAAAACCGACATGGCTTGTGCAAATACGGTAAGTTCATTTTTCTTCCAAATCCGGTATGCATAAAAGGCTGAAATACGGTAAGCTTAAATGTAGTAAGCTGAAATACAGTATGCATCCAAAATTCGATATGCTGCCTAAAATATCTGAAATCCGGTAAGCTCTAGGGGTGGCAATCGGCTCGTTGCCCTACGAGCTCGGCTCGTTAAAAAAAGTGAGCTCGCCCTTTTTTTTTTTTATTTTTTTGTTTTTTAATTTTTTTTATACACGTTTTCTAAATATTTTTTAAAATATACATTTTCGGTAAATTTTTATCTTATAAGTATTTTTATTTTGTAAATAATTTTTTTAGATACAGTATTTTTTACTTATAACTTATAAGTTATAATTTATAAGTAATTTTAATTATAATGTATTTTTTTTTATGATTTTATCTTATAAATAATACTTACTTATAAGTTTTTTGTAATTATAATTTAATTTTTTACTTATAAATATTTTTTAGGTAATATATTTTTATTTTTAAGTTTGTTTTGAAGAAAACATATTGATTGAAAATAATTATTTTATAAATGATAAAATTGAAAAAAATATGATAAATTGTCAAATGATTTTTCAAAATATTTTTCCTTTTTAAAATAATAAAAAAATAAACCCTCATCCTTTATCCGAACTTGAGACTGACTACTTCAATTTCAAGTAGGTGGAGTTAAAAATTGTACACGAATAACTTGTTACGTGTACAATTTTTTTTAAAATTATAAAGGTATTAAAATAAAAATTCGTCATGAATATGGTTAAACTAAATACCACTTGACTACATGCAATTTCGACATATTTATCTTGCAGTAAAAAATGAGCGTCTTGTCAATCCTTCACGCACATTAATGCTTCCAAAATATCTTCTTTTAGTCGACTCCTAACCTCAGAGAGAACCCTAGACCCTGCACTAAAAGTAGACTCCAAAACTACAGTGCTAATCGGAGGCGTTAGTAGATCTTTTGCCATTGCAGAAACTATTGGTCATCGACGTTCATACTTTCGCCAGAATTCAACTGATTCTTCTAAATTTTTCCTTAGTGCATTGTTACTAGGCCAATTATGATTAAAGTAATCAAGTAATTCAACAGACAACACATTTGGACTATTACTTGATGTTTGAGTATATGCAGTGGAAGACAAACAACTACTATTGGAGGAACCACATGCATATCCAGTTTGACCATATCTATATGAGTTCATTCTTTCAAATAAATTTAAAATTTCAACGTCATTATCTCCTAAATTAGTGGGAGGAGTATTTGTAAAGTCGAAGGGTACACGAGTAATATGTGTACCCATTCGTGAAGCATATATTACATACATTTCAGATAAAGTTGCTTCCAAATTCCTATAGGTAATATGTACGTTAAAAGTTAAAGATTTTGACATTCGGTCAATTATAAATTTAGTACCCGATAAATTATATTGGGGGTCCATGACGCATGCTAACGGAAATAACATGGGCAAGTCTTCCCAATATTTTCTAAATTTTAATTCCATGGCAATTATAACTGAACTAAAATCGGGGTTATCTTTGAATCTAGCAAAAGCCATAGCAATTAGATAAAGATATTGAAGGACCATACAACTAGTAGAATAATAAACACCAGACAAAATATTTGTAGAATCATAAAAACTTGTCAAAAAAGCTTTAATTTTAATAACTAAAGCCTAATCAGACTTATTCAAAATATTATCGTCGTCGTCCCTAATATGCCTATTATTATAAAATTCAGTAATTAAATGTTCGAAACATTCACATGATTTTAATAATAAATATGTGGAATTCCATTTATACGCTACGTCACTAATAAAAGTTTTTGTACGCGCACCCTATTTTGGGCACAAAATTCCTCAAATGCTTGTTTTTTACTAGGTGAAATAGTGATATAAATTAGTGCATTACTAATTCGTTGAATTTCATCCTTAACATAGTTTAAACCGTCTTGTACTATTAAATTAAAAATATGACATACACATCGAATATGAAATAAATAACCACCGAAATCGGGTTGAAGTACTTTATGCAATTTATCGACAACAGACTTATTTACAGAAACGTTGTTGAACGTAAAAGAACGAATTTTACTCTCGCATTTACATTCTCGAATAATGTTCATAATAACACTAAGGGTGTGTTTGATGTGCATTTTTGAGGAAAAAATGTATTTTGTTGATGTGATAGATGGTGAATATGTGGTTGAAAAAGAAGGAAAAGTTATTGATGTGATTGAAAATATTATTTTATTGAATAATGTGCGGTTGAAAATGAGTAGAAGAATGAAAATGATAATGTGTACCAAACATATCCTAAATATATTGGTAGCATTGTGCGAGTACTCAATAATTTTAAAAGCAATTACTTTTTTATGCATAATCCAAAGTAGGTCTATATAGTGTGCAGTTGCAGCTATATAACATCTTTTATTAATCCCTTCCCATAAATTCGAAATTAAAGATATCACACTCCCATATTTTTCTAAATCGACAATCAATATTTTCTTTGCATTTTCAAAATATTCTACTGTATCAAAACGAATAGTATTTCGACTTACCCCAACGTACTTCGGTTGAAGACATTCGTTTACAAAAGTAACGAAATGTTGGTTGTCCGTTTGTGCTAGTGGCAACTCAGCTTCGACAATGTACTTCACCATTCCTGTTCGAGTTTTTTCCTCTGAATACATTCACGTATTAAATGGCGTAGTAGTAGCACCGCTGCCTGGACTACCAAATTGTAGTTACGTTTGACCAGCAAGAAGAAGACCATGTTTGGCCGCACATGTTTTGTAGTGACGGTTGAGGTGAATGGTTCTCATGCCTTTTTGATGGGCCAATTGTTGTTGACAATATTTACATACTACTTTGGTTTCTGAAATTCTATCGATCACACGACCAGTTTGAACCAATTTAAAATGGTCCTAACATTTTGCTTGCTTCTTTCCCCTTCTCTTCCCTCTTGCATCGGGAATTTCTAACACAGGTTCAGCATCCTGTTCCAAATCAATTAGATGACTAGCATCAACATCAACATCAACATCAACATCATCCAAATCAATTGGATGACTACTTTCATGAACATCGAAATCTTGAATATTTTCTGGAATTGGTAATTCATTTAGGCAAATTCATTTCCAAATTGATTGTGGGGGCACAGGTGATTCACCTCCGACTCCGACATCGAACAAGTTTTCAATAAATGAGCGTGGATCCATTTATGAATAATTGAAACTAAATGTTGAAGAAAAAGAAGTGAAGTAGAATTGAGAAGTGATTGAAAATTATGTAGTAGTGTAGAAAATATATTTTAAAACCAAGATTATAATTCAACGTTTTCAAAATAAAATGTAGAAGAGTATAAAAATTAGAATGAATGAATGAATAATATTGATAATGATTGATTTGTAGAGAGTATATTAGAGAACAAGAGATTGATAGTAAGTTTGGTGAGAAAAAAATGTTATAATTGATGGGTATTTATAGGAAGAAAATGAAATTTAAAATATATATATATATATATATATATATATATATATATATATATATAAGGACCAAAACAGTCACTGAAAATTTTAGTGACCGTTCTGGTCACTGAAAATTTAAGTTTATTTTATTTATTTATTTATTAACGAGTCACGAGCGTCAAATACGAGCCCACGATTTTAAAAAAAAATTTGACGAGCCCACGAGTCTAGGCTCGTGGGTTTGCCCAATACATGTCGAGCCGAGCCCGACTCGGCTCGTTTGACAATTACAATGATAGGCTCATGGCTCGGGCTCGTTTTTTACGAGCCAAGCTCACGAGCTACTCGATTCGATTGTCACCTCTAGTAAGCTTACACCAAATATGGTAAGCATTATCCAAATCCGTTAAGTTCAAATGAAGGCCAGTAAGCTCAAATCTGGTAAAAATTTTGAAGTAGTAAATATGCAAGTGAAAATTTCTTTGTATGAGGTTGATTCAAGGCTAAAAAGAGTTGATCAACTACGAAAGAGAGTTGCAACCATGGTGAGCTTGGATCAATTAGAAAACAAAGAAAATCAAAACTTGTAGTCATCAAAAAAATGGTTTGAATTTGGTTAGATCATTCTGGAAATCTGCTGAGGAAAGAAAAGATGCAAGGTTGAAGATTTTTTGTATGTGGTTGATTCGAATGCAAAGAGTTGTCAACTAGGATATAAAGTTGCAACCAAAGAGTGCTTCGATTAAATGGAAAACAAGAAAACTCAAGCTTGTAGTCACAAAAAAAAAAAAAAAAAAAAAGGTTTGAAAGAATGTTTTGATGGTTCCAACAAAAATGTCATGGAGGAGTGTTGGAATTGTGACATTTTTAGTTGTCACTTAAAATATTGTATTTTTAGTTTCATTTAGTTACAAGTTTTTGGTTGAAGTCTAACTTAGGTTATTATGTAAAAGTTAGACAAAGTATGGTGTAGTACTTATGTGTAAGAGTAGAGTGATGGTTGATAAATTAGTTGGTAGTATGGGTGTTAGAAAGTCTTGTCAAATTGGCTATATATAGAGCCATGTATTACCATAATATGTAGAAGAAAATGAAATACAAAAATGCTGAATGGATTGTTTTCTTCTCTTCTGTTCTTTCTTTAAGAAAAATAGAGTTTTTGTTATTAAAATCGGTAGTTCATATTCGGTTCTCCTCCTCTTTCTCGACTATGAATATCACAAATATTTTAGAGCTTTCTTTGTAAAGCTTTCGATCCAAAATTCCAACAATACCATCACAATACTATATGTAATTTCCAGGAAATTATAGTATATTGAAATTCTCATCAATTTTTAGATTCCAAAGAAAAACAAAGCTTGAAAAGGAAATGGAAAAAATAAGCTTGAAACTTATGTATGTTAACTGAAGCATTCTAATGTGATTGAAGATTCTTATCTGCTCTATACATTTTCTCCAAAGTGGCACCAAATGTGCAGTTTTAAATTCATGGTCACCAATTGTTAGTCAATTTATTTTGATTGATAGAATAATGCACGTTGGATAATTTCCAAAATAAAGAGATAATGATGAGCTTCAAAACTAATTAGATAAATATTTATTCATGTTCACTGAACTTATAGCTCAGGTTGGAACATATTAAAGTTTAGTAGCTAACACAAAACATGACTAATTTGGAACAAATTAACGTGGAGTGAACAAATTGAGTTTCTCCCAGTTGAAATTTGTACATCACACAGTGAGCTATTACGAAATGATCAAACTGTTGAGTTTTTGGATAAAAAGCTTTACAAGGAAAGCTCTAAAACATTTGATCATGGAGGAGGTGATAATCGGTACTAACTGATCGGATTTAGCATACAAAAACAATACATAAACATGCAAATATACTCTGATTTTCTGGTGAGAAAATCAGAGGAAGAGAAGACTTTGAAGGCTACATTTTGACATATTTTCTCATAATCTCGAGTACAACAAAGGCTCCAATATATAGAGCCAACTAGCTAGACATTACAAGACATCTACCAACTAATCTATACCATACCTCAACTCTTGTAGTAGGCCATACTAGACAATACATTTGCTAGTACAATACCATACTTTTTCTAACATTTTACATCACAAATGAGTTGGACTTAAACTAAAATAGTACAACTATTTAAAAAATCGAAATCCATGTTTGGTTGACAATTAAAGTGTCACCATAACTTCAACACTCCCTCATGACACTTTGGTTGGAAACATCAAAATCGTTCTTCAAGTTTCAGGCCATTTTCTTCATTTTTCTAGGCTGCTGCTGATGTTCTTGCATCTTTTAGATTTTGGTGACTCCAAGCTTGGAGATTCTTTATTTTTCATTTGATTCAAGCTCTCTTGGTTGCAACTCTCTTTCGTAGTTGATCAACTCTTTTAGCCTTGAATCAACCTTACACAAACAACTCTTGGACTTACATCTTTTCTCAGATTCACTGTTGTTTTGATCAAGGGCTGCTATTGTTGTTCTTGCATTTCTGCTGCTGATTTTTTTGCAAAAACAGGGCTGCTGTTGCTGCTGAACGTTTTTACTAGATTTGGCTTTCTTCCAGCCATTTCCTTCACCATCTGAAATCAAATTTTCCCCGGGGCAGTTGTTGATTTTTGGTTTTGGCTGAGCTTACCAGATTTCGCACCTTACTTAATTGGATTCACTCCCCTATTTTTAGACATTACCAGCACTTATAAAAATGGTTTTAACAGCATTTTTCAGCTCCTTCATTTTCATTCTTCTGACATTTTTCACATGGTATATGACTTTAGCCTGCCAGATTTTGAGCTTATTAGCTTCAACTAGATTCACTCCTTCGCTAACCGGATTCAGTTTCATCATCACACCAGTTTTCCTCAATTGCATCAGCTTACCAGTTATCATCTTTTTCATCAAATCCCGTATTTTAATATGAGCTTACTGGATTGCCATTTTGCACATCGGATTTCATCAATTTTTTCTTCAAATTCTTCAACTTTTCTTTCAAATTTCTGGCCATTTGCTGATGTTGAATCATGCTGAAGTTGAGCTTTTGAAATACCGGATTTCTTCAGTTTTTCAGTGCATACCGGATTTGAACAATGCATACCGGATTTTCAGATTTGATTTACCGGATTTCAATTTTGAACAGAATACCGAATTTGGCTTTGGCTTGCATATCGGATTTCACAATATCGGATTTCAATTGTATACCGTATTTCAGCTTTTGAATACTGAATTTCAAAGACACTTACCGGATATGAGAAAAATCGAATATTCCTTCACTTATCGGGTTTCAACATATTCACATATCGGATTTTAGTTATGCATACCGGATATGAGTTTTAATTGAAAATACCGTATATCAGCTTTGGCATACCAGTTTTTGAGCTTCTTCTTCAGCATCTTGTACCGAATTTTCTCGATTTTTTCAGCACCTTCAACTGCTATTTTCTTCAAATTTCAAGGCCAAGGTTTAGTTTTTCATCTCTGATCTTCAAAGATCAATTTTTCAACTCTAAATCTTCGCTAATAAACTAGATTTTTCATTTTATCAGCACCAGATTTTCTCATTTTTAAGCATTTTAACAACACCTTCACAAAAACTTTTTGTTGGAAAAAACTGAGTTTTGAGCAGGACCCACTTGACTATTTTGGAAGATGAAAGTTGGTTTGTGTTCTCTTCCGTGAGTACATCGAAACCATATACTTACTTGTCAAAATTGATGCTCGGGTGAATGAGAAATTGAGGCTCAAAGTGTGCCACTTAAAATGAGTTTATGTTAGTGGAAAATGAGAAATGTGGTTGTCCAACATAGGAAAAATATGAAAGCAAAAATCACTATATAAATGATTGCACTTTAGAAGGGTGTGATAAAGTGAAGCATAGAGGCTCTCTCCACGTACGCGCGCAGGGGGGTGCAAATCACGGACCAAAATGGGCTTCGAACACGAATGTTGGACCGGATTGACCAAAAATTGGCCTCTCAGGCGGACCTACATTTTGGAATTTTTTACTTTCTAGAACTGACTTTTGATTTTTTGAAACTCCAAAAGTTATTGCCCACTAACTTGTGATTATTGCCATTGAGTTAATGGACAAGTTATTCACTCTATATAAACTCGGTTTTCCACCTTTCATTCACCTACGAAATCATTCATCTGCATACACTAGAAACATAGTATTCTGTCTGCACTGGTTTTTATTTTCTGTCCAGTTGGTGATATTGTTCGGACACGTAGTCTGTTCGTCGGAGTAGGATCTGTAGTGCTCAGAACCTGCTGGTTTTACTGTTGTATCCTAGGAAATGGACGCTCAATTAAACCTTAAGCGCGTACGGTGAGGGGGCGAATCTGTTTTAAGGAAACTGTCTGCTACACAGGCCTCAGTTTGAGATTTCCTTTACTGCAATTTCAATAATTCGTTATGTTGTTTACTGCAATTGTCCATTCAGTAATTATGTATTTTGGTTGTAAAGATCTATGAAACTTGTCCTACACTTTTTACCATTTTTGCAACTCCTTTTCACAACAACTTTGCAACCATTTCAACGTGCCAGTATTTGCTTCGTTTTCAGCTACTTTCATCACTATCAATGATCAAATTTGACTCCCAGGGCTGCTGCTGAAACTTTGGCATCAAACTGATTTTTGAACATTTTTGGCTGCCATTTTTTACAGCTTTTCCTGCTTTTTCTCACCTTCATTGTGGTTCCTTTTCAAAGATCATTTGGGCTATGATACCATGTTGAGTTTTTGGATCAAAAGCTTTGCAAGGAAAGCTCTAAAACATTTGATCATGGAGGAGGTGATAACCGGTACTAAGTGACCGGATTTAGCATACAAAAACAAGACATAAACATGCATATATACTCTAGTTTTCTAGTGAGAAACCAGAGGAAGAGAAGACTTTGAAGGCTATATTTTGATATATTTTCTCATAATCTCGAGTACAACAAAGGCTCCAACATATAGAGCCAACTAGCTAGACATTACAAGACATCTACCAACTAATCTATACCATACCTCAACTATTGTAGTAGGCCATACTAGACAATCCATTTGCTAGTACAATACTATACATTTTCTAACATTTTACATCACAAATGAATTTGACTTAAACTAAAATAGTGCAACTAATTAAAAAACCGAAATCCATGTTTGATTGACAACTGAAGTGTCACCATAACTTCAACACAAACTGAATATTAGTATATCAATTCCTTTATGTTTAATAAAAGTCAATTTTGATAATTTGGTTAACAGCTCACTGTGTGATGTACAAATTTCAATTGGGAGAAACTCAATTTGTTCACTCAAGGTTAATTTGTTCCAAATTAGTCATGTTTTGTGTTGACCACTAAACTTTAATTTGTTCGTTTAATAAAAGTCAAATTTTTTTATGTTTTTCCAAAGTTTTGGATGAGGAAGATCAAATCGGTAATACATGATGGTGTATGACAACTGGGAGCGGCTGGTGGCCACCATCGCACTTCAGTAGGAGCTTTGGCAACTCTGTTTTGCACCATCCAGGACTTCAAGTACCAACTCCATATCATTGAATATCAGTACTGTATCCCATATCAATATGGTTCATTTTTCAACTTTCTGGCTCCAAGATTTGTACCCTACAAACTCCAAAGCTCTTTGGATATCAAAGTCTGCAAAAGAAATTCTGGACTGGTATTTATTGATGATCCCGTTCTTGAAATTTGGTCCGGAAGACTTGTTGAGGGCTTCTTTAGTGCTTCTTGGGGATGAATTGCATCCATTTAAGTTCTTCATACGCTGCAATACTCCAGAATGGAATTGCAGTTGGGGTAAAGAAGTTGTGGATAGGGAGGGTTGAACGCAAGGTTTAACGAATGGATGAAGGTCGTCGCAAGTTTCAAAAATGAAAACGTGGCTGCACCAAGTGGATACTATTTTTCTGAGGGTTATATGTTTGGCGCTGTATGATTAATCAGTGAAGTGTACTTTCAATGCTGCATAGTAATGACTTAATTCCTATGGTTGTAAATGTTGCTTTTTTGCTTGGTCAATCAATTTAATCCAACTCCATATTTACACAGTTTTCTCATAATTCCAGGGAAAGCCGAATTAGAATTGTGATTGGTGCAGCAAGGGGTCTTGCTTATATCCACTCACAATGTGGTTGGAAGCTTATCCATGGAAATATTAAAGCTTCAAACATTTTCCTCAACTAAGAACGATATGGATGTTTGGATGAGTTCGACTTGGAACACCTGTAAATCCAACAACATGATGAACTTCTAACAACAATGCATAAAATACACTTATTGACACGACCCGTCCCGAATCACCCTAATAGACTCGACACGTGTCGTGCGCCAATGGTAGATATCAGCTAAATGTCGGACCCACCACCAAGGCAACTGTGACCTGCTTGACTGTGATATATATTTATAAAAATTTTGACACAGTTTCCCTTGAAATATGGACAAAACCAACTTGAAAAAAAAAATCAACAAGCACTTCATATAAATATCTATACTAAAATTTTGGAAACCACCACTTCCATCAATTCCGTCACAACAAAACAAAATGAAACCAAATTCTACCGAGTACTTCTACTACAAAACATTAAGTTTTCGTGCAAGTATTACATCCATTGTAACATCCAACAACAAAGTGCACATCAATGAAATACTCGACCAAGTGTTAAATACACAAGACTCCCCAACAATACATTACATGCCATGATAAAGTTAAAATCATACAATTAAATGATGATGACTAGGCTTTTGGACTTCAACAGGCTTTCCAAGTATCTCAAGTTTAGTGGCCTCTTGATAGGAAAAACATGACAATATATGAGCTTGTAACTCAGTGAGTGGATAATTTTTGCAATCAAATATTCTTTTTCCCATTTATGCTAACTTTTTGAAAACCCTTATATCTTAGCAACTTTAAAAACATTCTGAAAGTTGATAATACTTTTAGAAGTAAATATGATGGAATCATAAAAATCTTTATTCTGTAAACTGCATAAACTAAATTCTGTATTTTGAAATCTGATAATTGTACAATTCTGAAAATCTGTGAATCTACAACTGAATAAACATAATATGATATACTAAAGTGTCACACCAATAAGTACCCAAAGAATAGCCTTACTCATGTACAGAGTGATCTCAATGTACAAGGCTAAGCCATTCAAATCTGATAATCTGGCCATACGTATGCAGAGTTGCCCCAAAGGCTTAGCACCATAGTACACGGCCCAAAGCCTATGTGTGTACGAAAGTGAGTCCCAAAGACCTCTGATAATCTGGTCATACACTGTGGAAACACATTCACATCAGTGCAGAGCGGGTAAAATCACCATAACTGGTCATACACTGTGGAAACACATTCACACAAGTGCAGAGCGGGTAAATCACCTGTGTACTTTCTGGTGATTTTTTTTTAAAATAACTATAAGTATACTAAAACATATAATACGAATATAACATGTTGATGAAATGATTTACCTGAACTGAATTTAACTTTAAAAAAATGATTATAAAATTCACTTTATTCTGAAAATCATGTTTTCTAAATCAATTGTATGAAATAATTAACTTTTTAATCTAATAAAAATTTAATAAATACTAATTTCTGAAAAATAAGCTTTTCCACTCACAAAGTACGAGCTACAAGCTAGATTGGTTGATAAACGTTCCCAATTTCCTCGTCACCACCCGAAATATAATATGAATAACCAATTTAACCACCATCGAATCGAGAACTTTTAATATCTCATGTTATCATACTAAAACTAATTTTCTCGATACTTGAAGAAATTCCCCAATTTATTCATTTAAACAATAGAGACTAATTACACTTTCTAATCCCTTTACTAATAACTAATTAATCATCATAACTTTTATTCCAAACATAAATGTACTACTCACTTCAATCTAGTGACTATAATTCCACCAATTAAATTTCCTTTTTGTCCCATAACTCATACATCCCACTAAGTATTTCATCAACCCTATCATTTTCCACCAAATATCCTTACTTAATAATCCAATTGAGAATCTAGGGTTTGCTAAAAACTGAAATTTCTTACCTTAATGAAATTGAAAATTAAAGAACCAAGAAACTTGAGCTCCAATCGCACCTTTATTCCATAAATCTAAAATTTTCGAACCAAGTCAAAATCCTAGAAATTTAACATAATATAATCTCTACATCTTGAAGAAAATAAAGACCATAAAAGAATAAAATTCAAGCTTAAAATATCTATTTACCCTTCTTCATCTTTTTCTTCTCTTTCTTTCTCCTTTTCCCTCTCTTTTTCCCTTTCTTTTTCTTCTTTTCTGCATTTTTCTCCTTCTCTGTCTGGTTCTTCTCCTTCTACTGTGTGTTTTGTGTGTTTTCAACTGAAAAATGGGTCAAAATGTCTATTTACATGGGGGCCAAGTCAAAACTTGCAAAAGAAGCCCTCGACTCTCATTTAAAAAATATTATTTGGCGCTCCTAACTTCCATTATTAGAAATGTAATTTCCCAACTTAAAATGTATCCAATTAACTCCTCAAGTATTGGAAATTTATAAAATAAACCCTACCAAAATAATTTATTTCAATTTAGTCCTTATTTGACTTGACTTGACTAGTCAATTTCTGACTTTGACTAAAAGAAAACTTGGTTGTAACACTTCTCACTTACTCTTCCACAATCCAAGACTAAGATATTTACGATCCTTTCTTTAGCAAAAGAGAGGACAGATAAGAATATGAGTCGACTATTCACTGCTTACCCAATGATTAACGTGTCGAGTTTTACTTTTCTTATCATTGAGGGATAGCTGGCTTATGATGAATGTTTGGGCTTTCCCAAGGTTACCCTTGAAGGGCCAAGTTAGCACCTCAGATCTGTCTGCTATGACTATGGTGTAGCAAATATATATTGTATATTCTGTCTCATCAGGTATAGTAGTAAGTAATAACAAACATATATTGGCGCACAGAACCGGAATTTAAAATTTTATTTTAAGGTCCAATGATTCAAGTAGGGCCTGGGAAATGATTGGAACTCATATTTTTATTCTTTTGTTGCACAGAGGTTCTTTTAACTAACCTGATGATAGGGAATTTCCAGGACAGAATACTTGAACACAGAAGCAGAAGAGGAAAGAATAAGAATATGAGAAGGATGAGTTTATTACTTTTCGATGCCCCAAAACAAGTCCACAAAGCTCTCTTAAATAGAGCTGTGCAGCAACCCACTAAGCTAGAAAAAAGGAAAATCACATGAAAATAGGAACAAACAAACTGACACTAACTAGACTAACACATCCCACGTTTCCACTTCAATTTAGTGCAGTATGGTGGCACGTATCATTCCTCCCCCATTCAAAATCCTTGTCCGCAAGGATGAAATCTGACTTAGTAAAGCCCTGCTCGTTTTCCCAGGTAGCATCTTCCATCGTAAATAGCTGAGGTTTTGACACCGATGTCCAGGAAGGAATTTTTCATCACAATAATAGCATAGCCCCTTTTCCCTACGCTCTCGGACTTCCTGGCTTGTGATTCTTTTGAAGGGGTTGGTATTGTCGTTGGTGCCGGTTCCTGCCTTGAACATGGGTGGAGGACCAAGAACACCAAGTGAATTATTAGGCCCTAATTTTGGTTGATGGTCGAGCACAGGAGGATGAGAGACTCTGCCTATCTTTCAAAGAACAATCAAAATTCTTGCATAATCTTATGCGAGATTCAATAGGTTTGAATCTTCAAATGGTATGGTACTTCTGGATTTTCTCGATATCAAGGCCTTTCTGCTTTATAGCTAACTTGCGTGACTTTTGAGTGTGTGCGGCTTTCATATTCTGCAAGAATAGTAGAAATTATGCTGGTTTAAAAGTCTTATCATTCTCAGCTAAAGGGATGTCTGAAGAAGTGAAAGTATGTAACTAAACGAATGAATCAATTCATACTTCGATGATCCTCATTCTCTCAGCTCTCATTTGAGGCCATCGAGCTTCTCTTTCCTCTTTGCCATAATCCATCTTCGTGATGCAAGCAGACTGATTTGAATGGGAAAAAAATAGTAACATATTAAGAAATGAAATAAACATTAAAAATAAAGAGAAAAAAAATACTTATAGAGGAGATCTCACGTTTGTGCGCCCAAGAGTTTAAAATATTCTCAAGGCTTTCCACTTATTTTTATATAAACTGCAGGCACCAGTTTAGGTCCATGATCGTTTGATTTCCCGCAAGTGAACGGGATCGTGAACAAGTAATAAAGTAGTGAACAGAGTGTCGAACCCACGATGACTATGTGTTTGACCGAGTTAAAATTAATTGCAACTTTAATCGAATAGCTAACAATTTTTGTGATTTTTTACATTAATCTTTAAATTATCAATTAAAATAATGAAAACAAGTAAACGCGTTTTTCAAATATTTGAGATGCATTGCTAAGATGTTGAACCCCCATTGTTATTTCATTTTTAGTATAATAATTAAAATGACAATTTGAAATCATTCATGTTGGTCAATGTTCTTAATTTAATTGAAAGTTTCTCTTGATGAAATATGCAAACATGATAAATGCATTAACAAGTGCTAAAACACATATTGAAACCATATAAAGCAGAGTTATATCGCTATCATCTATTGAACCTTACCATATTTATTATATTGTGCTTAAACCCTATTGTCTCTCTCGATAACAATAAAATTAACTAATAATTCAACTGGTGATCAAAGAATTGAAAAGAACAATAAAAATGATAATAAACATCCTAAATCAAATCAAATTAAAGTCAAAATAATTAATTAAAAGTTAAAAAATATCATAATAAGGGTTCATCTCATCCTAGCAATGTATAAAACTTGCCGAAAAATTAAGCTAGAATCTTCACTTGATTGAATTCTTGCAAGTCTCCTTCAATTCTCTCACAAAAATTATGAATTTTCCTCATTTGATAATAATAATTGATGAGTATTGTAGTATAATACGTATATGAGGGGTGTAGGAGAGGTCTCTTAACGTATTCTACTGTTAGGTATTTGTAGAAGTCGAAAATTGGTTGAAAATCACGTCAAAATTGGTTTTCAAAAGAGTTCCAATCGAATAAGAAAAGTTACATTCGCCCGCGAATGTTTTTGTATCTGCACAGCAGTCAGTATTTTGGCCATAACTTTCTCTCCCGATATCTAGTTTAGGCGATTCAAAGTGCATTGAAAAGATAATTCAAAGGGATATAATTTTGATAGAACTAGAAATTTTTTCAGTTCGGATGTTTACTATTCCAAAAATGGGTTTCAATTTTTGACTAAAATCTGGAAGATATCTTGTGTGGTTGAAAATCGATTTATGGTAATATTCTGATCATATTATATTCTTTTTTTTTTTTTAACTTCTAATTACATCCAATTGACTCCTAACAATCTTCAAAGTATCGTCTTGTGGTCCAAATTAATCAGTCCCCAAACTTTGTGCTTCGTACTTCGTCGTTTTTCGCCTTTTTCGCTTCTTTATTTCAATTTCACTTCCAATAATCGTGTTTGACCTAATAAACGAAATATAGGTCAAAGTAAAATGGGGATTTAATTGATGATCCAACAGGCCGAGTCCTATTGGCAAAGCTGCTGTATTCGGATAATAGACTCTGCTAGTCACTCTCATTTGTTCATAGAATCTGATCAACTCTCTCTCAAATTCAAAGCCAATAAAATCACTGGGAAAAAATAACAAACCTTAAAATTCGCCTACCTTTTCGCTCTCTAATATTATGGTAAGAGGGAAAATGAAGTTCTGATGGCTTCTTATAAAATATTCAGATGTACAAGCCCTGTTCCGTTACCCAAATACAAAAATAGAACCAAAATTATCAAAGGTTAAAGCTTTTAAAAATTCATGTCACAACATAGTACAACCATCAATAAATGCAACGTTGTCACAAACATCTTGTGTCTCGTCTGTTATCTCTTTCTCAACATATTTTTCTTTCTTCCTCAACTTGAAGTAACCCGTGGCTTGGATAATATGTTGTTATTGTTCTTCAGAATAAGTTCTTCATTCGAATAATCTGAAAATAATACAGAATTACCATTTGTAATTTTAACTAGATAATCAGAATATAAATTAGAGTCCACCAACTTCACCATATTTCCTTAAAACAAATTTGCTGCCTTCAAATGTGCTAAAAACATGCAGCAATTGTTTCTCAGGATAGAACAGATTTCGTATCCTATGGAAGAAGCACAACAATTTGCAAGAGTTTCAACGAATTCAATGGAGTGCTCTCACTTCGAGAACAATAGCAGAATGAGATTCAAAGCAGATGAAATTTACAATGAAAAATGGTGTAATTATTCTGGCAACAAAAGTAGACTATTTATAGATTCGTTTGTGACCATTTGAATGTCTTTAAGCCTTTTCAGAACAGTTATCACTGTTTAGACAGTCCTCTAAACCCGAATAGACAACATTATTCATAATGAAACATTGTGTCCTTTAAGTCGGTTAAGGGACGTCTGTTAAGTCGATAGTCGGCCCAAACCAAAAAATACCTGAGGAAAAGCCAACTGTAATAAAAAAAAAATTAATTTTATTAAGCACCCAAGAATTTGATTATTTACAAAATGGCCCGAAATTTAAATAAATTTTGTCAAAAAAGATATAGCATAAGGATCCACTTACACCCGAACACGGGCACGTGCTCGTACCAGTCAGATAGTGGAGGTGACCTGTGTGTGTTTACGACTGAACCCAATACGTTATAGGTCTCCCTTTGCCCAAACCCAATTGTCAAACTTCCACTATATAAATCACACAAATGTTCCCTAACTCTCCTATGTAGGATAAATGTTTAGCAATTTCCAATAAATCAAAGGGGAAATTTCAAAAATGTCAATTATTTTGAAAATACACCAAAAACTTTGATTGGCACATGATTTGATAAAAAAATGTCACTATTTGAGTATGAATTATCCATTTTACCCTTTGAGTCAAAATTCTTGTTGCATTTAATGCTAGTTAATGCCATGAAGGAATTTTTTTTATGGGAAAATTCATATTTGATTTGTTGATGGAAATTTATATTATAAGTATTAGATCTTTATATATTATATTATGAAATATGAATTTTGTTAATAAGAAAAAAATGTAAAATAAATATCTAAATTCTTGTTGCATTTAATGCTACTTAATGCCCATGAAAACATATTTTTATTTCCATTAATATTTGATTTGATGATTGAATTTAATATTATAAATATTAGATATTTGTATATTATATTATTAAATTTGAATTTTGTTAATAAGAAATAAATTAAAAAGAAATATTATGTTAATATATTCCTTCCCTCTAATATATTCCTTCCCCATTAAGAAACTCTATATTTCACTACATCTTCCCCATTCCTTTAATCAAGCTATTGAAGTCTCCATTAATTTTGAGAGGTAAGTTTATTGGCAAGTGTTTACTTTTTCTTTTAATAGCTTACTATTTATGAAGTGTTAAATACAATACTATCACATTTATGTTGAAACTAATCTAACTAAAAATTGCCATAATGAACCATAATAAATGATTTTCTCATTAGTTATTATATTAATTTTTCTCCATAAATGATGTTGTAGTTGAGTATTAATGATGATGATTAATGTTTCCCACACATTTCTTACAAGGTAGTCAGTAATGTGACACGTTATCTGGGTTTCCGACGGCCGGAAATTGTCATCTTCTCCGGCACGTCCCGACAGTTGAAATGTCGTACTAGACGTTTCGAAACCATCGGGAACGACATTTTAACTGTCGAAACCCGACATTTAGAAACTGTCGAGTTCGACAGTTGAAGTGTTGACGAATTTTTTGTTTTACATTCTGATATTGAATATGTGAAAGTTCAACTTCCATGCTATTACATATCAGCATATTCATTGTTCATGTATCTTATAGTTGGAATCCCCAAATTTCAGGTATGAGCAATGACCTGAGATTCATCGTGTCGCATGGGGGTGAGTTTGTTCATGACGATGACGAATGGAAGTGGACAGGGGACAAAATCACATCCATTTTAGTGCCGAGAACTATTAATCTAGCTGGACTTGTGTTACGGTTGAATGAAAAACTTGGTGTCGTCAATCCCCGCGCAGAAATGGAATTGAAATTTAAAGTCCCGAACATGAACATACCCCCAGCTGAAAAACGTGAAGATGAAGACCTACTTTGGTATATATCAGTTCATACGGAAACTGCAATATGCGTTATTATTTCAGAAATCGAATTGGCAAGTGTTGACGTACAAAGTGCATGTAATCTATATGATCATTCGTTAGCCGCACCGAATGTTCAGGATAACGTACAAAGTGACGAGCTCAATGTTTCGCGCAGTGTATCACATAATGCTGCACCCGATACTCCAAGTTTCGATCTGAATGCTTCACCATTAGTTGACAACTACCGCAACCCTTTGGATGGTACATATGCTCCAAATACTGACGTCGTTGACGAGGACACATCATCACAGTCTAGGATTCCGGATAGATGCACAATGTTTGCAACTGTGAATACATCCGATATTGCCGAACGGACAATATTCTTGAGCAAGCATGAGTTGTACTAAAAAATTCGTATGCTGGCTTTGCAAGACAAGTTCCAATTTCAGGTCAGCAGGTCAAGCGGAAAAATGTTAACCGTTGTATGCGCCGACGTGACTTGCAAATGGATGCTACGTGCTTCAAGTGTGAAGCAGTCTGCAATCTTCATGATCCGCAAATTTAACAATGTGCACACCTGTTCCGTAGAATTTCGTCGTAATGCTGAACGACATGCCACTACTTCCGTTATTGCGGAGCATATTTTGGGAAAATTGGATAATCCAAACCGATCATACGATCCTACCGCTATTGCACGTGACATAGAACGTGAGTTTGGTGTCAAAATCAGTTACCAAAAAGCACGAAGGGGGAAGGTGAGTGCTTTACATATGCTACATGGTACACCGGATGACAGTTTTCAAAAACTATCTTCATACTGTCACGTCCTAGGAGAGATGAACCCGGGGACGGTAACCCACATTTCAGTTGATTCCCGTAACAGATTTAAGTACTTCTTCCTAGCTTTCGGTGCAAGCATTCGTGGTTACAAACAATACTTGAGGCCCGTCATTTGTGTTGATGGTAGTCACCTGAAAGGCCCACACAAAGGTACACTGCTACTGGCAACAGCCCAGGACGGCAACAAACAGATTTATCCGTTAGCATGGGGCATCGTGGACGCAGAAACAAATGAATCGTGGATTTGGTTTTTGTAGAACTTGAAAGATCTTATTGGCGACTCAAATGAATTAGTGTTTGTTTCGGACAGGAAAACAAGTATTGAAAAAGCTATTGCTCATCTATTTCCCATGTCTCACCATGGTTGTTGTATATGGCATATGGAAAAGAACTTAATACAGAGGTACAACAACGCAAGTTCCTTATTTCTATTCAAACGAGCTGCTACAACTTATCGGGTCGAAGAGTTTGACAGAATAATGGGACAGATTCGTAGGATAAGTGAGAGAGTGTATGGGTACTTGGAGCGAGCAGGTTTCTCATTTTGGTCACGTGCACGTTTCGTTGGAATGAGGTATAACATTATGACAAACAACAACGCAGAATCGTTGAACTCAATGTTGAGACATTCCCGTTCGTTACCTATCACGTGCTTGGTTGAACACATTCGAGGTACAATACAGAAGTGGTTTTACCAACGGCATGTGAATGCCACCACGTGTAGTTCCGTGTTGTCACCTAAGATGGAGAAAGAGTTAAGGACAACTTTTGAAGCTGGTACTAGGCTTCGCGCTCATGGCTTGATAGACTACTCAACACAGGTAGGAATAGGAAATGACACCGACATTGTAGATTTCTCGGAGAACACGTGCACATGTCGAGAGTTCCAACTAAATCGTATGCCATGTGTTCACGCTTCTCGTGCCGCATGTATGAGAGGTACATCATTGTACGATTTATGCTCACAATATTATACATCGGATTACTGGAGGGGTGCCTATAGCGAAGCTATATATCCATTGCCGCGGGAAGTGGACTGGGTTGTTCCGAACGAGATTGTTAATATTCCCATATTGCCGCCTACTGTACGTCGTCCTCCCGGTAGACCGTCAACCCGACGGAAACGATCAAGATACGAGTGCACCACCCTATGTCGGACGTGCACCCGATGTGGTACAACCGGTCATAACCGGACCACCTGTTCGAACCCCATTAATACACACCCCGTCTAAATTATCTTTGCATAAAATTTTGGTTGACTTATTCCGTTGCAGGGTCCGCAATGACGGGGCTACTTGTACATCCCGCCATTGACAGTTATATTATTGTATAATATAAGTTTTGTTAAAGAACCAAAATCCATCGCATTTTGTAGGACAAGTATTTTGACAATGAACTACTTATGTTGCATTTACATTTGTTTGTTCTTAGTAAAATGTTTCATTACAACTTATGCATTATTCTACTTGTTCCCTATACTGGATTAATTTTAATGTTCGAATTCCAAATTGAATAGGTTATGCGATCATTGTTCAATATATTACATGTTGTTTCTCATGTTCATTCCGAAACTGTTATGTCTACGCAGGCTAAGTCCAATTCATTATCAACATGATTGTCATTCACCAACAGGTTTACAGACTACCTAAAATACAGCAAAGGATGAGACCCATTACCAAATCACATAGACAAAATACTACATCAAATCCCGACATTTCATCTTTCGTACCCGACGGATGAACTCAGTCATTCTCGACATTTGGTTAGTCGGGCTGAAATGATACTTAGCATGTATACAAAAAGGGACGTTCTGCAAGCTAAAATTGTGGTGATTACTTCACCAGATTTCTTCCCAAACAAAAACAACAAAACATTACTGTGTGTGCCTTCTATGAGACATATTCGCACAGTTGTTGACTTCAATCGTCGGAGACACATGAAACTTCTCCGCGGGAGTCATTCTCCGATTCATCCGAGCTGATCACTACTATCTCAGGAGCCGGTTCCATCTCCAAGTGGCCTTCCTCCTCGGGTTCATCTTCTTGTGGTCCCATGAACTCGCCGGAAGCATCGATGACGGCTATTGGTGAGCTAGACTCTTGACTACCAACATCGTCTAGGTTAGGAAATGGAACAACGGTAATATCTCTTACAACACCTGTACGAACCACATCTTCATCGTCCGAAGATATATATATCGGACATAATGGGGAAGAACCGGGGACCTCGTTGAGGTCGATAATTTCATTGCTCCCGATAGACGATGCCATTACGATCAAATGTTCTGTGTGTGAAAATCGTAAATAATGAGAAGGGCTTGGGATGGCCAATGTTGTTTTTCTACAAAGTGTCAGTGTTACTGGAAGATTTTCTACCATGACATGCTATTTATATTACAACTAAAAGAGAAAAACATTTACTACAATTCACCACCCAACCACCTAACGTATTTATATTTTACTGTATGGATTAGTTAATAATGGTGTGATGGTTTCACATCCCATTAAGAGACATGATGTTCCATTGATGGCATTTGTTTTGGGCTGCGAGCATGACCTTCAGTATAATAACAAAAATTCTGATTCCACTTAAAAAATTAATATATTAGTCAATCTTCATGATTGCACTAAAGTAGTTTATTTATGACCATGTAGTCACCGTATGAATTCATTATCCGAATTATCTTCATGCCATTTATTCAATTTTATCAACCATAAGTTGATGTGTGCCGCAGTTGACGTTATTTGAAATAATTATATGATAGATAATTAGCACCCTCTAGTTGGGGGAAAAATGAAATATAATATTTCGGGCACTGCCTCAATATACGGTCGATACATTTAATCATGACATGCACATACGTTCATCAATATTCGATCATCTGTAACGTATCAAAACATATTGAAAATGCCTCCGAGCACAGGTGCTCCATAACGCACATGCACAAGGTACATGGTACTAATATGAATTGAAGTCTAACAAATGGCTTCGATTTAATTCCACTCAACCATGACCTCCGTCATGACAACCCACAAAATGAACAGGACTTTCCCGTTATAAACAGTGTTCATGAATAACAAAAATTCAGCTTGACTGGAATTTGTACATGTAATCATCAACACGAAGACCACTCTGCCTTGCATGTGTTGCCTATCTGCGAAAGCGAATGGAATTATTAGTCAAATGGATCAGACCTACAGGACTACGACAATGTATTACATTTTATCTATACTATATAAGACACAAAGGATCAAACATTCACAGTTTGTGCACACACTACATAAGTTCTCTACAACAGTGAAAAGAAATGAGATACATAATAGAAAAGCTATTTATTTTAAGTAATGTATCATATGCATAGAGTATGTTTACTGAGTGTGAGGTTTTTCCTTGTTTTCACTATATTTTCAGATGATGAGAGCTAATGATGCGAGGCAATTACTTGAGCTGAGATGGATTCAGTATTGTCCTATTTGAATGTTCTATTTCTACTCTCAAAAAATAATTTTAAACATTTCAAAATTTAATTGAATTATAATAAACAAATCATTTCGGACTATGTAATTTTATTTACGAAATTATTCAGGATTTTATAAATTCTACAAATTATGATGTCAGTTAAGTTTACCTGACATCATAATGTTATCTATTTTGCTGCATTTATTTCATGAATGAAAATTAACGTTATTATTCAAAAGTCAAACCAGCTCAAAAATAAGTAATAACAGGTAACATTTCCATACAAACAACATAAATAACTTTATGCCATGTTTTCACACACTTTTACCTTACACCAGTACATATTTGGCAGCGGATATTTCTTAGAAAAAAGGTACATAGCTCTGCAGTGACAACTTCTCTATTAATATAGAGTACCACTACAAACATTTAATGTCGACATCTTAAAATTTAAGTAATATACCCACATTTTCCTTTTTCCTCGTACTCAACTACACTTGTATGTAGTTGGATCATATTATTTTTTGGGTTCCTACCCATAACTGAAAATTAACTAGTTTAGAATAAACTAATAATATGTTTACCAATATAATGACCTTCAGCATGCATTCCATACGAATTACGAAGAAGTTTGAATTTAGAACTTAAATAAACGAAAGGACATGAAATAAACACTACACAATGAAACAACAAACATAAGTCCTTCGTGGTTAATGTTGAACTCACTCAATGCTTAGTTCGCTTCCCCATCCCCCTTGTATATGGTGTCCTGGTAGACGCTGTAGGACGTCGAAGGCGTTCCGATCGCCGCCTTTTTGTGCTGAGGATAACTCGCTGATCACTCGGAACGGTGGTGTCAACCGGCAAAACTGGTGCAACCCCAACATGTGATTAATACGAGCATAAAACCGAATGGACTATATTATCAACGTGCAATTTTTTATTATTATGAGGCCAATAAAAGCAAACACAAATTACACAACTTACCGTTCACATCTGGGACGATGGAGTTCACAGGGACTTCTTCAATTTCGTGGCATGGCTGGGCCGGGTTCATGTCGCCTCCATATGCAACACGACAACATAATGAATGAACACAGAATATTAGAAAAATGGAATACAGGCCACCTAGTAATGTGGGGCATGTACCTGTGACTTCATGTCCGTCACCGACTTGATGGCCTACGTAATCTTTGAGGCACAACTCGAGGTCGAAATCATCTACAGATACGGTGGCTTCTTGCGCACATGGCTGCGCATGATCATTCGCAGTCGGGGACGGGCACATGTCAACTCCATGGGACTTTTCCTGTACGCCATCCTAGGAATGGGCGGCGTCGTCACCTTCGCGGACGTTTAAGGGAAATATGCAATAAAGAAGTAAACCAACATTAGCATATTTCACAATATAACAGATACGGTTGCGCATTATATGTAAATGTAATCACATTTCGATAACCCAAGTTTATGTCCATATCGCATAAAGATGAGGACCGTTACTGGGCACACTCAGCATGTTGTTCGTGTGTCCTGCAGATGTAGTGGCCGTCGTTCCGGATGGGGACAGGCGGGCTGAGATGAATTCTTGAAATTTTGCAAACTCATCAGTCACATGCTTCATGATCTCAAGCTTAACAGTGAGGAGTCTCATATTAGTAAGTGCACGATGATCATAGAACATCTCTTCAACTTCATCTTTTGTCAGCGTTGATCTATCCGTTGCAAATTCACGTCTGCTTGGTGGAGAAGCATGTTGTTGAGGAGTTGGACACTGCGTATCATTACCTCCGGTGGCATGCTGAGCATTACTCTCCTCACTCTCGTTATTGCTGCCAGGACTGTCGTCATGCCTTGACGCGGCACCACTATCGGCATCTTCTGCACTTACCACCACAGGAGGCCGATTGCCCGACGAGCAATCGGCCTCCTCACTACCAGAGGTCTCCTCGGAGGAGCCTTCGTCGGACTCCACGTCACGGACTTCCAGTGCCGCCAATTGGTTGGAATTTGGGCCATCTTGCTCGGCATCAAACTGCGAAGCCACACAGTTCCTTGCTTGATCGTCCAATGTCGGCACGGGTTCATCTTCGAATGGCACGAAGCTGGATATATATGGTTTTGTACACTCGCCTTCCGTGACCCGGAGCGTGGCATGCACGTGCAGCTGACAAAACAATGAAATGGTTATAACCACTGGTATGGTCATTTAGTGCACATTGTTGAGAAATTTAAAAGGTACAAGTACCTTGACATTTTTGAAGAACGCATCGTAGGTGCGTTGCTATGGTTGTTTCGTTGACACCCAGCAAAGGAGCCGTGGCGAGCTTTCACCAACCCTCTTACCAAAGCGTTCGCCAATTTCCGGAACCGCCTCAAATGCCCAAATCTGTTGCAACAAAAAACGAGGACGGCCGAGTTAATGCACACTCATATGAAGTATAAAAGTTAATCTAGGACACGAAGGACATGACAAAAAAATTGAATTGTACCTGCATGGCGATTGGGAAGCCATGAACTGTGTAGCTGATATCTTTCTCGTTCTTCTTCTTTGCATCAATGAATTTCATGGCCCATCTATGTTTGAAGCCCTTCAACAGACGCAAATATCCGACTTTTCCCCACGGGTAGGCAAAAAATGTGTCCAAGTCATCGACGATGGACAATGTGTCCAAATCAATGCCTACATTATTGTCAGGGGCTTTGAATACTCTTTCGATGATGAGGGCAAGCCCGAGCTTGTATTTATCAGTCCGAGGGGTGGACGGTCTTACGAATGTCTTCTCCAGTAGCGCACATGATATTTTTTCCACAGACTTGAAGTATCTATCCTTCAATCTCCTCTTTTCCAGTGTTCGTGTGAACTGATCGCCTTCCGGAAAGAGCCCACAAGTTAGTCCCGTGACTACCGCGTACTCTTCAAGGCCAAATCTGCTGTAGTGGCCCTGCAAGTTGAACCACAACTCATGCTTTTTAGTTGTGTTTATCTGCCTAAAAACAAGTGCCTGTATTAGTTGGGCTGAGAACTGAATTCTGGCACATTAACAATGAAGCCGAGGCAGGAGTTCATGAATTCTTCACGATGGCGATCATCGAAATGGTCCAACACAGTTTTGATATACTTGAGGTTGCTCCTCTGCGATATGTGTGCCCGCTGGCGTGCATTCTCCGGAACAAGGAATTCGAATTCCATACGTTCTGCAAGAGTAAAATTACACAACACCAAAATGGCAATTAGCAACGCAAACACAACTGTGAAGATCATAAGACGAAGTTTGAATACTGTTGCTAATGAAACCATATAACAACCATATAATACGAAATTAATGAACTTAATGACACAACGTTGAAACACGAACCACGTCAACAATGTCCAAATTCAATAAGATGATGCATCTGTCGAGAAAACCTGAATCTAAATGTCGGGAATGACAGTTCATCTGTCGGGAATCACCCAACTCTCGAGAACTTCAGAGATTAACTGTCGGGCACGACAGTTAGTCTCTTAGTCCCGACAGTTAGAGTAGTAGCTTCGACGGAATCACCTGAACTATAGAGGAAATGTAGGCCTGTTCGGGACATAAATAGGACTTATTGAATACCTACGAAATCGACTGTCAAGCAGACATACGCATTAAAACAATAGATATGCAAAGTATGTATCAGTCAAATGTCGAATGAAGTGCAGATTCAGTAATTATAAGGGCAACCTATTGACGACCTACAATTCAGACGAATGCAATGTACAGGTGTCTAATGAAAATGGCGAACAATTAATGTTCCAAAAGAAGGAACATTTGACTAAATTTCTCAAACATTGAATTGTCAGGGGTGGAATGTATACTTAGAAATCAATTCAATATGTTAGTTCTCGAAAATGACGATGGCAGATTCCCAGTCGATTGAAAAAAAACAACTGTTGTCCTCATTGAAATCAGCATGTAAGATAGCATTTCGAAGATAATTGTGTACATAAAATAGGTAAACAAAATGCTTTTTAACTTGAAACAAGCAGAGTAATCAAACAGCCCATAAGTGTTGAGTAATTGAAATGTAAAATTAGTTTAGGCATTCATATACTTTCAAAGTATCGATTTTCTAAATGCGTAAATCGTTTGGAAATGATGCAATCGAGACTTGGAACTAATGAGTCAAATAATCTATTTTTCATTATGGTCATGTATTTGTATAATAGAATCTATAAAAATGAATATTAGTTATTAAGTGTAAAACAAGTCCAGAATCTAATGAGGGAAAGCTAATCGAATTAAATGCTCCAAGAAAATCAATAAAAGTGGACCAATGACATAAGTAAGTTACTTCAGTATATTAAGCAAAATAAAACTAGTAAACCAAACAAGTTTGAAGAACAATGTTTTCATTTACATAACTGATAATCTAGGAAAGAACATGGCCACCAAATGTCAAATATCGAAATTGCCAGACATAGTATGTATGCTTACAAGTCAAATAAATATGCTTCTATTGGAATATGATGCTTGCAGATTCCTAGTCAATTAATGTGGCGGACAATATCATATAAAAAAACTAGTTGCGTATCACACACAGAAATTGAAATGTTGTTTTGTCCACCATAAATGAAATATCACTCGTAAATGAAATATTGCATAACAAAAGATAGATCTTACTGAGATTCCAAGTGTATTAATTTCCCAATTTCGGTTGTAGGAGGGCCCGTTTGCCTTGGTTTGCTTCAAGGTTAATGATCAAATCTGATAATGAAATTGTTGAAAGCGTAGAAATGGACAGTTAGTATATTTTTTTCAAACAAGTACACAACAAAAGGGGAAAAACACTCATATCTATTCAAAATTATAGAGTAGTAAACCACGGATCCATTACTTGCTACAATACTCATAACCGAACCCCAAGATATCACATTTCACATAATTTTATAAAAATTTATGGAACAAATATGGATCAGAATTTTTGCTCTCTGTTATTGTATTCAACTTATAAAGAAAATTTATTCACAACCACACAATAGAAGAATAGCATTGTTACCGATATGGATAAAACTGTTGGAGAAACTGGGGGCGAAGTGGGGCAAGTGGGTGTTGAGTGTGAAAACTTGTAGTCTATGTTATCAACAAATTTCAATGAACAACCTCTCATCAAGTTCGGGTACTGCAGTCACTTGCAAGGCGATTTGTCTCTCATCATTTCCCAATGAAATGAGAGAATGCAGCTCCTTGAAAATGAGTCAGCAAGTGAGGATCCTTTGTAATCTGGAGTACAAGAAATTAATTTTAATACTTAGTTACATTGGAAGGCAAAACGTGGAATGGATAACCTTGAATGAATGGCACAACTGAGATATGAAGTATGAAAGAAGCCCTGATGATCTTTTTCGAGGCGAACACTTGGAGTAAATATCGGAAGCACTTTTGTGAAGAGACAGATCGATGCCAGTATTTTGAGAGGGGTTCTGAGAAGACTCATCTCAATTTTTGTCACTTTTTTTTGGATGGAAGTTATCAGTTGAAGGGTACATATTTGAACATTATTGAAACTTACAATACATAAAGAGTATTAGGAGATGAAAATGTGTTGATTGTCAAAAATCCAAAACAATGCATGTGTGGCATCGACGATGAAGGAATTCTTGTTGGTTTAAGACGTGTCCCATTTTTTCTATTCGAAGATGAGTGTAAAAGGAAGAAGAAAAACCCAATTAATGCAAGGAAAAAGCTACTGAATGTGCTCGAAATTCCTACTTTGTTCGTTTTCAGTATTTGCACCCTTGTAGTGAGGATGAATCTTATATTTTTTCTAGTAGAGAGATTAGTGAAGAAAGTGATGCAGAACGGAAGTGAATAGATTTACGAACGTAAATCTAAGAACAAGAAAAACGAATTCAAGCAGAACGAAAATTTTATTCAATCAATAATGTCGACGGCAATGACAAAACGAGGTTTAAATAGTCTCTAGAAAACCTAAAATAAGCGAAAAGACGAAAATAGCTAATCTAGGAAATAAAAAACCTAAAACGCCAAAATTGACAAAAATTAGCAAAAACTTCAAATTGCCACCAACTGGACTTAAACTGCGAATTTTAAGTTGAAAACGACATCAATCGAGCAAAGCTGGGTTGGGACGGTATGGGGCTTCGCTTTCTGTTTCCGAAAACATATTATAATAGCGATTCTGAGACCGGTGCAAAAAGTTATGACCGTTTGAAGTTAGCACTCGTTTTCTTTGCTAATTTCCTATCCATCTCATCTTTGAACTCCAAGGCGATCTATCCTACATCAAAAAGGTCCTTAATTATGCACATACACATGGTCTTCACTATAGAAAAATATATGGCCAGATTTACCTTCATCCTATCAAAGATTATAAAGCTTCAACCTTCAATCCACTCAATGACACATCTTACCTTGATAGTCCGAGGTTAAAAACTATTAATTCCAACAACGTTATTATTTTGAAGATATACTTAAAAGGGGAACAACAATCATAAGCTAAACCTTATTCGCAATTGGCCTTCTATATGTATGAATGGTTAGGAAATTTAGTTGGAAACTAAATTACTAGATACAGGCAGATTCACAATATTCAGATGTGAAGGATTTTATCAGATCAGCAAAGAAAAATGAAGTTAGCATTTATTAGAAAAGGATTAGAAAGGAAAACTGACTAAAGTTGAATCATATAAGAGTTATCTTTTCCTTGAATCAACTAAATCACTGAAAACGGACATAATTTGATGTTTCATCTTTATCACTTAACCTTATTCCAACTAGACAGAAATTTTTCTTATGGATGGTTCGTTCCTATGTGATTGTTCTATCATTGACTAAATCATTCCATTGCAAAATGAAGTGAAATAAGAAGTTTTCACACATAAACAAACAGAAGAAAGGCATTTGACGTTTTCATCAGTTAACTTCCATCAAGAGACATATATCATCTGGTATTTTTAGTGCTTTTTATTTCTAAGAAATTGAATTTTATTTACTAAAAAATAGATCTTTTGTACCCTTTCACATCCAAAAATACAGGAACGTTTTCACACTTTCATCTTTCATATCATTGTTTGAAGTGGTTGCCTCTGAAGTTGTTGATTCTTACCTGTTTCAGGCAGGGATTTGCAGCGATAAGGTCGGGCTCTTCAGCATGAAAGAGGTGAACTGTGACTCACTTCGTCATCGGCGGTGAACTTTCTTCCGATTGCAGGGTGGTGTGAGAGAGGGGGGAGTTCAGAGTGAACTTTCTTCCGGTGGCTGGGGCGGTGTGAGAGAGGGGGGAGTTCAGAGTGAACTTTCTTCCGGTGGCTGGGGTGGTGTGAGAGAGGGGACGTTCAGACTTGCTGGGCTGTGAGGCGGTTCTTTTTTCATGTTTATTGTTTAGGTTTAGGTTTAGTTCTTTTTTTTTTTATCTTTTTTCCTTTTCAATTTTCGAGGTTCCTTCCTTCATACGTTAACCATTTTTGCACACAAACTCAACTGACATTTTCAGAGAATATGTACAGTTCCTGAATATTTCAGCCCACATTCATTTCGGGACATGCATGGTATTACAATTTCTTCATAGGGTAAAACAGTACAAAATTGACGTTTTTGATATGTCCAAAAAAAAGTGATATTTCTGTAATTAGATACAAGGAATTTGACACTAGGTGTAATTTCCTCTAAATCAAATTCTTCACTAGTTTATAGTTTCAATTTGGTTACTTTGACATCAAATATTTCATTTAATTCTAAATGATTTTCAATAAATAAATACATCACATTAATCTCCTAGCGGAATAGAACGTGAATCTGCTTGGTTCTGTTAAAGTCGAAGTACGGATCCCACTAAAATTGGAATTCAAAGTTGACCCAATTTACTAATTAAAACAATTTCTAACGGTTGTTTTATTCTAGTTCTTGCATCTTTCATTTTAGGTTCAGTTTATGGATGATGAGTGATGACCTCTATTGCTCCTCATATACACCACCATCTTCACTCCATCCACATCAGATTAGGATCCGAGCAGGTTGTGCTCGGGCTCCAAGAATGGTCTAGAGCAATTTTCCCAACCTACTTTCTCCGCAGCACGGGTTCCACCAGTCTCTCCCAGCTGTCATGGCTCCTTCTCCTATGCATCTCTGTTTGAAGTCTGAAATCATTCTTAGAACATCTCAATACACCTAGGAATTTTAAATAAGACTACCTTTCAATTCCAAGCACAAAGCCTACGATTTTTCTTGCAGTTTCAGGATGGACTTCAATAAGACATAAATGTCACAGACTAGATATAATTTCAAGGAAATTATGATAAGTGGAACATTTGATCGAACGATAAGGCTCCCAACACTGCAGGGTCACCTTGCTGTTGGAAATTGGAGACTATTTTAAACTAAGGTGTCATTTTTAGTTTAGAGAAAAAATAAATGTGATAAACGTAGAGGAAATGAAGATGTTAAGATGATTTACAGTGATACAATTCATCCTAAGTTGCATAAGATAAGAATGAGAACGTACGTTAACAAGTAGAGGTGACGCCGACTAAGAGTAAATTAAGAGAGAGAAAATTTAGGTGGTTGGGACTATAGACCAAAATAGACTCTTGTTCCTAAGAGTGGAATTATTGTAGAATATGTCAAAAATGGAATGGTTAGATCAAAACTAATCTGGCCTGTTATAGCTGCTAAGTCGAGTAGATCTAGCAATCAACATATAGTGGCAAAAAAAAAAATTCAAAGTTCAGTTTATTGTTTGTTAGATGTTGCCAAAGAAACAACTACAAAAATTACAAGAAATCTGGGAAATTGGAATTACAAAATTATATAAGATTCATACTGTATAGTTCTTGTTTTTCTTTGTTTTATCTGATATTAAGGTAAAGGTGAAACACTTGGAAATTTATTTCTCCTCAAAGTATAGGAAGAGTCAGGTGATTTAGAAGAACCTCCTAATTCAACAAAAAATTGAAAATATCAGTTGTCCTCATCTTCACATATCAAGTGAAAAGGGCAGACGCCGTGCAGTTACGGGATTGAAAATGGGGACCCTGCTTGAATTATTGGACTTCAAATAGAACTTTAGATTCGTGATTTTTACGATTAGGCAAGGATTATATTGATAGACCGAGCAAAGAATCTGCGTGATGAAAAATTATAAGCTTTTGCACATACTACATAGCATTGAAACTACACTCCCTTCACTGAATAAACTGTACTTCCCAAACATATATTCCTCAGAAATGAGGAAACCACTCAGTGCAGCCATGTTTTCATATTTGAAACTTGTGAAGATCTTAGTACGCTCGTGAAAGACCTCGAGTGCAACCCTCTCCTTAATTTAAGTCTTACAAAATTGTCTAAAGATTGTCGGTGGGAAAACCTTGCAATAACTCGAGTCGAACCAAACACAAACAAAATCCACAGTAGATTTCGTGTCTTTTTTTTTTTTGTGAAAATTACACTCTACCCTACTTTAATTATTCAACATTCTAAAATCAGGTGAGAAGTTCCATACTTCACAAATCAGATTTTTTTTATATTAATAATTATATTACAAAATTAAATATCTCCACTCAAACCCTAAAATTTTATTTCTCTCCTCTCCCTTCTCTCTCTCTCTCTCTCTCTCTCTCTCCTCACCCTCTCTATCTGGCGTCTCTCTCTTCTCACCCTCTCTACATATTCCGGCGCTCGCTCCGAAACTTTCATTTAATGACGACGGCGACGGCGACGACACGTAGCAACACGCCCGTCACTTGCACGATGCTCAGAGCGCGATCGTTGCGGCGATCCACCACCACCGAAGCGGCGAACCGATGGGACAACCTCGCTGATGAGATGTACTAACACGCATCCATAGTGAGAGACAAAGGAATAGCAACGCAAACACACAGTCCAATCGTCACTGGTGAGTGATCGGGTTTAGGGATTTGTTGGTGGTTCTGTGTGTTGTAATGGTGGTTAGGCGGTGGTTTTGATGCGGCGGTCTGGTGAGTTAGTGGTGGTCTTGGAGCGGCATCCAGGTTGATGTGAAGTCTGACCTGGTTGTGGCGTAGTAATGGTGTTGGTGGTTCAGTGGTGGTGGCGTGACGAGTGGAGGTGGGGTGCAGCTGCGTTGGTTGGTGGACAGTGGTGGTGATGTGTGGCGGTTCTGTGTGTTGTAATGGTGTTGGTGGACAGTGGTGGTGATGTGTGGCTGTTCTGTGTGTTGTAATGATGTTGGTGGACAGTGGTGGTGATGTGTGGCGGCAACGGTGGCGTGATGATTGTGGGTGGTTGATGTGACCAGATTTTTGCTAGATTTGGTGGCGGAGTGGGTTTTGGTGGCTGCGGTGGTGGTGCTAACTGCTATGACGTTGGCTGTGAGGAAAAGTGTGATTGTGACTTCCACTTGTGACTCGAAATTGGATATGTGACCTGAATATTGTGACCGTGACTTTCAATTGTGACCAATAATTTAATAAGTTGTGACTAAAAATTAATCCATGATTTGTTGTGACCTATAAATAAATTGTGACGAGTAAATTTTTGATATGTGATCAATGGTATAAATTGTGACCCGTAAAATTTTGAATTGTGACCTCGGAAATGATTTGTGACCTATTGAAAGTTCGATTCGTGATCTCGGAAATGATTTATGACCTATAAATTTTTCACATGTGACCAAGGAAAAAATTGCGACCTTTAAAATTTTTGAATTGTGACCGTAAAAAAATTTGTGACATTTAAATTTTTTGATTTGTGACCGAAAAGTTATATGTGACTAATTAAATTGTGAATCTGTGACTGATGAACAAATTGTGACCTATAAATTTTTTGAATTGTGACGTAAAATAATTTTTGACATTTAAAATTTCTAATTTGTGACCGAAAATAATATGTGACTAACTAAATTGTGAATCTGTGACCAAATTATATAGATCTGTGACCTTAATATATTTAATTAATTAAATATATATTTAATTACTTAAATTATAAATAAAAATTAACAAAAATCTTATTTTTGAAAGTTGAAACTTATTTTCTTATTATTGAATTGGACCAAAATTATACTCTTACTTATGAAGATTTCCCTTTTTTTTTATCCTCTACTTAAGACAATATTTCTCCCTCACCTAAGTGACAAGGGACCAAATTTACCTCTAGGCAGAGCCAGTTTTGGGCCGAGTCGAATGAGGCCCAAGCCTCAGGCCCGACATTGAAGGGGGCCTCATTTTTTGCCCAATTTTTAATTTTTTTTTTTTTTAAATATCAAACTATCGAAGGGCAGTTTCAGTGAACCAAAATCCCAGAGATCCATCATCCATTCCTACCCATTTTCCAAATACCCAAAGCCAGTCGCTGCTCGCCGCAACCTGCAAGGCCCGTAACCGGCAACCGCATCAGTCCCGTTGGCGAGTGGCGACGTTGGCACTTGGCACCTCTTCAGAATTGGATTCCAGAACCGGCTCTGCTTGCAGCCTTGCTTAAAAATGTCTTCGAGGTAAAAACCCTTTTAGGAACCATTTGGTTTTGTTCAAGATTTTTTTTCTTCTTTTTCTTGGTCATGTTGGTTTTGTTTGTCAGCTAGGATACAATAGAATGCTAAGAAAAATTCTGTTGGAATTATGGTTCTTATTTATAGTCCGCTATGCACTTAATGACGAAAAACCAAACACCATTGGTCTTAAAATTTTAAGTGACAATAGGAATGAAAAAAAATTTGAAAAAATTGTATATCCAATAAAAAATCATCAATCTATTTGTAGATTGTTAATACACATCTTCCCAAGAGTTACAACAGTTCACATTGGTCTTAAAATTTTAATTTCAAATTACATGAAAGAAAAAAAGTGAAAAAGGATAAAATAAACAATCTATAATCATAAACTAGCATCATGGTGCCTGTTCATAAAACCTCAGTTGGCGACCTCGATAATGCAAACCGAGGTTGCCACTTGACCATCAGAAAGACCTGCTGGTCGAGAGAATTCTAACCTTTGATTGGTTAGAACTTCATCTTGCCAACATGCTATAAATTGAAGTAATTAAGACAAATAATAATAAAGAAAAATACACGACAATTGAGAATTGATTTCTAGTATCCACTTGTACAATTGCTTCTTACAACCTCTATACATATAATTACAACTACAAGGGTAATTTTTGAAATTTTGGTTCGAAGAGGAGTGAAGATTTGGATTAACCGGATTTAGTTTCAACTTACCGGATTTGAGTAAATTGAGCTTTCCGGATTTGCTTGACACTTACCGTATTTCACTCAAAGTCACTATCGGGTTTTGAAATACCGGATTTCAGTTAACTTGCATACCGGATTTCAATTGCGCCTACCGTATTTTAGTTTACTGGATTCCACTTAAGCTAAAATACGGTATTTGGCTTAAACAACCGGTATGTATTAGAAAACTCGAAATTTCACAGAGAGTTATTGAACAAGCAAGAAGAAAAGAAACTTGGTTAATTTCATTCTAATTTAATGGACTTACAAGGCTGTATAAATAGCCAAAATTACATACAAAAAGTGCTTTAAAACTTAATCATATCACTTACAATACTTGACACAAGTACTTAACATAAAGTAGATAAAAAAACTGCCAGACTTCTATCATAGCATAAGCTAGACTAAACCAAAAAACATGTGACAAAATGGTAACAAAAATACAATAGTTAGGTGGCAACAAAAGTGTCACATACTTGACTAATTCCAACAGAAATTAAATTCAAATAACCATGAATCACAAGATTAGCAATAGAAAACAGTAAGAAAGTTATATAATAGAACTAGTTTTCCAGAGGCAAGAATTCAATTTGGAAAGACGATAATCGCTACTCTGCCACCACCATAGTCCATAGATGGTATCTTACACTCAATGAACCTTCTTATCTTGTTGAAATGGATGGTTAGCTCCATATGTCGATCCACTTCAGGCCAGGGGCGGAGCCAAAGATTTTGTCCAGTGCGGGCACAATAATTCAATGAAATTATGATCCAGAAATGCCTTTTACAACAAACTTAAGAAGATTAATTTGAAGTCGTAGTTGAATGTAATGAGGTCCAAAAATTTATGTGCACAGATCTTCGACCATATCTTGGATGCCTATACCTAGCCGAGGATCGAGCACCAATCCCGAGTTCGATGTTCATTTTTGGAATATATTCATAATTATTACCTCGAAACTTCTTCCCATAATGGACCCTTGAGACTTGAGTCCCTAAAAGCAGCGTCCCTATCAGATCGAATTTTCAAAAGGGCCAGTGTTTCTTGCCTCGGCCACCGGTTTCCGCCACCGCCACCGCCAACGACACCGTAACTCCTCTCACCTTCGTCAATTCCCAACTTATCTTCCTCCCCAAAACCACCGCTGCCAAGCCCAACTTCACCACCACTTTCATTACCCTTAACAGCGGCTGCACCGCCGCCTGAATCTCCAAGCATGATGAAGAGGAGTTCAAGTTCCAATCTTCTTGCTAATTACAGCTGCAAAATAAAAAAATAAAAAGGCATCTCTGCGCTTCATCCCAGGTGAGGCCTCTTCAAACTGAAGTCCCATGTGAGGCCTCTTCAAAATCCAAGTTGGCCTCTTCAGCAGCTGCAAGAAGTCCCAGCCTCTCAGGTGAGGCCAGTGCCTACCCTGGCCTCCATGTAGCTCCGTCCCTGCTTCAGGCCTTTGCTCGGGGACAGGTGCAAGAAAAATCATCATTATTTCCAAATAGCCCTCCATTGCCTCCACTGTGTTGACTTGATACCTCAGCAGCTTTATATCAAACACGTCGGCTATGCAATTCGTATGATTAATATATCTTACCCATTTAACTAACTGGATGACCTCACAATCAAACATTTTTCCATAAAGAGCTGGCCTTCCAAAGAGAACTTTTGAGTAGCAAAACTCTAAAGATGTAGACATTAGAAGCTTGTGACACTTTCTTGGTGTTTGTGACTTCTGGGGCCATAACCAGAAGTGTGATTGGACCCGTCAATGTTACCAATCGAACTTCAGAAACATAGCCATACGTTTGATCATTGTGGAAAAATGTTTGAGAATTTTATATTTCCATGGATTAGTTTCCCACCACATTGTGTGTGGATATGAGAAATACCTCTGGCTGTACCAATTGCAATTCTTAGTCGGGCATCCAAGTCTAAATGAGTTTGATTTGCTTCTGTTGTTCCTGCAGAAAAGATAAATTTATGTAATATATACAAGAGACAACATCTAACCAATGATTTGTCTTCATCACAATTAGTCCTTTCCTAAAAGAGCCTAAAACTGAGTTGGGCTAATTGATTTACTTGGGGTGATTGCAGTGTAAATTATAGATGCGGACAAACTTCCCTAGAAAAGCTAATGCAGAAGCTACAAGTACATTGTTTTGATTCCCTATGTAGCATGCATTCCAGTTTGAGAAGCATCATTTCACATGCAGAGTTCATGCTATAAACTATCATTGATATGGAAGCAAAGGAGAGAGATCTATATCAGATCGACAATTCATTGGTTACTTTAAATATTTCATACACAGCCAAGTGCCCAAAACCGAGTTGGAATATATTTACCTACCCGAGATAAATGACATAAAAACTATAGATGCATACGGGTTCTTGTACAAAAATCATGTCAGTCATCAGTTTCAAATTTCAAAAGTCATAGGTCATACAAGGGAAGGGGAGTGCAAGAACTCCAATGTGAACCAGTAAAGAACTTTCTGCTTGAATTTTGGTTCGAAGAAGAGTGAAAGATTTGAATTTACCGGATTTAGTTTCAACTTACCGGATTTGCTTGACACTTACCGTATTTGGTGTGCTTACCAGATATGCTCTATGTTTGAATACCGAATTTCACTAGAGCATACCGTATTTCACTAAGCTAACCGGTTTTCCACTAGCTCACCGTATTTGCACTCTTCTCACCATATTTGCACTCTCCACACCGGATATACTCTATACTTACCGGTTCTACACAGGGCAAACAAAATGAGAAGAGAAATAGAGAGTTTCTAATTGGTGATCACTCTACTCTCTTCAATACGTTTTAGAAGACAAAGATAGAGAGAAAATACATCAATTTACTCTATTCGCTCTTAATAAAAATGAAAATACATGGCTCTATATATAGCCAAACTTACAAATAATTACAAAAGTACTTTCTACCTTACTACCTACTATACTAGACAACACTTGACAATAACTTAACTTGTAATAGGTTCAAACTAGCCTAACTTTACATCATTACTTGAGTTAGACTTTAATAAAAAAATATGTGACAAGTTGGTAACCAAAATACAATAGTTAGGTGACAACAAAAGTGTCACAAACTCGATTTATTCCAACATTCCTCCTTGACACTTTTGTTGGAAACACTAAGGCCACTCCTCAATGTTTCAAATCTTTCTTACCAAAGTTTGATAAGTTACTTCCATCCTTTGGAGGATCTTTAGGCTGAGATATCTTTCCTTCATCAGAAACGGAGTCTTCATTAACATTCAGCAACTTGAACTTGGACTTGTTCACCAAAATCTGAGCTAATGATCTATCCCCAACCCTTCTTAATAAATTCACACTCATATCAATCTTCTTCACTTGATCCTGGACTTCAAGAGTCTTGCTGATCTGAATGGCACCCTCATTCTTGCGTTCATTCTTAGACAAGTTCAACTTGGTGATAGCATTTGTAGAAGAAACACAAGCAGCTAAACTAGGAGCAGCTTCATTTCTTGTCAACTCCAATTTTGTCATAGATTTTTCAACATCAATTGAGTTGTTTCCACAACTCAAATGTTTCTGAACTTCTATACTTGACTGTCGTTTCTTTTCAACAGATTTAGCATAAGCATCATTTTTTTTCCATTCCAAAGGAAAACTCCTATGCCTCATGCCTACCTTCATTACTTCCTGATTTTTAGGATCAAGTACAGTGCATCCCTTATCTTTGAATATTAGTGTATAACCCTTCTCAATCAATTGACCAACACTAAACAGATTTTGATCGATCTTTGACACATACAAAACATCATAAATGAGCTTGCTACCTGATGGTGTTTAAACTGAAACTTTGCCAATTCCTTTCACCTCTACATACTCTCCAATTTCCACTCTTACCTTTGATCTGTAAGCATCATTTAACTCTGCAAAGATGCTTACATTTGAAGTCATGTGATGAGTACAACCATTATCAAATAGCCAAGTTTCAAACCGGCTGGGAGCTGTGAATTTTATGGCTGAAAACAGATACTCCTCCGGCTGATCTTCTGCTACCTTGGCCTACTGCAACTCATCCTTCTCTTTTTTATTATTGCAGACCTTTTCAACATGTCCAAGCCGTTTGCAGGACCTACATTGCACATCAGGTCTGAACCAACACCATTTTGGAGAATGGCTAGATTTCTTGCAATGAGAACAAGGTGGATAATCACCATTTTTGCCCACATTTTTGCCAGTCTCCACCTTCTTCTCGTTTTACCTAACCTTTCCTTTTGCAAACAAGGCACCTTCAGCCAGCTCTTCTTCTTGCCTGAACAATCTCCTTTGTTCAATGGCTTGAAGGACATTAATCAACTTAGCTAAAGAGATGCTAGTCAAGTCCCTTGAATCTTCAAGTGCAGAAATCTTGGATTCAAACTTCTCTAGCAAACTGATTAATACCTTCTCCACAACTTTTTTATCTGGCATATCATCACTCAACAATCTAATTTGATTCACAACCTTCATCAACCTATTTGAGAACTCTTTAACAGATTCTGAATCCTTCATTTTCAGAGTTTCAAACTCCATTCTTAGATTCAAAACCTGCATTTGCCTGGTTCTCTCATTGCCTCGAAATTCCTCCTTCAGCCTATCCCATGCTTCTTTTGCTGTTTCACAGGTTATGATCTTTGTGAATATAGCATCTGAGACGGCTGATTAATTGCAAGACAAGGCTTTGTATTTCTTTGTAACTTCCTCACTATGTTGCTTTAGTTGAACAATTGTTGGATTTGCCCTCAAAGCTGGTGGTTAAACACCGATTTCTGTTTCTAACTAGTAATCACTCTACTCTCTTCAATACGTTTTAGAAGAAAAAGATAGAGAGAAAATACATCAATTTACTCTATTCACACTTAATAAAAATGAAGATACATGGCTCTATATATAGTCAAACTTACAAATAATTACAAAAGTACTTTCTACCTTACTACCTACTATACTAGACAACACTTGACAATAACTTAACTTGTAATATGTTCAAACTAGCCTAACTTTACATCATTACTTGAGTTAGACTTTAATGAAAAAACATGTGACAAATTGGTAACCAAAATACAATAGTTAGGTGACAACAAAAGTGTCACAAACTCGATTTATTCCAACACTTTCTACTAATTGTGGCCAATAATATTTCACGTGAAAAAAAAAAAATTGCAGAACTGCAGTGGCATATATGATGTTTTAAGCACCATATAGCATGGCAGATACACTCCTTTGATTGTAGTAATCAAACATCATGATCTTGTCATCCCTTGAATAGTAGTGTGTCCTTAATGTTGCAACATTTTGTTGCCAAATTCCTCCAATGACCTCCCTTTGCATCTGAATTCTTCACTTTTAACATTCAAGTGCTCCGTTTTCTTTACCACAGTCATGGTTCCATTCTCCAGTGTTGCCATATATGAAATTTCAAATATTCCCCTACCAAGCACCTGAGCAGAAGCCTTCAATCCATTATTTCAAATACAAGATTACCATCCTTAACATATACTAGCTTCTGCTTTGCCTACACGTTCACTACTTCAGACATCATAGGTGGCCTTTTGTTCTTTTGCAACACAACTCATCACTATTATCAACAGTTTTATTATTTGTTCCTCTATAGATCAGTCCCCAATAGCTCCGCATCAAGAACTTCAGTTATCCACTTCTTAGGATTAACAGATCTAATCCAGTTAACAAGGTTGACAACCTCATGAGCATCAATGACGTAAGAGGGATTCCAAGTAGGAAGTGTTATGCCTCTTCCAAGTGAGGCTCCAAAAGTGGTCACACGACAACCATCTAATGAACGACCCAGACCCACACTCTACGTCACCTTGCCTATGTGACAATTCCGACAAACCCTCATGAAGAGGCCGAACCCCTATGAAGCGAGCTGGACCCTCATGGACGAGGCGAGACGAGGCGATGCAAGGTACTGTAGGGATCTTCCATACAAAATCTCTTATGATTGATTGATGTGACCACTTGCTGTAGCAGCCACTCTACCAAGTCAAATTGTTAAGTCTAGTCCTTACATGCTAGGCCTAGGCCATAAGGATGCAAACGGTCAAGAACATTAAGCCCTTGTTTGAGTCCCATTCTTTTGAAAAAATGCATTTTTCAACAGGGTTTTGATATCATTTCAATCACACATTCTTCAATAAAATAATATTACACGCAAATCCAAAATTTTTCCTTAATTTTTAACTACACATTTATCATCAATATGCTATTCAAAAATTCATTTTCCCCCTCAAAATGGGGCTCAAACAAGGGCTAAATGCGTCTAAGCCTAAGAGTGACATAATGATGCCTACAACAATGTGGCTCGATCGTTAAGATTATGCCACATATCTCTTCATCTAACGGTTATTATTTCTCATCTACTACTATAAAAGCTTTTGCTTAGTGTCATTTGAAGCTAATACAATTTTACACAATCTAGTAACATTGCTCTCTATATTTTCACTCTCTATACATACTCCCATATCCGAACCTTTTTTTGTGGGAGCCTTTAGCACATCCCCCACCTAAATACATATTCACAAATAGACTGACTTGATCATCGGAATGCTCGCAACCACCTTTCCCATCACCGGAGAAGGTCACATGTTCTAACGGTTTATCTAAGTGTGCAAGAAGAAGGTTACGTGGACGTGCGTGGAACCGGGATCTGTTGGCCACGTCATTCATTCGAGAATCAAGGTCAACAAGAAGTTCAAGCAGCAAGATTTGAAAGCTGTAGACATCGGATGCTTGGGATAAATTCTAGGTGTTCTCGACCTCTGGGATATTAAAGATATGAAAAGATCATGATCTCTTTGTTAAAATTCATTTTATTTTATAGTAATTATTGCACAATCTTTCTTGTTAGAGTCATTTGTGAAACTATAAATTGGGTCTTTTCCTTTGTGATAGTTAAGACATTTTGTATAAAATTTATGACTTTCAACATGGCATTCCGTTCTCTAGCGCCCAAGGCCCTTTTTTTTTTTTTTTTAAATAAATTATTTTTCTAGTTGCCGTTAGTGTGGATTTCATCTTCACCGGCATTTATATTTCTGATAGTTTCTTGCTACCATTTAAGGACCAAATGGTGTAATTTTCCAAGGGATCCATTATGGAACCTACTAAAAATGAGCTGGATTAACTAATTCCATGCTGTGCAAGAAAAACTAATATTGTTAAACATACCCAAAAGAACTTTTTGTACTCATTGACCTTCACCATTGTATAGTCTCGCCACTTATTTATGAAAATTGTATTAATATCGGACTTTGATCTGAAAAATTAAATCGGCCTCGTATGCAAGTGAGCATGTTGAAGTCTTCTAACAGTTTAACTTTATATGATGCCGTTCAACAGGTCACCTCACAAAAGGCATACCAAACCTGAACAGAAACTAGAACTGAAATCTGAAGAGCGGTGAATTTGGGAAGGAATAACTCCAAAATATATACTAAATCGATTTCAGATTTTACAAAGTAGTGATTTCCGATAATGCTGTCCAATTATGGCACTAATATAAGCTCCAGTATATCCACTACATCAGACATCTTTGGTCTGTTTTCTGGTTTCTCTGCTAGACAACGCATTGCAATTTCCAATGGGATTTCTTAGAAGTTGTGCGTCGTAGACTAGAAAACTCAATCCGTCTTGAGCATGAAGACGCGCCCAATCACCAAAACTTTTATACACACGACTAAAGTGGTTTGGGGACCTTCCTGTAAGAAGCTCAAGCAGCAGGATGCCAAAGCTGTACACATCAAATGCCTGGGACAGCTCACTGACGTAAACTTCTGGGGCACTGTACCCAGAATTTCGATCAAGTGGTTTGGCTCTTGAATTTATCAGGCTTGCCAAGTCATAATCAGCCACACAGCCATATTGTTGCGAGTTGAGGAAAATGTTTGACGCTTTTATATTTCCATGGACAAGCTTTCCACCACATTGTGTGTGAATAAAAGCAAGACCCCTTGCTGCACCAACTGCAATTCTAATCCGTGTTTCCCAGTCTAAATGAACCCGATTACCGCCTCTTTTCCCTAAAAATATAAGAAATTACATCAATATAAACACATTTACATCCCATGTATGAAGATTAATGTCCTAGAACCAAAGAGTTACAAGTATACATCCAATTAAAGTTGGTTTATAGTCTTCCATTTTGTTCTGGTATGGCACAGTTCTATGCAGCCAAAGCACACACATGTAACCCATTCACACTAACATTTGAACGATGACATCTATCCCCTCCCGGTTACCACGATGACAACGATCCTTTAATCACATTCCTGGATCGGTAGAATTACCCCTCTTAATGCAAGAGTAAATCTTAAAGATAACTGATCTCAATTAAGTCACTCCGATAATTCCCACATTAACTCTATGTACCCGCAAATCATCTTTCCTACTTCCTATATGAGATTTCAATCTCACCTCCGCAAGGTGTGAAAAACTAAGCTCAATAAATTATCTCGCTTTTCCTACCCCCTTCGCAAGTAAGGAGTTGAAAAAGCATTACTTTAAATATGTTTCCAAAATTCGAGTAAAGATATTGAATTGAATGCAAGCAAAGAAGCAAAAATTGGCGAACATATTGGGCTTAACTGCCTTAACATACCGTGTAACATTTCAGACACACTCCCTTGACTGAAGTAATCGTACAGCCCCCACACGCCATCCTCAACGAAGAAGTAGCCCCGTAGTGAAGCTACATTTTCATTATCGATACTTCTGACAATCGCTATCCTTTCATCGAACACCTCGCGTACAACTCTCCCAATCTTCAAGTCCTTTAACACAATCATAGTTCCGTCGCTCAGCGTAGCTGCGAACGTAGAACTGAATGAAAGCCGGTCGTCCCCAATGAATTCCCAAGACGCCTCCAACAAATCTTCAAGATCAAATGCAGGACCGGAATTCTCAATATATACAAGATCAGAGTTTCCTTTGTCAACTCTGATATAACCTATTGATTTGATTACACTGGGTAAGTATGATAAAAATTCGAGGCGTGATAAACTCGAAGTCCTGGAGGGTGCATGAAAGAGTTCCCAGAGCTCCTCGCGGCGGATGACGGCGGCTGTCAGCCTCTCCCAGTTATCGTAGACCGCCGGCATGTATACTCGAACTGATCTTACCAAACGCAATTCTTGCAAAAGTACCTTAAATCGTGAACTTTTAAAAATACTGATTAAAAACCCAGTATATATAAACACGTTGACATTGAGTTTTGGAATGAATTCCACAGTTTTTTGTCCAATAAGATTATTCCATAACTGTTTCGTTCCAAACGCGTTTCTTTCCTAGAGAGCCCTGCTCTCTTCCCCGAATCGGGATTCCCGATTCAATTTTTTAATATTTTTTTTCCTGCCCAAAGCTGTTGTTTTGTCATTCCAACTCTCTCCACCTCATTTACCCACCCACTCGCCCATTTGCAGCCATCCCGAATGAAAATCTGTGCTTAACTTAAATTTTTTTTTTTTGACAATCTCAATAAATACTATACTCAATTGTAAATTTTTTTTATCCCTTTTGGTATTTATTTTCATAGAAAACAAAGTTAAACGAACACCAAAAATAACGTTAAAGGCAAATTTTCAATTTGGGAAGGCGGGGAAGAGAGCAGCACTGTTGTTTAAATTGACAAAAAAAAAATTATTTATTACACAATGCATTTGGGAATCACGTTCAAGCATAGTAAATTACGATAATATAAGGACATTAAAGTTAAACAAACCGATAACAAACATGTTAAATTGTACACAACACAATAAAAATACATCTACGGGAACTGATAGTGATTGTGAAAAAAACCCGGGGCCGCTTCAAAGTTGCTACTGCCTGTGATCGTGTAGCCGTCCTCTGGCGCATAGTATGAGTATTGTGAGTCCGACGCATGACAATCAACATTGACTAACCTATTTTGCACCATAGGACAAGTTTTTTTGTCGTGACCACTCATGTGACATGCACTGCATTGTCTATTATTGGATTGGGAAAGTGTTTTCTCCTTTCCACCCTTTAGTCGCTTTCCACTCCCTTTTGCTCTAACAGGATTAGGATCATAAATTTCTTGGGTCTCTTCTCGACTTTAGGTTCTGTTTCTGCTCATGCCGACATCTCCACTATTGTCAATCTCTTTGAGCCGTATGCGCAAACTTTGGAACTCATTCAACAGGAAAGTGCTCCGAACATCTGTCAAAACTGCATCGTCAACTACAACCGAAGCTGCATGAGACAATATCCCATGTCGGGACATTAACGATTGACAAGGCCCATCATCAACATATGAACCAGCAGTTAGATCGAACACTGTGGCTTGCTTAGCATTTTTTGTCCACCTACGGAGAATATATTTCTCCGGCAAGAACATTACTTTTTTTTTCATGTAGCAAATCATGTGTCGGCATGGATAACCCTCAAACTCGAACATTTGACAACTACATGAGATATAGTCGGTGGATGGAAAATAAGTAACCTGACGATGTCGATCAAATGTTCTATTTGGCTCAAGACGTTGAATTGCATATACCTTAGCTTTATTGGAAGTTGATCTCTTCGAGCACATGTAGAAATTACTCTGTTGTATTTCCTTTTGAAACAACAAAAATATCTTTTTCGTGTATACTTGCACCATTTGATTCTCCATCATAAAGGTTGATTTCACCTTTGGCTTTTGACTTATGTCGATATGGTTAGCAACTAACTCCGTGTGCCTCTGATGAACTAATGCCCTGTTAAACCGGGAAACGAAATCCGTCAAAGAGTTTTTTTTGTCCACATATGTCTTCAAGAATGAGTGACCGCTCTCTGACCTCTGGCTACTAACCATGCCTGCAGCAAACACGTGTTTGACATATGCGGGTACCCGTCGACTACGTATCTCATACATACTGGTCAACCATTCATTGTTACCTAACTCTGTGGTTTCCATCACCTCGGTCCATCGTTGTTCAAACTCTGTCGGCGACTCAGATTGTTTAATGATGCCAACTATCCTGTGATACTAGTCATTATACAGTACAACATTCATCTTTTCAGAAAATTTGTTCAAAATGTGCCACAGACAAAAACGATGTAATGTAGACGGCAATACTATGGAGATAGCTTTTGCAATTGCGGCATCCTGGTCTGTGATAATCACCCCTGGGGCTGTGTGGTTTGGCATGGCTTCAATGAACTTAGTAAATAACCAAACAAATGATTCCATCGTCTCATTGCTCAATAAACCACACCCAAATATAATTGTCTGCCCATGGTGGTTAACTCCAACAAACGGACCAAACACCATTGAGTACTTGTTTGTGTTGTAGGTTGTGTCAAACACCACGACATCGCCAAAGTAGGCATATGACCTTCTTGACTCACAGTCAGCCCAAAAACATCGCACGAGCTTATTATCGTCATCAGTCTTATAATCAAAGACAAAGTTCGGGTTCTTCTCTTTCTCAAAGGCAAAATACTCAATCAGATTTTCAGCATCATGGCCCAGCAATTCCTGTCGCATATCTCTTTCATAGTTCCTGATATCCTTCTCCACACACCCAAGAGAGGATGGACCTCCCGTGTCTATCTCCATAAGTCGAACTTGTTGACAAGTGGGAATATTGGCTTCTAAAAATTGTTGGACAAGAGCCTTCTTTGTTTTTGAGACACCCCGATGTGATCTTAACAAGTGTACCCTACTAGGAGTGGTAAGGGGATGACTATGTTGCTCTACAAATTTCTTGACAATCCACATCTGCCCTGTTTGTTGCTTCACCATCGATAGTCTAGCATTGCACCCACATCGCACATGTCCACGATTTCTTTCCCCAGCCCGTGGGAAAAAAAATCTTTATGGCTCATGTGGTAGGTCTCGTTCGTGATGCCCTCTTTGTAACACACAAATAGTTTCTAGAAATACTCATTGGTCTCCCTTTTCTTTTTACAATTTTGTATTCGCGTACTAAACCCCGCTTCCCGTGCATATTGATTGTAAAAACTGTATGCATCATCAGATTATTCGAATTCTTGTCCAACGTAAGGGATAGCACTGATAGTCACGTGAGGAACAAATACATTATCATTGTTATCACTCTCAGACTCCATTCCTACAAAAATTGCACAATATAAAATATATCAATTATCTACAGGTAATAGTGGGGAATAGATTATAGCACAAATTTAATTAGCATTAATTTCACTCTCAAACTCCACCACTATAATAATGAAAGCATATATACTATTTTGATGCACAAATCTTGGAGAAAAAATCAGTTCAAATAATAACAATAAACATGAACATATTGCACAAATATTTGTCGAAACAAACATATAAAAATTAAATTATGTTGACATTCATTTTTTTTCCTAATATAATATGTAATATGTCATTTTATAGAAAACTATCCTTTGACATTCATTTTTTTCTGGTACTAAGTAAAGTAGACAGAGTTGTATATGCGTATTCATTTTTTTTTGTTGAACAAAAAAAAAAAAAAAAAAAAAGATTTACACTACACGAAAAAAAATGATGGCATATATATTATTTAGTTGGACAAATAAAAAAAGCTGTACAGTACACGAAAAAAATTATACAACTAACTTGGAAAAAAATGACTGTGAATGAAGTAGAACAATGACAAATAACGGAGTGCTAGGACGTTAATAAAAATAAACATGAAGATATTGCACAAAAAATTTGTCAAAACAAACATGTAAAAAATTTATTTTTTTGGTTCAAACAAAAAATATTGAACAAAAATAAGATTTACATATCACGAAAAAAAAAATGAAAGCATATATATTATTTTGTTGCACAAATAAAAAAAATGTACAGTACATGAAAAAAAAAATACAACTAACCTGACAAAAATGGTTGTTGAGAACAAAGTGCGACGGAATTGATAAAGATAAAAATAACAGAGTGCTCGATGAAGTTGATAAAGAAGTGGATAATAATAAAGGTTTGGAGTTGGGGTGTTGAAAGGAGAAGACTTTTTTGTACAGAAAATTAAATGCGTGGGTGCGTGCGTGGGTGAGTGGAGTTGGGGAGGTGACAAATGGAATGACCAAAAAACAGCTTTTTGGTGCCTTGCTCTCTTCCCCGAATCGGGATTATCGATTCAATTTTTTAATATTTCTTTTCCTGCCACAAGCTGTTGTTTTGTCATTCCAACTCTCCCCACGCACCCATCGATCTAGAACTCATTTTGTTATTCATTTAGTCGTGTTTGGTAACTAGTCTTTAAAAAAATAAAAATAAAAATATTTTTATTTATATTTTCAACCACACATTTTTACAATAAAATATTTTTCACGTAAATTCAAAATATTTTCCTATTTTTTAAACTATATTCTCTAAAAAAAATTATTATTCAAAAACTCATTATTCCCAAAAAAATAAATAAAATAAAATAAAAAATACTGTCAAAAAAGAGCTTATTTTAAATTTTTTCTTCAATTTTCCATATCAAAAAGAAATTATACACACTAAAAGATCGATAATTTAACTTTTTTTTTCCTTTCGAAAAATTTAATTTAAATTACTATAATAATATATTTACTACGCTGAATTAATATAACTAAATGAAAAATGTTAAACAACCCACTTGGATGACCACTTGTTTGATCACACCCTCACATGGGTGTGTGGATCATGCGGAAATAAAATAATATTTTTCCTCTCAATATGTGATTGTGATTATTCAAACAGTCAAACAAGCGACCACTATAGGATGGCTCTAGCTAAATAAAGGCTCTGAATCCATTTTTTACATTTGTGTGTCCGATCAAGCCACTACGAGTCGGGTTGTGGGTTAGCTCTTCTTTAAAGACACGTCATGTCCAACTTGATATTATACTAATTATCATGAGAATTTATACATTTTTTAAAATTCATTAATTAGATCAGATAATATTCGAGTAAAATAGTCAAATTATAAATTTGGCAAGTACGTCCTGTCCCATTAAAGATAGATATCTATTACAAAATTCAACCGACTGGATAGTATTCATCTTAGGAGTCGATTTTTAGGAAATACCGAATAGATGTACCACATCAAAGTTTGTAAATCATCTGGAAAATATGAAAGTTGAACAATTAATAGCACTGCTAGTTTAAAGAGCATATTGAATTTCTCACAGGAAATTCATTTACAATCGTATAGGAGTATATTGCCAGTGTATATTTTTGGCTGCACCAATACAAACAAATGGCGCAACCACTTCAACTTGAAAACAACTAATAGTACTGAGATTTTAGGATGCGCCGTTGAGAAAATGTGCCAATGCCTTGTCGGTATCATTGTCGTACATGAACAGGGCATCTGCAACATTGTTCGATGAGAATCCCATTTCTCGCAGAAGAGTATAACCATTCACAAATTCCTTAACCTGAATATAGTGAAAGTAATCACTGTCAATTGCCTACCCAATGCACATGTGCAGATAATTTGTCAATTTTTCGTTCTGCTGCAGAAAAATCATTACATTTAATGATGAAATTCGTTTGTGCTCCCTCAAACAATTCAGCAAATACCGTATATGCACACTAATAGCATCTTGTGAGAAAAACACAATCCAAATTTTACATGCCACCCGCAATAATCCAAAGGTAACAACATGATCACATGACAAGTATATGAGAAGGGATTCCTAGGCACAAGTGAGGGTTTTTGAATAAGATTTGCAGGAATTTTTTTATTTTAAGAGAAAAGGAAAAAGAAAAGGGATGAATTATAGTGGGAACTAATATATGTGAAGATAAAAGATAGCTAAATGAGAGAGGAAATTACCTTGGCGGGATTGTCTCCATAATTTGCAACAGCAATAGGCACAGCATCTCTATTAAGGCCAGATGCTATATATTTGCTCACTAAGTGATCAGCACTGGGCTTCTGCATTTAAACAATTGATGGCAAAATTAGATTGAAATCTACCCAGAGCTAATATACTGCTCTAAGAAATCAAAATCACGGTCATTCCCAGATTGTATTTGAAAACTTCATTCATTTTTTCTCTATTCTTACCATCTCAAGTGTGTATTACAATTAAACATAAAGATAAAATATTTATTATAAAAAAAAATGAAAATAAAAACTATATAATTTTGTTGCCAAGAGTATCGATTGGTATAAACTAACGACGAAGGAGAACCTGTTGGAGGGATTGATAGTCATGACCTCAATGTATCAAACTCAATTACAAATTGATACTTGAAAAGCCTGAACTCAATGTAAAAATGTAGAATACGACGTACAAAACCTCTTGTCTAAGGATCGTGCCTCAGCTGTCATTTAAGAAGAAATAAATATAATTTCTTTTACACATTCCTCAAATTATTTGCATTAAATCTTCAACTTAGAAAAATTATTCTCAACTGACCAAGAAATTTCTACATCTTGAGTCATATACACAAGAACATGAACAACCAGTTAATTCCCTCATGATAGAAATGAGAAGATGTATCTACATCTCAATTATTATGAATTTCAAAAAGATTTTAAGCACATATAATCAACAGATTCACAATTTACAAACTATACATTATTAGTAAGAGTAAACTTACATAAGATGTTGACTCAGTTGGTTTAGGAGGGACAGTTTCCAGGCCAAGTCGGCTCCAATTTGGGTTTTCCTTGACTGCTTCAGCCAAAAGAATCCTCTCGAATTCGAAATCAAAGTGGAAAAGGCTTCGAGGAATCTCTCCGACATGTGGAGACAACGGAGGCTAAATAAATTCCAAATCAATGAACATTCAAATTTAGTAAGCAACATAAATTTGCATATAATTTCAATTTATGATAAAATAACAAATTATATCATGTGCATATGCAATTATACCGGTGGTGTAATCTTATACTCTGGTTTAACAGCAACCCTAATCCCAATTCCAGCTGCAAATCAAATAAAAGTATAAAAAAACCCAAAAATCATATAAAACATGCACATCTAAAAATCTTTAGCAAACGGAAAGAGCAGGAGAGACCTACAAGTAGAGGGCGGAGCAGGGGCTTGCTGGAATTGATGGTGACGGCCTGGGACACCAGGGGTGGAGGAATTGGAACCACCGCCGCCGATCTTGGGATAGATGGAGGATGGTTTCCCGTACGTCGGATGCGCAGATGATGACGCCGCGGCGGCGGCCGGCCTGCTATAATTCGGGTCGTAAGATTGGCCCGTTTGGGTCCTGAAATCGTATGCCATTACTGGTAAAAAAATTAATCTAGTTTCTAACGAGTTTCTCGACCGTTTATTCCGATGAATCAACGGTGCCGGAGTTTCGTAAACTACTGGGAGAGTATTCGATGAAGGAAAGAAAAATTGGCGCATTACTTAACCGTGTTAAGTTAGGCGTCTCGAAATTATTTGTTTTTCAGTTATTACAAGGAAATTTCATTGGAGGTCATTTCACTAAACTTTAATTCATATCAATCACTCAACTTCAATTAATTTGATTCCAATGGTATAACTTATATCTTATTTCATTTAACCATTCAATTCCAATATAGTTTGTATTTTTTTTTTTTTTTTTTTTTTTCAGAATTTCTTAGAAAATTTATTGTCAAATCTTGAATTTTTAATTGAAAAGGGTTAGTCTTATCTAAGTAACAAATAAAATACTAGGTCACGAATTCTATGAACCAAGTCATCACGTAGATTCAAAATTTATTGTAAAAATACAAGTTTGTCTCCAACCTTTTTATTTATTATTATTATTATTATTATTTTTTTTTTTTTGTAATTTTGTTTAGATTGAATTTTACTAGCAAATAACATTCCCAACCTTTTAGTAATTCACACAAATGTCCATCCTCATTAGGATGGAGATCGTCAAATTGAATTTAAATCGCGATTTTGAAATCGCTAGTTTGAGTCCACATTGATTAGGTTTTGATTTTCCAATACTTAACCAAACCGTTCGAAAATGGTTCCATCTGAATTTCAATGGTTAAATATCGCCTTAAACCGAACAAAACCGTTCACACAATATTTTTTTTAAAATAATTACTTCTTTTATCCAAGATATATATTATTTATTAAATCAATTTATAATTCAACAAATTTAGTTGCCAGATGATTTCTATTGGTTCTTTTAGAAAATAATAATTTATATATCATAATGTTTTTCTTATCTAAAGAATGAAATTGTAAGCTTAAATTTTAGGGTTGAACTTTGTATTAATTTATTGATTTAATGTTTAATCTAAGCCGCTAGGGATACTAATACGAACCCGAATCCGGGAAAGAATCCGTAGACAGCATTGTGGATGGAGTCCCGCTCACTGCACGGCTGAGGGAGCTATGTCTTATAAATTAATTATTATTTGTGAATGACTAGCATACCTCTACAATTCAAATTATAACCTAAAAATATGAGGTTATTGGTTCTCAATAAAACAACACAAGAGTTTTGATTCTCTCTATTCTCTTCTCGTCTTTTCTCTAATTTATAACATGTTATTAGCACAATTGTACTTCCTGTATCGTGTTTGTGGTTGGGGGCACTACAAAAACTAACCGATTTCACGACAAAAAAATGTTGTCTCAAAAATTGAGATTTTGTTACAAAAGTAATTTAGTGATGACAATATCAATAAATTTATATTACATATTATAATTTAGCCAAACGAAAAAACAAACACTTAGAGCATCTTCAAGAGACTCTTTATTTTTTAAGAGCATATTCTACAATTTAAAGAGTATCTATAAATTTAAAGAGCAAAAATTTTAAAATGCTCCAATAACCTCTTTATTTTTAACATTTAATTTTACCATTCCCAATATGTATTTATTGTTTTTTTTATTCTTTTATTTTAACCATCTTCCCTTCAATAATTATATCATTTTATTTAATTAAGTCAATAAATTGTGCATTGAAAGTTGGAATATTTGAAGTATTAAATTGTAGTAGGCCTGAGCACAGTCGAGTTCGGTTCGGTTCGGTTCTGAAGAGAACCGAACTGAACATAAAATTTTTGGGTAGTGAGTAAACGGAACCGTCGAATCTAAATATAATTTTGGAACCGTTCGGGTTCGATTCCGTTCGGTTCAATTCGATTCCGTTCGGGTCTATTTGGTTCCATACTATAATTAATTTTTTAAACATTTATAACAACTACAGTCTGACATGTTTCATCTTAACTTTTACAAATTAACAAAGTCCAATTTAATAACATATAAATAACAAGTTGTCCAATAAAATTAATTTACCAATGTATACGAATAACAAAAAGTGGATAGTAAATTAGTAATACTAAAATATCGATGATCCATATAAATTAGAAGTCATAGACTCGTAGAGATAAAATTTTGCTAATACAGTAGTACTTACCAACTATTTGATTTAACCATCAATTGCTTGACTTGTCATACTAGTTACTAAAAACTTTAAAAGAAAAATTGAAAAATCACAATTAACTAACATAAATAAACTAAAAATTGTTCAACTAATAAGATTTAATAAGAAAAAATAGTTGAACATAACAATATGAACTAGAAGTTTAAAAGAAAACTTAATTTGCAAGATGCATTTGCTGTCCTACAAGAAAATGGCACGCCTTGAATATGATATCACTTGATTCCAAAAAAAAATCTTCAAAGGAAAAATGGAACAAATTGCAAAATTCTTCCATTGACTAGAAGGCATATACTCTTGAAAAGTATATAGATAAAACTAATTGTAAAACTTCAAAAGGAGGTTCAAGTGCCCAAAACATTGAAGATAAAAATATCTAGATAAGTTATATCATTACGGAAAAATAAAAGAAATAAAATACAAAAACTTACCGATAATACTTTTGTACATAATGTAGTACTTCATATTATGAATGATGTTGAGAATATAAAATGAGAACTGTAAAAAAAAAAAAATGCCGATGTAAAAATAGTTGGCCCAAATAGAAAGATACAATACATGCAAAATTGAAATTACTAGAGAAGCCTGAAAATTTTAAACCAACGATTCGAACAGCTAAAAATGTAAAGCAAGTAATAATTATGCGAAAAAGAAATGAGAAATTGTAACATAATGGTTGTCGCAAATGTGTTTTACTGTGGTGGATGCTATCAAAGTTGACACATTTTTAGTGTGACAATGCATGAAATTTGAAATACATTTATTGAATAAGATTATAACCAACTCATGTGGCATGTCTAAATTTTATATACATATTCGTGAAGTATTTAATATGTTGAATATAATTCAAGTTTTTAAGAAACATTCGAACAAAGTACTAAAGATACTTTGTAATATGAAATTATGCAGTATGATCATTTTACCGAATATTTGTTGAAAATAAGTATAAGAATGATATGTCCATGGGTATATCAATATCTGAATTTGACATTATTGCTTTCATCATAAAAGATCTTGAAAAAAAAAAAAATCATCTCAACATGCAGATCAAAAATTTAGCCAATCAATTTTTTATATATTAGTCAACTTATGGTAAAAAAATATCTTACAGTAACAATGTTGGGATCAAACTAATTTTATTACTATGAGGAAGTTATAACTTAATATAGTTATAAAAAATATTACTTTGACTTAGATATCTTTAGCAAGTTATTTAGAAGTAAAGTATACACACATGAAAAATTAATTAAGGGAGCATGTCAAGTTTTAGATAAATGTATGGATAAAATAGAGAGAGAGTTTTTAATACTAGTGTTGGAAATATGTAATGTCATTTTAAAAGTCTAAAATTTTGCATTCAAGTATTTTTCTCTGAATTTAAATTCTATAAACACATTGCATAACATAACCCATGCAATATATAGATAATTATTATTTTATGGAGGCAAGTTCCTTAAAACGGAACCTAAAAAATCATCGTTTACAAATCGGAGTTTATTCTTATTTATAACTTGTTCAAGTTGAGGTCAAAGTTTTTTTATGACTATATGGAGGTTATTTGAAGTTTTATTTTTTCAAACTATTTAATCTTGTATCGACACGTGTTCTTCCTATTTTTTAGTTTGTCATTGAGCCTCTTTGCAGATGACAACACTTCCAAATTTTCTGGTCGGCATCTGAAGTTGACCATTAATTTCTATCCAGAACTACGGCTAGAGTTTGAAAAGTCACATCCATCCCTTCTTTTTGGATTTTTACTTTTTACAAAATGGGACCATTAGTTGTGTATCCTCTTTTTTTTTTTGGTCCCATATTTTAGAGACTTTATAAACTCTTCTATATTCTTGTCTAATTAATTTCAAATCATTTGAACAAAGAAATTTGAAGTGCATAAGACCTAGAATGCTTTGATTAGCTTAAGGAAAAAGGAGGGGCAAGATTTGACTGTCTGGGGTGGGGTTTAAATTTGCAAGTTGGTAGAGTCGAACATCATTGTCGATTATCGTAAGACTAACATCATATTATTCATACATCTCAAGTGACATTATCATGAGAGGAGTAAATACAAATTTTACTCTTTTTCCCTTGATCAACATTTTGTCCAATGTATTTTCCTTGTAAGGTTTTTAGTGAGCCAACTTTCGTAACATATATAAAACAATAATCTACTCATTTTCCTACTCTAGGGTTATTTCCCACATAGTTTTTTTCTAGTATGTAATGTACAACTAAAAAAGAGTGTTATAAATATTATAGTTATCTATATCTATAATCAACTAAATAGTTATCCTAAACATAAATTTATGGTTCTACTATTGTGTTTTACAAATTGCGTAATAGAAAACTTGAGGAGGACAACAAGAAGAATTTTTTTCATCATACGTTCGTGTTTATTACAGATAGTTAAAGATAAATGAATATCTTCTATGAAAATGTACTACTTGAAGGCTATAACTAAGACATATATCTAGAACATCACAATCGTGTTATACAAGTTTTATAAAGATAGTGGCATTGAAAACATTGGTGCACAAGAAATGGATGAATCAATACACGAGTTTTAATTGCTTGATATTTTATCTCGTGAGTTTTTACAAATAAGGTTTTTAGCGAGGCAAATGTTGTTTAAAGTTCAAGGAAACTATTGTAAATTAATTATTATTTGTAAATAACCATTGTCCTGCTATAACCCTAACTATAACCTATAAATATGGAGCATTGCTTCTCAATGAAATTTATACAAGAACTTTGATATTCTCTATTCTCTTCTATTTAGTAACATTGGTTCTCTTTTTCTCTATGGAACATTGCTTCTCAATAAAATTGTGGGAACACCCTTGATTTTTTCAATAGAAGCGAGGGAGGGTTGGGGGATAGGAATGACTTTTCAACAATTTAGAAAAAATTCAATCCAAACCAAATCCTATTTTGGGGCTCGATTCAATTTCAAATCACATTTTGCGTAATGACATAAAAATAAGTCTTCTCAAACATGTGAAAACATAAATATATTGGTCTAAAATCTGACCAAAAAATTTAAATCTATAACTTTCTAAACATAAATATAACAACACTAACATACCGATATCAAAACTACCTTAAACAATAAAATATTAAAAAAAAAAAAAAAAAAAAAATTACATTTTTTTAATAAGAAAAAATACAGAAAAATAAAATTGAATTTACATTTTTGTCAATCTAGAATCTAATGTAATGTTATTTCCTATTTTACAATACTGTTATAAAATATTCTTTAAAACATTGAAGTTTAAGTTTTTCCAACCATATAATTCTCAAATTGTTTTAGTTATAGATTGATTGTTCACATTGCATACTAATATCATCAATTAAGCAACTTGTGTGTATGACTTAAGAGGAATATCACTTTTACTCGACACTTTTCGAGAATAATTACTAATACATGGCGCAATTCCATCATAAAACTTGTTAGAAGAACCAAATTGTGAATCAAAGTAATGGAAGAGAGAAGATAATTACAGCATACACATTTCTTATTTTTAATTGGACAAAGAAAACATAATAAATTGAATTTAGAAAAGTCGGTAACTGAAATCATAAATTTTATTCGTGGTACAAATTTTATACATTGAGATTGAATCAACATTATTAATCTCTTGTTAATAATCCAAAAAAAAAAAAAAGAAGAAGAAGAAGAAGAAGAAAATGACAAGTGAAGTGAGCCATTAGTTTCACCAACTCCATCCATCCCCACACAATTAATTTCGCAACCATATAAATGAACACACACGTATCTTTCACTCAACATGTTTTAAAATGCCTTTCAATCAGATGCTGATATATGTGAAATGATTTGATCAAATGCATAGAAAAAAAAAAAATTACAAATACTTAAATACTCTTCAATTCTTGCAACAAAACTCAAGTTTTCCACCTCAAAAGGAATAGAAACAGCAGCATTTCGGCGACAACTAGTCTTTATCAGTTTAGTCTCTACACAGCCATAGCTTCTTACATGTTTGGTTATGTTTCAAAAGATTTTATGGCAGCAGGTCATACTTATTGTCAAGAAAAACGTCTTTTAAGCACGACCCAACTAACTTTCTTGATTTTGTTTATTATTCTAGCATTGTTATTCATTGCTGATTTTCCTAAAATAAGAGAACACATGTTTCAGGTTGATTTACATTGCTGCCTGAGTTTCAGATTGTCAATTTGTTCTTAATGCTGTTCAGGCAACCTTAATATACGTAAACTAATATTCATTGACTTGCCATTCAGGGTTTGTATTTCAAGTCTGTATTTAAATATTTAAATCCCACATGCTCATTTTCTAAAGGAAATATACCTGTCAAAGAGCTGTGTCAAGAGAGATCTGGTAGCACGTTCTTCGAGTAAATTGGACAATATTAATTCTTATTTATTAGTGTGGATTTTCATGATAATAGAACGAGGATGAATATTTTTCTCTATTCAATGATGGATCCAAAAGGAATAATTAATATTTGGAACACTGAGTATAGTTGCCCATCAAGAACTTTACCTCTTTGTACTCCAACTTATCTGGAGATTCGAAACCATAATAGTTCGAAGACAAAATACTACCATATCTTTTCACATTCCGCTGAAGTGTACGCAGCTTTGGAAAATGAAAACCGAATTCAAGAAAAGAGAAAATTTGTATGCATTTAGAAAGTAAATTGGGCAAAATAGTTCTAACTTATTGGGTGAATTTTTTTTTGACAATATGCTTTTCTACCATGTAGTCAATAAAATTTCGCTTTAGACAATGATTTTAATACACTAACTGGAACAAGAGAATTCTAGCGAATAAATAACAAATTTACCTCTTTACTCAAATTTACCAGAAGAACTAAACCATATTTTTTGGTCGATGATGAAGACTCTAAATAACTTGTTAGAAGGCCTGAAAAAATCTGTATACAAACGTCAAGTAGGGAGCAAGACAAAATTCTCCTCCTTATCTCTAAAATATATATATGTTTCATACTGACACGTTTTAATGGAGTTATATCGGTTCTAATGAAATAAAATGAAGACTGAATCTTGTGAATGTGATCAAGGAAGATTACAATCACGGGACAATTATAATATTTTAAAATTATAGATTGTACAATTATATATGACATTAAATTGTAATAAATTTCATGAAATTAATTAAAGAAGTGCATTAATAAAGAGAGGAGGTGGTGATTCATTACTTGTCAAATATAGCAAAGTTATCACTAGTTAGTTTTGAAACTCATATTGTAGCTTCATAAATTTGTTGTTGTTAGGAAATGACTCCTAGATAAATACCTTAACCGGTATTGCCCAAGAAATCCAAGCAATGTGATAATCCCAAAAGAAAAATATTTAGGAAGAAAATGAGATTTGGGGGAATGAGAATTCAATATAAATGAAGAACTTTGATTACTTGAACAAGCCTCAAGTTAATCACCAAGAAAAGAATACAAGCTTTTATTTATAACCCAAGATAAATCTAACCTCTATCTTGTAAAATCTCTCTCAAGCTCTCTATATTTTTCTCTCAACTTTCGGACTCCAAATAGGCAGAAAATCAGATATAAATACAGTCGGGTGTCCCCTCAGCCACGCAGCCTGCTGCTTTCACCCGGATGGCCATGCCATGGCGTCCATAAGCCACGCCATGGCGTGGCAAAATCTGTTCATTCTTTGCCCACAATTCTCCACCTCGTACATTATTTGATAGACCTCAAATTTTGGACGAACACCAGAAGAACTAAACTGGCTGCACCATTAAACCATAGTTGCCTATGTACCCTAAACCGGGATCAAGCCACCATAGTTCACATCCACCTTCATATAATCTCCACCTCATTCCAAAGCCCACCCCGAAGGGCCATGCCTTCTTGGGCACATCAACACTCACTATTACTGTTCCGCATAGTTTCTTTGAAGGTGACAGGCTCATCATCCTCCAACGAGAGTGCGTACTCAACCACATTGGTCTACGCATAGTGCCTCAGAGGCTGGTCTGACCTCAACTTTTGAACTTGCTTGTAAGCTCGTCTTGACCTAGTGGAAGCCAAACTTTCCTCGAGTTGTACATTCTTTTGCTGAACCACCTCATGTTCAAGCTCATCACCACTCTCCACTTGAGTGTCTCCATGATATTTCTCTTGAACACGACTAGGATTAGTTTGGTCCCTAGATTCTATCTCAACAACTTGAGACTTTGAACCCCCAACAGCTTCAACACCGGGCACCGTAACTTTCGACCAAGCTACCATGGAGTTCTCATCAAAAGTAACATTCCTACTGATTATGAACTTAAAATCCTCTACATACCAATGGCGATAGCCTTTTACACCTGCTACATACCCCAAGAATATTGTCTTATTGGTTCTCGCATCAAGTTTTCCCTCGTTGACGTGGTAGTAGGCTGTGCATCCGAACATTCTGAGTCTCTCATAATCTACATGTTCTCTCGACAATACCTTGTAAGGTACATTTCCATCTAACTTTGAATGTGGAGACTGGTTCACTATGTAGCAAGCATTAGCAACCGACTCTGCCCACCATTCTCTGCCCATACTAGCATAGGATCACATACACATCGATTTCTCTCGAAGTGTGTTGTTCAGTCTTTCCGCGACCCCATTCTGCTGTGGTGTATTCCTAACTGTCCAGTGTCGGACAATATCTTCCTTACCACAGAACTCCTTGAAAGCAATATCTGTATACTCTGTACCGTTATCAGATCGCAGTGTCTTCAATTTCTTTCTTGTTCTGTTTTTAACCATTGTTTTCCATTTCTTGAACGTGTTGAATACCTCATTCTTATACTTCAAGAAATAAATCCAAGCATACCTAGAATAATCATCAACAAACGTAACAAAGTACTTGGAACCACCTTTAGAAGTGACCGAAACTGGACCCCATACATCTGTATGCACATAGTTTAGTATACTTCTGCTTCTATGTTTGCTTGACTGGAACTGAACTCGGTGTGTTTTACCGTACACGCAATGCTCGCAAAAATCCATGCAAGGCTTCTTCAAGTTCTTCAGCAAACCTTCCTTACTGAGCAGATTTAGACCCTTTTATGACATATGCCCAAGCGGCCTATGTCATAACGGAGTGCACTCACATAGGTCTCTACCACTTCTACTTGTTCCAACCGCTATATCTCTTGTAACTGTGGTACCCTGAAGAGCATAGAGGTTGTCTTCGCAAATACCCTTCATCACTACCAAAGAGCCCGGAACAACCTTCTTATCTTCATTCCATGTCATAATCTTGCAACCACCGGAGTCCAAGACACCAATAGAAATAAGGTTCTTCCACAAATCAAGAACATGTCTAACATTCATCAATGTTCTAACCACTCCATCGTGCATCTTGATTCTAATCGAACCAAGCCCCACCGTTTTACAAGAATGGTTATCCCCATCAACACGGTTCCACCATCAGTGCTTCTATAGGAAGTAAACTACTTCCTATTTGAACACATATGGTAAGAGCAACCAGAATCAAGAATCCACTTACCGAAGATTTCTTCATTACAAGAGATGGAGTAACACTCATCGATGCTCCCTTCTTCCAAGGTATAGCTAACCTTTTGCTTGACTTGTACCTTCTCGTTGTTCTTCTTCCATGCCACTTTTTTGTTGTGACAATTTCCCTTGAAATGTCCAATCTCGCCGCATTTGAAACACGGCCTTTCCGCAAAAGGTCTAGAACTCGATCTAGACTTTCCTTCATTGCCATTTTCTCACTCATTGCACCTTCCTCTTACAAACAACCCTTGTGCTTGCTCCTTGTGATCACTAGTAGACATGCCACTAGTTGCAATCTTCCGAAGATCATCCGCTAGAAGTGAGGTTCTAGTGTCCTCCATCACAAGTTTATCACCCACAAGCATCAATATTTGTACTAAATTCTCATAAGACTTGCGCAAAGAAAGAAGTAGTAGAAGTGCTTGATCCTCATCATCTACTTTCACATCAATGTCCTTCAAATCTGATATGTACCTATCAAACTTGTTGACGTACTCTCGGATTGGTGTACATTCATCCATCTTGCAAGTATACAATTCGGACTTCAAATAGATCCGATTAGTTAGAGTCTTCGTCATAAAGTTCGCCTCCAACTTTGTCCACACCTCCGCCGCCGTTACCTCACCATCAACCAAGAAAGCAACATCTCTTTCAAGGCATAGAATGATAGACGCTCGTGCCTCAAGATCTAGCTCTTCTCAATCCTCGTCAGACATATCTTTGTGCTTCTTCTCCTTACCCGCCAAAACTTTGTGCAACTTTTGAGAAATCAACAAATTTTTCATTTGCATTCTCTAATAGGAAAAATCATTCTTCCCATTGAATTTCTCTATCTTATACTTCCCAACCTTTACCGCTCCACTAGTAGATGTCATCTATCCAATTGTTTATGGGAAATTCACCAAAAACGTTCTCTCGGACATTTTCACAAACACCTTGTGTGCCAAACAAAGTTTAAGCCAACCACCAAAAATCGGAGCTTAACCACCCTGATTTAAGAAGTAGCTCTGATATCAAATTGTTAGGAAATAAAGCCTAGATAAATACCTTAACCGGTATTGCCCAAGAAATCCAAGCAATGTGATAATCCCAAAAGAAAAATATTTAGGAAGAAAATGAGATTTAGGGGAATGAGAATTCAATATAAATGAAGAACTTTGATTACTTGAACAAGCCTCAAGTTAATCACCAAGAAAAGAATACAAGTTTTGATTTATAACCCAAAATAAATCTAACCTCTATCTTTTAAAATCTCTCTCAAGTTCTCTATATTTTTCTCTCAACTTTCGGACTCCAAATAGGCAGAAAAAACAGATATAAATACAGCGGAGTGGGCGCCATGGCGCCCAAGAGCCACTCCATGGCGCCACCCCCTCAGCCACGCAGCTTGCTGCCTTCATCCAAATGGTCATACCATGGCGTCCATGAATCTGTTCCTTCTTTGCCCACAATTGTATTTACTTGTTGATTCAATTAGTTTTTCTGTAAGTAATTCAGATTATGCAAGTTTTGAAGGTTGAAAGGAGAGATGGAAGATTTTTGGACTGTGTTTTGCGGGGCATCTGATTGTTTAGACAACGATGATAACCCTTGTGGTGTCTCTTTGATCTTTGTGACATGCCCTTCTTTGTGTATCAATCACGTGTTGATGATTTGTTTCGATATTCTACTCTTTATCATGTTCTTGCTCTCTGTGTTTTCCAAGGCAGCATTAAAATCTCATCATACGCCTGCCATTCTTCGTATTTCAAATTTGCAGATGATTTCAGCCATTTATAATGGTGTTATTGGATTGATTAATTTGTCACTTGGAATCTGGATTTTAGAAGAGATTTTGAGGAATACTCAAGCTCTTCTACCTCTAAACTGGTGGATAATGTTCATGATTCATGGATTAATATGGTTGTTGGTCGGCTTATCTGTGAGCCTTATGGGATGGCATTTTCCAAGAACACTGTTGAGGACATTGTCCACTGTGGCTTTCTTGTTTCCTGGAATTACTTGTGGTTTATCACTTTATCATATCATTCTTAAAAAGGAGATGCAAATCGATATACTTTTAGATATATTATATTTTATAGGATCTGGTTTGACGTTATTATGTGCTTACAAAGAGTAGAAATACAAAGATAGTGACGAAAATGATATTCGTACACCATTTGTTGTTGCCGCCAGTTGCAGCAGTAAAACTCGTCCTGTTACTCTATTTGAAAAAACTGGCTTTTGGAGTAAAATGTTGTTTTGGTGGTTGAATCCATTGATGAAAAGGGGAAGGGAGAAAACTCTTGATGATGAGGATTTACCCAAGTTGCACGAGGATGATAAAGCAAAGTCATGTTACTTGCTATTTATGGAGAAATCTAGCAAACTTGAAGAAATAAATCCTTCAGCCCAACCCTCAATCTTAAAGACTGTTCTGTTATGCCACTAGAAAGATATATTTATTGCAGTGTTCTTTGCACTACTGAAGACTACTGCTCTCTCTGCTGGTCCTTTGTTTCTAAATGCCTTCATAAAATTTGTTGAAGGTAAAATGAGTTTTGAATACGAGGGATATCTATTGGTTGTGTTACTTTTCTTTATGAATATCATTGAATCATTATCTCAAAGGCAGTGGTACTTCAGGATGAGACTAGTTGGTCTAAAGGTGAGATCTTTACTCACAGCGGCCATTTACAAGAAGCAACTGAGATTATCTAATGCTGCTAAGCTTATGCATTCAAATGGTAAGATAATGAATTATGTCACCGTTGATGCTTATTGGATTGGAGAGTTTCCTTATTGGTTCCATCAATCATGGACAACAATTCTCGAGCTTGGCCTTGCTCTCATTATTCTCGTTCGTGCTGTAGGGCTTGCTATTATTGCATCCCTCGTGGTAATAATTCTCATTGTCGTTTGCAATGCTCCCCTAGCAAAATTACAGCATAAGTTTCAATCGATGCTCATGGTTGCACAGGATAAAAGACTGAAGGCTATTTCAGAAGCTCTTGTGAGCATGAAGGTGTTGAAGTTATACGCGTGGGAAACTCATTTCAAGCACGTAATACAAAATTTGAGGCAAATTGAAGAAAAATGGTTATCATCTGTTCAATTGTGCAAAACATATAATATCTTCCTTTTCTGGTCATCCCCGATTTTAGTCTCCACAGCTACCTTTGGGGCCTGCTATTTTCTTGGCATCCAGTTAACTGCTAGTAACGTTTTCATGTTTGTAGCAACACTGCGTCTGATTCGGGCCCTATTCGACTTATGCCCGATGTCATTGGAGTGGTTATTCAAGCTAAAGTTTCATATGCCAGGATTGTGAAATTTCTTGAAGCCCCTGAGCTGGAAACTGCAAATGTCAGGGTAAAGTCCATTGTACATGATATAAATCATAGCATTTTTATTAAGTGAGCCGATCTGTCATGGAGTGAGAAACAATCGAAGGCAACACTTGGAAACATTAATTTGGATGTTAAGCCAGGTGAGAAGATTGCCATCTGTGGAGAGGTGGGTTCTGGCAAGTCCACACTCCTTGCAGCAATTATTGGAGAGGTTCCAATCACCCAAGGAACTGTAAGTTCTTATGCTTGTTTGGTACAAAGTACTCCACACAATTGGACAGCATAATGAATAAATTTTTAGCTTCTATTTTATTCTTAATATATTCCAGTGCAATCCTATCCTCCCTACTAACATGTCATTACTTTTCAACTCATTTCAATTTGGTAACTGAAAAGCACAGCAATGTTCATTATCTTCCAATATCATGTATACAGTAAGTAGCAACAGTGCTTGGATTCATGTATTCTAGTTGGATATCGTGGAAGAGGTGGAGGCTTTAAATTTATTTATTTATTTTTTGGAGAAGTTTGGTTCTTGTTGAAGAGCTAGTTTATTCATTGCAGTCAAATGTTTTCTCCAGGTGAAATTTTGAAGTCTTGTTCGGTGCATCCGAATTTTTGTCATGGAGATTGTTGGGTTTTGTGACCCAAATTAGATTAGGGAACGTGTGATTTGGAGTATTGGACATGACGACATCAAAATGGGGTCTGAGAGGAAAAATAGGTTTCGACGGTGTTGGAACACAATTATTGTATTTTCTCTTCATTATAGTTGTTGAATAAAATCTCAAATTCTTCTACCAAATTAAATTCTTGTCTTTGTGCTCATCTTGTTGTTGTGATCGATACTTCATATCTTGTTGTATAACCTCGTCCCGTTTCTAAGACCTATCATATTTATCAGGTTCAAGTGTACCAGAATATTGCCTATGTCTCTCAATCAGCAGGGATTCAGACAGGAAGTATTCGAGAAAACATTCTCTTCGGATCTGCATTGAATAACAAGAACTATCAAGAAACAATAGAGAGGTGTTCGCTAGTAAAGGACTTTGAACTGTTACCATATGATGATCTTACTGAAATTAGAGAAAGAGGAGTTAATCTTAGTGGTGGTCAGAAACAACGGGTTCAACTTGCCCGTGCACTGTATCAAAATGCTGATATATATCTTTTGGATGAACCTTTCAGCGCTGTTGATGCACACGCTGCCACAAATATCTTTAATGTAAGGACATTATTAATAATATTAAGATTTTTTTATTGTCAATAATAAGGTAAGCTAAAAGATGGCACGATGTCAGGTCCTATTCCTTGTACTAAGTTTTGATTTTCTGCTTTATTTCTTTCAGAAGAAAATGTGAAGATGAAATCAATTATTTATTTTTTTATCTTAAATGAAACGTGAGTACAAGGCTTAATATTTAAATCCATAGGCACACAAAATATTTCCATAAGAGCAGTAGTAAAAATGGTATGTAAATATGCCCTTCAATCCTTAATTGATTTTGTGTCTAAAGCAGGTTAAGTGATTCCTAGGGCTGAATGATTTGCTGGACCGTGAGTGATAATCTTGGAATATTACCAAGTGCATGGTTGGAGTTTCCATCTCAGTTAGGCGTCAATCTTGAGGATCCGTTGTCAGCTAATACCCTCTCGCAAACTTTGCCGGGGTTGGAGGCAAAATTTGTTGCAAAGAAAAATGAAATGTCACATGTTGTGGTGGTGTGAATTCGCCTTTTTGTTTTTTGCGAATTTTGTGTATCCCATATTGTATGGGTTGTGTCTCGGAGAGTTTGTTCTGAGAATGTTCTGATGATTCGGACTTTTGATAGGTAATGGATTCATACGTTGATTTGTGGTATGAATTTTTGTTGTTGTTGTGTTGTTTGAATTTTGTGCGGGTAGGATATTGATTTGTATTGTCTGGGATCTGTTGATGACCTCCTGTCTTTGCTTGATCAAACTGAGGATAATCTCTCAAAAGTGGAGCAGTCACCTGGTAAATCCATGCAAGCTGTTCTTTCTCCATTAATGAAGGCATTGGTTGCGGATGAGCTTTTGAAGCATTCAGATATTGATGGGAAAGTTGCAATAGCTTCTTGCATAAATGAAATAACTAGAATTACTGCACCAAATGCTCCATATGATGATGAGAGAATGAAGGATTTCTTTCAATTGATTGTGTCATCCTTTGAACATTTATACGACAAATCCAGCAGATCGTATGCTAAGAGGGCCATGATACTAGAAACTATGTCCAAAGTGAGGTCATGTGTCATCATGTTGGATCTAGAATGTGATCAAATGATCATTGAGATGTTCCAACATTTCCTAAAAACCATAAGAGATTATCATCCGGAAAATATCTTCTCTTCCATGGAGATAATTATGACTCTTGTAATAGAAGAAAGTGAAGATATCTCTCGAGAAAAAAAACTAGAAGAAAAGGGAAATAAAAAAAAAAGTTGGCCGGGCGAGCGGCCTAGAAGCGGAAGCTCGGAACCTGCTCTGATACCAAGAAGAAAACGTGAAGATGAAATCAATTGTTTATTTCTTATCTTAGATGAAACGTGAGTACAAGGCTTAATATTTAAATGCATAGGCAAACAAAATATTTCCATAAGAGCAGTAGTAAAAATGGCATGTAAATATGCCCTTCAATCCTTGATTGATTTTGTGTCTAAAACAGGTTGAGTGATTCCCGAGGCTGAATGATTTGTTGGACCGTGTGATAATCTTGGAATATTACCAAGTGCATGGCTGGAGTTTCCATCTCAATTAGGCGTCAATCTTGAGGATCCGTTGTCAGCTAATACTTTCTAGTATTGATAAATACTCCACCCCTGTAATGGTCTCGTCAAGAATATGTCATGGGAGCCCTCTCTGGGAAGACTGTCTTACTTGTGACACATCAAGTTGATTTCCTTTCTTAATTTGATAGTGTCTTGGTGAGTTTCTCATCAAACATTCTATTTTATATTTAAGATTATTGGCATATTATGTGAATTTCCAGTTTCCTTCCTAAAAGCATAATTCCATTAAATGGTTAATGATTTTTTTATCATTAATCACAAACATTAACAATTTGTCTATTCTTTTTAACAGTTAATGTCGGATGGGGAAATTTTGCATATTGGTTCTTATTCTCAGTTGCTGTCCTCAAGCCAAAAATTTTGGGACCTTGTTAATGCACATAAAGAGATGGCAGGTATTGAGAATGTTTTCTCAAAAAGGCATGAAGCTTCTTCCGGAGAGATTCACAAAATTTATGCAGAGAAGAAACTTGAAACATCGGGACATGATCAGTTGATAAAGCAAGAAGAAAGGGAAGTCGTGGACACTGGATTTAGACCCTACATTCTGTATTTAAATCATAACAAAGGCTTTTTGATCTTCTTCTGGGCTGCTCTCTTTCACCTTATGTTCCTGCTTGGTCAAATATTACAGAACTCTTGGATGGCTGCAAATGTTGATGATCCAAATGTTACCAGATTGAGGTTGATTGTCGTTTACTTGCTGATTGGAATTGTATCGACTTTGTTTCTGCTCTGTAGGTCCCTCTTAATGGTTGCTTTAGGCAAGCAGTCATCAAAATCAATATTTTCAGAGCTACTAAATTCTTTATTTCGTGCACCCATGTCATTTTATGATTCTACGCCTTTGGGAAGAATACTGAACCGGGTAAATATTTTTAATATTTCATGACACGAAGATATCCTGAAGTTAATGTTTTTATGTCTATAATATAATTTCAACCCTGCAGGTCTCTTCGGATTTGAGTCTCGTGGATCTTGATGTTCCCTTTATCTTGATGGTAGCTGTCGCAACAACTATAATTTTTTATTCTAATCTTGCTGTGGTAGCTGTTGCTACCTGGCAAGTTTTATTTGTCTCCATAGCCATGGTCTTTCTCGTTATTTGCATACAGGTAACGATCGTTGCTGTAAAAATACTACACATAAACTGCTCAACCTTATAAGAATCATTGAGCAGTATATAAGGCTTTAAGAGAAGGAGGAAAGAAAAAATCAGCAACAACAACAAAACTTGAGAATAACCACGGGCTCTAGAAGACAAAAAATTATGCACCATGGGAAAAATTGTTTACACGGGTTTGGAAACTTTCTTATTGTGTTTTTTTCCCTTGAAATTTCATCTAAAAGTAATATAACTATTTCACACACAGAGATACTATCTTTCAACTGCTAAAGATTTGATGCGGATCAATGGCACTAAATCTTTCCTAGCAAACCATCTAGCTGAATCTGTAGCTGGAGCAACTATAATAAGAGCATTTAAAATGGAAGATCGTTTTATCGCCAAGAACCTTGAACTCATTGACACAAATGCCAGTCCTTTCTTCCACAATTTTGCTGAAAATGAGTGGCTAATCCAAAGGCTAGAAACACTTGCTGCTGCCGTTCTTGCCTCCTCATCTCTCTGCATGGTTTTACTTCCCCCAGGAACTTTGAGCTCAGGTGAGTGATAATATCAGTCTACATCAGTTCGTATTGCCAAATCCGAAAGAATACTCTATATTTGTTTGATGTTCATCATTTTATTACTTCTGAAGATATAACCTTGAACCTTCCCTTAACATTACTATTTGCAGGTTTTGTCGGAAGGAAAATGCTACTTGTATATTGGGGGTGACCACATGGATGACCCCATGTGAGTGTGCGGGTCCACACTCACATGGGGTCATTTATGTGGTCATTCCCAATGTTCATGTAGCAAAGCTCTTTGTCGGAATGGCTTTATCCTATGGTTTTTCACTAAGTACATCCATTGCATTTTCGATTCAATTTCAATGCCAAGTGTCAAACTTAATTGTTTAGGTTGAAAGGCTCCACCAGTATACTGACATACCAAGTGAGGCTCCTCTAGTGTTAGAAGAGAACAGTCCCCCCGTGAAGTGGCCAACCAAGGGTGAAGTCAATGTTCTAAAAAGCGTAAAACGTGGCTAGGCGTAGAGTCGAAGCTTCAAGTTTTAAGAGCTTAAGCGAGCCTAGGCGAGGCTTAGACGTAAAAAAACGTTTTCTTATTTATAATATTATTTTTTCTTTTTAATCATTTAAAATATTATTTAAAAATTAAAATAATATATATTAAGTATCTAGAAATTACAAAATACAATATTTACTTGATAACTCCTATTATTAGTCAATTATACAATTTCCAAGTTTTTGAAATGCAAAAATTAGAATATTTTTCGTAATTTCAATTTTCAACTAGACAAACTCACTTAATATATTTATAAGAATTTCATATATGCTTTTGAAATTCGTAATAAAATGAATCTCAATATCATAATTACGTAATGTAGATAACACCAAAACTTAAATTTTATTTAACTATTTAGATAAAGTCATTTTTAACTTTTGTTCAGATAATATATTTTGAAAACTTGAAATTAAAGTCCAACGAAAAGTTTTTTTTTTTTTTTAAATTAATAATAAGCTAAAGTCACATAAAAGATTTTTTCTAATAAAGCGTGTCTACGGAAGATGAAAAAAAAGGAGGAAAAAATTCAATCGTTTAGGAATTGAAAAAAAAAAAAAAAAAAGTCCAGATACAAAGCAAGGCGTTTTGTCCGAGCTTCAAGCCTGGGCGAGCTTTTTAGAACACTGGGTAAAGTGGATATTCAAGATTTGCAGGTAAATGTTGCTTGCATTAATTATCATTCTAATAAATATGTACTGACTAACTTAATTTGAAAAACAGATTAAGTATAGGCAAGATATGCCACTTGTTCTACATGGGATTAGTTGCACATTTGAAGGACACAAAATTGGTTTTGTTGGCCGAACTGGCAATGGGAAGACTACTCTCATCAGTGCCTTGTTTCGTCTGGTGGAGCCCATGGGAGGAAAGATCGTGGTGGACGGAGTCGACATCTCAACGATTGGGCTTCATGATTTGAGGTCTCATTTTGGGATTATACCTCAGGATCCTACCCTGTTCAATGGAACCGTGAGGTACAATTTGGATCCTTTGGCTCAACATACTGACCAAGAAATATGGGAGGTTATTATTGGTTGCTATCATAGTATGTTTCGCATGTACAATGAACAAGATTTTATGTTTTCTTCATTATTTATTGTCTAATACTATTTAGTCCACCTTACCAAAGATGCTAGTGTCTTTATATTCTTGAGAAATGCTTGTATTGACAAGATGATAATCTACATTTACCTTGAAATCTTAAGGTACTCAGTAAGTGCCAGCTCAAAGAGATAGTTGAAGAGAAAGACAAGGGCCTAGACTCTCTCGGTAAGTTTTAGGACATGTGTGATACTGATATCAGTAATTGAAATAACAAAGAACCAAAAACGTATCATTTCAGTTGCAGAAGACGGAGCAAATTGGAGCTTGGGGCAGCAACAATTGTTTTGTTTGGGACGTGCTTTATTAAGGAGAAGCAAGATATTAGTACTTGATGAAGCGACTGCATCAATTGACAATGCTACTGATTACATCTTGCAAAAAACTATTAGAACAGAATTTGCTGATTGTACTGTGATTACGGTGGCCCATAGAACATCAACAGTGGTGGATTGTACAATGGTTCTTGCTATCAGCGAAGGTGAGTTCTCTTACTTCAACACATCTGATGCGAACTGCTGTGATACCATGTTGAATCACCTTGTTTGAATATATTGTGAAACATTTTATACAAACACTTCAACCGGGCTTACCAATTCTGGATATGAATACAGGGAAACTGGTGGAGTATGACCCACCCAAGAAGTTAATGGAGAGAGAAAATTCGTTGTTCGGGCAGCTTCTCAAGGAATACTGGTCTAACCATCATTCTGCTTAATCACACTGATGCAAACTACATCATCGTTAATATCCATTCTTGATTGATCTGACATCGGTGCTTTGCTTAGGAAGCTCTTTGAACCAAGCCTGTTCAAAAGAAAACCTCCAACCCGAACAACTTGGGATCAGAGGGGAATCCCAAATATAAAGGAACAAATGTTTGATCCACTGGTTTTCTAATAAATCAAGCATGAAATGTCAAATGTAATAGTTACATGTATCTGAGGCAGTAGATATTTTTTAACTAGCTATTTTTCTGTAGTTTGTACTATTTCCCTGGTGTGAAATGAAATTCATGGCCATTTCGGTGCTACCTGAATCCTGGCTTTTCCAGTACAATAGGACTATTCCCAAAATAATCACCATTTTGCTAAGAATACTCAACATTTATTTTTCTTTTATCTTTTCAAACACCACCTGTGCCTAGGTGGGGTGGGGGGCTTGCGGATAATTAGAATAAAGTACGAGGAAGTGAATGTTGACGCCAAAAACTGGAATAGCTTGCATGTGGTTAAGAGTCCCACATCGCGATTGGATAACATAGCATTTATTAGTTATGTCAAAGGGATCAGATCAATTGGATTTATTAGGCTCATCTTAGCTTTGGGCTACAGCCCATCTTGGCCCGTGTAATCCTCTATAAATAGGCAATGTAACCCCCACATTTAATACATGTTTTTACTTCCTCTAGCCACTCTCCTTCTCCTATTTTCCATTGCATTTTACATCTAAAGCAATGTTCAATATATAATTTGAATTTAGGTTGAAGAGAGGCGGCCGGAGTGTTGCTGGCCACAAGATCGATGGATGTTTTAGGCTAAGAAATTAGCACCGTCTGTGGGAATTGATATGGTTAATCATGAAGAATCGCGTAGGAATCAATACAGTTAACCACTAAGAAATTGTGTGAGAAAAGCCGATCGTAAGATTCTTGAAAAATATGATTTCAGATCTAAAAATCATATTATTTGAGATCTGATAATTGAAGGAAGAGTTGAAAAATCCAGTGTAATAATGAAGATTCTGGTCATGAAAATGGCTGGATAAAATTGATCTTAAAAAAATATCACTAAAGCATAAATAAGGATAATTCTATGTGTACACAATTTTGTGTACACATAGCATAACCCCATAAATAAATGGATAAAGCTATTTGTACACCTTATGGTGTACCAAATAGCTTACACCCCTCTCACATGGAGAGGGGTGTAAGAGATTGTGTAAGTGATTATGTACGTGTAGACTAACCCTAAATAAATAGACGGCGTCAATTTGTAAGCCTCAAAAATCCATCGATCTTGTGGCCAACAACACTCCAGCCGCCTCCTCTTCAACCTAAATTCAAACTATATATAGAGCATTGCTTTAGAGATAAAATGCAAGGGAAAATAGGAGAAGGGGAGTGGCTAGGGGATGTAAAAACTTGTATTAAATGTGGGGTTACATTGTCTATTTATACAGGATTACATGGGCCAAGATGGGCCGGAGAACTAATGGATCAAGCCCAAAACCAAGATAAGCCTAATAAATCCAATTGATCTAATCCCTTTGACATAATTAGTAAATGCCATGTTATCCAAACGCGTTGCGGGACTCTCAATCACGTGCAAGCTATTCCATTTTTTGGCATCAACAGGGAATATAGTCCTTACCTCCCTAATTAGGACACGGAGAGGTTTTGTTAAGAATGCATTGTTACTTAAGCAGGGAAAAATAGGATAATGAAACTCTGAAGGGGAGACTCCAAGTCATCGGAGAAGACGCCATCTAGGCCCATATGGAAAAATTCGTCAAACTGAGAAGTAAGATAAGTTTGGCTCCTACTTCTTGAAATGGAATGCTTCGTAGATGATAGAGAGAATAAGAGAAATTCATCCGGACTGGGACATTTAGTTCTTGGAGAAACAGTTCAGACCCTCCTCAAAGGTGGACACCCCTGCCTGAACGGACACTCGCGAAGTGATAGACTCTGAGGTGGACCTCAATTAACTGATGTAAAACATTTGTCTATCAATGGAAAACTTTATTTCAGTTCTGCTCTTCTTACTGCAATTCATAATTATGCATCAAGTGTTTCACTTCCGACATCTTACTAAATAATTGAACTCAATCGTAAAGTAATCGCCTTTCATAGGCTAACAAGTTTTTTTAACAAGGTCGGAACTTAATAACAAGGCAGGTAGCCTCTAATAGGCCAATAAATTTTAATCACCTCATCTCTATTGACTTGAGAAATAATTGAGAATAACCAAGTTAACCACTTCGGATGAACAAGGTATTAAGTAAACCAAATTTGATGAATATTAGAGGTCGAATCAACTTGGTGGTAGAATCACTTCGTCTGGATCAGCTCAGAAGCAGTTTAACTCAATAATCAAGTCACTCCACTCCTGTCATCTAATACTTGCTTTTAACTTAGTCCTTAGACCAGATCAGTTTTGTTCATTGATAGGATCAGTTAATGACCTAGACTAGCTAAGGAGCACTTCTAAGTTAAAAACCAAAGCAAATCACTTCAGATATAAAAAGGGAACACCTCGACCTCTCTGTTAAGATTTGGGGGTCATCTTAAAAGGTCAATCTTGTTAAGAGGAGTAGTCCAAAACCTTATAAATTGATCTACATTTTCATCTATATTCGATATGGGATTATATCCTTTAACATGCCTCGCAAGATAGTGGCTCGTTTGAGCAGACCAATCTTGAAATCCGTAGGCTCATTTTTTGAGTCTTTTGGAATCGAATTGCTCGTTAGAGCTTAACGAGCTCTGATACAATGTTAAGATTTGAGATTCATCTTAAAAAGTCAACTTTTTTAAGAAAAGTGGCTCAAATCTTATAAATTGGTCTATGTTTTCATCTTTATTCGATATGGGATTATATCTCTTAACACTCTCTGTCCGGACAAGGTAGGTTGGATCAAATGGTAGCAACTTGTCTTAGCACTCAAAGCACTTCGGAAATGAGGCAAGTTAGAAAAGTATAGTCCCATGTGGAGTCGAACTGTTTAGACATTACTATGCAGGCTGATAAGTGCGTTTTACGCACATATTTAGGTCACAAAACATGGACAATTGATTGTAATTATGTTGAAATATGGCTTAATTCTATGTAAATTGTGTTTGCAGGACTATATCGATGGAAATAACGATAAGTGAGTGAAAACGAGCAAGAAATGACTAAAATGGAACAAATCCAAAGTTCAGGGATTAAGATGCAATTATTCGAAAGTCGACTCGAAATCCAAATCAAGAACGAAAATGAACTAAGTGCGAAATTGACGAAATCAAAGAGTGTTAGACGAAAGAGAATGAAGAAAAGAAGTCAAAATGAGGAAGAACGGAGTTCGGGGACCAAAACGACACAATTTGGAAATGTGTTGTACCATGCGGCCGCATGGTGCAATCATCCATGCGGTCGTATGGCTTCCCCAGAGAGATACTGAGCCAACGTGAATGACCCATGCGGCCGCATGGTGCAATCATCCATGCGGTCGTATGGCTTCCCCAGAGAGATACTGAGCCAACGTGAATGACCCATGCGGCCGCATGGTGTATTTTTACGCGAAAAATTCTGGTTTCCGTTTTTAGGTGAAACTCTTATGGAAACAAATTGGGGACGGCTTTAAAACCCTAGACTCGACAGAATTCGGGGGCTACGCACTTTTGGGAGATTATTTTGACATTGGAGAGCAAGAACACAAGGGATAACGCGAAGATTTATCAAGCACTTCAAGGAATTAATTGAATATTCATTCGGGTGATGACGTTTCTTCATTTATTCTTTTATTTTTCTTTTTTTAGCATGTTAGGCTAGTTTTTCTTGTACTAGGAGATCGATGAACCTTGTAACATGATATTTTAATCTTTAGTTTTATATTTTTGACATTAAAACACGTTTTTGGATGTTTGAACGATTTATACGTATTTATTCCATATGATTATTGTGCGCACGTTAATTGTATGAATGTGATGATCTATTTTATGCATTCGAAAGAAGGGAAATAGATTCGACGTAGTATAAATTGTCATAGGGTCTGATAGGGGATAGAAATATACCGCTATACTCTATGTGAATCTTTAAGTGTTCATAAAAGTTAATGCGTTCTTTTATGTTTGTATTCGTCATAGAAATATAGTCGGATCGCATGATAGAATAGGTTTAACATTACTCGAAAGAGATTATTAAATTTAATAGGAACATTGATTCTTCAATATCTAATCGTGTTGTCAAAGTGTAAAACTATGATTTAAATGGATTGTTGCATGGGGATTCGTGATCCTAGTACGTTTTTCTCATCTTAAGTAAATTAATTTGCATTCATCTTTCATATTGCATTCTAGTATAACTTTGCATTTAGCTTAGCCAATTCATCCATATTTGTTTTCATAATTTAGTTTGGTTAGCATTTAATACAAACTCATCAAAAACTCATTTAGTTTCGGTTAAGGTCAAAATAATTATTATTGAACTAGTCAATCTCTGTGGGATCGACAATCCGGACTCTAAAAGTCCACTTTATTACTTGTAACGAACTGTACACTTGCGGAGGTTTTTAAATCGAACGTATTTTCGTGAACAAGTTTTTGGCGCCGTTACCGGGGATTGAGTTTTAGTTTAATTTTAGTTATTTAGACACTAATTCGAACTTTTCCTTTTATTTTGATTCTAGTTTAGTTAGATAACTTGTTAAATTTCGTTACTTCGACTTTTGCTTAGTTTTGGGCAATTTTGGCTATTTCAGATTTGCATGCTAAGATCGACTGGAGGGAATTTGATTCCAGTTGATCCAGAAATCGAGCGTACTTTTCACCAATTGCAAAGAGAAGCTAGAATAGCTCAACAACAGCAAATGGCTGACGAACGACAAAATCCAGTAATTCCGGCTAACGAGGAGGAAGCTATGGACAAAGGAAACATACTTGTAGGGGATTTCATGATTCCCCAGATCATTCAGAGCCAGTCCAGCATCGTATATCCACCATTTGGGCAACAAAACTTCCAACTGAAGACCAACGTCATACACTTGTTTCAGAATGGGCATCAGTTTTATGGGAGAGCTGAGGAAAACCCACATACACACGTCTCTAGATTCTTGGAGATGTGCCAACACTTCAAATATCAGGGTATCTCAGATGACGCCATCCGTTTGAGGCTATTTCCACACACATTGCATGACAAAGCACTTGAATGGCTGGATTCTCAACCGATTGCTAGTATCACAACATGGAATGATCTTACTCAAAAGTTCTGTACCAAGTTCTTTCCACCAGCCAAGATTGCAAAACTGAAGCATGATATCTCTATCTTCCGTCAAGGGGATTATGAATCATTTGATGAGGCTTGGAACAGGTTCAAAAATATGCTTCGAAAGTGTCCACATCACGGTATCAGCAAGGGACTCCAGGTCCAATACTTTTACGCGGGACTGCTTCCGTCTTTCAAAAGCAATATAGATTATTCATCTAATGGTTTGGTGTATACTAGGACAATTGATGATGCACTGAAGCTATTTGAGACTGTGGCTACTACTTCAGCCATGTGGTCTTCAGAACGAGCAGTTTAGAAGAAGGCACCGGGTTTGTTCGAGGTGGATACTATTTTAGCTTTGTCGACGAAGATTGATTCACTATTCCATAAGGTTGAAAACATATCACAGACATCCAATGCAGCAACTGTAAAGAAACCAAGTTGTGGGGAGTGTGGAGCTGATCACACTACTTCAAATTGTCCAATTCTCACACAGGAGGTAGAGCATGTGGATTATGTGCAATGGGGTCAACGCCAGTAGCACAACCCGAATTCTGAGACATATAATCCGGGGTGGAGAAAGCACCAAAATTTCTCTTGGAGTAATCAGAATCAAAATCAAAATCAGAACCAGAATAGACCACAGGGTCAATATCAGCAGCAGGAGAAGAAGCCACAGTTGGAAGAAATGTTTGAAAAATTCGTAGAAACAACTCATCAGTACATGGAATCCAACAATCAATTCATGAAAAAGACAGAAGCCACTCTCCAAGAACAAAATTCTGCAATTAAAAATTTGGAGATTCAAATGGGGCAGATGGCACTTGCTATGACAAACAGGGCACCAGGAACTCTACCTAGCAATACAGAAGTCAATCCAAGAGAACATGCGAAGGCAATAACAACCAGAAGTAAAGTACAATTACCGGAGATTTATATCAAAAAGCCGGTTACTAATGAGGAAACAGTACCTATTTCAGACGAGGAGCAAGTGGAACAGACTGAACTTACACCAGAAGAAAATGCAAACAACCACTTCTGTCAATCCTTATGAGCCTCCTATTCCGTTTCCTCAAAGGTTGAAGAAGCACAAGTTGGATAAGCAATACAGCAAGTTCCTTGAGGTCTTCAAGAAACTTCACATCAATATTCCATTTGCTGATGCACTTGTTCAGATGCCCAGCTATGCAAAGTTTCTCAAAGACATTCTCTCTAACAAACGCAAGCTGGAAGAACATGAAACGGTGATGCTTACTGAGGAAAGCAGCGCAATGATTCAGAAAAAGCTACCGCCAAAATTGAAAGATCCAGGGAGTTTTACTGTTCCTTGTTCCATTGACAATTGTTATTTCGATAAGGCATTATGTGATTTAGGTGCAAGTATCAATTTAATGCCACTCTCTGTTTTCAGGAACCTTGGTTTGGGAGAAGCAAAGGCTACTACGGTGACTCTCCAGTTGGCAGACCGATCCCTTACTTATCCATGAGGAATCATTGAAGATGTGTTGATAAAAGTGGATAAGTTTATTTTTCCTATCGACTTTCTCATCCTCGACATGGAAGAAGATAAAGTGTCTTACTTGTATTGGTGCGACCTTTCTTGGCAACTGGAGGGGCGATCATTGATGTTTAGAAAGGTCAGCTTATTTTGAGACTTGGGGAAGAACAGATTTCATTTAATGTGTTCAAGGCAATAAGATTTTCGACCGAGTCAGATAGCTGCTTTCAGATTGATGTAATTACAGTGTGATCGAAAATAACTTCCACCTACGACCTCCCATCAATGCATATGAGGCTTGCATTGCACATTCTCAATCTATCCATGTTGATTCATTGGAGAACGAGGAATGTGCAAGACTTTTGGAAGCTAATCCACCATACGTGCGCAAATGCTACTTCGAGGAACTGGGATCTGGAACAACAACAGCACAACCATCTATTCAGCAACCTCCTAAGTTAGAACTCAAGCAGTTGCCATCTCACCTTCGATATGCCTATTTGGGTGAGTCTTCGACACTCCCAGTGATTGTGTCAAATTCTATCAGCAAGGTAGAAGAGGAGAGATTACTTCGGGTGCTAAGGGACAATAAAACAGCCATTGGGTGGTCTATAGCAGACATAAAGGGTCTTAGTCCTTCATACTGCATGCATAAAATACTCATGGAGGAGAATTTTAAACCAAAGGTTGATGGTCAGCGGCGATTGAATCCAAACATGAAAGAAGTGGTAAGAGCTGAGGTGTTGAAGTTACTTGATGCAGGTATCATTTACCCTATCTCAGACAGCGCAAGGATCAGTCCGGTACAAGTTGTACCCAAAAAGGGAGGTATCATGGTGGTGAAGAATGAAAAGAAAGAGCTAATTCCTACTAGAACGGTAACTGGATAGAGAGTTTGCATCGATTATCGTAAACTCAACGATGCTACTCGAAAGGATCACTTTCCACTTCCATTCATTGATCAGATGTTGGAAAGACTAGCAGGACACTCTCACTACTGTTTTCTGGATGGATTCTCGGGGTATAATCAGATTCCAGTGGCACCGGAAGATCAAGAGAAGACCACTTTCACATGTCCCTATGGTACCTTTGCATACCGTAGGATGCCTTTTGGTTTATGTAACGCACCTGCCACATTTCAGCGTTGTATGATGGCTATCTTCTCTGACATGGTTGAGAAGTTCATCGAGGTATTCATGGACGACTTCTCAGTGTTTGGCTTCTCGTTTGATGATTGTCTGGAGCATTTGGGTTTAGTCCTACAACGATGTGTAGAAACAAGATTAGTGTTGAATTGGGAAAAATGCCACTTCATGGTACAGGAAGGTATCGTGTTAGGACACAGAATTTCAGCAAATGGGATTGAGGTGGATAGAGCAAAGATTCAGGTAATTGAGAAGCTACCACCACCAACTTCAGTAAAGGGTGTTCGCAATTTCCTTGGGCATGTCGGATTCTACAGGAGATTCATAAAAGATTTCTCAAAAATCACAAAGCCACTGTGCAGCTTGTTGGTGAAAGATGCCACATTCGAATTCACAGATGAATGTTTGACAGCGTTCAATGCTTTGAAGGAGAAACTGATTTCAGCACCTGTGATGATCTCTCCAGATTGGGACTTACCGTTTGAGCTGATGTGTGACGCCAGTGATCATTCAGTCGGGGCTGTATTGGGACAACACCAGAATAAAGTATTCCATGTGATCTATTATGCCAGCAAGATGTTGAATGATGCTCAGCTTAATTATGCTACTACGGAGAAGGAGCTTTTGGCTGTAGTCTATGCTTTCGACAAATTTCGATCATATCTTGTGGGATCGAAGGTTATAGTCTACACAGATCACGTTGCCATCAAGTATCTGATGACAAAGCAGGACGCCAAGCAAAGACTCATTCGTTGGGTCCTACTGCTGCAAGAGTTTGATTTGGAGATCAGAGATAAGAAGGGGAGTGAATATGTGATAGCTGACCACTTATCCAGACTTGAACCCAGCGAGCAAACCGAATCTGTGGATATCAACGAGGTTTTTCCAGATGAGCAAATTTTTAGTGTGGTAGAGGCACCGTAGTATGCAGACATAGTAAACTATCTAGCAAGATTCATCACTCCACCAGATTATTCACATCACCAAATGAAGAAATTTTTCGTCGAACTGAAGTACTACTTTTGGGAGGATCCCATTCTCTACAGGAGAGGAGCAGATCAAATCATTAGGCGGTGTGTTCCTGAGGAAGAAATATCCAGAATTTTAGAGCAGTGTCACTCATCATCCTATGCGGGGCATTTTGGAGCATCGAAGACAGCGGCTAAGGTCTTGCAATCAGGGTTCTACTGGCCTTCATTGTTTCGAGACGCCTTCGTGTTTGTGAAGAGATGTGATAGGTGTCAAAGAACCGAAAATATCTCGAGGAGGAATGAGATGCCTCTTAATAGCATTCTTGAGGTTGAATTGTTTGATGTGTGGGGGATTTACTTCATGGGACCATTCTCACCTTCTTTCTCCAATCAATATATTTTGGTTGCAGTGGATTATGTGTCCAAATGGGTAGAAGCGGTAGCATTACCAACCAACGATGCTAAGGTGGTGATTGGATTCTTGAAGAAGTATATTTTCACACGGTATGGCACACCTCGGGCTATCATAAGTGACGGTGGCAAACATTTCTGAAATCGTCACTTTGAGGGATTACTAGTGAAATATGGCGTTCGCCATCGCATAGCCACACCATACCATCCTCATACAAGTGGGCAGGTTGAAGTATCGAATCGGGAACTAAAAAGAATATTTGAAGTCACAGTGAATTCATCTCGAAAAGATTGGTCTAAAAAACTTGATGACGCCTTATGGGCCTACAGAACTAGGAATGTCGCCCTATCGCTTGGTTTTTGGGAAGGCGTGTCATTTACCAGTTGAATTGGAGCATTGAGCCTATTGGGCGGTCAAAAGTCTGAATTTTGATTTGGAGGCAGCCGGTGAAAAGAGGTTACTTCAATTGAATGAAATAGATGAGTTTCGTTTGGAAGCTTATGAGAATGCCAAACTGTATAAGGAACGAACCAAAAAATGGCATGATTTGCATATTCAACGAAGGAAGTTCGAAATTGGGCAACAGGTACTACTTTACAATTCTAGACTCAAGTTGTTCCCAGGAAAGTTGAGGTCTAGATGGTCTGGTCCATATACAATTGCGCAGGTTTTTCCACACGGGGCTGTGGAAATAACTCATGAAAGCAAGGGAACTTTCAAGATCAATGGACATAGATTGAAGCATTATTGGAGCGGTGATATCTCCAAGAAAAAATCCACCATCCACTTCAAGCCATCGGCATGACAGCCATACGGTAAAGTCGAGCTATCGACTATAAATTAGCACTTGTTGGGAGGTAACCCAATATTTATTCCCTTTTATTTATTATGCTTTATGCATTAACTTAGGATTTTTTTCATATTTTTGCATTTTGGTAGCCTTTAGGTCATCGATCACCTAGGTAGTTCACAAAATGTCCTTGCATGGTTCACACAAGTTCTACATGTCTTTTGCACGCTTCCCGAGGTCTAAAAATCGTGTTTGCGAGATTTGTGATCAAAATCACGTATTTCGAGGCAAAAATGAGTTTTTCAGTATATCTCCCGACCCAACAAGTGATTTCATATTTAAAAAGTGGTTTGGAAAATGATTTTATGGAGTACACACACCTCACGGCGTTTAAAATGAGTTTTGACAAATTTTAGGGACGTTGGACGATCGAGGGGTATTTTTGGCAAAAAGTTGAAATTTTGAGTGAAATTGCCAAAAACAAGTTTCTATAGAGTTGAGTGAATTTTTAAAATTTTTCCATGTTGCATACACTCACTACTCTCATTTTCACTTGGTCGGCACGAGAATCGAGATTTTGGGAGTGTCGAGTGGTCGAGGGGTATTTTTGGCAAAAAGTTGGAATTTTGAGGAAAATTGACCTAATACAAGTTTTCGAGGGTTTGAGTGCGTTTTAAAATTTTTTCATGTTGTATATATTCATCTTACCGCATTAAACTTGTTCAGCACGGAAAACGAGGTTTTAGAGTGTCGTGGTCGATCGAGGGCTGAAAAATGGAAAACAGGCATTTTTGGACTTCTAAAACCCCATGCGGTCGCATGGTCTAACCAGAGCATCAGTGAAATCGAATTTTTGATCCATGCGGTCGCATGGATTTGCACCATGCGGCCGCATGGTGTTAAATATTTTTTAAAAAAATTGCCTGGTTTTAAAACACTCGCCCGAGATAAAACCACCTCATTTACGGTATTTCTCGCGTCTCCCTCGCCCAACATCGAACCAAGTCTGCCCAACTTCATCTTGCATCCCCCACACACTCCATCTTCTACTTCATTCACTTCATTAATTCATCCCCATTTACTCGGTTTCGAACTCAAGGTATGCTCTTGACCTCTCAACCCTAGCTCCTTAAATTCGTGTGGTAAGTTGCTCGATTTTGTGTGTTTAATGTTTGAGGAGTTTTGGGAGTAGGTATTTATGGATTTGTGTAGAGTTTGTGAGGTGAAAAACTTGATTTTGTTTCAATACCATATTGCAAATGCTTTGTGAAGAACTTTCATTGCCTCCAACATGTTTGATGAATTGCCACAGTGACCACTTTCGAACATTATCGTGATTTTTGCATTGGGGGCTGATTACACTAATAATGTGATGTTTCTTGTGTGTCTTATTATGAGAAATTGGAAAATTATCACACAAACACCACACTTGCAACACTTAGGCACAACCATGGCTAGGTTTCACATTTCATGTCACCAACTTCGGTCATCGGGTTCTATATCCAAACGACATCCGAATGCTCCAAATTTTTGATATGTTGTAGTACACATATCATTCTTTCATATGCTCGGATGATGCTCGAAAAAATTTCTACTTTTCTTGACGATATTCGAGGTCGAACATGCCAAGTCGAACATGCACTATTTTTGGAAATTTGATAACTTAGGTTCCAAATGGGTTAAACATCACTTGTTACACCTTATGTGTTCATACATATGCGTTGTTGCACATTTTAGTGCCCATGGTTCGGTCATGTCACTCCATGTCACCTCATGTCACACCATGTCTAGGTTCGCGTCACCTACTTTGCCAATATGTTTCTATACCCATATGACATCCAAATGAACTGAATTTTGGATATGTGCTAGAATAGATTGCTTACTTTCATATGTCCGGACGATGCTCGGGAAAAATTCGATTTTTCGCGACGGTGTCCGTTGGTGAAAGTCCTTGGTCGCGCATGGGTGAAATTTTGAGAAATGCATACATTACACTTCTATTTGGGTTCTAGACTATATGTTGACATATTTTAATAATATAACCCGCATTTTTCACGCTTTCTCACAGATTATGGCACTATAACCTCACTTTTGACACTATGTGCACTCTTTACCTACATACATGTTTTGAAGCAAGTTTGGGGGGTCGATATGCTTATCACTCCATATCTACTATATTTGCATCGAATTGATCTAATTCTTGCCTTTGATTTTTGCAGGATGCCGCCAAAGAGAACTTCCAAGGGGAAAGAGAAGGTTGGCTCCACATCCGGTACACGGGACTCTGAGACGGGTTTCAGTAGATTTCTGAATTCCGAAACCTCTACTTGTTTCTCCGATATCATAAGCCATTGGGCTATCATCCCAGAGAGACCGGTAAGACTCTCAGACTTCCCTGCTATTGAGCTCGCGACTCTGATTCGGAATTGTGGATGGGAAAAGTTGATAGAAAGGCCACATCTGATTTATGAAGGCCTCGCCCGGGAATTTTATGCAAACTTCAATAATGCTATCGATACACCAGGATCTTCACATCTACATCAGACATGGGTGCGGGGACAGTGGATTATGTTTTCCCCAGAGGTGATTCTTCAGTATTATCAGCTCACCTGGGACAATATGGTCCCTATCCCATTGAATTTCTACTGGCCCGAGGTAGCGGAGGTATTATTAGGGCGGGCGAATGCATGGCCTTTACAGACTCCTGTTTGGCACCAGAATGAGCTCACACCGTCCATAGCCATCCTATGGCTATTCTTGTGCCACAACATCGAGCCGACTTCTCACCGCACCACCTTTACAGATCCTACGGCCGGCTTTATATATCATTTGGTTAGGGGGAACAAAATCGATCTCGCCACGTACATATATAATCAGATACACACGTTGGGTACATGGGCAGATCGTCGTTGCTCCTTGATATTTCCGAGTCTCATTAGTGGCATCTGCAGAGCAGCCGGTGTGACCATCCCATCCGGGGAGCTTCCGGAGAAGTCGGGCCCATTTATCAAGCTAACTACGTGGGAGGCTCAGGAGGGAGCGCGGGAGGCGCGATTGGCCGAGGCACAGAGACTACAGCAGCAGGCTGTCCATGATGAGGAGGCACCTGCGGATGTTGATATGCCTCAGGCCGCAGCACCACATCCACCACCACCCAGCAAGGTCGACACATAACTTTTGCGGTAGATGTTTGCCACGATGACAGGGTCAAGTCGGGATATACAGAGCCTCCAGCAGGTATTCGGCGCTCTGAGCACAGAGATGCGGCGAGTAAGTGAGCGCATGGACACTACCCACGCTTTTGAGACGAGTTCACATCTAGAGACCCTCGCTTCTAGGAGGGCAGTCGAGGGGGTAAGTGACCGACTCAGTTTATACTCGGTCGGATGGACACTCTCCAGCTACGCACTGACTCGATAGCTACAGAGGTGCAGGAGCAGTCTGCTCTTCTTCGGGAGATTTTGGCTCGTCTACCACCTCCACCACCGACAGATGATGCGGTGGGTCCGAATTTCTTCCCACCATCTTCACCACCACCACCGTATTGATCAGGGGAGTATTTATTAACCTCTCATGTTTTGTTTTGTATAAACTTTGTCCTTCAAATTCTGTATTCAATCTTACACTCTACACATTAGGGGCAATATTTTGTATAAGTTTGGGGGGTGGTCGAATTTGCAGAACAAACTTAAGGATTCAGTACTTGTATTGAATTATGCATTGCTTAGTCGTTGTTCATCGATATTTGTCTGGTTTGCTTGCTTGTTTACTGCTTTTGTGTGTTTGTTAAAAAAAAGTTCGTTTTTGACATTCTGTTGCAGTATTTGTTTAGTAGTTCAATTTGTGTGCTTGTGTGGGTTTAATAGCCTTGCCAGCAATGATGTGAATAGTGGAATAGGTATGAACTGTGGATAGTGGAAATGATGCATGTCTAAATTAGCCAATGCTTATGTATGTGATACTTGACATTTCTTGCGCATGAAACTCATGTTTGGCATGTTAAGTTGATGATTGGGTTCAATTTTTATAGGAGATTAAAACATGATAGGTTACACCTGAATTACCTCTACTATGCTTAAAGATATTCCATTGTTTTAGTGGTTTGGAGGATTAGTTATTGCAAGGGAGCATTGAGATGAGTAGGGATTCCATACATGAAAACTGAGTTGTGTGGATTGTGTAAACTGATGAGACAAAAATGAGGCGAAAGCCTGAAATCAGGGGTTGGTTCTTGAAACTAAGTGCCTAAAAAAAATAGGGGCTTACATAAATTTTTGTGAGATAAACACTCTTTTCAAGCCTTTATGACTCGAGCAATTAAGCCTGAAAGGATGAATAAAAATCTGGTGCCCTAAAATCAACTGATTTGAGAGTCATCAGCTTAAAGCTCGATACATGGGTCATATAGAAAGCAAGAGGGAAAGAGTCAAAAGAAAAGAGAGAAAACACATTTCTCGAGCCTTTATAACTTGAGCAAGTAAGTCTGTAAGGGTGAATACAAACCTGGTGCCCTAAAATCAACTGATTTGGGAGTTATCGGCCTAAAGCTTGATACATGGGTTATATAGAAAGCAAATGAGAATGTGTTGAAGCAAAGAAAAAAAATAAAATGAGAAAAGTGCCCCATGACATTTAGTTGATAGAATTGTACCTTTGATGTAAGGCAAGTAACTTAGTTAAGTTTTAGAGGTTGAAACAATCAAAAAAATAGGAGAATCTCTGCTTGTTGAAGTGTAAACTTGTGATTGCGAGTTCTATCCAAACTAAGAGAGGGTGAGAGTTTAAGTTAACCAGATCTCAAGTATAGAACACACCCCGGGATAAGTGAGTAAAAGAATAAGTTTGGGGGAGTGTATCTCTCGAGCGAAGAAATGAAAATTTTGACTACTGTAGGTCGGGATTTGAATCTATCATAAACTGAGCATGTTGCATGAGTATACACACACACGCCAGGTTGCATATGATAAGTGGAGGTTGATTTGATTTTGCACTGTTGATACTGTTCACTATATTATTACTAAATTCTAATTCTGAGACACGGCAGGTTGTTAAACCATGTTTTATTTAGAGTTAAGTCACCACCTTGTTTGAGGACAAACAATAGTTCAAGTTTGGGGGGTTTGATAAGTGCGTTTTACGCACTTATTTATGTCACAAAATATGGACAATTGATTGTAATTATGTTGAAATATGGCTTAATTCTATGTAAATTGTGTTTACAGGACTATATCGATGGAAATAACGATAAGTGAGTGAAAACGAGCAAGAAAGGACTAAAATGGAAAAAAGCCAAAGTTTAGGGATTAAGATACAATTATTCGAAAGTCGACTCGAAATCCAAATCAAGAACGAAAATGAACTAAGTACGAGATTGACGAAATCAAAGAGTGTTAGAGGAAAGAGAATGAAGAAAAGAAGTCAAAATGAGGAAGAACGGAGTTCGGGGACCAAAACGACACAATTTGGAAATGTGTTGTACCATGCGGCCGCAAGGTGCAATCATCCATGCGATCGCATGGCTTCCCCAAAGAGATGCTGAGCCAACGTGAATGAACCATGCGGTCGCATGGTGTATTTTTACGCAAAAAATTCTGGTTTCCGTTTTTAGGTGAAACTCTTATGGAAACAAATTGGGGACGGCTTTAAAACCCTAGACTCGACAGAATTCGAGGGCTTCACACTTTTGGGAGATTATTTTGACATTGGAGAGCAAAAACACAAGGGATAACGCGATGATTCATCAAGCACTTCAAGGAATTAATTGAATATCTATTCAGGTAATGACGTTTCTTTATTTATTCTTTTGTTTTTCTTTCTTTAGAATGTTAGGCTAGTTTTTCTTGTACTAGGAGATCGATGAACCTTGTAACATGATATTTTAATCTTTAGTTTTATATTTTTGACATTAAAACACATTTTTGGATGTTTGAACCATTTATACGTATTTATTCCATATGATTATTGTGCGCACATTAATTGTATGAATGTGATGATCTATTTTATGCATTCGAAAGAAGGGAAATAGATTCGACGTAGTATAAATTGTCATAGGGTCCGATAGGGGATAGAAATATACCGCTATACTCTATGTGAATCTTTAAGTGTTCATAAAAGTTAATGCGTTCTTTTATGTTTGTATTCGTCATAGAAATATAGTCGGATCGCATAATAGAATAAGTTTAACATTACTCGAAAGAGATTGTTAAATTTAATAGGAACATTGATTCTTCAATATCTAATCGTGTTGTCAAAGTGTAAAACTAGGATTTAAATGGATTGTTGCAGGGGATTCATGATCCTAGTACGTTTCTCTCATTTTAAGTAAATTAATTTGCATTCGTCTTTCATATTGCATTCTAGTATAACTTTGCATTTAGCTTAGCCAATTCATCCATATTTGTTTTCATAATTTAGTTTGGTTAGCATTTAATACAAACTCATCAAAAACTCATTTAGTTTTGGTTAAGGTCGAAATAATTATTATTGAACTACTCAATCTCTGTGGGATAGACAATCCGGATTCTAAAAGTCCACTTTATTACTTGTAACGAACTGTATACTTGCGGAGGTTTTTAAATCGAACGTATTTTCGTGAACACAGGCCCTTTGATTAAAGTAGCTGGTCAATTTGGAAATTTGTTAAGGACACTTATTTCAGTTCGCTTAAGTTTAAGAGGCCATTCCCACTGAAAAAAATGGGCAGTCCTTTTTCTCAATGTTACGAGAAGTGGTCAACTATCTTGGCAAGGCCTTGGCACAACGAGGAAGGAGAAATGGTTAGTGCAGTATCCCCTTGCCGAACTTATATAACTGAAAATGTGGCTCGTGCATGTTACCCCTACTGAGACATACATCAATAGTCGACTTACTTGGCGAGGCCTTGGCTACAACAAGGAAGGAGAAGTGGTGCCGTACTTATATAAATGAAGATGTGGATCATACGAGTTATCCCCAATCGAGTCGATACACTTGGTAAGACCTTGGCCACAGCGAGGAAAGGGAAGTGGTTCGTCCAAGTTCCCCTTGCCGAACTTATAAAATTATTGAACATGTGGCTCGAGCAGGTTATCCCCTGCTAAGATGTACATCAATAGTCAACCCACTTGTCGAGATCATGGCCACGGCGTGGAAGGGGAATGGTTAGTGGAGGTACCCCTGGCCCCACCGAGCTTATATAAATGAAGATGTGGCTTGTGTAGGTTACCTCATTTCGAGAGGTACATCAATAGTCAACTCACTTGGCGAGTTCTAGTATTGATTTATATTTCGATATTTAACACATGTAAAATTTATCTTTAACATTCTACGCTTGCGATTCTTCAAAGACCAACATTTCCAGACTCTATTTCTTTATTTTAATTTGTGGTTTAATCATTTATTTAATTAAATTTACTGTTTTAATGTTTTCTATACACAAAGTAAGAAATTTCCGAATATATTCCTTCTTCATGATTTGATCCTGACCTTTTTCTTTTTCTTTTTCTTTTTCCCTGCTTCAGCCATCCCGGTGGAGTGGACTGATGCTGTATTATCAAATAAAGCGAGCAACTAATTTCCTCCACATAGCTATGCAGGCAGTACTCACCGAAGCACTGTTGATGGTTGCGTGCCACCACCAGGATCGAGACTTGAGAATGACTCTTGATTAAGTCGATTTGCGATCACATTTGGCCAAGTCTAAAAGCAAGAATAATTAAATTTCATGTAAAGTTCAATTTTAAATATATCTCGATATATATATTTAGAAGGCATAATTTATATTAATAACTTTATTCATTCTCTAAAATTTAAACTTTTAAATGAAAAATATTAATGTTGTATGAGAGCAGACATATATGATCACCTTTAAAGAAGAAAAGTGAATCTTACATGTATTAGAGTGACTGTCTTAAAAAGAGTTATGGAGCACAACATTTTTCATTGTGACGACAACAATTATGTTGCAATTTTATTTAAACAAAAAACAAAAACAAAAAAAACTCACAGCATAACAGCAATGAAAAAAATCAACCGGCTTAGTTCTAGCTCAATGCCTTAAAATATTGTAGGTTGAGACTTGAGAGATGAGAAGAGAGGTGGTTTGGTAGCTGGAATTTATGGCCGACGCTAACGAATGAGCATTGATGGGCATTAGATTTTGGCAGAAATGGTAAACCCTAAGTATGGGGAAGAATGGAAAAGATTTGACACTTTGTAACGATCCAAATTTTTATATATTCAAGTCGCTATCAAAAAAATCTTAATAATTTAATAATTTACATGTATGGATAGTTTACACAAAATTAATTAGTAATTTCCCATATTCTTTAATTAAATAATTTATCACCTAACTGGTGTACAGCTCAAACTTAGAAATAATTTGCTCCATTGAACGGTAAGTGCATAGAGATTAACGAGCATGCAATATTTAAAAGTAGGAAACATAATCATTGTTCCAAATTCATAAAAGAATAATTCATGTGATAAAAATAGTAAAAATTTGTCATATTACACTAGATTATTTTATTAAGCCCATAAAAATCCTGACCCAACGACAATACTTCATTGCTCACCAACTACCGACCAGTTCTAACCTCTGAGAAATAGGGAAAATGATGAGTATATGGGAATATCCAACAGGATACAAGTAAATGTGCAATCACGAATAAAATATAAATTCATGCATCAAAATAATCATACCGTCATATCATATCTTTAAAAATCGGTAAGAGCTCATATCGTATCGTATCATATCATATCTTTCATTAGCATAACATTTATCAACATGAAATAATAAAATCAAACAGGATAAAACCATTGCACATCGTAATCCTACCTTAAACCTTTGAAAACCTTGAGTTGATGCCAACAAAAGTTTAGATTTTGTACATCTTGAAGCTACCCAAAAATTTATAAAACGATTTGCTTTCTTCCTAAAAGATGAAGGATTATGAAGGTTTTTTTTTTTATTTGCTGAAAATAAAATGGAAGTAAAATGATAATTATATAGTTGTAGATAAACTCAGAGATATTTGAAATGGGAAAGAAACAATAAACGTGAGTTTATGGGATAACGTGAGGTGGTTAGAAGTTAGTGGGAACATGAGAGATGATGGATGGATTTGTCCAACTAAAATTTAATTGGAAAGTTAAAATGAAATAACAAATAAGATATATCAAATCTTTTTCAAACTTAATTAAAGGATAAACATTGATTTATATAATATAATATTACTTTCTTTTCCGAATTATCTTAAAAGTTATTTTATTAAGTAATAAAATAATACTCATTAAATACAATCTTTGAATTGAAATAATTTGGACTCAACTTATACGAACTAATTATTTCTCGAGTTGAAAACTTTTAATTAATTACAAGCTACAAAAGGAGTCCAATATTGATATAGTACTTATGACTTTATCGATAATTAATTATTTGATCCAAAATAATATTGGATTTAATACTATTTTACCTTAGTCCATCAACTTTGCAAAATTATAAAAATATAGCATATCGAACAAATAGTTTTATTTTATAAAATTTTCGAGATATTACACGCTTTGTTCTTTAGGAAAAAGTTGTGCACAATGTTCAAAAGAGGGGATGAATAAAAATTTAAACCTTCAATATTAGCCAAGTCTGCACATATTTTGCTCTGATTAGAGCATCTCTTTCAGTAAAATGGTACATTCAAAGTCACTTCCGCGTGAAGAATGTTGCTGCTTTTCCAATGCATTTTCTGGCGGACCTTGCTGTGTGTACATAATAATCTACACACAGACTTACACCCCCCTCACATAGAGGGAGGTCCCACACACAATAAAAAATTTTCGAACACTATTCATGTGAGAGAGGTGTGTGTACACCTGGTGTACAAATAGCTCTATCCTTTTCTGGCCAGCCTCTATAAAGAAAGAAACTGATGCATACTAGCATATTGTTCCCATTCCACTATAGTCCAGAGCTTCGCAAAAGGAGAAACGTCCTTTAAGAAAAGAGAAAAAGATGCACGTTGTTAGTTCTTATTGGACACGGACTTTCATGATAATAGCACCCCTTTTTACCTAGGGCGGTGGTTGAAAAGTTTGATCTTGTCAATAATTCAAAAGAACATTTGGAACAAGAAAATCATGTCGTGTCGTGTCGTGTCTAGTCCAATTTACCTGAAGAGTTGGAACGATCAATGTGAGTAGGCAGACAAAAGTACCACAATAATTTTTCACCTTCCGCTAAAGTGCCACACAACTTAGCAAAGGGAAGCCTTTAAGAAAGAGAAAAAGTTCTATGTATTTAGAGTGTGTTTGATATTGATTTAATGAGAATAGAATTTTTGGAATAGTGATTGATGAAATAATGTGTGATGGAAAACTGATGAAAAGTTTTAGATTTGTGTGTAATATTATTTTATTTGAAAAATGTGTGATAGAAATGAAGAAAGAAAAAAAAATGAAAATAAGAATGGAATGGGGGCCAAACGGACCCTAAGGATGCTTCTCTATGATGTGACCTTTCAGCTTTAGCCAACGATTGTAGTATGACAAATAATTGGAACAAGAGAATCCCAGTCGATCAAGAAGAATTTTACCTCCACTCAATTTTATAGGTAGGATTAAAACATATTCGTGGGCTCGTAACAAGGCCTCCGAACGAGGCCTAGGAAAACAGTCGAGTAAAATATTTAGCCTGACATACTTGATTTGAGCTAACAGAAGATCAAATAAAATAAAATGATTTGAGAAAATATTTTGTAAATGTAACTTCGGTCCGAAACTGATTATTAGTAACTTTTTAGGAGCTTTATAAGAGAAATAGTGGTGGGAATCACAAAAATTGTGAATTATAATAAGTAGTAGTTTTGAATGGGTGATTAAAATTAAAGTTTTATTTTGATTGAGTAGTAAAAGTAACTTTTAAATTACTAATAATGCTAGACGAACAGGTGTGTAATCAAGAAAAATACGATGATGCGGCTAGAATATTTTAAGTTGATGTTCACCAAGGTCTCATTGAGAAGATTTTCTAATTGAATGAACAAAAAGAATATAGAGTAATGTCATTTTGCACAACTGCTGCTATTACAACACTAATGTAATATTATTTAAAGTGTGTTTGATTGTATTTATTTTTCATGGAAAATATCAAATTTTTCATCCAAATTCCTACTTTGTGATGTTTGATTGACATTTTTTTATGAAAAATATTTTTCAACTTTTGGTCATATGATCATATTTTCCTAAAAAATAAATAAAACATTTTCTCTAAGGAAGGGTGATTTTTATTTTTCAGGTAATTCACTCTTCCTTTCTCTCTCTCATATATCCTCTATCTTTCATTTACTCATCAATAAAAATCGACAAGTATAATATTTTTTATGTTGAAAATTAAATCAATTAAACACATTTAATTAATAATTTTCATACAACTAAGTTTTTAACAATTGAATTGCCTATAATTTATTTTATTTCCATACAAATTTCTTGCCCTCAATCAAACGCACCCTTAGCATTATTGCTATTACAACACTAATATAGATGCATGACATTACATGGCATTAAATGATATGTCTATTTAATTGGATTTTATATTCCTACTTTTGCTTTGCACTTTATTTACTTTAATACTGTATGCTAAACATATCGCGTAAAATACCCAACAGATTGTGTAAGCATGACACATAAAGTTTCAAAGAAGCTTGCTTGGAAAGTGTTTAACAAACGATTTTGTCTACAAATAGATAAAAATGAGTGGAACGTAAGTGGTAGTACTTGTGATTTTCATGACATGCGTTGGTAAAAATTGATTTGACCATTTTAAAACCATTTATAAATGATATATAAACACTTGCCAAACATAACAAGAGCATTAATATCCACATGATGTGTAAATTGTAATCAGGACAAGTTACTATTGAAGTAACAGGCCTTTCATATTCGATTGATACTAAAATTGAATACATCTTATTCCATAATACATATATGGTACTAAATACACCTTATTCACGATATTAAATAATAAAGTAAGTTAGCACAAGTTTTTTATTGCACAGATATTGGCATTGAAAATGCAATTATCTCACTCCGTCCCAGTTTGATTTTGCTAAAATAAGATTTTAGTAAATTTCAATAAACGTTGATAAAAAAAAATTGTTGAAAAGTTGTGAGTTCCAAAAAATATGCGATTAAAATTATTTGTTGATTTTGATTTTGATTTTTATCAATTTTTTCAGTTAAACGAAATAGGAGCTCAATAAATACATACTTAAATACTAGTCATTTTCCTCGCATTATATTTATTTTTGTAAAATTCAGTCATCTCCAAATTAGAGAAAATAAAATAAAATAAAATGAAAACATATTATACCCCTGTTTGGCTCCAATTTTTTAGCAATGCATTTTTTCTCAAATTCAATTTCCGCAATACGTTTTCCTATAAAATAATATTATACATAAATTAAAATTTTGTTCTTATTTTTTAACCACATTCTTTATAAAAATAAAAAATAAAAATAAAAATAAATCATCATTTCAAAATACTTTTTTTTTTTTCTCAAAATCTCATTTTAATAGAACCTAAATAGGGGCCTTATCATATATATATATATATATATATATATATATATAGATATATACACATACATATACATAAATGTTGAGTGTACAGTCCAGGCTTGACCGCTCGGATGACACACTCCTCACAGAGAGGGGGCCTGTACATTTTTTATTGAACACGGACCTCGCCCTACTATGAGTGACGTGTACACGGAGCTGTCATATCTATATACCCAATAGATTGTAGTGAGATTTGATTACAAGCTTTGTATACAATATATAATGTACTAATCTAAAATTTTTAGATTGAAGAACACCACCACAACAACTACAAACTAATATTTTCAATAGACTTAAGGTAGTCGATATAAATCATATTTTTGCTGTTTATTTTGCTTTATTGCTAGATCTATTAAAAATCTAAAACAAATGAATTCCTTGAAATTACAATAGTCGTGTTAGTTTTGTAATTATGTCGAATTTTTAATTTATTAAAATAAATCTTTATATTGTATTTTTTTGAAAAAGAAAATTGATTCTCGCACAAATCAAATGATGAGTGAGTACCAAAGGTATAATATTTTTTATCATGAAAAATTGTTTGATTTGGACATATTTGATGTCAATATGCTTGTAAAAAAAAATTATGTACAGGGTCTCGTAATGATGAGTCGCCTAGGGCCTCAAAACTCTGAGGGCCGGCTCTGCATAAAATGGCAAGTGAGATGATCAGCCATTTGTACCACCAACCTGTTAGGAATATGTAACACCACATATCCCAACTTGTTATAAGTATGGACCCACACATATCTCCACACTGGTATGATATTGTCCACTTTGGGCCTGAACCCTCATGGATTTGCTTTTGGGCTTTACCCCAAAAGGCCTCATACCAATGGAGATATATTTCCACACTTATAAACCCATGATCCTCCCCATTTTTATCCGATGTGGGACTTTGGTCGTATACCCAACAATCCTCCCCTCGAACAAAGGACCACCGAGCCTCCCCTCAAACGATCATCTATCCGTCCATCTTCCTCACCAAGAGCTTGCTCTATCCAGATCAACTCCTCTCCACCGCGTTTGGATGCACGCCTTACGTGAAGCAACAGGAGCACACCGCCTGTCCATAGAGCTCATCAACGGATCCCATCGCGAGCTAACCGAGGCACCACCTTCGTTCGGCATTCCAATGATTCATCCACATGGCCAATTTTTTTGGGGATTGGCTCTGATACCACTGTTAGGAATATGTAACACCACATATCCCAACTTGTTATAAGTATGGACCCACACATATCTCCACACTTGTATGATATTGTCCACTTTGGGCCTGGACCCTCATGGATTTGCTTTTGGGCTTTACCCCAAAAGGCCTCATACCAATGAAGATATATTTCCACACTTATAAACCCATGATTCTCCCCATTTTTATCCGATGTGGGACTTTGGTCGTATACCCAACACAACCTCCATCCAGACTACAAAATTAATTTCGCAACCATATATGATAATATGAACACGTACTGGTATATTGCTACAGGCACTAGAATTTATTTTCGACCTCTTGGAAGAAAATAAATCACAAATCAATTGCGATGCAAACATTGGTAATACTATTAATAAGAAAAATGATTTCTTGGTATCTACATGGGCTAATCGGTTTTTCATTATTTCTTCTGTCTGGCTCCACATGTTTGTCTACTGTATATTGTCTCGTGTGTTTCTTTCTTCTTCGCCTTTACTTTCCGGATTCCAGGGCTTCATTACTTTTTAAAAATTAACATTCTCGGTTGTTTATTTCTATCACAAGTGTACAATATTGTAATAAGTGTATGATCGAGTATTTGAAAGTCGTTAATCATAATAATAAACATTTAAACAATCAAGTAGTTAAAGTCTCAAATGGGAAATATCGCATGGATTATGCAAGTGGTATATAAGAGATTATATAAAATGATGTAGAGAGAAGATTGGATGAAAAAATTTATTGTGTTTTAAACTGACAAATGATAAAGTGATATGTGACATTATTTAACTCATTATATAAAGTTTGATGTACATATAATAAGGTCCAAATCAAATTAAATTTTTAAAACTTCAAAACACATTTTACATAAAAAAAAAAAAAAAAAATATTCTTGTGGTACACAAAGGGCCACCGAATGGTGTCCATAATTGACACGTGGCACCTCGGTGGCCCTTGATGTACCAGTAGCACGCCTGTTTACATAATTGAGTTTTAATTATGCACATTCAAATGACTAAAATAATCCAAATAGTGTGTGGTTAAAATTTTAACTAAACCCCTATTTGATACACATTATAATTTTCATTCTCATTCTTCTACTCATTTTCAACCACATATTCTTCAATAAAATAATATTTTTTATCACATCAATAATTTTTCCTTCTTTTTCAACCACATATTTACAATCACATCAATCAAAAAAATATATTTTTTCCAAAATAATGTGTATCAAACTGTGTAAATATAAAAGAATGTGACGAAAATTGATGAAGTTTGTGCTTGGAAATTTAATAAAAGTTGTGGGTCGATGAAAGTTGTTAAAAATGAAAGAAAATTTTATTTTTAGAAAATTTGGAGTTAAATTCTCAGTTTCACTAATTCACACGAATTTCTATAATGTATTTTGTTTTATTATATATATAAGAAAATTAATAAAAATAAATATCTATCTGTGAATGGCATTTAGGTGTATAACTAATTATCAAAAAGGAAGTTTATTGAATAAGCATTAAAGTGAAATAGAAACAGCTGGGTTTCGACAACAATCCGAGATTATTAGTCTTTCTACGGTTGGACTCTTACGTGTTTGGTCATGCTTAAAAATGATTTTTTGCAGCAGATCTTTACTTATGTTCAAGAAAAATCGTTAAAAAACTGCTTTTAACCACTAAAGATTTTATTCATTATTCTTGCGTGGGTATTCATTGCTGATTTTCCAACAACATGTTTCTGTTTGATTTACGTTGCTGTCGAGTTTCAGATTGTCAACTAATTTAAATGTGCTTTATTGCGTGGATGCAACCATTATTAATATTCATTTACTTGACATTTATGGTTTATCTTTCAAGTCTGCATCTAAAATATTTGAATCCAACCTGGTGGAGAGGACCGCTACTGCATTATTGTAGGAAATTGAGCAGGCTTCATCATTTACTCCACTTAGTTATGGTGGCATGGCTCATCAAGGCACTGTTGGTGGTTCGCCAGGAATCCACGATAGAGACTAGAGGATGACAAAGTTGATTTACAAGCATGATTCACTAGGTTTTGAAAAGTAAGACGAATCTAATTTCGCGTAAAAGTTTATTTGGGAGATTGGGTTACTTAGCAGTAGCAGAACTGGTGCTTGAACTTTAATCTAATTCACATTTTTTAGTTGAACTTATCGTGTAATGCTAGCTAAATTGGTATTTTAGGACACTGCTACTTATCATTATTTTATTTTTGAACATATCTAGATTAATAAATTTGTACACCCTCTAGCGATTTACACCAAAACCAAAGCAAGCCACCCCTGAGAGAATAAATGAACCTAGATGGAAAAATAAGTATACAATTATGGTATATCATGATCTGTTTAGTGTTATGTATTAGCAATTCTTTAGATAAAAAGGACTAATATAAGAAGTAGTAAAAGTCAATAAGTCAATTGAAAAGTTGTATAAATGAATTTGGTATCTTAGTGTTTGAGTTTGGAACAAGAAAGAAAAAGTCGCGGGAATTTCGCTAGCTTATCGCCCATCTAATGCTTGAGCGGAAAAAACTAAAACACTGTCGCCTGCCTGTTGCTGAGCTCTTGCTCGAGTGACACACCTATCGCTCGTTTGTTGCTAGCTCGGTGCTCAAACGACCGTATGCCAAATTCTTGTTTGCATATTTTAAGAGTTTTAATCAACTCATACTACTTAAATGCCTTCTATTATACATACTGAACCCCTGACACGAATTTCTGGGCGGTGGTTCATTATAATTCTCCTCCATAACTTCATTCATATATTCAAGAACACATTCAAGCTTTTAATTTATCCAATGTTTCTTGAATTCATGCAACCACATATTTGGAAAAAAAAAAAAAAAGGCATCAACATTATAAAATCCATAACATCCACTTCCTATACACAAACATGAAGGTACTTTTTCAAGAACATAAGATTGAGAGAGGTTGGACCAAAAGGACATGAAAAGTATCAAAACAAGGCATTTTTGGTGATCCACAGGAAATAGACAATTACAGAAGATCAAGAGCAAGTGTAAGTGAAGCATGTTCCAGCGGATTTTGGAGATTATCAGAAGTAGATCGGCAAGTCTAGTGAGATTTTTAGGTTGGATCGTACTGTAAGTTCATAATTGCTTTTAGTGGAAGTTATTGATTTGGTCCTCGAGTTTTTATCCAGATGAATTTTCTCTGTCAACACGTTTTGTGTTATTTATTACTTCACTGATTACTACAGCAATTCAATATAGAATAAATTGACTTGATTAACTAAACATCTAGAACAATTAATAAGTGACTTGTTGTTGTTAATTGATAATTTTAATTCTACGAATTTCACCTATTCACCCTCTCTAATTGATTTTAGGGTCAAACTATGTAACTTTTATATAGTATTGAATTACACAAATCATTTTTCTTTGAGGAGTGGGCGTGCTAGAGAAGGCTTGTGTTCAAGGGGGGAAAATCAACGTTGTATATTATAAAAAAAATTTACACTTTAGAAAAAAATATGAATTTTACATGCACGAGATGTGCCATCCAAAAGACATGAATTTAAGTATAATATGTCCACTCTCGAATCTCTATTACCACTAGTTTTTAGATGACGTGGCACGAAAAGAATTATATGTACTTATTTTTTAGACAACGAGATAGTGTTATTTTAAAAATAAGTAGCTTATTTATGTCTAATTTCCATCAATCAAAAACATTGTTATTTACTTGTAAGTAAATTTTATAAGCTTAGCCAAACACGAGTAAAGTTGGCCATCAAGAATTTTAGAACTGAGACCATATTAGTAGTAGGTAGACAAATTAAGTAACATATTTTACACATTCCAATAAAGTGCACAGCTTGCAAAAGGACATGGAGTTGTATTATTTAGATTAGAAAGTAGATTGGACAAATTTGTTCTTACTTATTGGGTGAGAATCTTTTGATTTTCTACCATGTGGTCAATGATTTTTTTGTTTTTTGTTTTTAGTCAATCAAACTTAAATGAAGAGCATTTATATCTTGTTGATACTGATAATAATAAAAAATAAAAAAGGCAAGTGAGTCATTAGCAATCAGTATCACCAACTTCCATCCATCCCGACACATTAATTTTGCCGCAACCATATAAATGCGCACACACGTACCTTTCATTCAACATGCTTCCAAAATGCCTTTCAATCAGATGCTGATATATACGAAATGATTTGATCATATGAATAGAAAAAAAAATTACAAATACTTACTCACTCTTGAATTCTTGCAACTAAACACAAGTTTTTCACTAAGGGTCCGTTTGATTGCAGGGTGGAAAATGGGTGGAAAAGGAATTGGATTCCAGGGAATTGAATTGCCTGGAATTGTTTTACCGGGAATTGAATTAAAGGTGTTTGATTGGTATAATTTTCCACCTTTCTATCATAATACGTTTGGCTTTGTTTTTCATGCAAATTGTCAATTAAATGGATAAATTTTTTTACCATTAGGAACAAAATATGTTTAGATTGGAAAAAAAAAATTAAAAAAAAATAAAAAAATAATTTTTTATTTTTTATTTTTACGTTTGGCTTTATTTTGTATGAAATTTGTCAATTAAAGGGATAATTTTTTTTACACTTTATCTTAGAATTTATTTCTATTGCTTAAAAAAAAAAAAAAAAAAAAAAAAAAAAAAAAAAAAAGGTGGAAACCAATTCCCACCTATATAGCAAGTCATTGAATTCCACGGAATTACGCTTCAAGCGGTTGTACCTTGGAATTGGGTGGAAACCAATTCCATGGAAAATAAACGCTATCAAACAGCGCAAAAGTGGAAGTTGGAATCGAATTCCAACTTCCTGGGAAAATAACGGGCTATCAAACACACCCTAAAAGAATAGAAACAGCTGGGTTTCGACGACAATTAGTCTTTCTCAGGTTAATCTCGACCCAACCGAAGCTTCTTATGTGTTTGGTTGTGCTTAAAAAAGATTTTCTGGCAGCAGGTCTTTACTTATTGTCAAGAAAAACCCTAAGCATGGCTAAACTAACTTTCTTTATTATTCTTGCATGGGTATTCATTGCTGATTTTCCGAAAATATGGACACACATGTTTCAAGTTGAATTATGTTTCTGTCTGAGTTTTAGATTGTCAACTTGTTCTTAGTTGCGTGCAGGCAACCAATTTACTTAAATTAATATTCACTGTCAGTTGCCATTCATGGTTGGTATTTCAAGTCTGCATTTAAATATTTGAATCCCACCTGCTCATTTTTTTTTTTTTGAAGGAAATATACCTGTAAAGAGATGCGGCAAGTAAGATCTAGTAGGATTACATATGATCGAACGTATGAAATTATAAAGTATACTGTCATTTATTTTATCAAAAATAAAAAAATGTAAAAGGCTTTGCTCAATTTTTGGTCGAACCATCTAATTAAGTCTGACTTACTAGTTTTTGTATTTACTTTTCTGGTCCAAGTACGAGTATAGGAATTATGATCCCTACAAATGCACTAGGCCAAGAGATGTGACAAGTAAGATGATGAACTTGTAGTTTAGCATTTCATCTTAAAGCTTAAATTGTTAGATGAAATATGCGTTTATTTATTTAGCCCCCATTTGATCTCCATTCTTTTAACAAGAATGCATTTTTGAATAGTGTATTGATAGAAAATGTGTGGTTAAAAAATAATTTGCGTATAATAATATTTTATTGAAAAATGTGTGATTGAAATGATTTCAAATCACTGTTGTAGAATGTATTTTTTGAAAAGAATGGAGCTCAAACATAGGCTTAAATTTCGTCATCAGCGCACATCATCGAGCGCATGCCAAATTCCATAAAATGTTTGATATGTTTACAATTTTCATAAATCGAGGAGGTGGTGGTTTATTTATTTCAAATGTAGCAAAGTTATCACCAATTGGTTTCGAAACTTATGTTGTATATTTCTCTTGAATCCTGCCAAGAAAAAAAACTTAGGCAAGTGAGAAATCTATAAAGAAGAAATCTCTCTTAGTTGAAACAAGAATCCCAGAAAAGTGTTGTATTTACTTGTTGATGCCAATTAGTCTTTCTGTATGTAATTCAGATTTCCAAGTTTTGAAGGGAAGGAGAGATGGAAGATCTTTGGACAGTGTTTTGCGGGGCATCTGATTGTTTAGACAGTAATGATATCCCTTGTGGTGTTTCTTTGATCTTTGTGACACGCCCTCCTTCGTGTATCAATCACATGTTAGTAATTCTATTCGATATTCTCCTCGTTATCATGTTCTTGTTCTCAGTGTTTTCCAAGACAGCATTAAAATCCCATCATACGCCTGCCTTTGGTCGCATTTCAAATTTGCGAATGATTTCAGCCATTTATAATGGTTTCATTGGAGTGATTAATTTGTCTCTAGGAATCTGGATTTTAGAGGAGAACTTGAGGAAAACTCAAACTTTTCTACCTCTAAACTGGTGGATAATGTTCATGATTCATGGACTAATATGGCTGCTGATTGGCTTATTTGTGAGCCTTATGGGATGGCATTATTCAAGGACACTGTTGAGGACGTTTTCCATTCTAGCTTTCCTGCTTGCTGGAATTACTTGTGGTTTATCAGTTTATCATGTTATTCTTGGAAAGGAGATGCCGATCGAGATAGTTTTAGATATACTGTGTTTTATAGGATCTGGTTTGATGTTATTATGTGCTTACAAGGGGTACAAATATGAAGATAGCCAAGAAAATGATATTCGTACTCCATTGGTTCCTGCTGCCAATTGCAGCAGTAAAACTCGTCCTGTTACTCTATTTGCAAAAGCTGGCTTTTGGAGTAAAATGTCGTTTTGGTGGTTGAATCCATTGATGAAAAAGGGAAGGGAGAAAACTCTTGATGACGAGGATTTACCCGAGTTGCACGAGGAAGGTAAAGCGCAGTCATGTTACTTGCTATTTAAAGAGAAATCTAACAAACGTAAACAAATAAATCCATCAGCCCAACCCTCAATCTTAAAGACACTTCTGTTATGCCACTGGAAAGAGATATTCATTGCAGGGTTCTTTGCACTACTGAAGACTACTTCTCTCTCTGCTGGTCCTCTGCTTCTAAATGCCTTCATTATGGTTGCAGAAGGAAAAGCGAGTTCTGAATATGAGGGATATTTATTGGTTGTGTTACTTTTCTTTACAAAGATCATTGAATCTTTATCTCAAAGGCAGTGGTACTTCAGGATGAGACTAATTGGTCTTAAGGTGAGATCTTTACTCATAGCAGCTGTTTACGAGAAGCAACTGAGATTATCTAATGTCGCTAAGCTGATTCATTCAAATGGTGAGATAATGAACTACGTCAACGTTGATGCTTATCGGATTGGTGAGTTCCCTTACTGGTTCCATCAGTCATGGACGCCAATTCTCCAGCTTGGCCTTGCACTCATTATTCTCGTCCGTGCTGTAGGGCTTGCAACAATTGCGTCCCTGGTAGTAATAATTCTCACTGTCGTTTGCAATGTTCCCCTAGCAAAATTACAGCATAAGTTTCAATTAAAGCTCATGGTGGCACAGGATAAAAGACTCAAGGCTATTTCAGAAGCCCTTGTGAACATGAAGGTGTTGAAGTTGTACGCGTGGGAAACTCATTTCAAGCACGTAATACAAAATTTGAGGCAAATTGAAGAAAAATGGTTATCATCTGTTCAGTTGTGCAAAGCGTATAATGTCTTCCTTTTCTGGTCATCCCCGATTTTAGTCTCCACAGCTACCTTTGGGGCCTGCTATTTTCTTGGCATCCCGTTAACTGCTAGTAATGTTTTCACATTTGTAGCAACACTGCGTCTGATTCAGGACCCTATTCGACTTATTCCCGATGTCATTGGAGTGGTTATTCAAGCTAAAGTTTCATATGCAAGGATTGAGAAATTTCTTGAAGCCCCTGAGCTGGAAACTGCAAATGTCAGGGTGAAGTCCATTGTACATGATACAAGTCATAGCATTTTTATTAAGTCAGCCGATCTGTCATGGAGTGAGAATCAATCGAAGCCAACGCTTAGAAACATTAATTTGGATGTTAAGTCAGGCGAGAAGATTGCCATCTGTGGAGAGGTGGGTTCTGGGAAGTCCACGCTCCTAGCAGCAATTCTTGGAGAGGTTCCAGTTACCCAAGGAACTGTAAGTTCTTATGCATGTTTGGTATAGAGTACTCGACACAATTGGATAGCATAGTGTCTATTTTTTCTTAATATATTCCGGTGTAATCAAACTCCCTACCTAACATGCAATTACTGTTCAACTCATTATAATTTGGTAATTGAAAAGCACAGCAATGTTCATTATCTTTCAATATCATATATACAGTAAGTAGCCAAGTTCCTGAAGTCTGTCAATGATTTGGATATCTGGTTTCGCTGGACACCTGCCCTGTTAATCTTTGTCCCTGTCATATTTATCAGGTCCAAGTGTACCAAACTATTGCCTATGTCTCTCAATCAGCATGGATTCAGACAGGAAGTATTCGAGAAAACATTCTATTTGGATCTGCATTGAATAACAAGAGATATCAAGATACAGTAGAGAGGTGTTCACTAGTAAAGGACTTTGAGCTGTTACCATTTGGTGATCGTACTGAAATTGGAGAAAGAGGAGTCAATCTTAGTGGTGGTCAGAAACAGCGGGTTCAACTTGCTCGTGCGCTGTATCAGAATGCTGATATATATCTTTTGGATGATCCTTTCAGTGCTGTTGATGCACATACTGCCACAAGCCTCTTTAATGTAAGAACATTCTTAATAACAGTAAGATTTTCTTATTGTTTATCCCCTAAGGTAAGCTACAAGCTGCCCAAACGTCAGGTCCTATTCCCTTTACAATGTTTTGATTTTCTGCTTTATTTCTTTCGTGTATTGATAATACTCCACCCCTTTAATGGATAGATTAAACTGAATTTAATCCTGGCAGGAATACGTCATGGGAGCCCTCTCGGGGAAGACTGTCTTACTTGTGACACATCAAGTTGATTTCCTCTCTTCATTTGATACTGTCTTGGTTAGTTCTCTCGTCAGACATTCTGTTCTATGTTTAAGATTCTATGTTCATTATTATGTAAATTTCCAGTTTCTTTTCCTAATATCATGATTGCATCAAGTGGTTGATGATATTTTTATCATTTATCACAAATATCAAAAATTTGTCTACTCTTTGGAACAGTTGATGTCAGATGGTGAAATTTTGCATGCTGGTCCTTATTCTCAGTTGCTGTCCTCAAGCCAAAAATTTTGGGACCTTGTTAATGTGCACAAAGAGACAGCAGTTTTTGAGAAGGTTTCTTCAAAAAGGCATGAAGCTTCTTCCGGAGAGATCCACAAAATTCATGCAGAGAATAAACAAGAAAAATCTGGACATGATCAGTTGATAAAGCAAGAAGAAAGGGAAGTTGGGGACACTGGATTTAGGCCCTACATTCTGTATTTAAATCATAAAAAGGGCTTTTTGATCTTCTTCTCGGCTGCTCTCTTTCACGTTGCATTCTTGCTTGGTCAGATATTTCAGAACTCTTGGATGGCTGCAAATGTTGATGATCAAAATGTTAGCACATTGAGGTTGATCGTCGTTTACTTGCTGATTGGAATTGTATCGAGTTTGTTTTTGCTCTGTAGGTCCCTCTTAATGGTTGCTTTAGGCAAGCAGTCATCCAAATCAATATTTTCACTGCTGCTAAATTCTTTATTTCGTGCCCCAATGTCGTTTTATGATTCAACGCCTTTGGGAAGAATACTGAACCGGGTAAATATTTCATGGCTTGAAATATCATGAAACTAATGTTTTCATGTCTATAATATAATTTCATCCCTGCAGGTCTCTTCGGATTTGAGTCTCGTGGATCTTGATGTTCCCTTTGTCTTGATGGTAGCTGTCGGAACGACTGCAAATTTTTATTCTAATCTTGCTGTGGTAGCTGTTGCTACCTGGCAAGTTTTATTTGTCTCTATACCCATGGTCTTTCTCACTATTTGCATACAGGTAAAAATACTACATGTAAATTGCTCAATTTTATAAGAATCGTTGAGCAGTATATAAGGCTTTACGAGAAAAACAAACTTGAGAAAACCACATTCTCTAAAAGATAGAAATTTACGCACTATATGAAAAATTATTTACAAGCGGGTTTGGAAACTGTGTTCTTTTTTCCTTGAAATTTCATCTACTTTAAGTAATATTAACTATGGCCCGGCCCCCCCCCCCCCAACCCCCCCCCCCCCCCAACAGAGGTACTACCTTGCATCGGCTAAAGCGTTGATGCGGATCAATGGCACCACTAAATCTTTCGTAGCAAACCATCTAGCTGAATCTGTAGCTGGAGCAACTATAATAAGAGCTTTTAAAGAGGAAGATCGTTTTTTCACCAAGAACCTTGAACTCATTGACACAAATGCCAGTTCTTTCTTCCACAATTTTGCAGCAAATGAGTGGCTAATCCAAAGGCTAGAAACACTTGCTGCCGTCCTTCTTGCCTCCTCGGCTCTCTGCATGGTTTTACTTCCCCCAGGAACTTTGAGCCCGGGTGAGAGATCATTGATACATCAGTTCACATTACAGAATCAGAAAAAATTCACTAATCCTGTGTGATATTCATCATTTTATTACTTCTGAAGATATAACCTTGAACACTAACTTTAATATTTGCAGGTTTTGTCGGAATGGCTTTATCCTATGGTCTACCTCTAACTACGTCGATTGTATTTTCGATTCAATTTCAATGCCAGGCGTCAAACTTAATTGTTTCGGTAGAAAGGATCCACCAGTATATGGACATACCAAGTGAGGCTCCTCCAGTGTTAGAAGAGAACCGTCCCCCTGTGAACTGGCCAACAAGGGGTAAAGTGGATATTCAAGATTTGCAGGTAAATGTTGCTTGAATTAATTATATTCTAATAAATATGTTCTGACTAACTTAATTTGAAAAGCAGATTAAATATAGGCATGATATGCCACTTGTTCTACATGGGATTAGTTGCACATTTGAAGGAGGACACAAAATTGGTATTGTTGGCAGAACCGGCAGTGGGAAGACTACTCTCATCAGTGCCTTGTTTCGTCTGGTGGAGCCCGTGGGTGGGAAGATCGTGGTGGATGGAATCGACATCTCAACGATTGGGCTTCATGATTTGAGGTCTCATTTTGGTATTATACCTCAGGATCCTACCCTGTTCAATGGAACCGTGAGGTACAATTTGGATCCTTTGGCTCAACATACTGACCAAGAAATATGGGAGGTAATTATTGGTTGCTATCATAGTATGTTTGGCATGGACAATGAACAAGATTTTATAATTTTTCCATTAATATTGTCTACAATATTATTTACTCCACCTAACCAAAGATACTAGTGTCTTTATATTCTTAAGAAATGCTTGTATTGACACTAGATGATGATTGACTTTTACTTCAAAATCTGAAGGTACTCGGTAACTGCCAGCTCAAAGAGGTCGTTGAAGAGAAAGACGAGGGCCTAGACTCTCTTGGTAAGTTTTAGGACACATGCATGATGCAAATATCAGTAATCGAAATAACCAGGAAGCAAAAACTTGTTATTTCAGTTGCAGAAGACGGAGCAAATTGGAGCGTGGGGCAGCAGCAATTGTTTTGTTTGGGACGTGCTTTATTAAGGAGAAGCAAGATATTAGTACTTGATGAAGCGACTGCATCAATCGATAATTCTACTGATTACATCTTGCAGAAAACGATTAGAACAGAATTTGCTGATTCTACTGTGATTACAGTGGCCCATAGAATATCAACAGTGGTGGATTGTACAATGGTTCTAGCCATCAGTGATGGTCAGTTCTCTTACATCAACATTTATCTTTTTAAAACTCCCCTTCCAGTGTAGGCGAGATTCAATTTTTTATCATACCTGACGTGAACTGCTCTGCTATTATATTGAATCACTTTGTGGAATACATTGTGACACATTTTGTACAAACATTTTAACCGGGATTACGCAATTCTGGATATGAATACAGGGAAACTGGTGGAGTATGACCATCCCAAGAAGTTAATGGAGAGAGAAGATTCGTTGTTCGGGCAGCTTCTCAAGGAATACTGGTCTAACTATCATTCTGCGGAATCACATTGATGCAAACTACATCATCTTTTATGTCCCTTCTTGATCTATCTGACATCGCTGCTGTGCTTAGGAAGCTCTGTAAGCCAAGCCTGTCCGAAAGAATAACTCCCTGTCGAAACAACTTGGGGATCAGAGGGGAATTATAGGAATGTAAAGGAACATAAGTCTGATCCTCTGGTTTTCTATTAAATCTAGCATAAAATGTCAAATGTATTAGTTACATGTATTGAGGCAGTAGATATCGTGTAACTAGGCATCTATCTGTAGTTTGTTCTAATTGAAGGCCATTTTGGTGCCATCTGAATCTTGAGTTTTCCAGTACAATATTACTTTCAAAAAAATCACCAATTTGCTAAAAATACTCTACATTTATTTTTCTCTTTCTCTTAAAACATGACCCGTGCATAGGTGGAGGGCTTGATGTAAAATAATTAGAATGAAGCACGAGGGAGGGGATATAGTCCTGACCTCCATAATTAGAACATGGAGAGGTTTTGCATAGGAATGTATTTTTGTCCCTGACATATTTTGCAGGTTCAATTGTACCAGGCTATTGCTTGTGTTTCTCAACCAGCATGGAATCAGTCAGGAAGCATTTGAGAAAACATTCTCTTTGGATCTGTACATGAGATATCAAGACACAAATAGAGAGGTATTCACTAGTAAAGGATTTTTAGCTGCTACCTCATTGCGATCTTACTGAAATAGAAGAAAGAGGAGCTAATCTTAGTGGTGGTTAGAAACGGCAAATTCTACTTGCTCGTGCTCTTTATCAGAATGCTGAGATATAAATAAATCTGCAAAAACATGCAAGATTTTTAGAAATTTGTCTCAATGTGATTGAGACTACGTGCTTTTTCACCGCTACAGTAGTTCACTGTGATGAAAAAAATGGATTCACAAGAGAAAATTGTACTCCCATTTCTCTAGCTCTCTTTCTATTTTTTTTTTTTTTTTTTATGATAAACATAAAACCTAAGGACGACTCCCTATTTATAAGATAAATTAGGGAAAACCAAATTATACAAAGATCCCAATTTCTTAATAAAATTTTACAAGTATACAAATTTTTAAACAGTCCTTAGATTAAATTATGGTCCAGGGAGCCGCAACACCTAGGAGGGGGACCTCCTGTCCTGCTTCCATCCCCATGGCGGCCTCACAACGGAGGTTGATCCATGACCAGCTCCAGGAACTGACAATAATTATGATCGACAATAATTAGGCTCAACAACTTAACACGTTCTTTATAACACCAAGCTTTACCTTAATTGCTTATCCCAAGTTATAAGTTGTCTTTAATCTCGACAGGAATACGTTCCGGCAGCCCACTTGGAGAAGACTGCCTTACTTGTGACATATCAAATAGATTTCCTTTTAGAATCTATATCCGTATTATGTCACCCTACATTCCTAGTGCATTCACCACTCCCAGAATGTTAATGAGAGTACACAAGTGAGTACAAAAGAGGAACGTGACCAATTGTTTAATGAAGCTCGTGAGAGGAGAGAGAGGGCTCGAAGGTTTGTGTCTTTCACTAGCTGGATGCCAAACTTGCCAAGAGTTTGGCCCCCAAAGTAGGGATGGCAATGGGTTGGTTCGGTCAAAATCATAACCGTACCACCAAATTTTTTGACATACCATAACCGCACCATAACCACGAAAGTCGGTTCAGTTCGACTTGGTTTGTATCTCGGTTCGGTTCGGTTCATAACCATGAAAATAAATTATTTTTTATAAGTACAACCGTCAAATTGAAAAAAAAAAAAAAATATGAATAAAAAAAAAAAAAAAAAAAAAAACACAATACTAAGTCAATTTTGCAAACAATGTCCCATATAAAAATACAAATAATTTAAAAGATCTTTTTTTGACCTTTGAGAAGTTAAGATAAAACAACAAAAAATAAGAGAATTATAGACTGATTAAAAAGTACTAATTTAATAGCATACAGATAATTAACAACCAGTAGATATACCAAAACTGCTAGCAATAAAATTAAAGTATCCAACCAAGTAAACATTGTATTAAGTAACAAAAAGGGGAGATAAAATTAGGGAACCAAATAGATTAATAAACTCAACTCCCATGAGCACTAAAAGAAAGAGGGAAAGATTATAATCAAGAAAATTGCGTTTGCATTCGCTAACCAAGAAAATCTACGGGATGACTCAGGAAAGGAGAGCCTTATATAAAATAGACTTATCAAGACCAATTCAAGAAATATCTTCATCCCAATCACAGAAGACATTTTCAAATTTAAATCATAGTCACCTCTCGCATACTTCCATTACATAATACAATATAAAGAAATATAGCTTATTTAAAATATCATTTCAAAGCTATAATTAAAAAAAAAATAACAGTGAACTAATCAAGATATAGATATCAGAATAAGATCTGAATGTTGCACACTATGGACGACACATAGCCTATACCTTTCGAATTCAAATCTGATTATAGAGCCAAATCTGGAGCGGTGGCACGGCAGAATGCGGAGACGGTGTTGTTGATTCCAATTTCGAATTTTCTTCCTTGTCGTCGCTTTAATATTTCCTATTTTCTGTGTATTTTCAGTGAGTGAGTGAGTGTGAGTAAGGTTAAGTTAAGGCCAAAAAACTGGGTTAGTGTGCCGGTCATGTTAACGGGTCGGTAAGGTAATGGACCATAATTATACAAAGAATTATTAAAAGAAACTCAATTGTCCAATTAATTTTTTTTTTAAAACGAGTAATCGGTTCAGTTCGATTCGGGGCACCGTCGCTAAATACCATACCCGCGCCCAACACGAATCGAGTCATTAAAATCAAAACCATAACCAACCCATTGCACCATCGGTTTGATTTTTTTCCCCCTATTCGGTTCAATTAACCGCGATTTTTGGTTTTAACGGTTCGAATTGTCATCCCTACCCCAAGCATCCAAAGGCAGCCAAAGAAAAGCCTGATTCTCTTCCCGCGCAGGTGAGGGGGAAGGAAGTGAATGATAGACAAAAACTAGTTATAGCGTTGTACACGAGACTCCACTGATAGGAAACAAGGGAGACATAGATCTCAAAGGTCATGGAAGCTCTTCTCATTCTGTTTCTATAACTTCATTCCAAGATGACCAATGAAAAGTCCAGTAGATAGTAGGGCTACACAAAAAAATTGCAAAATCGCAAATCGAATTGAACCCACTAGTTTGAAATCGTTGGTTCGGTTCCATGTGAACCCCCGATTTTTTCCACAAATCGAACCAAACCATTTCAAAATGGTTTGGTTTAGGTTTCGATTTTCAAAAACTACACAAAATCAAACCGAACTGCTGTTTATAATTTTTTAATTAAAAATAATTTTTCTTAATTTATAAATTTTATAGTTTTCAGAAAAATACCAATTTTCATTTGGAAATAAATATTTTCTCATTAATTTTTTTGTCACTATTTGAATATGTTATGGGTTAAATGAGTGGCTGGTGGTGCTTTTTCAACCCAACTCAAAAGTTCTATCGTCCGTTGCACCGCCACATATAATATCTATGACAGTATAGCATTTTTCTTTATTCACTGATTCCACTCATATCCCAATCAATCACTTCTCCTCATATCAGAATCTGTCACGATTTTTCTACAAAATTCTCTTGTTTCCATTTCAATATAAGCATCACGCTAAAAACTGTGGAACTAGTACATTGTGGAATCATCTCACACAGTTGTGTAAGAAGTATCCATATAGGGTTCAAGACAAAATGCAAACGAGGATGTTGGCTGTCCATTTTCTAACCATGAATGTTTGCTTGCTTTTGTTGATGAAGGGGTGCTGGCGTGCTGCTACTACTTTTGCTGATGAAGCCTAAAGGGGTGCTATGCTTCTATATTATTGCTTGTAAAGATTTGAGAGGGGAAAGCTATTAGCCTCTTGCTAGATGCTAACTTGTTTGTATTTAGAATTTCAAACAAATATGAATATAATTTAATATTTAATGTTATTAGTGCTCGTTTAAATTTGTATGTTTTCTTGTTATAAATATATAACTATAATGTTGATAGGTAAATTGCCGATTAAAATCGAACCAAATCGCAAATAATGGTTTGGTTTGATTTGGTTTGGTTTGAAAAAATTCCAAACAGTTTGAAATGGTTTGAGTTGAAAATATGGTAGAAACCGTTCAAAATGAATTGAGTTCACCCCTAGTAGATAGTGCACACATGCGTTTCAATGGATATTGGTGTAATAACATTAGTTCTTGTATTGCAATTACAGAAATGATTATGCTACAATTGTACACCATGCTGTATACAGAAAGCAGAATCAGAAAGGAGTCAGACATCAAGCATTTAATTCTAGGATAAATCTAAAGTGCCCACCCGGATGACCACCTGGATGACCGAATGTGAGTGTGCGGGCCCCTCATGAATAAAATAATATTTCCTCTCACACTCACATTCGGTCATCCAGGAGGTCATTGTAGCATTACTCTTAATTCTATATTCTTTAACTGTGAATCTTCTTTGTAAGTCTGATGACTATGTAAAATTGCATATGGTGTACTTATTTCTAATTTATTAGAACATAGAAGTGTAAAACTAGGTAACCTCTGTACTGTGTTCCTGTTCATTTCATGTCTTGAGAATCTCCAGTGTTTCCTTTTCTTCAGACTATGTCACAATAAAGAGAAAAACTTGTTAGCTTATAGCATGAAGCTCCCAATTTTTCATAACACTTGATTATATGCTTTTACTTTCTTTGTGGATGCCATAGAATGAGCAGAAAAGTTCCGTTAAGTGCGACTCTCTTACCATGTTTACAAAGAGAGTCTTTCTGGAATGATGAAGTTTATCGATCATGGAAGATAATATTGAGCGACAAGTTCGTGTTGCTTCTCCAATGTTCTTGTCCAAAGTGCTATAAAAATTTGTGGTTGCAAAAATAAAATGTCGAGGAGTGTCTCAAAAGCCCCTCCAATGATCAATTCATAAAAATAGGGGTTGTGTGATTGTAAGTAAAATGAGATGAATTATCACACTTTGCTTTTGTGCTTGAAGTCCTTTTTACATGAGATGACCAAGTGGTCGAATGATAAGATACTTTCATCTGATATTAGTTAGGTAATTATATTTTAATCTTATTCAATTGGATAACTATAATTTAATTTGGTTCCAAGTAAGTAACTCTGTCCAATTTTGTCACTTGGATTGATAACAATTGATAACATTCCATCAATAATGATTAATGTAATTTATTTCAATGAAGTTATATTTATTCCACGTCAATAACTAACGATTAAGTGTGAATAATTATCATTTATTGACTGTCGCACCATCAATTTTCGTACTCGAATTTGAACGAAGTTACCTTAATTGAAATCAAAATTAAAGTTAATCTATCCAATTGAATAAAATTGAAGAATAACTTCGAGATTAACGTTAAAGTAGAATGAATCCAATTTATATAATAGATTTGTGTAATCACTCAATTTTGATAGCACATGAGGAAAGTAACTCAATCAATTAAACTAGTGGAAGGTGATGGTGCTGCTATATTTTGCTATGAACAATTATAAAATAATTGAATCTTTTTCTAGGACGAGCAATTGTCCAATTTCAATATGGTCCCAACAACTTGGTTTTGCATTCATAGGTTTTCTTACCATAATGTACCAATATTTTACAATTCATATCTTAGTATGAAAATACTCACTGAAAGTGTCTTCCGACATTTATATATGATTAAGTATTGCTGTTGAACAATTTGCAGTCACCGATTTTGCTACCAAAATATATAAATAAATAGGCTTTCAATCCCAGATTCTACAACCAATGAAACCTGTGCAAAAACCAATATATTTTCCCCTCCATTTCTCAACTGCCATTCAAAAAGCACAAACCGTCCAACACAGAACCGAGGATTTCTTGAACCTCGTATTGGACAAAGGCCCAGATATCAAAACCCTCAAAATAATCCATTCCAAGATTATTTCCGACCCAATTTTATACTCGAATACATCCCTGGCCATCAAATTAATGAGAGCTTACGCTGCGTGTGGCAAACCCAATATCACTCGGAATGTATTCGACAAAATTCCTGAGAGAAACAATGTTATTTTTAATGTAATGATTAGAAGTTATGTGAATAATCAGTTTTATAAAGATGCGATTTTTATGTATAAGAGTATGCTATTGTGTGGTGTGGTTCCAGATCATTATACATTACCGTGTGTTTTAAAAGCTTGTTCTTCATTGAATAATTTGAGGGTCGGGGTGCAAATTCATAGTCCGGCTGTGAAAAAGGGTCTGGACTTGACTTTGTTCACAGGGAATGGGTTGATTGCAATGTATGGGAAATGTGGATTTTTGGCTGAGGCAAGACGAGTTCTTGATGTAATGCCTTATAGGGACATTGTTTCTTGGAATTCTATGGTGGCAGGGTATGCCCAGAATGGAAGGTTTGATGATGCGTTAGAGGTTTGTAAAGAAATGGGGTTGTTAGGTGTGAAACCTGATTCTGGCACAATGGCTAGCCTATCTCCAGTTGTAACTAATACTTCTAAAGAAAATGTTGTGTTTGTGAAGGAAATGTTCATGAGTGTGGCTCGAGAGGAATTGGTTGCATGGAATGTAATGATAGCAGTGTATAGCAATAATTCTATGCCCAGAGAGGCAGTTGAGCTTTATTTGCAGATGGAAGCTCAACATTTGGAACCGGACGCAATTACTATCGCTAGTGTTCTTCCAGCTTGTGGGGATCTTTCAGCTGTATCACTGGGGATGCGGATTCATGAATTCGTTGAAACCAAGGGGCTCCGGCCTAACCTTTCTGTAGAGAATGCCTTAATCGATATGTATGCCAAGTGTGGATGTTTATCAGAAGCTAGGAAAGTTTTTGATGGGATGCAGTTAAGGGATGTTGTCTCATGGACTTCACTGTTGTCTGCCTATGGTAGGAGTGGGGAAGGTCACAGAGCTATTGAGTTATTTACTAATTTTCAGGATTTGGATCTTATTCCCGATTCAATTGCTTTTGTTTCAGTTCTTTCAGCTTGCAGCCATGCAGGATTATTATCTGAAGGCCGACATTATTACAGATTGATGACCGACAAGTATAAAATAATTCCTAGGTTAGAACACTGTGCTTGCATGGTTGATCTACTTGGACGTGCTGGTCGAGTAGAAGAGGCCTACAATTTTATCAGTCAGATGCCAATGGAGCCTAATGATAGGGTTTGGGGAGCTCTGTTGAGTGCTTGCCATGTTTATAATAACATGGATATCGGGGTTGTAGCTGCAGATCATCTTTTTCAATTGGCTCCAGAGCAGTCTGGTTATTATGTCCTGTTATCAAACATATATGCAAAGGCTGGGAGATGGAAAGATGTGGCATCAATTCGGTCAATCATGAAAGGGAGAGGAATCAAGAAAGTACCTGGTGTTAGTAATGTTGAGCTCCATAATCAGGTCCACACCTTCCTTGCTGGTGATAGATGGCATCCACAATCTGTGGAGATGTATGAAGAGTTAGATGTCTTGGTAGGGAAGATGAAAGAGGCAGGTTATGTCCCAAAAACCGACACTACATTGCATGATGTGGAGGAAGAAGATAAAGAAAACCATCTAGCAGTGCACAGTGAGAAGTTGGCCGTTGTATTTGCTATTATTAATACTGAACCAGGGGCACAAATTAGAGTTACTAAAAATCTACGTGTCTGTGAAGATTGCCACATCGCTATCAAGTTCATGTCCAAGATTACTGAACGTAAAATCATATTAAGGGATACAAACCGTTATCATCATTTTGAAAATGGGATTTGCTCATGTGGTGATTATTGGTGAATACCAGACATCCACATCCCATATATGGATTCCGTAATAGCTTGTCAGAATGTGGTTGCTCTATCAAGTCAAGAATAAAATGATGCCTGATGACTTGGTTCCAACTTTAACTGGATGTCTCGGTCAAATATCTTTCTGTCCTTTATTTTGAGCTGGTTTTGGATTATTTAATTGAGCACCTTGCTTTGAGGATCTAAATTTGAGAGACGTGTTGAGCTACTTCTCTGAAGAGGCATGATTTTAGCCAGTCTCTTTTTGTTAGGCTAACACTGAAGGCTTCCATCTACTTTTTAGCAGTATGGAGATCAATTTAGCTAGCTTAGAAATTCATCGGCAGAAGAGAGCAGTTTCATTGTAAATAACTAACATGTGGGTTCATTTTCGGGTTTGTTTTTCAGCAGCTTCTTATCAAGGTTAGGATCCTCGCTGAATTAACATTATAAAAAAAATGCAGTTATTTATTCAGATTATTCTACTTACGAAATCTAGCAGTTGGGTGGTCATTGTGTACATGGCTTTTAACTCTTACACATGGCGTTCAAAGATATTGTGTACCTTTATTTTAAGTACCTTCAAAAACGTTTACCCAAACTTGATTGCCTTTTCATTCTTACACAATTTTCATCTCAAATATAAGTCATAGGCAAATAAGGTGTTGATTCACATCTTGGCATAGTTTTGAAATGATATCTCGTTCTTAATATAGTTTAAAAATTGAACACTAAGGCAAACATGGCAAATGGAAAACCCCGCTAGATTGAAATCCATTTTCCCCATCTTGGTATTATACTTGTGACTTGTTTCAGTAAATTCGATTATACAACACTAGTAGTAAGTATTGAAAACGAAAAAGAAGCTAAAATCATTTTCATTATCGTGTCATGTAATGCGTAATGAATATTATGGTGTAAATGGTTTTCGAAGTTGCCAACTTCTGTTATCTAAATGTTTATATACCTTCTTGGAACATGAATTGTCTATCAAGACGTTATGTGGCAATTTTGTATTGTCTCGCGTAGAGTTAAAGTTGCATTTGATTAATTTGTACCTCTTTTATAGTATTCCCGTAGTAGTGAATGTTCGCTAAAATATTAAGCCGCAAGTGCATGGGTCGTGTTAAAGTTGTAAAATGGACTTTTTGAGTCCGAGTCGATCCTACGAAAAGTGTTAATCTCAATTACAAGAATATGGATTCAAATTAACGAAATTGACACACACATTTAAAAATTTGAAAGGTGATTTTAAAAAAAGAAACGATTTTGATTAAAATAACAATTTAAAAAGTTATAGGATTTTTTATTTAAAAGAGGTTGGAACTTATGATTTCGCTTAACCTTTGTTTCATTAATATCAAACCAATAACGCGTAGAAGCAAATTACCAAAATACAAAGTTATACTCGATTCTCCAATTTTAGTCAATAACCTCTCTCGAGTGAAATTAACCCTAATTGATTAAGTTATCCACAATATCTCTATGTTGATAAAATTTTAACCAATAGCATTAAATTGTTGTGAAAATAACTCAAAGGGTCAACTAGGATAGTTGTATATCTCTATGTCACCTAAACGCGCATAGTATACTATACAAACCTAGGGTATTAATTATTCTGGTCTAGCAGCACAACAATTTCTCAATAATTGCACAAATCACTTAACACATCATTTATTGATCAAGTAAATGAAGGAAAATCAAACACAATAATTAATACACCATGATTTTGATAAAATAGACATCATTCAATACATGCATAGATATTAATGAAACTTGGTTAAGCTACTACATAAATTCCAACACAAAGACTTAGTTCATTATATATAAATAATAACAAAGGAGATTATGTATACAATACATTACAAAGTTGTGAAAATAATGGAGAAATTACAAAGGTGTAGATACAACCCTTTTTTAGTGTGGCTTTGAATTCTTCCAATGGCTTCTCTAAGTATTCTTTGATGATATCTCCTTGTTATTCTAAATAAAACTCCCAAAATGAGCCAAGAACACAAAGGAAATAAAAATAAAATGAGAAGAAAAGAGAGAGAGAAAAGAAAATTGTCTAAGCAAGAGGGAGGGAGATTGTTCTAATATAATAGAGAGGGAGCTATGTAAATTTTCTATAATAGATATTATAGGATATTTTTAGATAAACTAAATATTCCAAAATATCTATCAATAAACAATTAGAAAATAATGCAAGTTGGACCAAATAAAAATCTGAAACGAAATTTAAACCGCCCTGTTTTTTAAACTTATACGGCCGCATAGTTAAATCCCATGCGAACTCATAGAAGGGTCGAGTGACAAATTTGACGTCTCTGCCTTTTGATTACGGTTGCATAGCTTTTAGCAATGCGGCTGCATTGCTCAAGCCAAAAATACATTGCAGCTCCAATCCCTTCCATATTTGCACACCAGGTCCTTCATCTTTAATCTCATACAATTTGGTCCTTGGATTTTGACTTTTTTTCATTTATGCTCTTTATAAATTGCACTCCAAGTCCTCCAACTTTCACACTTGTGCACTCAGCACTTTAGTCCCTCACTTCACAATTTTGCACTATTTAAGTCCCTTTTTCTCTCTTTTCGCCTCGTTCACTTCTTGTCGGGATTTTGACCTACAAAGGTAAAAATTACACAATTATGAATAGAAATCTACTCAATTTCATCAATAAAAAGTTCCCTAAAAGTGCCTAATAAGTGTGTAAAAGTAAATATCTTCTCTTCGTACATGGACACCGACAAAATGAGAGCCATTCTCCATAGTAGTGAATTTCTTCTTCTCTTCGTCCGTGAACACCAGCCAAGTGAGAACCACATGATTCTGATGGTTCAGGTTCTTTAGACTGAAATTATCAGTCTGCCAAAAAGTATTAGAAAGAAAATTCCAATAATACAAGTCTTTGATCGCTCATAGTCTCATTAGCGTTGGCTGGAACCCCAAAACCCCGGCAGCATTTATCAATGCGCTATATGCATGAACCTCAAATTCCATAATTTTGGAAGTAATTCAAATTTTAATTATAAATATGTAATTCACTAGTTTTCGTGGTATTTAAGATCTTACTTTTATGCATCGTGTTTCCCATTTTCCTTATCAAGTTTAAAAAAAATTAATGGAAAAAAAGAAATATCATTTCTGCTGGATTAATTAGACATTAATTAAGTTCTACATTCCTCTGTTTTTCATTTATTTTTTGCATGCAAATTGAATTGAAGGATAGAGGAAGAATGTATAATTGTTTGTTGATGATATATAGGTAATGATATCTATTTTTCAACATGTGCCTACTTGTAGAGTTTAATATAAATTTATTTATTTATTGTGTTTAATTTTTGTTTTTTTAATCTAAAAATTTAAAATTATTTACTTATTATATTTTAAATGAAGAGGATTTATTATTGATTTATTTATTTATTTTAAATACTATAGAGTAGAGTTTTGGTGTTTGTCTTTGTATTTGAATTTTTTTTTTTTTTTTTTTTTTTGGTCCCCACTAAGGTTACATTTATTCGTAGTTTTAGATTGAAGTTCATCATCTTCTCATTTCAGAATTGGTGCTTTGTAAGTTTATATTGTTGATCAAGTGAAGTTATTGAATGAACTCGATATATTATATGTTAATAACCATCAAGGATATGTTTGGTACTGTATTAGACAAGATCATCATTTCAATGGATAAGATTTTAACTTTTTTTTTTTTTTTTTTTTGGGGTAATATTATATGGTAATGTATAGTCTACCTTAAGAAGAAAGCAGTCGGTCCGTTTGATGAGGCATTTTAGTGGTGGAGTATAGAAATGAGGTACTTTAGCGGTAGAGTATAGAACATGGTTTAATGCACATATCTTTGATGAAGTTTTTTTCTTACCAAGAATTTCTAGACATTCGGTTTTCTACGATGTAGCTTAATGTGTGTTTTGGCTTCTTGGAGTTGGTGATGTCTTCTCACCTAACTTCGAACTCTAGATTGTCGAGAAGCTTTCGGCCCATGGTTCTAGTAATGACTCGTAACTCACAGGTAATGTCATCGTCTGTAATTATGCGGTATCCATTGTCTTATCTGGACTGATGGCTTCGGCAATTTAAAATATTGATGATCTAGAATGTTACCACCCTCTTACTTCTTTCTCTTTCCTTGAATGCTCGGACATGTGGATGTCCATGCGTCATATACATGTACTGAAAAAAAAAAAAAAAAAAAAAAAAATTTTCTCACTTGTAAAACCATTTCACTAATTCAACTATTGTGCATTGCTTCTATATAATGCAAGGTGTTTGTGTTTATCATCTCCTGTAAAAATGTTTTTGGGAACAGATTAAAAATTTCTTGTGATGCCACTGTGCATGCAATTTCAATTAGAAAATGAGTTATGGAAAACATAAATATGCATTCATTAGAATTAAAACATCAAGGTTCTTACTTCTTTGTAAATTTCCTCATATTTTAGTTCTTATTATGCACGTGCATGTATGGTTGTTCACCATGTTGTAATTGTGAAGGTCATATCAATAATTGTTCTATTCATTGCATATATAGCTGTGTTGCTAGATGTCGTGCCCATCTAATCTGCTGGCAGGATTTCCTATTTGGATTTACACTTGGTTATTTTTCATTTGGCAAGGCGTCGCCGCATAACGAATTTTCATTTGCTTTGAACAGGTATGTCTAGTGGAGAAATTGATCTGCAACAGATGTAAATATTTGTTAATTGATGTCCTGTAGCTGGTGATTTGCTCAGATCACAACCTTAGCTCTTAGAATGGATTGCCAGGATACATTGGGATTTGTTAGTGGTAGTTTTTGCCTCATCTTTTGAAGTTCTGATTTTGTCTTTCTTTATTAGTTTCTGAAGAAGTTTGAGAATTCTGGAATTTTATTACTGCTAGTTTTGCAGAGTATGTCCTCACACACAATTACAAGCGTATAGTACAGGAATAAATACAAGGTCTCTAAAACTATTCTGAGGAAGATTGCTAGAATAAAGCTAGCTGTTACAGAAGAATCATTCCCTTGATTTTTGGCTGAGGATCTGTGGCTGATTGCTCTGCGTGATTTGGGGAATTGCTTGATGCTTGGGTGTTTCCATTATACGCCCCCACAAGTTCTTGGAAGAGTGAAAGCAGTCACACGGTTTCGGAAGCTGCATTTGCTAGAGCTCGGTATTCGGCCTCAGTAGATGATCGTGCAACTGCCCTTTGCTTCCTTGAACTCCAAGAAATTGGGTTTGCACCAAGAAAGCTAATATAAGCTGAAGTAGAGGTTCGATCATCAACCCGCCCAGTCCGCATCAGAATATGTGGTGAGGTCAAACGTTGAACTTTTTTTTATATGAATTCCATGAAAGATGGTCTGCTTGATATAGCGAATTAAACGCTTCGCAACCGCCCAATGAGTCACCGTTGGTTTGTGCATAAACTGTGGAAGTTTATTGACCAAAAAAGAGATATCTGGACGGGTGAGGGACAGGTATTGAAGTGCACCAATGACACTTCGAAACTCAGTGCTGTCGGTGGAGGAAGTTCCATCCATTAATTTCAAAGCTGTAGTGGTTGACAACGGTGTCGAGACATCCTTTGCACCAGCCATGTTCGTTTTAGAGAAGAGGTCTCTGACGTACTTGTGCTGAGATAGAAACAGTCCAGATTTTGTTGGAATTACCTCCATGCCCAAGGAAAAGTGAAGTTGCCCCATGTCTTTTAAAGAGAACCGATTTCCAAGTTGTGCAATAATCTGAGCCACAAATTTTGTATCATTCCCAGTTATAATCAAATCATCCACATATACTAGAAGATAGCTGATAACAGAGTTCCGGCTGTAGATGAAGAGTGAAGAATCAACCTTTGAGTTCTGAAAACCGAGGTCCACAATGGCCAATTTAAGAGCTGTATACCAGGCTCTCGAGGCCTGCTTTAGACCATAAATAGCTTTTCGTAACCTGCACAAATGATTCGGTTTGGTAGCATCTTTAAATCCGGGCGGTTGAATCATATATACCGTCTCACTTAACGGGCCATGCAGGAAAGCATTATTAACGTCCAATTGCCTCAAGGACCACCCCTTTATGGTAGCCACTGTAAGGACAGTTCTAATGGTCGCAGGTTTAACAACCGGACTGAATGTTTCGGTGTAATCTACCCCTGCACGTTTATTAAATCCCTTCGCAACAAGTCGCGCTTTATAGCGATCAATTGACCCATCTGATTTCCTTTCAACCCGGAAAACCCACTTGCACCCTATCCGATTACAGTTTCTCGATGGGAGAACCAAGTCCCAAGTTCCATGGCGCATCAGGGCTGTAAGTTCGTCCAACATGGCTTGCCTCCAGTGAGGTTCACAGAGTGCTTGTCCCACACAAGTCGGTTCTATGGTTGATGGAAGAGGATGCTTAGTGACAGTGTTGAATTGTTTATGTTTGTAAATATTGTTCATCGACCGTGTGGTCATTGGGTGGGCTCGATTAGGGGGTTGCAAGGGAGGTTCAATTTGTGGGGCATCAAGCGAATTATCATTTTGTGTGGCTGGAGTTGCAGGTGAATTGATGGGACGAGATAGATTGTCATGTGGGAGAGGTGAGTTAGGGCGAGACGAGAAAGATGGGTGAGAGGGGGAGGGGGAGGGCATTACCCGAAAATTAGAAGGAGAAGGATGAAGGCAGTTACCTGAGGATGATGTGGAGATGGTGTCGACCCTTGCTGTCACTGGTGGCGGCGCCGGTAAAGATGGGGCTGCGATGGGTGGCCCTGCGAACGGGGAAAAAGAAGAGGGCCATGGGGGCTATTGCTCAACCGAATGAAGATGGAGAGAGTTTTGGGCCTCATCAAACAAAACGTGCCTGGACACATAGAGTTTTTGGGCCTTTGGGTCAAGACACTTGTAAGCATTTTGGGTGGAAGAATAGCCCATGAAGATACACGGAATAGATTTGGGCTGGAGCTTGTTTGTGTTGTACGGCCTAGTGAGAGGAAAACACAAGCAGCCAAATTTTTTGAATTTGAGATAATTTGGTGGTTGGTGGAATAATTTTTCAAAAGGTGATTTTTTATGTAGAAGGGATGTCGGCTGACGGTTGATTAGATATGTTGCTGTGGAGAAGGCATGAGGCCAATATTTTAATGGAAGAGACGCATCATGTAAAAGTGTTGTGCCCGTTTCTACTAAGTGACGATGGCGACGCTCGGACACACCATTTTGTTGTGGTGTGTGAGGAGCGGTTGTGAAATGGTTTATTCCATGTATGGACAAATAATTTTTTAGAGCAACAAATTCACCGCCATTATCCGAGTAGAGGGTCTTGATTTTGGATTGAAATCGATTTTCAACAAGGTTTTTAAATTGAGGGAAAATTTTTAGGACTAAAGATTTTGCTTCTATCGGATAAAACCAAATGTATTTCGTGAAATGATCAACCAAGATCAAGTAGTATCGTGATCCATCAATGCCAACTGGATTTGAGGGACCCCAAACATCAGTATAAATTAAATCAAGAGGTGCATGACTTTGAAGACTATTTAGACGAAATGGTTGCCTGTGCGCTTTATTAATAGAACAAGAGGTGCAAAGATGAGAGTCATGCACATCATTTATTATTGGAAGTGAAAAAATTTTAACAAGATGGTGAACAATTTTATTAGAGAGATGTCCTAGACGTTTGTGCCACCCATCCATTGACGTCCGTTCATGCATGTTTGCAACCATTTTTGAAGAAGCAGCCACCAATGATTCCGAGAGGGTGTAGACACCATTTTCACATGCACCTTTGAGTAGAACCGCCCCCGTGGTTCGATCCTTAACAAGAAAAAACAATGGGTGAAATTCAACAAGGACATTATTGTCTGATGTAAATTGGTACACGGAAATAAGATTTTTACGAATGTGAGGAGCACAAAGAGTATCATTTAAATGAAGGGTGCGCGTTGGTGCTTTGAGAACCAGGGAACCAACATGTGAAACGTGCAAACTTGAACCGTCACCGATGACAACTTCATCGGTGCCACCATATTCCGAATGTATTGATAAATTTGCTAAGTCACCAGTTATGATGTGAGAAGCGCCAGAATCGAGGAGCCATTTAGTATCCTTTACAGATGAGATATTTGCATAATTTGCAGTTGGGTCGGTAGACTGGGCTTTGGGGCAATGCTTTGCAATATGGCCCAGCTCATCACAAAATTGGCACTTTGGTGTGTACCTTCGCTGGCCATTGGGCCGAAAATGCTTTCGATTTTCAAGTGGGCCTCCATTTGGGCGATAATGGCCCAAATTAAAATCTGTCCTTGAAGCCCCAACACTTCTACCAGATCCATTTTTGGGGAAACTCCTGAAGCTGTGGCCACTGGAAGACGACCCAGAGCCAGAACGCCGATTTGAGTAGTTTGCCGAAGCTACCAATTGTTGGGTGGTGGATTCAAGGCGCCGGAGGTACGCATCGTGGCCAAAGAGAAGATCATAGAGTTCCTCAAACGAGATTGGCTTCTCCCGTGCGCGTATCGGGGCAGCGATTTCGCGAAAATCACTTCCCAGTCCATTGAGGATATAGAGGGTTAAATCATCCTCTAAAATAGGGTTGTCAATGAGGGAACTTTCGCCAGCAAGCGCCTTGGCGAGGTGCAGGTATTCTTGAATTGTGTGATTTCCCTTTTTGATCATTGTGAGCTCCTCCTTGAGTTGCATCGCCCGGGTACAGGATTTGCTTGCATACATAGTATGCAGTTTATGCCATGCTTCTTTGGAAGTTTTCGTAGCAAAAATGAATGGGGTGATTGTGGGTGTTGTAGATGCCAAAATGGCACTGAGAATGAGCTTATCTTGTCTTATCCAGTGGGCTTTTTGTGGATTGGTTGTGGTGGATTTGGTCGGGGAAGGGCATGATTTATCACCGGTGACAAAATCGAGTAGATCATATCCAATGAGGATGGCTTCAAACTGCGCATGCCATTGAGGGAATGTGGAGGGTGTGAGTTTTGCATTAATTTGAGCATTAACGTTGAGTGCAATGAGGGGAATGTTTGCGGAAGGTGGTGGGGTGGAGATCGGATTTTGGGTATATTCAGAGGTGGGGATCGAGGTCTCGTTGGAGATTGACCACTCTGAGACCATGAAGAAGTTTGAGAATTCTGGAATTTTATTACTGCTAGTTTTGCAGAGTATGTCCTCACACACAAATACAAGCGTATAGTACAGGAATAAATACAAGGTCTCTAAAACTATTCTGAGGAAGATTGCTAGAATAAAGCTAGCTGTTACAGAAGAATCATTCTCTTGATTTTTGGCTGAGGATCTGTGGCTGATTGCTCTGCATGATTTAGGGAATTGCTTGATGCTTGGGTGTTTCCATTGTAGTTTCTTCTCTTATCTTTAGACCTCGGAAGTTCTGCAACCTGCAAAATTGTTCATTTTTTTTCCCTGTTACTGGATTTGGACTCTAGGTATGAGTTTGTGGTACATGGATGGTACCCCTGGCTTTGCTACTACTTCGGCTGCTATGTCAAAAAGTCTGTGCAAAGTTGTTGATTATGCCGATGATGGAGTCCCAGATCTTTGTTCACCTGGTGTGCCAAGCTCTTCATTTTCCAAGGCAAGAAAGAGAAAATGGAGCTTTATTGATGAATCTTCTCTGGTTCTTGGCTTGGGCCATTTATCAAGTTCTTGCATTAGCATATGCTCAAGGAAAGTAATGGAAGCAAAGTCTTCGATCAATCTTGATCTCAGTATCAACTTCAACCGAGGAGGTCACAGAATATCCAATCAAAAGATGGCACCTGCTGGGGCTTCAAATGCACTTGAAGTAAGGAGGCTAAATTAGATCTTGAATTAAGTCTGTCTACTGGACCCGCTGAATCCGTTTTCGCTGCTGTTCAAGGTTTCAGTCCCTATGAGACGATTTCTGAATCGCCAGCATTAGTCCATTCAGCTCAAGTTGTTGATGAAAAGTCAATATCATCAGCGGAAAACTGGGTTTCATGTTTTTACATTGCCGGATATTGCTAATTTTGTTCTTGTCGAACATATCCATTGCTCTGGCAATCCTATTCAAGTGACCACAGAACTTCCATTCGGCTCAGCAGTGACAGCTAGGTCAGTTTCTGGTACTTTTGGATTGGTTAATCAGCAACAGAAATGGAGAACCAGCGTGAAAATCTGCCGATTCGAAGGATGCATAAAGGGAGCAAGGGATGTTGCTGGTCTCTGTATTGCCCATGGAGGTGGGAGGAGTGAGTGAGCTGGCTGTCAGAAGGAGCCGAAGGAAACACTATTTTCTGCAAGGCACATGGAGGTGGTTGCTGGTGCCAGTATCTTGGATGAAGAAGTGGGGATCCAATTGGTGATAGGAGAATATTATGCCCTGCCTCATACTCAGGGACGGATCCAGCTAGTGGCGAGCTAGAGCGGCCACTCTAGTTGGATCCGCCAGAAAGTTTAAGTGAGCAGTGAGCGGGGGACTGGGGAAGGGAGGGAAGAAGGAAGAAGAAAGGCTTTGTGATTGTGTCTGTGAATTGGGCTTGACTAGGGCGGCCCTTTAAAAAAAAAATTGAGTTGTTTGTAGGTAATACCTTTTGCATTACTAGTAGATGGTGTGGCATCTTTTCTGGCACAAAACTCTTCATCCTCCTCCTCTTCCTCTTCTTGATGACCCTTTCCAGATTTCATTCTTTACTGAATTTCTACAAACAAGTTATTTGCATAGAATCAAGAACTCAAAACACCCAATAATTGAATCGACGGAATAGCCCAAAGAGCTTCGCCCTACAATCAAAGATCTACCTGATTATTAAAGGGATGGGAAAATAGAAAGTAGGAAAATCTCAAAAGATTACAGCTTTGTAGGTAAAAATTGGAGTTTTGTGGGAAGTGAAATCAGATTCTCAGGGTCTGCCTATGAGTGTGGCCAATAGCAAATAATAGCGAATTGCTAAATCGGCCTTTTGGTCGGGCAATGAACATAAAAAAAAAATAGTTGTTATTTTTCCCTCTTCATTGTTTAATTAATCAATTTCTTGTGCGCATGAGTAATATCCCCCTTTTTATCACTCTTCACATTCTTTCACTTACATAATATAAAATGATCTACCAAGTCACGTGGTGAGATTCTTGTTAATTACTAGGGTTGTAAATTTGGTTTGGACAACTACTTACGTTAACGACAAATGACTCAACCTAAGCATGTTCGACACGAGTCTTTTTTGTCTCTTTTGTAAAAAAATTATATTGCATGTTTGACTGAAAAATAAATTATAACATTTTGCAGATTATATAACAATTTTTTCATTCGAGATGAAAGTTGGTACCTAGTTCTAGTTCTAGTGATGTATCTAGTTCTTCTAGTTCTAGTCCGCACGATTTTTGAATATTATTTAATTAAATAGTAATAAACAATATCGTTATCACGAACGTTGACCGTTGAGAGTAAGCATTCAATGTTCGCGGTTCGCTCTAGCTGAACTCGAACCCTGGATTCGCCCCTGCTCATAGTTATGTGTAAACAAAGTTCCTGTTGTGTTCGTTTCATCATAGTTGGTTTGAGTCGGGTTTTCTGCATCTTGTTCATATTGGTATCTTGTCATGATGGATAAGAGATTATCGTCTCGATATTGTGTCATAGGAATGGAAGTGCTCTTCAACTGAAATCGAGGGTTTAAGTTATTAAGTTGGGTCTGGGTTGAGTTGGTTTTACGCCATCTACATCCCTTGTAAATATTTGTGTTCTGTTTTAATTAGTTTGTCTGTCTCCTGTAAATATTCGAGTCATCATATGTAAATTTTAATGAAGTTGTCCGCATTACTTGTGGACTGTTGCTTGTAGTATGCTCTATTGCTCTTTTTCTTTATTGTACCATGTGGGTGTTTATTTGGCCTCTTTTGCTATTATGTTTTGCTAGATCACGTTATCATTTTTTTTTAATTGACAATTTGTTATGAAAATTACACCTACTATCTTCTTTTCTTTTGAAATTTCAGCTCAACTTATGCTACTTTTTTATTCAACAAATATTGACTTCTTTCTAACCATCAAACGCACCACCCAAACATTTTCTTCCTCAAATGGTCGGTCACACGTTAGTAAAATAGAAGATTGGGATTAGACAGATGCTTGATGTATGGTACAATTGGGGAATAAAACTTTATAAACAGTAGGTTCTCACGTCTTTCTCAACAATAGCCCCATCTCATCAAACAATTTAGCTATATGTGGGTGAGATGGGAGAATTAGGCGTTAAGATTTTTGGGGTTGAAATTGGAGACGAACAATTGAGGCAAAGTTTATGGGGCCTTGAGAGTCGTGTTTTACATATGACGATTTCAGTGAGTTGGATGGTTTGACTGAATTGTAATTTTTGTAACGGTCATAACGTGCCAAGTGAAATTTTCGTACATGAGCAACAAAATGAACGAAATCTGGTTGATGATGGACGGAGTGGAATGTCTTAACGATGAGTGATAATTGGGAAATATTTTAAAGTTTGATGAGTAAACTGTGATCATAGTATGGGTTGGGTAAGTAATAAAATATTTTATTTGAATGATTTGACTAAGTTATAATTTTTGTAACGACCATACTTATCACATTGTAACCATATTTAAGTTGGGTAAACAATGAAATATTTTACCCACGGGTTCTCAAAGTTGCCACAACTTCTTTCTAAGTCAAGCCAGGACCTCGAGTGTAGTATACCAAGAGATCAACATCTCTAGATTTGACTTTGAGTAGAAAATTAGCAATAAGCAGCGTTCCTTCAAACTAAAACTATGAAAAAAGTAGCTAGTAATTTAAAATTGGAACTGGCTCAATTCGTAGAATTAGAAACATATGCATAATTTTCTTCAGATCTTGATAAAGCTACTCAGAATCAATTGGCAAGAGGTCAATGATCATGTGAATTGCTTAAACAAATCCAATCAACTCCTCTCATGGTAGAAGAACGCAAAATGACTATTTATACCAAAACAAATTATTATCTTGATTCATTAGAAATTGGAAGGTATGGATTTTTTTTGTTTAGTTAAGTACTTTCGTCGTGTTAACTGAGACACAGTCTCTAAGTCGAATGATGTGTAATTGGAAACGTTTGGAAAATATATGGGCCAAGTCCAAGCCTCCTGGGAATTGAAGGCCAAGGGGATGAAAGTGATGATTGGATCAGTGAGAGTCAAGAACCAGAGGATAATAATATTAGTTGATCTTGACGTTTAGAGAATGGATATGCAAGTTTTAGAATCTTGATATCACCGGTTGTTATAGTTTGAACTTTGAACATGACAGGGTGATGTACCATCCAGGTATTCCATGAGATTGAGACTGTAGAACAGGGTGATTTGTACATTTCAGGAGAAAATTAGAGGAGAAGGCTCTTTAAATGTGAGAGCACAATTCAAATTAATGATTCAATTGGAATTTAGGCACCGAACCAGAGGATATCTTTCAATTCCTAAAACACCTCATATACGCAGATCAGCACAAGTAGTGTTGGTATATTGTATTGGACATGATTAAGGAAACTAAGGGCCTGTTTGATTGCCGAAGTTTTTCGTGAAAGGTGGAAAACGTTTTCCTACTTTTTACTATTCACCTGTTTGATTGCACTAATTTTCCAGGGAAAACGTTTTCCAAGGTACAAGCGATTGATACACAAAAGCTAGAAAACGTTTTTTCACCATAGTGGTGGGAAAACGTTTTCCAACTTTTTGACAATTTTTTTTCAGCAATTAGAACACATTCCAAAGTCAATGGTAAAAAAATTTATCCATTTAATTGACAATTTGCATAAAAAACAAAACAAAACAAAAAAAATTTCAGGTGGAAAATTATATTAATCAAACACCATTAATTACAATTCCCTGTAAAACGTTTTCTAGACAATTCAATTCACTGTCATTCATTTTCTTTCCACCCTTGCAATCAAACAGACCCTAAAGGTGTTAAAACACCCCATATACGCAGATCAGCATAAGTTTTGTTCACTCAATCTTGAATGAGAGGGGGAAAAAAAATCCTTTTAACACCTATTAACCAATCAAAAAGCAAATGCTAATATTGTTACCACATAGAGTTGTGCGACATGTACAATCGGATTGTACAATCCGGTTGTACAATCACTCATTGGAGGAGGTCCCACAATTTTTTTATTCATTATGGGGCCTCTTTCATGTGAGTGGTTATACAACCGGATTGTACAATCCGGTTGCAGGTTATACAAGTAGAATAACTCTACCACATAATAATAGAAGTGCAGAGTGCGTTTGTCAAATAGGATATAGAGTCAAGAACTAAAATCTTATAACAAGGTACATTTGCTGGAATGAATTACACAAAAACAAAATAAAACAATAAAAAAGGCAGATGCCGAGTGATAACTTAAGAACCCAAGGGTTAAAAATAAATTCCAATGTGGGAGCCTAGGTCTCCAACCTCCTTGGCCCGTCTATATTTTTCTGACCTGATTGTTATGAGTCAACTAGGACCTCCAGATAGGCTCTTTGTCGTATACTTTTCTGACCTGAATGTTATGAGTCGACTGGGACCGCCAAATAGGTTGTCTGCCACTTTGAACAAGAGCAACGTGTTCGCCTTCTTTCACCATCCCATTTTTCTATAGATTCAAAATAATACATTTGTGAGAAAAAAAATATAGTACATTTTAAATCCTAATGCACGAGCACTAAACACAAATCCAGGAACATAATGATAAAATAATGCTACTCATAGTGAGTGATTACAGTAGTTTCCCTACGTGGCATCCTATGTGTCATGGTTTTAATAATTTAAAAAAGAAAACAATAAAATAGATTTCCATATTAATAATAAAAGAAAACACGGATCAGGCAGTCGTTTAAAGTTAATGTGTGTAATATATTAGGATTGAATTTGCCAGAACAGGGCATACGTTATTGCTCCAGTTGTTTTAGTGCATTCAAGAGAGTGAGTTTCAGAACTCAAGGCTAAATAACTCAGCAATTTACATGGCACCAAGAACAATCATTTGCATACTCAGTACTAGGAAGGTTAGTTGCAATCAATCATGTAGCTAACCAAGTATCTACTATCAATCTTTTGTTCTTATTTCATTGATATTTCTAAATTACCACTTGTACAATACTAAATGACAATCCTAAATTGAATAAATGTGGAACCTCACCTGCAACAGAGATAACGCCTTTGAAAAGGTCTCCTCTGCATCATCTGAAAACTCCAAGTATATGGGACAAACACCCTGGTACAAAGCCAGTCTCTGCTGCATTCTCTTCCTGTAACACAATTAAGCATACAATCAATTTCATTAAAATTATAAATAATCATTTCCAGGGTTACTTTTTCAAATTAATCATGTTATATAAAGTTTTCAGAAGTGGCTAATGGGTGAATATCGGATTATACATGTAATAGCACGACTAAGCCACCAAAAGCACTTTAAAATGGAAAATTAGAGTCTTAAAAGCAATAAAAATAAGCTGAGTATACAGTGTAGATCAAGAGGCTCACTCATTTGTAAAAGCAAATATTGTGCCAGAAGGCCGATAATGGCTCAGTAAGATGGCCATGAAACCAGTTTGGGTGAAGACAACAGTTGAAGTTCCAAGTGTATTAGACATCATGGTCGCATGGTATGCAAACATGTCACTCATATGATTCTGCACAAAATGAAAATTGTCAGTAAATTTCAGTCTATCAGGTGCACATTCATGTTCATCTGCATGTACTTGCATAACTGGATAAGAAACAACATATATAAGACTGCCCTGACCTTGAAGGCTTGACCAAGGTTTGGTGGAGTCTGTGAACCAACCATAGTTGCTTCGGTCCGCAAAGACACAGTGTGCATGACCTTGACAGCTTTCAGTGGATATCTTCCAAGGAAGTGAAATCAATATAATCATATTTACATAGCACAATACCATAGATAATGAAAAATAATATGTGAAAAGAGACTGTGCTTTAAAGTTACTTTTCTACTTTCTAGAAAGTAATTTTATACTATGTTTTATTAGTAAAAAAAGGTAGAGCCTGTTTGATGTAGAATTTTTTGAGAACGGATTTTGTAGAGAATGTGTTCTTAAAAAAGTATTGAAAAGTCATGAGTCCTTGTGCAAAATTATTTTATTGAGAGAAATTGCTTAACAAACCCAAAGATTTTCAAAGATAAAATCCAATATAACAATAGATGGGATCAAATCTGATCTGAAAGGACTTTCCAAGTGAATATGTTGTATGTTATAAATATCCGATATTTTATTGTTGTCAAATAGTTGAATGAATTGGCCAATCAGATAGAAAAGAATCTATCAAAAGTTAAATACTGAGGGATGAATCACCATCCCAAACAACCCATTTGAAATTATGTCTTTTCTGCACCCAAACTTCAATGAAGTACTACAAACAAGATCAAAGGTAAAGTTGCTTACTTCCCATTAGCAGTTTCTCCAGAAAGCATAACTGCATCAGCACCCTCTCTAACTGCAATTGCAATATCTGATACCTCTGCTCTGGTAGGTGTTGGATGAACTATCATGCTCTCAAGCATATTTGTTGCCACTATGACAGCTTTCCCCATACTACGACAGAGCCTGATAATTTCTTCCTACAATTCATGCTAAATTGTTATCTCAAGAAGTAAAATGGACTATTATGTGGCTTCCATGTGGAAACATTCAAGTTCCCAAGTTCCCTCCAGTATGCACATCGAACTGTGAGGAGCCAAAAGATAAATGTTTCGAAAACCATCACAAAGCAATTACCTGCAATATAGGAACCTCTTCGATGGGCAACTCTGCACCAAGATCCCCTCTTGCAACCATAGCCTGGGACGAGAAAAACAATATAGCTTAAATCTTGAAATGGAAGTCAATGGCCTCCAAATTAAAGGACAAAATGTAATGATGACTCGAGAAACACATTCAGTTATGAAACTCTTTTGGCTCCAATAAAATAAAAACCCAGCATCCTACTGTTTGCACAGTTTCCATTCCATGTGGCCAAATAGAAAACAAGGGGTGCCCTTACGTGTGTTTCTTTGTACTTCTTCTACAAGATTATTCCACCATTTGGCAGATATAAAACCACTTCATACTACGATTTTTTACGAAATCCTAAATTACTGTACAATTAACCATAGGAAACGAACCAAATGTAAGACTAATTTCTTCAAACTTATTTTGATTTCAGACCCAAATCAATATGAAGGCAGGAACCTTATCTAGTCACAGTTTTCTTTCAACTCAAATATCCAGATAAATACTCCTATAATTACCCCATCTGATGCAGTTATGATTGAATGTAAATTTGGTATGGAATCTGCACTTTCAATTTTTACAATGACATGAATATCCGCCCCAGCATCTGCATGAAAAAAGAATACACAACAGTGTAAGATAAACTTTTCCCATACTTAATATCACAGCATACAAATCGACAGGTTGTAATACTTTTCAGATAATCCTTCAATTCATGGACCACATCCGCATCTTTGACAAAGGAAACAGCATAGAAGTCAACTTTGTTGTCAACTCCAAATTTGATGTCATCCCAGTCTTTCTCTGTTGCATGGAAGGACAAAAGGTCGTGTTCAATTGCAAAACAAACATTCAAATACCCAGCAGTCAAAGGAAAAGTGATACATATGCATATGCAATATGTCGATGTAGCATAAAAAGGATGGTAGTTATATTATAAAATATTGCTGAGTCTGACCAGTAATGGAAGCAAGTGTAGCACTTTTTCCTCGAACATTTAGATGCCGTCGAGATTTAAGCTCTCCTCCATCTATGACCTCACATTTTACAGAATCTTCAGTCTTCGATTTTACCATTAACGACATCATACCACCTTTATTGCCAAGAAATAGTCAGTAATGGATACAAAAGAAAAGCAGCAAATCTCAAATCCCTGAAATAAATTTTTCAACAGGTCTTTCAAGCTTTGACATTCATGAGTTCAAGTAATATATATAACATGTGTTGCAATCAAGAACTACCTAACACCCACCTCCAAAACTGTGCCAAAAAAGATAGAGTGAGAGAAAAGAAAAGGCGAAAAGGCACACATCACGAAATGGAAGGTTAAATAAATATATGTACGAGCGTTTACATATCAAAGCACGCACAGAAGATTCCTTAATTAGTCGTTTGACGGGAAAGTGGTTTAACTACACCAGAAAGGTGTGAAATATTAAAAGTCCAATTTCCCAAATCTCCCAATACTAGGCCTAGCTGAAGTTATATAACCTCACCTATAAACACTTCGGTCATGTAACTAAAATGGAAGCTAGCAGAAACAAGCACGCACGCATCTTGAATTATTAGTTATTGATCTCTGATTGTATTTATAACAAACAGAAGAAGAAAAGGAAATCTATAGCATACCATCCACAAGAAGCATGTCCCCCACTTCTACATCATTTACAAAATCATCATAGTTGACGCTCACACAATCTGCAGTACCAACCCCTCTTCGAATTGTGAAAGTAAATTCCTGGCCACTCGTCAACATAATGGGTTGAGGTAAATCACCACTCCTTACCTCGGGACCCTGCCAATAGAATTCATGCAATATAGAATTTTTTTTTAAAAAATGGAAAAATATTAGCCAATATTATTTGATTATTGTGCTCCGTGTCCTAAAGAATGCATGAATTCAATATTTCCTATATTATGACATCGTCTGTTATTATATTCTGAGCCTTACGCTCGGCAAGGAAGAAAGACAGGGAAGCAAAAACCAACACTTGTACAAATATTACCAGTAGATATATTGTCGAGGCAGAAATAGCTTTTCACAGATGCCATATACTCGTTAAATTATGACAAATCATTCTAGCAATAAAAATCCTTTATTGAAAGAAATTTTTTTCACAACAATATATCATAAACATTGACAAACTTGATTAATGAAGTTAGAAAGATGTTACTTTATAGCCTGAAATGTCAAGCAGTGATCTATAAGCCAAAAGACAAGAAACTTGCCTTGGTGTCAAGCCTATAAGCCAAAAGACAAGAAACTTGCCTTGGTGTCAAGCATGATGGCAATAACATTGTCTTTTGCTTGGACATTATATTCCTTAACCAAATCAATGACTTTCTGGTGAGATGCATGGTCTCCATGGGACATGTTCAGCCGAGCGACATTCATCCCAGCCTCAGCCAGCTTCCATATCATTTCCCTGGTATTGGTTGACGGACCAATCGTGCAAACAATCTTTGTCTTGCGTCTTACTGTAGGCTTAGACCATGTACTCACTGATGTGTCACCAAGTTCCTGAATTGTCTTTAAATACTGAATTTGCTCCTCTGCCTGGTCAAGAACAGCAATTAGAATGTTATACATAAGAGAATGTAGCTGTCCTAAATTTCTTACATTCAGTGCATGCTTCTTTCAATGATTAAAAGATCAATGGTGTGAATATGAACGAGTTCTAACCCAAGTCTATAGACAAAGTCAAGGTCCAGACACAACATTAAAAAATCCCACCCCAAATCTGATTTAAAATTTTTGAACAGAAATACAAGTTATATTTAGTCATGTGGAATTGATGCACTCGAAAAAAGGTTGGACAACGTTTTCCATCAAAATTGAATCCTTTACATTTGCTCCAATTCCAAAGCCTCAGTTCCATCTCAAAATAAATCCTGAGTCAGTTTTAAATACTTTGTCCTATTATACAGTCATACAGAGACAACTTCCATTTCAAAAGTTTACAAGCAGTTAAATTTGGGAAAGTAAAATGACAATTGGATCAACTAGAAATACTCAGTTCTCTGTATACACTATAGAAGAATAAGTATATCAAGCCCCACAACTGAAAAATTCCAAAATAAATATTTCCAAGAGAAGCAAAAAAAAAAAAAAAGAGCAATCCATATTACATTATGATTTAAAGGTATGCAATGCACTTAATAATTAATGTAATAGCGATAAACATGCATTATACTTGAAAGTTGGAAAATTAACATTCATGATGAATAAAAACTCATTACATTTCATTAATAAAAAAAAAAGTTAGGAAAAACAAGAACCTTGGGAACATCCTCAGGAGTTACCGGAATAATTTCCGGCTCAACTCGTGCGGATCTCATGGCAATAATCGGCAAGCTAACATGGCCCACTCCACGGCTGCTGTTCTTCTCAGACTGAAACAAAAGCTTCGAACCAAAACCAGCCGTCGGCCTCAGCTTCTTAGCTTGACTCTGAAGAGATCCAGCGATAGGATTTGTCGCAAATGCACCGTGAATCATCCTCGTCGCCATTACTATGGCTACAAAAGGTTATACGAAGAGAAATTAGAGGATCTAGAGAGAGGAATTGCAGAGAATGTAGAGTGAGAAGAGAGTATAAATGGAAAGAAAGATTGGGGAAATCGCCGATGGATTTGGAATTTAATGCAGACAGGCCGCTCTTGTTTGTATCGAAATATGAAGGAGAAGAGGCTATCTTCGTTCAAAACAGTTGGGGTTTTAGCCTACAGGAAAGAATATTTGGTTTATGGCAGGGTTGGGGTGGGGCGATTGAACGGTGACGTTTAACTAATCCCGTGGAGAAGTAGTTATTGGGTACTGACATTTCCACTGAGTTTACCGTAGGTAAGGTAATCGTGGGGCTGGCAATAGCCACGAGAGTCTCGTGCGCCACGCGGCAAAATCGACTTAGAGTCCACGGGAGTGTCCTAAACTAAGATTTAGTGAATTTTAAAATATTATAAAACATAATTAGTTTCATGAATTTGAATAAATTCCCACAAATTCCATAAAAATTTCATCAAATATGATAAAAATTTCAAAAGATTTAGTTATATATATTTTTAAGCTTGAAATCCATACAAATCTTTTAAAATTGTTCTATTAATGGAATTTTTATAAATTTATTAATTATTGAGGATGCTGAATTTTAAAGGATTTAATTAAATTTCATTAAAATCTCAGTTAGAGATATCTAAATTTTAATGAATTTCATTAAAATTTCAATTGAAAACACTTAAATTTTAAATGATTTTAAAATTCAGCATAATCTCATTTGAGGACACCCCCTAATGTAAATCAAGACAACTTTGTTCAAATCAAAGATTTGACGATAAATATTAAATATGTTATAATTATCACACATAATAATAAGTTGCTGATGTGAAATACTTCAGCGAAATAAATGATGATCTTCATTTACTGACTTCGAGTTCATTGATTTTCATTTATCTGATTAAAATCAAATTAAAATATAAGTTGGATACTTTTTTTCATTTCTTGCCAATTGTAAATTATCTCTTGTTTGAGCTCAACTCTTTAAAATTTATTTTCTACCACATATTCTCCTAATAAAATAATTTTATATGTAAATTCAAAAAAATTTCCTACTTTTATCTACACATCTTTTATAAAATCGCAATTATGAAACCTATTGGTTGCCATTTTCTTACAACTTACCTAGTTACCTTACACAACCAATTATTTTATGTTAATGTCTAAATATATTCAAAATCGTGCCCTTGTTTGGTTTAAATAAAGTATTTTTAATAAATTTTAATTAAAATTGATAAAATATGTGATTGAAAAATTTTGGAATCTATAAAATGTGTAAATAAAAATAATTATGGACCTTGATTTAGATTTTAATTCAAATTTTTAGCTTAACGAATCAGGGGCCATGTCTTATAATGACAAAGGTCAAAGATGTATTGGGTTGCAAGATAAACCAAAAGGACTACGGTAGATGATCATTTAGGAGTTATAAGGAAGAGCTTCAGCCTAGGTCCACGAAGAAGGTACTAGGACCTCATCGACAGGCCCCGCCCTGACTCAAGGCAAAATAGGCCATTGCCTTGGAAATAGGCTCGATACTTTAAAAAAAAAAATGAAATAATTAGAATAATACACTTAAAACTAATTATGTATTAAATCTTCGTATTAATTACGATCAATTTCATCAAAACTAGGCGAAAAACTCCTCTCCAATCTAAAAGGAACGATGACAAAAGTTTTGCCAAATTAACATATGATAAAGCATGTGGGTGCGAATAATCAATCAATTATCAATCAAGGTTAATATTATCAGTTCTTCAAATTTAGATTCCGATCCGCAACTCTTGATATGGGGGTTCACAAATATGTCTGAGAAGATGAAAATAATCATTACGCAATCAAATTTTGGGAAATAAATAGAGATTGTTGGCTTGACGCAACAAAAAATATATGATTCGCCGTCGATATTCAGCTGCTCAGCAGGGCGGAGCTCCTACTGCATATTTAGGGTTTCGCAAAGCCTAACTGATATCAACGATCAGTGCTTTGAGCCGCACATAGTGTCAATTGGTCCTTACCATCATGGAAACCCCACCTCAAAATGATCGAAAAGCATAAATGGAGGTTCCTCAGAACTTTACTGAACCGCACCCAAAGCAAAGGCCTAACTTTACAGGATTATTTGAAAGCCGTTCAACTACTGGAGCAGAAAGCCAGAGAGTGTCACTCCGCCAAATCCATGTGAAGTAAAGGATTCTTATTTTCAATACTCGTCGTCCCTTTATCCTGAATGACAATAAATTTATATTCATTATTCATCACATGTCACACTTGTTTATCTACTTCAGGAAGAACAATGCCACTTTTTAATATATTATTCTTGAATGCTTGATACTTTAGGAAATCCCAATATGATGGAGGTGGTATTATTGGGGTGCTTCAGTGGCATGAACAACATATGGGCTTGTGATATTTCATGTGGGTGATAAAAAGGAATCAATAGAAGTGTCTGACTTTAGTGATATTCCGTTAAATGATTACATTAAGAGTTTTCTAGGCTATCTTAAAAAAAGTGACATAATGTCACTTTTTGTCTACTTTTTTCCATATGCTACGAATACGAGAATATCTTGTTATTCCTAAAAAAATGCTTGAGTTTGAGCAAAAACGGTTATTTGGAATCGAATCGATTGGTCAAAATGCTTGAAAGAGTAATTTTAAAAAGTGGCATTACAAATGTAATGTCACTTTTTTTAAACAAAACTTGAAATTGCTTATTTTAATTGTTGCTTTCAAAATATATGCAAAATGAGCATTATAAGATCTTAATATTGAAGAAGAAGAAATAAAATTTATTATAATACCTGAATTAGATAAGAAACTTCCAATTTTTTTTGTCAAAATTGAAGAATAATTTACTTTAGTTGAATTTTTGTCACTTTTTTTTGTATTTGTTACTTTTTGAGTTTTTGTCACTTTTTTTTTTAGTGTTTGTCACTTTTTTTCAGTTACCTTCTTGAAATTTCTATCATTGTACTTCATTTTTAATAAAAAAGTGACACTAAATTTTTAAAAGTGACAATTTTACACAGTATTTTTTTTACTTTCAAAAAACTTTTCATATGATTTTTCAAACAACCCTAATTTTAAGGATATTTTTGTAAGTTTCCCAAAATTTAAATCCCAAAAGTCTAACGAAAGTTTCGCTTTATTTATTTATTTATTTATTTTGAGTTGGACATTTTTATCCTTTAAAAAGCAACAACAAAACAACAAATGAGACTAAATAAGAGGCCCAAAATACTTGGGCACGTAACTTACATTCTTGGTTTAATGAATAAAATGGACCTACAATTAAACTATTACCCAGTTCTATCTCGTCTTCTTCTTCTTCTTCATTTTTTTTTCATACCTACCAAAATATAAGGGGAAAAAAACAATTCAGAAAAATAAAAATTAAGGAAAATCACATGATTTTTTGCTAAACTTATAAAGTTTCTTTAAAATTTACAAATTAATTTTTATGAAAGTTAAAAATAAGTTATTTATTTTAAAAGTGTTTATTTCATTTATACTTAATAGTTTCATAACAATTTGTCACATAGGATTTCATATTTATCAGGACTAGCCCCGCTCATTAAGCACAAGATTTGAGCGATTAATGGAGAGCACCAAAATCTTTCCAACAAATCCACATCAATTCCTCCGCTAACACAATTCTAAGACTACTAGAATGGCAATCGAGTTATTTGCTACATTGAGTTTTGATATATCTAATGCAAGAATATGTCGCAGAATTTAGAAATGCCTTTTGGGAATGATGCTAACACTTCATTCTTCTCCAGGGATGATTTTGCCAAATCCAATCAGATGGAAACTGAATAAATCGACACGCTCGAGAACTTCCATGAGAGATCAAAAAATACTCATGCGTTGAAATTTTTATAATTGGGTGATGGTAACACCTCGAACCCAAGATTCTGATAACATTTTGATGTCTCTAGACGAAATAGTTCAACAATCGAACTGCCATTGACATAATAAAATTTACATTCACCTGCATGACACCGCTCAATAAATGGGGTCAAAATCAAATCATCTTTCGTTCCCTCAGGACAGCTAATTAGAACATGAAAAAAAAAATATTACAAAATTTCTAATCTCAGCTTTTTCCTATTTGACAAATTATCTTGGTGACATTGTTGAATAACTACATGTTGCATGAGATGATGGATGAGTAGTGATGGTGAAGGAGCTGAATTGATTGAAATCTCTTTTCATGGCTTTGTAGACATGGTCTAGGCCTTCTTCAATTAACTCGAGAACTGTCTGTGGCATCGATGGCATATTAACGTCGAACGATCCTTCTAACATCTTCACGACATCCCCCATTGTCGGCCTCATGGAAATCTCGTCTTGAATGCACCAAAAAGCAGTTTTCAAAGCTCTTATGAGTTCTTCTTCGTCGACTGCTCCTTCAAGACGTCTATCTGCAACTTTTGTTGGTGCTCCATTTGCCAACTCCTAAAGATACAAACATTCATATGATCATTTGCAGAAAACTAACATAATTAAAACTTTCTTGTAGAACTTTGATGGACTGTTTGGAGACTAATCATAATATATAATACACTTGTCCCCTAGAACATGAATATTTTCAATTAATGGATATAAAAACATTCTATGTGTATTAGTTTCGCCTAATATTCGTACATATATGAAGAATTACTTGGGCGAGACACAAATTCGGAGGCCTGAAATTACCATTGTAATTTTTTTTCTTCTTCACATTGGAAATCTGCAGTGTGAGTGGACTCTTTAACTCTCAAATTGAGAGTATAACACTGTAAATTTGTAGGTTTTCTCGTGTGTGTTTCTGATTACATGTTGCTTAATATTGCTCTAATACTTAGGATTAAGGCTTAATTTCCAACAAAGATACTTAACTTTAAGTTCTAAACTACGTCAATTTTGTACAATAAGTTTAGGGGGAAGTAGTTGAGAATACCTTGAATGCCCATCCAGGATAAAAGAAGCTGTCTGCGTCAAATGTCATATCTAGATTTCTCCTGCCACCAATTATCTCAAGAAGAAGCATCCCATAGCTATAAACATCAGCTTTTACTGTAATCGGGCGGTTGCTGACCCATTCTGGGGCTAAGTAACCTCTCGTCCCTCGTACCATTGTGACGACATGAGAGTGCTCTCGTCCCATCATTTTAGCTAGTCCAAAATCTGATACTTTTGGGCAGAAATTCTCATCCAAAAGAATATTTTCCGGTTTGATGTCACAATGTATAATCCTGTCACGACATTGCTCGTGAAAATATGCTATCCCTTGTGCTGTGCCAAGAGCTACAAGGAAACGGGTTGACCAATCCATTAGTCTTTCTCGAGAATTATGGGAGGAAAATATCCACTTGTCCAATGACCCATTCTTCATGAACTCATAAACAAGAAGCCTGTTGATGATCACATATCAATAAACGTTAAAAATGCATCTATGTACCGAATGTAAAGAGATTGTGTTGAGGTGAAGTTGAAGATCGTGCATAGCATATTCCTACACGACTTCAAATTACATAACAATTCACGGCGACATATTGATGGAAGTGAAAATTTTATTATACTATAGCAGGAGAGAAAAGTACCGTTGTGAGCCCTCTGAACAGTATCCACATAGCCGAACCAAGTTCAGGTGATGCATTGAGCCAATTGTGTTCACCTCAGTAATAAATTCCTTCTCCCCGTGGGGCAAAATCCTGTCAAGTTTCTTTACTGCAATTAAGGTTGCATCACCTAAACTTCCCTTGTATACACTGCCAAATCCACCTGCAAAAGGACACCATATTATTAGTATTATTTTCAAGTTTGATTGCTTTAGTAAATGTCCCAAGTCAACTCTTTCTTTTTAATTAATCTTTACATTTATTACCTGTTCCTAATAGGTGGGAAAAGTTATTAGTCCTATACTGTAAATCCCGGTAGCTGAAACTTATTGGAGCTCCTGATATAATTACGGAATTCTCAAGGGCTCTTTTGAAGGATCTCTTTTTGTGAACATAGATATATAATAAGCAGCAGAGGAGGCCTATCAGAAATAACATGCTTAAAACAATAGGAACCACCAAAACCTTTTTCCGCTCGATCACTGATCTCGTATCACCCTTCAAAATCGAAGAGCCATTCGATTCTACCTTCACAAATAAAGTCGAGCCAGCATCCTCGTACCCTCCATACTCTAAACTCCTCAAAACCCAACAATATGCCTTTTCCTCATTAAGGCCATAGATTGAAGCGACACATTTGCAGTCCGATAAGCAGGCATCCCCACATTTAGACACAGTCCCTATATCACTATAATTTGCAATTACCGATGATTCTGAAAAGTAGTAATTGGTTTGTTGAATCGCTTCAATCTTGAACTGGGATGTTAAATTTTCATGATGTGGACCACATTTCCCAGTCACAGATGAATTTCCCGAGCACTCGCCATCATTTCCGCGCTTTGAAGTTCCTGGCAAGCACGTGCAAGATGCATTGGTCTTGCTTCGATCAAGACTGCATATCCCATTTCCACAAATACCAGCAATGTCACACGGTTTAGAAACAGCTGCCCACTCAGGAACCCACTGGCGTGATCCATTAACATCATTGTCCCATCTATACAAACGTAAATTACCATTAGCCTCGAGGGTTAACCTTCGAAGAACTGATGGCCGTCCTGATTGATTTGTTGCTGAGGATAATCCTCCGTTATCATTATCATTCTTGTACACGTACACCGCTCCATCCAATGAAGAGCCATAAATAATTCCAAAACTTCCTTCTTCGTCCAAAACTGCTACAACATCCCCAGTAAAGTTTGATATCTCAGGTCCCGACCAGTAGGATAAGTTCGTGTAAGAATCAGGCGATGTGTCGTAGGACTCTGGCAAATTGTAGGTCAGTGCAAGACTTAGTGAAGTGCGCTGCTGTAACATTTTCAGTGCGTAGTAACCACCATGTGAAGGCGATCCCGAAGATTTGAGCTTCAGAGAAACTGTCAAAGGTTGTCCTGGTAGGAGAGTATCTGACGGATGCGAAAAGCTTTCCCATGCAATGCGTTGATCAGTGCCATATAGAATAAAGTTGCCATTTTCTGACATGACGGCTGTTTCTATGCCTGAGTTTGACGTATTTGATGCCCAGACAGTTGTGTCTCTATCAACAAGCACGAGATTTCCGCTGGTTTCGAACTTCAAGATTGCATTTTTGCTGACTGGAGAATTTCTATTAGATGATTGAGAGAAAATGAATGGTAGGCCAAAAAATATATATACACCTGCAAAAACTTTAGTAAAAACTAGAGGAATCCAATATGCTTTTGTCTAATTCTAAATCCGGAATCCATCGATCCTACTAGCTTGCATAAATAGATGTTGATTTTGAGTTTCCTTTTTTTCTCACTTTTAAGCTAAAAAGTTACTTTTTTTTTTTAAAAGTAACTCTTCATAATAACTTGCACATTACATTTAACTATTACAACAACATTTTTCACATGTTATTACATCTTCAAATTTCCAATAAAAGTAAACTATCTGCCAGTAAAATAGATACATGTGCAAAAAAATCGATTATGATAAATTTTATTATTTGAACATATATAACTTTTACAAGTAAATGCATCATTCGGGAATCGGGCATAATACGCATGATAAGAAAAGATTAATGAAATAAATTAAACGGTGAAGCATATCTTCACATTCAGCCCCTATTTGGTGGGGATTACATTAAGATATTTTGTAGATTTTGATAAAAGTTGATGAAATGTGCGGTTGAAAAGGTGTGTCCCCAATTTAACTGTTGACTTTGATTAAAATCTCCTTACCAAATAGAAACTTAATTCATTCATGTCTTTGCCTTGATATATAAATTAATAAAGGATTAACAAACTAACTAAACTGAGCATGTCTCGTTAAGCTAAAATATGTTTACTTATAAGCAAATAAGCAAGTTTTAAACAAGATAATTTATCATTGGTCAAGAAATAAGAATTGCCAAACATGGCGTGCTTAACAATAAGCAAGAACTCACTTTTAACTTACTTTTAAGAGTTACAAGCTCAAAAATGCTAGTAATCAGAAAACTACGTAAAATAAAACATGAACGACGTTTAATCTTGAAATTATAAGCAACAAACATATAATCAGAAACATTATACGTACATCTCAGCCGACCAGACAAGGGTTCGATCTCCGGGAAGTTGAACAAACCATATTCCCAATTGAAATTGATCAGATTTTGCATCAATAGGGCTGAAGCCAAATGCAAATGTTCCATTATCAGAAACCCATGCTTCGTTATTCTCACTAGCCAACAAACTCGAACCCAATCGAATTCTTCCGGCCATGGAGGAACCAAAAATTTCTGAAAAAATAAGGAAAAACAATGCCCAAACGGAGTATAGAACAAAACCCATTGTAAATATGTCATTTGGGAGGAGGATTGATGGGTTATTTATGTGAAATCGATAGGGGTTGGATTCAAGAAATTGAAAAGGAAGTCGAGTTGTCTGGGGATTATAGGCAGGTTTAAGCCAACACGTGTAGCAGTGGGTGAGCTACGACGTTGAAAAAAAATCGAAACCCATGCAGTGGTCGGCTGCAAGAGTTAATGCATTGAATGGCACTTGATTGTACAAAATTCAACAAATCTTTTTGCCCAAAAAGTCTGATTCGATCATTGTTCTAATTTTCACACCAGAATTTGGGTTACTTCTCTACTCCAAGTTTCAGGGCTGTTAGAGCAACGCCTGTCTGTCTCTTCCTTGAGGATTTGCACCATATAACAAAGGGGAAATTCCATAATTTGTCCTTAAAAAATTATTGGTCTAGGACTCAAACGTTTGTTGAAAATCGGTCCTTAATGATAAATTTTTTCCCTAAATTGTGTAACTGGAGTGTTTAAATCAAGCTTCTATTTGGTAATGCATTTTGATCATAATTATATGTTTTTTTTTAAAAAAATTTAATATTATTTTGAATATTCAAAACTAGTAAATAAATAAAATAATACATTTTTTGAAATATACACACACACATACACACTTACTAACTATTTATCGATTCAAACTTCTCTTCTTCATTCAAGTCATACGATACAATTAGAAAATTTTAATTACTTCTTGCAGATGGTAAGATACAATTGTTAACCTCCTCAATATCATTACAACCATCAATAATTCAATTTTGTGCATTACTAGCATCACTTGCTAAACTAGAGGATGATTGAAGAAGGAGGCTCGTTCTTGGCGTAGATAATTTCCAAATCTACGAAAAAATATGTTTTAATTTTTTATTTTTCTAAACGTCAAAAACCTACGGATTGATGTATATAATTCATGGACTTAGGTTATTTAGGCTAATTTGATGTTTGTTAGGCTTAATTTACATTTTTAAGCTAAAAAAAAATTGGGCTGAGCTTTCCTATGCTAATTTTGACACACTTTTTCAACACAAATGCGTACTCATTTTCGAGTTTAAGTGTGCATATGGGATCAACAAAATAGGTTGACCGCATTATCACATGTATACCCCATATATGAGGAGTCTCAAAAAAGCCCCAAAAATATGCGCGCATTTTAGAATATTAGTTTAAATATGCATACAATTTTTTTTTTTTTTTTTTTCTTTTTTAAGGTATCGGTCTAAATTGATATACAAAATCTAATTTCTTGAAATCGAGCGTCCGAGAGACACGTTATGAATATATTGTCTAATTATCGCAAAAGATTTGAAGTTAATTGCACCTTTTAAAGATTAAAGACTAACTTATTGAAATAATGAGATTAGCGAGTTAGGGTCCAATCAAGTATTTTTTTTTTTTTTAAACATTTATTTGGTTAACATGATTTCTATAGTAGATCGTGTTTAAAACTAACAAGATATATCATGGTTGAAAACGAGGTAGTAAAATACGAATTACATGGTTTAATCTTAAATTTATTCACACAAAATTTAATTTCTTTTTTAGATCTTTTAAAATAGTTCAATAGTAAAAATAAAAATAAAAATAAAAAAAGGATTTACATAGTCTAAATAAAATATTTAATGTATTGTAACTAATCATCTTTCTTAATTATTATTTTTAATTTTTTTTTTTTATGCAAGTGTATCTAGAACTCGATACGAAGAGATTCGCTTAAACATTTCACTTAAGATAATTTATTTTTAATGCTCAATCATACTGATTATTTTATCTTTTGTTTTTGGGTAAGTCGATATTGAAAATAGTATATTACGTGTTGAAAAAAAAAATTTCTTTTTTTTTTTCCTGCAAGTTAAGCACATTAATTTTTAATAAAGACGCCGACGCGTAAGAAATCCTTGTTAGAAATCTGCTATGGATACAGATAAAAGTCATACATAAATTTTACAGAATAAAAACAAATATATGAGTTTATTTTTTTGACAATATTTAATTTACATGAATCCATAGAGTATTTGTATAATTTCTATGAACATTTTGTCTGTATAAAGGGATTTTTCCATCCTTGTTAACAGTCAACGAAAAAGTAATATTAAAATGTTGAATATGAGCACCTTCAATATTAAATTGGGACCAGCCGACCAGGATTTGAAATTTATACACAACATCAATGATTCATCTAGAATAATGTCAAAATTGTCCACCTATTCAGTTATAAGTCTATGTTTTGTCGTCATTACTTGGATTAACTCAGTATTTACCTAAAATAGCTTAAAAACCCGTTAAAAAAAGTTCGAGTGCAAAGTTAATAATTAATTTTTAGTTACACATTTCATGAAACTCATCATTATATATTTTATTAACTTTTATTAAAATCTGCTAAATTTTTTTTATCAAAAATTTCGTTAAACTACCCTTATTTTCTTTTTGATTTGAAGGAAGGAACAAACATGGATCTTAACTACACAATCATAAAGGGTCTAAAATTGAGTCTTCTTATTTTAATTTTCAATGAAGCTTGCATAGGAGCACTCATTCGGCTCTTTCTCAGTTCCAAAATTCGCTTCCAACGATTAATTATGTTAGCGCTTGGATCGAGTTACTTTAAGTCAATTCATAAATATGAAAATAAAAAAAAAATAAAAAAAATTTCACTTATGGAAGAATTGAAGGGGAAGATATGATGGGTTGAGGACTTGTTAGACGAATCAAAGGAAAGGAAAGGACTTGATTGCTAACATCAATGGATTTTAATAATTTTTTTCTTATTATCGTAGCATGTATTCAACAATAACAATATAAATCATACCTCCAATAACTTGTGATTGACTTTTCATAGATTCTTTAGGCTACACAATATGGAAGAAATTATGCTATGGAGAGAACTACTCTCTACTCCCTTCAAATCCTTGAAATCGAAAACCCCCTAGAAGATTAAGAGGGAAAATGGTGTGTGTGTGTGTGTGTAATTTAGTTATTTTTGAGCCCATTGGGATGCCAATTCTATATTAAGTGGGGGTGAGAGTAGAGGCCTCCATACGTGTTTATAAAACAAAAATAAAAGCCCATTCATTATGGGCTAAAAAAATGACTAAATGAAATGTTAGTACATTTCATAAATATAACAATCTTCCACTTGGACATCTTTATATTAAATCACAACATAAATACAAACAAGCATCCCAAAACCAAAAGGCATTGTTCAAGATGTGCCTTCGAGTTCAAGCCAGTGAATGATATACCGACAGGACATACAACACATGACCAATACTCGAAATCACGCAACATAGACCAATGACGTGCAAAATAAGTATGGAAAATATCAAAATAGTGATAAACATCTATTTCCATAAGAAGTCCTAGAGACAAATATAAATGTCTTTAAAAAGATAAGTCTTGTCCAAAGTGCAGCTGTAGCACATAGCCTAATGACTATATTGATGGGATATATGACACCAAACATATACTCACAACCGCTAGACTCAAGCATAGACTAAAACAGTCTCTTATAGGCAATACGCCTTGCCCATAATGCGCATGATTCGGGCATAAGACTAACCAAAATATCTCAACACATCAAATCACTACAAAAAATAACCGATTTCGCGACAAAAAAATATTGTCGCAAAAAATCGCTACACTATTTGTTTGATGCAAAAAATACGAAATGACAACCCAATATCTATAGCCATGATGTCGTCGCAATGTATATATGTCGCGAAAAATTTAATGGATGACAAGTCAGTTTGTCGCAATTAATGTTCCAATAATGTTTTTACAAGAAATATATTTGTTTCGAATGTTAAGTCGCCGAACGTATTTTACGACAACTTTCGACCATACATCGCATTAACCAAATCGCAATACTATTTATTTGCCGCAGAAAATATGAACTAGCAACACGATATTTGTAACTATAATGTCGTCGCAATGCATATAGTAGCGAAAAGACAAAAGGACGACACGACAGTTTGTTGCAACGATTATTTCAATACAGTTTTTACGAGAAAACTTTTGTTGCGAATATTTTTTTAAAGGTGTAACTTTTGCTATCTATTTTATTTTGCAACAACACATGCACATATTATTTATAATGTGTTTGATATGTCGCATAATGTATTTTAATATATTCAATATTTGTAGTACAATTTATTACGTAACAAGAGGTGTTTGCATTTAAATTTATTTCGTAACACAAAGAGTCTATCACGCCATCATTTGTGCAACAAGTATAGTTGTTGCCTAATTTATTTTGTGATTATTTATATACGTCGCATGTCTTATTTTATGACATATAAAATTACTATGCAAAGTATTTTATGACAATAAACATTTATTTATGTGTCAAGTTGTGCTCATAGTTAAATTTATTATGCAACACAAAGTGTTTGTCACTTCAACGATATATAGTTGTCGCCTAATTGATTCTATCTTTATTTACATATGCCGAAGATTCTATTTTAAACACATAATTTTCGATTTCTTTCGTCGCAATGGAATCATTACTGTGGTGCACATTTATATGAAAATGTAACTTACTTCATTAGAAATAATTCGCAACTTTATGAAAAGAATGCTTCAACGTACAATTATTAAAATATTATTGATATCAAAATAGATTTTAAAAAAAAATTATATTACTGTCAACCAAATAAATATAGATCAATGTATTATCTACAAACTTGGTTATCTCCAAGATCAAAACAAATACAAATAAACTATAGTACTGGTAATTTCAAGGTCGAACTACTTAGAATGATTCCTCAAACTTGAAAAGTAGAAAATAGAATTAGAAATATGGAAGAAATAACAAAACACTCATGGGACATGCAAATGACATTCTTGACTTCAAGATATGCTTCCAACTCATAATCAAAATATTATTTGGTTAAATGCAAATTCCTGTAGAGAAAAGTTTCACAACTTTAGTCAAGCATGTACATATGGAAGGAAATGAAATATTAGCTTAAAGAAAATGATTCAAATATCTCACATTAACAAGGTCGATGATGCAAAAAGATTCAAGTAATTCAATTGCCACAAGTTGCCCGTGGCTACAAATTTATGGCAAAGTTTAGATGTATAATGATTAATAGTCATTTAAATCTGAAAAGGGATAAATTGTGTTTTATTCCATACAAGAACATAAGCTATAATACATAGAGTGTGTTTGATAGGCATTATTTGGGAAAAATGAATTTTGAAATAGTGATATGATGGGAAATGTATGGTTGAAAAAGAAGGAAAATTTATTGATGTGATAGAAAATATTATTTTATTGAAGAATGTGTGGTTGAAAATGAGTAGAAGAATGAGAATGAGAATGAGAATTAAAATAGGAATCAAACAGGGCCATATTCTAAAAACTATTTTGTATACTCAAATAATACTGAACTAAGGTAATGGATTGTGCATCGGCCTACTGTTTCTAATACTCTGCTTTACAACTTAAAATAAGTCACTTTATTCACATAGACCATACCACAAACAATATGTAGTCAGTAATTTTTGGAAAAACAGCAAATGAACAACCCAGCAATAATAATAGCAGTTTGGCAGGTATATCCATATCTAAATTTAAAACAACAATCCCCTCCAAGCAATACAAAGGAAGTTATACCAACTCAATAAATAATCATTTGAATTTCTCATCTCTCTTTTGAAGAATTAAACACAGACTTCCAGATTGTTGAATCAGTAACTCAATTAAACACAGACTTCCAGATTGTTGAATCAGTAACTCAATTAAACACAGACTTCCAGAACAGGGCAACACTTGATAGTAGAATTGTTTGGAAAAAGTATGTAAATGCTATAAGAAAACAACTACACATAAGCACGAAGAATTCAACGTAGACTTCCTGAAATACAAATCATTCTTTACATTGTTATCTGTTGTGAATTTTTTTAATCATTCTTTTGCCTAGAGAACATAGTTTCTTGTTGTTTTTAATATCTTCTTTACTTATTGCAAATGGTGAGAACAATGACCGAAACTTTTTCCTGATATCATTCTTTTTTTTAATACCTGCAGCATGATTCTTGTAAAGCATCGTTTATCTATTGACATTCAAACTTATCTTGTATGTGGAAACTGGAAAATGGCCATTCTTTACTTAGTTTATCTATTAACCATCAGCAATTGCACATAAGCATGAATGTTAATTAAGTTAACCCAACAATAACTCAATTAATAAACAACCAAATAATAATTTTGAAGCAAATAAATTAACAAGAAACACATATACTATCTACACAACAGTGCGAGATGGAATAACTGTATTCATTATTCACCGAAGTCATTCAATCAATAGTGCAAGATGGAATACCTTAGTTGAAGCTTGCCGAAAAGTTGGAACCAACACCAATTACTTGAGAAATTCAAACAAAAATTGAAAAGAGATTAAATCACCTTCTATGAAGAGAACTACAATCGCCTTCTCTGCAACCGACTTCTCTGGTGGAGTATTGCACAAAAATCTGGACATTTTTCTTCTCCAATTGCCGGCCGTCTTTTCGTTTATCTTTCTACAGCTGCCGTTTGTATCTTTGTATCTTTTGTTGCCCTATGCCAATGCTAGAAGTACAAAATCCTTGACAAAATGGGTTACTACTTCGCCACTTGGCGTCCCCCTATTGGAGGGGCGCCTGGCCCACCCGACACCCCTCCAATAGGGGGACGTCAAGTGGCGATGTAGTAACTCATTTAGTACAAGAGTTTGTACAAATAAAATAATCCGCCATCTAATTGGTCCAAGGCCCTTTCAAATAATGCTTGTTATTAAGGTCAGCTTTCCTTTACTCCAAAAGGAGTATTTTTCTTCCTTCAGCCGGTTTTTTTGTTCAAACAAAGTCCAATTCAAATTGATTCCATTCCAATTGGTCCAAGGCTCTTTAAAATAATGTTTGTTATCAAGGCCCCACTTTTCTCAAATAATGCATTTTAATCATCAATTCATTTATTCATGCAGCCTCGATCCTCTTCAATTTCTAATTTGTAGAATTTAATCATAAATCTACAATTTTCATTCAAATTCGTCCTTGTTGATCAATATTAGCTCCAATCACAGGTTTTTTTTTCCTCCTAACATCATTAAAAAATACAAATAATTAAGAAACAAACAAAATGAATATTTCTAGTCAAGTTCTTTTTCGGTTTTTTCTTCGAGTGGGGGCAGGAGATCGAAGAAGAGATTGGGTTCCCACAAGTGTACCTCAACACAACTTGAATCCTAATGATTCATCAACATATAACAATAAATTGAAAAATCTAATGAAAAGCTATATGGAAACTAAACCTAAAAGGGTAAAAACAATCTGTATAAATCAAGAATATGAATGAAGAAAGAAATTAATTTAATCATGAAGAAAAATGACTCACCTTAGTGACTTCTGAACTTATATGGTTGATGGCATCTAGGAGAGCAACTTCAAAAATTTAGGGCTAAATTTTTTTTAGGGATTGTGAGAATATAGGTTGGTCGGCAGTAGCGACTTGATCAGAGATTGTGGGTTGGGACTGACGTGGAAAAGAAAAATTTAGAGAACGAGATGCTTTAAATTATGAAGCATAGTATGAGCTTATTATAGAGAATTTGATAGCTAGATTCATCGTCCAGCAATAATGTGTAACACCCCAAATTCTAATAATACGGTGAGTTACCAACACGAGTCATTTAATGTAAAATTCTAAATATACAGATCGTGGTAAAATTTTAGATACAGTTACAATTGCTGGAATTTACGCAAAACATAAGTTGAAACTTTAAAATTTCCGTCTCGAAATATAAACTTCAAACTACAATTTCTTAGACACCACAAGGATTATTAAGTATGAAAAAAGGACAATCTAGAACATAAGAAATACAATTCTCTACAAAAATAAAATATGCCATCAATGCCGAGCCACCACAGGAGCTCCGATTATTCTGAAAACGTTAAATAGAAATCAGCATCTCAATAAAATAATCAGTAAGCTACACGTGATATATGAATATAATAATCATACATCAAATTATGTATTTTTACATATTGTCTTCGTTAATAAGCAAATCGATGATCAAACGATCTACTTTAAGATCTAACGAGCCTATGCGACAATCAGTTAAACATTTATAATTAAAGGTCTTAATTATGGAATAACTGATACACGAAAATATGTTTCGATTTATATCACTGCAAGTGTACATTTTATTTCAAGTAGTAAAGTGAATTTTAAGTCCAAGTATATTTTCCATAGAGATTTAATATTTTAATTCTATTTATTCCGACATTAACCGAAATAAGAGACGTGTTATGTGTTTTGTAACTAGTTCTACAATTTGACAACATATTTGATTTGTGAAGAATCAATGTTCCTATTTCATTCAAAACTCTCTCTCGATTAAGTTTGAACTTAATTTCATATATGACCTCGACTATATCTCTATGATGGGAGCAAATATACAAAAATCATTGATTTTTGTGAACACTTTGAGATTTACATAAGGCATAGTGGTATATCTATATCCCCTATCGGACCCTACACTAATTTATAACCTATCGAGCCTATTTCTCCTCTCTCAAATAGATGAAATATGTCACCACAATCACATAATTATTGCACACATAATTATAACGTCGAAAAGGAAGTCAATCAGGGGATAAGATTCTATGTGAGGATTATAGTTATACATGTTAGAATTATAGTGTTGACATCTATTTGGCAATATTCAAGTCATGTAATTATTAGACTTAATTCTTAAAAATTGATTAATATATTTCTAATTTCAATATTGAGTAGAGTCAATCTTCAAGGAGTCTATCGATCATCTGTTTTGATGAAGATTAAAAATGAAGAATTCAAAAATATTTGAAACTCTTAAAGATGATGATATTGAAAAAGTCATATCACAAGCCAAAAAACAGAGATCACAAAAGACATTCTCGAATATTGGAATGAATGGTTCCTAATATAGCTATGGGCCACTATGTCGTTCTCAATTTTTTATGGGAAATTTTCATAATTAAGAACATAACTATGGCCCATTTCAAAAGTAAGAAAATAAGTTTCAAATATCTAAAATCAGATTTTCATTTATTTTTATTTATAATTTAATTAATTAAATATATATTTAATTAATTAAATATATTAAGGTCACAGATCTATATAATTTGGTCACAGATTCACAATTTAGCTAGTCACATATTATTTTCGGTCACAACTCAGAATTTTTGAATGTGAAAAATTATTTTACGTCACAATTCAAAAAATTTATAGGTCACAATTTATTCATCGGTCACAGATTCACAATTTAATTAGTCACATATTATTTTTCGGTCACAAATCAAAATTTTTAAATATCACAAATTTTTTTACGATCACAATTCAAAAATTTTAAAGGTCACAATTTTTTCCTTGGTCACATATGAAAAATTTATAAGTCATAATTTCTTTATCGATCACAGATCATGAACATTATAAGTCACAATTTATAGTCACAACTTATAATCGGTCACAAATTAACAAATTTTTAAATCACACGTTATTTTTTAATCACAGTTCATAATCTTCATTAGTCACATATTATTTACTGATCACAGATTAAGTCACACATTATTTTTTAGTCACAGTTCATATTTTTCATTAATCATGTATTGTTTACTGGTCACAGATTAACAGATTAACCAATTTAATGTGACTTAATGGTCACAGTTAACCCAAATATTTGTGACGACTGACCACCACCTCATTACCGCCTAAACTACCACCACAACCAACCTACACCAGCACCACCCACACCCACACCACCAGCCCTGCACCAACAACCAACCCACACCACCCAAACCCCGCCCAGCCACCACCACCACCACCACCACCACCACCACCAGCACTGCCACAACAACACTGCCACCAACACCGTCGCCCCCACCACAACCCCGCCCAACCAACACCACCAGCACAAATATGAAAATCACCAGTCGGACTTGAAAATCGCCACCACCACCACCTCACAAAACCCCACCCAACACCGCCACCACCACACGACCAAGTCTACCATCAACGATGCCTCTGCCACGAACACCGCCACCACACAACTCGCCACCATCGTCATCGACCACCACAGAACCAGCAAAAACTGTCGTCAGATTTAGGCAGATTCGAATCATCGCCCATTGCAGCCAGATTCAGGCAAAATCGTCCCCACACAACCACAGTCTCGCACCCAGCCACGACCGCCCCCACACACCACAACCGCACCTACTCCCACGACAACCACCACCGCACGCACACACACCACAGCCGCGAACACACCAAAATCGCACGACTCACCACGCCACCACCAATCACCTCACCAACCACCAGATCTACCACCGCACACACACCATCCACCTTCGTTTGGATCTGGTTCGATGGTGTTTGTGGGCGAAAACCTGATTTTCGCCTTTGCGAGTCTCCGCAGCAGCAAGCGACGGGCGCACTGTTACTCACCGCCTCCATTGCTGCATGCTGTCGCTGTCGAATAAGGGTTTCGGAGTGGGTAGGAGCGCCGGTTTAGAGAGGGTGAGAAGAGAGCGAGAGCGAGAGCGAGAGGGTGAGATAAATTTTAGGGTTAGAGTTAATTTTGTGATATATTATTAATTTTGTAATATAATTATTAATATAAAAAAAATCTGATTTTTGAATTGTGAAACTTCTCATCTGATTTTAGAAGGGTCAATTCTTAAAGTAGGGATAAGTGTAATTTCCACATTTTTTATTCATATTCAAAAATTTAATATATTTATTTTTTTGTTACAAAATTATTTATCTTCAAAAGAGTGACTAATTGAACTACTAATTCGTCAAAACATTGAATTGTGATCCAAGTGGAAGTCTATTAAATATATTTGAAATTCTATAAGAATCTTTTTATATAAATTTCCTTTTTTCTTTAGAATAACTAAATTAATTGTTTACAAGATTTTGTTTTGAATTTTGGCTCTTGTATTTGGAGGGAAAATTTATGGTTCCCTCTTTTTTTTTTTCGACATCTTTATCTTTTTATAAGATGTGTTTCTCATTTTGTACTCTACATTCTTATTTTTTAATTCTCTGTAGCCTAGGTATTTTCATTCAATCTCCAATCTGGTGATTCTTTTTATGGGGTGAGAGTTGTAAGAAAACCTACTCCAACATTTTTTGCCCATTGTAAAAAATTATTTTCTTGTAGTATTTTTTTCATCCAACTTTAGAATTTTTAGTAACAAATATTTTTTATCGCAAAAAAGTAGACCCTATTGCATCACAAGCATTTTGTTGCAGGAAAAAAAGGTTTGTCGCTTTAAATTTTCCACCAAAAATATTTTGGCGCCTTTCTTCCCTCATATTTTTGACGATATTCTTTATTATTTGTCACAACTTCTCACATGTTATGACAACTTTTTATGTCGTTTTATATTTTTGGTACTTTTTTTTAATCACAATTTTCGCTACAAATTTTAAAAATGTGTCGTGTTAAATCACTTATTGCGACAACTTTTTGTATGTTGCGAAAAATCCTATCGCGAAATCACAGTTTTGTTATAGTGAATTCACTTTGTCCAATATGCGCAGGATTTAGGCATGAGACTAACCAAAATGTCTCAATATATAAACATTGTCTTATTCAAAATGCGAACGACTCAAGCACAAGACTGATCAAAATGTCTCAATATATAAAGTATGTCTTGCCCAAAATGCGTTTAACTCAAGCATTCATTGACATTACTATACTTTAAGGACAAAACATAATATAACCATAAATAATATAGTAAAATAGCAGTGATTACAGAACCCTTAGTAACTAAATACAACATATGACTCTAACAATCCCAAATGAGTCACATGCTCCTGAAACAATTTTGGAGCTAAATCTTTAGTTAATGGGTCAGCTAACATATGATCTATTGAAATATGCTCAACATAGACATAATACTCAGTTATTTTCTCTTTAACAAACAAATACTTAATATCAATATGTTTGGAGCGTGAAGAGCTCCTAGTGTTTCAAGATAAAGCAATTGCTGCAGAATTGTCACAAAATATCTTCAGTGGCCTCGAAATGGTGTTCACAATACCTAGCCCCAAGATAAAGTTCCACAATCATATAGCTTGACATGTAGCCTCATAACAAACCACATACTCTACCTCTATTGTAGAGGAAGCTATAAGTGTCTGTTTGATACTTTTCCAAGAAACAACTCTTTCTGTCATCATAAAAATATAACCAGAAGTAGATCTCCTGTCATCTAAACAACCTACAAAATCGACATCAAAATATTCAACTACATCAAGAATGTCAAATCATCGATATGTAATCATTAGATCTTTAGTGCCTTACAAGTACCTACATATTTTCTTTGCAGCTTTCCAGTGAACCAAACTAAGATCACTCAAATATCTTCCAAATACACCGACAACATAGGCAATGTCAGGCCATGTACATATTTGAGCATACATCAAACTACCCACAACTGAAGAATAGAGAATTGTTTGCATTTGAGTCCTCTTATTATCATCTTTAGGATATTGAGACTTAGAGAATTTATCACCTTTCACAATAGATGATTTTCCAGGAGAACAAGAATGCATATTAAACCTACTCAAAACTCGATCAATGTAGGTTTTCTGGGACAATCCAAGTACACCTCTAGTTCTCTCACAAAAAATTTGAACCCCCAAAACATGAGAAGCCTCACCAAGATCCTTCATATCAAAATGAGATGACAACGTGCGCTTTGTCTCAAGCAAAAGCTTAATGTCATCTTCAGTGAGCAATATATCATCAACATAAAGAACAAGAAATATATAGTTACTCCTAGTGACCACTAAGTATATGCATTGATCAACAATATTCTCCTTGAAATCGAAAGATGTGACAATCTCATCAAATTTTAGGTGCCATTGTCTCGATGCCTGCTTAAGTCCATAAATAGACTTCTTAAGTTTACACACCATGTGTTCCTTTCCATCTACTTGGAAACTATCTGGTTGCATCATGTACACATCCTTAAATAAATGTCCATTAAGAAAGCTATCTTCACATCCATTTAATGTAACTAGAGATCAAAATGAGCCACCAATGCCATAATAATCCGAAAAAAATCCTTCGTAGAAATGGGCGAGAAAGTATCCTTATAATCAATGTACTCTCTTTGATTAAAGTACTTAGCAACAAACCTAACTTTATACATTTCTACTTGACCTTTAGAATTATCCTTGGTATTGAAAATTCATTTACAACCAATTGGCTTATAGCCACATGGGGGCAATCTTCTAAATGACCGATTTACTATTGCTATTTTCCACAATGATCTTAATTATTAAAAATACTATTTTACCCTTAATGAAATGAGTTTTTATATTGCAGGATATATCCCTATCTTTAGAATAGTTTTTCAATTTTGTCCTGTATTATTCCTATCTCGGATTCAAGCATATAAATTCATCATTTGATCTAATAGAATGACATAATCTTCCATATATCTATCAAAATTTTCTCCAAGTATATAATATTCCTCAGACGATGATTGATCTATTCTTTCCATTTGATAGATAATATTATTTATTTTTTCTAATAATTTTTATAATAAATTATCTAATCCTTCAATTGTATATCCTGACATGTTATATAAATCTTAACATGATAAACAATGCTGATAAAATAAATATAAAATACAAACATTTAGATAATTTAACCATGCAAATATTCAGATAAGTAATCCCAACGATTCTTTAAGATTTCAGAAAATATCGTTCTAATTTTAACAAAAATAATAGTTTTACCTTAGTTTTTGATCTCAAATCTTTATTCTTAGAATTGAGTAACCTTCAAGTTCTGGATCTGCAAATGACTCCCTCCAATTGCCTTCTACCTTTACGGGATAATTATTATTCCAGCTTTGCACCTTCACTGTGTCAATCCTATTAATTCGGATTATAGATCTTAACTAAAGAAAACTCTCTTTCTGTTAAAGTAAGAATGAAATTCTTCAATCTTTCAAGAATCTTTGGGATGAAGTGTTTAGAAACTCATGATATCTTTAAAGACAATTTGGATATGAAATAACTTGGAATTTTATTGATATCTAAAAGTTGAAATATGATTACAATGAAAGACAGAAAATTGTTTGGCTAACTCACAGTTTGAGTGCTCAACCAACTCTGTCTTTTTCATTAGCCCAAAGGCTTCTATTTATACATAATTCTGAAGATAAATTACATCATTTCTTACATCATACTAATAAAATTTTACTGCCTCGTGCTTTTCATCAAGAGCCTCATGGCCCCTCCATCATTTGTTGTTTTGTTACATTTTCTTTGATAAAGGACACAGTCCCTCTATAATTATCCTTCAAATCTTGTTCTTACATACAGCTGGTAAGGTTCTCCTGTAGCAGTTTGGACACCTTTCCTCCATGTGTTTATCATTTTCATCTTTATCTTCTAATTCTGTCGGCAAGTGAGGCAGTCTCTGGCTTCACATGCCCTTTGTAATGTTGAAATGGCACCAGGAATCTGATGCGTGTCAAATTTGGTGATAAAATCTTTTAAAACTTCAGATTTTTGATTCCCATCATTAGCCAAAAGTGTCCATCCATTATATTGGCATATGCATCTGTATTTTCTATCATAAAATTTTTTTGCTATGTTATAAAGGACTTTGTATCCAATGACTCTTTCATCCATTTTGAAATTTTTTCCAACATGCCCAATGGAGATTATATGTTCTGTTGGATAGAAAATTCCATCTTTGACTTCTGGACTGATAGTATAAAATTTTAGATAAATAGATCGTCCATGTGCATATCTTGAGACTTCAGATTTAAATATGTCATCAAATCGATCTATTTCTTTAAGAGATTTATCTGGATAAATTAAATCCAAATATCCATAATCAGCTGTCATTTTAACCATGACTGGATTAGATTCTTTCATCATAACTATTCTCGGATAAACGTGTTCACCGGGTGAAATAAAATATGAATTACTTGTTGTAATTCATAAATTATTTTAGTAAATTTTTTATATTCTTGTTCTTTTGAAGACAAAGGGATTTCATCTTCTTCATATGGTTGTATCTGAATTGATATCGTATGTTCTTCATTGATAATAATCTTTTTAGGATTATCACCAATTCTTATCTTTCTGGGACTTTGGATAATAATATCTTTCTTTGGTCCACTGCTGCTTCCGCATGGTGGATCGCTTCTTGGTATCTGTTGATATTCCTATTTGGTATAATAGGATTGTGCCAAGACATCAATCCTTGTATCTTTATTTGTATCAATAGACATTAATTGTGCTTCAAGAGCATCAATTTTGTCTTTAATTTCATTGGCAACTTTGACGTGGGATTCACTGATCTCAAGTAATAGGTTGAAATTATTACTTAAGATTTCAGCTAATGCCCCCATCCCAACTTTTATATCATCTGCTTCTTCTTTGGCAAATGATGCCGCAGATTTCATCTCTGATATCATTTGTTTAATATTATCCATCTCCAAATTCAATGTTCCTGCTTAAAAAATCAGCAAGATAATTATTTTTACCTTTAATATGAATAATATCAAAATTATAGAATGATAAATATGCTTGCCATCTATGTAACCTTCTATATTGGGGTTCCACTGGTAATTTATTTCTAACAAGTCCTGCAACTTGAGAATTGTTAATTTCAACAATAAATTTTTTAGATAATAAAAATAATGAAAATTTCTTTATTCCTATAATAATTGCTAATAATTCTTTTTCATGAGTGGTATAATTTATTTCTACTTGATTAAAAGTTCCACTTGAATATCTACATATTTCATTTAAATCTGTTTTTAATATTGCTGCTCAATATTTATCTGAGGTATCAGTATTAACTATCAAATTATCCTTTTCATTTGGTAATCTTAATTTTGGTAAATTTTTACATTCTTCTTTAAGTAGTCTAACTATTTCTGTATGTTTTTCATTCCATCCTTTAGTAATAGTTTTTCTAAGTAAGATTTGTATTTTATGTCTCTTTTTTGAAAGATTTTCAATAAATCCTTCTGAATAATTTAAACATCCTAAGAATTTTTGTATTTGTTCCTTAGATTCTAATCTATCAGGAAAACTCTCTATCTTTTTAGATATATGATATTGTAATTTTATTCCATTCTTATCTATAATTAATCCAAGAAATTCTATCTCAGATTTTTCTATAATAGCTTTCTTTTCAGATAAGACTATTCTTTCTTTTTAACATTCTTTTAGAAATTTTATAATATGATTTTTATGATCATTTTATTTTCTGAACATATTAGTATATCATCAACATATACTAATAAGAAATCATTATATTTTCTAAAAATATTATTCATTCTTCTTTGAAATATTTGAGGTGTATTTTTTAATCCAAATGTCATAACTATCCATTCATATTTACCCAGAGGCGTGCTAAATGTCGTATATGATATTGATTCTTCTTCCATTTTGATTTACCAAAATCCTGACTTACAATCAAATTTTGAATAATACTCTTTTCCTTTTACAAGGTTTATTAAAACATCTTTATTTGGTAGAAAATATCCATCAAATTTTGTGTATTTATTTAATTCTTTATAATTTATTACCATTCTTGGTTTTCCTCGTACCTGTTCAGAGTGTTTCATTACCATAAAAGCTGGACTACTATGTGGTCCATTGCTAGCTCTGATTAATTTCATATTTTTTAATTCTTCAATTTATTTTCTAAATTCTTGAGTATCTTGTATAGTGTACATCATTGATTTTACTCTTATTATTATATTTTCAGTTAATTCTATTTTTACTCTTAGATGTTCAGGTTTCCAATAATCTAATGGATTTTCATTATAGATATTTCCTATCTTTTTTATTATCTCTTCTATTAATTCCGATTTTTCTGTTGTTTGTAATTTTTGTATTTTAACAGTCGTTTTTATTGGTATTTTTATTGTCCTTTCACCACGCTGGGCTGGCTGAACTCTGTATGATTTAAATTCTCTTGAAATTTTTAGTAGATGTCCACATGGTGTTTTTAACATAATCATATAGTTATTTTGTTGGTAATATTGAAATTGTTGAACAAAGTCATTTCCTAATAATATATCACATTCTAATACATCATATGCATATACTTTGTTTATAGTTATACTTCCTAATAGGATTTCTACATTTTCTTTATTTTTAGTAATGGATGTCGATATTTCCGTGACACTTGTTATTTTTATAGTATTATCATTGTTCTAATTTTCTAACAAAAATGTCTTGATAATAGTTATATCACTTCCTGTATCTATTAAGGCACATGTTGTTATATTAGTTTCTACAATAGTAATTTGTATATGTACTGCTAATGAAAATGTTATCACATTATTTATTCTTTTGGACAAAACAATGTCTTATTATTATATGTTATATAGATTCCTTCTTTATTAATATTATAATGATTTAAAGTTGGTAAAAAACTCATTCCTAATAATATATGGTAATGATCTCCCATACTATTATCTACATAACATGGTATTATCATTTCTCCTCCATCTAAAATTATTGGTATCTTTACTTCTAATTCACTGGTATGTGTTTTTCCATCAAAATTGATATATTTATAAGGTTCTACCATTCTTTTTGTTAATCATTTATCTCTATTTCTTGATATATGGCAGTTTGCTGCTCCTGTATCAATTATGATATTTTTTCCTTTTATATATTCTATTCCATTAAAATATTCTCCATATATTTGCATACTTCCTATATTCATTTTTACCATTATTTCTCGACTTATGCTTTTTCTTGGTATTATAGATGTACTATTATTTCTTCTTAAGATTCCATCTTTAAATTCTATTAAAAAATTATTTTCTATTTTTTCGGTTACATCTGATTTTGTTTTAGATATTTCTAATTCATATATTTCTGGTAATAGGTTTAGTTGTTTGTTTGGTTCTACAATATTTAATATGTCTTTACATTCTTTGTGAATTTCTATATAGGGTTTTTTAGAGTAAATGTTTCCATAGTTTAAATTAGTAAATGTATATAATGCTCTATATTCTATGGTCATGATATGATTTACTTCTTCCATTATATCATTTCTATGTATTTTAAAATGTAATCCTAACACTTCATTAAAATCTTTATCTTTTATTGATACACAATATTTTGGATAACATGTAAATATTAATTTTTTATATGCTAAATTTCTTTTTTATAGTTCATAAATGGCTATCATTAGTATTTAGTATTCTTCCATCATGTAAACTTACTATTATTGGTGAATCTATTCCTTCTCTAAATAGGGATTTGAACATTAATTGTATTCCTGCTAAATAAACATATTGTATCTTTTCTTTTTGTTTTCCTTTTACTTTTGCCATTAATTGATCAGCTGTGAATTTTGTTAGTAACGCTAATTTATGACTTCCTGAAACTGTTCTTATATCTATTGATTTTTCTATCTTATGATATTCACTTATAGATACTCTTTTTCTTCTAAATATTTTATCGAGTATTTTTCATTCTCCTAATTTTAAATTTAATGATAATTTTTCTATTTTTCTAAATGTATTATTATCGAATGTTACTTTTAATCCATATCCTTCAGAATTTTCTATTTCTTATTTTTCTTCTATAGTTTCAGCTTCTTCTATTTCGTGATTCATTCTGATTCTGATATGTAAACCTCTTCTCCTTCATATTTATTAATATCTATTATTTCTTCTAAATCGCTTTCTATTTCTTCATATTCTTGTTGTAAAATTCTAATTTTCTTTTTAGTACAATCAGGGCTTATATGTCCTATTTCTCCACAATTCCAACATTTGTATTGTTTTTTTATCATTTTAAAACTCTTCTCTTTTTGGTTGATATTTTCTTTTATAATATCTCCTATTTGATTTTTGATATTTCTTTTTGAACTGTTTATATTTTTTATACTTTTTTTGTTTGAATTTTCTTTTATATTTTCTTTCTAGTCCACATCCCCAATTAATAGGTCTCTCTATTTCTTCACAACAGATTCTTGTTAATTTTTCAGACTTTTTCATTAGTTGTCTATTTTTACATATTTCTGCTAATCTTTCAAATATGAATTTTATTCTACTTCCTAATGTATCTGGTACAGGATTATCCTTTATATATCTTTCATATTCTATCTTAAAATATATATTCCATGTTCCTGGTAATTTAGCAAAATACATTTCTAAGTATGGTCCTTGATTTTCGTTACTATAAAATTGGGTATAATAGAAAATTTTAAATTGACATGTATATTCTTTTATTTTACACATATCACATATCATAATGTTTATTAATCCTAATCTTGCTTTTAATTTTTCTCTTCTAACTTCTTCTTCTGAATTTTTTATCCAATTTTCTCCTAAAAATTCATGTGATATATATTCTACTAACTTTTTTATTCCTTCCTGTGAGGTTTTTTGCATTTCTGTTTGTATATTTCTTCTCATTAATATTTTAGTATCTTCAGTTACTCCTTCCCACCAATTTCTTACATCTCCTTCAAATGATGCTATTAAATAGTCAATTCTTCTATCCGTAGATTCTCATGTATCATCTTGGTTATATAAAAAGAATAATATCATAGCATCTGCCCATTGTAACAATGCTTTCTTAGTATCTATTTTACAATCTAAATCTAGTTTTGCTCCACCATGATTTATTGGTTTATTGTAGTATGAGTTTGGGGTAAATTGATCTTTATATTTTTCTATTCTATGTTGTGGTATAATTCTATCATAGTACTGCCTATAAGGTCTATGTGGCATTGGTGCATACCCTCCTTCTAATTCAGGAAATTCTAATTTTGGGTTGTTGCTTGTACTTCCTGGTGCTGGTGTTGGTCCTCCACCAGTATTCATTAATATTTCATAATTTTCTAATTCTTCTATACTTAATTGGTCAAAGTTTTCTATTAGATTATCTATTTCTTCATTCATCATCTTTTTTATTTTTTCCTCTTTCTTCTGTATATTTTTCAAATTTTTTTTCTTGTTCTAGAATTATTGGTAATATTTCTTTTCTAAATCTATTATCCATACTTCCAGGTTCATAATATCCTTCTGTTTCTACATGTTTCTTTCATATTCTTGTCATTTCTGCTTTTATTCTATCTTTATCTACTTTTTATCTGTTGATTTTATATTTTGTTTCATTTCTCCAATCTCTATTTTTAACATTGCTACTTCATCTTTTAATTCTTTTGTTTCATTTATTAATTCATTTATTATTTTCTTTAGTTCATCAAATGATTCTGAAAAAGCCATTATATTTTTCCATTTTTTACTTCTAATAAATATGATAATCTACACTTTTTATCTTTATTTTCATTGATGATTTTATTAAAACTTTCGATTGTTATTTCATTATTAGGTAATTGATAATCTCTTACAGTTTCAAAATATCTTGCTTTTAATTCTAGTTTTTCGATTTTTAATTTCCCTAACATTTTTTCTTGTGATTTATTTATATCTCCTGGTGTTCCTAGTATATTTGAGGTTTTTTATTGTATTTTGTTTAGATTTTTAACAATATTATTAAACTTTTTAGCTACTTTATCATTACTCATTTATAGTTTATGATGATTCATATATTTCTCTATAATATAAAATACTTTCAAATTCTTTATTAATCATTTCATATACATATCTATCTTTTATAGATCCTATACTTAATTTATGTAGTATTTGTTCTTTTATTTCTCTAGGTAATTTTTTAATTATATTTAATGTTAATATTTTTGATTTATTAGGAATAGGTTCATAAAATATTTTATATCCTTTTTCTTCTTCTAATTTATAATACTTATCTATCTTTTTAATTTTAATTCCCATAATTACTTATATTATTTTCTATTATTGCGGCTATTTCTTCTCGATCTATAGTTTCTAGAATAGTTTCTCATATCATAAGATCTCTTATTATACTAATTTCTATTTTTTCTATTATTTTCTTTCTAATATCTAAAGGTATATTTTTTTAATTTTATAAGTATGATTTTTAAAACTTCTTTCTCTATTATAGGTTTTCCTATTATTATCCAAAATCTATCTTTTTTAATCACATATCTATTTTCTAAATCTTTTATTATCATGTTATGATCTATGACTCTGATACCAATTAAAGTGGGAGTACTAAGACCGTCTACAAAATCTTCAAAATCTACAAAATATTTTAATATTCTAAATTTTTTTTTTATCATTCTTTCAGTTAATCTATTATTTATTAAGGATATGTAAAATCTTAGTGTTAATCTATATTTTAATTTTTTATATTTTAGTGGTAACCTATTTTTTATTGGTCTTCTCATTTAATTAACTTGTTTTATATTATAGGGACTAGGTTGCAATTTTTTAAATTAAGGGTATTTTTGGAAAGATCATTATGTAAAGGCTATTCTTCAAATTTCTAGTTTTTTGTAGCCTATTTTTATAAATCAATTATTTGAAATGACTATTTAAAGGTATTTCCTCTAGCCACATGGTAGTTCAACTAAGTCCCATACTTCATTTCGACACATTAATGCCATCTCATCAGGCATAACATCCATCCAAAATGAAGATTTAGGATTATCAATGGCCTCCTTAAAAGAGGTGGGATCAAGAGATGTACCAACATCAAACTCACGCTCCTATAAATAAATAATAAAATCTTAAGAAATTGTTGGTCTACAAATTCTATGTGATCTCCTTACAATATCATCAGTCCCCATATCAACATCAACCTTAGTGTCAACAATAGAGTATTGGACAACAGTATTGGTTCACTCCGTTAATGGTGGTGCTGCCACTGATGGAGGGGTAACCTGAACAGGTATAACAACACGCTTCTTCCTAAACACAACTTCACGTGGTGCAGAGCTCCCACTGTTGCTAACATCCTCAAAAAATGGCTTGATCGGATTCAATAATTATAGTAATATTAGAAGCACAATAGAATCTAGAGCCTCTTGATCTACACAATAGCTAACAAAATATTCAGTGATGGTCTTAGCAAGTTTCTTCTGCTGAGGATTATAAAGTTTTATTTCTACTGTATAGCCCTAAACACGAAAATGACCCATACTAGGCCTTTTACTTGACCATAACTCATAAGGGGTTTTTATGAACCTACTTGCTTGGTACTTGATTCAGAATGTAGGCAACAATTTTCAAAACCTCGCCCCACAAAAAATTAGGCAAAGTGGATTGACTAAACATACACCGTACTATGTCCATAAGAGTACAATTTATTCTTTCTACAATACCATTTTGTTCAGGAGTTTTGGACATTGTGTACTAAGCCTCAATATCACATGCTTCGAGAAAACTAGCAAAAAGTCAAGGATTTCTACTAGTTTCATCATATTTCCCATAAAACTCACCACCTCTATTTTATCTTACTACTTTGGTTCTGCTATTTTTCTATAGTTCCAGAATAGCCTTGAAAGCCTTAAAAGCTTCAACAATGAGTCTGGTTTTTCTCGAATGAGCTCAGTCTAACTATAGCGAGAATAATTATCAATAAAGGTAATGAAGTAGTTATAATTTCCCAAAGCGACAAGTGAAATGAGACCATAAACATAAGTATGAATTAAATTGAAAATTTCCTCACTTTTGCTAATCTTTTTTTTTTTATTTGATTTTCACTGGAAGCTTCCCTTTGATACAAGCAACACAAGTTTCAAAATCAGAAAAAATCAAATCAACTAGTATACCATCTTTAATCAATATTTTCATTATTTCTTTAAAAATATGACAAAACATTTTATGCCACAACATGGAAGAGTTTTCATTGGATCTAGTACGTTTAGAACCAACTACAATATTCACAACAGATATACTAAAAGAAGTAGAATCTAAAGCAGTAAATAAGTTTATTCTATACAAACCATCATATAATGTAGCAGTACCAACCACAACAGAATTATAATAGATTATAGCCTTTTCATTTCCAAAATAAAAATCATATCCACATTTATCTAAAATAGAAACAAAGATAGGATTTCTTCTGACAGAAGGTATAAAAGCAATATTAGACAAGTTCAAAACATGCTTAAAAGCCAAAATAAGTCTGATTGTTCCAATATGTTCAAATTTAACTTACACCCATTGCCCATATTTACTACTGACTTTGTATCAATTGGTCTTCTGCGATTCTTGAATTCCAGCAAAGAATTTGTAGTGTGAATGGTTGCACTAATATCTAGCCACCAAGTATAAGAAGGTACATCGACTAGATTAGACTCAAAACACACTAGTAGCAAACGTGTACCTTTCTTATCTAACCAAGCCTTAAACTTCCTACAATCAATCTTCTTGTGCCCAAAAATAAGATAGAAGTTACATTTGTGCTTGAAACCTTCATTTTTAAGCATATCTGGAACACTCATGGTAGCTTGCTGAGGAGGTCTCCCAGATTTCTTCATCTTACTAGAGTTGCTATTATTACCTTTGAAAAAAATTATTCTTCCCTTTTTCAACAGTTACCATGAAAGCAGCATGAGACTTGGCCTTTTTCATCATCTCTTCTTCTTGAGTTACAATAGCAGTCATTTTATTCAAGTTCCATTCTTCTTTCTAAGTATTGTAAGTAGTCTTAAGTGTATCAAACTAAGGTGGTAACTTAACTTTCATTCCTTTCAACTTGTTAAAAAATGAGTAAGCTTCATAATGTGCTCTCTAACTCCACTAATCCCATCATAGGTTGTGGTAGTAAGAATTTTCATCAAAGTTCTCTTTCCAGTCTTGTCAAACATAGTAAATTTCTTCCCAATAGCCTCAAGATACTCTTTGGCATTATCTGTATTAGAGTGCTCTGCCTAATAGGCTTATCAATAGTATACTTCATGATCATAAGACAAGTCCTATTAGAATGCACATACCGTTATCCATCATATTCAATCACCATTTTTGACTTTCCATCTCTTATTTGGGACTATAACAGCTATATTTTTCATTCTCATTCTACAAAGAATGAGAATCAAATGGGGCCTTAATAGTGAGAGACTCATGTCAATCCTCATAATTAGTTCTTGTTAGACTCTTGATGGCAGACAAAGAGAGAGAGATAGAGCTGCATTGCCATACGCTGGGGAGAATACGATAAAATTTATTAAAATATAGAATGAGAAACATACATCCATAAATGTATCCACAATGCAATTTTATATTCATGCTAAAGTCTTATTCAAAATAAACTCTCATGCACTATGCTAGAGCCCAAGACACACAAAAGGCTGTTACGCATTACAAAGAAAAATAATTAAATACAAGGACTTAAAATGACACACTATCGAGAGCATAGAATTAGACCACCAAGAGCCAAGTACTTAACTATTATATTTGTCATCCTAAGCATCTTATCAAATAATGGTTTATCGACAAGGTAAATTCATTTTCTGTATGGATCTTAGTATAATATCATTAAACAAAAGCAAGAACAATATAATAATCCCGACAATTTATCATGACTAGTCCCATGAGAGGTAAGTGCATAACCACTCCAAACCATCGATATTACAAGAAGTTTATATAACACACATGGACAAAATATTTATTTATCTCAAAATAGATTATCCATTAACATAAATAGATTCCTAACTTCCAAAAAATAAATAAAGAGAGTTGTATTGCGAAAATAATGTGTTGCAAATTCTAGAATTTTTCTTCATTTCCCCTCAAGTTATCAAACTGTGGACGGTTAACTTTCCCTTCTCCTCAGTTCGAATGGAGCACAATTGACATAATTGATATAAGCATTTAACACTGAAACTACTAACCACAAAGCCCATATATTGGACAAAGAACTAATATATTATTAGATCCATACTTATAGTGGGACTTGAAACTAGCAAATCGTTAATTACAAAAAAGAATAAATAAATAATATATATATATATATATATATATATATATAGTAGAATTTTGTTAATTGTACAATATTGATTGACAACTATGGTTGACAATCATCTCACATGAAGGAGGGCCCACGATTTTTTTATCATCGTGGGCCCCCTCCCATGTGAGTGATTGTCAACAATTGTTGTCAATCAATATTGTACTTGTAGCATTGTTGTATATAGTATGTTGCACGAGTGATGGAGTTGAGCTTTTTTTTTTTATTGATATTGAGCTACGCCGAAACTGGGAAGCATGAGGGGCCCTTGTTGCTCTAAAAAGGCAGGGAGGCCCGTAATCCAACCCCAGCTCATACAAAGAAAAAAAACCCTAACCGATAAAAGTAACTCAAGTACCGAGTTAGATAAGGCGTTCTCCCGCTTCGCCATTCAGTAAGAATGGAGTAAGGGGCGCCTGATCTTCTCAAAAAAGGGCTCATATGGTATAGCACTCCATACGGAGCCATCATCGAGTATAGTATAGCATGTGAAGTGAGACTCTGGCTAGATAGGGGTCACCACTCCCCGTCCAGAGCCGCTTCACGTCCCACGTTGGCGCCATTTGGAAACAGGCAGGTCAGACCTGCCCCAGGCTTCTTTAGCCCTCCTGAATCCAGTAGCTTCTTAGGACAACCATAGCCTTCTTGTCTTATAAGTGCGGTACCATCGGAGTTGCTCGCTAGGTATGCACGCAGTTATCCGATACTGATATCCAATCCGTTATTTGATTTGGAAATGCATCGCTATAAGTTTCTATGGTCACATACACTATTATGTGAATCAACTATCAGTTAGCGAAGTGACCCATAGGTATATGGGACACGAGCGCCCTTCACACCCTTTCGTAGCCCTCATAATGTTTAAAATGTACAATATTCTTTATTGTAGTTCTAGTTCTATTGACAACCCAGTAACTGAAATAGCTGAAAGTAGTTCCAGTGGTTTCTGTTGTCCGATCCCCCAGAGGAAACTTAGGGGAGAATCCCTTTTTCCTTGCTATGCTCCGGTTGCTTTCATTGATGATGGATTGTTCCTGGGTATCATCCTCAAAGAGGAAGAAAGTTAAGGGTTTTTGTTCGAGGCAGTCACTAGAGCTTGTTGGTCGTGAGATGAAATTCACTTCAAAAGAAGGCAGGGAGCAACGAACTGGTAAGAGATGAAACTTCATTTTCGATAGATGAAGAAAATGACTTATAGTTTACTGCTAATAGAATTATTTCTTGTACAACATCAATAATCGTTATAGTTTTGAATAAGGCGACTACTCTGGGACATGAAAAGAAAACGCGTCTGAAGACAATACAATAAGTGGATGCTATCCACTACAAAAGGAAATCCGAATCGGAACAAAGAAATTGGATCGAGATCACAGCAAATACAAAGGTTATTCACAACTTGTATCTCGACAGCAAAAGTTACTTTTCAAAGTCCATTGTTATGAAGTTCATTCCAAAATGAGTGCTCGGATCCTGGTCGTGCCGTTGGATAAACGACTTTGGATTTGGGTTAGTCTTTCTCTTGAATTACCCCCCCGCTCCACGTTATGCTTCGGAGATGGGCAACCCACATCCGAATTAGAATACTACTTTCTAGACTTTCTAGGAGGACTTGATTGAAGAAAAGGGACAAATGGGTATGGCATACGAAACTTTATCAAGTGGATCAGTGACATTCATCAATCTACTAGTCGAAATCAATATACTAGTTGGTAACATGCTTTCATGTAAGTATTGGCAATAGAGTATCCTTAACATGACGCATATATGGAATATAAAGCTTTTTTAGTCTAACCTTCGCCTGAAGCCTTTCTTGTTCTTGACTTTCAATGTCAAGTATGCCCCTTTCTACTATGAATTCCTTATGGACTCACTTCTTCATCTACGTAATAGGAAGCAGAGCTTGGGAGATAGCCGTACGCTTTAAAGTGTTAATCTTTTCTGTTTCCTTCTTTGTGACGCATATCCAATCCAAACAACTGTTATATATATATATATATATATACACATTTGTGTAGTATTTGGTAGTAGGGGATTAAGGCCGTAAAACTAAAAATTAGAAAGTCTGTACTAAAACTAATTCCAAGTTCCAGATTTTGTACTAAAAAAATAATAATAATAATAATTAATATTATCCCCTTCCCATACAAAAACATGTACACGCACATGAGTAGAGTGAACAAAGTCACAAACTTGATTATTTGAAATCAACCACATCCAGAAAGCAACGGTGATTGTCACTGTAAAAAGGGTTGTGTAAGAATTGTCGTAGGCTCTGATACCATTTGCTAACATCAATGGATTTTAATAATTTCTTCTCATTATTATAGCATGTGTTCATCAATAACAAAATAAATCATACTTCCAATAGCTTATGATTGACTTTTCGTAGATTCTTTAGGCTACAAAATATGGAAGAAATTATGTTATGGAGAGAACTACTCTCCAATCCCTTCAAACCCTTGAAATCGAGACCGTAGACGATTAACAGGTAAAAGGATATATATATATATATATATATATATATATATATATATATATAACTCAATAGGCCAATTCTATATTAAGTGGGGTGAGAGTAGGGGCCTCCACGTGTATTTTAAAAAAATAAAATAAATAAATAAATAAAAAGCCCATCTCATTATGGGCTAAAAAATGACTATATGAAATGCTAGTCCATTTCATAAATTTAACATTGATTTCATGTTAGAGTCGTATAGCATGAAAATGTATACCACTCTCGAATATAGGGAGCGAGATCCTAAATAAAGTTAAATAAGTGTTGAATAGTGGTAAACTTACAAACAAAATATGGAAAAGAGGGAGTTGGCTAATAATAGATTTTCAACCAAGTATGAAAGAGAGATAGCTAATTACAGTGTTAAAAGCAATTTATTAGTCTTAATTTTTATTGTAAACTAAAATTTCTTGCGCTCGAGAGGGAATCATTAATAGTAATTAGCATAGTCAGCTCATATTCATTATTTTTCATTTTGTCAAAGTTCTAACAAGCGAATTTGTTACTAGGACATTGGAACCGGTCTTAAAGTATACAAAATAAAACCAACCATCATCGCATTTAAATTCAGATTTCTTGTTTTTCTTACGGTTAAAAAATAACTAATATTGTCCGTAAACATATTTGAATAAATTATAATTATATATATATATATATATATATATATATATATATAAAATAAGTAAATTTATATATTTTTAAAGAGACCAAACCTTATATAGAACTCTAGTATCATGAGCCACGCTTTGGTGACAGGGAAGGTTTGACACCCTCCTTGACCGACACTCACAACATGGGTGGGTCGTCCCTTTTTATTTTGTTGCGCGGGCTCCACACATGTGAGGAATCTTTCATCCAAGTGGTCAGAATTTATCTGACAGAATAGTTTAATTCTAGTATCATTTATCTTCTATTAGCTAGCTTTTATTTCAATGTATAACTAGGTTGGATTATTAGAAATTAAATATCAGACAAAATTAGACAATATAACGGATAAATATTAATTTTTGTTTAATATTGTTCAAGATCAAAGGATTTGCCCTACTAACAGTCATATAAGGGCATATTTTGTATGTTATTCTCAACAAGGATTCAAGATGATGTAAAAGAAATATGCAACAAAAATTGTCAATTCTTTTCCTAGCGAAGGCAACTGATTTTAGGAAGGAACATTCACCAAAATATTAAGGCTTATTCAGTATGTTAAATTGAATATTATAACCAACAAACAATTTACGTGTTTCTTTTCCTTGATTTTATTTAGTATTGTTATCCAACATGCCGTCTTCCAATTGTTATACCTTTAGTAATAAGAGGAAAGTGGCATTATAATGCAATTGAGTGGATCAAATTCCAAAAGAAATGGTAGACTAAAGGTAAACGTGACTTCTTGTTGTTAGAACAATGAACCAAGTGGAGTATCGGTTAAAAAAATTCACCCAGTCGACCCCAAATTCACCTAGTGGACACAATTCTTTATTTAAAATTGCGATGAGCACTGGACAACAGTACACGTTCCCACCAATAACATTTTCTTTCTTAATCCCGTCCGCCAATGTTGTCCAACGTACGTCTGAGTCATGTCATTTGTCTTTTGAGTGAACCGATAGGTATCAAGTCACTTCTGAGTACTGGTTTCGGCCCCCTATAGGGGGGGACCTTTGTCTGGTATACTCACAACTTTTTATGAGACAAGAGGGGGGGACCTTTGTCTGGTATTTTTGTTTGTCTATCTTGTTTACTAGTTGTAATAATAACTGAATTGTTTAATGAAAAAGACAATTCTATGCATTAATAACTGAGAAAAGCACTACGAATTACAACCACTCAGGTTGCTGGTAAATGTTAAAGCTTGAAATTTCCTTACCAAGAAAACTTGGCTGATTCTTTTTCTTTTTCTTTTTTTTTTTTTGGTTTTAGATTTCCCATTTATCAGTGTAATTGATGCTATATTTAACAGTTGGGTTAATTGGTTGTGTCTGAACTTAGTACGTTGCTATGCATATTATTACGAATTGACTACAAGATAATGATAATAATTGAAAAATTGGAAATTCGACCCAACTACACTTAGAGGTGGGGGGTAATTAGGTGTAAATGCAAAATTAAAAATTAATTAACATGCAACAAATTACAAGTTAATTATTTCTAGGTGATTAATCAATCAATTCAGTTTGTCCTAACTTGAACTACTGCAATAACGAAAGCAATAACTAAAGTAGTAAACAACACAAGAATTGTTCAAGGAAAAACCCAACGTGGGAAAAACTCCGGGCACTTTACCAGTCAAAGATCCACTATAAACTGTATTATAAACTTACAAACCACCAGTAAAGTTGACGACACAAATTTTCTGATCTCCTGTCTGAAGTTTGAAGCAGTTCTCCTGAAATGTGCACACGAACACCAATCCTAGCTCTTCTCGCAGTTTATCTCCTGTAGATTCACTAAGAACTCCTCGTTCTTGCGTTTCTTCCTTGATTTTCACAGCCAACCAAGTTGACGACACAATCTTCCTGACAGATCCAAGTAAAGAATCACACCAGTGTATTTGATTGAATGTTTTGATATTTTCAATCCAAATGGTGCATATAATAAAGTGATTGAATTAGATGAAGGTTTAGCTCTTGAGAGAATAAGTGTTTTATCTTGAATGTATAATGTTCAATCTACATTTCCCGAATGCCCAGCGCCTCCTTTTATATGTTGGACGAATATGGAAACTTTGGCCAATAAAAATCTCGCGAAATCGCGAATTAGGTTAGGCAGTAAAATGGTCGCTCGAGCGAGGGCCCTGTCGCTCAAACGACAAGTGGGCGAAGGTCGAGCGCTGGATGTTTTGCTTCATCCGCTCGAGCATGACTCCCGCGAGCAGTTAGCAAAAATGCGACGAGTTCCCTTCGTGTTCCAAACTTGGATCCCGAACCGTACACTATACAACCAACTCTGAAACTTTACAATTAAGTCCTTAAACTTCTGAAATGTTCAAGTTGGTCCCTTTGTTCACAGGATAGCCAATTACAATAATCTAATACTAACAATAATAAAATAAGCAAGAACGCAATAAGAACGCCAAGATATTATGTGAAAACCCAATATGGGAACAAATCACTGGCAGATGAGGAAAATTTCACTATAATTAATTGCAATTGTGTTTATAACAAAATTTCAATATTCTCAAATAAGATCTAAAACTCTTAACATGTTGTACGAACTATTTCTCAATAATACAAGTTGTGACATATATATAAACCCTAAAAACCAAGTTGTAGAAGAATATGAGTCAAAAAAAGGTCAAAACGTGAAACGAGTCTGGGTCGGGAACCTTGTTGCTCGAGCGACAGGTTAACGATAGGCGAGTGAAAGTCCTGCAGCTTGAGTGCTAGGCAAGCGACAAGTCTTAGGAGAAAATATGTATGCACTGCTTGAGTGACCAACTAACAGCAGACTAGCGAAAAAGCAATGACTTTTCTTCTCGATACATAATTTTGATCTCTTCAAGACCACTTCAATCAAAACTCCAATGCCTATTAGAATTTAAGTCAAACTACAACAAATTTCTACTTTGAACCAAATTCAAATACAAGGAATTCCAAAACATATCTCCAAAGTAAACACAAATCCCCAACTTCCTAACAAGCCCCAATGGGCTAAATCAATTGCAAACACTAACTAAATTGAAGCAATGCTCAAACTTAGAAATGTGAAATGATTTTGTCAACATATCGACAGGATTATCTTTGGTATCAAACCTACTCACTACAATATCACCATGAGCAATCACTTACGCAAAAAATGGTACCTCACATCAATGCATTTAGTCATCTCGTAAAAAATTTGATCCTTAGTCAGAAAGATAGTACTTTGACTAGCACAATACACTGTAGAAATCTGCAAGTTTTTACTGATTTCATTAATCAATCCCCTCAACCACATAGCCTCCTTAATGACTATGTACTCTATCTCTATTGTAGACAATGCTACTGTATTTTGTAAAATAACTTTTCCAACTAATAGCACAACCTCCAAGGGTAAATACATATCATGTAAGTGATCTCCTCTGTTATGTTTTATAGTTGGCAATCTTCAGACAAAAATATAATTGTAAAATATTTTTAAAAGTCAAAGAGTCAATTTGTAGGTTGTATAGATGAATTAGGATTTAGTGGGGGTCATCTGTGAAACAAAAGAAAATTTTGTCAAAATTATGCTAGCCTGTTGTCAAGCTATTGCTTAATGTCCAAAACAGTAGCATTGTTGCTTGCCTATCGCTCAAGCGGAGCACTTGTTGTTAGGCTCTCGCTCAAGAGACGACGTTTCTCAAGAAACCCTAATTCAAAATTTTCAAGAGTTTTATCTATCCTATGCTACCCAAAAATCTCTATACTTTATATAGCCACACCCCACTTCGTAAAAAGGATGTGTTGAATATTGAGTTAAACGAGAAATCACTTCCTACACATCATACATACAGTTCAATCCTTTTCTTGATCTAACCATATCATTGAAAACATCAAATCCAGATAATTCAAACACCAAAACACATACTTTTCACATAATCTGTTAGAGTTATGAAGATCAATGAAGGTGATCGGAGTCTCTGTTGAAGGAGAACGAGGAGTTCTTAGTGATCCACAGGAGGTAGAAGAATCCGAAAAGCCGGTAGTTGGTGCAAGAGCACGCAATCTAGGAAGGATTTGGTGATTATAGTCAAGAGGTCAGAAAGTACTATAGTTAATCTAGCTGACAGTGTTGTAAGTTAATTCGTTTATAGTGGATTCTTACTGGCTTGGGCCCAAAAAAATTTATTTCGCAAGGGGTTTTCTCCGTCATCAATTTTCTAGTGTTATTTATTTTTCAACAATTTATTAACTGCAATAATTCAACATAGGATAGTTGTGAATGTGAATTCATCTGGATTAATAATAACTGTAATTTGTTGCTTTTGTTAATTGATAAATTTAAATTCAGCATAAAATACATTTTCATCCCCTCTAGGTATTAGTTAGGTCGATCTTCGTAATTTCATCCTCTTATCAAGATCTCCTGCATAGTATGATTCTGCATACCCAATAATTCCATTTGTATTTATACCAAAATGTATGTAAGTTTTAGTAGAGCCTAAGTATCTAAATATCCATTGCACTGCTTTCAAACGTTCATTCATATGGTTTGCCATGTACCTAATAATTGCACATGTCAAATATGATCTTTTACAAACTATAGCATACATAAGCGAACCAACAACACTGGAATAAAGAACCTGATATATTTAATCAATGTCTTCATCTAACTGAGGACACAATTAGGTTATAATTTAAAATGGGCAGCCTAGGGGGTACTGACTATCTTTGCATTCAACATATTGAACTTGTGAAATACTTTCTCAATGTAACCTTTCTGACTCAAATACAATCTTCACATCCTTCAAGATCTTCATACCATGAATCTTCATTGTTGCACCCAAGTGTTTCATCTCAAACTCCTCACAAACTGAGCTTTTGCCTTTCTAACATTTGCTTTATTTTTAGTTGCTATGAGCATATCATTAACATATAACAACAAATATGTAATCAATCCACCAACTCCCTTTTCTGGAGTACACACAACTATCATAACTACTTTTAATAAAATTACGAGTAATCATGAATGAATCAAATCTTTTATACCACTGCATCGGTAATTGCTTCAATTTATAAAGAACTTATTCAACAAGTACATAGCCTTCTTTTTTAGAAACTATGAAACCCTCTAATTGTTGTATGTAAATGCTCTCTTCAAGTTCTCCATGCAAGAATACTATTTTGAAATCAAGTTGTATATGAATAGAGTCTAGAAAAATGCATCAAAACGTTAAACGGGCTAAAACCGGATAACTTAGTCGGCTAGCAATAGGCGAACGATAGCTTTGCTGCTCAAGCGCTAGGCGAGCAACAAGTCTCGAGAGAAAATATGCATGCACTGTTAGAGCAACCAGCTAGAGACATGCTAGTGAAATACGACGATTTTTCTTCTTGGTCCATAATTTTGATCTCTTCAAGACCACTTCAACCAAAACTTCAATACTCACTAGAATTTCAGTCAAACTACAATACAAATGGTACTAATGTGCTCTCTAGGTGACGAAGTTTTTATTGAAAAAAGGAAAAATCGGTGACCGTTTTCGAAATAGGATATTAGTTTATAGACCAACTCTTTAATCTATGACATCGTCCATTCTATTGGCGATTAGAGTTTTCTTTATTGTGATTATGTTAGTTTGGAGAAATGTATGGATGATCCATAATGATTTTTAAATATTTTATATCTTTTTTCACACCTGTGACGGGAAGGAGGTACCGTGGTGATGAAGAGCAGGAGTGTCTAAGAGAAAAAATCAAGAAATTGTTTGTAACACAACTAGTATTTATGAAATATTACATTTATCCGGTATTCAAATATATCATAAGTAGATTTTAGGCACAATACCATGTAATTTGCTACCTTAGTGACAATATACACAGTTAGACAAAATAATTAATAGAATTTATTTACATATATCTATTTTTACCTATCAAATATGAAGAATCCTAAAAAATTAGTCTCTCCATTGTTAGCGAGCCTGGTGACTAGCCCCATATTCTCGACAACCCTGCTACTGGTACATCAAGAGGTACCGAATGGTGTCCATAATAAACACATGTCGGCCCCCTATTATGGACATCATTTGGTACCCCATTATGTACCACAAGAATATTTCTATTCTCGAAGCCATGTATTCTTCACAAACATGAAATTAACTTAAATATCAATGTACATTAGTTGAAGAGAATATTTAAAATGAATAGGCGTAGTTTTTATATAAAAGCTTAAAATTTTAAATAAAACTGTATTGAGTCATGAAAAGCTCAATTATAAAATATCGTGCACATTTCAAATTTAGATGAAGATGGATTCAAGGAACGTTAAAGATAAGATTTAAACAAATAGTAAATATACACCTCATTAATTTTTTTTTGGGTGACTCAGGTGTCCGAGTTTCATCCGACTAATTTTGAAAAGTGATGGCTTTCTCCCTTGGTTCGCTACTCGGTAAATTCGGATGCGGTTACAACTTATACACACTTGAGCCAGATATTGGGGAAGCAGTTCTCCTCACTGTAGACCTCCCTTAATGATGTGAGGACATGATCCCCGTAGAGACGACAAAGCGTATCATAACTTTGCCCACACAGAACATTTGACTTTCAATTTAAATGTTGTCTTTTAGCTGTCGCAGGGATTCGAACCTACGATACTCCGTAAATAACCCTCCTTCTTTATCACCGTGTCATGCCCGTGGGGCTATGTCACATTATTTTAGTTTCATCTTAGGTTGGTTATGACCGCAGTAGTAAGTTTATAAGCATCATAATGTGGAGAATAATCAAATACCAAACCCGAATATGGAACTTTTATTAAGCTCTCGTTTGGTTTAGTTAAAAAAATTAATAAAATTTGAGTCAAAATTAACAATTAATTTTAATCATAGTTTTCATGGGAATCATAACTTTTATCTTTTTAACCATATATTCTATAAACTTTATCAAAATCGGATTTTAAAAAAAAAAAAAAAAACCAAACATGGGATAAGCAAATTGAATAGAGTGACAAGAAAAGCAATCAATGCAAATCAAAAGTATGTATCACAATTATTTCAGGTTTTCGCTTCATGAATGCATATGGCTCACCTCTGATTATTCACTATCTTTTGATGTAGAAGCATGGTAATCATGCATTGTGCATGAGTCTGTTTTCTTGATAAACTCCTACTCCTTTTTTTTTTTTTTAATTTTATTTTATAGAATTATTCTGCTCGCATCGGCCCTGGACGAACATGGGCACCACCATGTAGGTGGGGGCCTGTATATATAATATGTATTATTATGTTCCGTCTGTTCAATTTGAACCTCAATATTTGAGATTGACCAAGAATGATTTCTTTCTATTGAGAGATTACGTTAGATGGATCAACGATGAAGGCATGATATATTGAAAATTAGAAATCATATTTCTACCATCAAGAGTAATATATTCGCCAAAAGAAATTAGATACAAGAACATACAATATTTTTACAAGTTCATCTCAAAGTTACATCCTCTTCCATCGCTGCTGTAATTCACTATAATGAAAAAAAAAAAAAAAACCTTCTAAGAGAAAATCGCACACCATATATTTTCTAATCTCTCTCTCTCTCTCTCTCTCTCATATGATGGTAATGAAAACCCTAATGACAATTTATCTATAAGATAAATTAGGGCAAAACTGAAATTTAAAAGAACTGGCTCGCACTGCATTAATAATTAGATTCCACAATTTAAAATGATGAAAGTATGTGTGTGAGGGTTGAAACTTTGATGAACATGAGCATTTTGAATAAGCGTAGAGTGTCATAGCCCCATTGAATATTTATACTAGTTAACTTTGTAGATTAAATATATCATGGATCATCGTTGAGACTCAAATTGAAGGTGTGATGATCTTAAATCCTAAAAGTTAATTTGGAGTGCGACACGGACAAAAAATAATTCCATTGCATAAATATAAAAATATATGTATATAATCTTAAAATTGGAAATGAATTCTTGTGGGGCTAATACTTAAGTCCCTACTGCCTTTTCTTTCATTTTCAATTATTAATTATACTTGTCTGAGGTCAGAAACACCACATACATAGTTGTCATAATAGTAAGAAAATACAAAATATATTCGATATATCCATACATTATACCCACATTTCCACAAACACACACACATGGTAAGGGTCCTACAATGTATACCTTAAAACTCAGTTTTTCTCCACTTTTGCTTTACAAAACCCATAAAACATCTGCCATGGAAACCACCCAATCTCCCTCTATTGAAAGCTTTTCATATAGTTGGTTAGCTAATTTCCAGCCATCGGTTTTCGACAATTCATTTCGAGCCTCCATTGACGGCCCTGATCAAGATGATCAAGCCTCTTTCATTGAAATGGATCCAAGATTACCACCGTCAAAGAGATTTTTCAGAGTTCCACAAGATTTTAGCTTTGATTTTCCCATATCAGAATCCCCTCCATCACTTGTTCATGCTGATGAACTGATTTCCAATGGCTTCCTTGTGCCTCTTTTTGTCAAAGATTTGAACAAGGAAATTGAAAAATATGATGCAAAATACTCCCTAATAACGACTACCCCTACGCCCTCTACCAGTAGGATTAGTAGTGCTGATGCCGCGTTTTTTAGTTGTGCATTGAGAAGTTGTCAGAGATTATCGAAGCGTTTTCTACAAAAACATCTGAAAGTTTTTAAGCTGATCTGTCAAAGAATGAGAAGGCGTGGCTCGAGAGTTGGGAGTAGTAGTAATATGAAAATGCATGAATTGAATGGATGGGATTTTTCTCAGGTTACATCTCCAAGAACTAGTGTAGCTTATTCTGCAGACAATTGGCGCCGGTCTTGTGATTCTGAGAGCTCCATTTTTGAAGCAGTTCTTCACTGTAAAAGAACCCAAGGTATGTTAAATTATCTAGTCTAAAGGCTAGTTAAAAGGAGACATATTTATTTATGACTGCAACACGTTCCTTCACGTGTACATCGAATTTATTTTTTATAAAACACAGCTTTTTATAAATTGATGAAGCTCAAAATCTGGACCTTTTTGTCAGTTCTGATATCGTATACTTTGATTATTTCAGGTAGGTAATCCGGTTGTTTCTTTTGTGAGAATGGACAGACGAGAAGATGGAAACGGGAGAAGATTATGATAAAATCTCTCAAGAACATGACCATGATTCATACATCTTTTGTCTGATATATGAATTTGTCTTCTTGATGAAGCAACAATCTGTAAAAATTTTCAGCCACAGAATTTGTAGAATTTTGAAGAAAAGAAGATGGCATATGTTTTTTTGTTCTCTCTTCCGGGAGATTGCTTTTATCGCCTCGATGAAGATAAAATTTTCTTGTTCTTGTAAAGTTTTGTTTGATGAAATTTCTATGATAATTGATTTTGAGCACTAGTTAATGTTAAATCTTTTTTTTCTTGACTTTGGCTTACACCTTTGCTTAGATTACAAGTTTAATCACTGTATTTATGTGTTTGTATGTTACAAACAATGTGTCCAGGGATAAATCTTAGTACAAATATGTAAAAAACATTAAACTATGGGTAATACCATTGTGACAATCCGTGGACGTCCAGGGATTGTCACTGCAGCATACAATATATGACTGAAAAGTCATCTTAGCCCTTATTTTTATAAAAATTAATAAAATGTGTGGTTGAAAAGTTGTTGATCTTACGAAACGTGTGATTTTTAATATATTTTAATCTACACTAAACAAAGGTTTAATAAGATTGTCGACCTTTTAACATGCAAACTCAGATCTTAACGTGGTCTCTCTTTAGTTTTGTGAAAAATCATATTTTATTAAATTTTGATAAAAGTTGATAAAATTTGTGGTTGAAAATTTGATAAACTTTGTGGGTTCCATGATTAAAAACTCCACGATTGTTGCCACTTCAAATAGGAAAGACAGCCTCAGTCGATTGAAGATTACACCAATGGATCAATTCTAGGAATTTTTCTGTGCATGCCTTATTTGCTCTTAGCTTTGAACGTGTATATATATATATATATTAATCCTATCTGAATCAACAATTTTCTAAATGATATTTTAGTCGGACCTTACCAATAAAATTATTAATTTATTATGGGGCCACAATTAATTCTTCATGTATTCTAAAAATATTTCGATGATAAGGTTGGATTGAAGTCAATAATTTCAATGTGTATCTTTCTAAGCTCTAATAGCACTGTCATGAGTATACAATTAATTATTTCTCCACTCCATAATAATGTGCATTTTCCTTTCTTTTTGGTGTTAATGATGTTTAACTATCAATTAAGTCTTAAGTTATCTCAATGCCATGATAATGAATATATATATATATATATATATATATATATATATATTGTGTGAAATATTAATATGACACTGTCAACATTAATGTTTTATGCTTCTAGTACAAAGAAAATACAATTAAATTTGGAATGATTATTGTCGATTTTATCTTGTAGTCGAACGTATAGTAATTAAGTAATATAATAATGAGTAGCAAAACCCACGAAAAACTTATTGTCTACATATTGTACTTTAATTAACTATTAGCTTCGATTTTGGAACACGACTGTTCGGGGTTTGATTTTTAACTATAGCTAATTATCTACGAAAATAAGCAATAAAGTCTTGAAATTAATCAAATCACACAAGACATTAGGAAGTAGGATCTCGAATCATTGATTCACTATTGTTAGCCTACTTTATAATCCTCAATTATTCAGTATTAATCAATTCTTATTTTAGGTTGACAATCAATATTCCTAATGTGTTAGTTTTCTTTCCAGATAAATTAATTCAATTTTTATCTACAATCAAACTATTACTCTATGGCGGATGTGAATGAATAAAAATGCAATACAAATCTAGAATATCAATTAAGAATGCACTAAGCATAGGATCTATCTCCTTTACGATCTACGTATTGTTTGTGATTTGAGCTAGAAATAATCCAACATCAAACAATTAACCCACGAACAATACTCCAACAACAAACAAATAACCCACAAGAATTTAAATAAAAAGGAGGAATTTGTTGGATTTAAGATTAACAAGGTTTCTTCAAAATCCTAGAAATGAAAAGTTTAGCCTCTCATATTTTGATAGCAAAAATACAAGATAAATAATGAATATATAACCTAAATAATTTGGAATAAAAGATTAGTAGAACCATTAATCTTGAATATGTTCAGTAATATAAGAATTAAGCTATTGTCATCGTCGTTAAACTTACAGCGATCGAAGTTCACAACTATCCTCAGATGGCCCTAAGAGTCAGAAATTGTAAGTTCTGAATTTTTAACTTGCAGAACGTTTGATCCACAACTTTAAATTTTGATTTTATTTTTTATTTTTTGAATTAAACTCAAAATTAAATTATCATTCCAAGGTTATTATTTGACTTGTGGAGATCTTTGGATAAAACTTTATGTTCAAGTTTTCTCTCATGTTCCGTATTTAAGCTTCTCATTTTGCATCTTTTGGTCATTTTATATCTAAAATCCATGGAAAATGCTATTTGTACACCTCATGGTGTACCAAATGCATTACACCCCCTTCACATGGAGGGGAGCCCACGAATATTTTATTGTGTGTGGGTCCCCTTCCATGTGAGGGGGGTGTAATGCATTTGGTACATCATTATGTACGTATAACACTTCTGAAAATCCATTCCTTTCGCATCAATCACGTACGAATTTTGGGTTTAACTTACAAACATAATATATTTACTGATATGAAAAGAAAATCGTCCATCTAATCAAATATTAAGTATATTTGAGAGCCTAAATAAGCATGTACTCTTGAAAAATATAAACTCTAATTCTATCCCATCAAGAGCATTCAATTTAAAGAAAGAAAATAAACAATCAAGAACACACAAGATTCATAGAGTTTCGCTTCAATGTGAGACTACGTTCTCCTCCGCCGCTCCTGTAATTCACTATAATGAAAAAATATTTACAAGAGAAAATATCAATAATATCTCATCTAACTTCTATTTCTCTCTATTTAATGATAATAATTATAGTCTAAGGATTGTTATCTATTTATAAGATAAATTAGGGCAAAACCAAATTTTACAATGACTCCTATTTCTTTATAGGTTTTTACAAGAATACGAATTCTAAAACATTTCTTAATTAAAATTTTTGTCTAGGGCTCCACCCCCTACGCCCATGGAAGGCCCCCGCCTACCTCCCTTTTGACCCCCACAGCGATCTCATCGCAGAAGTCGATCCTATACTAGCTCCGCGCTATGGCAATAATTATGTCTCAACAATAATTAAACTTCACAACTTAACATGTAAAACGTACTAATCAATTATTCAAAATTGTAATGAAATGTGTGTATCTTTTGTCTGAGGTCTGTTTTCATGAAAAAGAAAATATTGATTGACCCATAACGATGCCTTTAGTCTAACAGAAAATAATGTATATGTACAAAATATCAGAGAGTTTAAGAAGATGAATTCAATTGATGAAAATGAAATGATAATTGCAAAATGTTTCTGATTTTTATTTTTCGAATAAGTCAATTATATGATTTAATAAATTCTAGTTATTTGTCCACTATATATCTACATAGAAGGGCAATTCATGTCAAGAATTTGTTTAAGAATCAAATGTGTGTTTCGTTTGTTATACGTATAGGTTTTTCATTTTTTATATATAAATATAAAGGGGAAATTCGTCTCAAGAATTTTCTTTAAAATAAAGTATTCATTATATTAACAAATCAAACAAAAAATTAAATAAGAATCCTAAAAGGAAACTACAATGTTGAAAAATAAAAATAGAGTGGCACAAACCCCATCATTTGAACCATATGAATGGCACAAAAATTAACGCTTTGTTGGTCTAATTAGAGCTGCATGCCCGCCTGAATTCTTCATCCCATGAAGTAATCCCTACGCATGCTTTTATGAGGCTGCAACACACCCACATGCCTAAATATATTGTCTCATTTAAAAACTTTAATTCAAGAATTTTGTTATTTGTATAATCGGGGTTGACAACATCCTCACATGGAGGGGATCCAAGATTTTTATTTATCGTGGGCCCCCCTCCAATGTGAGAGGTTGTCAATCCCGATTGTACACATAACATGATTCTTAATTCAATTAGTTACTTTAATGGTAACTAAAAATTTTTGTAATCACATCAATGATTATTGAATTTCAAATTTTTAAACTTTATATTAATGGTCATTCATAAAAAAATAAAAAAACCCTTAAATTATTTATTAATTTTTAAACTTTATTAAACATTCAAAGTTAAGTTCAATAATACATAGCATGGTAACTGAGAAACTACAAACCTTAAATTATATTAAGAGAGGGGTTTCGTGTACATCAATGGTACACAACTTTGTACACATCTCTCTCACATGAGAGGGGGTCCGCGAATATTTTAATCACCATGGGCCCCCTCTCATGTGAGAGGGGTGTATACAATGATGTGCACCATTGATGTACAAGAAGCTTTTTTCTTATATTAACCCTAAATAAAGGAAAATACTAATTGTGTATTTGGGAGAAATTAAAATTTACTTAAATTATAAATTTATAGAAATAAGTGGTGAATAAGTGAATAATAACCATGAATCCTATAAAATGCGTAATTAAAACTAAAATTTAATTTTGACATTTAAATTATAATTTAAAACAATCAAGCACTATAACATGTCGAGCTCACTAATTCTTTCACTCTAGCATCAAAAGTTTTATAAAATGAAAATAAAAGCAATTGGTATTGTTCGACTTTGTCCGTATTTGGTTTAATTAATTTTTTTTTTTTTTATGATGAGTCAATTTGTAATTGGATGGACAGCAAATTAGACAATATAAATGAACAGCAGATCTCAACTCACATGTAATGCACACGATCATCTGGAGAATCTTATGAAGTTGCTTTCTGGGCCCTTGTGTCTTTTCAAAACAAATAAAAATATATTGTCAATAAATTAAAGAAAAGTTGACAAAGAACCACTCAAATAGAGTGGTTAATGAATAAACATAAGGATTACTGCATTCGTTGACTATGAATAACATTACTTATAATTATATCACTCGTCTTTCTTTTTATGAAGATTTGCAGCAGATATCTTAAATCTTTCAAAAATATGTAATCAAGTTCTAAACCTTCTAATTTTTAGTAAGTATGCATCCAAAAGACATCTGAACGCTTTTGCTCAAAGGATCGTCAATTGACCAAAACTTCATCTCCAAAACTGTGGGTATGGAGGGCGAAACTAGGTGAGAAATCTCCCTTGGTGGCGGTGGTGACAGCGGTGATGGGGTAGAGAGGTGGTAGTAGTGATTTTAATTGATGGATGATCAACTAACGATCATTTGGGCCAATTTTAGACTTAAAGAAAGACTAATGTAGATTAATGTGGAACATTTTGCCATGATGTGCATTTAAAACGATTGTGTCGTTAAATCGACAGTTTGAAACAAACACGGCAGAGAACCGTATTCTTGTCAAATGGCAATGTCGGAAGCGTTGAGCCAATTATTCAGACAAATTCCATTTATTAGGCATTAAGGAACAATTGTGAAAATGATTTCTTGTTTGTTCTTTAAAGTTTAAACGTGTCGAATATCCACTTTATTGGACACGAGATGGTCCGACATGAATATTTAATGCCATTAACATGTCTTGATTACTTATAGGATTAATCTATTTGGTACACCATAATCTATTTGTACATCTTAAGGTGTACCAAATAGATTACACCCCTCACATGGAGAGGGGTCCACAAATATTTTATTATGTATGGCCCCCCTCTATGTGAGGGGGGTGTAAGACTGTGTATATATCATTATGTACACACAACATGGTCCTTAATTATATATGTCTTACACACATCTAATTAATACGAAAAATTAACTTTGTATCACGACTTTACATCCTTATTTCCTCAATAAAACCCACTTGCATGCGATTGAGTTTTGAAGACGACTTCCATAGCATCTTGTAGGACACAACAACTATCGCTATTGATTAGCTCAATAGAGTTGAACCAACCACCCCCTATTTTAAGTGATCAATATCATTAAACAATATCTATATATATTGCATACTCTTAGACATTAATTTTAAATATCTAAAGTTGATCAAAGATACCCCAAGGATTCTAACATCCACATAAGCCAACACACTAGTGGATGATTCAATTGATTGGTATGAATTTTGGAAAGCTGTAATTTCTTCAGTCGGTATAGCTTATTTCGAAATATTTATATAATAATCCTTTTTATATAAACCCATTTATTCCTCTCAAAAATTTCGACTTAATAGATTTATTTGTTAAAACAGGTCCTCAGAGAAGTCTTTGGGACAAAATTATAAATGCTCTATCTTATTAGTCATATAAGCGTGCTTATATAGATGTTCTAATACTTCCCACCTACAATTTTTCTCTAGCAAACGATGTTCCAAATTCTAAAAATTGCTGTATATCAAACAAACAATCATTGATTCTGATGTCGATTTTGTAGAAGCAAACTCTACAAAGAGATGAAAGTAGAAAAAGCTCGTAAGCCTGCATCTGATTGTTGAAAATACTTCACAAGAAAGATGACAGTTGAGAATGGGAAGCAGATTATAAAAGGTAATTACAATTATTATAAAAAGAACTTCACTTGGGGGCGGACCACCCAAGGTCCAATGCAAGGCGATCGCCTACATTGAACTTTGGGCCTCCCATTTAAATTTTTTTTTTGACTTGGGCCAATTAATTGGCCCAATTTTACAAACTCAGCCCCAGCCAATACATTACCCAACTCCCAACCTACCCGTTCATTTCACATTTCAGAGACCAAACGAGAGACTAGAGAGAGACGATCGGCGACCGCAAATGGCAGGGTGATATCGCCCGCACTGAAACAATTTCCTGGGTTCGCAAAATAAAAAATTGGCACTAACCATGGTTCAAAATGCAAGTAAATGATGTTAATTAAGTAAGTAGTAAAGTAATCCATAAGAGTCTGAAATTTCATTCCATGGATACTATTTTATTCTAATATTGATTTCAATAACACTACCCCTTATTTGACAAAGGCAAAATTTCAGGCAAAGTAAACCTAAAGAGTCTGAATTATCATTCCTCCGCGAGCTCAAATCAATCTTATTTAATTAAATCAACTCATTATATGACTATATGAATCTAGATGTATCTCTATCTTTCACTCAATTGTCAAATTTTGTTACATAGTAAATTTATAACTCACATCTCGATTTCTTATGACTCACAAATAATGAAGTAGTTATCAAATAATATCTAGATTACATCATTCATCTCAACTAATGATTTAATTACTCATCATACAACAAGAATAACACAAAAAAGTAGATGAATACATCACCATATTTTAAGGAAAAAGAAAAATATCACCCAGAATCCACCTTCTTCATTCCGAGTCTTGATACCCTCTCCCTTATTTATCCACTCTCTTCCCCAGTTTGATCTAACAAAGGTTTTTATAGAGAGCCTAAGTCGCCTTGAAAATCCTGGGCACGAAAGGACCAAAATACTCTCAATTAAAACAACTGAAAAACATGATGATTTGGACAGACCGCAGGTCGCCGCAGTTTGAATACCACGACCATCACCGTGGTAAACCTCGTCTAGTGACCACAGTTTGCATACCACGGTCATCTACCCTCTATCTTTCTTCTTTCGGATTTTGGACCCTACTTCAAGTTTTTTGTACGATTTTGATTCTTTGCGATCAAAGTCTACAACATTCTCCCACAACTCCCAAAAGCTTCTAAGTTGGTCTCGAATCTACAGTCATCCGAGATTGATCCTTCTCATGTTCCGAAAGTGTGAAATCATGTTCACTCCAAACCCTTGTGAATTTCCTCCAACTGCTCTCTCAATATTTTCCATCAATCTGAATCCTGAGGGGTAGCTTAGTGGTCAAGCCTTAAATTTGCTCTCCAATGATCATCAGTCTGAATCCCTCAGGGCCATTGAAATGAGTACCCGGTTGTAAAATTTTAGGGTCGGTGAAATTAGTCGAGGTGCGCGTAAGCTGGCCCAAATACCACGACCATCAAAAAAAATATATATATTTTCCATCAGTCCTTGTCATCAGGTGAGTCTTTAATTTCTTCAAACCAAATCCAATTAGGCTCAAAATCTTTCTTTCTGCTCCAAGTACCTCCAAATCTGGATTTTACCTCTCATGACAACGTTTACACTAAATTAAGTACAATCTATGTGCACATATCTCAAGTTTATTAGCCACGATAAGCGGAGCAAAACACATTCGATTGGGTTTGTACATACATGATTGTAGAAAAGAGGAAATTCGATCATGTTTTTGGACCTGCAAGATCCGCTATCTTGTATTCAGAAGCCATGAGCAACTCAAATGCGTTTGTTTTAAGAATGTAATATATACCCATTTGTGGTACTTCTGTTTCGTTGAACAATAGTACATTGATCATTTATAAAATTATTGCCATTCTAATCTGTTCAAATTTCTTTGAAAGCACTGACAACTGGTGGCATTTTGCTATTTTGCAACATCAAATAAAGAACTAACACGGGCTCTCTTTCCCAACTCAAAAATAAACAATCGAAACCAGAACCTTAACCTTATACCGACCAATAAAACTTACCAAACATGTCCTAAGAGTGTCTCTACTATGGAGTCGAAGAAGAGGATGGCAGTTTTAATTTCTTACTAAAACTGTGAAAATACTAGACTGGTATCCAGAGTAAGGCAGACTAGACTACAGATAATTCCTAGCAAGTATTTTACATACATTCAACACTTGCAACTTCACTAATATTAATATCAGCTTCCACTCGAGGGTAAAGAAGAGGCGGCCCGGAAAAAAGGAAATGTGACAATTGAAATGTAACAAGTGATGATTTACTCTAAGCACTAGTGCAAACTAGCTCATGCAACAATGGTGCCATTTAGTGGCGCAATATTCGTGAGATTTCCTCACGAATATCATATTTGATTAAATTAAGAATCAAAACATGGTCAAACAAACCCGAAAACATGGGCCATCTATCATATGACTGAGTCTTAACAACAAAATGGAAAAATGAAGCCACAAGCATCACTGTAAACCTAATGAGACCACCTTGGCGATATTCTAAGCCAGCTTCTTGTCTTTCAGTGAGCCTTTTGGAATTTTGCTCAAAACCTTTTCATTGAACATAGCACATTGTTTCTTGATCTCTGCTTCGGCTTTCTCAGCAAAAGCATCTACTTGGTCTTCATACTTCTCGTATAGAACTGGTACAGTGTGCAAGAAAACAAAACCTGTTTCTCATGGGGCAAGGTAAAACAGGAGATCCCATGAAAATCAAATCATGAAATGCCAACGAAAACTGTAAAATATGAGAATAAGATAATGGTTGTAATTATGCAATAAATCTTTTTGCACTAGTGCAAGATGAGAACTGAGTGTTTACCTATGTAGAACAAGGTCAGGGAGTTCCAGCAACTTCCTAGAACTGAAAGTACCCACAGACCAGCAATTGCCTAAAAACCAAAATGCAATATTCTTATGAGCACAAAATTAGAGATGAAATACCGAATTTCAAGGTAAATAGCTTAAGATAGATACCCCCACGCATTACACCTGTATCCTATATAAATGAGAAACCAACCAACCATAAAAGTGTTCCTTGACTAATGTGGCACAGAATAATAGTCATCTTTTTCGTTTATTTCAACATCAATCTGATGGAATGAAACAGCAGATCATATTACAGGAAAGCAAGAGAATTAACATACAGCAAGGAACTGCTTCAGATCTCTCCCAGACGCAATTTCTCGGAGGATTGCAAGAGCTCTGTTGAACTCAATCCTTAAGGCAGAAGCTACACCCAGAACAAAATCCTCAGGAACGATGACATCTGGGATTCGAGGTGGAGACCTAATATGTAAAATGGAAGATGATTATATTTCAAGCAATTAAGAGAAAACATACCAGTGATTTTATACGCTAAAAAGAAAGAAAGCATACTTATTGACGAAGGCAGATCCATTGGACCACAGGAAAAGGATTGCTAGAGCAAGAATTAGGATATGGCACACTAGAGTGAGTAAATGGTATTCAAGCAATTCAAAAAACACCCAAATTGTGGTGGCAACGCCAAGCACACCAGCAGAAATTTTCTTATCCCTCCATAGGAAAATGTCAGCAGCTGCCAAAAATCACAACAGTAAGACAATCAAAGTGGAAAGATGTACAAGTATCCATGAAAAGGAGAGTAAACTGTAACTCTGATTTTAAATTAGATATGTATCTAGAATTGATGTCTCTATTTGATTCCTCGAAAAATGCAAGAATTAGAGTTAACTATGTTCTAGAACACAGCAATAGGAAAAGTTTATCCAAGACTGGCATCCCCAAACTTCAATTTCGTTCCAATTTTAATAGCATTCCATTCACGATTTCAGTCACCTACAACTCAATAATAAGATAATATCAAATATTTTGCACCAATTCCTTCATAAAAGGTTGTACTCCTAGTTGTGAGAACCAAGTTTTATTCATAATTTCACATTTGAATATATGCAGTTTATCCTTATTAAAACCACCTTACTGCATTTCTAGGAATGTTAAAGCTTCATGTGTCACAGAAGTATGGTAAGAATTCTAAAAAAAAAAAATTAAAAAAAAAGTCAAATAAATGAATTATTAAAAGTAAAAAGCTATAAACGCTTCCAGATCAGAGATTCCACTTTCACATTCCAACTAAACAGTAGAAATTAAGTTGAATCAACCTTATGTAGATCTTTAGTCAAAATGACACACAATAAAATTCATCAAATAAATAAGAAAAATAAAAAGTACTAAAAACAACAATAATTGCACCAAAATATAAACGCGCATTAAAAAAAAACATATATATTAGTCATTCGCCACAAATTAAACAATTTAAATAAAAATGCTAAGATCCAATTAATCGATAGAGAGAAATATCATCTGTACGTTTTCCTCCCCCGAGAACCTTGTGCAGAGGCTTTTCGCGGCCGAATAGACGGTAGATCTTGGCCTTGACGGCAGCTGCCTTCGCCTTAATGTCCTCTTCGTCGTCGGAATCCGATGACGACGAATCGTGATCGTGAAACTTCTCCGTGATCTTATCAACAATCGATTCAGCGGCCGATTCGTGCTTTTCGTGCTCAGCGTCGTGATCAGTCATTGCTTCAAATCTCCGATTCACAACGCCAATCGGAAATTCTTTTTCAAAATTACCGGTGATTTTTTCAGAGATGTTACTCTCCTTTTTGCTTGATCAGTATGTGAACAGAAATAGAAAATATCGATGGCGTTTTAAGAAGAGTGAAATAGAGGTGTGAGGTTAGGGATTTCCGAATCTAAGGCTCGGTGGACCCCAGCCAGAGATTCAGAATAACGTAAATCGATGTCCAGCAGGTACGTGGAAAAGAATAAAGAATTTTTTATTCGAGGTTTAACGGAGAGACGTTATATATAACGGTGTTTGAAGTTATTTTTATATTTTAATGGGTTAATTTCAGAAATAGTCATTAAAGTTACATAAAAATTACAAAATGATCACTGAAGTTCAAAACATTCATGAACGGTCACTCAAGCTTCAGGCGCTTTCAAAAATGATCACTGATGTTTAAGACTTTCACAACGATCACTAAAGTTTAGGGGATGTTTCACTAACGGTCACTGAAATTAATAAAAATCTCAGAAACGATCACTGAAGAGTCATGTATTTTTTCAATTTTTTTGGGCGACTTTTTCGCCCCACTTCCGACCACCAAAATTGTCGAATTTTGATACCGTAGAAAAGCCCACAATCTCCTTTTCAATTACCACCCAAAATCTTCCCCAAACTCCAAACAATTCGACCGGAAAAATCGCTGCAAAAGTCGCCCAAAAAATTGAAAAAATTTGCCCAAATTTTTCAAATTGTTTGGGCGACTTTTCGGCAACTTTTGACTACCAAAATCGTCGAATTTTGATACTGTTGGAAAGCCTACAATGTCTTCTTCAATTACCACCCAAAATTTCCCCTAAACACCAAAAGATTCGACCAGAAAATCGTCGCAAAGTCAGCTACCCAAAAAGGCCGAAAATTTGCCCATATTTTTCATGCTGACTTTGCAGCGATTTTTCGGTTGAATTTTTTGGAGTTTGGGGGAGATTTTGGGTGGTAATTAAAGAGGACATTGCGAGCTTTTCAACAGTATCAAAATTATACGATTTTGGTGGTCGGAAGTTGCCGCAAAGTCGCCCAAAAAATTTGAAAAATTTGGGCAAATTATTTCAATTTTTTGGACGAATTTTGCGACAATTTTTCGGTCGAATCGTTTGGAGTTTGGGGGACATTTTGGGTGGTAATTGAAAAGGAGATTGTGAGATTTTCTACGGTATCAAAATTCGACGATTTTGGTGGTCGGAATTGGGCGAAAAAGTCGCCCAAAAAATTGAAAAAATGCATGACTCTTCAGTGACCGTTCCTGAGATTTTTATTAACTTCAGTGACCGTTAGTGAAACATCCCCTAAATTTCAGTGACCGTTGGTGAAAGTCTTAAACTTCAGTGACCATTTTTGAAAGCGCCTAAAACTTGAGTTATCGTTCATGAAAGTTTTGAACTTCAGTGACCATTTTTGTAATTTTCATGTAATTTCAATGACCATTTCTGAAATTAACCCATATTTTAATAAATACCAACTTAATTACATTGTGGTCCTTAAGATTTGTGATGTCTTGTGGGGATCACCCTAGATTTTGGGATCCGATTAACCTCGATTGTATAAATTAAAAACTTCTTAAATTGGAAAATCTAGGTAGGCCATGTGAAATTGAGCTTTTCACCAAATGTAGCTCATCAAGTCATGGAAAGTATTCCTTAAGACTATTGTATGTGCCTAAACTCGAAGATCATGATCTTGGTGCTTTTTAAGTCAAGACTTGTAACTCGTGCTCGTCATGTAATTGAAGTGAATGTCATATCATTAAGCCCTTGTTTGGTAGTAGAAATTATTTAAAGTTTCTTTTCTCTTCAAACTCATTTCAAATAATGCATTCTCTCGATGAAATAATTTTGCACGTGGATTGAAATTTTTTCTCTACTTTTAACTTTACATTCTTTAAAAAAAAAAATCATTTCTAACAAAATCTATTTTAAGAAATTCTATATCAAACAAGCTCTAAGAGTTCAACCACTTCGACGACAGAATTCTAACAAGACTGTGTCATTTGATAATACAATCTTAGTTAATATTAACCACTATTGAACAATCCAATTATAATTACCTAGTAGCTCTCAAGGCATAATAAGTGCCTCTATTAGATAGATTAGCATTCAAATGAGAGTCCCAACTTGTTCACGTCGAGTCTCCTACCCTTATATCAAATTTGACTCTTCAATATCTTGAATCGTAGTTTATGAATGAGGAGTTGGCAACCAAATGAATATGTTAAACACTAGTCATGACATAATTTGCCAAGATTGACTTCAAAATTCAGAGAATTAAATTAATCATATTTCTAAAATTGATCTATTAAGGGCACATGGGATCGGGGCTGAAAGGGTAATTTCACCAATAATTTGGATTTGGGGCCTCTTAACAATTAATTTTGAAATTGGGGGAGATTTATTAGGTTTACGGTGTGAGATTATGACTTGTTTGGACGTGTGTGCATTGAAATGCCGTCCCGTCCGGTTTGACAGCGGCTGTTTGGGGAGTGTGGATACGTGGCAGATTTAAGAAGTGGTCCTGGTATATCATTTGACAGTGCTGGGCCGCTTCTGTGTTCGTACTTCGTATGCCTTGTTGGGCAGCCATAAATAAATAAAAAAGAATAATAATATGTGTACACGTCATAATGTACACATGAAATTAGATGTCCTCACAAAAAAGAGGTCCACGAATAATATTTTATTGTATGTATTAATACAAATTAATACTACATTGTTAATATGATATTAACCTGATTAAAATTCAAATTTTAATATAAATAAACATAGTTCATTAATTTTAATCACATATTTAAAATACACATTTCATCAATTTTTATCATAATCTATAAAGCATCCGATTTTAATCCCCCCACCAAACAAATACTAGATAAAAAGTAATTTTTAAAAATATGTTTAAGAAAATAAGTAATTTAAAAAAATGAACTTAGTTTTAAGCACTATATTTTTGGCTCGTTCTAAGCTAATCACACAGAATGGTAGGTAGATGTTCCCAAAATGGATCCACTAAAAATTAAGGCTGAACAATGAAATTGTTAAATCGTCAAATCGAACAAAAATCGAATCGTTGGTTTAGTCCACGTAAAATCGTCAAAATTTTGGTTTTTAACTGAACCAAACAACTTTAAAGTGGTTTGCTTTATGTTTCAATATTTACAAACCATTTTACAACCATTAAACCGTTTTCAAAAAAATTGAAAATAAATTAATTTAAATTTTATTCAACACAATTAAAACTAAATACATCTCAATTAAAAAGATACATTCATATCAACATAACCCAATTAAACTCAATTTCTGAATAGACAATTATTCATTCCATTTAATTAATTAAATCATACTCAAATACTCATCATTCTTCACAACTATCAATACAATAACCTCAAATTGGATAAAGTGTTGAATAATTGATACTAAACCATACTCATCGGCCACTCATTATAATTGAGTAAAAAATTAAATTTAGATTGTAATTAAAACACACATTTATTTTCCTTATACTAATAATTTCCTCAAAATTCTGCTAAAATTTTAGGTCAGCTTATCCAATTTTTTTGGGTAATTGTTTGCTGTATTTTATTGTACTTGTGTTGTTTTTTTCTAATTTGCATCGATCTCCCTTAGATTTTTTGAGGACAATATTTTTTTGTTTCTTTTCATCTAATTTCTTGAACAGATCACTCACTTAATTATTATATTTTTAACTTAATTTTTAGATTTTACTGTTAATTGCTAGAATGATTTAGCGAATTACTTAAATGATAATTTTAAAGATTTGATCAATGAGTTGTCCGATATATTACTTTCGTGAAAATTGAACATAAATAAGTACAAGATTGTCCCTTTCGCTGAGTGTGGTCGTGCGCATCGCTAGATTGCCGCTGCCGCACAGAATGTCGTACAAAGCTGCGCTCAGTGGCTCAAATCGCTACTGTGGCTTCTTCTAGAAGTGAGCGCAATCCACAGGCAACGGAGATCTGGGTTCTATGATTTCTTCTTCTCCATTCCAGGGTGGTGATGGTGTTTTGTAGAGATCTAGTTTTGTGGCTTCAATCCACAAGCAAAAGAGATCTGATTTGGTGTTTTTCGCGTAAGGTGGGTGTTCGGGCAAGTGGTGGTGGTAATGTATAGGAGGTGGTGATAGTCAATCACAATTCTTCAAAAGTTATGATTATAGTGCGTAGGTTATAGATCAATATCCACATGTCACATATCACTATAATTAGGTCGCAAATCAGTGTTGACAAATCACATATTAATTAAAATTGATCACAGATCAATACATATATGTCACTAATCAATTTAATTATTCACAAATCAATGTTCGCAGGTCATATATCAATTAAAATTGGTCACACAATAATGTTCATAGGTCACAAATCAATGTCCACAGGTTACAAAGTGTATGAGGTCACGTATCAAAGTGCATAGGTCACGAGACACAATTTCAAGAGATATGATCACATGTCATTGATTTCTTTAACCTTAGTTATCCGAACTGGTCACAAATTCAATCAACTAAATTTCGACGGTGAAAATTGAAATTATTGGCTCCCGTAAGTACTTTGTAAATTACACTGGTGATTGTTTTTCAATTATCAATTTTAAATTATACCAACATTGCTAAATGCTGCTGAACAAAGATGATCAGTCGCCAACGATGCTTAGTTGATGTTCTCCAACAATCGCTATATTTCTCCATCTATCTCTATTATCTGAGTCGACGATGCTCAGTCGTCGTTGAGCGACGATTAGTTTGTCGCTCAAGAAGTTGTCGACGGAGCTCTATATTTATTATTGAGCAGACGATGCTTAGCGACGATCAATTTATCGCCTGACTTGTAAATTTTTAAAATTAATGTCTAAAAATTAATTTGGTGCATACTTAAATCGCCAATTATATTATCACTAGCCACTAGCTTCAAGAAAGGAAAAACGTACAGTAAGTAGAATTGTAGGAGTCATTATTTAAACGAAAAGCAATTAATCCCACGTAATTGGAGGAGCCATTATTTAAATGGAATGCAATTAATCCCCACATGGAAGTAGGAATCCTTCTTGGAATAAAGCCCAGCAATCACCAGGGAATTATCCTCAATTGCAGCTTATCCGCATATCCCTCGATCCCGTGAGCAAGAGGTGTTCTTAAGGTTGAACCTCAACTTTGAGGGTTCCACACCATTCCTGTCCTGAAGTATCGTGAGTAAGGTAAATCGTAAATTATGCCTTCAAGGGTATAGAGTGGAAGGCTGCTTGTACACTTGCACTTACCCAAGAATCAAATTCATATTTTAGGATTCGAACCCTTGATACGACAATCTCAAGTAAAACTAGATTTCTCCACCCTCTCTTTTTACCACTCGGAGATGTGCCCTGGGGGCAGCAAGATGTGTTCTTTATTTTGGAGGCTATGGAGTCTTCACAAATCTCATGGTACAAAAGAGATATTTTTTTATTTATTATTATTATTATTTTTTAAGATTTACTATTTATACTTTCCACCAAAAAATATCCAAAAGTCTACTCAATATAAAATTTCCAAAAAGTCATTCTCAATTTGAATACTCTATATCTTATAGTGAATTTTAAAAAGCTTTAATTAAATACTCCATTACTTTTAGGTTTTTTTTTTTTAAATTTATAAAAGTCTATTGAATACACGAATACTTTTAAGGAGTCCTAAAAAATTTATATTAAATATCATTAAACTTTTTAAATCCTTAAAACTCTTTAAAAGTCCCAATTATATATATCCTCAAATATTTCAGACATCATTTAAATAAATAAATATATCTTCTCTCTGGTATATAAATTTGATTGTATATATTGGTAATTGAATAATTCTTATTATCAACTAAAAAAAATTTGTGCATTCACATTTTTCTATTTCAATCAATGATTAAAAATACAGCGTTTGAATCTTTATTGCAACATCCAAGTCATGTAAATCAATCTTATTCTTAAAAAAACTAATTAATATTGTAAATATAGTAGTATTTATAAATAACTTTTAATCCTCTCCAGACCTAGTCATTCTAATTGCTGTATCCGTTATAATCTTAATATTTCTCTATAAACATGGGGGTTTTGTTCTTAATAAAATACACAATTTTATTAACTTACTTATTTTGTTCTCTCTTTTTATAACATGCTATTAGCACTCAAAATAAATTAGTTAGAAGATAATAATTTTTATAATCATAATCATCTATCACGTGTACCAAAATTAATTTCGCGACATGTGAATTCTTTCAATGTACATATTCATCATAACGAGGTTGCTTCGTCTTCTTTGTTTTTTGTTTGTATGCATATTAATTCTAATTCACATTTGCATGTGTAATTTGTACACTTTAATTCGTGCTCCACCATTAATTCACATCTTACCATTAATTCATGTCTTTTGATTCATGCACAATCAATTCTGCCACATATTAATAATGTATCAATTCTATCTTTTGATTCTACCACATATTAATCCTACATTTAATTCTACCTTAAATTTCTATATATGCGAAACTTTACCTGCATCTTTGGTATCTTTTGAATGTTGGTAAATAATTTAATCAATTTTGTTAACTTGTATATATGAAGATTCTTTTTCCTAATACATGTTTGGTAATTGATTTTATATATAAATTCATATCATATCTCTTTGGTAATTAATTTTTATATTATATCTAGTTTGTATGGTAATTAATATTTTTAACCTGATTAAATATTTTCAGATGCTCATTTATAAATTTTAAATTAATAATTCATCAAGTTGCTGCTCCTGAAGTAGCACAACATTATAATTAATATTTCAAAAGAATATTATTTGCAACTGAATTGTATGAATTATAATTTTCAATATTCCAGAAAAATATTGACATGTTACTACTGGAGAAGCATAGCTCTGTAAATATTATATTCTCATAAAAATTATACTCCTAAAGAGTTAATGTTTTTTAAATAATAATTTATCGTGCTCTTGAAGTAACACATGTCTCGTAAAATTTTACATGCTCCAGAAGAGCATGTCATTACAATTTCAATATTCTAGAAGAATATTGACTCAATGGTCGTGAAGAAACATAACTTAAATTATAATTATTCTAAATGAATATGCTGTTAATGTTCTAGAAGGAAACACAACTCACCTTATATAATATTCCAAAAGAATATTAATATGTTGTTCTTGAAGAAGTAATAGTGAAATACAAAATGCTCTCAAAGTAGCATATATCTCTAAGAATGTATCATATGTGTAATTTATTAATTTGTGTTTATTCCTAAAGGGAAATATACAACTTATATCATGTGGACATTGATTTTTATATGATTGTATCATGATTAATCATACTTTTGAGAATTAACTATGTATTTTCTTTGATTGAATGGTTATTCAAATGACAAATATTGTATTGAACTAAAAGTTCAATTAATGAATATATTATTGTTTTGGCATAACCAATTGGATCATCACTGGATCTATAATAATGTAAAATTAACATTCAAAGAAGAATCAGAAGATTTTTTTTAATCCAATGAAATCATATATGATATTTATTTTCTTTCATGGGAATTGATCATTAATATCACTAGCTAAAATAGGGTCTGAGTTCTCTATATTTTTGAAAATTAATTAGGGTGATATATGTGGTCCTGTCACCCTCCATGTTGACCATATAAATATTATTTGTATCTAATAGATTTGATACATGTAATAAAAGATTACATGATATTTGCAACTTGAAGTTTTCCCAATTAATGCTCAAATTTTAAATTATGAGCATAATTTTCAGATTATTCAATCAAGACATTGTCTGGTTAATGCTAGTGATACTAAATCTCAATATTTTAATAAGTGTTAGTTGGGACGTCGATAAATAATTTAGCATCATTGTTTGTTGACTGCCTCCAATTAATTGAGAATAAAATTCTTCCCATTTCTGTTTAGGGAATGCTATTACGCATCATGCCAATATCATGGTTCTTCCTATTATAATTGAATGGTCAAAGCTTAATTTATTCATTAGATTATTGATAATACAGTTAATCCACCACATTGAACTGCAATAAAAAGTAAAGAATGTTAAGAAGAAATACATAGTTCTAACATTTATCTCAAATGAGTGATATTTAATAAGGCAATTTGCTGATTGACAATTTGGTTGGACAATTCTCTCATCATTAGGGGGACGAACTAAGAAATTTAAAATAATTTACAAATGTATCATTATTTAAATCCTTGCAAAAGATCATTCGAATTAGAGGTTCGAAAGATAATCCATTTAGATGTATTTATTGACCAAATAGATCAATAATGTCACACACATCAACTTCAAATGCTCCAACTCAAATTAACGTCCTAGAAAATAATTAGTTAATATGATATTTGATAGCACGTCAGAAGCGTGATAATATTCGATTCTAATATAAAAATCTTCAAACGAAAATTGAGTAATTAGCAAAGATGGTCTCATTAAGGAGGTATATAATCTTAATGAGTATTTAGACATAACAAATTATAAAATCCCAAAAGAGATTTAGGTACCTGAAATAAAAAAACTTAATAAGTAATGTTATTATAGAAAAAAATAGAATTGAAAAAGAAAAAATTGTGAACAACACTTTTGTACATGATGTACTGCATTATATAGCGAGGATCAAAATAAATACATCGAAATATATCGATCGAAGTAATTATTGACCAAATAAAAGGGTCACAATCCTAAATTGAATTTACTAGAGAAACCTAAAATTTTTAGATATGTAGTTCGAAATTCAAAAGGTGTATACTTATGCCAAATGAAAATAAAAAAAATGTAAGTCGTAATATAAAATGTACGACTCTTTATATAATGAATTTCGTGAAGACTTGTATAAATATATAAGTTATCATGTGTTGGATGTAATAACAAGTCTATACCTTGTTAACATGACAATACATGAAATTTGATATGCATATAACTTATCTCATGATGGGATTCAAGGAAGGCAATCAACTATCAAGAGTTCGATGTATATTGAGGAGAAGCTAAGGGCAAATTCAAGATCAAATAGTGTTGATGAAACCACGCAATCACTTGTTCAAATTATGAGTCCAAGAGAGTGACGTTAACAAACCAAAGACCATGTTTCATGTTGGGTATGTGAGCGGAAACAAGTTGAAATGCATTGGAATCAAGGATTCAAAGTTGGAGACAAGATGAACTACTATGTGACCACATAACACAAGCGTGTGTGCAGCCGCATGTCCCAATACCGAGAATCAAATGTGGCATTTTAGTTGAACTATGCGACCGATGTCCATACATTATGCGGTCGTATAGAACAAATTTGGCGCCGAAATTTTCAATTTTTGGAAAGGATCATAATTTAGTTAAAACTCTAGTTTTATGGTAATTCTTGATATTTAGACTATTAATTCCATTTTTAATTAGGTTTTTATGAGTTCCCTATAAATATGACTCGTTCTTTTCATTGTAAAACACACTTTGAGAAATATTATTGCGATGCGTATTACTTTCAACTCGTTCTTCATTGAATTATTTCCGAACTTATCAATAATTAATTTCTTGTGGCCTTCATCAATTCAAGTAAAGTTCGTAAATTTTTTGATTGCGAGGTCAAGATATTGTTTGCTATTGTCTTAGTTATTTGGTTCACTAATTTATCTGTTCGAATTTTTTCAAAGATATTCTTGAATATTGAAAAGATAAGTTTGTTTCTTAAATTAACGGAAATATTATAAATTTTAATGAATTTCATGAATTTGAATAAATTTTCACATAATCTATAAGAATCTCATTAAAATTGGTGAAATTTCGAAAGAGTTTGTTATGTATATTTTTAAGCATAAAATTCATTCAAGTCCTTTGAAATTTGTTTATTAAGGAAATCAATGAATTATTGAAGATATCTAAATTTTAAGCAATTTAATTGAATTTTTTATATTAAAATCTTAGTTTGGGATGCTAGATTTTTATATAAAATATTAAATTCTCAATTGAGGATACCTGAATATAGAAGGACTTTTAAAAGGGTAATTATATTTACACCACAATTTTTATTTCTTACGCCACATATTAATTACACTTAAGATTTTTAATCTTTTCTCATTATAACATGTCCCTAACAAATTTTTATATCATTTTTATCCTCAAACTTTTCATTAGTTAACACTTTTTGTATTTGTTAACAGTTTTATGTCCGAAAATTCATTGAAATGGCGTAAAATGACTTATTTTTCCATCTTATTTTCATATAAATAAAAAGTGCGAATTTTTTCCTCATTTCAAAGCAAGAAAATAAAATATTTTGATATAAATCATCATCAAAGACAATACATATTATTAATGGAAGATAGAAGATAAGAATTCAACGGAAAAAATTAAGAAAATAATTGCTACAATGAGCAAAGATTGAGGAACTTGACTGCAATTAAAATATGGTGTAATAAATAAAAATTGCGCTGTCAATATAACCACCCCTTTTAAAATTCATTAAAATTTCAATTAATGACACCCGTATGATATCATTTATGATCTTAATAGGATTTTAAATATATATTTTCTAATTAGGAAAAAAAAATGATTTTAGAATTTAAAAGTTCAAAAGGATACATTTGAACAAGGAATTTCTCGAATTTTAAGCAATCTGATTCTATCATAACATGAATTTCAGAATGTTGCAACCCGCTGAGATTTTTTATACAAGTCAAAATCATTTGTAATCTTTCCTTATCTTGATATCATATTTTTCCTTATTGATATGCACATAATTTGTCTGTATAATTAGCATTTTTACATGGTAATTCAGACTTCTATTTTTATAAAAAAACTACTTAGTCAATGATTCTTGATTTTAAACTTAAAATTCTTCTAAATGTGTGAAGAACAATTTTTGTAATCTTCGTGAGAAGTCATCGTGTTCTTCGAGAGAAGATGATTTTTAGCTTTGAAGAGGCTTCAACAAATTCAAACTAACAAGAAGAGTAGAGCTCACTGAACAAGACTAAGAAGTAATTCTATACAACCTCATCAATATTAAAGAATGAGACTTTATTGGATTAGCTTGTGCAATGTCCTATATAAGAATAATGCTATCTACTGGTGCCACAACATCATGGATTATATTTGATAGATTCAATTAAATGGTTCATGTGACATTACATTTAAGTGAATCTGTTATTTAATGTTATATAGTTGTCACTTAAATTAGTGTTTAATACCAGTGGTCTCAATGAACTGGACACTTCAAAGTCGAGTGGTGACTTCTCGAGACTGTGCCAAGAGTGGCCATGGTCATACACTCATATTATCTATTCATTTTATGTGTGGATAGCTTCTCTTGTACAATAATGAGGTTCAATTGTAGTAGACGAGGTGGGTCCTAGGAAATCTTTAAAGAAAATTACTGACAATTATTGTCCGTTTGATAAAAAGAAGAAAAATTCATGACAAATAAAATATTTGGCAGGGAGGTGATTTGCCTGGAATTTGTTTGAGAGATAAAGGTGTTTGATTGGTATAATTTTTCACTTGATAAATTTTTCGTTTTGTTTTGTTTTTTACGCAAATTGTCAATTAAATGGATAAATTTTTTTACTATTGACTTTGGAATGTGTTCCAATTGCTATAAAGAAAAAAGGGTCAAAAAGCTGGAAAATATTTGTCTACCATTTTGTTGGAAAAATATTTTCTAGATTTTGTGCACCAACAACTTGTACATTGGAAAATTTGGAAAAAAATTGCCCTAGAAAATTTGTGCAATCAAACAAATGAATAGTAAAAATGTAGAAAAAAAAATTCCTAGTTCCATGACAAATTTATGCAATCAAATAGGGCCATTGATAATTATGTCCAAACACTGGCCACCTTTCAATTATGAACATCATAGTTACAAATTTCTTTTTAGTATAAATCGGCTTCAAGCTGAGTTTAGATAGTCGAAAACACAGCCCGTCTTCCATTCTTGAATAAACTTATGGATACTCCTTAAAGATAAAGTTACTGACTGGACTGCTAACTAAGATGTCGGAGATAGAGACGACGGAATTTCTGAAACCAGGGGTTAATTACTGTCTCTATGCTTTATGCTTAAATTCATCTGTTTTTGCTTTTCTTTTCTTTTCATAAAGATTGATACTTGAATGCAAACTACCTTTTCTAGATTGAAATTTCAACTTTTTATTCTGACCTTTTTTTTAACATTCTGATTATTTCAGACGTCGGAGATTCAGATGACGGAGGTTCAGCAGCCAAGGGTTAATCACTGTCTTTATGATTTTTTATTAAGATTTTGATTCTTGAATGCAAACTACCCTTTTTCAGATTGAAAAAAGTTTCTTTCAACTTATTCTTCTGATTATTCGTAAAATCACAACCTCACTTTTCACTTTTCTGCGAGGGAATTCATTCTTGATTCTTTTTTAAATCTTAAAGCAGAAAATGGAAGAATTATGTGTTCTTGTTGATGAATGTATATGGTTCAGCACATTTTCCTGTTTTAAATATAATTTTGATGTCAAAAATTATACTTTTGAGAATAAAATTTGGTGACTGTCCTAATTTTGATTATTTTTGGTGTTTTGTTATGCTATTAACAGAAAATTATGTTGGGCATGAAGTTTTTTAATGAAGATCACCAGGAAAAGGCGTTCGAAAAGGTTGCTAGAATCCCAGGTACTCTACTCGCATATATTCAATAAGCTGAACAAGAGAATTAAGGAAAAAATAATCTAAAATCTTAGAGTCGAGTCCTTTATCAAACATGTTCTACAAATAAAAATAATTAATCGATTCGTTTATTTGAAGAAAACTCATATCTTGACACGTCACAAAATTTAATGAATATTTTTCTTGAATTTTCAGGGATAACAAACTTGGATATAGATCGAAATGGTAATACTGTGACAATAATCACGAACATTGATCCGTCATTGATCGCAGACAAAGTGGGAAAATACTGCCATACAAGAATACTAAGAGACGAACCTGAAAAAGAATAAATAAAAATCAAGAATGATTTTAAAGCTTTAAACCTTCATTAATGAGTCTTTAATATTTATTTATTTTTCTTTATAATTGTTTTAATTGGAGGTTATTTAAGTTACAGTTTATATAAATATTTTATATTAATTATGTTATATTAATGTTATAAATATTATGTTATATTAATAGCATACTTCCATATCCTTATTCACCTGTACAATTTGATTGCAATATAATTTTGTTTTATATACTTTATATTTATCCCATGTTTGGTAGGAATTAAAATTTATCCTTAATCTAAGTAAAGTTAATAATTAATTTTAGAAAAATGCTACTTATACAGATTTTTTTTTTAATAGATGTGGTTACAAATGCTGGGTTGACAAGATTTCGTTGGTTAGTTTTAACCTTTTTTTGTCCAAAATGATGTGAAATCTTGTCAACTAAGTATTCTATAACCTTATTGTTAAAAGTACAAATAATATTTCTCTTCATTTTAACCAATTATTTAGCTCATGTTTGAGTCCAAAAAAAAAAAAAAAAAAAAAAAAAAAAAAAAACTCATTTTTTCATAAACTTATTTTTAATCACATTGTCTCAATTTAATATTTTGATACATAAATTCAAAATTTTCCCTACTTTTTAATCACATTCTAAAAAAAAAAAATTAAAAAAATCAATCAATACTACAAAATATATTATTTCCAAAAAAATAGGGTTCAAGCAAGAGCTTAATGAAATCCACAACTTTTCGATCACATATTTCATCATTTTTATCAAAATCTATTAAAAATCTGATTTTAAGGGCTTAGATAACAAGAAAGAGGCAAGTTCAATTTTTGTCTGTAGTTATATGATAGGAGACAACACTCCACGTAAAAGGATTTTTATCTCGGAGCTATATTGAGCTGCTAATACCTTCATAAGTGAAGGAGAATTATAAGAAGCAAGGAGCATCATTTACAAAACTCACTCTAGTGCATTGAACCTCAAGTATGATGCAAGTTGCTACAAAAGTGATGGATATTAGAGAATCGGTGACCAATAAAATTGTTAGTGAGAAACTAAAGAAGCGAAAGCGAGCTAGAACAATACACGCAATTACTATTTGATGGTTCTTGCACGAATATCCGAAAACAACCAAGCAATTGGAGAAAACTCTCACAATCTTTATAAATTTCATACAAAACCAAAGAAAACTAATGTCCTAGTGGCTACTTTAAACCTAGTTGCTAAACATAACTGGAAATTACTCCCCTTAGACCCTAATTCTTAATAATACGTAATATAAGCCCTAACTAAATAAAAAAAACAAAAATTAAATAAATAAAGAACTATGGATGTCTCTTGTATTCTTGGACTCAATCATTCTTCTCAATTTGGAGAAGATTCGACCTCTAATCTTGCTATGTATAATCTACCAATGCCAAATGGTGACAGTTACTTATGTGTTAAGATTTAAATATTTGAGATTGTATGCACTTTTTTCAAAGGTTTGAGATCAACTGCAAATTTCCTTGTTCAATTAATTATATCTTAAAAGACTATTTTGTGCCCTTCTCAAAATTGATCAAATATTATCAAACTCTTGACTTTGGTCAACTAACAAATTTTTGGATGAAAATCATCTAGAGGTTTTTTAACCGTACATTTGTGAAATGTTAGGGACGCATATGCTATGATTTAAAGGTTTCAAATTGTGCTGCACTTTTTTTGAAAGGTTTGGATCCTCCGCTACAAATTCTCCTTATTTTTATTTATTTATTTATTTTTTGATGGGACAAATTCTCCTTATTTTGGTATAGCTGAAATGTCTTGATTGTGAGAATAATCTTTTCTACTTATACCCTTCTCGGAAGGATAAGTTCATATTGGTTCGTCCTTCTTTCTAATGATCTCACTATTTTTTAGGACTACTCTTTTTATTGCTTAACATTTCTTTTCATTCTCAATTCTCAAAGCGTGCCTCTTTTATAATCAAGCCTAAAGTAATCTTGAAAATGGGAAGCGTCGCAACGAACTACAATAGTATTATTTAGATTGATGAAACAATTTAGGACAAATAAAATGATTCCATTTTTATTTTTTCTTTGAAAAAAGAACCAAGTATAATCCTACAATAAATGAGTTAATTAAATGAAAATTTATTAATTGTTACCCGTCCATTATGAGAGTGAAAATCATTACTCCCATTTGACGGGTCCGACAGAAATTCAGTATTCAGTCTAATAGCATAATCAATATCTATCAACCCTAAATGACGAATAATCTTCTCCTTTCATACTTTATAGTTGTCATCCTTTAATTCAGGAATATTGCAACGAATATCAGAGAAATAAGCAGATTGTGAAGCTGCATAATATTAAAAATTGCTTATGTTAAATTGAGGCATTATTGTAGATTGCATGTTTTACCAATGTATATCATGCTAAAATTGAATATAATGACATAAAAATTGTCTGTGGGCCAAATTTTTAATTCAAGTATATTCAATTATGAGGAAATTACATCTAGTAAGGTATTTAGAGATCCAAAATCAAAATTAAGATATATAGTTTATTTATACAAATATCAGGTTTTATTTATAATATTATAAAATATTTTAATATTAAATAATAATATTAAAAAATCAAATAAATTATATAAATATATTTTTTAAAAACCCTAATTTTCTCTATCACTCTCTATCTTGTGCTCTCTCTCTCTCTAACCCATTGCTCTCTCGCCGCCACTGCTCTCTCTCTCGCTCTACCCACGGCTGCCTCGCCACACCACACTCAAACGACGTCATTACCGGCAGTGGCGACAGGCAGTGGTGGAGATTTGCAATAGAGATGGAGATTTGCGATGTGTGGAAGTTTAAGATGGAGTTTTGCGATGGTTGGGGTGCGAGGCGATGGTGGTGTTTTGCGAAGAGTGGTGGCGGTGATTCGAAGACATTTTTTGGAATTTCTGCAATTTTCCGTCTCCAGATCTTCTCCGATGAACCATCGTCTTCTCCTATTTCATGCCACTCGCGACACCACTGCAACTCTACTGTAGAAGCGAGACAGGGATGAGAGGGAGATGTGGGTTGGCTGTGGTGATACATGTGTTGGTGGTGGGACGACGGTTCTGGTGGGGATGCAGGTTTCGGTGTGGGCTGTGGTGATGGAGGTGGTGGCGGTGACTGTTACTATGCGTGTGAATGGCGGCGGTTATTTTGGGGGCAGTGGTGGTTCTGTGATTTCTGCGTGTGTGGAATCGATTGTGTTGGTGCGATTTGGCTGTGGTCGGTGCGGTGTGGTCTGTGGTGATGGAGGTGGTGGCGGTGACTGATGGTAGTGGTAGTTTGGTGTGAGGGTGATGGTGGTTGGGCTCTAAGGACCTTGGCGATGGTGGTGGTTGTATCGTGTGTGGTGGGTGGGGTCACATATTGTGACTGTGAATTGGAACATTTGCACTGTCTTGTGGAAGCTATTGGGACTGATGGTAGTGGTAGTTTGGTGTGAGGGTGATGGTGGTTGGGCTCTAAGGACCTTGGCGATGGTGGTGGTGGAGTGGTCTTGGCGGCTGTATCGTGTGTGGTGGGTGGATCACATATCTGTGGTCACTTATAATTTGGTGACGGTCACAATATTGTGACTCATATGTACGTGAATTGTGACGGAAATTAATTGTGACTTAATAAATTAATCTGTGACCTGTTAAAATTTTGATTTGTAACCTCGGAAACAATCTGTGACCTATTAAAATTTTAATCTGTGACCTCAGAAATAAATTGTGACCTATTAAAATTTCAATCCGTGACTTCGGAAATAATTTGTGATCAATAAAAATTTTGATTTGTGACCTCGTAATAATTTGTAATTAATTAATTTGATAATATGTGACCAATAAATGTATTTGTGACCAAAATTATACAAATTTGTGACTTTTATATATTTAATTAATTAATTAATTAATTAATTAAATCATAAATAAAATTTAATAGAAACCTGATTTTTGAATATTGAAATCTTTTACCTTATTATTGAATTCACCATACTAAAAACCTTATTTATATATTGTTCCCTTCAATTATCCCTTATGGTAGAATTATCAAATTATGTATTCAATTCATAATTTGTTCATTATGAAAACAATTTGATATTCTATCCTAAAAAAACTTTATGGTAAAATCATCAAATTATTTATTCATAATTTCTGTGGACAAATTATGAGATAATTTGATATTTTATTCTAATTAATGATATAAATACAAAAAAAAAAAATTTGTGTGGGATAAAATTCGTTATATTAAGTATAATTAATCACAATCTAATGTCTTTAATCATTGTGTGATCCCGATCTTAATATATAATTTTATTTAATTAAAGATGTTGTGGCTAATCTTTAAATTAATAAAATTATACGGATCACTAGACATTTTTCATTTATGTATAAACAATCAACTCAATATGAGAATAACATAATTTAAACTAACATGTTATGATTTTACACCAAATATTCTCAGAAACATTCTAAATTGCATAAAAATTAAACATAATCAATTTATGCAAACTAAATATGAGCATAATTCATAATTTTATACATCCTAAAATTGCATATATTATTCCAAACACAAATAATTAATATATACAAAAATTAAGCAAAGATATAAATAAATGCCCAAATGAAACTATATAATTGGCCCAATAAACAAATATAGGATATGACCCAATAATTAATTACTTATAATCTTCAAATAGGCCCATAACCAATTACTCACAAATTTCATAGTGGCCCAATTAATGAATATTCATGCCCAAAGAAATATACTTATTATTAAAGCCCAAAAAAAACTTATAATTGCACAGCTTCTCTGGGAATGACCGGAGAACGGTCATCTTCAACCTCTAGCGGGTTGAAATCAACCTAACTCCAAACCCACTCAAAATCAATCCTTTTAATATCAAAACTCAAGTTTTAATACATTTAGAGGCTAGAAAATCAACTTTATGGAGAAATCTCCACTTAGTTTCAGAAATCAAAATCTCCCAGATAAGATAGAGTTTTGCAAATTGATGGTGAAACACCAGGGCAGAGGTAATTTCACTCTGATACCAAATGTTAAACAAAAATCGATACAAACATTTATGCGGAAGCAAATTGGATCGAAAAGCCAAAAAATTTCACAGATCGAATCCATACCTCCTGTCATTGATATTGTTGCTGAAGCTCTCATTTGTTCCAGGTAATGGCACTTCCAAGCTCTCAACACTCTAAATTGATGGTGTATACATTATTTTCAAGTGGTGAGCTTGAGGAACAAAACCCATATATATATATAGCCAAAACTCCGATCAAGTTATGGTTTAGGTTACCGATCTTTCCAAATGCTCCTATTAATGTTGAAACTGAAATCTTGTTGAAATTGAAATCTCAATGAATGTTGGACTCACTACAACAAAAGGAGTCTTTTAAGGCATTCGCTTACGGCGTTCATTTACGGCACGCCGTAAAAGTAGTGTATTTGAAGCATGCGCTATTTGTACGCTGTTTAAAGTGAGGCGTATAAAGTATATACAACGTGCATTTTTTGCAAGTTGTAATGTCTTAGTATTTACGGCGTGCGTCTTGTGAACACCGTATAAAATTAAAAAATTAAGTTTTTACAGCGTGCGTCTGTACGCCGTAAATGTTGGATTTTGTTTTGCTTTCCTTTATTTTTCTTTCTGCCCTTTCATTTTCTCTCAACCGTCCAACTTCAACAAAGACGAACTACAGTCTTCGACTTCAACCTAAGGTAGAGTAGCGATTCTGGAGGATGGAGACGACCATCGACCTTGGCTTCTAGTTCCTCCGGCGACCCTGTATCTTTATCTCTGTCATTCTCTAGATTCCCACTTCCGCCACACTTCCAGTTCTCCCTCCAACGGCGGTGCCCGCTTCCGCCTTTCTGTATCTCTCTCTCTCTCTCTGCTATGAGATATATATATATACACTCAACTCAATTTTGAAATTGGATTTTAGGGTATAAACTAAAATTTAGGGCTTATGACAATTGATTTTGGATGATTGATTTTCATCCAAATTTAGGACTCAGGTTTACAAATTTAGACCAAGCTTCGTTTGAAGATACAACTTCTACACTAATTGTATGTGTGTGTGTGTCTGTGTCTGTGTGTGTGAGCGACTATAGTGGTTGCTTAGATGTTACAAAAGGTGTCTGAATCTAAAAAAAAAAAAAAAAGTTAGTTAAGTATATGGGAATGGAGAGCAATGCACAAGTGACAATAGTAGATGAAATAATTACAATCCAGTACTAAGAATCTGTCATTACTTGGGTAACTTGTGACACTGAGATATAGCAGCTTTAGCATAAAGATGACTAAGTACAAAGACTTACCACTGAGATAGCCCGACTCTAGAAATAATCTCAGGAGCAACAACCCTTGTTCCTCTATCTGTCATCCTCATTTTTGGGTGTGATTGCACAGTTTGTTAAGTTTGGGCATTATACAATTTTTGTCATACGGTGTGATCGCATCAGTCAATTATGCAAGTATTTTTTTAGGTTTAATGGCTAATCTTACCTTTAACGGTGTTAAATAAATTATGTAAGTATTGTTTTAGTTCATTATAAAACTGACTTCAGCTTAGCCAAATGGCATTATGAGATAAGGTCTAACATATCTTTCCGTGCACACACTTCGTGTTATCTTTTTAATTCCTCAATGTTATTAGTTAAAATTGCCACACCAAATACTTTGTTTGTTTTTAATAAACTATAAATACAGCTCGGATGTTGATATGTCTATTCTGTTTAATTTTCCAGTTGTTGGAAGTCCAATCATTATTCTATTGTCATATCTGTCAATGCAAAAAATATTTGCATTAGTTACCATAATTTTCTTGATCAGGAGTTAATTTTTAAGTCTCCAATTTAATTGGGATATTGTTGTCTCCATTTTAAGTTCACAAAAGGAAAAATCTTCCTGCTAGATTGCTGATAGACATGCTAGGTTTTATTACATGTTAAAATGTTAGAGGAGATATTTAAACTTTAAATGATCATAATTAGAACCAAGGTTCATATTTCTGAGGAGGGGAAAGGATAAAACTAAGCTAAAAAGTTTGAAATCTCTATTTTTCCATTTGATTTGAAAAAGTCTAATTGGGAAGTGCTACATAGTTGCTCTACTTAATTAAATGATTAGTTCATAAAAATGTATAAACATTTAAACGTCAAGGCCTCACTTGATGTTTGGAATTATTCTAAAAAATATAAGAGAATTATATTGAAAACATAAATATAGGCCTCGTTACATTTACAAAACAATACCTTATGCATTTGCACCTACTTAAGAGATTGTCGCACGACGTCTTAAATGTGCATAAAAGTCAAAACAGTTACTGAAATTATCAATACCAGTGTTCCTCTTTTCTTCATTCTTGCTCTCTGGATTGCTTTCTTGCCTAAATATGTGATTTTTAAATTTATTCTAGGTCAATAAGATTCAGGAAAATTTTCTTTAGTTTTTACATTATTGACGAGTAAATGTAGCTAGATTAATGATAAAGTGATGCATCCTAGTAATAACTCCTTTTGTTTTTTCTTTAGCTCTTCTTTTCATATGGTAGAAGAGATGTGATTAATATTATTGTTTGCATATGCATGCCGACACACTTGAATTGCGAACTTGGTTTTTATGATATCCTAATATAATCATTTTTACTGTGTTATAACAGATTATAACTTAATAGTGTTGGCATATTATCATGGATAAAGATTGGGTACACTTATTAAGGTTATCTTATTCTCTTAAATTTAGAATATTTTAAAATATGTCTTCAAATGCTTTTTAGATGATTTATTTAGCATTTTTTTCATAGAGTTTCAGAGGCATATCAACGTGGTGCAAGAAAATTTTCAAATATGGTGCAAGTCAATGCGGGGAATCCAGAAAATGTCATATGCCCTTGCAAATGTTGCAAAAACCTATTCCATCAACATTTTGATACAATATATGGGCATTTGATCATTAATGGCATGGATCCTATGTATACTACCTCGGTGTTTCATAGGGAAAAATCGAATGCAGCATCATTGCTTCCTCAAGATGTAGAAAATTTAGAGACGTATAGGATGTATAGAGATGCATTTTTCCAGGATGACAATATTGTAGGACCTGAGAATGAAGATAGAGAGAAAGGCTTTTTAAATTTATATGAGGGTGTAGAAATTCCTTTATATCATGGTTGCACCAAGTATACAAGGATATCTGCAACTGTTGTCTTATACAAGCTTAAGGCTACATATGGTATATCTGACAACAGTTTCAATGAACTTCTTGATATTATCCGAGATATGCAACCACATGGGAACACTCTTCCTGATTCATGCAATTCAATAAGAAGGTTATTGAAAACCTTTGACTTAGGTTATGTGAAGATACATGCATGTTAAATGATTGTTGTTTGTTTAGAAATGATCTAGAGAATTCAAAGATATGTCCAAAATGTACATCTTCGCGGTGGAAAGTTAATAGACGAACTAAGAAAATTCAAATTGGGATACCTGCAAAGGTTTTGCGATATTTTCCGATTATACCACGATTTAGAAGAATGTTTAGGTCACTTGATAAAGCAGAACATTTAATATGGCACTTAAATCACAAAAGTCTAGATGAAAAAATGCGTTATCCAATTGATTCATTAGCTTGGGAGAGAATTGATAAAAAAAAATGGCCTTATTTTGCATCAGAACCACGAAATCTTAGGCTTGGCCTTTCTTCTGATGGATTTAATCCCTTTCGTAATCTCAGTTCTAGGTATAATTTTTGGCCAGTAATACTAGTTATATATAATCTCCCTCCTTGGATATGCATGTTTAAGAAAAATTTGTTGTTGACTTTATTAATCCCAGGTCCCAAGCAACCTGGAAATGATATAGATGTGTATCTAGAACCACTAATAGAAGACTTAAAGGAGATGTGGAATATTGGTGTTGAAGTATATGATGGATTTACCAAGTCCACCTTCAATTTGAAAGTTGTGCTGATGTGGACAATTAATGATCTTTCGGCTTATGGAAACTTATCAGGATATTCTACGAAATGCGAAGTAGCATGTCCAGTATGTGGTTTATCCACATGTGCAAAATGGTTGACATATAGTCAAAAGTTTTCATACATGGGTCATAGAAGATTTCTTGCATATAATCATCCTTATCGGTTGAAACAAGCTTGTTTTGATGGAAACAATGAGCATCGGCCTAGTCCTAAAATATTAACAGGTCGAGAAGTGATGTGTTCAATAAAGAATGTTAGCAATAATTGGGGGAAAAATAGGAAAAAAACGAAAGGTGAAAAAATCAGATTCTAATTGGCCATGGAAAAAAAAAAAAGTCAATATTGTTTGAGCTACCATATTGGGAGGTTGGTCATTTTAAAATATCTTGAATTACTTATTTCTTTGCTTAAATTTTTTTAAGAAATTTATATTGTTATTTTTCAGACACTACTTTTGCGGCATAATTTGGATGTAATGCTCATTGAAAAGAATATTTGCGAAAGCATTCTTGGCACTATTTTGCATGTGAAGGGAAAATCAAAAGATGGGTTAAATTCTCGTAAAGATTTACTCAATATGGGTATTAGAAATGAGCTTCATCCAAAATTGAAAGGAAATACATATTACCTCCCCGCAGCATCATATATGCTATCCAAAAAAGAGAAAGAGTTATTTTGTAAAAGGCTATTTGATTTAAGATTACCTGATGGTTATAGCTCTAACATTTCAAAGTGTATATCATTAGTAGATAAAAAGATTTTAAATCTGAAGTTTCATGATTGCCATGTGCTCATACAACAATTGCCATTAGTTGCATTAAGAGGACTTTTACCACAAGGACCTAGAAATGCAATTTTTCGACTATGTTTTTCAACGAAATATGTCAAAGAGTCATCGATAAAAATAAGTTAGAAAAGTTTGAGGAGGATGTTGTTGTGACTTTGTGTATGCTAGAAATGTATTCCTCCCATCAATTTTGACATAATGATACATTTAACATCCACCTTGGGCGTGAGGTTCGTATTGGTGGACCTATACAATATCGTTGGATGTATCCATTTGAGAAGTAAATTACTATAAACATTTGTAAGTATTCAAACTTTCTTCTTCTAATTAATTAGATATCTCACATCTATTATATGATTAATTAGGTTTATGAAAACACTTAAAGGATATGTTAGAAATCGTTCAAGACCTGAGGGCTCCATAGCAGAGCGTTATTTAGCTGATGAATGTATGCATTTTTGTAGTGGTTACATGAAACAAGCTGCTGAAGTAGGTGTTTGACATACTCGGAATGAGGATTTTGAGAATGAAACAATTATTGATGGACGTCCGATTTCTGAAGGAAAGTTAAAGACTTTGAGTCCAGAAATGTTAGAGGCCGCTTATCGTTATGTATTTTTTAATAGCGCTGCAGTTGAGCCATATATAATGTAATGAAATTAGTTTATTTATTAGTTTAACATTGGTTAACATTTTCTCATAAAATTTTCTTACTATTTGTTTATTTATTTTCATTTAGGACGCATAAAGAAGAGATTAAGAATTCAGAGAGCCGTATTGCCCAGAATGAAACCTTATTACAAATGAGACATATGGAGACTTTCACTTCTTGGTTTGAGGAGAAAGGCAAACAAGACAATTGTAACATGTCTAAGAAATTGAAATGGCTTGCACGTAGGCCTAGATATGATGTGATATCACATACAACCGATGTTAGTAGAAGTGCACAACAGTGGTGTTTCTATTGAAGCACAAACTATTGTCGGTCTAGTGTGAAGGATACAAGTCATGCAGTTGGTAAAATATCTTATTACGGGGTTATTAAAGACATAATTTTACTAGATTGTCATAGTATTAAAGTTCTTATGTTTCACTGTGATTGGGCAAATATAGATAGTGGAGTCAAGATTGAAGAAGGATTTACATTGGTAAATCTTCATAGAGGACAAATCAATTTGAAAGTGATCCATTTATTTTAGCATCACAAGCAAAACAAGTTTTTTATTCTAGAGAGAGTGATACATCAAGTTGATATATTGTATTAAAGGCGCTCCCAGAGGATTTCATGAGTTAGAAAAATTTTAATGAGGAGGATGCATTAAGACTTGATATGACCGTTGAAGATGAAGGTTATGTAAGATATGATTGTGAGGGCATTGATATTGAATATGGTAATTGTATGTATATCTTTAAGATTCTTTTTTACTCTTTTTTAATTTACTATTTATGTGATAGTATATTGATGTTAATGCCTTTAATGTCTCTAATTCCATTATTTTTGTAGATGCAAACTATGAAAGATGAGTTTTGTGGATGTTCACATGAGTGGAAAAAAGATGACATATCCTGGTGAAGTAAGTTCCCAGATTGTATATATAATAATTTTTAATGATTAAAAAGTAAAATTAAGTAAAACATTGCTTGTTTTTCTTATTTGTTTAATATAATCATCTAATCAAGGCTATAAGAAATCAAAACGAGCTAAAAAAGCTTAAAATGTTGCTGCCACGAGAGAAGAGAATGAAGGTATAAGAATATCAGAAAGAGGTTCTAATTTTATTCCAAACATACAAGAAAATGAAGTGTTGCCTAGTTCTGAGAAAGGAAAGAAGGGAAGGGGCCGAGCAAAATTGATTTATCTTAACAAGGAAAAATGCGCGAAGTTACCAGTAGAGTTTAATGAAAGAGGGCAGCCAATTTGTAAAGGTTCAACTAAGCTATCATCATTTATTGGGATCACAGGTAGAGAACTTATAACAATTACATGGAAAAAATTGGAAAGATATCAGTGAAAATTTTCTTGATGACATATGGGAGCATGTGCAGGTAATATAAGCTTCATGTCTCTTAATATAATTGAAATTAAATTTCTATTAATATTGTGTACTTTGATGCAGCAAAAGTTTGATGTTGATACTTGTCATAGAAAATACATCATGCAAAAAATGGGAAAGAATTGACGAGATCATCGATCTAATGTGCTTAAAGCAATAAATGACAGAGGAAAAACAATTGGCATGACACGAGTTGTTGCTCTCCTCAAGCCTGATAATATTGAATCAATGGAAGAATGGCAAACATTTGTCAAAGAACGCAAATCTCAACCATATAAGGTAAGCTTTCATTGCTTTTTTTCTAAATTGCTTACTTGCGGACTCTACATTCGTAATAAATGTTATGCTTAACACAATACGACTTGATTTTGTAGGAAAAGAATGAAAGATTCAAAAAGATGAGAGCAATTTAAACCATAATGCATACAACAAGTAGAAAGAGATTTGCTCGCTTAGAAGCTGAAATGGTAAAATTTGTTAAATTAAAAGTTAAATTTGCTTGAAAAATTATGAATGTTTAAGTTATCACATATATGAAATATGTAAAATGCAGCGTGCTGATAGTGAAGACCCTAACTCCATAACGAGAGATGATGTTTATATTCTAGGACATACGTGAAAAAATGGTGAACCTATTAATGAATCAACTGGGGAAACATTGGTAACAATATTGCTTTTAGTAATTTTTGGTCATTCAAAGCTTATATTTACAATTTTAGCCCATTAATTTATTTCCTAATACCAGAACAAAATAAAAGCATGTTCAGAAAAGATTACCTCTCCAAGCCAACATTCCCTTAGAGATGATGTTGTTGCTAGAGTACTTGGTCCAGAACGTTGAGGATGAGTAAAAGGTCTTGGTTTCGGGGCGACTCCTTCAAAGTTGAATGCTTTAGTGCACAATCTAAACTTGCAAACTCAAGTCCAAGAGTTGAGAGATGAGATTAAAGAATTGAAAGCTTTGTTTCAAATGAAGAGTGTGAATGTTGTACAAGAAGATAATGTAAGTGGAAAACTAAAATAAATGAATGTTATTCTAAATTACATATACTGCCGATATTGAAAATAATAAATTGTACAATTGGATATAAATTTTACAGCCTAGAGACAGAAGCTTGAATGGTTCAGATAACCTTCAAAATAAGAAATGCAAATTGTTGTCTTGGTTTGGGAAAGCTGATATTGTTGCAAAAGTAAAATTGCATCAACAAATCCAAGCGATTTATTGCATCATGTACCACTTGGTAATGAATGTTGGAGAGTTTGGGTTAATGAAGTGATTGATAATGTCAGCTTATATCGTCCTACACGTGAGCTTTTTCTTCTTGAAGATGCATTAGGAAGTACAATAACATGGCCAATTAGGTACATCGAAGTGGATTCGTTGTAATCACAACAAAGGTATGCTTATCTTTTTTTATATTTTAATTCCATTTACATTGACATTTAGTCTCAAATAAAGATTATGTTGTTTAATTGAAGAGAGGCTTTTGAAGTTTGATGTATATAATTACATATTTTGTGGACGGCTTAAAGAAATCTTAGTTGAATTTTCTAAAGTTATTTTTGATGTCCTTATAAATTTATCTACAGGTTGATTGACATAGCTGCTCATTACTATGATTTGACAAACTTCCCCAACTGTGAAACAAAGCGGCAACTTGAGAAGCTGTATAAGAAACATGAGAATGTGAGGGAGGAGAGCAAGAATAGAAAGTGAAGAGGTATCTCAGCCCTTCCTGAAGATATACGTAAATGGTACTACAGAATCTAGGTTGATCAATTGAACTTCAAATGTCTACAATTTGTGGGGGGAAGTCAACGTATATTGTACTTCAGTGATAGCACAATGATTTTAGTTTGGATATTTCTAAATTACTTTCTTTTGCATGGAACTATTCTATAAATTTTATGGGTTTTATTCTACAAATTACTTACTTTTGCATCTTTATTTGTGTGAGCTAAATTACTTGTGCATTGTTGAGGTAAATTACTGCTGTTGTTTATGAGTAGAGTGCAGGTCAGCAAGTAATCAAATATTTAGGTGCTATTTTAAAAAAATGAAAATAACATTTACGGTGTGCAAAAATGCACGCCGTAAATGTTCAAAGTGTTTTTACGGCGTTCACCTAAGCATGCCGTAAAAGACTCCCATTAACGGCGTACATATGGCACGCCGTAAAAACCCCATTATTAAGGCATGCAAAACGCACACCATAAAAACACTATTTTACAGCGTGCTTAGGTGAACGCCGTAAAATTAACAACGGCGTTCTTTTGCGCATGTGTTCTTTTACGATATTGCTTTATACGGCGTGTGGTCGCACGCCGTAAATATGTTTTTACGGCATGCAAAGGTAAATATGTTTTTACGGCGTGCAAAGGTAAATTCTGTTGTAGTGACTTATTTTATATAAGTTGACTTTTTGCATCAAGTGAATGCGATCCTTAGAGAAGGTTTCTACCTGGAAAACATAACGTGATTAGGTGGTTATTATAAAAATCAGACAGCCCAATTATGACTTGCCACGTGGAAATAAAAGGGAGTTTTTTTTTTTTACAAAGTTAAGTGTGTGAAATATTTGTCACATTTGATCTTCTAGATGGATAACGAAATTTTGTGTGATCTAAAATTTACGTTTATTTTCAACCAGAAATTTGATGTTTCAATTGTCGTGTTTAAGTTCATATTCTTTCTCATAATAAATACAATAGAGATTTTGAAATGGACTTTCGAGGTAAGAGAAATTGTTCAAGTTAAATTGAAGCCGTTGAATATATTATTAGAGTCAATGATTAAATTATATATCTATTTTAACAAACTATTGGAGATACGAAATTAATTATTTTAGCTTTGTCCATATATTTGTTTACACTAGTTGCTTGTCAACGTTTATTGCACATTATTTTGAGAATTTTTAGAGTTTTGTAATTACCATTTTTTTAGATGTTTGGTCAATATTAATCGATAGTTATATAATTAATACAAATTATTTATGAAAATGAGTTAAGTTTCACGTTAATTATATTCATTTCACTTATATTTTTATTAAAAAGTTTTTCAATCAATCAAATATTTTTTGAATATAAAAAGCATGTTATAATTTTATCATGGGTTTTGCTCCGGGGGTCACATTACGCGCTTGATCTAATTAATGAATCTCATTATGAAAAGTAGAAATTATGAACGTCAATTCATTCTTTAAAAAATCCAATATTCACGTGATATAAGCTATGACCGTTATCCATCACATCCTGCCACAATATTTTATGGTTGGACAACCTTACAGTTTATATCACCTTTGGCACCATGTGATATTTTTCTTCCACCTTATAGTTTATATTGAAAATGAGAACTGTCAAGATCTTTATAGTTGGACCACCTTACAGTTTCAATCACAAAATTTGCATTTTATTGCACTCTTAAGGTCCCAAACTCGATCACAATAGAAGAAGATCATTATATATCTAAGTGATGATTTGTTATGGAGGTTGAAAGAACTTGTAGGTTATATATTCCAAGTTCAAACAATGTCTTCCTATCCACTTTAAAATCTTACTGGTAGGGTCACCTTACAAATGCGACCCACGATCCTTTTTTTTCGAAGTTTTCCTCTAGCATATGACGGACTTGATCCAAACTATATAGAAAAACAAATATCATATGTTAGATCATTCTCAAGATTCCATCTCAAAAAGATTCATACGACAAATATATCGTGCAACCAACAAATACATATTAGAGCTCATGGTGTTATAAACTTGTTATAAATGTATAGTAGTTCTATTAGAGGAATATTACATCTCTTTATACCCCAAACTCATTTTTTAACACTAACTCAAGTATTTTTACTTTCTCGTATATTTATGGAATATGCTTGAACTCCACACTGTCTTTAGAATTAAACTACTTTGCCCTCATGGGTGACATCAAGCTTGACCTCGGCCCCACCACTCCTCTCACATGGAGGGAAAAAATATTAAATTTAATGAGGTGGGACCCGACCTCCATGTGAGAGGAGTGGTGGGGTCGAGATCAAGTTTGAGGTCACTCATGAAGGCAATGTAGCATGATTGATGTCTTTATATTAATTGTGTTTTAAGCCGTAAATGGTCAAATAATTGTTCGGCCTGTTAGTACAAACAGAAATGTTGGTTAAAATGGTTTCCCTTTTCTACTCAAATCCTTCAACTTTAAATTAGCTACTTTCCTAGACATGTTACATCAATCATAACGTACTGAATAGACAATACTTAAATAAAATCTCAAGAAACGGTTAAATGTTATAAGGGTATTTATGAGGTTATGTAAGTGATTAAGAAGGCAGTGAAATAATAAATAAAACAAACAAGTTCATAACTTTCAAGAACATAATTTATTGATCATGGAAGCTTAACTTAATTATTCCAACAGGGATCTCATTTTCTGTACAAAACCATTCATATAAGAATCCTCAAGACCTTTGCTCAACAAGAAATCCCTCAATTTATCATGGTTTCTCTTCACATCGTTCCCAATTTCACTGTCAACTTCCATCACTGCCCGTATGGCTTCATTCACGCCCTCCTTTGTAAACAAGCCATCTTCGTCTCCTTTCTCGACTTCGACTCCAACTTTTAGATGTGCACTAAGAACATTGGCCTGAATGTAATGTTCCCCTCTATGGGGCAGTACCACCAACTGACACTCGCTACCTAGACCCTCCCATAGAGACTCATACCCACCATGTGTAACAAAACACCCCACAGAAGGGTGTTTTAAGATGAGTTGCTGTTGAACCCAACCTCCATGCACCACCCCTTTTCCTTGAGTTCTCTCATTGAATCCCTCAGGTAAGGCTTCTTCCACTGTCTCCGACCCAAAAGGTGGTTTCAGTGCGGCAAAAAAGGGATGACCTGAGTGTTCAAAACCCAACACCAATTCTTGAAATTGATCCTTTTGAAGTATGGCTTCACTCCCAAATGCACAGTAAATCACGCTTTTGGGTCTGAATTTGTCAAGCCATCTTTCCCACTTCTCCTCTAGAAAAGAAGATGGTGATTTAGGAACAACTGGCCCAGCAAGTAAGACTGGCTTCTTGAAGTTATTTTCAATGTATTCAATATATGGGCCTTCAGTTTCTCTACAAGTATTGAAACCAATGGCATCACTCTCACAAATTGAGGTCCTCAACCGCTGCTTTATTGTCAACCCACTGCCCACTTCCTTTTCACTGTCAAAAATCTCAAGTCTGCGGATGACATGTTTATAGAGCCTGATCGACGGAGGAAAACCAGGAGGACCGTTCATATGAGACTCAATCGAGGGTCTTTCGGATAACAAGAAACCCATAGATGCAGGGCTTACGGCGGCATAGTGAATTGCTTTGATGCCTAAACGGTGCGCCAAAAAGGGCACCCAACACATCATATCAGAGAAGGTGAAATGGGGTTTGATTTCTTGGAGTAAAGATTCAACTGTGGGTTCTGTAAGATCCATAGCATACCGAAGTAAAGGCTGCAAGTGAATAGGAATTTCCGCGCTGGATTCAATGTGAGGCGGGAGGCCTTCAACATGGGAAAGGGGGAGGGGTATCAACTTGATGAGGTCCGGATGAAGATTGGATTTTTCCAAATTGGCTATTGTTTTAGGAGGGACAGCAAGGAAAACTCTATGGCCTCTGGCTGCAAGTTTGTTGGCTGTACGAAGATAAGGGATGAGATGACCCATGGCAAACCATGGATACATGAAAATGGTAAGATAATTATCAGCCATTTTTGATTATTTGGGTTCTGCCAAGTTTTGATCCAAGTTTGATCACAAAATAAGCACTTTTGGAACCAAAAGGAGGAGGAGAATGTTTTTTTTGTACAAAGATGGGTTACAAAAGTAGAGTGACAATGTGTGTTGACAAAATTCAAGCTGTTAATTTCAAATGATTTAAAAATATTTAAAATTTTGCTTTTGAAATGATTGGTGTAGATTTAATTTTGTAACTCAACTTTGTACAATTCCTTTGTAAGTGTAGCATAATTCAATGGAGGATGTAAAACACTCCTGTAAGATAAAGATAAATTTGAGAAAAATCTTTAGTTGTGGCTACTCATTTATGTAGAGCTTGTGGATGGCATTTGATGCACGAAAGGGCCTGTACCGACACAAACACATAGGGTGGGGTTATTTTTGCCAATTTTTTAAATTCACGGATCCCACATCATGTGAGACTTCTATATTTTTTCTGTCAATCCTATTTCTGTACATTTGGCTTAATTGATGCAATAAAGGAGTTTAGGGTTACTAGGTAGGGAAATTTATCGTGGTTTGTTTCGTGAAAGTAGCGTGCATTATTGTGGACCAAGCAGAAGGATGACAAAACTCAAAAGAATTAAGCTACTTGTACAAAATTATTCATTACCATTTGGATGACATTCACTCACATGTAGTGGGACTCGCGTGAATAAACAATACAAAAAAAAAAGGTGGGACCCCCTATTGTGATGGTCGGTCCGAAAAGTGGTAAGTCACTTGCCTGTACATGTAGCAGCTTTGGACTCAAAAAGGAGTGAACCTTGCTTTGGTGACAGGGAGGGTTTGACACCCTTCTTGACGGACACTCACAATATGGGTGGTTCCACTTTTTTTGTTTGCATATTTTATTTGTGCGGATCCTACACATGTGAGGAATTTATCATTCAAGTAGTCAGAAGTTATCTGGCAAAATAGTTTAATCCAAAAGGAGTGGTCTTCCTTTCTGATGCGTTCAGAACCATTCCACATGATCGATTGGGAGAGAAAATCACATGAATGAGACTTGTTTCACACCTATTTTTGTAATCATAATCGACCAAAACATACTTTTTATTAACACCACATTTCGTGAGACACGTATTATCCACTCATATCTATCTATCTATTATTTAATCCGGTTATGATCTATTCCCAAACAAGAGCTTAGATTACACACTAACTTTAAGGGGAATCCAAGTTAAATGAAAATAATTTTATTCAAAAATAAACCCCTAAACTTTGTTTTTACTTTTCAATGTGGTGACTCTGTTAAAAATCGGTTTAGTTTTTCTAATAAAATTTCCAACTTGAATTGTCCTTAAACATATATCTGTCGTGTCGGCAGATGACATTAAATCATAAATAGCATTAGTTGTAGAGCTGTCATTTAGACCAATTTGTGAGCCTATAATTTCTTTTGTAATTCATTGCGGTCTTTATTTGCAGCAACACTTCAACTAGGATAAATTCAACCTAACAAATGAACACTAACCTCAACTATGAGCGTGTTTTCTGAGCTTAAAAATAAGTAAAGTTACTTTTAATTAACTTTTCATTTCTAAACATGATTTGAAAAAGTAGCTTATTTTTTTTTAATAAACTCTTTACTATCAAATAAGTACCTTAGATTATTTTTGAACAAAAAACTTATTTTTGTTAGAATCTATTTACTTTTATATAAGTTGTTACGCCTCGCCTCCGAGGCTCAAGGAAAAGTTGCCACGTGAAAAGCCATGTGGACAGGAAGTCAAAGGAAGGTTCATAGTGTCAAATAATGGAAAAGTCAAAATTAGGCCGAAGTCCTTACACCAAATCTGAAGTCTTCGCGGAACCACTACCTCAAGACATAGCATTGTAATTGGTGCTGAGGCTCTATCAAGCCCTCCGAGGCTCTAAAACATCTGAAGTCCTTAAAGCCGACGCTGTCCCATGCTGCAGATTAGAAAATCTCTTAGAAATGATTGATGTAACGTCTGTAATAAAGTTTGTCAGTGTGCTAACCTATTATGTAGAGCGGTTGATCCCTTATCAATATATTAATTGTATGAATAGACAATGATGTGATGTCCCAATGTAGGAGATAAGGCCATGTGGTTCAGATCCAACGATCACCACGTCGGCTTAGGCAGTATAAATAGTTTCTCATTGTAAGTAATCAGGGTTGGCTCTTTTGCAATCAAGAAATCAGAAATATATATACTTGAACTCTTGAGAAATACGAAAGAAAACACTTAGTTGAATATTCATTCGGAGATCTTTACAATCTTGTGGAACATTGATTTCAATAGACAACATAGATACCACAATACATATTTTCTATCTATCCTTCCAAATATTCCTCTTGCGTGTATCATAGCTTAGTGTGATTTCTTCCCGATGATCGTTGTTAGTGCAATCGCCATTGTTTCAAACCCCCGGAGCTCGAATATTTTTATCTCACAGCAAAGTGCCTCCCGAGTCCATTTCTGACCATTTACTGTCACCATTTCGGTACGAACGAGCCAGAATCACACTTGACTAGGCAAGAATTGGCTCGACATCTGTTGAGTTCATTTTTTGGGATCAACAGATTGACGTCGTCTGTGAAAAATCATACGTTTAACTACGAAAGCATGTGGAGAAAAGCTAGCTTGCTACAGAGTTTGGCAAGAAGAGTTCTATCCTTTGAAAAAGGAGTGTCTTTGAAGAAAGGACCGGTAGAAACTTTCAACCTTTGAAAAGGGGAAGCTCTTGAAGAAAGAACGGTTAAAAAATCCAGAAAACCAATATTTATTTGGCCCTTGAAGAGAGAAGCATTTTGCCCTAAATGTTTTGAGAAAAATGATTTCAAATGACGAAAGTGCACCTCGAAGAACAAGGGAACACCCTGAAGAAGGGGACCCCTCGCGAGTTGCCCCAAGTGCTCGCCCACGACCCCCACCACATAGACGAGGAGGGTCCGAGGAGGGGGCAGGGTCGTAGCCAAGCTCACTAGAGAAATGGCCACAATGATAGCCAACATGAGAAATATAACCCATCAAAACTTAGACATGCAAGAGATGCTAATGAACATGCAGGGACGAGGGGGTACCCTCCCCTCATATGCAGCCCCTGAAAATGCATTCCCAGACCCTCAAGGATATTACAATGAGGAAGAAGAAGTCCAAAGCCAAATGGTTGGACACCATCATACCAAGATGGAGGCTTCTCAGGAGAGAGAGAGGTCGAAGTGGTTACTAAACGAGTTTGTGAAAAATTATTTCCTGCCATTAACCATTGATAGGTATCAGTATTTATACAAGGGGCTGAGCATATAATCCCAGTATTCTAGGCTGTACAATGGGAAACTAAATCACCTAATTAAGGTGAGTATTATAGGAAAATAATATCAGTAAATCTTTCCATAATTGAGGTGCTACGGCTATGCTCTATCATGCCCCCGCAAGCGCATGGGTCCGGGGAGGACACAAAGCTTGGACCGATGAATAAGAAACGGTGCGCGAGCCAATGGTTTAGTAAGAGAATCAGCAAGTTGGTCTGCGGTGTGAACATGGGAAATGCGAAGCAGCTTGCGAGAGACCTGATCACGGACGAAGTGAAAATCAATAGCAATGTGCTTCATACGAGAATGGAAGACAGGGTTGGAGCATAAGTAAGTGGCACCAATATTATCACAGTAAATTGTCGGGGATGCTGGAATAGAGATTTTCAGTTCATGAAGAAGATTGGTGAGCCAATTAACTTCAGCAGTGGCAGCAGCTACAGCACGGTATTCAGCTTCTGTAGAGGACCGGGCAATGGCGGACTGTTTCTTTGAGCTCCAGCTAATGGGATTGGAGCCAAGGAAGACAACATAAGCTGATGTAGAATGGCGTGTCTCAGCGTCCCCAGCCCAATCGGCATCGGCAAATGCATGAAGAGTAAGGGGAGAGCGAGCTGAGATGAAGAAACCATAGTGAGAGGTGCCCTTAAGATAACGTAGAACATGTTTAGCAGCAAGCCAGTGAGTGGAGGTGGGTTGATGCATGAATTGTGATAGCTTGTTAACAACATAGCTGACATCTGGTCTTGTGAGAGAAAGATATTGCAGAGAGCTAATCACTTGACGAAACTGAGTTGGATCATGGCTAGGGAACCATCATTAAGCTTGAGGGTCTCAGAAGGAGACAGCGGGGTACTAATTGCCTTTGCCTCATGCATGTTGTGTCGCTGGAGAAGGTCCAAGATGTACTTTCGCTGTGATAAGAACATGTCATTGGAGGTCCGTGTGGTTTCAACCCCTAAGAAATAGTGGAGGCAGCCGAGATTCTTAAGAGAGAACCGAGTGGATAGTTGAGCAGTAAACTTATTTAGAATAGACTGGTCATTACCGGTGAGGATAATGTCATCCACATACACAAGGAGGTACATGACGTGGAGTCCTGATCTGTAGATGAAGAGAGAGGCATCACTCTTGGAGTTGAGAAATCCATAGGCTAAGAGAAAGGACCAAAGCTCAGTATACCAAGCTCGAGGGGCTTGACGGAGACCATAAAGAGCTTTGTGTAGTTTGCATACATATGAAGGATATTTAGGATCAACAAAGCCCTGAGGTTGCTGCATGAACACACAATCAGCTAGAGTTCCCTGCAAAAATGCATTATTAACATCGAGTTGGTTCAACACCCAACCATTAATCACAGCAATGGTAAGAACAAGGCGAATGGTGGAGGATTTGACAACTGGACTGAAGGTTTCGGTGAAGTCAATGCCGGGTCTTTGATGAAACCCTTGGCCACAAGGCGGGCCTTATAACGAGCCACAGAGCCATCCGGGTTTTTCTTGATCCTATAGACCAATTTACAACCGATAATGTTTTGTGTGGGGGATGGAGGGACAAGGGACCAGGTCTTATTCTTTTGAAGGGCAGTAAACTCCTCGGCCATGGCGTCACGCCAGTGGGAGTGCTTGTTGGCTTGGGTAAATGACGTAGGTTCCATATGTGAGGGATGGGGTGAGGTAGATATATGTAGGGAGAATGGAATTTTTGGTTTGTATATGTTATTTTGGGCACGAGTGACCATTCGAGATGGTTGGACTGGTGAACGTGGGGGAGAGAGGCGTGGGGCGAGGGGTTGGGCAGGTTGTTGGATGTCCAAATTTGGTGGGGGAGGAGTGGTGGTCGAGAGGCCGTTAGTGGGCGAAATAGGGCTGGTGATATCATCCAGATTACTTACCTGTGATGGAGAGCATCGAGAGGTAGCCTGGGGAGAGACCGGAGAAGGGGCCTGTTGAGTGGTAGAGGTAGGCTGAGTAGAGGAAGTATGGAGGAAGTGTGGTGTGGAGGAGGACCAAAGGACAGAGTCAGGAGAGGCATCAGTAGGTGTATCAACGTTATTAAGATGGTTTCCTGTAAAGGCAGAGAGAAGGTCTGGTGCGAGAGACATATATCAGGGTGTGAGGGAGCTTTGTAGGGAAATATATGTTCAAAGAAGACAACATGCCGAGAGATGAAGAGGCGATTTGAACGAGTATCAAAACAGAGAAATGAGTGATGGGGAAGGGAAAATCGAGATACACGCATGGTCGGGAGCGGGGTTCTAGTTTGTGAGTGGTGTAAGGTCGAAGTCATGGATAACATAGACATCCAAAGACCCGGAGGGAGGTGTATTTGGGTTCGTGACCAAATAGCATGTGATAGGGGGTATCATTGTGGAGAACGGGAGTGGGCATTCGATTGATGAGGTAGGTTGCGCTTTGGAAAGCGTAGGTCCAGAAGCGTAGTGGAATGGATGCATTGTGAAGAAGTGAAAGACCGGTTTCGACAATATGGCGATGCTTGCGTTCAGAAGAGCCAACATGTTCGGGTGTATAAGGGGGAAAAGTGAGGTGTTAAATTCCATGTTGGGCTAAAAGGTTAGAGAGGGCTTTATACTCGCCACCACCATCGGTGTATACGGTTTGGATTGTGGTATGAAATAAATTTTCAATTAGTTTTCTGAATTTATCAAAGACAGTAACTACATCAGATTTGAGTTTTAGAGGATACAACCACGTGTACTTAGTAAAATAATCAATAAAGATAGCATAATATCGAAAATGTCCAAAAGAAGTCACCGGGGCAGGGCCCCAAACATCGGAATAGAGAACTTGAAATGGTTTATTACACCTAATAGAAGAAATTTTAAATGGTTGTTTATGACTTTTGTTACAAAGACAGGAGTCACACACTTTATTTGGAGATGAATCGGAAAACGGAATATTATTGGCAGCAAGTATTCTCTTCTGGATTGGGGGTGAAGGGTGACCAAGTCGTTGATGCCATAGATGGGAGGAGAAGGCGACTGAAGCGGAAGGAGTAAGAGTTGATTGCGTGGTAGGTGAGGTTGCGGATGGCCACTCATACAAGTTGTGCTTACTCCGGCCTTTCGCCAAGTATGCCCCCGTATTCAAATCCTTCACAAGAAAATAATCAGGAAAAAATTCAATAGATGTGTGGTTTTGTTTGCAAAACTGGGAGACAGAAATAAGGTTCTTTGTGATCATGGGTGCACACAAAACATTATCAAGTGTAAATGAAGCAATAGGAGAATTAATCGAAGATGAACCAACATGAGAGATAGAAATTCCTTTACCATTACCAACCACAATATCCTCATTACCAACATAGTCTGAGTGCAAGGAGAGGTTCTGTAGGTCTGAAGTGACATGGTGTGTGGCACCTGAATCAAGTACCCAATTGCTGTTGGCGTGGTTTGATGGTCCTCCAGCCAAATTTGCCTGAGGTCGAGAGCTATAGGAAGGTTGCTGTCCATCAGAGCGACATGCCTTCGCACTATGTCCAAGTTTGTCACATAGTTGACAGATAATGCGAGGCTGATTGTGGTGTCCTTGATGTTGATATAAGTTCCATGATAGAGAGTTGGAATGGTTTATCTCTTCCATAGGAAGGCTTAGACTGCTGTTGGCGGAATTGCAGGTGGTTGGGCATAGTGTTTTGCCCACCTGTGGTGCTGCCAAGTTGGTATATAGTGTGATTGTAGCCACCTCGATGGTTTCCTCTGTTGCCACTACCTCTGAAGTTGGACCTCCTTTGAGTAAGTTGTGCAGTAACTTGTATTTCTTCTTCCTTTGGCTCTCCATGATTGCTTATTAATTCTTCATCCAATAATTTATCATAGAGGTCTTCAAAGGTTATAGGAGTATCATGAACACAAACCGCTACTGTCAATTCCTTGAATTCATCACCCAAACCATTTAGGGTATAGGACATTATTTGAGCATCGTTTAGGGGATGCCCAATGAGAGCTTGATCATCGACAAGGCTTTTAACTTTGCTCATATAGGTAGCCACAGTTTTCCCTTCCTTCTTGTTTGACATAAGGGCAGACATAATGGAAAGCATACGGGTGTTTGAGCGATTGGCGTAGCTGGTTTCTAACTTGTTCCAGGCATCGACAGATGTGGTGCAACTGTTTATCGTTGGGCAGATCGCGCTGTTGACAGTGGCCTGAATGCCAAGAAGCACAAGACGATCTTGGCGAGTCCAGATGAGATAGCCAGGGTCGTTTTTCAATGGACATGGATGAGTTCCATCGACAAAGCCAAGAAGTCCATAACCGAAGAGGAGGTTGGTCATTTGAGACTTCCAGGATACATAATTTCCGCTATTCCTTGCAAGTTTAAATGGAATCTGAGAAGAAGCATTCAGAGATATCAGATTTCCATTGGTGGAAAAAAAATTACTTTGACCTGTGGAGTTCACAGGGGTTGATGCAATCACTGGTTCAGAATCAGTTGTTGAATCTATTAGTGTTGCAGGGGACTCCTGGGATTTTTCCATTGCAGAGGATATGGTTGGCGTTTGTAGGGGGATCAGACTCTGTTCAATTGACAGAGGAGCTCTGATACCATAAACGAGTTTGTGAAGAATTATTTCTTGCCATTAACCATTGATAGGTATCAGTATTTATACAAGGGGCTGAGCATATAATCCCAGTATTCTAGGCTGTACAATAGGAAACTAAATCACCTAATTAAGGTGAGTATTACAGGAAAATAAAATCAGTAAATCTTTCCATAATTGAGGTGCTACGGCTGTGCTCAATCAGTTACATCAACCAATTACGCCTCGGAAAGGCAATATGAAGCGCTACTCAACTTTCTTCCAAACTAAGAGCCAGAAGACAGACCTCAGAGGTCGGCTAGTGTCTTCGACGGGATAAGCCCGGGGTTGCCTAGAAATTTTGAGTATTTTCGATTTTTGTGACGACGTTGAGATAGGTAATAAATATATATAATATTTTTCAGATAAATCATTTAGTTGGACATATTTTAGGTTTCTTTATGTTTTTTTATTTGTGCATTTTCAATTATTCATGTAGAGTTTTTTAGTGCCATAAGCCAAATAATGGATGATTAAATGGTCCGTAAGTACAAGTAATATCATAAATATATTTTATTTCTATTCATTTTAATTTCTATTTTATTTTAATATTGTGTTGTTTTAACATTAAAAATGTAATTATGGTACAAAATCGAATCAATCAAACCATTCCATAATTAAATTTCACTACACCAAAAACTGCCTTTTGCAACGGTTGAAAAACGTTGTCATAGACTTTTTGCAGCGTTCGGGTGTATGTTGCGGACTTTGACATTGCCGTAGAGTGATGTTTTTTTGCAACGCTCATTGAGTGTTGTCTTAACATTTTTCGCAACGTTCAATACGTGATGTCTTACAATTTTTTGCAACATTCATTACATGTTGTCTTAAAGTTTTTCACAACGTTCAATGTGTGTTGTCTTAAGATTTTTCGCAACGTTCATTGCGTGTTGTCTTAATTTTTTTCGCAAAGTTCGAAGCTTGTTGTTTTAAGATTTTTCGCAACATTTATTACATGTTGTCTTAATGTCTTTCACAACGTTCAATGTTTAAGATTTTTTGCAACATTCGCTGCGTGTTGTCTTAAGATTTTTCACAACGTTCTGTGCGTGTTGTCTTAAGGTTTTTCGCAACATTCTTTGAACGTTTTCTTTACTTTTGAATTCAGTTATGGCAACAATTTCAATTCATTGTTGTTTCTTTTATTCTTTTTCTTTTTTTTGCAACGTTGCCTGTTGCCGTAGTCTTTCCCTCAATAGTCCATTTTTTTTTTTTTCTATTTCTATATAAAACATTGACCAACAAAATTAAAAACAAACATAATCTATTTACGCACAAGTATTTTAAGACTATGAAATTAAAATTATAATTTACGGCAATGTGCAATGCGTGTTACAAAAAGAAATTATCGGCAACGGACCCCGAAAGTTGCAAAAGGGTATATTAGCAACATTCATTAAAAAAACATTGTCAAAACTCAATTTTATCAACAAATAACAACATACACTTGCTAAATGTTACGATAGATCACTTTTAGTAACATGCATTTATCGAATGTTGAAAAATGCATTTTTTTTTTCTTGTAGTGTTTGGACCATAAGTTTCCATTCAAAAAAATGTCCAGTAATTTTTGTTTTGATTCATTTCGATTCTCTTTGAAATCGGACCAAACTGGACGTGTCCATACCTAGTTTCTTCCTTTTACTTTTAGAAAGAGAAGATCAGAATATGGGGAAAAAAAATTATTTTTCCTCTTTTCTTGCCTTATTAGTGGAAACTATTGCAAGAAACGGTGTTGAACATGGAAAGAATTAGCTCTGCTTTCAGTTTCATCCTTTTTCATTTTCTTTGTTTTTCATTTTATTATTTTATTTTTTATATGGTGAATGAGAATGGCTTAGTTGGGGTTTTAATATTTTTATTTTATTTTATTTTTTGCAGGGAACTTTCAAAAAAATAATAATTGAATCGATGACAAAATCAAACTCGAAATTTAACATGTAAAAATATCGTATTGAATTATACCTTTATCTAATTAATTAAACTTTGGATGAAAGATTTTATTTATATTTATGTTTAAATAATCATTGTTTGTTGACATGTTGATTTTGACCCTTTAATACTACTTGAGAAAGGGAAAACGATGGGTGAACATGAAAATTTCTCTGATAACGTACATACACCGCTTCCAAGACTTCACAATCTATTACTTAATTTTATATGACTTTGCTGATGTAATAATTTGGTTATTTTCTGATTCATTGAATTAGTTGTCCACACAAGTTTAGAGAAAAGGAAAATCATTTGATTTATGTCTTACAAGCATGCATTAGAGTTCTATAGGTTTATTTAGCGTCCTTTTGGCACAATTTTTAAAAAGTTAAAAGTTAATTTTGATATTAATAAGAAGTAACTTTTTAATATATTTGAATAATTTTTTGAAAATATTTTATCTAACTAAAAGAATTTTTAGAGAAAATTGATCTAATTTAACTTGTTCAAGCAGCTTTTCTCCAAAAAACACATAAAAAAAAAAAAAAGAATTCTTCCAAACGAGCCCTTAAGAGATATGATTATAAAAGTTTATTACTACCTCCATTCTACAAAGATCGGCTTTCTTTCCTTTTAAGTATGTCCGAAATTATAGATCACTTTCCTTATTTATAGCATAATTGATTTCTTAATTTTATAATGTACCTCTATTTAATGTGTTGTTATTAATGAATATAAACTACTCTGATTTAATCAATTATTTAATATAGTGATATATTAAGAAAAAAAAAAATTTTTGATTAAAATAATTACATTATTTTAATTCGTGTGAAAATAAAAATAAACTTATATTTGTGGAATACTTATTTATTTTGCATGTATCTATAGATTTGACATTTTCATACAAATAATCAAGAGGTCTTGCGAAAAAGCGAAATGCTAATTTATGGGATTAAATATTTGACTTTTTAGCACAGTTTGGAGCATTCTATATGAACACAAAAAATATCTCCAGTATCGTTGCAGCTCTTTTGAGCTATAAGTCAACCTTGTTGACTTAGTCTATATATATATATATATATATATATATATATATAACACCTCTTAAGCACGTTGTTATCATTAATTAATGATTTGAATGATTAATCTAAGTGAAATGCCACTTTCACATGTCTTTCTTTATGATAGGACCGTAGTTCATTTTTTCACTAATAACCTCACAATTTTCGAGACCTATCATGTCTATTGCCTACCCTTCTTTTGACTTGTATAAAGTGTATCTCTTCTATTAAATATAAATAATTCTCGGTACAGAATTATATTCACGAAAGCCTTACAAAAAACTTCCTTATAGAAAATTTTCCATGTGAGTATTTTATTTAAAAAAAATAAAAAATACACACCCCCGCTGTGTCTTATCTATATATCTTTTATTTTTATAATCATAGCACAGCTCATTAAATATAGTTATAATTTACGAAACCTAGAGAAATCTTTAAAAAGGGAAGCATTCTTAACACCTTGAAATGGTATAGCTTAGACTTGGTTTGTGTTTATAAAATTAAGCCAAAAAATTAAGTGGAAGTAAATAATACCTCTCAAGAATAATTGTATGTTTTTTTTATAACGAAGGATAAAAAAAATACACACAATGGAAATCAAGAAATATATATATGACCAAAAAAAGAGCCAAATAGGTGGCTAAAAGTATCAAAAGCACACCTCCACCCCCTCCACCAGCCGCTGCCGCCGCCGCGCAGAGGGTGGGAGAAACACAAGTACATAAAAAATACCCATCAATGGATGCCAAAAATAATATACAAAACATAGTAACTTCATCATTTGCACACAATATTCCGAAGTTGTCGTGTAGCAATAACAATTTCCATGGAACAGTCCATATCAGTAGCCTTATTTCTCTTAAGCACCTTGATCAGCTCCACCTTCCCCCTGAGTTTTGATTGGCTATTGAGGGTCACTAAACCAGAACTCAAATCATTTCTCAGCTGAGAGTTCGCCGGAAAACTCAATTCCACCACTTCATTAAACTTCCTCGTCTTCCGTGCTTTGGCTCGCGCTCTCTGCACCACCACCTCGCCAACCTGATCGCTGCCGTAGAGGAAATAAACAGTGGTGTTCTGGTACTTAAAGTGCCCGAAATTCTGGTTCTTTACTCCAAACTCTGCGTTCATCCTTAAACTCAACGAAGCGTTTGTTGGTGTTCCAGCGTTAAAGTTGTCCAACGTTGCTGAACGCATGCGAAACTTTGGAGTTCTGATTTTCATTACAGTTAGGGCAAAAAGCAGTATAATCCCAGTTTGAAAAACGGCGAAGAGAACAATATAAAGTAAGCATTTCATGCGTTTCTTTTTGCGTAATTCTCTTGCATCATGGGATGCTGATTCTGTGTCACTTCGTGGATAGCCATTGACTGTAGGTACCAAAGGGATTGGTGAGTGCTGCTGCTTATTTTCTGCCATCAAACCTTCACTTTTAGAGAGAAAATATCAGATTATATGAAGAAAAAAAAGTATTTTTTTTTTCTCTCCCTTCTTTCCTTTTTTTATTTTTTCTTTTCAGTTGGAAAGATGATAATTGATAAGAAATTAGTAGGGAGTGGCAGCTTATATATAATCCACTTTTTTTAGCTTAAAAGTTAAAATTAACGAGTCAGGCTGCTTATTTTGACTTTTGACTTATTCTATATAAGTTGATTTTTTGCATGGGAACGTGATTCCTTGGACAAGGTTCTACCAGGAAAAGATAAGTGATTAGGTGGTTATTATAAAAATCAGACAGCCCAATTTTGACTTGCCACGTGGAAATAAAATTGAGTTTTGACAAAATCAAGTGTGTGAAGTGTTGTCACAGTTGTTCTTCTAGATAGATAACGAAATTTTGTGTTTAAGTTCACATTCTTTCTCACAAGAATTATAATGAATTTTCTGAAATGGACTTTGGAGGTAAGAGACGTTGTTCATATTAAAGTGAAGTCGTTAAATATATTATTAGAGTCAATAAAATTATATATCTATTTTTGACAGACTATTGAAGATATGAAATTAATTACTTTAGCAATGTCCATATATATATATATATATATATATATATGTTTACACTAGTTGCTTGTCAACGTGCATCCTGAGAGTTTTTTAAGTCTCGTAATTATTATTTTTAGATGTTTGGTCAATATTTGCTAGTTATATTATTAATACAAGTTGTTTATGAAAAATGAATCAAGTTTCACATTAATTTTATTAATTTTACTTATATATTTTTAAAATGGTTTTCCTATCAACCAAATATTTCTTTGAATATAAAAAACATGTTATACTTTTAGCATGCGTTTTTGCTTTAGGGGGGTCATATTACGTGCTTGATCTAATTAACGAACCTCATTATGAAAAGTAGAAACTATGAATGTTGATTCATTCTTTAAAAAAATCCAATATTCACATGATATAAACGATGTAATTTTATCATGAACAGTGGCAGATCCAGGCAGTGGCGAACTATCCGTTGAAATGTTTTAAAAAGGTTTTCCAATCAACCAAATATTTCTTTGAATATAAAAAATATGTTATACTTTTAGCATGTGTTTTTGCTTTAGGGGGTCATATTACGTGCTTGATCTAATTGACAAACCTTATTATGAAAAGTAGAAACTATGAATGTTGATTCATTCTTTAAAAAATCCAATATTCACGTGATATAAACGATGTAATTTTATCATGAACAGTGACGGATCCAGACAGTGGCGAGCTATTCGTCGGAATGTTCACTACCATCAGGCGCTGATCGCAGACTTGCAGTTGCAGACTTGCAGAGACGTCGAAGGGGGAAGAAAGAAGAAGTGAGTTCATGAGTGATGACATGGGCAGGCGCGAGCTTTTTTTTAAAAAAATAAATAAAAAGGCAAACCCAATAGAGTATCCATCATCCATATTAATTTTCCCCAACCCAAGTAGCATCCAGGTCATTGTATACAGGAGAAATCGTAACCATGGATTCCTAATCCTCTGCACACTCTTTAAGATTTTTACTTCTTTCGTTCTTGATAGATAGAGATTTTGGGTTTGTGTTTCTTTCTATATAAATACTTATATCTGATCCGATTTTGTCTCTCTTTTTTGGGTAGTCTTTCTTCGAGAAGAATTGGGGGATTTTACAGCAGCGTGCTTGTCCAACATGATCTTTTACGGTTATTCAGATGGAATAATCTCCATTTGTCGCCAATATTTGTTGAAGATAAAATTTGAGCCTGTGGTGTTGTTCTCAAGTGTAGCTTTACAGTTTATAAATTGTGTTTGGAGGATTAAAGTTTGTATTGTTGACACTGAAATTAGAGTTCTAGAATAGGGCTCTTGTTACAGAGAAGAGGGATTTTGGAATCAAGGGATTTTATGTCGGCAAGTTTTGATTTGGGTGTTGTGTTTGGGGCTCCATTGAATCTCTTTTCTTGTTCTTACAAATCCCTCTACTGCGAAATCCAGCAGAGCAGTCACCTTATCTTCCCAACTGTTTCGATGCGTTTGAGGCCCAAAAGGAACGCCTTCTACCTTAAACCCTAATAGGGTTTGCTTGAATCTGTACATACATCTTTTATACATGTATGTTTGTGGATGCTCGTGTATATAAATGTATAAGTGAGTGTATTTATATGTATTAGTGTCTGTGAGATTTGGATGATATGTGCTTTTATGAGGGTTTTTTTGAGATTTTTATTTTTTATTTTTTTTTATAACCCAGGTGTCCCAGTTTTTACCAAACTAAATTCTGAACCGCAAGCCTTTGGCCCCTCTCCAGCTTGCGGAGGGTAAATCGCGGGTTATGTCCTCTATGGATCCTCCAACATTTGTTTTTACTCCTGACCCAAACAGAATTTTCCTCACTGCAAGTAGAATTTGAACTCTGCACACTTGGGTTGCAAGTCCACGCCAGCCTTTGGAGAGCCACTTTGAATGTGCCCCGGGGGCAGATTTTTATTTTATTTGTGGGTTTTGAGGTGGTTGTAAAGATTGATCTACAATAAATTTTATGTTAATTTTTTGGTTGCAGGACTTGTTCTGATGTAGAGTGTTTTGGTGGATATCTCATAAAGTGATCATTAAATCTTTTTGTGTTCTTGAGAGGTCCACTTAACAATCCTTGATACTTCATCTCTTTTGAGAAATATCTTTTTATAAAACTTGATAATGAGATAATATTGCAACGTTTTCAAAATATGAGTTCTCGTAGAATTCAATTGTCTAAGTTTATAATTATAGAGTAAAGTTGTATCGTATATATATACATATATATTTTAGTAATTTGGGTTCTATTGAACTATATTTTTTATATATATAATTTTTACGTTTAGTGTATTTACATATATATTGAATAATTTTTAATGTTATTTAATCAAATTTTAATAAACGATCGAGCTATTACGTTCGTTAATTGTCGACGGTCAATGGTTAAAGTCAACATTCGTCCTAGCTGAACGTTGATACTAGATTCGCCACTGATCATGAAGCTCTTCTTTTATGCCATAGTGATTTCCTTTTGTGAGGGATATGTATCGTAAAGTTTACTTATTTCATTTATTTGTATGGCTTTAGTGCTTGTCGCTTTTATTTAAAAATTATCGAAATAATGAATTTAACCCTTATTTGGTTAGTATTAAAATAAAATTTTTAGTAAATTTTGATAAGAATTGATGAAATATGTGACTGAAAAATTATGAATATCATGAAATATGTTGTTTTAATTAATTATTAACTTTGATTTAAAATAAAATTAAAAGGACTTAATTCATTAGTTGGATTATATGCAAGTCGGCCAAGTTGTGAGAATAAAACTCGTTCCAAAGAAGAAGAATTGATGTATGAGTATTTGGATTCCATTTGATTTGATTTACACGCCAACTTCTAAGCAACTTGATTAATAATTTATTTCATTAAACTCTTCCACAAAAATAAATTATTTTAATAAACACATGTGAAATCAACTTACTAAGTGTAGAACATAATGTTTTAGTAAAAAGAGGTGAATTTTGGGACCAACGTATTATTCTTTGGGCTATGTTATATGTACACAATGATTTACATCTTAATTTACACATATGTGAGTTGACACATTTCGATACATTGATTTTAACCACACATTTTTGAATCAATGACTAAATTTTTTACACAGGAGGTGACAACAATGGTGTACACATTTGAGTGTTCAAGTAGCCTTATCTTTATTCTTTTGCTTTATCGTGATCCTTGACTTAGCCTCTATAGCAAGATATTTGCATTGAAAGACATGGTTGGCTAAGTTCAAAAAGTTTGGTTGTGCTATATGTAAATCATAGTTTACAAATTTGATTATCAACAGGTGATGCGACGAAATTTGATTGAAACAAAATCTCACACCAACCAAATAAATAATAATAATAATAAATCTCCTACTTTCTTTGTTCCCCTCTTCAATTTGTAAATAATGATGTACAACAATCATTTTTCTAAAATTTACTTATAAGTAAATAAATAAATTTTTAACAATTAATTTTAATGCTAATAGTACCGTGTACTTAAAGGATAGTACGAAGTTCTAGTAGTGAGGATCTTTTATTATTATAATATTAAAACTAGATTCATAGACATAGAAAGAATTAGTTGCAGAATGAAAAATATAATCGTTATGGACTCCACACAAGAGATGTAAAGTAAAAAATTGTGATTGGATGTGATGGATAACGGTCATATTTTTCATTTTTATGGAGGAAAAATGGGAACCAAACGCAAGTCGTCACATTATATAGAAATAGTTACAAAAGAAATCCAAACAATTAAAAATATACTGAAAGATTTTTTAGCATGCTTAAATATAATTTCGGTTCAAGAATCCTCACTTATATATATATATATATATATATCAAAATCTTCATGCTTGAATCACCTTGCTATTTCAGTTACAAAATCTACATTTTGTTGTATTCTTATAGTCTCAAACCTGATCGCAATGGAAGGAGATTATTATCCATAATCCAAGTGCCAAGATTTGTGAGTTCCCATGCCAAAATGATGATTCTAGGGCCTTTCTAATTTTGGTGTATTTTTTATACGAATTTCATACCAATTTTCAGCCATCTCTCTCATTATTTCAAGACAAGTTTTTGGGAACTCATGGAGGTTGAAGGACGTTGTAGGTTTTAATTCCAAATTCAAACCATTTCTTCATATCCACCTGAAAATCTTACTGGTTGGGTCCCTCACATTAGCGACTCATGATCCATTTTTTTCCAAAATTTTCAGCCATCTCTCTCATTATTTCAAGACAAGTTTTTGGGAACTCATGGAGGTTGAAGGACGTTGTAGGTTTTAATTCCAAATTCAAACCATTTCTTCATATCCACCTGAAAATCTTACTGGTTGGGTCCCTCACATTAGCGACTCATGATCCATTTTTTTCCAAAATCTTCCACTCGCACATGATGAACTTGATTCAAACCATACATAAAAATTAATATCATACGTTAGATCATTCTCAAAATCTATCTCACAAAGAGTCATACGACAAATAGATTGTATAACCAACGAATACATAGTAGAGCTCATCACACTATAAACATGTTCTGGATATAAAGTAGCTCTACAAGAAGAACATCACATTCGATTCCTTGTATATTTATGGAATATACTTGAACTCCACAATTCGTGTTCTAGAGGAACATCATATCTTGAGTATCCTTGTATCCTTTGCAGTATGTTACTTGCAACAACATTTCAACCCTGGATAAATTCAACCCGATAAATGACCAATACCTTAACTATGAGCATGTTTTCTGAGCTTAAAAATAAGTAAAGTTACTTTAAGTAACTTTTCATTTCCAAACATGTTTTGACAAAGTTGCTTATTTTGTTAGTAAACTCATACTTTAATATCAAAATAAGTAACTTATATTCAATTTTGATCATAAAAAACTTATTTTTGTTAGAACCAATTTACTTGTACATAAGCTTTTCTAAGTTTAGCCAAACATGCTCTATCCTATGCCCCCGACTAGTTTACAAGAGGAACGGTCCTTTTTGAGTTCTTGAGTTAATGTATTATGGAAGTTATGAAGTTGATTTTAATTTTCAAGAATATAAACATGAAGCTCCCACTCTCATCAAGTCCGAGTCCGAGCGCCCAGTTATTCAAACAGTTGTTTTTCAAGATAAATCTACCCTGCTATTACTACTCATTCCTAGTAAAAAAAAAAGAGAGCATAAACGAATAACAAGATTTTTCATAACATTTCTTTTATCGTAAACTTTGCAGCACGAACACTTCAACTAGAATAATGTGTCAGTGTTTTCAACTAAGGTAGCGTGTCAATGTCTATGTCTGTGTCCGTGTCCAACACCGGTCAAACACATGTCAAATACCGACAACATCGAACATTCTACTATAGTCATTTTGCTTTCTATATCAAATATATTATATATTTTTTACTTAAATTTATTATTAAATAATAAATAGATACTCATATTTAAAATATATCAATAAGAAAAATTAAAAGCAAGTATAAAATTAAATTTATACTATATAAACGAAGAATTTTAAAGAATTTAATCAATATGTTGACGTGTGATGTCAGTGCTTTTTTGAAAAATAGCGTATCTGCGTGTCCGTGCATCATAGATACTAAACAATAGACATAAAAAATTAGGTTCTAGGTTGCACTGATTATAATGATTAAATGCAAAAGAAAACACACCAAAAATAAATTTCTTTTCCACGCATGATTAAACTTTCAAACAACACAGAGTGACGTATTTGCCCGGAAAGATGGACATCGATATTTACTAAAAAACTAAAAGACCGCTATTAAATTCAGAATTTGACAGATAAGAACTAACGAAGAAATCCAATTATATGCACAAGACTCAAATCTATGACTAAAGCAGAGACTGTACCCTGCTAACCGAGAACTAGATCACCATATCTTGTGCAGCAGCAAATTGTTCTTTTCTATTACATTACTGGTCGAAACAGAAGTATCAATGGTGGAGACAATTCCCTTCCACATCAACCAAGTCCTCTGACATACTGATCAACATTTGTATCAAACAGCTCACATCTGCACAAATAAGGGAAACATATCTAATTAGCATCGATATATCAAATACTACCAAAAATATGAATTGTATGATCCCTATGAAGAATACACAGCTCTCAAGACTAATAAACTAAACAAGATTCTCTTGCCGTGTTTTCCTATTTTTTAATGAAACTAGTCATAGCCGATATAAACTAAAACATAGGCAGTGGTTCCAAGAAGAAATGCACAAGTTGCTCAACACAGCCTCTACAAGAATAAATCTGTCAGAAATGTGAAAACCAAGGGCAACGAATGATTGATAAAACAAAATAACTGTTCAGTACAACCTAAACTTTTCTTGGGCAAGGAGGAAAAACTTCATTGTAGAAACATTTCCCTTATTACTACACTAACTAAAATCATCATAAATTTTAAACTTTGGTTGTCCTCTCTTTTCCAAAGAATGTATTGTCATTATTATTTTACTACTTTGTTTTCAATAAAACCCGCGGTGTTTCCGATTTTACCCACAAAACAGTGTTCTTGGAAATTTATCCATAAACTGTAACATAAACTTTTTTTATCCTGATTTTATTCAAGTTTAATTACTATTTCAACCGATTGGAATTAACTTCATTGTCAAAATTTCACATCATTTCCAAACACTCTCTGGAAAGTTCTCTAATTCATACATCCGTTACTTATCAAAAGTCAAAGAGACATTATCTGAGGTATATTTACCTCATCCCCACCCCCAACAAACTCATAAACTCACACAAAAATCCCACCATTTAACCCCTTAACCATCAAATTTATGGGAGGGTGACAAATGTAAAAATGTATAATAAGTAACTTGTCAAATTGTCTCAGGCGAACAATTAATCTTGCAGCAGAAATGGTATTCGTATTAAATGTTCTCAATCCATAAATTTAGGATAATGCCTCAAGTTGACTGTTTCTCACTGAATCCTAGCATGCACTATTATCAATTTTAATTATTCTATTGCTGGTGGTGCAGGTTAGGGTGTACGTGTGAAGGTGTTCCAAATTTAAGAGCATCCGAGGAAGCAACAATCATGAACCATCTAATGTGCTGAAAATGGGACCAAAAGAAAACGGTGAAAATACCAGAGAGAAGACTTTCACCATGTGTGTACTAGCCACTCAACACTGTCTCAACTCAAGAAAACCCTATAATAAACTAGTTTCGGCTAAATAGACACTCTTCTTCCACTCGGATACATAAGAGTTATCTACAAAGTAAAACCACAAAAGAAAAAATTCTATTAATAACTCCATCGGTATAATATTAGGTCAATCTCTTAACAACCCTCTTTGATTCATGAGGTACGGGAGGCGGTACTTAGTATTGATGTTAACAATGTCACTGGTTCTAACAGCTTCTCATCCTTATTCTACTAGCATTGTTTAAGAGATCATGTAGAATGGTGTGTTTGGGGTCGTGTTGGATTTCTTTGCTGGTGATCACCTACCAAGAGACTTTGCTGCTACTTATATTGTTTTGTTCCTAGAGAGAGAGGGGCCTGTAAATGGACGGAGTTTATGTACGGTGTTTAACAAGCTTATAACTAAGCTGTTAAATACTCGATTGAGTGTTGTGCAGTTGCGTATTATATCTCCACAACGGAGTGGATGTATCCTTAGTCGTCTGATTGGAAAGAATGTTTTATTGGCTCAGGAGCTTCTCCATACTTCGGATACTAGAGTGAGGAGGAAATATAGTACTGAAGCTTGATATGACTAAAGCATATGATTGCATGGATTGGAGTTTCCTTTACTCTATTCTAGACCGCTTTGAATTTAATCAGCTATAGATTGAAAGAAACAAGCGGTGTATCTTGGAATGGTCGTCCCTATTGTTTTTTCCACTCTTCACGGGGTCTTCGACTGAGCGATCCCATCTCGCCATCTCTCTTCATCATTACGACTGATAGTATTCTCTCGTTTACTCATGCAGCAATTCCCTATTATGGGCTATCGACATGGAGGTAGTACTCTTGTCTCACATCTTTCATTTGCTAATGACATGATTATATTTGTCAGCGATCATAAACAGTCTATCCAGAGGTTACTTGACTACTTGGAGCATTATGAGGGTGCTTCTAGTAAGTTGGTGAATAGAGACAAGAGTGGACTTATACTGCTACGAAAGGCATCTATTGGCTAGATCAAGTTATTGGAGCATTTGACAGGTTTTAGGCACCAGCAGCAGCCATTTATTTATCTGGGGTCCCTCTATATAAAGGGACTAAACGGGTGTTCTTATATGATGACCTTATTTAGAAGGTCAAGGATATCAAGTTAGGCCTATTGGGTATTATCTTTTAGGGGTTGGATCACACTTTTGAAGTCTATTATTTACTCTATACCACTTCATCTACTTTAGATCATGCACCTCCTAAAGTTGTACCGAAGAAATTGGAGATTATAGTTACGCATTTCCTTTGGGACTCTAACAATCAGGAGCGTCTATTACACAGGAAAAGATGAAAGGATCTTTGCCTTCCCATTGATGAGGGTGAACTAAGCTTCAGGAGATTTTATGATATTATTGATACTTTTTCCTTGAAGCTTTGGTGGGTTTTCTTTTCACAGAGATCGTTGTGGACTAGATTCTTATTGGGCAAATATTGCATGGGGACTCACCCTCTACTAGCATTAGCTCCATATAATCCTTTACCCATTTGGAGAAGGTTGAAGCTAGCTAGATTTAAGGCTAAACAACATTGTGTGGCATCTTAGATCAAGACAGATCTTCTTTTGGCATGACTGTTGGATGGGCAAGGCTACTTTGGCGTCCTTACATTCACACCGACAACACTCACTTGTGAGGGAGCAAGACATCTATGATGGCTCAAAGATAGATACTGAACGATTGTTAGAAGTACTTCCACCATCTATGGTTGAGCAATTGAGATTATCTATGGGAAAATGCTCCAGATCAAATTATTTGGAGGGATATACCGGATGGTAGTTTTGCTACCAAGTCAGCTTGACAGTTAATCTGCTTTAGTCGGCTATTTCAAAATTAATATCGGCTAATGTGAAGTTCTATTATACCTACAACAGTTTCTTTCTCCTACTGGAGAATCACAGGATTTGATACTGATCGATGTGGTCATTCATAGTAGAATTGACTATCCTATGACCTCCCGCTGTCAGTATTATTTGGAGATCGAGACTAGTTCACACATTTTGACAGACAGCACTAGCACCCATTCTAATCAGGTATGACATCATTATGGAGATATATTTTAGATACTGATGAGATCAAGTGAGGGATTTAAGACTCTAATTCCAGAGATGGAGGTATTTGGACTGGTATGTTCGTAAGGATCACATTTGCACCATCATTCCTCTGTAGATATTTTTTATACTATTTCCCAAACTTATCGTGAGAGGAACTCGATTGCTGACTCAGTTGCATCTGACGGGTGCAATCAATGTCATTATCAAGAGTATGGTCCCTTTAACTTACTACGACGACTTCGAGCTCTTGTACAAATTGACATGGACTTATTAATATTAGAGGACGTTAGTTTAATTCTTACTTCTGTTGCACGATCACTTCAACTAAAATAGTGTGTCTGTGTCCAACACGTGTCGAACACACGTCGGATGTCGTATTACTCACAACACTGGGCCTCACCCACTCTAAAAGTAAAGTAATATGAGGAATACACAACACCACTAACGGCCATGCAAAAAAAGGTTATGTTCAGATTCAAAATTATATAAATAAGGTCAAGCCCTTCGATTACCTTGGCACTAGATCACAAAAGGCAATGTTTAAATTATTAACTTGACTATATTTACTTTATTATAGTCCATTATGCATCTCAGGCATGTGAAAAACCTTATCATAGCTCTTAAGCATGTATGCAAGATGGATAGGACTGTTTGTAGTACTTGTCACACACAGCTGCTAATGAAATCTTTTGATCACCCATTACAGTTACAAGTAGCATATGGGAACAAAGACAAATTACACATTGCCCATTAAAATCCTAGTAAAAGTTGGCTATATCAGAATGAATTGTGGCATAAGAACATGAATTTTGAACAAACATAAATCTTTTTAGTTCTTCACTTATACACCTTAAACCTTTGCATGTCTAGTTTTCTGAGAGTGCACTTCTTAGAATTTCAATGCAGACATGTTGATCATTTGATCAATACGATAATTAGAAGATCTATATAGTTGCAGAGATAATTGAAAAATAGATGACTGACCTAATTTGAGATCCTGGGGAATACAGTGGATTCTTGACAACATATTCAACATACAAGTTATAAATGTACTTCAGGGATTCCCTAAGATCTCCAGTCCTTGGGTGGGTGACAAGGATGATCTGCAGCTCAACAGATCATATTATTAGAAACAACCATAAATATGATCACTACAACATCTGAAGAAAGGGGTGCCAGAGCGGAGAAGTCAAGATGAAACGTGAAAACAAATTTCACAACTAACAATCAGATACGATAACCAAACATTCACCTTACCTTAATCAATTGTGAAGGGGCGGAATATTATTGATTTATAAGATGCACCCAACGCAAGATTGCAATAACTCTAGTTAAATATGACATGCACAAATCATTTGCTCTCTCAATGGTGAATATTACTCCTAGTCGATTAAACCTCTTAGTGGAAATTTGTTAAACAGAAACAAGCAGTATATAATGTCTTTTTGAAGAATAACCAAATGTTTCCCTTATGTAGGATGGTGCTGCTCGCAGTGTATAATCATAATCAAAATCAAATGCAGTACCAAAAAGGGCATATCAGCTAACCTTTATTCCGGATGGGCTCTCCATAAAACTCAGTTTATAGGTATTTGTTCGGAAGCTGTGAAATGAACACCCCTGCCCAGGTAACTGTGGCACCCCAAGATTCCCTTTGTCAACACTGCCAAATAAAACAACAAATTCAGGAAGAAAATAAAATTGCACAGTTAATTAGAGTAATCACTGCAACCCAACAAATACATAAAAAATCAATTGATCTACTATATATATATTTTTTTTTAAAAAAAAGTTCTTTCGAGGGAAAAAAAGTGGTACTTAGTAGGATCCATTTTAGCGGTTAGGGATTTGAGAGAGAATAGGAGTCCAAACATGAGCTTATGATCCTGGTGGGAATTGAGAGTCTTGAGAAGGCGATTCCATTCTCTGTAAAGCAAACAGACTCCATTTCTGTTGAATATGTAGAGCATGTACGCATTATTTCCTGATGCAGCAGTGGGTACTGGTGGAGATGGGCTGATTTCTGATCCTCCAAAAAATTGCATTTTTCTTCAGATCTGAGGAAAAATCCCAGATTCAAATCACACAAATATGTAACTAGCAGAAATTGATCGACGGGTGCTCTTTGAAGATTTAGACAGTTAATTACTCAAAAGATAAAACGGCACCGTTTAGATATGATTTGGTTGTAATATCTTGTGACTTCCATAGTACAAGTCATGACTTGCATTTTAATCTAAAATATAAAAATATATTTATTTAGTTAGTTTTACACATGTAATCAAGCAATTTCGATTTAGATCAAATTCCCTTGATAACCCGACCAAGATATTGTTTGTTCACTTATTTCTTTGCCAAACTCGATTAACCATTGTATGCTTATAATAAATGAATTCACTATTTCTACACACTAACATACTTGATTGTCATTCCCTTTTTAAAAAGTTGCAACAGCTAAAGTGAAAGTATAATTGACAACCCTCTTAGTCGGAGGCGAATTCAGGATTGGAGCTCAATTAGGACGGTCGTTGACCATTGATCGTGGACAGTCCGTAATAGCGAGGTCATTTATTAATATTAGATTAAATAATTTTAAAAATTCTTCAATCATATGTAAATGTACTAAAACATAAAAATCATATACAACACAGATTCACCAAACTTCCTTTTTGGAATATTGAATATAAAGGAAACCCAAAGGTGTCACTTGCCACCTAAAATGATCTGAATCCAAAAATTTAGACGGTAACTAGTATAGTACTCTCGTAAAACACACAACTTGCAATATAGGTGGACCATAATGGACGTCGTACCTCACACTTTAACTGTCTTTCCATTAGCAAAACTAGAAAATCCAGACCTTCATATAAATTTCTAAGTTGTGAAGAGAAGAAGAAAAGGAAAAGAAAAAGAAAAAAAACTAGAGAATTCGAGATGCGCAGGCGAGACACCTAACAAGGTATTTAGAAGTAAAATTTGACAAAATGAAAGTCATATTACTGCCATCAACTATCCGAAGCTTGATATTGTCATCAACGAAACTGTGTGTCTTTCAAATTTTGACCCCAAAGTCCATTCATAAGTATAGACAACTGCCCATTTTCTTCCATCTGTGCCCTCACCCTTTTGATCTCGTGATACATCTTGCATTCTCTGCAATTCCCAAAATCACATGATAGCAAGACATCAATATTCACTACTTCAATCCATCATAGCACGTCTAAACACCTAACAAATACCATGATCTTTTACCAGGTACTAGAAATTTCTCAACGGTCTGTTAAGAAGAAATGAAAATCCCCAATATTCTCAAATTCACAAAATTCCCAATATTCTGAAATTCACAAAATCCCCAATTCTCAAATTCACAAAAATCAAAATCCTCACAGCAAGAGTTAACATTATAGGCTCACAAACATATCCATAACTCATAAACATAAATCAAAAATGCCAAATCAAAAATGCCAAATCAAAAAATTAAGTAAATTTTGAGAGAACAAAAACGAAAAAAGAAAAGAAAATAGAGAAGCAGTCGAGCAGACTTACAACAGCGAAGCGAGTGACGAAAACTGGAGGAGGAGAGGCTGGGCGTTGTCGGCGACCGGTAGCAGGGCAGGGGCTTGGACCGTGGAACGGGGACCGCTGGGTTCGACTAAGGGAGATATTGAGAATCTGAGATTCAATTTGCACAATCGCCGGCTGCGTGTTTGGTTCTGTTTGCAATGAAATTTGGGGATGGGTATAACCGTATAAGATTGGGTTTGGGCATTTGGTTGGGCCAATCTTTTTTTTTTAAGGGAAAAATTCACATGTCAGGTGTATTCTTTACACCAATTCAATATTCAGGCACAAAATTTAAAAATACAAATATCAGGTATTTATTTATTAATTAAAAATATTTTATTAATTAAATGTAATAAAGTCACAGTTATGTGATTAATGATCACAAATTCATAATTATAGGTCACAGATTTATTTACTGGTCACATATCATCAAATTAATTGATTACGTATTATTTCGTGATCACAGATCAAACATTTTGTAGGTCACATATTATTTCAATGTAACATATCATTCAATTTATAGGTCACATTTTATTGGTCACATATTATTTTTAGTCACAGATCAACCGAATAGTTGGTCACCGCCACTTAAATAGTTGGTCATAGACGCCAACCACCCCAACCCGCAACCGCACCATCGTTGCTGCCAAATCCAAAATCCACCTCCCTCCCAAAACTACCACACCACAGCAAAACTCTGCCATCGACAACACTGTCGCCACCACCGCACCCACCACCACTGCCGACCACCCACAACCACCGCCACTAACAACACCAGCAGTTCCACTACCAACACCACCACCTCAATCTGCAACACCACCTCCAACAACCACCCACCACCACCGCACCCAAACACCCTATCACCACCACCACCAACCATAACTGAGCTACCAATCCACCACCCACCACACACAACATCTGCACCACAACAACTCTCGAACACCACTGCACACACTCCACCACCTGCACCAACAACCATCTCCACCGCCGCAATCGCAACCGCACCAACACAATCGCCTTCCACACACAGAAATCACACATCAGCGTCGATCTTCTGCTCGTTGCCACCGCACTTACCAGTGTCGACCATCTCCGCCGCACCACCACACAAATCACACAAAAAATAGTCGACCACCACCACACTTACCAACGTCGTCGCGCCTCGCCACTGTGAGTGTTGACTCCGATGCTCACAGCGGCGCTCAAATTTTGCAGTGAGGCGAGGTCGGTAGAGAGAGCGGCGAGAGAACGGCGAGAAGAAAGGGTGAGAGAATGGAGAAAAAATGGCGAGAGAATAGAGAGAGAGTGGCGAGAGAACGGATGAAATAATTAGGGTTTGGGGGGTGGGTCGGTTGGGGTGGGTGGTTTTATAATTAGGTTTGATACCTGATGTTTGAATAAATAAACTACTTACCTGATATTTGAATTGTGAATTTTAAAGACCTGGGTCTATGTAATTTCCTCTTTTTTTAAACCAGAGGCCCAATAAGTAATAACAAAAAAAGGCCCACAATTACAATTAAAAACAAAAAAAGGCTTAATCTATCATCTCCTTCAACCTTGGTACATTTATGAGAATTCTGTCGGCTGTTTCTCCCTTCCTCAATCAAACCGACTCTGACGAATCTAGTTACAGCGACCGTCCTAGCTCGCCACTACCTCGATCCGTCATTGCTCTTAGTTCGACGCTCCTTTGAAAGATCCTAAGAAAAAGCCTTGCCAAAAGTATAGCATGATGTTGAGGGTCAGGAACGGATCCATGTTTAAATCTGAGACGGGACTACAGAATTTCTGACCGGGCTAATACACAAAAAAATTTACACACAAAAAAAAAAAATTTGCCTAAAAAATATTAAATGGGTTGAGGAAGGAACTGGGCTACAGCCCAACCCAATCCCCCCTCTATCCGTCTCTGTCAGGGGCGCTTGAGCCAATGAAATTTCTTCAATTTTGGCAACTAAACCCATCTTTGAATTGGCTAAAAATCAAATTTTAAGTAAATTTCGATAAAAATTGATGAAATTTGTTGTTAAGAAATTATAAATCTAATGAAATGCGTGATTGAAAATAAATTTGAGAAAAATGCGGGCCAAACAATGATTAAATTTTCAAAATTGAACCTAAACAAAACAGCCCATGTATAATGGTAAGAGAGGAAAAGAACAATATAAAACACAGTTTGTCGATTTGGGAGACAGTTCATACACGAATCTGCATAAAAAGACAATCCAACTGCATCAAGAAATACACAAAACCACCAACAATGTCACACACCAGAATACTCAACTTTTTAAAGTTCATAGCCTATCCTAAATGGTGAAGAAAATACATTTTTGTACTATTCATAAAAATAAATAATCGACTTAGATTCGAGTAAAACTACGAACAAGTTCAAGCACACAATCGTCAAAAAACATATAAATAGAGCTACAATTCAGTATTCCCATTGCTTCAACTCCATGCCATCGGGAGGGCTTCCTTCCACCTTCTTTAAACCCACTTCTTTCCAGTTCGTGGATAGCACTGTCCCATTTGACTCGACCTGTTGATTAATGTGCCATAGAAAAATGTCATTATCGAAGTGTAGAATATGCAATATAAATGTAAATGACAGCCAATTGTAACAAATTAAGAATTTACAATCACTAATTTCTTTCTTTCGAATAATGGTATAGGGGAGATTTGATCATGGTTCTTCAACAGGCAGGGGATATTAAAAAAATACTTGTAAGAATAAGATTTGGTCTTACAAAAGATTTGCTCATGGCTCTTCTCGTGTCCTCATCAGAGTCTGTGTATATTTCTCTGAAAAATTTGTTCAAAGCTGCATCACCATCTAGTTTCTCTTCTTTTTCCTAATATGCAAATAAAAGTGAATCTTACCCATTATGAAATGGCTATCTTTTAAGTCCGAGCATAAGATCATTTGAGGAAGAAAGAAAGAACACGGGCAACATGAGAGAAATAAAATCATATACCTCATTTTTCATTTGAGCTTCTAGTTTATCCCAATCTACTCTCTTCGGTTTAGAGGAAGGATAAGTAGGTCTTTGGTTGCCTATTTAAACCAAAAAAAAAAAAAAAAAAATTACAAAAAACAAAAGGTAAACTTTCCTGACAGAGAAATGATACTCCATGCAAGGAAAATAAGTCTATTGAGTAAAGCACACTGATATTCAATCAACTTATGGCAAAGCTTCAAGTTAAGTCACCAAACTTATAGTTTCGTAGTAGTCATTGAAGTTCACTTTCTATATCCGTGAAGTCACTCAGGTTAAGTCAGTCAGTTTTTTAAACGTAATGGATGCCATGGAAGATATCCATGTAAATGCCAAGTCAGATTGCCATCTTTCACGTTAGTCAGAATAATAAATGGATTTTGACTAAATAGCCAAACTAAAACAAAATTTGAAATTTTGGGACATTTTACACTCCGTTAGGCAAAATTTATAAAATCATTTATAAATTATCAAACTTCATTTTCAATCACAGATTCCGATTAATCCACAAGTATTATCCACTTATCCACCATTAGTTTATGAATTCTTTCCAAACAAGGGTTAGAAAAAAAATAAAGTTTGGTGACTAAAAGAAACTTCCGTATCGGTTGAGTGACTAACTATTTTTTTAACATGAAAAAATGATGTTTGTGCTGTTGGGCCTACTGCATCCCCCTCCCAGCAGTTAAGGTAATGACTCCGGACTTGGCCAGGTCCCATAGTGTGATGGGCTGTGTAGAATCAAATTATCACTTTACTTACTCCTTTTTCTACTTCTACCTCCAAGTGCGAGATGAACCAAGGGGTTGTGGGTTTTCCTCAAACAAATGGGGCTCCTAAAGACTATTTGAAATCTGTAAAAGCAAAGTGCAAGCAATGTTTGCAGCAAGTAAATCTACCTGATGGTGCATTTGTTATCTGCACCGCTGCAACATTATTGCTATATTCGAGGGAGGCCCAGTGTACAACATCAACTTTCGCAAGCCGAATTTCAATTTTTGTTGACATGACGTCATATCTACATTTCGCAGGATTTATCTGATTGTCGAGAAATATAACATCAAATGGGAAAAAAGAGTAAGCAACATTCAACCGGCGCTAGAAATGCTTCTTATGCCCTATGAAAATAAAAGCGAGAAAATGATTGGCAGATATCTGTTTATTCTAGCGTCTAGTATTATTAGAACGACGACTGGCTAGAAAAAAAATGTATGAAAAGATATTTCCCTAATACAGAAGTTAGGGTTTTTTTAACTAAAGTCCTATCGGAAAAGTTCTCCATACAAATTCAGTTCTCTGGAAAAATAGTTTTGTGTAACATATTCAAATCCAAGTAATTATACACCTAGGCATGTTTGGTAGGGAAGATTGGAGATTATTGGACAGTATTAAGAAAAAAGATATGAAATCTTGTACGCTCTTGACATGTCCACTACTGCACACCAAACATGAACTTGAAGGATAAAATATGGTGAGCATATGAAGTTCGGGTTTCACCTTTCCAAATAACCGAGGTAGAAAACTATATGCTTCCTCACCAGGTACATTGATGGTAACACTGAGCTGAATAACAACCAAGGATTAAAAAAAATTAAAAATTAACATGTAGTTAGCCAACATCACTATAAGGACCTTGAAATTGATAACAGGATGACAAAACTAACGGATTTTGTATACATACTATTTGTTCACCAAAGTCAACCACGACCTTGTCAGCTGGAATACCCTTTGCAAATATTGTTACAACCACTTCCTCGGGTTTTTGATAAAATTCATGCCTACAAGACAAGACAAGACAAAACAAAAATAAGAAGAACTGCAAACATTCCTAAAAAGGTCAAGTTTATTGTTAACACTTGTGGGAGGATGTAAGGAGAAGAAACAAATCATTTACTCACATTTAACAACACTCAAAGCATGTCAAGAAATAATAGATCATTCCATGATGGGCAATTTAATAATAATAATGGAAAACTTGTGATTCTGGATTGAGGTCTCCGAATTGACTATTGAAAAGGAAGGGATGGCTTGGGCAGAAAATTTGTAAAAAGAAGTGAGAGAGCAGGAGTCCTTCGACCTGGGCTGGGGAGGGATTGGGGTTGCTTTTCTTTAGAACTTCAGTTTGTTAAAAAGGCTCGAAAGACCGACTTGACGAGTTTCAGATACTGCCAGAAGTTAGTTTCCACTATAGATAATTATTGTTGGTATTTCTTTTTCTTTTTCCTTCATTAGTATTTGAGACTTGAGAGGTTAAATTGGCAGTCTTTAAGAAATATCCTATCAGCCCTTTGTGAGCAATTTCCAGCAATTAGCAAAACTTATCCCTAAAATAAAATGGGATAAAATAATATGGGATTGAAATTTCTATATAATTATTGATTATATATTTCTCTTTAGTTTTTCATTTTTCCCTAAACTACATGATTGGCACTCACCCCCACATTCACTTTTAACCCAGACAGGGCTTAAAGCCCATAACGACTGACCATATGTGTGGACAGCTAAAGACGTTTTGTAAATAATACCAAAATCAACAGGGGGAAAAATAACAAAGAGAAAGTAGCTCCCAAAAAATAATGCTAAATATGCAATTAGTGAACCCATGATCACACCAAGTGGGCAAGAATTCTAACCTGTATTTAGGTTTGGTTGATGACACCGTTGTTTTTTGATCGGACAAGCTAATAGCTGGCGGCACATCATTAGGACTCACTACACTTGTTGTGACTTTATCAAGCAATTGCTTAGGCAGCTCTCCAGCTTCCTCTGTAGTAAGCAGTTCAATTTGGGATTTAATAGACATGAACATAGTGCCCCATTCAATTAACTACCAGTAATTGAGGCATTTGCGGTGGAGCATACATATTTCACATTAAACGTGAAGTTTGAACACATAATTGTGAATGTTGAGCAAGCACTGAAAACTATCAATACTTATAGAAGTAGTTCAAATGTATTGCCTTGTTTCTAATTGGAACAAATGGAAAAGAAACATTAAGCCCCTGTTTGGTACAAATTCTTTAGAATTCAATTTTTCCCAAACTCATTTTCAACCACTAATTCTCCTAATGAAATAATTTTGTACATAAACCCATAACTTTTCGCTACTTTTAATCACACATTCTCCAAAAAACTCACTATTCAGAAAAACTAGTTGTAAAAAATCTACATAAAACATGCCCTAATGTTTTAGGGTAGGATATTCAAATCAGATATCAGCATGACAGCATGCTTCTTGCTGTGTGTATTCATTCAATGATAAATACACAGAGAGAAAGAAACTTATATGCTTGAAAGTTGGCCATTTCTAGCATGAAGTGGATGGGACTTCTGTGTTTGAATAAGACAACAAGAAAAGTAGAGGATGATTCAATAGTTGTACAATAAGTTCTTTGCAGATATTATGGTAATGGTCATATCCAACCATTTAGCATCAACAAAAGCAGACATATAGAATTAGTGCGTAAAAAACATATTCAAAACCATATAGTTGATATATCATTCTATTTGCTAGCAAAGTTAGACAACTTCAATGTAAAGCAGAACAACAAAAAAAAAAGAACTTAAAAGTGTATTCAAGACGTATAAGAAATCAAGTGAATCAGGATCTTATAGTACTTTCGTTATTAATTAATATTGCTTTTTATTGTGATTGGAAAATAAATAACAGCAAAGGAAAAACTGGTGAACAGTTCCGGATTTTTTTTTTAACAGTAAACTGAGCAAGAAAATTAACTACTTATGACTACTGATTGTATACCGTTGCTGCTCTTTGTGTGTTTGGGTGGTGGTTGAATTGGGCGTTTGCGTTAAGTATGGCTAAAGGAATTCGTGGGTGACTATTGTGTTGGACAGCCACTGTGAAACACTTCACATGATGAACCAAAACCAGGTCAAAGAAAACGCCCCCGCTCTGATGCCAAATTGATGACAAGAACAAGAACTTAAAAATAAGAGAGAACAAGAATAGAGATTTAGGAGGAAGATTGAAAATTTATTCAATATTAATGTGTGTCTATTACAATCAAAGGGCCCCTTTATATAGTATTCAATCTAGGATTAAGAAAGAAACTAAGGTTTACTTTATAAGGAAACAAAATCAATTGTCTTAAAATCACAATAAAAGGCAATATTAATTAATGCTTATCTACTTGAGTTGCCAACGCACTTAAATCTTAGTTCTATTTTTAATATAACAGATTTATACCCTTATCGAGGCACATTCGAGCCTCTGGTACTGTTTTCTAACATTTCTGCACGACAGTCTCCTCGACCGCCTCATCGAGCACCTGTTGCCACATTTTTTCTCTGCAGGATATCATTAATGAGGTGCTTGATGATCAAATTGTTGCTTCAGAGGAGGGTGGGTTTCATAGGTTTCTCGTACGTTGGAAGGGTCGTCCGGCCAGTGATGCTACTTGGATTACCGAGGATGAGTTTCATCACCTAGATGCTATGCTTTTGGATGCCTATCTGGATTATACCTCGTCAGAGTCGAGTTCTTTTCAACCGGGGAGGAATGATGCAACATGGAAAGTGTATTCAAGGCATATAAGAAATTAAGTTAATTAGGATCTTATAGTATTTTCGTTATTCATTAATATTGCCTTTTATTACGATTTGAAAACAATTGATTTTGTTTCCTTATTAATTCTAGATTGAATACTATATAAAGGGGACATTTGATTGTAATAGATACACATTATTATCGAATAAATTTGTAATCTTTCTTCTAAATCTCTCTTCTTGTTCTCTCTTATTCTTAATTTATTCTTGTTCTTGTTATCGGCATCACTAATTTTTAATAAACTTGGGTTCAGGTGCATAAATATTTCTCCACTGTTTTGTTCAATCAATATTTACATTAGTGAAAGATTCAATGAATCAATTTTTTGCAACTGAATCAAGCCAATGTAAAGCATGATAAAAAAGAAAGAGTTAAAGCACACAAATTTGGCAAATAAAATTCAGTCAAGTGATATAAAAGGGCCATAAAATCCCCGTTGGTTTCAATGTAAAAAGGCTACACTGAAAAAAAATAAAATAATAATAAAATAAATAAATAAAAATCAGTCTTTGTTGCATACAGATAGTAAATGCTTTTATTAGGTTCACCATAAGAATAAAATCAGATTCATATTATTATGCATGGCAAGAAAAACTCAATGAATATATGCACAGGCTCGGGCAATATCTTCAGCGACAATTAAAATTACCTGCTATGCGCTCATCACATTCTTTAATCAAGTCAGTAAACCTGGAATCCCCAGGTGCTAAAGAGGAACCACTTTCCAAGGCTGTCTTAGCAGTCTGGTATTCTTCAAGCTCAATACATGCCTTGCTGTAAGCAGAGAATAAAAATAATCAACTAATAATTTAAATTCGGCAGCACGAGCAACAAAAAGAAAGCACACATATTCACTCTGTCATGTTTATTTTCCATCTTTCCCATTTATTGGTAAAAAATCATGATAGTCAATAGAGCGCACAAGCAATTACATCTAATTAAAAAATAAATGAAAAATAAAAAGAGAATAAACAGAATAAAGGTTGTCATAAATGATCCAGTTAAAATAGTAATATGTAGTAACAATAAACTTTAGACTAACCCGTGATCCCAGTATTAGCTCAAAGCCTTTATTTCGAGGCTTAAATTCATTTTTAGATGAGAATACAGTTAAGGTATGAAAGGAAAAAAGATAAGTGACAGCTTCAGCATGCTGAAATGGATCCAGACCTGTGCACTAAAATTTTTATGAATTCTTACAACATGAGAAAAGATACAAAGCAAATCCTGCAGAGAAAAATACATGAATGCCTAGATTCCTAATTGACACAATCAGTATGACCTGCAGGGAAAAAAAGGAACAAGAAAAGCAATTCATGGAATTGAAAAATCTGATTTGAACATGTGAACATAGCATTATCTGCATAATAAACTCTCAAACTCAAGGTAAAAAAGCTTCCCACCCAACATGAGACAAGTGTCTGCAATGCAAATCAACACCCTAGAGTACAATTTCAGACCGCTAAAAACTAAACTAATGAAATGTCGTCAAAATCAATCCAAATTCAATCAAAAATAACTCACGCTTTACGCAGATACGCTTTGGCCATTGCAGGGTTCAACATAATTGCCTTATTCGCATCGTTAACAGCATCTGCTCATCAAAATTTTAAAGAAAATAATTACCAACCTCAAGATCAGTTTATCAGATCATATAACCGGTACACAGAGCAGAACAAAAATCTAAAACATGCGAAAATATACTCATGATGATTGATGAACTCCCCAAACTCTTCAACAAAGTCATAATTCATAGACACAATAACACTGCTCCATTCACTATATAATCTTATAATCAAGATTTCCCTTTTATGCTGACGTGAACACTCATTTATCATCATATATGTCTAAAGTCCACAATATCCCTAACGAACCCCAACCCCCACCCCCCGAAATAGCTATTTCAGGAAAACATAAAGGTTGTCCATAAATGGCAAAACATCAATTACTCACACATTGAAAAAAATCTCAAGCAATACCAACTTAGAGAGGGGGATACGTTGTTAAATTTAAATTGTCTTCAACAAGCCCGTCAAGTGCAAGACACCTCACAATTTTCATAAATATAGGAGTCGACCAGCATACAAATAATTTCCTAAAATCAGCAGCCACTCAAAAACACTTAAAACAGTAAAATTTTCATATTTACCGGTGAAGTTGCAGAGTTTGAAGTTGGCTTGAGAGCGGTCGGCAAAGAGCTCTGCGTCGCTAGGATTTAACGAGATGGCCTGAGAATAGAGGTCAATGGCCAGTTCGAAGTGGTCATCGATGAAAGCTTCCTTCGCCTTCGTCTCTAGATCCGACGACGCCATTGATTGAATGGTTAATTGATTGACTCAGTGGAACTCGTTGCGTGTCAACTCTATCTGGGCACTCTCTAGATTCTGAAAATGGGTTGGAGCGAGAGGCAGAAGTTCGATACGAGTTAACGTTTTATAGCAAAACGGGGAAATTATAAGGTAGGTTAGTAAAATCCATTTTATTTTTCGTTGTTGCTATGAAACTTACAATTAAAAAAATAAAATAAAATATATATATATATATATATAGTGTTCATACTTACCATTTTTCTCTTTATTCATACATTGCTAATAGTTAAATTTAAAAAGTAAATACATAATTATTGTTCATAATTACCTAATTAATTGTTAAGAGGTTTCAAATGTTATTGAAAACCGGTGGGTTAAAAAAAGAGAGGAAATGGGATAAGCCGGATTTATGGTGATTGTCTAAAAATTTCAATGAATGTGTTTCGCGCAGATAACGCTAATAATTAAAAATAAGGATCAGACGATTGTGTGAGGAACTACAACCTCTCGAGACAAAGTCCCAACCAGGAGTGTGTATTTACGAAGATTACAATTCACAATATTCAAATGCCTCTAAGGGGCACAACCACACAAAGTTAACTAAGATTAATCTATGAAAGATATAAAGGAAATGAAATTACATATTCTCTGTTTGAGAGTGATTTGTTCGGTCCTTATTTCTGTGTTCTCTTCTTCCTTTTATACTTCTGGATGATTTCTTTTGTGGAACTGCCTGAAAACCGCTAGTTACTCCACGATCGCCCATTTTCTTCATGACGAGCATTCTATCCATAAAACCACTCACCTTCTTCATGATTTGTAACCGCTATTTTTGAATAGTAGGATGTGATAAGGCTCACACTTAATCGCTTTGGCAACTGTAGCCCTTGAATATGAGTGGTTGTAACGTTCGTCCAAGCCTGAGTGTCTCGCGCAACTGGACGATATCGTTGTCAAGCTTGCTCAAGTTTGAAGTGTCTCGTGCAGTTGAGCAACGTCTAGCAGGTTTGGGCGATTATGAGTTACTGTAGCACAACTCTTTTTTGGGTAATTTTACTTGGGCACCTTTCAAATTGGCCTCGCCCTCTTCTCGAATTAAACTCTAACGCTTTGGCCATTTAATTGGGCTTGCCCAATTGGGATTGATTTTATGTGTCAACAGTATGAATCGAGGGTTCATACTCTAAAATTTAACTGATTCTATTAGTTGTTAGAGACTTTATTTTCAACTTTGAGATGGCATTGATGTTTCGTATCTTGACCAGCATAAAATTTACAAGACTTGCACAAAATCATACAAAATCAAAAAGATAATTTTAAAGGAAGATAAATGCAAAATAATATAGGCAAAAAACGGCAAACTTGTTGACAATTGCAACCTCCAACTAAAAAAGAATAATTGAATGTAGTTTTCATACTACCACATTATCCAAGCGCTCATCAAATCGTCTTTGATTACCTGTCATATATTTATCCTTGTGTCTAATTTTGACCATCAAAATCTTCATCAACTTTGGCTGAAGAAACAATGATTATAAGTTATAACAAATGAATATACAACGAACATAATTCGACTTTGATCTTTATATGGGCTGGTCCACGCTAATCCCACAACAAATAAAGGTCAAATGTCAATTCATATAGAATTTGATAGTAACAAACAAAAACCTAATATGTAATGAATAAAAATCTGATACGCATCTAGAAAATTACAGTTATACTATTTTAAAATTTGTGGACCAACATCTTATACAAAAATAAAAAAAGAATTTATAATTCGACAAGGAAGAATAATTATGCCACAAGATTTTTTAGTGGACATAATTAAATAGATTTGACCGTGATTAAACTAGGTTTGACGATAAAACGAGAGGCCAAAATATTAATAGAAATTGTCAAGTACGAATCGGGTTTGGGTAAAAAAAAAAAAAAAAAAAAAAAATCTCAGACAAGACACCATCGAATATTTAAAGCTAGGTATCTTGGAAAAAAAAATATTGTTTAAATAAATTGCAACTAAAGACAATAATTATTTTCTCTTGCCACAATATAGTAATAATTCGATGTTGGATTATTTTGTGCCACATGGGACGCGCGCACGCGTGTATATATATTCAATCATGTGTGCACTTGAAATATTAAACATCCACATTTGAAATTTTAAATTAGCTGATACATAAGAAGAAATAGATATTAAATTTATAGAAAATAACATTGAGATATTAGTCCAAATATGAAACAATATCATAAGTAGAGAATAAGAGCTCTATTTAAAAAAATAAAATAAAAAATGGGAGAGTCAAACAAAAATTCACATATTTCAAATTGTTTCTCATTTTATCTGAGTGATGTCATTTAGCATGATTAGTGCTAAACGTCACTATAGGTGGCATGCAATTGTCATTAATTGATTAAACACCTTAGAGTATGAAAATGAGTCGTATTAAAATGTTTTATCATTTGCAGTCGTCTATACTGATGTCATAATACAAATGGTGCTATATAAACTTTTTTTTCTTCATGTACTAGAGTAAATTTAAGTGTTTGTTTGATAAAACTTTGTTCATTGAAGTTTTATCAACTTTTCTACTAATTAAAATTCAATTCTAATCGCAAATTTAATAAGGCTCGTGATCGTTAAAATTTTGCAAGTACACTATATCGAAAACAAAGTGATAGAGTAAAGAAAAAATTATCATTCCTTCAAGAATAAAAAACTTAGCCCCTGTTTGATGCGCATAATTTTGGAAAAAACGTATTTTTTTGGTTGATGTGATGGTGATATGTGATTAAAAAGAAGGAAATGTTATTGATAGGATAAAAAATATTATTTTATTGAATAATGTGTGGTTGAAAATGAGTAAAAGAATGAGAATAAAAATTATAATGTGTCTCAAAGAGGGGCTTAATCTAGTTCTAATTAATACTAACTATAATCGGATAATCAAATTGTGTTAAAGTGATTTTTATAACTAATTAATTACCAGAAACTAATATAAGGAGCATTAAAAGCAAGCACTAAGACTTCGAATCCTTCTTTATTAATCTATTTTAGCACAACTCAAGATCATGACAACACTTGTTTAATCTTGCCGATAAATGTTTCTATTTTCTTCAATAATTTTTCTTGAGTAAAATTAAATATATCCTCACATGTGACCACTATTAAAATAAACTTATTCGAAATCATGCTAATATCAAATAGAGGCTCAGAATAATAGTACGATTCAGTTTAACTCACAAAAATCAACACCAAACATAGTAAATTAGCTGGAGATGCTTCAACAAACAAAATAAAAATCGAACAACCAGATTCATTTATCTCTTCTATTTATCTCACAAAAAGTGATTACCTCACCATTCACGACCAGAGATTAGAGAGAAATAAACGAGAGAAATATTTGGAACGAAGAAGGCGAGCATCACAAGTGTGAAAATTAGAAACCATTGATCCATTCTTCTAATCCAATGGTCCAGAGCATCTCACGCACAAGCACATGTTGAGTGGCTGACTTTAAAAGCCACATTACTTCAAAATAACATTTTTATTAACTAGATTCGAGTCCAAAACCCATTCCTTATCATTGCTTTGGGTCTGTTGACATCACAGTCCAACCCATTTGATGTGTGTATTGCTTTGCTTGATGAAGGTATAAAAAATGAAAGAAAAGTTGTACCTTCAAAGAGGTCGAATAAGCTGAGAGTTTGTTGTTTGAAAACTAATAGGAGAACCAACAAAAGGATTCTCCATCTGTATCAGCATATTCACATGTTCATGTTGCATTTAGTGAATTTCTTGAGGTTAGGATGGGTTGAAATTTAGAAATTTTAGAATGAACTTACGTCGTAAGAGGCTAAATTCATGAAATTCATGACAAAGAATGTACATCACTCAATGAAATAAAAGAACTCTAGATGTTTCACCCTGAGATGTCCAACTAAATCATTTTATATTTTCTTACCAAATAAAAAATCGACACTTATGTTAAAAAATTAACTACCAATATTTTCAAACAACTGAAAACTTTGATCGAAACATGCAATCAATAATACATCACTATATGTTATTGTCTCAAAACACTATTTGGTATGGACAACAATCTTCATCAGTTCATTTCATAGTGAGTAAGAAATCATGTCTAAAGAGAAAAATCAACTAAGAATTATGAGAGTCCAAAGAAATTAGATTTAATTCATGCCCATATTCTTTTTATTAACAAGATAAAATCTAGAGCAAGTTATTTATTTTGATCATAACATCTATATCATGGTCAAAATAATTTTTTTTTTCTTAGAAGTATGAATAAGTAGTATATGAAAACATATGTAGACATAAAAAATTAATTACTTTTAAGTTTAGCAAAACATGTAGTGTATAGTGTCTCTACCTATTAAAATAAGTAATTTTTAAATTTGATCAATACAAATTTTTTGTTATAAAATTTACTTAATTACCATAAGCAAATATAGTCAAACACGCATTAAATAAAATGCCTAATTTAAAAATAAGCTATTTGTGTTTCATAAATGTCATGAAAATAGTATTTAATAATTGTAGCTTCTTCAATAAGATTTGATTAATTCAGTATTGAGCTTGGGTTAGAATTCAAATTAGAGCTGAGCTAAAACAAATATTTGGGCCAAAATTGAACAAATTATTCGTACTTTTCCATATGGGCTGGGGGCCACTACCTCCGCCCCTGGGTGGTTGAATATGCTGTTGGTTCTGAAATAATTGATCAATATGAATAATAATACTAAAAAAAGTTGAACCCCAACCCTAAGAGTCCCACACCATTCCTGTCCTGGAGTATCGTGAGGGAGGTAAATTACAGGTTATCCCTCCAAGGGTACAGGGTCGAAAGCTGCTTGTATATTTGCACTTATCCAATAGTCAAATCCATATTTCAGGATTCAAACTTTTGACGCGACAGCCTCAAGCAAAGCTAAATTTCTCCACCCTTCCCTTTTACCACTTAGAAATGTGTTCTAGGGACAATATGAATAATACTTGTAACTTCTTGTGGTAGTGGTGATTTTTTAGTCGGTCGAAATGATACAAAATTGTTTACAGAATTCTTCAAAACCTTTGAAGGCTCCATTTGATTTGACTATCAATGGGAGAATTCTTTTGTTATATACTTGTTACAAAAACAAAAAAAAAAAAAAAAAAAAAAAAAAAAATTATATTCTTATACATTAAAATATGATTTTAATCTAAGTCAAAATCAAACAATCACTATCAACCACATCTTTCTTGGGTCCCACAATTTTTTAACCACACATTTCGAAAACTTCTATCACAATTTACTAAAAATCTGATTTTAATCTCCATAAAACACCCTCTAACTTTCATGTGCAAGTTTCGTGTAGTGTTCTTATTCGTTATGAATAAAATAGCCCAGCAACAATAATAAACTACCAAGCATAATTTATTGTAAAAAGTATAATCTAAGGAAAAATACTAAAATTCGGGATTTTGTTGAAAAACGAAACTTTACTAAGCCCTTGTTTGGCCCCAATTAAAATTTTAATATAATTTTCTTTCTCTTTTTTTCAACCACATATTTTTAATAAAATAATTTTGCACGTACATCTAAAACTTTTCATTCTTTTTAATCACACATTCTCTCAAAAATTACTATTTCATAATACATTTTACCCAAAGCATACACAAAACTATTACACGTTCGTTGCACACGAATATCTATACAAACTTATAAGAGTGAATCCAAAAACACTGTCCATAATTTCATCCAATATGTCGTCGTTTTACTAATTTCCGCGAAAAAAAGGTGTCGTCTTGGTCTTTGGCATATACTCTTTCTCAATTCAAGTACTTTTGAATCTGATGTACACCACTCCATATGTACTTTTTCTCCATTTTTCCACTTTATCGGCCATACCTCTTTACTCCTCCATTTCCACCACACAACCACTCATCATTTCTTTTTCCATCTTTTCTATTTCGTTCTCTACTATGATTCTCTCCCATATGTGTGTGTGTGTGTGTGGGGTCCCATTTGATTCACATTTTTCCTCCAAAAAAAGAAAAATATGACCGTTATCAATCACATTCAACCACTATTTTTTACTTTCCATCTCTTATATAGGCCCATAACGACTATATTTTTCATTTGTAGACTTCGTTTTGCCTCGAATAGAAATGAAGGAAATTGAGTTTTTGGGAATGGGATTAATGGGAAAGGTTATGTCAATGAACTTGCTTCACCATGGATTTAAACTCGCTGTTTGAAATTGCACTCTGTCTTGGGCAAATTGTGTTTACTGTATTCGTGCATATAAAGAATTTTTGATCTATTTTCTGTGATAATAGTTGTGTATTTTCATAAATATACTTTATCAGATTCATGATAATCTTGTATGGAAATTGGGTTCTTTTTCTTTGTCCTTTTTATTTGATATTATTTGAGTGTGTATCAAAATAAACCGATTAACGTTTTGTTTTGATTGTTCAAAACAATCTTTATTGCTCACACAATTAGTTATAGAATTGTTTGCCTTTGGGTTTATGTTATAAGAACTTGAGAACAGTGATAGAATATTGGGGAGGTGAAGATTCACTAATGTGGTTTAGAAGTCTCTATGTACGTACGCCTGATTGTAATGTTTTCTCTATTTCGATTTATCAACTAATTCTTAAATTCAATTTTCATTGTTACTGATAATTTTTTATGCACCCTCTACAAAAGAAATTATTTACCTCCAATAGTGGATAAACTAAAGAATTATTTGTCTGATCAAAAAATTTATTGTTCAATCCTGTTTTATTGTGTTACAATATTTTGGAGAAGCAGCAACTAAAAACGCAAACTTCTTTAACTCTATAATTAGATACAATTTCGTTTAAATTTGCTTTATATGCAAGTTTAAACAGCCACGTTTGTGTCTAAATAATTTAGTCTCTTTCTGAGAAATGATTTTATCTACCTATATGCAGTGCGATGAACTGGTGGAGCATGGAGCTAATGTAGGAGAAAGTCCTGTTTCAATAATTAAGAAATGAAAGTATGCCATGTTTTGGTCACATTTAGGTGGTTTTCGATAAAGAATGTGTTCTAGAGCATATCTGATATTGACTATTTGATTACATTTTAGTGTTTATCTCTGAAAGAAAACACGCAACTTATGTTATGTTGATATTGACTATTTGATTAACTATTATATGATGTTTAATAATATGTTTTGAAATTAATTCTATTTTCTTTATTGTGTAGTTAATCAAATGACAAATATCATAAAACTTGAATTTGATGCACTTGACATATCTGACAAAAATTATTTATCATGGGTACTCGATGCTGATATACATCTTGTCTCAAAATGTTTGGGAGAGACAATAAAAGAATGATATAAAGAATTCTTGCAGGATCGTGCAAAAACACTCATTTTCCTTCGCTATCATCTTCACGATGAATTGAAAATTGAATATCTAACTGAGAAAGATCCACAACTTCTTTGAAAAAAATTAACTGAAAATATTGATTATCAAAGGACTATATTCTTCTCCAAATCTCACTATGAGTGGATGCACCTTTGTTTACAAGATTTCAAAACTGTTAGTGAGTGCAATTTCGATTTGTCCAGAATATGTTCAAAATTGACCTTGTGTAGAGAAAAAAATCAATGATGAAGATATATTGGAGAATTTTTTTTCCACATTTCACGCCTCGAATGTGCTCTTGCAACAATAATATCGTGAGTGTGGTTTCAAAAATTACTAAAAACTTAAATCTTGTCTGCTTGTTGCTAAACAGAATAATGAACTGCTGGTGAATAATCATGGCTTATGTCCAACTTGTTTTGTACCATTGCCTGAAACAAATGGTATTGCATTCCCTAAGCAAATGTAATATCAAGACAAGGACGTGGACGTGGACGTGGACACGAATTTGGTCGTGGACCCGAACGTGCACGTGGAATAAATCATGGACAAAATAATTAACAAAGTTATCAACAATAAGGCAACAATTTCAAAAGACACAAAAGTAAACGAAAGTAGCCCATCCAAAAAGGTCCACAAAGAATGTTTCTTTAGATGTGGAATGAAAAGGCATTGGACGCGTACCTATCGTACTGCAGAACACCTTGTAGATCTCTATCAAAAATCAATCAAAGGAAAAGAAAAAGTACAGACAAATTCTGCTAATTACGATGGTCCGATTGATGCGACTCATTTTGATATCTCCAATTTTGTTGCCGATCCAAATGAGAATATTGACCATTTGATGTGGGGTGGTGTGATGAAAGATATATATTAATTTATTTTCTATGTTCTAGTGTTTCCCTTTATTTTAGAAATTTAATTTGAAATATGGTTTTACTTTTCGAAAAAAATAAAAATAAAAATAAAATTTATGATGCACCGTTAATTTCACAGTATTAATTATGTTTATCCTTTTAAAATTAAATTCAAGTTTTTTTTTAAAATATATATTTTTTATAGATTCATGATGGATTGTCGAGACACCTGTTTGATTGATAGTACAACTACACATAGCAAAGATGTTTAACTGTTGTTTGGACAATATAGTGCACAAGATCAGCTTATTCTTAAATAATTAATGCCAAACTTGAGTGTAAGGTCTTTTGAAAAGTTGTGCAGTCTTTTTTCTGGCCCAAGTTTTTTGGAACTGCCAATTACATGTGAACTTTAAGATGTTCTTTGTCGTTTTGAATTTGATACTTGGTCCCTTGGTATGTCTATTATACAAAGTTGCTACATAATTTACTTTCTTCTATTATATTAGCCTATTGTTTCTTTCACATCTGTTCTATTAATCATATTTAATTGTCATTCTTGCAGATTTACCAAAAGGTAATATTTTTTTTTTTTTTTGATGACTCAGGAACCCGCAGTCGCTATTAGCGGAGCCCGGCCACTCTTAGAGCGGGGCCCGACCACCAGTGCGCACTGGGTAAACCTGAGGCCTGATGCAATACCCGCAAACCACACCAGGCGGGTAAATTTCCCCCAAGGAGAAGGCGGATGTCTCAAGTGTGGTTGAACCCTTGTTGAAGGAATATCCAGTTTCCCAGACGGCCCCCTTTTGCCAACTTGACCACACACTCTTGACTACCCAAAGGCAATATTAACTTCAGTACATGTTGCCACCAAATTTAATGAAATACACATTGCTGTTTAAAATGTGAAAAATTAGTGATTTGTACATTTATACTAAATATATTATTATCCATATTAGAATGTTCATCTGAGCACAAGTTTTCCATTGTAAAATCATATGTAACACTAAACTTCGCGTAGAAACCCTGTGTCATTTATGTTCTTTACAACTTTTTAACCATTTGGCTAATTCACTACATAATTTTTTTTACCACACTCAATACTATAAACTTATTTCTAGATTATAAGATTAAAATGACATAAAAAAAAAATCAAAATACCGTTAAATGCATCATTAAAAAATCATCGTGCATCCCACGTGCCAATAACTAGTATTATATATAATACTAAAAAGTCTTTTTTGAAAACTATGTATTTTTAGTGAACTTTTAATTTTGAACAAATAATACACATCTTTTAGGGAAAAGTTGAAGAAACAATTATTATAATGGAGGAATATTCTACGAACGTAGTTCGAATTTGATTTTTTATAGGCCAGTTCATGCTAATGCAAGTCAATCCGTATAGAATTCGATAGTAACGAATAAATATCTAATATGTAAAAAAAAAAAAAAAAAAATTAATATGCATCCAAATTGCAAGTTGTTGTAAATATCAAAAAAAATATCAAATAAATTGCAACTTGTTGTAAATTGTAAGTTTATCAGGGTTTGTTAGTGAATGACAATTTTACCCCTACAGCCCCATAAATTATTACTACTGTATCCATAATTCTTATCTATAAATATAGGATTTTGATTATTAATAAAACACACACAAGTCTGTTGACTTAAATTCTCTCTTTTCACAATACATTATTAGCACAAACTCTTTTTTTTTTCTTAGAAAAAAATTAATTAGTGGTCGAATATGCACCATTCTCTAGACTGTTGCAATTCGAAATCACATGAAAGGTGTCCTTGGAATTAATGGGGGATGAAACTTCAAAGACATGGCTGGTATATATAATTACCTTTGTTGGGTAGCCATTATCTTTAAAAACTATGATTAAATTTACCTTTTGAATTGTTACATGTATGAATTATTTCACAGTTTCAATATTTTCGTGATTAGCCCACTTAGTTCAATGCTCCAATTAATTTTCATTCACCGTATTTAGTTTTGACGTGTGCATATAATTATCTTATTTTTAGTTTCTACTGAGGTCTCATATAATTGTGCATATTCTGAATTTAGTTTCTTTCTTCTCATCCTTTGATTAATTATATCGTTCATACTCTTTTTAATAAGTAATATAATTTATGAATTTAACATTTGTATATTTGTCTATAGTTAAAATTGTAGTTGCTTCTGAAGTAGCACAATATTATAATTAATATTTCAAAAGAATATTAATCTTAAATCTATCTATTATAAATAATTTGTTGTTGCTCTTTAAGTAACACAACATTATAATTAATATTACTTGCTCCTGAAAAGCGTAGATTATAATTTTCAATATTTCAGAAGAATATTAATAAATTGCTCTTGAAAAAATAATAGTAAAATATAACGTGCTCCTGAAGTAGCATATTTTTCGAAAAATATATTATTTTAGTGTTTATTGACATATTGCACGTTCCAAGCATGTATAAAACTAAAAGTCTTTTTGAAAACTGTGCATTTGAGTGAGCTTTTTATTTTGAACAAAATATACACGTCTTTCAAAAAAAAGTTGTAGAAACAAAGGAATATACGACGAACATAGTTCGAATTTGATCTTTATATAGGCTGGTCCACGCTAATATGTAATAAATAAAAATTTAATATTCATCCCAAAAATTACAATCATACTATCTTAAAATTCGTGGATCACTTCTCTAATATTGAACTATTATATATATATATATATATATATATATATATATATTTTTTTTTTTTTTTATGACGGGAGAACCTGCAGCTACTATCATTCAGGTGTGTACTGGATAAACTTTCAGGTTAATATTATTCACATATAACATGTGCCACGGCATAAACAAACTTTGGACCAACAAATATAATAGTCTATCATCTTATATAGAGAGAAAAAAAAATGAATGTGTAATTGGACAAGGAATAAGGATAAATATTGTCAAGTACTGGGTGAAAAAACTCGGAAGGGCAACTGTCAAGTATTCAAAGTTGGGTATCTTGGAAATAAATATTGATCAAATTAATTGCAGCTAGAGAAAATAATTATTTTTTTATTGCCACATTATAGAAATAATTCGATGTTTGATTATTTTGTGCCATATGGGACATGGATATATATATATATATACAATCATGTGTGCACTGGGAAATATAATACATTAGCATTTGAATTTTTTAAATCAGCTGATACATAAGAAGGAAATTGATGATCATATATAGAAAATCGAAGCTCTATTTAAAATATAAAAAATTAGGAGTTGAAAGAAAAATTCACATATTCCATATTGTCACCTCTCTTTTTTTTTTTTCGTTTGAGTAATGCCATTTAGTAGAATTAATGCTAAACACCAACATGGGTGACACGCAATTGTATTAATTGATTAAACACCTTAAAGTAAGAGATCGAGTTATATTAAGATGTCTTATCATCCGTAATCATCTAAACTGGTGTTATAATACCAACGGTGCTACACAAAATTATTTTTTCAGTTACCAGTCCAAATTAAATACTTATTTGATAAAAATTGTTAAAAGTTTCGTAACTTTTCACTTGTCAAAATTCAATTTTGATCACACATTTCATAGACTCGTGATTAGTAAAATTTTACAAGTACATGATATCGCAATGAAGTAGTAGACTAGTAAATAAACTATTGTCTTGTCAATGACAAAAAACTTAGTCCCTGTTTGATGGCATTTATTTTGAAAAAATTGAGTTTTGAATAATAATTTTTTTTTTTTTTTTTTTTTTGGAATATATGGTTAAAAAGTATAAATAAATAAATTGATTTACTTGCAAAATATTTTATTGTACAAGGGTTGGAAATGAATATGAGAATTAAAAAATTTTGTTTTAAAGGGAGACAAACATAATTTTAATCTAGTTCTAATTAATACTAATCCAAATAGTGTTTGACTTTTAGAACTAATTATTGAGTATTATAAGCTGTTTAAAAGCAAGCACTAAAATTTCAAATCCCCTTTATAAATCAATTTTGACACAACTCGAGATCATGAAAACACATGTTTATTCTTGCTGATACACGCCCCATATTGGCCAAGACCAGTTCTCCCTGAAGCGGCCAAATAAGGCTTAGCTAATCATATTACTACAAAATCAAGTTGAGCAAATATAACTTGACTCGTTCCTATTTTGTTCAATAATTTTTCTCAAGTTGAATTAAACATATCCTCGTATGCAACCACTATTTGAACAAATCGAGGAATATACAAACACAACTCCAAAACTATTTCTTGTTCCAAATCACGCTAATATCAAAGCTATCACATATCAGGCTCAAAATAATTATGCCATTCTGTTTAACTCAATAAAATCCTAATAATGGACTTAGTAAACTTGTTGGAGATGCTTTAACAAACCAAATAAAATTCGAACAATCAGATTCATCTATCTCTTCTATCTATATATACCACTCACAAAAAGTGTTATCACCAAAGGAGAAAAAGAACATCTCACAACCACACGTTAGAGAGCAACTAAGAAGGAGACAAATATTTGGAATGAAGGCAGAGTGTATCATATCAGTGAAGATTAGGACAACAAGGATCCCTTTAAACCCTCGTCACCATCTATTGATTTTGTTGCACCTATAAATTACGTGGCATACTCAAACGAAGGGGGTCCCATATATGCGGGCGTGGCATTGACTAGTCAATGACATTTGATTTATCAAACTAAGAAACCTCGACAACCTCGTCTTGGACTTGAATTGAGGCTGTCTCACTATACCCACTCAACCCATTTCCATTTCTCTCTGTGTGTGTGTGTGTGTGGGGGGGGGGGGGGTTCATTCACACCCTATTCAAACTCACTCTCCCGTCTATCTCACACTCTTGATCCCTTATCCGATCATTAACTAGACCGTCGGACCCTTTTTTTCGACCAATGACCTTTGCCTTCTAACGAAATGTAATATCATTATATTGTTATTGCTAGCATGTCATTATTTGCACTATTGCTAGTTCGCATGTCACGTTATCTACATTATTAAAATGTTACTTACTTCACATTAACAATACTATTAAACTGAGCTGAACAAGCATATGATTTACTATGATACACGATAGACCCTCTGCGCATTATATTTTGAAATTTTTTTAACTATCACTATTTCTCTTCATTGTCATTATTTGGAGAGGCAAATGGACCCCAAATTTATGTTGTACATGTGCAATGGATATATTGTATTGTACTAGAGGTTCGTTTAGTCTATATTACAAAGAAAATGCTGTTAAAAATTTGATAATTATATGCGACATCTTTCAAGGCAATCTGTAAGTCCTCATTTATTCAAGCTCGTACAGATATTCTCGAAGCTGTTCGTAACTCTTTATATATTGGAGTGGCTCATATTTCTGAGGCAATTTGTAAGACCTCACCTACTTGACTACTTATATTTCGAAATTCGACGTGCACATGAATGTACAACTCAGATTTGAGGAACTATTGTTACACTTATAAATTACCTGACATGCTCAGATGAAGGGGTCTCATATATGTCGACATGACATTGACTATTCAATGGTATTTGATTTATTAAACTAAGCCTTCTTTTGGGCTTGATTTGAGCCCATCTCACTATACCCACTCGGCCCATTTTCATTTCTCTACATATATGTGGGTTCATTCACACATATGGCATGCTCATTCTAACCTATCCAAACTCCCTCTCCCATCTATCGCACTCTCTTTATCCATCATCCGGTCGTTGACTTGATCGTTAGTCTTTGCTTTCTAACAGGGTGTTTAGTGTGCAGGTAATATTCACGTGGAGGAGACGTAATCGAAATTATGTTGGAGTATTTTTTTTTAGGTCAATAGATCTATTTATCTGATCAAATGTTCATGAGCATCTCTCGCATGGATACCTATTTTTATAGCTGTTCAAAATAATATTTTTAATAAGTGGATCCGAGTCCTAGGCCTGAGAGTGAAGTTATCACGTAACAGAACAATATTGGGGTAAAGCCCATTCACATGTTATGATTGCATTTGGTGGATTTCTTGAGATGGTTGATTTTGCCCTTGGTTCTTAAATACTTGACCAACGGGAATTATACTTGTTGTGGAGGTAGTGATTCCTGGGACCGTAGCAACCCGGTCAGATTGATACAAAATTGCTTGCAGAATTCTTCTAGACCTTGGAAGACTCTAGCTGATTTGTCTTGTTATCTTATTTAAAAAAAAAAAAAAAAAAAAAATATATATATATATATATATATATTATATTCTTATTAACTCTTACGTGCAAGTTTCATGTACTTTTCTTGTTCATTATGAATAAAATATGCCATCACCAATTATCAAATACCAAGCAGCATACATGTAAAAATGTATAACGAAGCCCTTACAAATTTTTCAAAGTTTTAACAATGTCCCCATGGTAATAAAACTTACACAAAACTATTGCACATATCAAGCACTAATATATTATATAACACAAAGTCTTTTTGAAAATTATGTATTCGAAGTGAGCTTTTAAGTTTGAACAAAAAATACACGTCTTTTAGGGAAAAAAAAATTGAAGAAACAATTACTATAACATAGGAATACATTACAACAAAATTATGATTTTGCAATATACAAAAAGTTGTTGCAATAAGTGACTTATCTCAACATGTTTTTTAAGTTTGTCGCAAATATTTTTATGAGAAAAATGAGTATGGAAAGAGATAAAGTGACATAAAAAGTTGTCGAAATGTGAGAAGTCATGACATATAATAAAGTCAGTCACCAAAAACATTTTTTTCTTGCAACAAAGTATTTGTGATGCAATATGTTTACTTTTTGCAACAACAAAATATTTGTTGCTAAAAAAATATGGAGGAAACAAGCGCTACAAGAAAAATTATTTTCTGCAACTGACAAATAATGTTGCCATATGTCTTTAACAACATCCACCCATATTTTGCGGGATCTAATATTGTCTTATAGTAGAAGAATACTGTAATGTGCAAAAGATCTCAAAAGAAAGTTTTTGTTAAGTTTTTGCAACGTCTTTGTCCGTCACTTTTATTATATATTTTGCAACGTTTTTCGATTGTTGTTTGATAGTAACGAATAAAAATTTAATATTTTATAAATAAAAATACAATCATACTATATTAAAATTTGTGGACCAACATAACGTATTATTAATAGACATTGCTGACTAAATCTGTGGTGGGTAAAAAAAAACTCGGACAGACATTGTCACATATTTAAGGTCGGATATCTTGGAAAAAAAATATTGATTAAATATATCGCAACTAGAGAAAATAATTAATTTTCTTTCCACAATATAAAAATAATTCGATGTAGGGTTATTTTGGATTAGTTCGATGTTAAATAAACTGCAACTAGAGAAAATAATTCAATCATGTGTGCACTTGAAATATAAAATATCCCCATTTGAAATTCAAATCAGCTAATACATAAGAAGGAAAAAATATATATTAGTCCAAATAGGAAGCAAGATCGTAAGTAGAGCATAAGAGCCCTATTTAGAATCGAAAAAAAAAAAGAGAAAAGAAAAATTCACATATTTCAAACTTTTTCTCTCTTTTTGTTCTATTGATGCCATTTAGTCCAATTAGTGCTGGCATGCAAGTGTCATTAATTGAATAAATAAGTCATATTTAACATGTCTTATAATTTGCAGTCATCTAGATTGATGTAATAATACTAATCGTTCTAGATAAAATTATTATTTTTCACGTACTAGAGTAAATAAAGTACTTGTTCTATATAAAACTTCGTTAAAGTTTTATCAACTTTTCGACTATTAAAACCACATATCTAATAGGAATCATGATCGTTGAAATTTTTCAAGTACAAGATATCGCAGTTAGGTAATAAAGTAATGAATAATGTATCGTTCACTCGTGGACAAAAAACTCAACCGTTGTTTGGGTTCTATTTGAACGAGGTTTTAGAAAAAAAAAATGTTTTTTTAAATAGTAATTTTTTGGAGAATACATGGCTAAAAAGGGGGGGAGGGGGAAGTTTTGAGTTTACGTGTAATATTATTTTATTGAAAAATGTGGTTAAAAAGAAAAAAAAAACACATTAAAATTAAAATAGAGCCCAAACATGGCTAATTTTGTTCTATTAATTAATAATGACTCTAATTAGGGCTGTACATGATCCGGTTCGGTTCTGAATAGAATCGAATCGAACCAAAAAATTTCGGGTATTTAGTAAATGGAACGTTGGGTCCAGATATAATTATGGACCTGTTCGGGTTCTGTTCGGTTCGGTTCGGTTTGGTTTGGTTTCGTACCATTATTAAATTTTTTAACATTTATAATAAAAATAACTAATAACACTTTCAATCTAAATTTTACAAATTGACGTAGTTCAATTTAATAACATATAAATAACAAGTTGTACAATAAGATTAATTTACAAATGTATACAAATACCAAAAAGCATATACTAATACTAAAATATCGGTGATTCATTCCATATCAATAATTCATTTGTTTCAAACATTTAAATCTACATAAAATAAAGAAATATAAATTAGAAGTCATAGAAATAAAAAAAATTCTTTAAAGTATTGTTAATACTTACCAACTATTTGTCAATTTGCTAATTTGTTAATCGAAAATAATATGCTAATTTATTTGGAAAAAGTTAAATAATTTGATTTGTATATATAAAAAAATAAAAAATTTAAAAAGATTCGGTTCTCTAGGTCTAGAACCGAACCAAAACTTTCGGTTCTAGATTCGGGTACCCGTTCGGGTATTTAATTTCAAAAGAACCGCTCGATTCGGTTCGATTCTGGTTCGGATCGGTTCGATTCGAAACTTTTGTCTAACCCTAACTCTAATCAGAGCATCCAGATTCATGTATCTCTTCTATTTACCACTCACAAAAGGTGTTTATCTCACCAAAAGAGAGAAGAGAACATCTCACAACTGGATATTAGAGAAAAATAAAGGAGAGAAATATTTGGAATGAAGAAGGCGTGTATCGAGCACATTGATTTATTCATGTCATCCAATCGTCGAAAGCATCTTATATATGCACAAGTACCTGTTGAGTAGTTGACTTTAAGAGCCGCATTACTTCAAAATAACATATCAGGCAATTGAATAATACTAGGCCAAAACCCATTCCTTATCATTGCCCGGGGTCTATCGATACAACAGTCCAACACATTCGATATGTGTGTTGCTTCACTAGAAGAAGGTAGAAAGGATGCAAGAAAAATGGTACCTTCTACGAGGTCAAAAAAATTTGAGAATTTGTTGGTTGAATCTGGTGTTGGTTCTGAAATACTTGATCAACATGAATTATACTTGAGACGGCCACAGCCAGGGTCGAATCGATACAAAACTACTTGCAGAATTCTTCTAAAACTTCAAAGGCTCCATTTGATTTGTCTTTCGTTTGGTGAAATTTTTAGATATTTTATTTACACAAAAAAATTTAAATTCTTATTTCTTATTAGCTCTTATGCTCAAGTTTTATGTGCTTTCAGAAAAATGTTGAAAAAATAATTATTATAATACGGGAACATATAACAAACATAGTTCGGCTTTATAGGCTAATGCCACAACAAATAAATGTCAATCCATATCGAATTTGATAGTAACGAATAAAAATTTAAGATGCGTATAAAAAATTACAGTCATGATATCTTAAAATTTGTGGACCAACATAAATCAAACATTTATCATCGTATACGAAAATAAAAAGAATGTATATTGGACAAGGAAGAATTATTATTCATGAGTTTTGTTAGTGGACATAAATAAATAGCTTTGACTATTATTAAACTAATGAATTAAGTTATTTGTATCATTTTGTTTACTTGACCCCACTCGCCCTCTCACATGAAAGTCGGGTCTCACGTTCAATAAATGCGTGTGGCCCGACCTCAATGTGAGAGGGCGAGTGAGACCGAGTAAATCAAAGTGTAAACAAGAGTGTATAAGTAGCAAGATCCTAAACTAATTTTACCATTGAAACAAGAAGTCGATGGTAAACTCGGACGCTGTCACATATTTAAAGTCGGGTATCTTGGGGAAAAAAATTGTTATATAAATTGTAACTAGAAAAAATAATTATTTTTATTGCCACAATATAGAAATAATTCGATATTGGATTATTTTGTTCCACATGGGATATAATACATCCACATTTTAAATTTTAAATTAGTTGATACATAAGGAAATCGATGTTAAATTTATTGAAAATATTAGTCCAAATAGGAAACAAGATCATAAGTAGAGCATAAGAGCTCTATTTAAAATTGGAAAAAAGCGGAGTCGAAAGAAAAACTCACATATTTCAAATTGTATCTTTTTTTAATTTATTTTATTTGAGTAGTGCCATTTAGTGAGATTAGTGCTAAACATCAACATTGGTAGCATGCAAATGTCATTAATTGATTAAACACTTTAAAGTAATAAAATGAGTAATATTAAGATGTCTTGCCATTTGCGGCCACCTAAACTAATGGTATAATACGATGGTGCTGCATAAAATTATTATTTTTCATGTGCTAGACTAAATTAAGCACTTGATTTTATAAAACTTCATTAAAATTTTATCAACTTTTCGAATGGTCAAATTTCATTTCTAATTACACATTTTAGGGTTCATGATCGATAAAATTCTGTAAGTACACAATATCATAGCCAAGTAATAAAATAATGAATAAATTTATTTAAAGTGATTTTATCAACTTTGAAATATGGTTCCCTCGAGGACAAAAAAACTTAATATAGTTCTAATTAATACCGAATTTAATCGAATATCCAAATTGTATTTAAGTGATTTTTATAACTAATTACTAAAAACATTAAATAGAATGAGCATTCTAAGCAAGCACTAAGGCTTCGAATCATTCTTTATTAATTCACTTTAACACAATTCAAGATCATGACAACACTTATTTAATCTTGTCGATAAATATTCTTATTTTGTTCAACAATTTCTCTCGAATAGAATTAAACATATCATCACATATGACCACTATTAGAACAAATCATGGAATATACAAACACAACTCCAAAATTGATTCTTGTTCCAAATCACACTAATATCAAAGATAACAGAGATTAGGCTAAGAATAATTGGACCATTTTGTTGAACTCACTAAAATCCTAACACCCAACCTAATAAACTAGCTGGTGATGCTTTAACAAACAAAACAAAATCGAACACACAGATTCATCTCTCTCTCTTCGATTTATCGCTCACAAAAAGTGTTTATCTCACCAAAGAAATAAAAGCGTCTGAGAACCAAAGTTTAGAAAGAAATAAAGGAGAGAAATATTTGGAATGAAGAATGTGATAAGTGCATTTTTGCGCACTTATTTAGACCACAAAACATGGATAATTGTGAATAAGTATGTTGAAATATAGTTTAATTCGGTAGGAATTTTGTTTGCAGGACAATATTATTAGATATAACGAAAAGTATGAGAAAAAGCGAAAAAGTACCAAAATGGAAGAAAATGAAATTCAGGGACCAAAGTGCAATTATTCAAAAATTGATCCGAGGAATGAATCGAGCATGAAAACAAGCTAAGTAACAAATTGGTGAAATGATGAGATGCTAGAATGAGGAAAATAAAGAAAATAGGTAAAGATAGGAGAAAATAAAGTTAGGGATCAAAACGAATAATATGGAAACAATTCATAGATGTGACAGACGATGGAATGAAAATTCAAGAGTGTTAAGGATCCATCGGATGAAGAAAGAAGTCAAAGAGATGAAATATGGTCGAAACATTATCACATATCAACTTTTAGGCGAAAAAGTTATGCTCTGAATTTTTAGTCTCTACCTGAGATCCATTTTTGGGATAGTAAACGTCGGAATTGGAAAATATCTATTTCAAGAAGAATTCTAGCTTTTTGTGTTGCTTACCAACGAACTTTGAATCACTTCAATCGGACACCGGATAAGAAAGTTATGACCAAAATACCGAAAAATGTCCAACGAAGAAAAAAGTTGAACCAAGCGGTTGCTTGGAAGAAACTTCAAGCGGTCACTCAGGTATATGCAAGGATTCCAAGAGGCCAAATGCATAAAACCAAGCAGTCACTTGGCCTAAAGCAAAGCGGCCACTTAGTGCTTTTCCGGAGCGAATTTTTTTGGTTTCCTTTTCTGAATCAATCACTTAAGGAAACGTTTTCTAGCCTCCTTTAAAACCCTAAACACGTCCATAATAGAAGGTGACACATATACGGAGAGGCCAACCATTGGAGAGCAAGGAAGAAGGGAAGAACACGAACATTACTTCAAGATTCAAGATCTACAAAATTGAAAGGGGTGATGTCTTTTTCAAATAACTTTTTTTGTTTTCTTAGTTTTATCTTGTTAGACTAGATTTCATTGTATTAGGTGAACGATGAACCATGTGATATGATGTGATATTTCAATTTCTAGTTTTATATCTTTGACGTTAAAACGCGTTTTGAATTGATGAATAATTTATATACATTGACTTAAATCCATAATTATTATGCATATGATTATGTGATTTGTGGTGGTTTATTTCATCCATTTGAAAGAGGAGAAATAGATTAGGCAGGGTATAAATCATCATAGGGTTCAATAGGGGATAGAGATATATCGCTATGATTTACGTGAATCTCTAAGTGTTCATAAATATTCATGCATTTTTATATATTTACTCCCACCATAGAGATATAGTCGATGTCGTATATGAAAATAGGTTTAAACTTAATTGAAAGATAGTCTTGAATAAAATAAGAACATTGATTCGTCACAATTCAAATGTGTTGTCAAATTGTAGAACTAGGGTTGAAATTGATCGTTGCATGAGGATTTGCGAATCTAGTACGTCTTTTATTTGATGGGTTAGTCTACAAGAGGTGTACATAATAGACTATACGCTCCTCACATGGAGGGGGGCCCACGAATATTTAATTATGTGTGGGCCCCCCGCCATGTGAGGGGGTGTAATCTATTATGTACATTATTATGTACATATAGGCTAATTCTTATTTGATTGTTAGTTCAACTTGCATTTGATTTAAATTGCTTTTAGTATAATCCGTCTTTGCATTTAGTCAATTCATCCATATTTGCACAAGTAGCTTACTTAGTTTAGTTGCAATATAGTTACAAAATCCAAAACACAATTCTCGTTACGGTTAAGGTTGAATCAGATAGAATTAAGCTATTAAATCTCTGTGAGAACGATATTCGGACTCAAAATTCATTTTATTACTTGAACGATCCGTACACTTGCGGTGATAAAAGTCGAACACAATTTCGACATATCAAGGTTTTGGCGCCGCTGCCGAGAATTTAATTTAGTTTCATTTTATTTACTTAGACACTAATTCGAACCTTTTAGTTTATTTTCTTATTCTTTAGTTAGTTTCTAGTTTATTTTCTTATTTATTTAAGTGCCACTATTGTAATTCTCTCAGGTCTTGTATACGAAGGTCGATTGACAGTAAATTAATTCCAACCTACCGGATGAAGAAAGAAGTCAAAGAGATAAAATATGGTCGAAGTATTATTACATATCAACTTTCAGGTGAAAAAGTTATGCTCCAAATTTTTAGCCTCTTCTTGAGATCCATTTTGGGATAGTAAACGTCCGAATTGGAAAATATCTATTTCAAGAAAAATTATATCTCTTTGTGTTAGTTTTCCAATGAACTTTGAATTTCTTCAATCGAACATCGGATAAAAAAATTATGACCAAAATACTGAATGCTATTCAGCGAAGAAAAAAGTTGAACCAAACAATCGCTTGCAAAAAACTTCAAGCGGTCACCCAGGTATATGCAATGATTCCAGAAGGCCAAATGCATAAAACCAAGCAGTCGCTTGGTGCTTTTCTGGAGCAAATTTTCTTGTTTCTTTTTCTGAATCAATCACTTATGGAAATGTATTCTAGCTTCCTTTAAAACCCTAAACACGTCCAGAATAGAGGGTGATGCATATTGGGAGAGAAACTAACCATTTAAGAGCGAGGAAGAAGGGAAGAGTGCGAAGATTATTTCAAAATTCAAGATTTACACGTATAATTGAAAGGGGTGATGTCTTTTTCAATTAACTTTCTTTGTTTTCTTAGTTTTATCATGTTAGGCTAGATTTCATTGTGCTAGGTGAACGATGAACCATGTGATGTGATAATTCAATTTCTAGTTCTATGTCTTTGACGTTAAAATGTATTTTGAATTGATGAATAATTTATATACATTGACTTGAGTTCATAATTATTATGCATACAGTTATGTGATTTGTGGTGGTTTATTTTATCCATTCGAAAGAGGAGAAATAGATTAGACAGAGTATAAATTATCGTAGGGTCCAATAGAGGATAGAGATATACCGTTATGTTTTACATGAATCTCTAAGTGTTGAATAAAATATGAACATTGATAATTCAAATGTGTTGTCAAATTGTAAAACTAGGGTTGAAATTGATCGTCGCATGGGGATTTCCAAACTTAGTACGCCTGCTATTTGATTGTTAGTTCAACTTGCATTTGATTTAAATTGTTTTTAGTATAATCCGTCTTTGCATTTAGTCAATTCATCCATATTTGCACAAATAGTTTACTTAGTTTAGTTGTAATATAGTTACAAAATCCAAAACACAATTCTCCTTTTGGTTAAGGTCAAATCAGATAGAATTAAGCTATTAAATCTCTGTGAGAACAATATTCGGACTCAAAATTCATTTTATTACTTGAACGATCCGTACACTTGCGGTGATAAAAATCGAACACAGTTTCGGCATGTCAAGTTTTTGGCGCCGCTGCCAAGGATTTAATTTTGTTTGATTTTATTTACTTAGACACTAATTCGAACTTTTTAGTTTATTTTCTTATTCTTCAGTTAGTTTCTAGTTTAGTTTCTTATTTTTCTGAGTGCTACTATTGTTATTCTCTCAAGTCTTGTATGCGAAGGTCAATCGACAGTAATTTGATTCAAACTGATCCAGAAATCGAACGAACCTTTCATCATAGACGAAAAGAGGATGGCTAATCAACAAATAATGGACGAAATTATCAACAATAAGACAACAATTTCAAAAGGTACAAAAGTAAACGAAATTAGCATATCGAAAAAGGTCCACGAAGAAAGTTGTTTTAGACGTGGAATGAAAATGCATTGAACAAATACCTATCGTATAACAAAATATTTTATGGATCTCTACCAAAAATCAATCAATGAAAAGGGAAATGTGGAGACAAATTTTGTTGATTACGATAGTCCGATTGATGTGACTTATTTGGTTATCTTTGATTTCTTTGTCGACCCAAATGAGAATATTGACCATTTGATTGGGGTGGTGTGATAGAAGATATATATTAGTTTATTTTTTATGTTTTTAGTATTTCCCTTTATTTTAGAAATTTAGTTTGAAATATGTTTTTTCTTTTCAAAAAAAAAATTGAACTTTATTATGCATCGTTAATTTTACAGTATTAATTATGTTTAGGGAAATGCTATGGGTACATGCTAGGTCCCATTAAAATTAAGGCACGGATTTCATTGAAATTTGGGCAAAAAGTTAACCCATTTCACTATTTTTCCAACACAATCCATATAGAAATTAATACTATCGTCATGTAGCACGTGCAACTACACGGCATAAACAAATTTTGGACCAACATAAATTTGATATTGTTTCATCTCATACAGAGACAAAAAGAATGTGCAACTGGAAAAGGAAGAATAATAGCTCAGAAGCTTTGTTAATGGACATATTTAAATAGATTTTACCGTGATTAAACTAAGTTTGACCAATATTAAAACAAGAAGCCAAAATATTATTAGTAGACATTGCCCACTGAATCGGGGTTGGGTTAAAAAAAAAAAAAAAAAAAAAAAAAAAAACCTTAGAAGGACAATATTTAAAGTTGGGTATCTTGGAAAAAAAATATTGGTCAAATAAATTGTAACTAGAGAGAATAATGGTTTTTTATTGCCACAATATAGAAATGATTCGATGTTGGATTATTTTATGCCACATGGTACGTAATATATATATATTTTGGGACGGATCTTCGTACTCGTTAAATTGACATACTTATTTGACAAATAATCGTGACATTTAATTTAAATCAATCCAACGCTCGATATCTTATGGATCTCAAGTAGTTATAACAAATTCTCTCATGATCTTAGTGAAATATATACCGAGCATTGGATTGACTTCAATTAAAGGTCACGATTATTTGTTAAATAACTGTATCAAATTTATGAGTAGGAGGATCCGTCTCGTATATATATTCAATCATGTGTACACTTGAAATATAATACATCCACATTTGAAATTTTAAATCAGTTGATACTTTAAGATGGAAATCGATGTTAAATTTATCGAAAATAAAATTTAGATATTACTCAAAATAGGAAACGAGATCATATGTAGCGCATAGAACTCTATTTAAAATAAAATAAAATAAAAAATAAGAGTCGAAAAGAAAAAAATCATATATTCCAAATTGTCAATTTTTCTATTTTTTTAAATTTTAATTTTTTTTTTCAAGTAGTGCCATTTAGTACAATTAGTGAAAACACCAACATAGGTGGCATGCAAGTGTATTAATTGATTAAACACCTTAAAGTAAGAAATTGAGTCATATTAAGATGTTTTATGATTTGCAATCACCTAGACAAATGTTATAATATTTTATCAAATTTGTTAAAGTTTTATCAATTTTCAACTAGTTAAACTTTAATTTTAACCATAGATTTTATAGGAGTCGTGATTCTTAAAATTCTATAAGTACACAGTATCTTTGCCAAGTAATAGAATAGTGAATAAAGTATCATTCCCTCGAGGACAAAGTATTTAATCTAGTTGTTATTAATACCAACTCTAATCGAATAGCCAAATTGTGTTTGAATAATTTTATAACTAATTACTACAACTAATATAATGGGCATTATGAGCCGAATAAAAGTAACACTAAAACTTCAAATTCACCTTTATTAATTTATTTTAACACAATTCAAGACCATGACAACAGTTGTTTAATCTTGCCAATAAATGTTCCTATTTTGCTCAACAATTTCTCTGGAGTTGAATTAAACATATCATCACATGTGACTACTAAAAGAATAAATCACAAAATATATAAATACAACTCCAAAATTATTTCTTGTTCCATATCAGGCTAATATCAAAGATATGTATTTGACAAAGTTTAATTTTTAATTTAAACTTTAATAGAACTCATTACTACTATTCACATATTATCCACATATTCCATAAATGGAATCCAAAGTTTATCAGTATTTTAAAGTACTACCAAATATAAGTGAATAATAAATTGTAAATTCTAATAAATGTGTAAATAAAAAGTATGTTTGATAAATTTAAAATTATAAAATATGAATAATTTTCGATTGGTACCACAATGAAATGTATGCATGAAAATAGGTTGAAATACAAAACTTTGCTCAAATAAGTAATTAATAAATTCCATATTTAGTTCTAAATTATATATAAATAAATTAAATCATTATTTGTCTACTATTATTCAATGAAAGTGAATTTTAAAGTAGTGACTTTTTAGAGAATGTGGAGTTTAAAAATGTGTTTCTCTTTTATTTTTATGTTGATGGGATGACACAAAGAATAAAAATTACATATGAATTGGGGACCATAACGCTATATATTTTTTCATATGTATTTTATCCATCATGAAACACAATTTTAAAGGAATCTGGTCTTTACACATATAATTCGGAACACACTTTATTTTGATGCTCTAAACCCAATAATTTAATTCTTTATTAGATCACTTTAATTTTGGGACTTTAAGATAGCTTTTATACACAATTAATTACATATGTAGGCTCATGTGACAAATTAATAATTTTCAAACAATCTTACACTTTTGCCACATATGTTACCTTATAAATGTGTATAACCTTATGAGCTCAAAACTTTTGCTATCATAACCAGAGCCATCTTCGAACAATTTCATTCATCCATTATGTCAATGTAGGATCAAAGAGGTCTTCGTTAAAAGTATCATAACTAAACTCATTAATGATCTCGTATATCAATACAATCAAATGACATTGATCAAGTGTGGATGCATAGTATGAAAATTACATACAATGTGATCCAAATATGGTTATTTTCAATTGGTCCTGCTTTATTCTTTAATGGGATCAAACAAAACCAAAAACTTTAATCAGAGTGAAAATAATATAATACTTTATTTTTGAAATAAATCGAATATCTATAAGCTTAAAATGTGTCTAAATCAAACAACAACCAAATACAAACTCTCACTTAATTGTCATATCATTAAAAGATGCAACACTCATATGAACAATATGCTTATTGAAGACTTTGAGTGATAATCTCTTAATAAGCGGATCCGCAATTATAGAGTTTGTTCTAATATGTTCAATAGAAATATGAACACTCTGAATTCTTTCCTTAAAAATTAGGAACTTAATGCCTATAAAATTTGAAACCAATCAAGCTCCTGTTGGAATACAAGATAGCTATTACCACATAATAAAGTGGTCTTTCAATTCCATCCAAAATACGCAGCCCATTGACAAAATTCCACAATCATATTCTATGATCAAAAATCAAAATATCCAATGTTCTTCAATTGGTCTAATTTCTTGAATATAATCCTAAGTTCTCTGTAAATATTGAATAACTTATTTGGCTATTTTTCAAATAATCATCCCAGAGTTACTTAAATATTTGTCTAATATTCAAATAATGAATATTATATCCAAATGTATGCAAACCTTAATATACATTAAACTTCCAACTGTTGAAGAACGGGGAAATTTTCTGTATTTTATTTTATTTAAGTTTATCATTGGGAAATTTATTGAGACTAAATGTATCTCCCTTAGTAACAGGTATATCACTTGGTTTACAATCCTGCATGCTAAATCTTTTAAGAACTTTATCGATACAGTTTTTTGTGATATTAAAAAAAATACTTCGAGAATGATCTTGGTGTATCTGTATCCTTAATACAAAAGAGAAGTATTCAAAATCCTTTATTTAAAAAATTTATGATAGAAATCTTTTGGTTTCATACAATAAGTCTGTATCATTATAGGGAAGTAGTATGTCATCGACATACAAAACTTGAAAAATATGCTTACTCCCACTGAATTTGTGGTATACATAATCATCAACTATATTTACCTCAAAATGAAACGAGATAATTATTTGATATAATTTGTAATACCATTGATGGGAAACTTGTTTAAGCTCATGGATGGATTTCTTTAGTTTGTAAACCATCTGATGTAATTTAAGATCAAAATGTGTCACAAATGTCATAATAGTTCTAAAAGAGTCTTTCATAAAAATCGAAGAGAAATCCTCTCTAAAATCAATATCTTCCTTTTGAGTAAAGTCATTTACAACAAGACAAACTTTATATTTCTCCATATTCTCCTTCGAATCCCTATTGATTTTAAATATACATTTACAACCAAAAAGTTTCGCAACTTCAGGCAATGGGATGAGTTCTCAAATGTTATTGTTACTCTTGACTTTTATCTCTTTACTCATGGCATCAATCCACTATTGAGAATTATTCATTTGCATTGCTTGATGAAAGTTGATTGTTCAAATCTTCTTCCATCAATATAATATCATCCTTATTTCCTAGGAGAAAGACTATAAAGTCATCCAAATTGCATTTCTCTTTTCTTTAATAAATCTTTTTAATGACATTTGTTTTTGAAGTTGTTGAGTTTGTTTTTCTGAAACAATATGTTGACTGTGTATAGGGTTTTTATAATATTGTCTTGATTCGAAATTACTTCTTGAACAAGATCTAGAACAAGAATTTGTCCCTAGTCCTAATCATTATCAATTGCAACAAAGAAATATATACATATTCTTCTTCCAAGACAAAATCCTTAATCTTATAACCTTATCTCCCACTGCAAACTCTACATTCTCAAATAATTGGATATTTTTCATTTCAAAAATTGATGTAATAGTGGGATTTTAAAATTTGTACCTTTTAAAGTATCTAATTAATTACAAGCAAACAATTCTAGATTCCACAATTTTTGGTTCGTTGACCTATAAGGCCTTACCTTAACTGGACAACTTCAAATAAGCAAGTCCTTCAAATTGGGCATCTTGCCTGTCCAAAGCTCATAAGGGATTTTGACAGTTGTTTTACTTAAAACTTTATTGAGAATTTAAGCTACAGTCTTTAATGATTTTTTTCTATAAAAATTTAGGTGTACTGTAGGATGATTTTACATTCCTCTAAGATTTTAACAAAAGACACTAGACAGTTGTTCTCCTGTTCTATCATATCTTCCATAGCATTTACCACTATAGTAAGATCTGATGTGTTTCAATCTTTTGCTGAAGACCAAGACATTGTTCTCCTGATTCTTCATATCTTCGATGGCATTTACCACTACATTCAGATTGGACGTGTTTAATTATTTTGCTTAGTTGATTTTCAACATCAGCCTAATAAGCCTTGAACATGTATAGTGATACGGATTCCTCATGAATGAGATACAAATGGCCAAGATGAGAAAAATCACCCATGAACGTAATAAAAGACTTTTAACCATTTCAAGAAATCGAAAGAGAATAACCCATAGATATCTGTATGAATAAATTCTAAGCCGTCCAATGTTCTATTGACACCTAGTCTCCTTATATTTATCTGTTTCCACTTAATGTAATTATTACAAACACTTAAGTCTGAAATATTCTAATCGATTGTGTCATAATGAATCTGAATTCTCATTGGTTAACTTATGTTTAATACCCTGTGAATTTACATGCAAAGTTTATTTATAAGAGGCAATCATATTAAGCAAATATAGGTTATCATAACCAGATAAAGAATTGGTACCTACAACATTTGAATTAAGAAATAGATAAAATTGATTAATTTCAAATGAATAAGCATAACGGAATTTGTCCAATATAGAAATAGAAACCAAATTACGTCTTAAAAGACGGTACTGCAAATATCTCTTTCATATTCAAATAATTACCAGTCTTTAATAATAATCTAAAATCCTCGACTTTAACTGATTTACCATCGTCTCATATAGATGAATCTTTTAACATCAACTGGCTTTGGGATGTTCATGCAATCCCTCACAGACACGCTCATTTGAATAGTGAAATCGAAATTTATCCACTAAGAGTGTCTAACGGTCTAAGTACTGAAACTAAATTAACATCAGAACATACGAAAGTGAGAAATGTACTTACTTTACACGTCAAACATGATATTTAATACAATCTCTCTTCATGTGTCTCAAATTTTCACAAAAGCAACGGTTAAATGATTTATTCTTTTCAAGCTTTTGCTGTTTCTTTTGAACCGAACTGGATGCAACTATCTTATTTTTTAACTTGTCCTTATAGGTACTTGACAAGTGAGTAGTATCAGTTTTATCTTGCTTTAGCCTTTCTTCTTCTTACACACAATATGAGATGAGCTTATTAAGAGTTCACTTTTCTTTTTAACAGTTATAACTGACCTCAATTTGACTGGATTATGCAGAATGAGAAGTTAAAATCAAATGCACTAGCAAGTCATAAGATAACTCAAACTTTAATATCTTCATTTTGAAGCAAGATGAGACGTCTCTGTTATCTTTACCCTTATATTTTAGTGAACTAAGTTCGCTAAAAGTGTGCTGGTTTCAGCCTCATTACCTTTTACAAAGCGTTTTTCAATTTCCTCAAGAAACTCCTTGGTAATGGTTACCTTAGCGTCCATGAATGTTACTGAAATTTCACGTTTCATGATCATAAGACTCGTGTGATTTAAAAGATCCCACTTATCTGAGTACCATTTTTAATCAACGAAACTCTTATTTGTAAGCAATGGGTTGTTCATTACTTAACACAAGATCTAGGTCCATGTAACCAAGAACGATATGAATGTTCGCTTTCCAATCCTTAAAATTTCGTTTAATAAGCATAGGAATTTAATTGATTAGAATGGTAGATATTGACCGAATAGAGAATTTAAACTTAAATAACATGTTCACACGGGAATCCGTATTGGACAATCAATAATTTCAAATAATGGTAAATCCCATTACAAGAGACCGAACACAACATTGATATTTAATTTTTGGACAGAAATATCAACTTGTAAGTGGCACTTTAGGTGTAGTAATCAAATATTAATAATAAATCAAGTCAAACATCAAGTCTATCTTTGGACCGACTTAATGTTTAAATAATGAAAAACTTTACAATTATCATATATTTATTACCACAGGTGTACAAATAATTCGAGCAAATATTAACCTTCCTTTGGGTAGATCAATATCCGCATGAATTATGTACACACAACCTTCCTAATATTTGAAATAAATAAATTTAGACAAGAGATGTTACTTTGGTACCCTATTGCCTCAATTATTTTATTTTAGAAAATTAGTAATTCGAAATAAACTTTAGTACCAAGATTTGAATTTGATTGTCATTCTTTATCTTTCATTTTTTCTCTTTAAAAATATGACAAGTGCTAGGTGTTGCAGCGCCGAGATACCAGCGTCGCGATGCTACCGTGCTGCAAGATGAGCAGTCCTTGGGCGCTGCTGCGCTTTGACTGCCCTTGTTCATCTCTTTTCCGAAGAATCTTAAATTTCTTGAATCTCAGGGTTTGAAATTCACATCCAAATATTTAAAAAGCTAAATTATGAATTTCAACCTTAAAATCCTTCCTTTAATCTCAATGGTTTAACATGGATTTTTCTCTGATACCACTTGTTGAATTTTATAGAAATTAAACTTTATAAAACGTTGATCTTGATTGTGGATTTTGGATCTTCGTCTTCAATATGTTTTCTCTTATATTTTTGTGTTGATAGAATGACACAAAGAATGAGAATTACATATGAATTGGAAACTATAACCCTATACATAGATTCCATATGCATTTTGCCCATCATGAAATATATTTTTAAAGGAATATGATCTCTACACATATAATTCAGTCCACACTTTGTTTATATGTCATAAGCCTAATAATTTAATTCTTTATTATTTACTTTAATTTTGGGCTTAATTTTAAGAGTCTTTATACACAATTAATTACATATGTAGGCCCACATGACATATTAATAATTTTCCAACAATTCCTTCATATTAGAGAGGGTCCTAGAGATATATAAACTCTATGCTCCTGTTTGATAGGGATTAAAATCTAGATTTTAATGCAAATGAAAGTCAGCACACTACTTTCAATCATGCACTTCTTTAACTTTTTATCAAAATATACTAAAAATCGGATTTTAATCCCCATCAAATAGGTTTATATATTTGTGTATATACAAAAGAGTGAGTTTTAGAGAGAGAGAGAGGATTTTGAAATTTTCCTTGTACACTTTTGTTGCAAGATTTGTTAATCATATATGCAGAATAAAAATAAAAGGTTTTGTGCCCACACTTTACATGAGGAAAAGCAAGTTTCTGTGGTTAAATGGTTTGGCATCTCACTTGAAAAAGTGAAAAATAAAGCCTTCCTTTGACATCGACTTTGTGCAAATGTCAACTCACAATGTGTCAACGTGGAGATTTCTAGGGATGTTAATTAAGCGGAACGAGATGTTAGTGTAGTAGGGAAAGTGGGATTAAGGTAAAATTGCAGTACTAGTAGCCCCTAATATTTAGAATAATTGGCAGTACTAGTAGCCCCAAATATTTAGAATAATTTGCCAATAAAATGCTTATAAATGAATAATAAAAATTTGTTAAAAGAGTGTTATATCCGTTTAAATTGACCTACTGTGGTGATGCTCGTCGTGCGTAGACATTACATTATATAGAGAAGGATCGATCCTAGTGGACAAAGACAATAGAAGATATAGAGAAGTAAGGATCGAACCTAGTGGACAAAGACAATAGAAGGGGAAGAGGTTCAATGTTTCTAAGAGGTATGGGATGGAGTGTTGATACACTTCATTTATGTAAATTTATGTAAAGTGAGTGCTTTGTTTAGCAATACGGTTTCAATAGTGGGTTTGGCAAAAGGATCTATACGAAGTAATGGTGGAGGAGAAGTAGCAAATGAATCGATTGTCAAAAGGAAAGATTGCAATTAGCAAAGAAACCCACTTTCTATCAACTTTTTCCTCTTTTGTTACATAAACCAATCCAAAATTTTAATCTCATATCTTTATTTGCGGAGCCACCACTTTATCGTGTGGGATGAGAAGTGCTCCACACAAACAGATGCACCGAGGTCAATGACATCATAGGCAGTGAAGGGTTTCAATATCTTGCACGATATAAATATACTCTATGTTGAATGATATCCATTTTTGTTGAGCATGTTGTCTAAATAATTAGTATAGGTGTAAATTTTTATTCAATAACTTAATTATTTACATTCAGAAATTTAAATAGAATTTTGACTTATTTCCAAATAAATTTAGAAGAATAAAAATGCTGATAAATTGAAATTCATCAAGACAAGAATTTGACGCATTCTCTTTAAGACGATAATGTCATGCACTAGTGCAATGATTCTTCGACACTCGTCTGTGAATATATAACGATCACATGTCTTGTAATAGTAGCACTCCAAATTACAAGATCAACGAGCCTACTAAGGTTTTGATCTCTCTGAACTAAAAAGATGGACTTTAAATGTAGTGTTGTGTGTCCCTTTTTGTACATAACTATGATTTTTACCTAATGTCATATCTATGCTTAATTAGTAAATTTATTCTTATTGTGACTTTTTATGTTTTGTAGTGGAAATGTACCTTGGATGTCCTAGACGATCAAAGTGCCTAATAAATTTAAATTTGGGATGCATATATTTCAATTAAACTTAAAATAAGTTATATGATATGTTTATTATTTTGTGTACTTATAATCTGTAGACTTGCTATTGTTATATAAATTGAATCTAGGCTAGTACTTGGAAACATTCAATTTTTATTCATATTAAGTAAAATTTATATAATCAACTAGCTAATATTCAGCCATTAAATTGGAAGTTTGACCACCTAATAAAACAAAATCAGTAGGGTTTAAATATCTATTTAGTAATTAGTGTAAATAATTCCTACATAGAACGTAAAAGAAAATAATTTGGATTTTCCTAATTTTTATACATTTCTCATTCCAAATTAAAACAAACTCTTTATTAATCCAATCCAAAAACATGCATCCCCTTTCTCTCCCAATTATATTAGTTTTCCATATATATATATATATATATATATATATAGCTTTCTTTAAATTATTTTTTATTCTTTTCATTCATTTCGTAAATTTGATGGTGTTCCCTTGCACTCCTACTTTGAAGAATTCTTCGAATTATATTAAAGTTAAGAAATTGTATTCAACATATTCTTATATAACTTAAGCATGATGTCTCGAAAATTTGGACTGATCGGAATCATATTTGATTTTATATATAATTCATATTACAATGCATTTCTTGACAGAAAATTTCATCACTGTTTGAAAATTTGTTTTGAATATTCTTTATTTTCCTTAAAATGACTTTATGTTATAGTATTTTTTTTTTTTTTTTTTGTTATATAAGTTAGGAAGAAACCGTACTTTGACTAATTTAATTACTTGAATAATTTTTATGATGGCTCTATGACCCGTTAAGAAAAATATTTATTAAGGTCATACATTATTTTAAATTTATCATAAAGAAATAAAATTTATTTGATTTTTAGTATACCCCTTTTAAATTTAGAATTATGCTATGTATAAGTATTTAAGAGTTTTTTATCGCTAAAATGTGAATGTTTATGACATTTTTGAGCTATTTGATTCATGTGATATATCCTTAGATGTGTTGATATGCTTATATTTATGGTGTATGAAGTAAAAGAAATACAATAAGATTATAACTCGATATTTAAGAAAATGTCTAAGTGGTTAATGATGAGAATATTGCGATTTTTTTTAATAAATGGTAATGACCTAGAACTTTTGGCATGTTGATTTTGTGAGTTGGTGGGGGACATCTCCACTTGTTATTCTACAAGTGCTAAGGATTTCAAGCAAGTAAATCTCTTCTTATTCATTCGCGGGCTACAACGTTGAATATATAATTGTGTTACGCATAAACTTGCTAGTAAGTGAACTTCCTTAATTGTCCTTTTATGTATACATGTTAAGTGTTTAAATGTACTTTATGTTAAATTGTTATTTCCCTACATGTCATGAATATATAATCATGTTGATGTATCCATGAACATGCATGAGTTGTAGTGTGATAAACGATAATGTTGGAGATGATTATGTTTAAAAACATATGTATCCCAACTTTCGTTTTAGAAATGTTAGTTTATGCTATGAAATTTGTAAGTGACAAATGGGGCGTGGGAGCCGGCACATTCAGCTAATGTTTAACGTTTAATGTTAATAATTTTGTATGATACTGTCAGTAGATTTAACAGGGTTCCAATTAACATTGGTCTAACATATTTTAATTAGACAGACGATACACTAAGTGAGCTTATAATGTTAATGTTAAATTTTGTAAGAAATGAAAGAAAATGCAATACATATATTGAAAAAATATTTATTTTAAATTAATTTGCATACATATCATATTCATGCATCATCCGCATAAGATTTGCTTATTGGGCATTAGCTGACTCATGTCTCCTACTTATGGGTAATGAAAGCCAGATTATTCGGATGACTACTTGTGGTAAGTAACACTCATTACTAAAATATTTCAATATTGACTTTGTTTTGAAATGAAGTTAACATTTAACATAATTGCCTTTTATATTATTATTATTATTGTTGTTGTTGTTGTTGTTGTTGTTGTTATTGTTATTGTTGTTGTTGTTGTTGTTGTTGTTGTTTTGTAAAGTAATGAATTTACTACAAGTTCATTTCACAAATGAAAGTCACTAGTGTTTATTATGTCAAAAAAATCTAATCATTTTTTTTCTTATTTATGATCTTCAACATAATTGTTAAGAGATGACATTTTATATCGAATAAAGATAAAAATATATATCAACTTATAAAGGATTTGGTTACTCCTACTAACAAGGTTGACCTTTTAAGATGGAACATTAAATCTTAACATGGTATCAGATCTCATTAAACTCTAACGAGCAATTCGATTCGATTAAGACTAAAAAATGAGCACACGAATTTCAAAATCGATCTGCTCAAACAAACCACCATCTTGCGGAGACATATTAAAAGATATAATCTCACATCGAATAAAAATGAAAACATAGACAAACTTGTAAGGTCTTAGATTACTTCTTTTAATAAGGTTAATATTTTAAGATGAACGTTCAAGTCTTTACATAGTATCAGAACTCATTAAATTGAGCAATTTGATCCGATTAGAACTAAAAAATGAGCATACGGATTTCAAGATTGGTCTTCTCAAACGAGTCACCATTTTATGGGGGCATATTAAGAGATAAAATTTAACATCCAATAAAGATGAAAACATATGTCAACTTACATGGATTGAACTACTTATCTTAACAATGTTGACCTTTCAAGATAAGACCTTAACTTTTAATAGTAATTGAATGGTAGCAATTGTAAGTCTAAAGTTTTTAGACTTGGGGTAGGGCTGTAAGCAAAAATCGTCAAATCGAAAAATCGAACCGAAACCGCATTTTAGAAACCGTCAGTTTAGTGTCATGTGGACCCGTCAACGAAATGATTTTGGACCAAACCAAACCGATTTTGGTTTAGGTTTGAGAATTTTTATTGCGTTTAAAACCAAACTGGACTGACGAAAAAATATATAAAAATATAAAAAATAAAAAAATGAATTTTTTTTGAAAATTCATCCAAAATTCCAAAATATTATTATTACTCAATAATTCTAATTTATACTTTATATATAAATTATAATAATCTCAATTTTATGTTTTTCAACTAATAGGAATAGATAATTTTCTAGCCGAACTTCCAGCCCAACTATCCAAGCCCAATGGTAAACGGTCCAAACCCATAAGTCCATAACGACAGAAGTAGAAACTCATAACGCATACATTTCTCATTTCAATTGAATCAAACTCAAAACCAGACCATTACCTTATTATTTCCACGCAACGCGACCTCGCCTTCACTGCCTTCGCTCACTCATGTTGGAGTAAAACACGCTCCGCTAAAGAAATCTTATATTCAACTAGTGGGGCATACTCAAATAATTGGTCAAAAGTTGGTCGAACCAAATTATTTATGGTCTGCTTGAGCCATTTTTTGGGACAATAAATTTTGTAATAGTAATTTTTTGGACAATGTTTGATTGAAAAGTATGTAAATGTTTTAGATTTACATGTAAATTGATTTTATTAAGAGGATGTGTGGTTAAAAATGAGTTTACGGAAAAATAATTTTAAAGAGTAGGGCTCAAATAGGGGCTAAATAACCAATTTTCAACAATCTCCTACATAAATAAAAATTAATGCAACTGACTACGTAAACACTAACAGAAAGTTCAAGTAAAAAGCTATTACATCGGGATAAGTACCTTGTGGGTGGTTTTAACCTTCCAATGATATACTTTTGAATTTACTTGATTAATCAGTGAAGATGATATCTTGAATTGTTCAGTTGTTGGTGTAAACCAATATAATAGTACCCGTAAAATAACCTTTCTAACATCTCCGATTCTCAAGATTGTGTTCATTTTGGTTCTGAACAACTCTTAGGTTTCATAAATACTTTAAAGAATTCAAGCTGTGAAACATTCACATAGACGCAATCTCACTTCATGCTTATGTAGGTGATCTTCCTAATATTCATATTCATAACTTTCATGTCAATATTTTCTTAGTAACCATTGTGATACCACGATTAGCATGTCATTAACTTATAAACATACAATTACATAAGGGCTTGATGTGACACTTTCGCACTTACTTTAGTCCGTGTAATTATTTAACGAATTTACATACATTTTTTTTCATGTCGAGAAGCAATGAACCCCTTGGATTGTTCCATATAGATTGCTTATATATTTCACCATTTAAGAAAGTTATCTTAACTTTCATCGGATGGATCTCCAAATTGTACTATGTGGCAATTGTAATTTATACTCTAATAAATGTGATCCATGTCAATCAAGGCCTCATTTTTTTTTTTTTTAAACCCTTTGAGTATTAATCCGATCTTGTATTTATCAATTGATCTATCAAGTTTTAATTTTCTCTTCAAAATTCATTTACGACCTAAAGGTTTATTTCCAAGTAGGAGACCTTCCAATTTCCAAGTATGATTTTTCATAATAAAATCGTCTGTTTCTAGAACAGAGCCTGGACAAGACATTGTGTGATCAAATACCCTAAGCTCATACTTTGACAAATAAGTTAAAAAAATTGAACCAAAAATATTCGCTAGTTTGGCTCTCTTACTATATCTCAATTATTCATCACTTTGATGATTACAATTTGTAGTGTCAAATGTTCATTTTATTTTTTATTTTTTTTGAATTTATCTCTTTTCTATTTTTACAAGGAAAGTTGTCATAAAAAAATAAAGCATTTCTAGATTCAATGAATACTCTCGTGTACATCAGGAATGTCTGACTTATATAGGGGGAATCGATATGAAATATTGTTATTAGCATTTCCAATCAATATGCAATCAATAGTTTTAGAGTATATCTTAACCTACTGCTATGCAAGTTTTAATAGAGGGGTGTTGTTTGATTACGGTTGTCATTCATATGAAGACCACACGAGATGACGTGATAGAGCCAAAAGCGTGGTTCGCGAGTCCTAATACCTCAACCCAACCAAACTTTGTGTGAGGGAAGCACGCAAGACTACAAATAGAGGAATGTTGTAAGACTACATGGCCTTTATTTCTCGAGTACAGGGGATTTGCTGCTAGATCCCCTACAGATGCTAAGCTAGCAGAACCTGTTTTGTCAAAAATTTTATTTATTTTTTATTTTTTTGGGCCTTTGTACAATAAAAAATTGCCAATTGTTATCTGTAAAAAATCTGGCACTGGGGTTTACACGTAGATTTGAGGTGTAACTACAGGTTCGAAATGTATTCTGCAAATAGCTTGAATTAAAGTGATAACAAAATTTTGCTCTAACTTGAAAATTAGTACTAAAATTTTATAGAAAAAGAGAATTAATGGTGGTGGACACGGAATATATGCTTTCATCCAATATGGAAAGGGAGGGTTTAAACAAATCCAAATGTCCCCAAGTTTTTTGACTAAGGCGGTGGTCGCGGTGGAGCTGGTGGGAGTCTACGGCGGTGATAGCAAACCACTTGAAAATATGTCCCCACCACTCGAGTGGTCAGAGGCATTATAAGTCCCACTCAGCTCTTGAAACAAGATATCCTCATCTTCATCTTCAACTTCAACCAGCTCCTCTACCATCTCGACGTCGTCGTTTAGCGCAGCATTATCACCTTCCATGAGTGGTGTATTTTGAGAAGTGCCTGAGCCGGAAGCCAGTGATGAAGATGAAAATGAAGAGTTTGGAAGACCCATAGGAGGAATATTACTATTGGTTGTTGGCTCGACAGAGGTGGTGGCCGGAGAGAACTTGGTCCGCGTGCTTCCGGCGAGAGAGCTCCGTTGGGTAGGCCGAGGATGAGTATGTTCACCGGAATAGGACACCACGAAAATGTCTGGTTCTGTAGGGCTTCTCTCCACATGTTTCCTTGCAGCGCAGTCTTTTGACGTGCTGCATCTATAGTAATTTCTGTTGAATCCAACCAAAAGAAGTATACAATTAACTAACATGATTCGATACCAGTATTAGCCACGTAAAAGTGGACAGTACAATAAATAAGATTAAACCGTATTAGAAAACCTTGGATATGGGGATCCTTTGATGGGCTTTTGGCCGTACTTTCGCCATGCCCATGAATCAGCAGAGAGTTCCTCTTGTGTCATTTTTCGAACCATTTTCATCTGCTGATTTTTCCTGTATAAAACAAGTGAGTTTTATGTTTATCTTTAGATACATAAATACAAACATGTGATGTATGTTTTGAAGAAGGAATGCAAGAAAATGGTACCTTCTACGCTGTCGAATGGTCCGAGGGTTTGTTGCTCCAAAATTGATGGAAGAACCAATAAATGGATTCTCCATCGGTAAATTCACATACTGTGGTTGCATTTGAGGAATTTCTTGAGTTGGTTGAATCTGGTGTTGGCTCGGAAACACTTGACCAACAGGAAGGGTACTTGTCGTGGTGGCAGTGATTCCCGAGGCGGCGGCAGCCAGGGCCGGATCGATGCAAAATTCCTTGCAGAATTCTTCTAAACCCTGGAAGGCTCCATCTGGTCTGTCTTCCACAAGGCTGGGAAAATTAAAAGAAGCATCATCATCATCGTCATCATCATCATCTAAGAAGGTGGACATAAAGCCAGAACTAAGAAAAGGGTCTTCAGCAGGTGACATGTTAATGTAGTTAACAGGGGTGGTGGTGGTGGTGGTGGGGGTGGAGTCAGCGGCGGTGCAGCCTTTCACCACCGCATAAAGATCCCAGTCATTATCCATCAAGCCCCTTATTTTTTAAAACTCCAGAAATCTGCGCAAGCAATCCAATTTATTGTTCATATGTTCCTACTTTTCCTTCATATTGAAGAGGGCCCATGGATATACATATAAACAAGAAGAGTGAGTTTTCGAGAGAGAAAAAGGAGAGAGATTTTGAAATTTTCCATGGCCACTTTTGTTGTAAGATTTTTTTAATCATTCATGCTTGAGAAATCAAAGATACATTGACTTTATACAAAAGTCAACTCGCAATATGGAGCTTCCACCAATGGTCCCTCTTCTCATATTCCCTTTTGGCATTTTCCAACTCAGATTCGTGGAAATTACACTCTAACCTACTTTTCAAGATCTAATTTCTTAAATCATGTGGAAAGTTTAATCTTTCAAAAATCAAAAGTTTTATTTTAAATAATAATATTACAAAATATTTTAATATTAAATAATTATATTATAATATTAATTAATTATATTATTATTACAAACTCTAATTTCAAAATCATTCCTTCATCTCTCTCCCTCTACCACTGCCGTTCCCGTTCACCTCTCTTCTCCTCTCCCTCTCCTCCATTGTCGTCGCTACATATCCCGACTGGATGTGAGCGACGTCGCAATCGCAGTACCGCAATGTGAAGTCGCAAAGGATGAGCGTCGTGACGTGAAGCCGCGATGTGAGCGCCGACTGGATGTTACAAAACTACTACCAGTGCCGCGATCTTGGCCTATCCCGAACTGTGGTGATGGGGTGTTGGTTGGAAAATAGTGGTTGTGGTTGTGGTGGTGGTGCGGATGGCGGTGGTGGTACAGTGGTGGTGTTTGCGGCGAATCTGTATTTTTTTTTATTCGAATATGCCTGAATCTGCAATTTTTTGTTTTTTATTCGATCTGGTGGTTGATTTTTGAGAGTTATTTTGGTTTTTGATTCGAACTACTGTGCGATGGTCGACAGTGGTGGTGTTTGCGACGGGTGATTTGTGTGTGAGATGGCATGGATGATGCAATTTGGTGGTTTTTTTGGTTTGTTTTGGTGGTGTTGCTCTTTTGGCAGTGGTGGACGTGGCAATGGGTGTGGTGGTGATGAATCTGTCAGTATGGTGATGGATCTGGTGCGGTGTTTTTATGTTGATTTGTGTGGGTGGTGGTGTTGCCGTCGGGAGGTGGTGGTTGTTTTGGCGGCGGTGGTGGTGGTCATAGATTATTTCGTTGATTGTGACCACTAAATTGGCTAATCTGTGACCAATAAAAAAATTTATGATCAATGATTTGTGACTTATAAAATTTTTGAATCATGACCGTAAAATAATTTGTGACCTATTAAAATTTTGACTTGTGACATCGATAATAAATTGTGACCTATTAAAATTCAAATTTGTGACCTCGAAAATAATGTGACCTAAAAAATCTTTGATTTGTGAACTCAAAATAATTTGTGACTCATTAATTTGATAATATGTGAAAAATAAATGAATTTGTGACCAAATTGTATAAATTCGTGACCTTTATATATTTAATAAATTAATTAATTAAATCATTAATAAATTTTAATAAAAATCTAATTTTTGAAATTTGAAACTTATTTTCTTATTTTTGAAATGGGACATACTTATTCTATTAAAAATGAAATTTTCCGTTCAGATTATTCAATATTTTTTGATTCTATGTATTACATATGTTGTCTAGAACTCGAATATTAGAATGCAAGATCGAACTTTTTGTGAAATAGTAAAGGGCTAAAGGGCTTTGCACTTGTGCATCATATGAATTTCATATAGAATCATTAATTTATACATTTAAGCAAAGACCAAAAATAAAGTATTTGACTAGTTTTAAGTACTTATGCCCAATCTTTAATCTAGGAACTTCTTTTTTTTTTCTAACAAAACAAGATTGGATTTTTACTTATGGTTCAAGAATTAATTTATTTCAGGTACTGGAATCATTTTGCAGGAAAATAGGCTTAGAAAAGTCATAATATAGAGACTAGTTCTGTTGGGATTCGATACCCAATAAATATCGGACGATGATGCTAAATAGTTTCGAATTATATTTTATAGGCCTCGCTGATAAGTGAAACAATTATCAATACAATCAATTTAAATACTCGACTCGAAAATAACGTGGGCCACTAGTAGCAACTAAATTTTGTTACTGTTGCATTGACTCAAATTCACTTATAGGATGACTTTCTTGTGTCTTGGCCCATTATCTTGTGGCTTTGTCCAATTGATGATATAACCTACACGATATATGGCTTTGTACCCTTTTCAGAAGAAAACGAAGGCCGTCTCCTGTCTTCTTCTTTGTGCCCTTTGCCTCTATTGTCTTCTTTTCGCCTTTGTGGTTTGCAAATCACTGTCATAACGTTAACCCTTTGTCGGTGAGAAAGAAAGAAAGCAACCATAAGTGAATACAAGTTATAGGTTGGAGTTTTGATTGAATGGTTGATATTGATTGGTAAGTTGAAACTAAACCCAGAATCCACCAAGTGAAGATCACTTCCGCTATATTTGGTATCAGAGCCTTGGGTAGGTGAAAATTTATGATTTTTGGGGTTAAAAATCGACCAAAACAATCCAGAAATGCAGCTGAAAATTCATCCCAGAATCTATCCAATTGAAAATCAAGGCTATCGGATCTATTTTGTTGTTTTCTAGCCAAACCACTTACATGGTGGACGAACGAAGACCACTGGCGTGTTTAGCAAACCAAGGCGCACCTGGCCAAGCGGCGCGTGATCGACGGCTCGTAGAACTCAGACAATCGCTCGTGTAGGCGCGTGAGGCTTTCTCCTACGACGATTTCTTAAGGCAGTTTCCTCCGGGCGACAAGACGGACCCTACAGTGGTGTTCATTTTCAGTTTTGATTGCTGCAATGAAACTTAGACAATTTTACACTTTCACATTTGGGATTCACTTTTTTGCTCTATTGGTTGCTGCAGTTGCTTGAGACTTTTGAACGAATATTGATAGTCCTAAAGTCATAAATTCGCACTTCTAGTAATTTACGAACTCAGATTGGTTCGCTCTAGTTTATTGCCTTATTCCAATTTAAATTTCAGCATTAGCGTGTCATCGTGTGGGGTGACATTAAGATTGAGGTTACTGTGAAGGGATAACCATTGCTTGTACTAGAAATTTAGGAATTACTTGCTCTATTTGAAGTGTTGGATTTAATTGCAAGTTAATAATTGCTTCTATGTTTAATTGCATGCATTACTTGAGAATCTGAATTTTCGTTGACATATTTTTGTGTTGCATTGATTATTCTATTAGAATATCTGGACTTGACCTGTTTGAACACTTCATTAATCTAAAATTGTGAATCTTATGAAACCCTAGGAATTTAGAGCGGTGTATACTATGATCTTAGGATTACTTGTGTAACCTATTTGTGCACTTTGGTTGTTCTATTTCCTTAAAATGTATTCACATTTCGAAGTTGATATTTTCAATGGAAAATAAGATTTTTCAATTTAGCATGTTAAGAGATATAATCACACATCGATTAAAGATGTAAACATAGGCCAATTTATAAGGTTTTGGACTACTCCTCTTAACAAGGTTAACATTTTAAGATGAACCCTCCAGTCTTTACAAGTGATACATAAACGGTTGATATCAAGCCATGTATATGATAATTGCACTCTTGACATTTAGGTCCTAAAACTCTCTATTGCAACTTTGATTTTTCTAGATAAAGCCCGGCACCCTAATTTCTGTAAGGGTCCGTTTGATTGCTGGAATTTGGGTGGAAATAAAACGAATTGTAGGAAATTGAATTGTCTAGAATTTATTTTACTAGGAATTGTAATTAATTGTGTTTGATTGGTATAATTTTTCATCTAATTCGTTTGACTTTATTTTTCATGTAAATTGTTAATTTTTTGGATAATTTTTTTTACAATTGGGATAAAATTTATTTGGATTGCCAAGTCAAAAATTAAAAATTAAAAAAAAAAAATCGAATTTTTTTTTCGTTTGACTTTGTTTTTCATACAAATTGTCAATTAAATGTATAAATTTTTTTATCATTGAGTCTAGAATGTGTTTCAATTGTCACAATAAATAAATGCAAAATGAAGCAGTAGGTGGAAAATGAATTTCCACCAATGTGGTGTCATTTCAAATTCATCGATTTGGTGGAAAGTGTCAAGCCAAAAAAAGTCCAATCAAACAACAAATAATGTGGAACTAAGAAAAACTTTTCTATTTTCCATGGAAAAGCAAGTGTATCAAACAGGGCCAAGTGTTTTTTTCCACATCCAAACTCTAATATATTCGTTACTCGATTGGCATATTTACTAAAAATTGAAAATTATGAAACTAACAAACAAAACAAAAGGTTACATAATCTAGAACTAGTAATTTAAAATCATTAAAAAAATATTAATCTATTTCCTTTTTTTTTTTTTTTTTGGTTAGCATATGTAAGTCATTCAAGAATATACAAAATATTCTGTGGCATGCACTTTTGGCCATTGTTTGTGGTTTCATGAGCATTAATATTGTCTGTATTGCTGCTGCCTGATTTGGAACAATCGTGCACAATCCTATGATTATTTTGCTATTTTTATTTAGACATTAGTCAACTCCAATGAAAATGACATGTTGACATTCCATTTTGTAGTGGGAAATTAAAGGTCAACCCACCAACTAGTTATATTGCCAATTTGAGGGTCATTGGTTAAAATTATGGGACCCTAGTAAATGTGGAGCTTCATGAAAGCTTAATCTTAACGCGATTTATCTATAATGCAAGTTGGACTTTTAACACTTGGACGATCTCCAAAACGTACACGTGGTCGACTAGTTGAGAATTTATCTAGTTGAAATTAGAAAATGTTAGTGTACCAGAAAAATATTGACATCTTGAATGACATATTCGCAAATGTGTGCGGGACCCGCGTGAAACTTGAGTGAATAAAAAATGCAAAAAAAGCTCCCCACCCACCCCTATTGTGAGTATACGTCAACTAAGGTGTCAAAAAAATTTTGGCACACTACCATGATTCATTGAAATTATGAGAGTGATATCGTCAATAATTAATGAAATGAAATTAAGAAATCTGATTATCGTTCTTGCGATGACAATTTAATTTCTAAATTAAATAACTCTAAACTATTTAGAACTTAGGGAACACAAATTTTCAGAAATTTTAATTAATTTGATATTGAATTAACTAATAACATAATAATAATAATGGAGCGAATGAGTAAAGCGGTAGAAATCAGTTAAGTTAAGGAAATAGTTAAAGACTTCGGAGTCAGATTTTACTAACCAGCCCTACTAATCTTTAATTCATATTTTGATTCCATTAACATTAGTCTCTCGAGCATTAGTTAACATATCAAACTTCCATTGCTCGATTAATAGTTTGAACATAAGAACTTAGGACAATCTCACGAACAAGTAGAAATCGCTCAAATTAACAATAAATTCGTGAAGATCAAGATTCAGCGTTCTAACATAAAATCTCTTGATCTAACATATGAATAAATATTATAAATGTTATTCAACTCTCGTTCTCAAACATGAAAATAGATTATTCAGTGCCACACAATTTATAAAACAAAATTCAAAATAATGAATTAAAACGTGAATCCAAGTCAATTTGCCACATCTTTTGTCCTAAAAATAATCTAGACAATAAACATGGTGAAGATGAAATGATTATCTTCAACTCCGAGAAACCTGAAATTACCTAACTCTTGATCTTCAACAATTTCTTAGGAAATCTCCTTGATTTCTCCCCACTCCCCAGGATAATGCATAGTGGTGTTTTGTAAATGTTAAAGTGTAAAATGTACACTTATCACCAACTACTTTACACCTTTTGTATGCATAAACATTATCACAAAAGTATCAAGTGAGTAACCTAATTTCTAGGAAAAGCAGCTGTAAGCAGAAACATCAGAAAATATTTCATGAGACCTAAAATATCAAGCTAGGAAAAGAAAACGATTAGAATTCAGGAAATCAATACAATGTATTATTATAACATCATCTACATGTCAAGATTACAAAGGCACCTGAGCTGCATCAGCTCAATCATCTAACCCTGACCATCCTTCTAAACTAGGACGTTTCACGACATTGATAACTGATCTAGGACAGTCTATCTTAAAGGCTTGCCTGCTTTCAAATAAGCCCGACATGTTTGATAGGCAATATTGGAAAGTACAACAATGTAAAAAAAAAAATTAATTTACGTTTTTAATATTGTCCAGTGTTGTTCAATCTACTATACCAAACACGTTAGCAGGAACTAGACCATCACCGCAAGTACAACTAATCCATGCGCTATAAGTAATGAAGGAAAAAACTCAAAAAACTCACTATACTCTACGTATCCATCAAGGTGAAGCTGGTTTCGTAACGCCAGAATAGTAGTCACCAATATTTGCCACAAAGAGTGGATCCCTGTCTTCAAAGTTATATTGATCACTAGTAGAGTCAGCTAAATTTCCCTGTTCTACTTGTTCCAGTTCTTTCGTTACATCGAGTATTGTCTTTTTTAAAGCGGCTTTGCTCAACTGTACTGCCTCTCCAGTTGAGACACCGACCATGGTAATCTTCGGGAGGAAAGGAGATGATTGTGCAGCTTGTCTTCTACATTCACGGGTAGAATTGACCTCTCTGCATGGAAAGGAAATCAGCACAAAAACCCAATCAGTACATTCTTGAAAATCATGCATGGTTGGTAGAGTGGACCAGGTAGTACTGGACAGTACTAAAGAAGAAAAACAGCTAAAATCTTGGTTTATATTGTCCAATGCTATCCAACACTACACACCAACCACGTTGTGAATGCATGTTCTGTGAATGGGTCCTAATGGGAAGACAACCTTTGCCGCCGTTTTAACCAAGGATGACTGGACCAATCCCCTAAAGGAAATCTGAAATCCAGCATCCGTCCTTGTTTATCACAAAAGTTATCCTTTCTTTCGACCTTGGAACTTCTACGACTCTGGTTGACATCGTCCCTGAACCCTGAGTCAGCAATGAAGCTGGACAATGTGTTAGCTCTCAAGAAAGAAGCTGCACTCCTGCAATAGAAGGTCATATTATAAAGACCCGCAGAAAAGAACCAATTTCTAGGATTCTTTATTGGCAAGTAAAATGAGTAAAAGTTACCCGAAGAAAAAGGTTCTAAAGTCACATTTGCAATCAAGGATTTACTATATTATAAGTAAGTAAAATGAGTAAAAGTTACCCGAAGAAAAAGGTTCTAAAGTCACATTTGCAATCAAGGATTTACTTTATTATAAGTAAACATGTGGAGGGAATAAAGTTAGCATTAAAAGGTTATTGACAAACACAAATCTTGGGATGAGACTTGTGTAGCTGTATCTAGTTTTATTTTCCATTAGAGGACTGAATTCACTCTGGCACCTTAAATCAAAGCTATTATGCCAATAAGACATTTTCAAATCTGTAGAAAACATAGTATGGAAATAATATTAATTAGAGATTGTAATTTTGGTGTAATTGGTAGGAGAATTCTTTCCTTAATTAGGAGATTGTGTTCCTGTTTTCTTTCCTTCTAGTGTGGTATAAATACAATGTAATGAAGATGTATTTATCATCAAGGAATATATAAAATTCCCTAAGTTCATATGGTATCAGAGCCGAGGCTCTTCTAATCCACCACATCCATGGCGGAATCAACCACCTCTAAAACTTCCCACTTCGAAGCAGAGGCCAATCCCTCAGTCGGCTCCCATGGTTTCGAAAATTCCTCCTTCTAACTTACAGTTGAAAAATTGAATGGGAGAAACTATCGAGAATGGGCCCAATCCATAAAATTGGTAATCGATGGAAAGGGAGAACTGGGTTACCTTACCGGCGAGACTCGGAAGCCAACAAATGCCGCACTCCTTCAAAAATGGAAATCCGAAAACTTCATGGTGACCACTTGGCTCGTGAATTCTATGAAGCCATCAATTGGGAAGACATATCTCTTTCTTCCAACCGCCGGAGATGTCTGGAACGCTGTGAAGGACACATACTCTGATTCTGAAGATTCGTCCCATATCTTTGAAGTCAAAACTCAGTTATGGCAGGCAAGGCAGGAATCGAGAGACGTCACAGATTATTACATGGAGATGGTCGGACTATGGCAGGAATTAGACCTAAGCATCGAAGAGGAGTGGAAGTGTTCAGAAGATAGTGCACTGTTCAAGAAAAAATAGGAGAACGAACGCGTATTTGAGTTCCTCGCAGGGCTGAATCGAGAGTTGGATGATGTTAGAGGCCGAATATTGGGTCGACGACCACTGCCGGCAACTCGCGAAGTCTTCGCTGAGGTTCGACGGGAAGAAGCTCGCCGACTTGTGATGATGAAGGAGAACGGTGGGTCGACGGGGCCCTCTGCAGAGATATCGGCCCTGAATGCCAAGAAGAATGGACCATACAGTGGTCATACTAGGCCATCTAATGTTGGGCCGGGGTTTTGTGGTGCTGGGCCGGGTTCCAACTCTTTAAAATTAAATGGGCTTGACATTGGAGAAAGAATTGGGCCGTCAATTGTGAATGGGACTTTGGGCCTCTCAACAAAAGGAGCTACAAACGGGTCAATTCAAAAACAACGAGGACGACATTGGTGTGAACATTGTCGCAAGTCGGGACACAAAGAAGATACGTGTTGGGAAATTCATGGGAAACCCACCGATTGGAAACCAAGACAAAATGTGAGGAGTCGGGGGTACCAAGCTGAAACAAAAAATCCTTCCTCCTCAAATGGTGCATTCAACTCCGAACAAATGGAGCAACTCTATCAGATGTTCTCTAGCCTTCAAACATCCGGTCAGCCTTCCTTTAAAAATCATTCTAGTTCACTAGCACACAAAGGTAACTTTCTAAAAGCCTTACACAGTTCAAAATTTAAAACCCTGTGGATTATTGACTCCGGTGCGTCCGATCACATGACAGACTCGTACCACTTATTCTCGCCATACACATGTGCCGGAAATATTAAGGTGAAAATTGTAGATGGTTCACTCTCATCTGTTGCAGGAAAAGGAAGCATTCGAATATCTGAGACCATAACCCTAGAATCAGTCCTCCATGTTCCAAATTTATCCTGTAATTTGTTATCTATCAGTCAGCAAACAAAAACTTCTAATTGCTCTACTAATTTCTTCCCATCTTATTGCACCTTTCAGGACCTTTTATCGGGGAAGACGATTGGCAGTGCTAAAGAGTGTGAGGGACTGTACTACTTCGAGGAAGCTACTGTGAGTAAACTAGGTCAACTTACAAGTTGTAATTCTGCATCTTCCTCTAGAGATAGTGAAATTATGTTATGGCACTTTAGAATGGGTCACCCCAGTTTTCCATATTTAAAACATGTAGTACCCTCGATTTTCCTGAATAAAACTGCAAGTGAGTTTCAATGTGAAAGTTGCAAATTTGTAAAACATCAACGCGCTTTTTTTCCAAGCTCTACATACAAACCATCTAAACCATTTGCTATGATTCACAGTGATTTATGGGGCCCCTCCCGAAATCCTAACCGCATCAATACAAAATGGTTCGTCACATTTATTGACGATCACACTCGGGTATGTTGGGTCTATCTACTAAAAGACAAAACTAATGTTCGCTCCGTATTCATAAATTTTCACTCAATGGTTCAAAACCAACTTCAAACACAACTTCAAATCCTACGTACTGACAACGGCACTGAATACTTCAATACCACCCTACAAGACTACTTAAACAGACATGGCATAATTCACCAAAGTTCATGTTTTAACACTCCCCAACAAAATGGAATTGCTGAACGAAATAATCGACATATCCTTGAAGTTGCTCGTGCTTTAATGTTTACTACAAACATGCCCAAAACATTCTGGGGTGATGCAGTTCTCACATCTACATATCTCATCAACCGTATGCCAAGTCGTACCCTTTCCTTCGACACACCTATCCAACGACTTCAAAAACACTTTCCTACTTCCCGTCTTACTTCAAATCTACCTCTAAAAATATTTGGTAGCACCGCCTTTATACATATTCATTCTCATAATCGTAACAAACTTGAACCACGTGCCATTAAGTGTGTGTTCATTGGATACGCACCCACTCAAAAGGACTACAAATGCTACGATCCATCTACAAAAAGAGTCTTTGTTAGTCTCGATGTCACCTTCTTCGAAAACACACCTTACTTCCAAAAACCTTCTCTTCAGGGGGAGAATTTGAGTGAAGATCGATCGTTGAATCGAGAATCCTTCGATTTTCATCTTAACCCTAATGACCTAAATACACCCATTACCGTTACTCTACCCTCTAATGTGCCATATACAAAAGGAAACTTGAACTTAGGGGTAGATATTGAAAAACAAAATAATAAGGAGATACTAGTTTACACAAGGAAGCCTAAATCGAAGCATACGGAGGTTCCCACACTTGATACACCAAGAGAGTCAGAACCGGTGATTGGACCTGATGAGAACCCTTCCAATGAGTCTAGATCTCCAGGTAATGATCTACCTATTGCTCTCAGAAAACAAACCCGATCATGTACACTCCATCCTATTTCAAAATTCATTTCTTATAATACTCTCTCTACTAGATTTCGTGCTTTTACGGCTAACCTTGACAAAACAGAAATTCCAAGAGATATTCAGGAAGCCTTGGAATCACCGATATGGAGAGAGGCAATAATGGAAGAAATGAGAGCTCTAAAGAAAAATGAAACTTGGGAAGTGATAAATCTACCGAAAGGAAGTAAACCTGTAGGATGCAAATGGGTCTTCAATGTGAAATATAAAGCCGATGGGACAATAGAGCGGTATAAAGCTCGTCTGGTTGCCAAAGGGTATACACAAACCTATGGCATCGACTACACAGAGACATTTGCACCGGTGGCAAAACTAAATACTGTTCGCGTTCTCCTATCCTTAGCAGTGAATCTAGACTGGCCTCTTCAACAACTGGACATCTAGAACGCATTCCTAAATGAAAACCTAGAAGAAGTCTATATGACAATACCTCCGGGCTTCAATAACAAGAAGGATGAAAATCAAGTGTGTAAACTTAAAAAATCTTTGTATGGTCTCAAACAATCACCAAGGGCATGGTTTGATAGATTTGCAAAGGTATTGAAGACTCAAGGATACCAGCAAGGACAATCCGATCATACCATATTCTTTAAACAATCGAGAGATGGGGCAAAGACAATCCTAATTGTATATGTTGATGACATAATCCTAACCGGAGATAACTTGGCCGAAATGGAAAGATTGAAAAAGTGTTTAGCCACCGAATTTGAAGTAAAGGACCTGGCCAAATGCGATATTTTTTGGGAATGAAGATTGCAAGATCAAAGAAGGGTATTAGTGTCTCACAAAGGAAATACATACTTGATCTGTTGGGCGAAACTGGCATGTTAGGATGCAAACCAAGCGACACACCTATTGAGGTAGGTAAAATGACGAAGAACACAGGGAACCCAGTAGAGACAGATAGATATCAAAGACTGGTTGGCAAGTTAATCTACCTCTCACACACCAGACCTGCCATTGCATTTGCAGTAAGTATGGTTAGTCAACATATGCACTCTCCGAAAGAGGCCCATCTAGAAGCAGTATACAAAATCCTCAGATATCTCAAAGGCACATCGGGGAAAGGATTACTCTTCGAAAAAAATAAAAGGAAAGGAATAGAAGTATTCATGGACGCAAACTGGGTTGGATCAGTCGATGATAGAAGATCCACCACTGGCTATTGCACTTTTGTATGGGGAAATTTGGTAACTTGAAGAAGCAAGAAACTGAATGTTGTGGCTAGAAGCAGTGCTGAAGCTGAATTTAGAGCCGTCGCACAAGGAATATGTGAAGGTCTATGGTTAAAGAAACTTTTAGAAGAACTGAAGGTCGAATTGGAATTTCCAATCAAACTTTATTGTGACAACAAAGCAGCCATCAATATTTCTCTCAACCCGGTACAACATGACAGAACTAAACATGTAGAGGTGGACAGGCATTTTATCAAAGAGAAGGTGGATGATGGGATAAACTGTATGACATATGTCCCTACAAAAGAACAAACTGCAGATATCTTTACCAAATGGTTGTCTAGACACACCTTTGATGATCTTAACTGCAAGTTGAACATGATCAACATCTACAGTTCAACTTGAGGGGGAGTATAGAAAACTTAGTATGGAAATAATATTAATTAGAGATTGTAATTTTGGTGTAATTGGTAGGAGAATTCTTTCCTTAATTAGGAGATTGTGTTCCTGTTTTCTTTCCTTCTAGTGTGGTATAAATACAATGTAATGAAGATGTATTTATCATCAAGGAATATATAAAATTCCCTAAGTTCATAAAATCTAATGGGTGCTTATCTCTTCACATTCAAGGTCACTTAATTTCACATACATATATCTAATTACTAAAGCCACCAGCATAAAGAATATATCTGGACCAATGAACTTGTAGAGAAAAATCATGCCTAGGATAAAAATGCAATTGAGAGTGTTGGAGGATAAGAAGCCAACTCGTAAAACTCGAAGATGCAATAGGTAAATTCCCTTCACTTTTAAACGAAAGAGTATTAACAAAACAGCATGATAGTATGAAGCAGTCAAGTACATTCTCCAAAGCTAATAAATTTTCATGACACAAAGTAATGAAAAGGTAAGGAAGTACCTTTTTTCAAACGAATCGACCACATAAGGGAATTTGGGTTGAACTCCAATGGCTTTCCGTATCCATCTATTCCCAAGTAGTACTCTATCAACAGCGTAGAGAAGATGAATCTCAGCGGCCTTTGATATGACACTCAATGGTATACCAGGATTGCCCATCTCATTCATCATTTCCTGAACCTGTAAGCAGACAGCAAAAAATAAACTAACCCTCAATTGCATATGAGGGTGTCTGTGTGTGTTTGGTGGGGCATCAAGGAATAAAAACATGCTTAAATCAAATGAAATTCCTTTTAATAGTTCTAGTTAGAAACTTGAACATTTTTTTCAGTCAATTCTCATTATTATGAATAATGATATGTACATATATCATACACATAAGTATATGCAGTAGACTCGTAGTGGCTAGTGGCAGATTGTTGAATAATCAAATGGATTTACAGAGCAAGTCTTTTTACCCATACTAGGTATTGGCATGTACCCCGATTTTGTTCTTTCACTATCAGTTGACAATGTCTTAAATCACTTTTGTCCGAAAAAATCAGTTTTAGTTTCTGTCAAGACCCATTACCTGAAGTAAAAAGTTACATGTTCTGTGTTAAACCTCCTTCTGAACCCTAAACCCACCATCTATATGACAGTTCTTCATAGCTCTTTTTGCCACGAAATCAGTCATCAAAATGATTTCTTAATTCAATTTAAATCTCTGATTCACATAAAAGTGGTAAATTTAGAATGATAATTGAATACTTGATCTCACAGTTGTTCAGCAAATGAGCAATGTAGGTAGACCAATGTATACAAACCTCTGACGGCTCTAACAAGGTTTCTGCCATCTCTTCAACTGCTTCAGCAGAAAGGTCGTCATCAAGAATATCCCGGCGACGTTGTAAATGTCGTGTTTGAATTAACACATGGAAATGCTGATCGACAGATTCTTCAAGAATGTTATCTAGCACGTTTTTGTCAAAGAAATATGGAGTATACCTGATAAACCAAGAGATACATCATGAGTATCACAACGTCAGAAATAAACCTGATCCTGATCTTAAAGAACATGAAATGTAAGACAATAGATGTGTAATTAACAAAAATAGAGAATTTAGCGCCTTAAACAAGATGGAGAATTATTGGCCGGAACTCTTAACTCCCTAAATTGATACAGCAATAGAGTTTAACTTATTTACGGACAAGGGACTGCACATTTGCATGTGTGGTTTGTACATATTCCCTTATCAATAAATAAAAAGAACTTCATGCATTTGAAGCTACTAAATGCCCAACCATAATTCTCCCAAAAAGTTTCGCATGCTGAAGAAGCATGTTTCTAGAGAAAAAGAAGGCTGCAAAAGCAACAAAAAGAAGAGGACAATGAGAGGGGAAAAAGCGGCATTGCACTTTCAAAACAAAAAGACCAGTACATGGTTGAATATATTAATTACAAACCCATTAGTCAAAAAAGCAAGCCAAAAATTTCATATTTACTAACCTATGGTGATTGTCTAAAATTCACTGAAATTGGAGCATCATGCATAACATGAAACTAGACAGTAGATAATGATCAGGAACAAAAATCGGAGATGTAACAGATTAACTCACCACTTTATAGCATCTTCAGTCGCTATGGCAATATCCAAATTTTGAGCACTAAAAACAGGAACTCCCTCCACTTTTTTTCTCCCATCACCGTGAAGCATGGTCTTGAGAAGTTTGTCTGCTTCCTTGACCTGAAAGCAGCAAATTATTGCAATGTATCGCTACTGCATGACAAATAAGTTTCACAAGTATCTCATAGTTCTTCAGTTAAAGAATATATCTATTTCCCTAGTAGAACTATCCGTTGTGTCTAACCTGTTTCTCATTTGGAATGAACTGAAATAAATGAGGTTTTTCCTGCATAGAAAAATAAATGCAATATTTCATGTGAGTTAGAACTTGAAATCCATCAATAAAAATATAGTTAATATTGATATGCATCCAAATATTTGCTCCTAGGAAATAATGTATGCATCACATTAATTTGAATTTCCAATCCAGATGAATGTCAGGGGCATCTCTTCACCACTCAATATTATGCACCATAAGTTTTATACTGGACAAAATACATAGCATAGTTCCTCTTACTCTCGCGCCTTTTACCTGGACAACATGACTTGCTGGTATAATAATTTCACTTATCCACATCATGATCCAATTTGAGCTACTGAAAGAACCGTCTTAGGAACCACTTGTACCGTATTCTTGTACATTGCAGTTTTATAATTTCTTTATTGTCGGATTATTTGATTACTGCTGGAAGTGAACATTAACTGATGCATTTTTGAAAGATTCAATGTTACCAGTAATTTCATGTCAAACAGGACATAACAATTGGCAATGGAAGGATAATAAGATTGAAGAGAAGTAACATTTGGATCTCAGAAAATAACAATTTCTCATGACAATTAGCAGTATAAATTAGTTGCCTTCTTCTACTCCAGGTCCCTTCCTCAACAAAGGCCACGTGAATACGTAGGACAATACATAAAGATGTCTTACTGAAATTGATCAAGCTATTACCTTGAAATGCTCATACGCTATATCAAGACGACACGCACCTACCACACCACTGGGTATATTCAGCCGTTTTACATATGAAACTGGAAATATAATGAGTTAGATTGTCGGCTCTAACAAAACAGATTTATGAAGTTTGAATGAATAACATAATTCACCTAGAAAAGAGAAAAGGAAAGTCGGGGGGTGATTATAAGAATCCGAGGCCGAAAACATCGTGATATTATGTAGTAAAAAGCAACAAGCTTATGTAAGCAGTTATTTCAATCAAAATCCATTGCCTGTAACAATCAAACAGAAATGACTCTCCTTGATGAAAGATAACAGCCATAAAATAGTTCGAAAAACTTTGAAATGTTTACAAAAGTTGCTGTTTACAACGAGAGGCTTCAGAATATAAATGACGGGAATCCTAGAAAATTATTATATGATTATTTTTCATGTTTAGATAAATTATAGAATCTTAATAGAGATATTATTTAATTCATTTTCCAATTTTGATGCTTATTTTAGGAAACATAATTAAATTTGATTTAATAGATTTTGGTAGATGTTTTCTACTTAGAATAGAATGTTTGAAGTTTGAACTTATGCATTGTACACACTATGAAAATGAAATAAAGATACTTCCTCTCTCTTATATTCTGCTTCTGTCTAGTTCTTCTTCCCTTGCTATCTCCCCTCTACTTCTCTTTCCCCCTCCTTTCTCTTCTTCTCTCCCCTTTCCCCTTCTCCTAAAATTATTTAATTGCATCCTACATCAATAAAGCATCAAGCTGGGAAAGAAAGAATGTTTCTGGGAAATCAAAATAAATAGAAACTAGAGGAATATTTTGTTTACCTGCATCACCCAGATCCATGAAGAACCGGAAAACAGGCCCATTTTTTCTTTCGCTCTTTGTGACTGCTGCATATATCTTCTTTAGCCACTCAGGTGTTCTACCAATTATGAAAAACACCAACAAGTGAAGCAAAAATTATCTAAAGGAATGTGTATATATATAACCAGTTGTAGACATAATAAAAAATGGAAAAATATAAAATATAAATGAAGCAAGTGCACAAACTCAATAACAAATGACAAATTTATTAACAAAGTTAACCAGTTAAAACAAGGTTCAAGCATCTATCTTGGAAAAATAATATCAAAACAGAGTCAAGAATCATCCTAACAGTGCAGTGACCAGTTTCCTGGCAAAGACAGAACTTAGGATCCAACTACAAAACCACTTAGTTTTGAGGAAACAATAAAAAATAACAGAATCTCAACGCATATGCAACAAGAAGTTAACCTTTCATACTTCGTATGAGGTCCAAAATATTTTTTAACACTTTGCATGATCCACCACTACATCCCCACTTCATTTGATCTAGCGCTACATCAAACAATGTACATCATGTATAATAAGTTAACAGTAAAGTGCTATGTACTAAAAGTCTAAAAGATCCAACAAAAATCAATCTTCTGCAATTACTTCAAACATATAAGTTTTTGGTCTATCTCTCTTTCTTTCAACAGCTCTACTAGGATTGCGACACTTTTGTGAACTGGACCTTCTTTATATTTGCAATATACATGTCGCAATCATCCTTTGGTCCGTCCTTTATCGTACTAATTGACATCAGACAACTTGTGATTTGATTCTATTGGAGTTTCTTATAGATGTTGCGATGAACCAAAAGAAGTGGCTTTCATATAAACAACCTCAAATTTTATCCTTTAGTTTATCCTTAAAAGCTCTGCTTGACTTATATTTTCCGGCTATGTAAAGAGCTTGAATTGTTGCTTTGTGAAGTATTTAACATCAAAGTTTTACTACTATTTAGATAACTCTAACAAATCTTCAAAAAAATATAGCGGATACTTTCAGGCAACTCAATGATATAATACAGATAAAAATTGCATAGGGACACAAAAATATGTGCAAACAAGTTAATATTCACATAAAAGGGATCATTTTTTACTGTCAAAATTTGATACCTTTTGGAGAGGAATGGGATATCGATATTGGTAGAAACAGACATTAAACCGGTGCCAGAAAGGTCACACATGCTAAAAACCTGGCCTACAAAAGCCGGCCCTCTACCTTTTCCGGTCGAGATTCTCACCGTGGAAGGGAATCCGGAAGCCGACTCGGGAGCATGGGTGTTCTTCGTGGAAGAAGCGGAGGAGGTTGGTTGGGGTGTTCCTGATTGGGCTGAGGAAGGCGATTGAAACCGAGTTGACTCCAATGATAAAGGAAATGAGAGGGAAAACTCGGGGAGGAGAAGAGGAAGGTTGATTTTTGAGGAGGGAGTTGGTGGTTTTGAGGTGAGGTTGGCGGAGTGGAGGAAGCATGAGAGGTGGTGGCGGCGACGGCGTTCGGCGGCGGAGGCCATGGAAACGGGATTATGCAGGGATTTCCATTGTCTTTTATCAAAACATGATAAGCAAAAAAAAAAAATCCTAAATTTTGGAGTAAAAAGTTTTATTAGTCACTAGGTAAGTTGTCACGTTCTGGTCACTGAACTTTTTGTTCCTTCTCAACGATCACTAAACTCACAAACGACCCTCTCCATCCATCACCCGATAGCCTAGCCATTTGAGACCATCTGACTTGGCTTGACAACAGTCGACGTGGCCCTGAGGGACTTGAGAGTGCTCGATAATCCAGCATTAGTTGCTGGAGTATCCATTGAAGCTAGACACTTCTCGTCACAGCAAAAATCGCAATTTACATATACAAAATACTTAAGCAAAAAACTATTTACCTCTGTCTTCTCCCTCCATGTGTGCAAACTTTCCGATCTACGAATCGGGATTGCTGGGAACAGGGGCGAATCTAGCTAACTGGTCCAACTAGGGCGTTGACCGTTGATATTTAGGATTGGGAATTTAGGAGAATTTCCGAATCCTAAATTCCCAAATCCTAATTTCCCCTAAATTCCCAATCCTAAATTCTCAATCCTCATTTCACCAAATTTCCCAAACACATTTGAAAACATCACTTTACAGCTTGATAAATTAACTGTGCAATGTTATTTAACAAAAATAAGAAGCTCATTTTAACAACACATGAAAATGGGAAGAACAAGGTCAACACAATTCCAATTTCCACGGTTCCACCACTGCAGAGTCTGCACTCTGCACACACTCACACAATCACCTTCTCACGCACACGGCGCACACGACACACACACACTGTCAAATTTTCTACAGTCACACCACTACACACACAGTCAAGCACTATCGTTGGGATTGGGGAAAGAGTGACCCAAAGCCAGAAGCAGAGAATAAGACGTTAAAATATTAAACACGGTCGCGCACTGTCTTTGGGATCGGGGGGAGAGTGGCCAGAAGCAGTCAAGTAGAGCAGAGAATAAGAAATTAAAACATTAAACACTGTAAATACACACCTATGACTTGTGAGTGAGTGAGGCCCTTGCTTGAGTGCTTCGAATCGAGGCTGCCGACGTAGTCGCTAGCCACCAATTTCTCCCCCTTCGCCGTTCTCCCCTGTCGTCTCCTCTGAGTCCTCTCCAATCTCCCCCAATTCAATTCGTAACCTAGACTAACACACAAAACCAATTATATATATGGGTAATGGGTTATACCGAAATCTCTTGGGCCATTCCATTTGGGCCTCTTTTAAATAAGGCCCAATTTAAAGGTAAGTAAAAAAAAAAAAAAGGCCAATAACTCTGCTGCCACTGTAGATCATCTTCTCCAGCGTTCCTCTGACTCGTTACTTCCCAGCGATCATCTAACTTCCTAAAGAATCCGGTGAATCCAGCACGAGCGGCCGCTCAAGTTCGATAGGTGCTGGATTCGCCCCTGACTGGGAAGACGAAGACAACCAGCGTCTGTTGTTGCTTTGAAGTCTGGTGTCCACGAAGATGACAGCTCGCTATGAAGAAATGGATTTTGGGAGAAATCGATTTTGGATTGGAAAGAAATTGAAGAATCGTGTAATTTGAAGTGCAAACTCGCGTCCACCGTGGCCGGTTATGACTCCGTCACTGCCACACCGACAACCGTCAATGCCACGTGAGACGATTTCAAGCGGTGGGCTGTCGAGTGATGGATGGAGAGGGTCATTTGTAAGTTCAGTGACTGCTGGGAAGCAACATGAAGTTCAGTGACCACAATGTGACAACTTACCAAGTTTAGTGACTAATGAAACTTTTTACTCTAAATTTTGCAGTGTGTTGTGGGACCTAAGAGGTTCTTTAAAAGTGGAATGCTCTTTATTTTTAAAAGTCAATTTTTAAAATTTTACTCCAAGAGACTTTCAATTTAACTTTTTAAAATAGAGTGTGGGTCTCTCTAAAATTTAATGATTCAAATATTCCAACTTCCAATGTACATTTTATTGACTTAATTAAATAAAGTGATATAATTATTAGAGGGAAGATAGTAAAATATATATATATATATATATATATATATATATATATATATATATATATATATATATTGGGAATGGTAAATTTAAATGTTAAAAATAAAAAGGCTATTAGACATTTTAAAATTTTTGCTCTTTAAATTTATAGATGCTCTTTAAATTGTAGAATACACTCTTTAAAAATAGAGAGTCTCTTGGAGATGCTCTTAGTCATCAGGAGCGTAATTTTGAACTATTTACTTATTGCACCTTCAAACTTTATTAATTTGACAATTTGCACCTCCGAATTAGGAATCTCAAAAAGAGTCCCAAATTTGCACATTATGCCCAATAATGAACCATTATGATGGTTTAAGGTAGGGATGACAATTGGCTCGTCGACTAGGGTCGCTAGTCGCTCGACTCGAAAAAAGCCTGAATTGACCCAGCTCGAGACTTGGTAGTTGGTAGAACCGAGCCTAGACTTGGATCGAACCCATTCTAGGGCACAGGGCCGAGCCCGACAGCAGCAGGTCGAACCTCAATTTTTTTTGCTCGGCTCGAAAAAAAACTCGTACCATTTTACTCGAGACTTGCTCAAGCCTCAAATTTCGACTCACGAGTCAGCTTGACTCGACTCATTGACCCCCATTTTAAAGTTTCTTTACCATAACTCTCTTTAACTAGTGTCATGGAATTTCAATTTTTTTGGGGGAAAGCAAGGATTTCCTTATATCATTACAACTATTTTGAATTAATTTGAATAGAATTATATATATGTTATACGTGTCATGAAACGAACCACGCGTTAGTATAAGCACATTTTGAATGTTGTTGGGATTTTAAAAAAGACAATAGAGAACAAACAACAACATTGGCAACAAATATCGTGTTCAACCATAATAAAGGCATGTTTGGCATAGCTTTTGAAAAATCAAAATGAGTTTTTGAGATTCAAAAGTTATTTTTGGACTAGTTGGTCGTGTTCATAGAATAAGAATCAATTATGAGCTATATGAGTTTTATCTTGAAACTGTATAATATTGAAAATACCCGCATTAAAGGGAGACAACACAACTTTGGGACATTGCCCTTGACATGACTCTGTAAAACTTGCTTTCTAACTCTCATCCTTCTATAATGTTTCTATTATTTTAATTATTATGTTAATTGGTAAAATATCTACACACAAATCACTCATTTTCTCCAACAATTTAAAATCGTGTTAAATAAGTAAATAAAAACTCCCATGTTTTAGCGATGGCAACAAATTTACAAGTGGGGAAAAACAATTGCTACAAAATATGAAGCTTAGATAGTAGTTATAATACTAAGGCAGTACTTTGCATCTGCTACTAAGGCCCTATTTGATACACCCAAAATTTCCATGGAAGTTGGAAACTCAATTCCATTTCTCACTTTTGGACTGTTTGTTAGCACTTTTTTTTTCATGAAATTGATTTTCCATTTTCCTTCACACGTGCACATTTGCCTTGATTTTGTGGATTTGGTTTTCTCACCTTTTATGTGATTTTTTGTTTTGTTTTCCATCATATTAATGATTGTAACCATCATATTAATGATGCAACCTTCCATGAAATTTTCTCAAATTTTACCGAATCCAAACAAGCCCTAATACAACAACGATTGTTAAAATAAAAAAATAAATGAAAATTTGGGGAATTAATCCTAATGTTAATTTCATTATGGGAAATAAGTTCCATAAATTAGAGGATCTTAAAATTTTTGGATATCTGTGTACTTTATCCATGATTATTCATGGAATTAATGTTTTGAACATTGAAATTAAATTTGAAAATATCATGTGAAATGCAAGAGCTTAAAGGATGCATGTATTCAAACATGTTATTTATTAGAAGTCAATTTCTAAATTTCAAGTGTTCATCTTATCATACTTAAATATGTGACCTATGTTTTAGAAGATTTTGCAAATGTACAAATGTGTAGGCGGAGAATAAATGTTTTATAAATTGATGATACCAAATTATTGTCCAGCAATGACACATAAATAAATGAAATCCTTGATGAACATAAATAAATCATCGAGGGGGATAGGTTGAAACCCATAAAGGAGTTAGATTCGAGAGTAATTTAACATTTATTATTGGAAATCCCATAAAGAAGATTTAATGTGGTAGAAATAACTCGCACACTTGTAATAACTATATATTATTTGTGCTCCTTTTATAATGACTAGTTAGATGCATGTGCAGTGCACGTGATATGTTGTAATTGACTATATAACAGCGTGGATGTGTAGAAGAAATTATGTGTATTAACAATGAAGGATGCATGGAGCACTAATAATCAAAGTTACCACTATGGTTCTAATAAAGCCATTAGGATTAGCATAGGATCATGGCACTTGACCCCCCCAAATTGAAAAGAAGATGTTATCGTGGGCCAAAATCTTTTTCCTTCTATGCCCATTTTAAAATACTCAGCAACAGAGGCAAGTTTTGGAACCTATAAGAGATTGAAAGAGGTTCTACTTTACATTATTACAACCAATTGTCAACCAAACCAAATACGTTTGATTGCAAGTGATTAAGGAAAAGTTGAATTATTGAAGACATTCTTTTACTTCTCTATTTCTCTAAGTTGTAAACATTCTGTTGTATGATAAATCTTACACGAGTCCATATAATCTGCCCTTCTTTTAGATTTTTTTTTCTCTTTTATGGCTTGACAATGGCAATTAATCCTTACGAGTTTTCGAATAGTAACTTCTTTCAATCAATAATCCATCTTCATTATCCATGACATTGATGTTAATAATAACATTGGAATTGAATGGTTCTAAAATGGTGTTATTAAAAGTTTCGTAGATAAAGACTTGGAGCTTGCAAAAACCACATGCAATGCAATGAAAGCATACTTACTCAATTGAGTGTAACTTAGAATTTACCTCAGTTTATAAATGATACCACTGTCTCCTTTTCTTGTAATAATGCTATTCAATTTGCCCAAAACTTCTCTTCTTCTCCGTGTTATGGCTATGTATAATAGAACTCCAATAGTATGCATGCATGTTGGGAGCTCAACAGAGTTGAAGCTGGCAAAAAGTGTAGTAGTAAAAGAGCTGGAGGAGTTGGGATGGTTCTTATAGATGAAACAGATAGAGATGTCGCCATTCCTTTTGTAATCCCAGTAGCAATTGTTGGCAGAAAAATAGGACATAGGATCCTAACTTACATAAATAAGACAACGTATGAATGTCAAATATCTCCCCAACTACCATGGACCTTAACCTATTCGCAAGTATTGATAATTTATCGGCAACAAGAGAAAATGGATCTAGTTGCTTCTGAGAGAGAAAAAAAATGTTAAGTGAATTAATTTATATCTTTTCCATGTCTTTTGCAATCAAGAGACCCCAACCATACAATCCAGCAACAAAATGTGAAAGGTAACAGAGTAAACACTAAGAAATGCAGTGTTATCTTATGCTATTGTATCCTGAGTCACTATATTAACAAAGGACAATAAGCAAATTAAAAAAATTGGCCATCACAAAGTAAGAAAGAAGATCAAGAATTGAGCTAATCTCGAACTGCTCTGATGATGAGCTTATTTCCCAATATCATTAAGGACAGTTGAAACCCAGGAATAAATAACTCTACAACCCAAAACCTACTAATCACCAGCAACAATAATAGATATAGTACAAAGTATGAATAAAAGTTGTAGACATTGATTTAGCTTGAACTTATACAAAATTTCAATGAAGTTCCAAGCTACAAAGCCACATAACTGTTATCATCTCCCACGAGCAAAATCTGTGCAACATTTTTAGTACAAAATACAGGGAAATTTGAACCTGAAACTATTAACTTCTAAGCTTAGCCTTCATGGGAGCAATCAAAGATATGTGCTACAAAATAGAACATAGTTGTTCATTTAGAAGTTATAACGACAAAATAAGCAAAACTAACTTCCAGGTTGTAACACTTATAGTCTACAAAAATATACGATGATAGTCAGTCGAGTTTTCTCTTTGTTGCAACTTGATGAGTTGTAGAGCTGGGGGTATCGATGGTTTTTTCAGCCACTATATCGGGAAGCACTGGCTTAGGTGATGCTTTGAAGAGCACTCGTTTTGCAGATGGTGTAGATGCCTCTTCAGTCTCAGAATTTTTGTTTTCTTCAGCAAAGTTCAAGGAGCTTTTATCTTTCCCAGTTTGTTGTTCTGTTGCAAGAAGAGAATTCAGAACAAATATGATTTCATATTTGTATTGAGTAGTATTCTGTTCCAGCTGGGTAACTTTGACGTAAAAAATGTATTCTTCTTCAATGTCTAGTAGAGATATTGCAGCACTGGATGGATCAGTTTTTTTTCTGAAAATAAAGGTAAAAAATTGTTATTTATACATATGTATGATTAGAAGTTTAAATGGTGTGACATGGTTCTTGTAAACTTCTCTTACTGATTTTGTAAAATTCATCAAATCCTGAGCACTATGCTTCATTATTGTCTCTGCAGAGTCTCCAATTGCACTTGCATCTAAAGTTCCACTTGCATATTCCAATTGTACAGTGACATTTGCTCTATGGGAATGGAGAATAAGTATATTTTAGTTTAGTAGAGAATGATTAAAATGTATGAAAGTATGATAGGTGCTAAAAGTAATTAGAACAAGGTTACTAATTGGAATAAATTGTAGTAAGTGTTACCTTGGTACAGCTTTTGCAGTAGGATGTTTGCAGTAAATACACAGGAAAATTTCATGAAAATCAGCATGAGTGACTTTGTTGCAATTTTTACAAGACATGTACCAAAAAGTTTGTTTTGTTGTTTTGATGGATGGTCTAGCTTTGATCCAATAATATTTATTTTGTTGAGAAATGTAATATTACAAACGATAAAATAAGCAAAATGTATCTGTAAAAGATAGGAAGAATAGACCATAAATTTAGAATGAAGTAAAATGAGTTACCCCGAGTAGTCTTCCTTTTAGAACACAAGATTTAGTGGGAATATTATGCGAGTTAAACGTTGAAGTAAATTCATCATTTTCCATACCTTCATCAGTTAGAAATTGCTCTTGTATGATGTTAGATGTACCATCAAGCCCTTCTTTCAATGTAAATATTTCGTTACCTATTTGATCCTCTTCATTTTCGGAATCAAGAAAAAGACTGCTCGAAGCTAAATTTGTCGCACCAATAGCTGCAAAAATTGAAAATATCTCTTTCTCGTTACAATAAACTATAGAGCAAAAATAATACATACTATAGTAATACATTCAATGGACAAAAAAAATTAGTATACATAAAGGAAAAAATTGACACGGGTCACAAGAAAAAGGAAAAAAAATCTCCAATAATGTAATTACTAAGAAGTTTTCTCTTGTCTTACATTACCTTCTAATTGAATAAGACGTTGAGATTTTCTCTTTCGCATTTGTAGATTGATATCCAATGCACCACTCTCCATGCGTACTTCTCTGAGTCTTTTATTATTTGTAAACATTGAAACCTGGAAATCACAGGCAAAGAATTAATAAACATATACAAAATAGGAAGAAAAAAAGACAAACAAAAACACATGAAAACAACAGACTTCAGGTATCTAATAGGTGATTTTGTAGTCACTGAAGTTCACCATAGGGATTCTTTTTCCCTTGTGAACTTTCCAATAGCATCACTAAGTGAACCTATTTTTGGTCTTCTTAAGGATCTAGTGACTTTAAATTTTACAATCTTACAAAATTCATGTAGCTAACATCAAATTTATTAAGAATATGCAGTAGAATAATGCTTATTTTACTCGGGGCATCGGGAGATTAGTCTGCAAGTCAGATGCCCAAATACTGTATATGTAGTGATTTTTCCAAATAATAATGATAATAAATAAATAAAAGCAAATGGTCATGTCAAGTGTATGTAACCTCCTAATTGACTTGCTTAGTGCTAACAAATTTATGGGTTTTCTCTAATTTCTATTATGAAATGTTACCTTTTTCCAATTGCAATAATATTAGTGCTTTATGTCCAGAATATATCAGAATTACCATATCTGCAACTACATGAAATTGATAATTTTGAATACATTTATCATACTAATAACGAGTGTTTCTCTAAATTTATGTGGATGTTAAGCAGATCTAGGATTATTGAATAAGGAACACAAATTAGTAATATAAACTTGAGAAAATTGTGGCATTAGTCCTGAACATTTTTCATTTGTAGCAACTTTGATCCCCAACCTTTAAATCTAAACATACAAGTCCTCAACCTTTCAGTTCAGTTGCCGTCATTGTGTACCATTTCCATCCAATTTAATATTCTAGAAAGCAAAAGGAAGGGATAAAAAACGAAAGTGGCTCCTGAGTTAAAAAAATAATTGCTGAGCCAACCAAGGCTCGCTCGGCTCGACTATACACGGCTTAGAGAACTCGGCTGGGCTTGTGAACAGGGATGACAAAGTGACTCTTTTATTTATGTAGGGATAAAAGATGTTATTCTGTAAAATAAGAAAATTCAGTGAATGACCAGGATCCCATAAAATAAAATGTAAATTAACAGTGATATACAGTTATTCCAAAAAAAAAGAAGTAAAAATGCAACATGTAACCGAACAATATAAGCAATTGGTGCATCAAAATTTTTTGTGCATTGCATGTAGTAGAGTTGTAATTGAGTATTTAGTAGTGTAGAATAAATAGAAGTATTTTTAAATCAACTTCTAGGTGAAAGAGTAAACTGATACTTAAAAAAAAAAAAAAAAAAAAAACCAGTAGACTCTCATACAATAAATTGCAATTGGGAATAACTTTGTAAACATCGATCTTGCAAAAAACAAATAAGACAAAGAAATTTTAACATTTTATGCGAGAGAAGTACCTCTTGTTATATTAAAGTTCCCATATGCTTAACATTCATAGTAATGGACAATTAAAAATGTATCATGTTGAAATAGCTCGATTTCTAGATCAGAAGCCAAAATTATATAGTGTTCAAATTCTATTTTCTTACTGCAGATGAATACATAACAGTAATGTGCAGCTTAATGGCAAATGCTCCACCCATTCATTAGTGTAAACATAGCTAAAAACATTGTATTGCAGCTACAGAATAAGAAGTAAAAAGTGATTGTCACATACTACTACATTTCAAACTTATGCAGTAAAAGTACAATTATTTTGCTCTCAACGTAAAATGTATGTGTGTGCGCGTGTGCACGTACGCTTGTGAAATGTATCTAAGTGTAGTTCACTATCATAATTAAAATATGGTAACATGAGTTCTATTAACAAGAATAGTCTTACATACAAAACATTTATAGGAAAAAAATATAGTTTTTGTTTTTATGCATTGTTCCAAAACATGAGGCAAGAACTATTCCTCTCCCACAAGTAATCCAAATGCAAAGTAATGCCACGTAGTTACCAAACAGATTTTCATTCTTGTTTCTTCTTCAATGAAAAAGTTCAGAAGTTGATTTAACATACCAAAAATGGTAAGAATTGTTGCACTACTAACCGAGACACTTCCACATAATGAAAAGGTACAAACTTCTGTAAAACATAATCAAGTAAAGGGGAAAACTTAAATCAAAGTGTGTATCAACAAAATTTACACAGTGAATAAGTAACCTACTAAATGAATAAGGACCAAAAAGCCATCATGTGAACCACATTCAAACATTTGACAAGAAACATGTCTTGTTACTTATGATCCATCAACAGTACTGCAACAAAAAAATTCAAAAAACTGGCAATCTTGATCAGATTTTTGCATCTTTAAAATAAATGCAAAATATCTTAATAATAAAACTCCTGATGCAAATTATTCAAAATTTGAATCCCTTTAACTTTCAGTGTTCTCTTCTTGTTTGATATTAGTATTTTTAAAAAGGAATTACAGCAAGAAGATAAAACAAAAAAACATACGATAGATACATAATTCAATTAAATACTGATGTCCTATTATTTTATTTAACTAAGCAGAGTGGAATGCCAAATTTAAATAAATGAACACATTCAATTCACTATAGGCAAGCTACAATTCGTTTTACTATCTGATGCAAAAATTAACATATCGATTAAACATTCTACAAGCTAAGAATCCTAACAACCCACAAACTAAGATAACATGACAATGTAATTGCTAATGTCAAAACTGAAATGAAATGCTCTAAGAAAAGTCCAAACCTGACCAGGATGAGTGCCATCGAGTGACATATCTGTAGCACGATACTTGTGCAGTATCACCCAATTAGTCCTTTTGCCATCCGGAGCACGACCTTTACTCCCTTCGTAGAAGCAATGTTCCTATCTTTGCCTGTTGCATTCCATTAACCTTTTTTCATAGCCCGGTTCAACCTCTGACCATTTTAATACTTATGATCCTTCGGGCAGAAGAAGAAATATTCAATTATGAATAGTGGAAAACCAGATAATGAATAGTAAGAGTTAAAGATTTGAAGAATTAGAAGGTTATGTTCTACCTTTGGACCAACAAGAGCGGATGATAAGAGATGGCGATGGGCGTGGACGGAGGAGAGTCTGACGGGCTGCAGTGCTGAAGACGCCGAGTTTTAGATCTAGATCTAAATCTAGAAACAAGAGGGAGAAAGACCAAGTAAGACGCTGAGTTTCAGACCGGTTTCTGTAAAGACCAAGGAAAACGCTGAAATGAGAAAGACAAAGGAAGATGCCGAGATTCAGACCAGACCGATTTCTGTAAAGACCAAGAAAAATGCTGAAAGGAGAAAGACCAAGGAAGACGCCGAGTTTCAGACCGATTTCTGTAAAGACCAAGGAAGACGTCGAGTTTCAGATCTAGATCTAGAAGGCAGAAAATGGCAGCAAATGAATATTCCGGAAACCAAAAGGAAGGGATAAAAAACGAAAGTGGCTCCTGGGTTAAAAAATATAATTGCTGAGCCAACTAAGGCTCGCTCGGCTCGGCTATACACGGCTCATAGAACTCAGCTCGGCTTATGAACAGTATTTTAGGAAGTGACTCTTTTATTTATGTAGGATAAAGCTAATAATTGTGACGTTATGAATGGTATAATCTTGAATGAGTACCGAATCAAGAATTCTCACAAAGTGCGGGGTGGCATGCACCGCTGGAGAACTCACATATGTAAAAGTTATTATGAGATCGTGTCTATGAAATTATGTTATTCCCTATAAACTCTTACTAGAATTCAGATAAGACCGCATTCATTAACAACGCTAATTGCTATGAATTGAGACCAAATCAATAATCTGTGTTTGGTAATTGAAGTTTGACCACAGGAACCCAATTCAAGGCTTAGTCCAGTATGGTTTTCTCAAATGAAAATTATTATCATTAAGTGAGGTTTAAGTTTGAAAACATCGACACTTATTGCGAAGTATAAGTTATCACTATTATATATATTTATTTATTTTGAAAGTTTAAACTTTATGTGGGTAGTTGTATAAAAATTAAGTTTTAACCTTTCACAAAGGCTTATTAGCTCAAAATGTTCATACGTTTGGCTTTTAGTGTGCAAAACGTCCACACGTTTAAATTTTTTGCATATTTACCCTTATTTCCAAGTTTTATTGTGGAAAGCATAATTTTCTTCAATTTTTATCCAAATTCTCAATTAAAAATTGTAAAATGACAAATATACCCTATTTTTATTTAAATAAAAAAGAAAAGAAAAATAAATAACAAATCGCAATCATAATCCCAATTTTTTTTTAAAAAAGTACAAATAAATCGCATTCTTTTTAATTTATATTTTTATGAGTATAATTGCAATTTGTTATTTATTTTTCTTTTCTTTTCTTTTTGTTTTATTTAAATAGGAGGGTATATTTATCATTTTATAATTTTTATTTGAAAAATTGGATAAAAATTGATGAAAATGACTTTTTCATAATAAAACGTGAAAATAGGGGTGAAAATTAAAAAAAAAAAATTAAACGTATAGACATTTTGCACACTAAAGACTAAACGTAGGGACGTTTTGTGCTAATAAGCTTTTTACAAATTGAAACATTTTAATTTGTTTATTCTTGTTTTAATTTTCAGTTTTAACACAAAATTAAAACACCATAATTTATGCTTTAATGTGGGGTTGAAATTTTACCTATAAAATGGTCAAATTTAATGTTGAAAATAACTTGAGATATAGCTTGAAAATATAAATTAAAAGATTATTCTCCATGTATATTTCATGCTATATTTTTTACTTTTGATAACTTGATAAATACTCGTTAATGTAATCGTATACCTAGAAAGAAAATTAAAGGTCTGTTCGATAGAGATTAAAATCCAATTTTAATTGAAAATATAGTCATTATGCTTGACTTTCATCTCACACATGAGACCCACTAACGGCTATATTTTCAATTAAAATTGGATTTTAATCTCTACCGAACAAGCTCTAACTATGAGGTATATAAATTTTATCGTGAAGTCATATAGTGTCCAAAGAACAAATAACACAACTTTAGGACCACGTTAACTCCATGAGACTTGCTTGCCAAGCGTAGTTTACTTTAGCCCCCGTTTGGTCTCCATTAAATTCCATTCCATTACATTAAATTTTTCTCCCTCTTCATTACAATCACACATTCATCAAATAAAATAATATTACACACAAATTTAAAACTTTTCATTACTTTTCCACCATACATTCTCCCATCAATCACTATTCCTTATTTTAATTATTATGTTAATGTTAAATGATAAAATATCAATATACAAATACTCGTTTTCTGAGTTAAATGTTTCATTGACCACTGAGGACGGAATGATGATATGTCCGGTTAACTCCTTCCACGTGGTAAGTTGAGTGCCAAATCAGTTCCCTATCTACGCCACGTCAGAAAGTAGTCTACAAAACACAGATTTGATATGTAAATGAAACACGACTTCGTCCATAAAATTACCAAACCTTAAGCTACTGATATCATTTCTCTCACGCGAAGTTGTTGTGGTCCTCAAATCCATTTAATTCGTAGCTCACCTGGTATCTTAAATCAAGGTAATATACGTATTTCTCTGTGCTAATGAGAAGATGTTGTGGAAATGGACCCAATCTGGAAGTGTTACTGAATCTGGCTTTTAAAAGTTGAAGAAACCATATGTCTCGATGTTGTTAAATGGGTAATCGTGGATAGTTGTTGCTGGGGACTTTAGGCGAGGTTAATAGTGGTTTCTTTGTTAGAGTTGGTCATGGGTTTCGAGGGGATGAAGAACATCAGAGGAGATTTGTTTATGAGACAGTAATTATTCAACTACAGTTGATGAAATTGGGCTGAAGTTTGATTCCTTGCTCCAAGTACTGAAATGCAATGGATGCTGCATCTTCACGCTAAGGTTGGGCTGTCAACAATGGCGAGATGGAGCTTGGATAATTGATTTTCTTGATTTGGAGCTTAGGGTTTCTATTGTCGACTTGATTTCATGGATTTAGGGGTTTTGGGAAGATGGAGTCGTAATTTCTGATTTGGGAGATAGGGTGAAATTGTTTGATGTTTGTGGTTGAGGAATTACTGGTCAACCCCACCGCCCGCACGACCCCACCGCCGCCGACCAACGCCATCTCCATCTTCTAACTTGAAGAAGGTGAGTTTTGAAACCATGGAATACATTTAATTTTTGAAATAAATGCGATATTTGAAGAAGATTTATTGATTATACTATGCCAAAATGGTTTGAATGTACGATTGGGTTGTTAAATACGTGTTTTTTGGGACTGGAGATCTCCAGGAGAAGAAGCAGCCTGCGAAATCGCATGCGGCGAATGTAAAAAACGGTCGGATCCATCGGCCCGCCGGACAGATCCGATCCGCCCGAACGGCTTAGCAGCTGGGCCATCCGGGCCAAACGGCCCGGCTGGGACGTTTAGCACGGATATAATTTAATTTAAAAATTAATATTTAATTAATTTAAATATTAATATTTAATGTAAATATTAATATTAATATTTATTTTTTTATTTATGTAACTATTTTTTTATTCGTTTGTTAATTATGTAATTAATTGTGTATTTAATTAATTAATTTATTTATTTTAATTACGTATTTAATTTTTCATAGTTAAATATTTCGTTAATTAATTGTCGTAATTTTTTTTCAATTAATTAATATTTAAAAATATTAATATTTAATTTAAATATTAATATTTATTTAATTTAAATATTAATATTTCATTTAAATATTAATATAATATTAATATTAATATTAATTTAATTTTTTTATTTATATAATTATTTATTTATTCGTTTGTTAAATATTTAATTAATTGATTATTTAATTTATTTATTTATTTATTTTATTTACGTATTTAATTTTTCGTAGTTAAATATTTCGTTAATTAATTGTCGTAATTAAATATGTATCTTCTTCGTTTAATATGTAACTAATTAATTTTTTATTTAGTTAAATATTTCGTTAATTAATTGTCGTAATTTTTTTTCAATTAATTAATATTTAATTAATTTAAATATTAACATTCAATGCAAATATTAATATTAATATTAAGTATTAATATTAATTTAATTTTTTATTTATGTAATTATTTATTTATTAGTTTGTTAATTATTTAATTAATTGTTTTTTTAATTAATTAATTAATTTATTTTAATTACGTATTTAATTTTTCGTAGTTAAATATTTCGTTAATTAATTGTCGTAATTAAATACGCATCTTCTTCGTTTAATATGTAATTAATTATTTTTTTATTTAGTTAAATATTTCGTTAATTAATTATCGTAATTTTTTTTAAAATTAATATTTTTAAATATTAATATTTAAATTAAATATTAATATTTTCAAATATTAATATTTAAATTAAATATTAACATTTAATTAATATAAATATAAATATTCAATGTAAATATTAATATTAATATTAAGTATTAATGTTAATTTAATTTTTTATTTATGTAATTATTTATTTATTTGTTTGTTAATTATTTAATTAATTGTTTATTTATTTAATTTATTTATTTATGTTAATTCGTATTTAATTTCCCGTAATTAAATATTTCGTCAATTAATTGTCGTAATTAAATACGTATCTTCTTCATTTAATATGTAATTAATTATTTTTTATTTAGTTAAATATTTTGTTAATTAATTGTCGTAATTTTTTAATTAATTAATATTTTCAAATATTAATATTTAAATTAAATATTAACATTTAATTAATATAAATATAAATATTCAATGTAAATATTAATATTAATATTAAGTATTAATGTTAATTTAATTTTTTATTTATGTAATTATTTATTTATTTGTTTGTTAATTATTTAATTAATTGTTTATTTATTTAATTTATTTATTTATGTTAATTCGTATTTAATTTCCCGTAATTAAATATTTCGTCAATTAATTGTCGTAATTAAATACGTATCTTCTTCGTTTAATATGTAATTAATTATTTTTTATTTAGTTAAATATTTCGTTAATTAATTGTCGTAATTTTTTTCAATTATTTAATATTTAAAAAATATTTTCAAATATTAATATTTAAATTAAATATTAATATTTAATTAATTTAAATATTAATATTCAATGTAAATATTAATACTAATATTAAGTATTAATGTTAATGTTAATTTAATTTTTTATATATGTAATTATTTATTTATTCGTTTGTAAATTTATTTATTTATTTATTTATTTATATTAATTACATATTTAATTTTTCGTAGTTAAATATTTCGTTAATTAATTGTCGTAATTAAATATGTATCTTCTTCGTTTAATATGTAATTAATTATTTTTGTATTTAGTTAAATATTTCGTTAATTAATTGTCGTAATTAAATATGTAATTAATTCGTTTAATACGTAATTAATTAAATATTTCCTTATCGTTGTATCTTGCGTATAGTAGTTAGTTTAATTTTTTAATATTTCGATTCATCCATTATTATTTGCACAAGATTCTAATAGTTGAAATTTATAAATTTTGCAGGATGGAATATCATTTAGACGACGTCGTTCGACAGGTCCCCGGCAAAGTTACAGCGAATTGTAACTTTGCCACATTTACGATGATTGAGGATATGCTCGATGAGGAGCATACAGACATGTTGCGTCGGTCCTGCTTATGGCCCTTGCGGACGTTGCGAGACATAGTTTTTTGGCCAGCTGCTCGATACATTGTTATATCGGCTACTTAAGCCAGTAGACGGAGATGTCCTCAGATTTGATATTGGGGGTAAGGTAGCGACATTTTCTATTTCTGAGTTTGCACTCATTACTGGTTTGAGATGTACGGGGGCAGAAGCAGCAAAAGTCCGTATTCCAAAGAATAAGAGACTGTTGAATGAGTATTTTCATGGGCAGCCGACAGTGACACTGGGTCAGTTGGGAGACGCATTCAGGGACTGCGCCCAGATGTCTGACAAGTTTAAGCTTGGCTTGGTGCTTATCGTGGAGAGCGTGCTTAGATGTCATCATAGGAAGACGTCGATTGACGTTTTCCATCTGGAGGTTGTTATTGACTTCGATACCTTCAACAACTATCCATGGGGACAAAGTTGTTATATAGATACATTACGTCACTTCAGGAGGGGCTATTCATTGTCTAAGGGGGGTAGGCCAGAGCGCAAGTACGATGTGTACGGCATGCCGTTGGCTGTACAGGTAAAATGTTTAAAATAATAAATTATCTATTTTTTTATTAAATTATATATATAATAATTGCAATGATTGCAGATATGGGTATACGAGACTGTTCCCATCTTGGCTTCCCGGTATGCAAGGAAAGGGGAGACATGCTTCTCTCGGATGCATCACTGGTGAGCACAAGACAAGCCGCTCGCCAAACACTTATCTGCTCTCCTCGACGATCCTGAGGTACTAATTATACATTTACGATTTATGTTTTATGTCCTTTCGAAATCTCGATTAATTGTAAGTAACCTGGGTGAAATTTTCATAACTCAGTTTGAAGTCATCGCTGAGTTGAGACCGTCAATCGAGGAAGAGGGTCAAATTTAACTCCGCGACTTGTCTGGGCCAGTTGCGACAGACGACCATGTGCCCGAGCACGTTGCCGATAGATTGGGGGTATGTTTATTGAATATTGTTTTTGTCTATTGTGGTTTTGATTTCTTAAAATTAATTATTCATTTGTTAACTTTAATATTGTAGGAGTGTCAGCCAATATCACCTCCGTCGAGAGGATCACCTCCGTTGAGGATATCACCTCCACCGAGGGTATCACCCCCGCCGAGCAGATCACCTCCGCCGAGTAGATCTTCGCCGACGATGAGATCTCCTCCTGCACGTAATCACAATGCTGCCAGTGATGATTTGTTCCAGCTTTTCACTATATTTATGGGGGAGATGAGAGTAGAAATAGCGGAGTTACGAGCGGAGTTACGAGCCGATTTAGGAGCCCTTCGTACGGAGTTACGAGCAGGTTTAGGAGCCCTTCATACTGAGGTCGAAGGGTTACGAGGCGACATAGTAGCCCTTCGGGATACTCGTGACTCTCGGGATGGAGCAGGCGACCGATGAGACGGTGGTTATCATGATAGAGGGGGTGATGGAGGGCATGACAGTTTTCAGGGAGGAGGGGGTGATGTGGGAGGGGATTAGATGGGGTATGATGATCCGACGTGGACGTCGGAGGCTGCATTCGACGCATTTTTTGCAGACACTTATCAGCGGCAGTCCTCGATTGATCTGACGACGGAGACGGTTCAGGGTGTACCCGAGGTGGAGGAGGCAGTTGTGGGGGGCACCGGAGGTGGTGGTGGAGGTTGAGAGGGTATCGGAGATGATGGAGATAGAGAGGGATGTGCCAGAGGGCGAGAGGATGCCAGACACGATGGAGGATGTAGTCTTTGTATCGGAGGGGATGACAGAAGTCAGGAGGGGGCAGAAGCGTGCTGCTGACGTGCCAGATTTGGTGGTAGGTAAGAGGCAGAGATTGCCGTCACAGTATATTGTTTCGCCCTTCACGGCCGAGACGAAGAGAAGAACGTTCATGGACGGGACATTTTCCAATCTCTTTCGCGAGGTCGACCCTGTTAGGCAAAAAGCATTTAATGAGTGGTTTAAATCTCTTAAACCCGAGTAAGTATTTTATGATTTTGCTTTTTTGTCGTTATGAAATTATTTATGATTTTTGTAACAACTCAGTTTTTTTCTTGTAATTTTTTCAGAGATAGCTACACCATCGGGGAGAGGAGGATATCGAATCCCAGACGGTGGTTTGAAGATGTATTAAGATCGGGAACTTGGCTCGCAGATGATGTAAGTGTATTTGAGCACACGGTGATTTAATTTCGTTACGTAAGTTCTTGTTTTATGTAATTAAACAGTCACACTCTTATTTTTGTGTTTTTTACTGTAGCATTTTGACGTGGCCATGGAAATGTTGCGCGGTCGAGCTCAGAGATACCCGAGATCGTTTGACTTTCCTGGTCGAGTCATCATCAGCTCCGGGTTTGCACGTATCGTTGATATTGAGCATAGCACGCTACTATTACAAGGAAACTGATATGTGTTGCCTGAGTACATGTTAGAGTGGGTCATTAGGCTGGAGCCGACCTATGGAAAGTCGTGGGCGGATTGTACACATATATACGTGCTCGTGGTTGCGAACTCACACTGTTTTGCAGTTGAGATTATTTTTGCTGATTCGACTATATATGTGTACGATTCGGATCATAGCTGTTTGTCACAAGACCAACTGCAGCTAATACTGGAGCCGATGTGTGTGATAGTTCCCATGATGGCTAGACATGTGATGATTAGAGTAAATGATAGACTAGCCATTGTGAGGGCCACGACGACATCGAGACAAGGACTGTCGTAAGTATTTACAAGTTTTTAATTTGAAAAACTTATTTCTAGCTATATGTTATCGATCTAATATATTATTATTTACTTGTAGGGGCGATTGTGGTATGTTCACAATAAAGTATATAGAATTTTTTAGTATTGGTCGTCAGGTTGATACAATAACTCAATCGTGGATAGATATGTGGATGTTGAAGTTAGCCTGCAATATGTATGAAAATAATTGTGATCATTAGTCTACTATGTAGTATTTTTAATTATCAATTTAATAATATTTTTTTTATTGTAACTCGTGTCCTAACTTATTTATGAAAATAGTAAAGAAATTAATATATGAAAGTAACATCGATTTCGAAACATCATTCTATAATTGAAAAACAATAGAACATCACATGTAATTACTTGTACAACACAGTAAATATGAAATAACGGGCAGAATGTGTAAACAGTACATAAAAATTAAATTTTATTCAACATCCGTTTCATTGTTGTGTAGAGGAATCTGACTTGGACAAAATCTTCTAGTATGCTCCGTTGCACCGCATCTACCGCACTTATGCAGTTGGGGAAATTCTCCAGTAGATGGTATTCTAGATGTACGTCTACGCCCAGAAGTACGTGCTCTGGCGTCGGGTGGCAACAAATTATTCAGTAGAAGAATGTGGTCGGGAACTTCCCACTCGACTTCATTTGGTAGAGGAAATATAGTTTCGGCGTATGCTGCTCTCCAATAATCAGCCATATAATAATGAGTACATAAACTGTGTGGTGGAATTCCTCTATGCTTAGCCACTGCGACTGCATGAGCACATGAAAAACTCTCCAACTGAAACTGTCTACATGTACATGTGTTATATTCAAACTCACGATCCAACCCATATTACGTCCGCATCTCACGGAGAAGCGAAATTTATCCAACGGTTCCACAATTAGCTTTCTCGCCACCTCTAGAGTTTTGAAGAGTTTATCTTCCTGAGCCGGGGTCAACGCACTTGTACAATTCTGTGATTCCTCACGTCTGTCATGGAACCACATCTGCAACTTTTGTCGAATATTCTCAAGCATTGCGAGAACTGGTAACTCTCGATCCTTCTTGAATAATGCATTGAGCGACTCCGCATTGTTCGACGTCCTGGAAAATGTGACCGTGCCCAATGTTCAACCCCTATCTCTGTTAAATATTCTCATGCACCGTGTGATTTATGTTCTATTTCGACCATAAACTTATCGAACTCTTCAAAACTGTATGCTTCTGCAGCTTTCCTGAATAATGTAACGATATCACTACCCCAATATTTAGTCTTCAGATTACCCTGTATATGGTACATGCAATAACCATGATGTGCGTTCGGAAAAACTTCAGCTATACCATTTATTATTGACTGTTCTCGATCAGTCACAAATGCAAGGTTCTCAACGTCCCTAATAACTTTTCTCAGTTTCGTGAAGAATCAACGCATCGCTACATCATTTTCTCCATCGACTATGCCGAACGCAAGAGGGTAAATTTGGATGTTGACGTCTTGACATGTAGTAATAATCAACTTCCCTTCATATCTAGTTTTCAGGGTTGTACCATCAATTAGAATTAGGGGTCGCATCGCATTTCGAAATCCTCTAATGCATTGTCCGAGAGCCAAAAACAAGTACTTGAAGCGATTCTCGTCATCGCTCTCAATAAAAAACGCTGAGTCAAAATTAGTTCTCCCCATATTATGGCAATACCTGGCCAATTTGACATAACTCTCCTTGGTCGATCCCATTAAATCCTGCAATGCACATTCTTTAGCCTTCCAGGCCTTTTGATAGTTCAGGTTAATCCCATAATTTCGACGCATGTCGTTGGTGATATCTACAGGTTTGTAAATAGTCTGTGGGTCCTCAAACCTGTGCATTATCTCTCGCCCAATAAACCATGATCGAGCTTGTTTGTGATCATTTTGACGAATACCCACTTCGCAATTGTGTTCTCGCGCATACTTGCGAACTATAAAGCACTCATTTGTTTCCATCTTAGTCGAGCTCAAACGCCAACTGCGATTATCGTTCACACAAATAATTGTGTACGCAGATTTGTTTGAATTTTTAACTTTGAACTCAAAGTTATGTTTTATTGCAATCCGGTGCGCAGCTTCCTGCAAATCTCTTTTCGATTGGAACAGTTGATCCATATACAAATCTTCATCTTCAGGAACTACACGCGAACAATTAGAAGAGCGTGTACTCGGCCCAGCATGTGAACTCCCACCAGACTCATGTCTTTGTCTAGATACATCAAGCAAATCCTCATTCGTAAATTGCCTTCCAAACTCGTTGTCTTGAACTTCATCGTGAATTCTGTGTGTAACCGTGAGACCGTGGTGAGTAGCAACTGTTTCGAGAATAATCACATCATCCTCACGAGCAATCTCAACTGTATCCCAAAAATTATTTACATTACAACCCTCTCCATCGGAGACTTTCATAGGCGGAATACTCATGGTCGAATGCTTCTGAAATAAAAATGTCAATTCCATATCGTACTGAGAGGGATCAACGTTAAGTATGTTTTGTATTTCTTGATACATTTCCGTAAACAGTGTTTTCTTTGTTATATATATTGCATTAACATCATCTCCTTCACTTGTCCATTTTCATTCCTATTGGCCACTTTTCTTCTTTACAAATTCACCGAAATAACAAATTGGGACACATGCCATGGATCTGCATTATGAATTAAAATACCAGAACACAATTAATTAAATATCAGAAATTATAAGGATCTTTAAAAAAAAAAAAATCGGATTCGCACGAACCCAGACGTGCGGGCCGTGCGGATCTGTACGTGCGGGTAGTGCGGATCCGCACGGCGGGTAGTGCGAAAACTAATTTTTTTCATCCATTTGCCTAAAAAATTTATCAACCAACGTAAAAATAACGAATCAATTTTTCGATTTAATGATAACGAAATTAAAAATACATAAAATATATATTATTTCCTCTATTTACCTAAACAATTATAGATACAGATTGTAAAATTGAATCTAACAACGTAAAAATAACGAATCAATTTACTAATTTAATGAAAGTGAAATTAAAAATACGTAAAATATACTTACCGATTCCAATTGATGGCTCTAGAAACAGTATTTTTTATGAGTGTTTGCTAAATTTATGAATTTTCAAATTTGAAACAGATGAAAAATGGAATACTTTTCAACTGTGTTGGATTCAACAGATGAACAAAGTGAAATTACGTGATAGTGTGGATGTGATTTTTTTATAGTCAACATAAATGTATTATTGTCTTTTAAACAATAACCCAATTTTGTTATTATATAACAAGCTTAAGGGTAAAATAGTATTTCACGCATTGGATGGCTATTGTGAAGAATGTTTCAATTTTTTTGCCAAAGTGAAAAAATAGCCATTTGACTTGGCTATACTAAAAAGTACCCCGTTTGTGGTTTCATTTAATTTGTAGAAGACTAATTTTCTCACGGATGACAAATGCGTGTTTGTTTGAGTCTGATGTGACAAAACATTTAACATGTAAAAGGAGTTACCATGTCACATCAGATTTCCGTCCTCCATGTCAGCGTCACATGAAACAGCATCCACCCAGTAAGTAATGGAGAATGACAGATCAAAATTCAGTGGTCAATGAGACGTTTTTGTAAATAGAGTGAGTAAGTCGTGACATGGTATAAAGTTTGGTAATGAAACATTTAACTCCTCGTTTTCTCAAGGCCTCTTGATTTTATATTTGTAATAATTTTCCATTGACAAAATCCGAGCTCAGAATTTTGTAATAAATTCAAGGCTAAATTGCGACAATAGCATAAATGTGTAGGTTACAGCATACGAGGGGACCTATAAATCAACAAAACAGTGGAGAAATGCAAGCGCGATCTGTCTAGTCCCCTCACTATAGTATTCGCGCCATTGCACTGATTCCAGTAAAGGCCAAATCTTTCAATTTGTCATCTGATTCTAACTCATTGCGAATTTATTCATGTTTTTATGTGTTAACTCAGATACTTGTTTGATGTTATTGAATTGTAAGTAGTGCTTAATGTTGATGGTCAATTTTGAAGTGGATTGTTTATGTTTTTGGTTGATTTTATTTGTGATTTTGGTTTTTAGCCTCAAATGGGTCTGCAACTTAAAGGTTTTAACAGCGGGTTATGAACTCATGATTGTTGACCAGAGAATTTTGCTTTTTTTATGTTGGTGGGACTGGGAGGGAGGGTGTAAATAATGGATAATTTTGCGTACTTGTTAACTGTGTCATTATAATATTTGGAATTCTCAAGTTACTAATTTTTTGTTTGGTGCAATGGATTTTTGAATTTATTTGATTTATATGATACAATTAGGATTCTCCTTTGCAATTTTTCTTTTGCTTAGATTTATTTATTTATCTTTAATTTGTATTTTTTTTCCTCATCAAAGAAATGACACTCTTATGCCCATATATTATTAGATTTTAATTGGTCGATCTGAAGTTCTGCCACTATGTACTTTTGAACTTTTATCAGCTTTTTTTGTTCGAAGCTTTGAATTTTATTTCGTTTCTGCTAAATCAAAGTAAGTTTCTGTTTGTTGTTTTTTATGTTTCTTTTCAGTAGTTGTAGTTTCGCCTCTTGCTACGTGGTTTGAATGTTTGGAATTTATGTCTCTTCCTTTCTTTTACCAATTTTTTATGTGGGTGTTTTTGTTCTTCTGCAGATGATAAGTGGTTGTTCAGAATTTGATTATTTTCAATTTTATGTTAGATTGATTCATAGTAGTTATAGAAATAGTCTCGTTTTGTACCACTTATACAGATTTAGATTTAGGTACTTGTTCCTTGTAATTGAGATGATAAAAATTCTTAAATTGACCGCAAATCTTGTTAAAGAACTGCATCTGTATTTTTAATGCTTTTGTTGTATCTGCATTTTGGTAGCTTAAGTTTCAAGCATTTATTAATTCTGCTATCTTTTTCTGGCAAATTAGTTGTGCGTGAGAAATAGCATTGTTGACATTGATCTATTCTGGAAAGATAATATCTTCATACTTGCATTTTAATGAAAACTAATTGCAAGATGCAACTTTTCATGACATTCTGCTAATACGAGGTAACTTGGAAGCAGTGTATAATCAATGTTTATTTGACCACGAATTGATTTTGAACATGTCACCAGTCAAAAAACAAAAGCTATGACTTTAATATATATACCCTGAATAATTAAAATTACTTTTCTTGTGCTTGACTGCTGCTGTTTTTTTATGATATTGCTTCAGCATATATGCTACTGTTGAGTTACCCAATTGGGTTTACAATGAAACCTGGAAATCAATACAAAAGAGTGGAATTTGCAACTATAATGGTTCTAGCTATTCCAGTTCATTTGATTAATGCTTTCAAATTTCATTTGCAGGTGTAGTTTTTGTCGGCAGCTTATAGATTAAACATTCCCATGGCTGATTCAGAAGAAAATAATGCATTATTTCCAATTTTTATTTTGTCAATTATTGCCTTGCCTTTAGTGCCTTGTACAATTCTGAAGTTATTCCGTGCTGCCTCAAAGAAAACAATATGCATCAACTGCGAGTGTTCTGATTGCTCCAGATCAGGGAAATACCGTAAATCGGTTTTCAAACGGGTCTGTTACCTTTTGCTCATTTAACACACTCTTTTATTAACTCTGTGGTATAGCTGTATTACAATTTTAGTTCCAAATTTATTTTTGCAGATTACGAGTGTCTCAACATGTGGAAACTTGACACTTGTGCTGCTATGGATTATCATGGCTATTCTTGTTTATTACATAAAACACATGAATAGTGAGGTACGCACTGACCAATTCTAATCATGTTAACATGTGTAAACCATTTTTTTCTGAACTTGCTCCAAAACATACGGTCATGTTTATCATGTAATCTATTATGTGCTTGTATTTTCTTCAATTATGGGACAATGAATTTGTTTGAGGGTAATATGTTTTTGATTTTCTCAGATTCAAGTTTTTGAGCCGTTCAACATCCTTGGATTAGAACCTGGAGCTTCAGATTCTGAAATTAAGAAGGCATACAGGAGACTTTCTATACAATACCATCCCGATAAGAATCCGGACCCAGGTTCATCTAATTATGTAGTTCAGATATGATATATTAAGTTCAAATGATTTAAAATAGAAACCTTGTTCTGCCTGCCAGTAAGTTGCCCTTGATTATGATTATTTTGGAATTTCAGCTGCTCATAAGTACTTTGTGGAGTCCATATCCAAAGCTTACCAGGCACTGACAGATCCAGTTTCCCGTGAGAATTATGAAAAGTATGGCCATCCTGATGGTAGACAGGTAAAACATCAGTAGGGAAAAAATATTTTCTTGTACATCTGGATCAAAGTTCAATGAAAAGCAAAACCTGACATTATATTTTCTTGATGTAGGGGTTCCAAATGGGAATTGCTCTTCCACGGGTTCTTCTTAATATTGATGGCGCCTCGGGTGGGGTATTGTTAATTTGGATTGTTGGGGTCTGTATACTGTTGCCACTGGTGGCGGCGGTTGTGTATCTATCGAGATCTTCAAAATATACTGGAAATTATGTCAAGAATGATACACTAGGTGCCTATTTCCATTTAATGAAACCTTCTTTGGCCCCAAGGTATGTATTACTTGCAATATGGGTTATTATTGTCATTTCTAACTAACTCTTACATTAATAGGATAATTCATGGTTTAAATGCAGATATATCTGACCATTTTTTACTTACCTGTTAAATGTTTTAAGTTATTGTCTCTTTCTAGTTATTCACGAATTAGAAAAACTTGGTGAATTTAAATTAGAGATATTTAGTTCCTTTTTTTTTTTTTTTAAAAATTGTGTTTTATTAAAAGTAATGTTAGCACTCTGTTCACATAGATCCATGTCATTGCAACATTGAGAAAAAAGGACTTTTTGAGAACTCCTATGAGTTCCCCTCGTTTCCGGTGAAACTTAATATTGTTGTAGTTGATATTGCTGTGTCATACCACCGGATATATATTATTGACATGTATTCTGCCATGATGCCTTTGATCGCAGCAAAGTTAGGGAAGTCTTCATTAAGGCTGCTGAATTTGTAGAGATTCCAGTTAGAAGATCTGATGATGAACCCCTACAGAAACTCTTTATGGCAGTAAGAAGTGAGTTAAACTTGGACCTTAAAAACATTAAAAAGGAGCAGGCAAAGTTTTGGAAGCAACACCCTGCACTTGTTAAGGTAAACTTAAGAAAGTGAACTGCATAGGTGGAGCTTTTTGGTTCTGGCTGTTGCATTTTTAAACCTGAATACTTTACTTATTTTGTGTTGTTCCAATCATACTTATCTCCTCTATATTCCTCAGACAGAATTGTTGATCCAAGCGCATTTAACTCATGAAACAGCGAATTTATCCCCAGATTTGGAGCATGACTGCAAGCGTGTGCTGGAACTCGCTCCTCGCCTTCTTGAAGAGCTAATTAAGGTATATATTTTCAATATACATATACATAGCCATGTGAATGCAAAAGCTAATTTTGAACCTTTCTAATATCAAATTCTGTATGGTAATGTTTATTGTCTACACTTCTGAAGTTCATTCCTATACTGCTAGATAACTTGAGATTAAATTTGGGGACATACCCACCTATCATAGTTTGTGTATATATTTTTAGCCATTAATAAAATGCCTCCTTTTTCTTCTTCTGATCCGTAATCTAAGCACATGGAGAACTGTAATTCTTTGGAAAGAAGAGTTTTCTTCTTATGTTTCTTCTTATGGACATCCTAATTCTCTGATTCTTGGCCCATTTGGAAATGAAAGTTAACATCTTATAAATGTATTGATTTTCCATTGCATCCAACTCAAACGATTTTAGTTGCAAATAATATTGGCTATTCTCCCTTGGGTTTTTGCCCAAATATTCGTGTATGTCAACAGTCATCTTGACTGGTCTCTATTGCAGTAGAGGTTTTGCCATTTACTTTACATATCCTTTATTCTAAATGTTCATAAAATATTTAAGCACCTCTGACTTCTTGTCTTGTCAAAGAATGATAACAAAAATAGGTAACAGAGAATTAAGTTATAGGAATGGAGAGATGGAAAAACATTTCAGAATACCAAATGCTAAAATTTATTTTAAACAGAAATTATGATTTCTATATGCTAGCTTGCCTGTTTGAGCAAAGGTGAAAAATTGTGAAATATGAATACCTCGTGCCATTGATACTTGAGTTGTGAGGCATAGCATAAATTTTTACTTTTCAGAACATGATTCTATACGTCATGTCAGTCTTCTCTATCATCATTTGATGTGCATTGAACCTGCCTCTTACTTTGATGAATTCTTTGCTTACCATGAGCAGATGGCACTCATTCCCCATTCTAATAAGGGGCATGGCTGGCTTAGGCCTGTAATAGGAGTTGTTGAACTTTCACAAAGTATTGTTCAGGTATTGTTCAACGACATATTGCAATTTATTTTTCATCTTCAGTAATAGAAAACTAAACTTATTTGATCTAACGAGAATTCTTTATTGGGGAAAAAGACTTGGCTTTTGTGTGGATGAGATTCTTTCAAAAAATGATTTTTGTGAAAAGTGATTTTTTTGGAGAATGGTTAAAAAGTAGGAAAATATTATCAGGAAACGTTGAAATTTTATTTTTTGAAAAAATTGATGTTGTTACATCTAACGAGAATATTACCTTATATAATCCTAATATGTAACTAATCTGGAATGTTAATTTACAAATACAATGGACTGTGGTGCAGGCTGTTCCTCTCAGTGCAAGGAAGTCTGAGGGTGTTGCTCCATTTTTTCAGCTCCCACATTTTAATGATGATATTGTCAAAAAGATAACACGCAAGGTGAGATTTCTTACCTCTTCTTTTACGATAATTTTCTCCATGCTAGAGCTATATCAATTAGTTGTCTTAGCTGGAGAATTGGAAGTCTAAATGGAAAAATTAAAGAAAAGGTCCGACTACGAGAAACCTCCAATTTAGCTTAGGAAGTCTAGATAGTGATTTAAAAACAATTTTGGAAATTCAGTGGATTACCATATTACATCATCAGCGATTGTTTGAGAAGTATATCTTGGTTTGACATTAGAGGAGCAGGTTTTGTGTATTTATATTTTTCTGGCATCGTGGGAAAGAGGAAATGCTATCCTCGAATTTCATTTTGAGGAAAAAGTGCAATGAAGCTGAGTTGAATCATTTATGTTTCTAAATTGTTGAGTATTTTCAAGAACATAACATTGATTAGGCGATAATACGATGATAGTTCGGCTTCAGGGCTTCTCATGTAAATTATTACCGTAATATTTTATTAATGCAGTTCAACTTAACAATCAAATTTAGTTGAATGGTTGGATTAGTTAGATCTCTCCTATCTTATTGATAGTAATTTTCTGTTTTCATGATCTTTATTCTTCCACTGCTTGCAGAAGGTAGGCACATTTCAAGAACTTCAGGAAATGACTATTGAAGAACGTGCCGAACTATTTTCTCAAGTAGCGAACTTCTCTGCTTCTGAAGTGGAAGATGTGGAGAATGTACTGAAACTGATTCCTTCTGGGACAGTTGAAGTTACTTGCGGGACTGAAGGTGAGGAAGCAATACAAGAGGGTGACATTGTTACGGTTCAGGCTTGGGTGACACTGAAACGTGCTAATGGTTTAGTCGGTGCCCTACCCCATGCGCCCAATTATCCATTCCACAAGGAAGAAAATTTTTGGTGTTTACTGGCAGACACCAATTCGAATAGTGTGTGGTTCTCCCAAAAGATCAGTTTTATGGATGAAGCTGCTGCAGTGAGTGCTGCTTCAACAGCAATCGAGGAGAGAATGGAAGTGCTTGGAGCCAGCCCAGAGGAAACTAGCTCTGCTATAAGAGAAGCAGTTGAGAAAGTCAAGAATGGGCGTCGACTTGCAATGGGGAAGTTCCTTGCCCCAGCTGAAGGAAATTATAACTTGACTTGCTATTTATTGTGTGATTCTTGGATTGGTTGTGACAGGAAATCGAGCTTAAAACTGAAAGTTTTGAAGAGGACTCGTGCTGGCATTCGCGATGGTCAGGTGACTGATGGAGGATTGATTCCTGAGGATGGAATTGATGAAGAAGAGGAGATCGAAGAAGAGGAGGATATCGAGAGCGAATACAGTGAAGATGAAGAAGATACTCAGGATACAAATAAGAAGGGACGGGCCATTGGCAAAGTTCATGAAAAGAGCGATTCAGAAAGTTCCAGCTCGGACAAGGAATGAAAGAACTTTGCTATAGTTTAATTGCAGTGATGAGATGATAATTTACCCTTTTCTAGGTTTTTAATGTTACAGAAGATGACGTTTTGAACCTAGATGCGTTACAACATTTCAGACTTGATTATAATTGCTAGAATTTTTATTTATTGATTTTTTATAAATTTGACTTGAAAGGGGAAAAATGATAGTGCGTGCTTGATAAAAATATAAGTTAAAGTATACATTTGATGAAATTGACAATTTATTTTATCGACTTTCAACTACATATTTCATCAATTTTTATCATGAAGTGAGCTAGCGATGCCCAGGCCACGAGCGTGTAGTGATAGCAAGACGTGTAACCTCATCGCAAAGGGAGCATTTGTCGAGACGAGGTAACACTCTCCACCGAATTTTGTATTTTGTATTACCATTTCTCTCATTATATCGACTCAAAATACCGTCATGTTTGGCTAACCAAGAGGCCTTCTAAGGCCTATATTTATCGAAGAGCACACATTATTTGATCGGCTGGCTCAATCGGATTGCCAGAGAATAAATGTAAGAACGCAATGTTCACATCAAAATCTTACATTGCTAGTAGTTGCTTTTCTTTTATTGCATGTAATCATCACATTTGTTGATGCTTTCATCCAATCAATTCTAATACATTCGCTTCACTGCCCAGATTTCATGTAATTCTCATAAACCAGCTGGGCACTCAGAAGATCAAAAACTGCAGAACCAACCGATTTAAACACGGTAATTTCCTCAGAACTCTTCCTCTTCGGCTTCTCCCCCTGGATCAATCCTACCAAATCGCCCGCAATTTCATCCTTGGTGATGACTCCTTTCTCGAATGCACCAACCAATTCCCCGGCTTCTGTCAGCGCAGCCTCATTATCGACAAACACTCGTCCCCTCCTTATGGCCTCGTCGTCGCATTCTTTCATCGAGTTTTTAAATGATCCCACCAAATCCAGATGTGTCCCGGCCTTCAAATCCACTCCCTTCACCAATGGAATCTCTGAATTTGTAGCACAGCTGATAATATCACCCTCTTTCACAAGCTCCTCCAAATTACACCCATTGCTCTGGAAACGAACCTCTACGAAGTCACTCTCATTACTCATTTTCTCAGCCAAATTTCTTGCCTTTTCTTCAGTTCTATTCCAAATGATCACTTTTTTTACTCCTGGCCTGACAGACAAATGAGCCCTGATCAAATGTGGCGCTAAAGAACCTGCACCAATCATCAAAAGGGTTTCCGAATCCTCTCTCGACAAGTAGAACGAAGCTAAAGCCGACACACAAGCAGTTCTATAATAGGTGAGTTCAGTGGCGTCGATTGTGGCCAAGGGTTGGCCAGTTAGTGAATTGAATAGCACGTAAATCGCCTGCACACCGGGTAGGTTTAGTGTCGAGTTGTTGGGATAATAAGTGACTAATTTGATCCCGACGTAGGGAAGGGAAGGGGAGAGAGACCAAGAGGGCATGAGGAGGAGAGAAGATGAAGGGCTTGTTTGGTGGGCATAGCGGATGGGGGAGTGGATTGTGGGGGAGAGAGTTGGGAGAGTGGAATGGAGGTGGTGGATTAGGGATTCGTGGGTTATGAGGGACTGGAGTGTGGAAGTGGAGATGAATACTGGTGGTGTGACGGCGGCGGAGGCGGCGGGATTGACTTGGTCTTCCTTGGTCGTCATGGAGGCGAGCGTATGAAAGTTGGAGTGTGGGGGATGTGCGAGAGGGGTTAGATGAGCGTTGACAATATAGCTTGCAGGTCATTCAACTTTAGCATGTTTATAAATTGAGAAATGCTACAATAACCACCTGGATGATCGTGTGTGAGTGTTGGAGGAAATATTATTTTATTTATGAGGAGTCCGCACACTCACAGGTGATCATCCAAATAGTCATCCGGATAGACTCTTTAGATTTATCCTAATAAATTAGGGATGTGCTATGTGTACTAGGTAACATGGTTTACCACATACACACATATTGAAGGAAAAATATTTTTTAAATAGACGGAGTCCACCGTACCTATGCGAGGGTGCGGTGAAACTTGCGGTAATCCACGCGATATAAGAAGGTTAATTCTATAAATTATTTATAAATATTTAAATCAATTTTTATTCACGAAAAATCTACAAATATTATTTACTTAGTAATTATTTATTTATAATATAAAACGTTTATAAAAACTTTCTAAACATGCTTAATTTTAAATTTAAGTCTGTCATTGTCCTTATTTATCGTATTTTTAAACTGAAAGAAATTGTTTAGTTATCAATGTTTGAGCCCTATTTTTTTGTTTTTTTTTTTGTTTTTTTTTTTTTGGCAAAGAATGCATTTTAGGATAGGAGATTGATGGAGAATGTGTGATTAAAAAATAAGAATTTTTTTTATTTATATGTAATATTATTTTATTGAAAAATGTGTAGTTGAAATGAAGAGAAAAAAAATGAATTTTGAAAATAATGGAGATCAAATATACTCTAATGGACCCTTTTATGTAAAAGAAGATTTCGTCGGGACAATTTACCAGGGTTGAGATGACAGTCTGTGACTCTTTGATCTTTAGTAATGAATGATAATAGCTCAAAAATTATTTTGTGCACGAAAAGTTTTTTTCACTATCACTTGCATAAAAATTTTTAATCAAAAGTAAGATTGATTTTTCAAAGTCATACATAATTTCTTAGACAAAGTGTAAAGGTACAAACATTTTGATATTTGACAAAAATGTTTAAGCTCAAAATTTTTCTATGCATTAAAAACATTTTATTTTGGCATTAAAAGTCATTCGAATGCAACGTTTTGATCATATATAAAAATGACTTTAAAAATATATTTTTATCTTGAAAAGTTAGTTAAAAATAATCGACAAAAGTCCATACATTTCAAAACCTTCAAATCGAGTCAAACGGGGCCAAAACGCGAAAAGATTGAAAATTCCCAATGGTCAACCGATCGGAAGGGGCGGTAGACAGAAAAATTTCAACAGTCCAAAATTTGATCATTTTGACATCTGATTTTTACTGTACAAACGGCTATATTGATCATCCAGACAACAGATGATCTACCGGACAAGTCATCCGCACTTACAGATTTTTGTGACGTTTTGAACTCTGTAAATATTTTCACTCTTTCCATTCTTCAAAAAAGATTTATGAAGTGAGATAACTTTTTTGAAAGATTTTAGTTATCTTTTGCTTTCATTTCATTTATTTCTTCATATCAAGAATTTTGATTGATTCAAACTCCTTAATCATTATCATCAATTTTTTTTCTCTTTTTATACTTAATTTTTTTCTATTATTCATAAAAGATATATATATATATATATATATATATATATATATATATATTTCAAAAAAGATCTTTGAACTTATATTGTATATATTTATTCTAATTCTTCGTATTGAATCAAACTTTTAACTCATCATATTGGTACTTAATTTATTACAATCATTCATTAAAAAAGAGAGAGATATTTTGAGAATATTTTTGAACTTACATTGTATTTATTTCTTCTTCATTTTCTCATTGAAACACTTTGATTGATTGAATATAATTTTTTATTATAATATTCATCAAAAAATTTCATCTAAAACTTGAACTATCATTTATTACTTTTCATTGAAGTGATAACTTTTTTTAGTAATTAATATGTTTTGTATAATTTATCAAGAGAAAATTTCATTGTAAAATCATTTTGGTAAAGCGTGGGTTGTGTTGAAATCCCGTAAGGATCGATATTGTATAAGGATCGGTGCTCCTTATTGTAAGTCACCGTGTGAGTCATATTGAGGTTTCATAAAATTCAATAGTATGGGTTGTATTGAGGTCCCGTAAAGTTTAACATTGTATAAGGATCAGTGCTCCTTGTTTGTATGTCACCGGAAGCGTTGTAAATGGTTGAATTGTACTATAAGTCAATCAACATAGTGAAAAAAATTTGCTCGAGCCGGAGAGTTTGGTAACGAATGAAGTAGATCATTACTTTAGATCGAACCTCCACAATTATATCGTTTGTGTTCTCTCTCTCCCTTTTATTTATCGCTTTTATATTGCGCTTATTATTTGAATTTATCTTTTTAATATTTACTTACTTTTCGTATTTGTGCATATTTGTTTTATTGTCTCATTTTTTATCATATTGGTTTAAATCTAAAATTAATTTTTGAAAAAGTTTTAAAAAAATCAATTCAATCCCATCTTGGTTAGTTATTCTTGGGCTTACAAAATTGACATATTACGCCACAATCATGCGGTAGATCTATACCTTGTTTGAGTCTCATTTTTCCATCAAAATACATTCTTCAACAGTTATTTCATCCATTTTAACCACATTTTTCAATAAAATAATATTATACGTAAATGTAAAATATTTTCTTATTTTTTTTTTAACACACATTCTCCATTACAACACTATTGAAAAATATATTTAAAAAAAAAGGGGCCCAAACAATTTGATATTATGGCTTGATATTGTTTCGGAGAGATGAAATTTGAAATCAAATTGAAGTTTAGGTTACAAATTCAAGTTCATAACAAGATATGTAGATTACAATTCCACCATCTTAATTCTTAATTTACTTTTTTGTTTCAATTAGATTCAAGACTATAAGTCCAAAATTGGGACATAAGATTTTGTAGTTTTTCAATTCTTATAGTTTTGTGATTTTTTGTAAATTGATTGGAGAATTAAAGAACATATCTGATGAAGAATATCGAGATCGAACGGCAAAAAAAAAATAAAAAATGTCGGACGGACATGCGCGATCCGTTTTGAATAATTTGGTCGAATCCATCGGATCTGAATGGAGTTAATCATTTTTTTTCACGGGTACAATGGCAGATTTTGATATGTTGGAGGTTTTTTTTTTTTTTTTTTTTTTCTTTTTCTTTTTAAGATAGAAAAAGATAGTTGTTTGGCAGCTTTGGCTACATGGACTACATGGATTGCTGTTGTTGGATACTTTGATAGTTTGGATTGAAGACTTAGATTAAATATTGAGTTTGCTCCAATTAATTATAAATTTAATTGTTGAGTTTTTTAAGGGCCACAAATAATTGTAAATTAATTATTTATTTTGAATAATTTAAATTATTGTTTGAATATTAACATTCAGACAATCATGACATGTAGTTTTATTTGTAATATCGCTTGTATAACTAAGAATAGATGGTATTTTCTCAAAACCCCATTATTTAATTTAAATTTAATTAATCTAGAAAGGGAAGTTCATAATAATTAAAAGCTATGTAGTTTTATTTGTAATATCGCTTGTATAACTAAGAATAGATGGTATTTTCTCAAAACCCCATTATTTAATTTAAATTTAATTAACCTAGAAAGGGAAGTTCATAATAATTAAAAGCTATGATATTTATGGTGGATATTTAACGAATGATCTTTATATTTTAAATTATTCTCCCCAAAAATGGCTATCAAACATGAGCATATATTACTTCTTAATTTAAACTATAAGAAACAAAAATCATACCATATGAGTGATACACATCTATGTTATATTAGACGTGGACATATCAACCTTAATAGGATACAAGATTGACAAGAGGTGGTCCCATCAACTCAATTGAGGCCGAACCATTGTTGATTTATGATTCTTGTTTGAAAAGTAAGATAATCAAGAGATCTTTTTTTGGCAAAAGGATATAGAGTAAAAACAATATTAGAACTAATTCATGCTGATGTGTGTGGACCCATGAGTATGCCCGCGAGAGGAGATTATGAGCTAAAGAGTATCATGTTGAGGATGGAAACATTTGAATAAAAGTATAAAATATTTCAATCAGAATGATGTGTCAATTATCTCTTGAGAGAATTCAGAGACTACTTGACAGAAAATGATATAGTTTCTTAACTGAGTACGCCCGATACACCTTACAAAATGTCATTTTAGAAAGAAAAAAACATGATAACGTTAGATATGCTTAAGCTAATGATCAGTTTTTCAACATTATCTATCTCATTTTGGGGATATACACTGGATATATCTATATATATACCAATGTTATCAAAATTGGCCCGACCAGATCGGTTCAATCGATAGAATTCGAGAATCGGATCCAAAATCAGGTCAATCATGCACGGTTAATGGTCTAGCAAAAAAATCACTCACAATTTATCAAACCGGTTAGTTTAACCGTGAATCGGCGCCAATTATACTAATTTTTAATTTAAAAATTTTGAACTTTTTTATTAGTGGGTCTCATACGATATAATTATCAAAAGTCCATACATGAATTTTGAATGGAATGCTCATTCTATAGATGCACTTCTCTCAAATAATTTCATAAACCTTCAATGTGGGATGGTATCATAGATGCACTTCTTTCAAGTGTTTTCATAGACTTTCAATGTGGGATAATGGTATAGCAAAAGAAGGTTAAAATGCCCATCAAAATCATTTTCCAAGCTAAATCTATGATTTTGAAAATCTCAACTAACTAAATTGTAATATCCACCTCCATCTTTTCATTTATTTAATTTTCAAATTTAACTTAAATTACACTTGATAATGAATCTCATTAACAAACATAGATTTACTTTGAATTATTAATATGAAAATTAAAAAAAAATATATATATATATATATATTGATTTCATAGTATTTTATTGTTTGCGTGTATTTATTTATCTATTTATTGCATCCGGTTTGATGTCGATTTGACCCCGGTTGAACCATTTGACCTTCACCCTTCACCTTTTTCGAGTCAATGCCCGAATCAATTTTCAAAATATTGATATATTCTTAACTCAGTTCCTTCTAAAACCTTTCCCAAGACTTGGAATTGTAGAATGGGCACAAATTAAACTCATGTCACATCCAAATTTGGGAAGCTAGGCTCATGTGTTAAAAGGAAAGACAAAAAAGTTGAAGTTTAGGTCAGAAATATACCTTTTTGTAGGATACCCTAAACATACCATGGCGTATTATTTCTATAGTCTTCTAGAATAAAGGTGTTTGTTAGCACAAATACTACTTCCTGAAGTACAAGTATATTAATGAACGACATTCCAACAATAAGGCTTTTTGAAAGAAATGAGTGGGTGCAACCCACGTAATCGATTTATGAAAAACAACCTGGTGATAAGCAACACATGGTGTTAGGAATACTTGTACAATGTGATTTGAATGAGAGGGATGATTTGCCATCTAATCTCCTAGATCAAGAAACGTTAAAGGTAATGAGAAGGTAGGTGGAGTCATCTGATGACGATACTAGTATGGATAAAAACGTTCTGATTTCAAATGATGCCTCAGTCCAGGATCCACTGCCTGCTTAGAAAAGGTTAAAAGGTCATTAAGCAACCTTCTAAGTACTTATTGGTTGGATAGTCCAAACACTCAGTCTCTGTAAAAACAAGTAGATGATGTAACCCGATATTCATTTGATTCAATTTCTTAAATTGATTTGCAAATGTGATTTTACATTAGCTTAGTTTATTTTTCTTTGTTTTCTGCTCTTTTTCTTGTGTAATCCGCGGAGGTAAAAGGCTCACGTCTTCCTCTTTGTATTCATTTGAGTGGATTATGCTAAAATCCATTGCCTTACTTTTGATTGGTTTTACTAAACTACCAAAAAAAAAAAAAAAATCAAAAACAAGATGCACTTTATGAAAATTATAAGCAAAAATATATTTATTTATTAAAATTACTATCTAAATATTTTTACCTTAGTCACAAAAAATAATAATAATAATAAAATTGAAAATCCTAAAATTTACTTGTAAGCTTAATTGAACATGCAACTGTATATAAACTAGGAACTTTAAAATATAAATAATATTATTCTTTTTGCTCGAATTTTGACGAGTTACACTGCCAATTTTGATTGTTAACCACTTCAGTTTACTGTTCCTGTTTCTCGTTTGATCCAACGCTCTACACTTTGATGAACAACGTGACTTTAATTCTTCTTCTGCGGTCGTGCAAATGGTTCTGGAATTTTTATAATTTGCATTTATTTTGAGTTGTATAACTAAAATTCTTTAAATATTTTTGAAATATAAGCTTTCTGTTGATCGATTCCTTGTTTCTGATATCGAGGCTGATGATTCTGGTAGTGATCCAAAAGCTCCCTAGTTTGCCAATTAGATGAATAAGTAAAGAGAGAATGACACAGACCTTTTAATACAGCCAGACTCTATTCTTTCGATATGATTTTAAACATACAAATGCCTGTATCAATTATGCAGTATAATAATATTTTGTTTCGTCTCATTTTCCTTGTCAATTTATATCATGGTTAGTGGCACGAGTTATTCCTTTAACATACAACATTTGTAGAGGTTCTAAAAGACAATTTTGACGAATTTTTTCTATGTTTTATCCACATCCTCACCAATTCTTTTGGAAAAGAGAAGATCCATAGGCGTCAGGTTGCTCTTGGAGTTTTTTCATTTCAGCTGCTCCCTTGCATATTAACTTTCATGCTGTCTTGCCATTTTGAACATGTTTCTATAATTATTAATCCTTGTAAAATATACACGAGAATGTCATTTTGGTTTAACAATTGGATTTAATTGTTAATATACGCCTGCATGCTACTTCTCTCTCTAGAATCTAAGATAGCATATACTTGTAAGTTCTTTTATATATTTAAGTCCCATAACGCACTATTGATAATCATTTCTCCTCTCCTCTATTGCTTTTATTTAGATTGTTTTCTGAAGTCTCCAAGTCTCGTAAATTATTTAACTATTTGCTTCTGGTTGATTCACTAAGTTGACAATATATATCCTAATTTTTCTGCATACCCAATTCATTTGACATTATAATGAAAGATGAAAATACTTCATGTTGTGAATCTGAGTGGTGGGTTAATCTTATGATATCTTTTGCCCTTGTTGCATTTGCTGGCATCGCATCTGGTCTTAGTCTAGGACTCTTGTCATACAGTAAAGTTGATCTTGAAGTTCTCATAAAGTCTAGTCTGCCTCGAGACCAAAAGAATGCTGGTTAGTAGATAATTGTTTTTATTCTTGCCTTAAGGCATGACTGTATAGAACTCTACTTATGGTTTCATTAATTGCTCTTATTATTTGCAGCAAAAGTGTTGCCTATTGTTAAGAATGAAATTGTTAAAATATATATTGGTAGCTGCTTTATATACTCCAGTGTAGGCGTGCGTATTGGAATATTCTTGCTTTAGTTGTGAGCTGGTTGGGACCACATGATATTGTTGTAACCATATTGATTCTTCACGTGCCTATCACATGCTCTTTACTTGTTCACCACTCCAGCACTTGTATAAATTAACAGCCACTGTGCTTTGTAAATCTATGCAATTTATATCTTCTTCTCCACTTGCTTATTAGTTCTCAATTTTGTTATTTTACTAAAGTTTAACTTGGTATCAGAGCCATCAATGGCTAACATTGGATAAGATGATATTGCACAATCAGCTCAGCAAACTTCTAGGACACTGATGCCTTCAATGTTGGGAGGAAATCAGATGCCATCATTTGGGATAAGCCCAACTCAAGTTCCACCAGTGAAGTTTGACAGAAATAATTTTCTGTTGTGGAAGAACATGGTGATGCCAATCATCAAAGGACATAATCTAGAAGGTTTCATCACAGGAACCAAAAGTTGTCCATCTGAGTTCCTAGCAACAGAAACTACTGGTTCTGTTGGAGTTACCATTGAAATGGCTCTTAATGTTGAATATGGAAAGTGGATGTCTACTGATCAACTATTGATGGGTTGGTTGTATTCATCAATGACACCAGAAATTACAATGAGAGTAATGAGATCGTCTAACTCCTGCGATCTATAGAATGCCGTTCAGGAGAGCTTTGGAGCCATGAACAAATCAAGGGTCACCTTCCTCATCAGTAAACTTCAAAGGACCAGGAAGTGAGCAATGAGTGTTGATCAATATCTCAACACAATCAAGCAACTAGCAGACAACCTTGAAATTGTTGGTAAGATTATTTCTCACGGTGATCTTGTTACTCAAGTGTTAGTTGGATTGGATGAAGAGTATACCCCTATAGTAGTTCAAATTAATAGCAGAGAGTCCATCTCCTGACATGAATTACAGTCTGCGCTTATGACTTACGAGAGTAGAATTGAACACCTTAGTGCTCTAAAAAATGGTCTGGCCTCAGTTAACTTAAGTGAAGCCTCAGCAAATTTCATTCACAGTTCAAATACTAACAGAGGAAGAATGTTTAGCTATGGTGGAAGAAGTAACAACTACAAAGAAGACAGATATAGAGGTAGAGGAGGTAGACAAATTGTAAATAAAGGACCGTGCCAAATCTATGGGATAAACAACCATTCAGCAATAAGATGCTTAAACCGTTATGATGAGAGGCATATGGGTACTAAGCCTGATCACCACTATCAAAATAACTCCTCAGAACCATCTGCTCTTATAGCTTCTTCTAGGACTGTTGCGGATCCAGCTTGCTATGCAGATTCAGGTGCCAGCAATCATGTCACTGCTGACAAGGGCAATCTGATTGAGACACATGAGTATGATGGTAAGGAAAGCCTCACTATTGATAATGGTAACAAACTTCACATCTCTCACATTGGCAAAAATCACTTGAGTACACATAACAAATCCTTGGTTCTTAGTAATGTGTTGTTAGTACCTTCAATCAAAAAGAATTTGTTAAGTGTCTCACAATTAACATTTGATAATGCTGTATTTATGGAATTTCATTCTAATTTTTGTGCTGTTAAGGACAAAGAGACGAAAGAGGTGCTGCTGGAAGAGAATAGAAAAATTAAAGCACTTCAATCAGATTGGGGAGGTGAGTTCAGGGCATTTACTGAACTAACTCAACAATCAGGGATTGAAATGCGACTTTCGTGTCCTCACACCTCAGCCTAAAATGGTAGAGCTAAAAGAAAACATCGACATATTACATAAACTGGCCTAACTCTTCTTGCTCAAGCAAGCATGCCCTTGCATTATTGGTGGGAGTCATTTCACACAGCCACTTACCTTATTAACAAATTACCTACACCTGTTCTTCAAATGAAGTCACCTTGTCAAGTTCTAAATAAAGAGCAAATAGACTACAAGTCCCTTAAAGTTTTTGGATGTGCTTGCTTTCCTTGTCTAAGACCCTACCAGAATCATAAGTTCAGTTTCCATTCTACAAAATGTGTATTCCTAGGTTTCAGTAATTCACATAAATGTTACAAGTGTCTTAGTTCAACTGGTATAGTATACTTGTCCAGGCACGTTGTCTTCAATGAAAATGAATTTCCATTTCAGTCAGGTTTTCTCAACAAAAGTAGTAACTCACAAAAGCCTGAAACTATTATTCAATGCTTACCTTTTGATATCCCTTTTAACCTTGATTCAATGTGTTCATCTGATACAACTCATTTTGATGCAACTCAACCAGCAACACCTCATAGTCCAGATCCACTAGAAGTGCTTGGAAATGAGGCACTTGAAGCAAATGACAATGAGAATATAGAAACTAGAAGTGAACATAGTCAAAGGGAAATTCAAGAAAGTACTATAACTGTTGAGGTAGAGCGAACTGAATTGAATGTTGAGTCCAATCAAGGAGAGGAAGAACTTAGTAGACAGAATGTTGAGCATCCTATGATTACCAGAAGTAAAGCTGGAATTTTCAAACCATAAGTGTACACCACTCATTGCAAATAATACAGAATGGTACTGAGCAAGACTGGACCAAATGATGTTCTTGAAGCCTTGTCCGACAAGAACTGGAGAGGAGCTATGGAGGATGAGTACAGAGCTTTGATAAGGAATAAAACTTGGAAATTGGTACCACCTTTGGTCAATCAGAAGGTGATAGGTAACAAATGGGTATTCAGATTTAAACGTGACATTGAAGGGAAAGTGTTGAAGTATAAAGCAAGGCTTGTTGCAAAGTGATTTCTACAAACTTCAGGTGTTGACTACCATGAAACTTTTAGTCCAGTAATTAAGGCTTCAACTCTAAGAATAATTTTGTCACTTGTTGTCTCAAAGTGTTGGAGTGGTAGACAAGTTGATATTAACAATGCCTTCTTGAATGGAAAGCTAAATGAAGTGGTGTTTATGAAATAGCTAGAAGGTTTCATTGACAAAGCTAATCCAACTTTTGTATGTAGACTTGAAAAGGCTCTTTATGGACTCAAACAAGTCCCAAGAGCATGATATGAAAGCTTAAAAGGAACACTCTTAGACTAGAAGTTTACCAAGTCCAAAGCAGACAACTCCTTATTCTTTTATATGAATCAGAGGCAAGTTATTTTCTGCTTGGTGTATGTCGATGATATAGTGATCACTGGGAATGATCACAAAGTGCTGCAAGGCTTTATTGACAAACTAAACACACAGTTTGCACAAAAGGACATGGGTGAACTGCATCAGTTTTTAGGAATTGAAGTAAGAAGGTATGAAGTAGGAATGCGTCTCACTTAGGTTAAGTACATAAAAGACTTGTTGAAAAAGTTTAATTTTGAGCACCTTAAACCTTGTGCAACGCCCATGACAGTAGGCAAGTGCATCTCCAAGAATGAAGGTGAGAAAATGGCAGATCCTTTCTTATACAGAAGTGCAATAGGTGGACTTTAGTACCTGGGACATACACGACCTAATATAAGTTTTGCAGTAAAGTTGAGTCAATTTCTACAAACTCCTTTGGACACTCATTGGAAGGCAGTAAAGAGGATTTTTAGGTATCTAAAGGGTGCAATTGAACAAGGTCTATGGATCCAAAAGAGTGACATAATGGACATTACAGGTTTTGCTGATGCGGATTGGGTGTCATGTCCTGATGACAGAAGGCCAACAGCCGGCTACTTTATCTATATAGGAAATACCATGGTGGCCTGGTCCTCTAAGAAACAACAAATGGTGGCGAGGTCAAGTGCTGAATCAGAGTATAGAGCACTAGCACAAGCCTCTGTTGAAATAACTTGGGTTGAGTCATTGCTTAAAAAAATCAAGCTACAACATGCTTCACCTCCTATCCCGTGGTGTGACAATCTAAGTGCCAGTGCATTAGCCCCTAATCTAGTTTATCATGCTCGAACTAAACACATTGAATTGGTTATACATTTTGTTAGAGATAAAGTTCTTGAAAGGAAATTGAAGATACAATACATTCCATCATCAGACTAAACCGCAGATCTGTTAACCAAACCACTTGCTCATTCCAGATTCTTGTTTCTCAAGGACAAGCTTGGAGCTAATGAATAAACTTCAACTTGAGGGAGGATGTTAAAATATATATTGGTAGCTGCTTTGTATACTCCAGTATAGGCGTGCGTATTGGAATATTCTTGCTTTAGTTGTGAGCTGGTTGGGACCACAGGATATTGTTGTAACCATATTGATTCTTCACGTGCCTATCACATGCTCTTTACTTGTTCACCACTCTAGCACTTGTATAAATTAATAGCCACTGTGCTTTGTAAATCTATGCAATTTATATCTTCTTCTCCACTTGCTTATTAGTTCTCAATTCTGTTAAAGTTTAACTGAAATCTTACTCTTGTATACACTGCTCATTGCAAAATTGCTGGCGATGGAGGTAGGTTTAGGTTCCACACAGTGATATGAGCTCGTTTGGCTAAGGTTAAAATTAAGTAACTTTTTACCACCAGACTTATTTAAATGAGTTACTTTTTTTCTTAATTTTAAGTAAAAAAGTTACTTATTTTGAAAGTAAATATTACCTTTGTGTCAAAATAAGTAAAATTTTATGATTAGCCAAACACGCTCTTCATCTTTCCCAGTAAATAATCTTTCACTTTTTCGTGTTTGCTCTTTACTGATAGAAAGCTCATTTTATTAAGGCTCTTCCCATATTCTTGGATACTCCCATTTTGGAGTGCTATACTGGTCTCGATGACTTTTGTAGTGGCTTTTGCGGAGGTATCCTATTATTATTAGTCTTAGCATCGTTTAATGCTGTTTACAGAGAGTAGAGAAATCAAAGGTAATTTTATTTACTTACTCAATTATCTACATGGCTCATGTGATCCCTCGAGCTATATGCTCAAGATATGGACTAAGTTTAGGTGCTAAATTCTCCTTTTTGTTCAGTTCTGCTGTTCATTTTGTTCCCAGTATCTTACCCAGTTAGTAAGGTAACAATCTGAATTTGTGATCATTTCAAGTTTTTGATCAGTTCAGCCAATTTTATTCTGGAGTCTTCTTGCAGTTTCAGTGTTGATATAGGTTTGATTCTTGAAATAAATTGTGCTTAACTGAGGCTCGATGAAGAAACTAATTCCATCCTCTGCTAATTAATCAGCTTTGCAAAAATGTTCCAAGGAATGATAATGCTTGTTAAATAATGCGACTGTGTTGAGTGTCAAAATTCATTGTTTTACTTTCGATATAACAAGAGAAGAAGATTACTGAACTTTCCAACATCATAGAAAATCCATGGGATCTTGATGAAATTGATGACATATTTTTCAGCTTTTGACATGGCAGGTACTAGATTGGCTTCTCGGGAAAAAACCATTCTACAGATGAGTATACATAGATAGTTAGTGACTCGGTGTAAACTTATAAGGATGTTAATGTGAAATAGGAAGAATTATAATTTAATTTTCGGAAAAAAAAAAAACATTCAATCTTGTGTTACAACTTCTAACATGACGTGCACAGGGTATATAATTTAAAGAATTAGAAGAGCAAGCTGTATATTCATATAATGCACGGGATTACACATATATATTGACTACTAGTGGGCAATTTGATACATTTATGAACAAAATGACTAAACTGTGACAAGATCAAACATTAGGGACTAAAATGCTTAAATTGGAAATGTGTCACAAGGTACAATTTTAAAGAAATTTGAAGGACCGTTATTTTGATTTATCCTTGGCTCAATTTCTCAGGTGGGGAAAGGTGGAGATCTTATAGATGACGAAACATCTATTATAACTGGAGCAATGAACATAACGTAGAAGACTGCCAGAGTTGCTATGACACCAATATCTCGAACGTTTTCCCTCACGTACATTCTAAACTTTATTCGTACGTTTCTTACACCTTTTATGACTTATTTAATAAGGTAGACTGTACTTTTATTCCATAGTTGTAAGGAAAAAGAAGTTAAAGTCTTGTTAATTCTATTGTTCAGTTACCGTCTAATACTGAGTACAAATCATGCCTTTAGTGCAACCTTCATAAACCGACTGACTCTTAGAATCATTATTCTTTTTTCATTAGGCACACTGCGAGCAAGGGTCATAGTCGCGTACCTATTTACTCAAATGATCCAGCAAATATAATTGGCCTCATATTGGTATGCATTTTTTTTTTCGTGTTATGGCTATAACTGTTCTTTCCAATGACTGTAAGATCTGGATCTGAATTGATGCATTATAGTTCTTGTTCTTTTTGTTTGAATCCAATTATTCTGTAACTATTTTCACCGAGTTAAAGGTTTGACAGTTACCTATCTTTTTTCAATGCTTCCCTAAAGTAAAACCAATGCTGATGTAAATATTTATCTATTTCTGGATATAGGTGATAAGTGCGTTTTACGCACTTATTTAGGTCACAAAACATGGACAATTGAGTGCAATTATGTTGAAATATGGCTTAATTCTATGTAAATTGTGTTTGCAGGACTATATCGATGGAAACAATGATAAGTGAGTGAAAACGAGCAAGAAAGGACTAAAACGGAAGAAAACCAAAGTTCAGGTACTAAGATGCAATTATTCGAAAGTTGACTCGAACTCCAAATCAAGAACAAAAGTGAACTAAATACGAGATTGACGAAATCAATGAGTGATTAGAGGAAAGAGAATGAAGAAAATAAGTCAAAATGAGGAAGAACGGAGTTCGGGGGCCAAAACGACAAAAGTGAAAGCTAATTGTACCATGCGGCCGCATGGTGCAATGATCCATGCGGTCGCATGGCTTCACCAGAACACCAGCTCGAGCCAGCATTTGAACCATGCGGTCGCATGGTTATTTTCGACACAGAAATTTCTGGTTTCCGTTTTTAAGTAGAACTCTTATGGAAATTAATTGGGGACGACTTTAAAACCCTAGACTCGACAGAAAACGGAGGCTACGCACTTTTAGAGATTAATTTTGACATTGGAGAGCAAGAACTTGGGGAATAACGCGAAGATTCATCAAGCACTTCAAGGAATTAATCGAATATTTATTCGGGTGATGGCGTTTCTTCACTTATTCTTTTGTTTTTCTTTCTTTAGCATGCTAGGCTAGTTTTTCTTGTACTAGGAGATCGATGAACCTTGTAACATGATATTTTAATCTTCATTTTTATATTTTTGACATTAAAACACGTTTTTAGATGTTTGAACGATTTATACGTATTTATTCCATATGATTTTTTTGTGCGCACATTAATTGTATGAATGTGGTGATCTATTTTATGCATTCGAAAGAAGGGAAATAGATTCGACGTAGTATAAATTGTCATAGGGTCCGATAGGGGATAGAAATATACCGCTATGCTCTATGTGAATCTTTAAGTGTTCATAAAAGTTAATGCGTTCTTTTATGTTTGTATTCGTCATCGAAATATAGTCGGATCGCATGATAGAATAGGTTTAACATTACTCGAAAGAGATTGTTAAATTTAATAGGAACATTGGTTCTTCAATATTTAATCGTGTTGTCAAAGTGTAAAACTAGGATTTAAATGGATTGTTGCATGGGGATTCGTGATCCTAGTACGTTTTTCTCATCTTAAGTAAATCAATTTGCATCCAATTTCATATTCATTCTAGTATAATTTGCATTTAGCTTAGCCAATTCATTCATAATAGTTTTCATAGTTAGTTTGGTTAGCAATTAATACAAAACTCATCAAAAATTCATCTAGTTTCGGTTAAGGTCAAAATAATTATTATTGAACTACTCAATCTCTGTGGGATCGACAATCCGGACTCTAAAAGTCCACTTTATTACTTGTAACGAACCGTACATTTGCGGTGGTTTTAAATCGAACGTATTTTCGTGAACAATAGGTAAAAAAAACTTGATTTTCTACCATCCTGAAGATGAAACACCCATCAAAGACATGATTATCAGGAGAATTCTCAGGTATTGTGATCATTTATCAAATTATATTTATGGAGCTTTAACCTGAAGTGTATGTATGGTACACAGTACTTGACAGCACAAAGAACAAAATTTTCATATTTTTTCCTAATTTAACACTGTTTAGTACTATCAAATCCTCTCTACCAAACATGGCTGAAGAGTATGAAGGTTTTGAAGGTGAACTTCACAGCCGACTTTTTGTTTTCATGTTTAACAAACTGCTATTCATAGCTCGACTTGTTTGAACAATCATCGATTGCTGGGTACATGACAATTGGCCACTGTATGATGTACTAGAGGTTTTTTAGAAGGGTCATGGCCACATGGCTGACAGCACAAAGAACAAAATTTTCATATTTTTTCCTAATTTAACACTGTTTAGTACTATCAAATCCTCTCTACCAAACATGGCTGAAGAGTATGAAGGTTTTGAAGGTGAACTTCACAGCCGACTTTTTGTTTTCATGTTTAACAAACTGCTATTCATAGCTCGACTTGTTTGAACAATCATCGATTGCTGGGTACATGACAATTGGCCACTGTATGATGTACTAGAGGTTTTTTAGAAGGGTCATGGCCACATGGCTGTTGTGGTGAAGTCCGAGAGAGACACAAAAATAACATCTAAAAGGGCCAAAGACAATGCTGATTTGACGAGTATCAATATTCTTTCAGATTCAGTTCCTACAGACACAAATGGCATAGGTAATTTATAGTCTCAAGTAAAGTACCTACATAAATATTTCCATATGCTCAGTAATATTGTTTCATTTTCCAAGTTGAGGGTGAGCAAGAAAATGGATATATGTTATTAAGCTTATAAGTCAAAGTTGGGTTCCACCTTTGTGTAGAACGTTTTTTGTTTTTATCAATTATTACTACCATTCTGACGGTAGACTACTTTTCAGGAATTAATCCTCTATTAGGTGAAAAAGAGCTTCTAAATAACTCCTCGATTTGTCATGGAGATGATGAAATTCAATCTCATTGGTTGGATGACGGGATGAAGAAATCATATCTCTCTCTGTTTTCAAATAAACGGGAGCAAGAACGTGGACAAATTTCAAATGAAGAGTTGGAATCTCTTAAAGGTAAATACATAGATGAGGAGGTCATTGGTATTATAACAATGGAAGATGTCTTGGAGGAATTTCTACAGGTAAAGTTTTGTGAATTATAGTCAATTATTGAAACAATTGCGTAATTGCATTTTCATTCGCTTCCCATTTTCATATTGAAATACTGCTCTCCAGGAAGAAATACTGGATGAAACTTATCAGCATATTGAAATCCACAACAAGTGAGTGGCAGAATTTCTACTGGAATATTGGCATGTTTGGCAATGTGGATTAGATGTTATACTGGCTAGTATTGAAGTAGAAGAAGAAGCTAAAATCTTATTTAACTGTTTAGTACGGTCTAAGGCCACATACCAAACCTGCACTACGTGATTAGCAATTGATCTGGTGATAATGATGTGAATTTTGATTTTATTCTCAGAATCAGAGTCAAGTTCCTATCTTCAAGAAGATCTTCATCTTCTTCTGCTGGATTGGCTTTAGTCTCGCAACTTTATTGGAAAACTCTTGCGACATCTCATTCTTCATACTATCATACTCCTGAAATCAGCTCTTCAATCCGTTCTTATACTTCGTCCCCTTATACTCCGAAACTGTCTTCTTCTCCCGCAAAGCCAAGTTTGAGTTTCAAGATCTATAGGTGCTATTCGCAGCTCATCATCCTCTTCAGGTATCTATTTAAAATGGAAGATAAAAAAATGTTATGCGTGATGAATTTTTCTGTCATTTTCGTTTACCTGTTTAAGCTTAAATTTAGTACTTTGCACTGAGAAGATTAGTAATAGTACTCTTCCAATATTCATCATATCATTTCATCCAAGAGTTATTTAATCTGTCCCATATCAATAAAGTTCTAGGAGTCGGTACCTTTTTTGGGGGGGTTGTGGGGTTGGAACGAAAATCTGCATGTGCCTAGTAGAGGAGGCGATTTGAGATTGATCTCTTCCTCGTCTCTTGATAGAAAAATGAGAACCGGAGGAGGGGGACAATGTCCTAGGGGTCAGTACTTAAGGCAACACTTCAGAGTTTGTCTATGGTACTATTGGGTTCTAGGATTCTGTACATGTTTGTCGCCTCTTTCTATTTTCCACGTCTCCTGGAAAATAAAACCAGCATGTCGTCGATACAAGTGAAGGTATAAGCACGTAAACATGACTAATAGCAATGGTATGAATACCATGATAAGAAAGTTCTTGGTTGTCATCATTTTATATATTTTGAAGCTCAGGGGAAAAAAAAGGTTCTTGCTGATACTGTTCCATGTAGAAATGAAATTTCTCTCTCTTAGATAAGCTCATAAAAATTTTGTTTTCGCAGTTTCCTTCAATTTCTCGCCACTTCTCAAGTTTATCCCACAGGGGCGGATCCAGCTAGTGGCGAGCTAGAGCGGCCACTCTAGCTGGATCCGCCAGAAATTTTAAGTGAGCAGTGAGCGGGAGACTGGGGAATGGAGGGAAGAAGGAAGAAGAAAGGCTTTGTGATTGTGTCTGTGAATTGGGCTTGACTGGGGCGGCCATTTAAAAAAAATTTGAGCTGTTTGTAGGTAATACCTTTTGCATTACTAGTAGATGGTGTGGCATCTTTTCTGGCACAAAACTCTTCATCCTCCTCCTCTTCCTCTTCTTGATGACCCTTTCCAGATTTCATTCTTTACTGAATTTCTACAAACAAGTTATTTGCATAGAATCAAGAACTCAAAACACCCAATAATTGAATCGACGGAATAGCCCAAAGAGCTTCGCCCTACAATCAAAGATCTACCTGATTATTAAAGGGATGGGAAAATAGAAAGTAGGAAAATCTCAAAAGATTACAGCTTTGTAGGTAAAAATTGGAGTTTTGTGGGAAGTGAAATCAGATTCTCAGGGTCTGCCTATGAGTGTGGCCAATAGCAAATAATAGCGAATTGCTAAATCGGCCTTTTGGTCGGGCAATGAACATAAAAAAATAGTTGTTATTTTTCCCTCTTCATTGTTTAATTAATCAATTTCTTGTGCGCATGAGTAATATCCCCCTTTTTTATCACTCTTCACATTCTTTCACTTACATAATATAAAATGATCTACCAAGTCACGTGGTGAGATTCTTGTTAATTACTAGGGTTGTAAATTTGGTTTGGACAACTACTTACGTTAACGACAAATGACTCAACCTAAGCATGTTCGACACGAGTCTTTTTGTCTCTTTTATAAAAAAATTATATTGCATGTTTGACTGAAAAATAAATTATAACATTTTGCAGATTATATAACAATTTTTTCATTCGAGATAAAAGTTGGTACCTAGTTCTAGTTCTAGTGGTGTATCTAGTTCTTCTAGTTCTAGTCCGCACGATTTTTGAATATTATTTAATTAAATAGTAATAAACAATATCGTTATCACGAACGTTGACCGTTGAGAGTAAGCATTCAATGTTCGCGGTTCGCTCTAGCTGAACTCGAACCCTGGATTCGCCCCTGATCACACGAGAGGTTCTGATAGGCAGTTGGTGCATAACTATCCTACTCTGTGGAGATACTTCAACAAAACATTTGTTAATGTCTGCATCAGCCGAAGGAAAACGAAGTATGCAAACATTGAAATCGTAAATTTGAACATTATCTCTCGTGTTTGAATCTGCTATGTAATGGACGAATTTCTTGTTATCAATGATCAATGTTTATGATTGTAGATTTAAGTATCAGTACATGAATTCATCTTCTTGATGCAAACTCAAAAAACTACAGTTATTATATATATAAATCATCCCTGTCATTCTTAGGAGGGGTATGTATGACGTCATAAGATTTTCAACTCGAAGGGATTATTTTTTTTTCTCAAAAAAAGGCCTAGTCGAGGTGGCTTGGTTGACTTTTGCACTTGTAGGCAAGGCTATGTCAATGTAGATGGAAAAAGAATCAATTAAACTTCTCAAACAGGATTAAAATCCAGGGAAAAAACAGGGATTTGAATTCTGTGGGTTGGCAAACCCAAGTGTTCAATTTTTTAGTATTTAATGTTTGTTTTAAATTGTGCCACGTTAGTTGTGATATAAAACCTGAATTTAATCTCTGTTTCTGTAGCGGGACTGAAAAAGAATACTGATATTGGACATTTCATGAGCTGCCATTCTTTAGGATTAACCTGTTTGTACAGGGATCCTGTACAAATAGATTTACAGGTGTTACGCTTAGGGCTGAACAAAAGTCTCGAACCGAACCGAAATCGAACCCGAACCGAACCAAACCGAGCGGTTCTTCTGAAATTAAATACCCGAACGGGTACCCGAATTTAGAACCAAAAGTTTTGGTTCGGTTCTCGATTCTAGACCAAGAATCAAAGAACCTAAGGTTGGACAAAAGTCCCGAACCGAATCGAAACCGAACCGAACCGAACCGATCCGAACCGGAACCGAACTGAACCGAACAGAATCGAGCGGTTCTTCTGAAATTAAATACCCGAACGGGTACCCGAATCTAGAACCGAAAATTTCGATTTGGTTCTCGGTTCTAGACGAAGAACCGAGGAACCGAACAAGAACCGAATCTTTTTAAATTTATATTATATAAATCAAATTATTTAACTTTTTCTAAATAAATTAGCAAATTAACAAATAATTGGTAAATATTAACAATACTTTAAAATATTTTTATATCTATGACTTCTAATTTATATTTCTTTATTTTATGTAGATTTGAATGTTTGAAGCCAATGAATTATTGATATGGAATGGATCATCGATGTTTTAGTATTAGTATTAGTATTTATTTTTTTGTAAATATATATATTTGTAAATTAATCTTATTGTACAACTTGTTATTTATATGTTATTAAATTGAACTACGTTAATTTGTAAAATTAAGATTGAACATGTCATTAGTTATTTTTAATATAAATATTAAAACATTTAATAATAGTACGGAACCGAACCGAACAGAACCCGAACGGGTCCATAATTTTATTTGGACCCGATGGTTCCATTTACTAAATGCCCGAAAATTTTTGGTTTGGTTCGGTTCTCTTCAGAACCGAACCGAACCGGACCATGTCCAGCACTAGAAGAACCGAACAAGAACTAAATCTTTTTAAATTTTTAATTTTTTTTATATTATATAAATCAAATTATTTAACTTTTTTTTAAATAAATTAGTAAATTAACAAATTATTTTCAATTAACAAATTAACAAATAGTTGGTAAGTATTAACAATACTTTAAAGTATTTTTATCTCTGTGACTTCTAATTTATATTTCTTTATTTTATGTAGATTTAAATGTTTGAAGCAAATAAATTATTGATATGAAATGGATCACCGGTGTTTTAGTATTAATATATGTTTTTTGATATTTGTATACATTTGTAAATTAATCTTATTGTACAACTTACTATTTATATGTTATTAAATTGAATTACGTGAATTTGTAAAATTAAAATTGAATGTGTCATTAGTTATTTTTATTATAAACGTTAAAAAATTTAATAATGGTACGGAACCGAACCGAATCCTAACGGGTCCATAATTATATTTGGACCCGACGGTTCCGTTTACTAAATGCCCGAAATTTTTTTGTTTGGTTCAGTTCTTAAGCATGTCCAGACCTAGACTTACGCTGACAACATATGTATGATTGCTCTATTTTGTCCAACATCCAATGAATTATTGCCAAGTGGATCCCTGTAAAACAATAAGATAAAATGTTCTATACACATTGTACGATTGCATTCATTAATGAGAGATGTTGTTTGTACAATATCATTTGACCAAATGTTATTTGTACAGCACCAGGCTCCTCATTGTAGAGGAGGCCAAATATTTTTTAAACATGTGAGCCTCCCTCTACAGTGGGGAACTTGTACATCATCTGATCAAATGCTCTGTTCTTTAATAACGACAGGCATTTTTATGCCATAGCCTGCCTCAGGTGCCTCTCGCCTGACAAAAAGTAAAATAAATATTTTTGTTCGTTTATAAATTATAATTCGGTTATTGCCAAAACGTGCCGGCTGGGTATCAATGCAAGTATTAAATTTAAACTTGGAGAAAATGAAAGGATCATTGATTGAGAAATATACTGTCAGCTTGAAACGAATTCTTCACTCGCTTTGTTTTTGTCCTTGCACTTAATCATTTACAAAATCTAATAAAATTATTTTACACTTTATACTTTTTGAAAAAAAAAAAAAAAAAACCCCAAAAGTCACCTTTTTCATTTCCAATTCCACCACCACTTTCCCATCTAAGGGCATCTCCAATAAAGAACACCAAATGTGTTGTAAATCATTGTTGATGATTTTACACCAAATTTTATTTTAAATTATTTAATTAAAAATTATATTATAACTAAAATCGTCAAATTAAGAATTATATTTAATGAACTAAAATATTGTATTTATAAATAAATAAAAGAAAAAAAAATTAATGAAATTTATTGTATCAGTAATTATTACTTATTACTTGATTAGAATATAAAAATAAGAGCATGTTTGAGCTCTATTGTTTTTGCTAAGAATGCATTTTGGAATAATAGATTGATGGAGAATGTAGTTTAAAAATAATAAAAATTTTGGGATTGCTTGTAATAGTTTTTATTGAAAAATATGTGATTGAAAAGAAAAGAGAAAAAAAAATGTATTTTAAAAATAATGGGGACTGAACAAGGGCTAAATGTTAAATAAAAATAACCATTGCATTAAAACAATTATAGATCAACTAAAATTTATTAATTTTAAAATATGAAAAAAGGATATAGATGAAATAAATATATGTTGTGTAGGGGAATGGAGGCCAAAATGGGGATTTGAAAATTCTCAAATTCGGAGTAAATGAATAGTGTTACACCAAATTTTACACTATATTTAATCCCTCATTGGAGAGAATTTTACACCAAATTTGATAATTTGGTCCCTCGATGGAGATGGTCTTAAACCACGTCCGTGAAAAAGGTTATGTGGTGAGAAATGCTATCCATTATAAATAAAATAAATAATCAACATATAAGGTTTTAGTCCATATTCGAGATTGATCGTTGACATATCATATTAATTTATTGGTTGATAATAAATTTAATTCAAATATTGAGGCCCACCAAATCTTAATTTATTTAATGAATATTTGATTGTTAAATCCATATATGATTTGCTATGTTATCGAATATTCGATTCAAAATATTTTAGAAAGGGTGGATTTTTAATCTCAATACAAAATTTATTATAATATATATTAATGTTATATTAAAATTTGATAGGTTTGACATTATCCATTAAAAGTCATAATATATAATACAAGTTTCAAAATAAAAAAAAAAATATATATATATATATATAAAATAAATTATGCTGTAATATATAAAATATATTATATTATTATAATAAATCAGATTAAGTGACTATCGAATCATATTGATCTATATTCATATTTGCTCCATTTAATTAATTAATGAATTCGAATTTTGATCGGATTATCAGAACTCTATATCTATAGAGTCATGATCTCCTAATTAGCACCTGTGCTAAGCATTGCGTATGAATTGAGTTCAAAATATAGTTAACAAAAATAAAAATTAATGACATGTACTAAAAAAATTGTCTCTGTTTATTTAAAATATATATATATATATATATATATATATATATATATATATATATATATATATATTGTTTAGAATTTTTATGTAAATAATTATTAAGAGTTTGAACTATTTTATTTTTTAAATTTTTTCTTGAAATTTTTATAATTTTATTTTTTATTTTTAGATTTATTTTTCAATTTTTTATTTTTGTTTTTTTAGAATTTATCAATTTTATATTTTGAATTTATTTTTTTGAATTATATATTTTTAAAATAACCATGCTATGGTGACCTAGGGGATGACATTTCCCTCACACATGAGGGAGGAAAATGTTATTTTATTCAAGTGGGCCCCTCTTCCCATGTGAGAGGGATGTCAACCCTTAGGTCATCCTTTAGGTTTCTTTAGCATTATTCTTTTTAAAATTTCATTTGATAAATTTTTTATTTAAACACTTGTATGTTTTGACTTTTAAGTGTTTTCAAAATCTTCATTAAAAAACTCAAAAAGTTAAAAATACATTTTGAATTTAATGTTATAAATTTATTCTTATTTTCGAAAATACAATTTTAAAAATATCAGACAAAACACTTTTTCAGTATTTTACAAAATTGAAATTAGTTTGAAAAAGACATATCAAATGTACCCTAACCTTTTAAAATAGTTACGCGTGAAGATAAGAAAGTAGAAAAATGTTAAACAAACATAGTCGATAACACTTTGATTGACACCGTCCTCACATAGAACACGTGGATCTTGCCTGAATAAAAAATATTTTCCCCATGTGTGTAATATCAACCCCGCGTAGTGGTGGCAAAAGAGTTCGCGAGTTCGGATTGCGAAAAGCCCGAGTTGGGCTCGACTTGCTGCTCGGGCCGAGCCTCCTTTTAGGGCAACGAGATCGAGCCCGACTCGGCTCGTGAGCTCAAAAATATATCAAATAAAAAAAAATTGGTAGTAAAAGAAAAAAATGGGCTGCTCGGCTTGGAAAAAACCTAAATTTCGGCTTGGGCCGAGCCTCTTTTTCCTAGGCGAGCAAAAGTTCGGGTCGGCTCGCAAAAAAGCCCACACCTTGGACCCGAGCCGAACTCGAGCCTCAAATTTCGACCTGCGAGCCGACTTAGCTCATTGACACCCCTAATCTCATGATCACTCATGCGAACAATGTAACATGACAAAATTTCCTTACAAGTTGCACCTTTTATGTACTCAGTGTCAATGTCAGTGGACACATTGAGACGTGACTCGATGACCTAATCAACTCAAATTATTGATACAATTCCTGGCTAAATGAAACTCCCAAAACTTGTTGGCAAGTAAAAAATCTTCAATATGTTGACAAAATTGAACCAACTGATTGGATGATCACCCAATTCTAAGTTCCAAACAGAAAAAAAATTTGTACGAATTACTCAAATTTCTAAATAAGTTGAAAATTTAAAAGTAGAGCGATGAATGATTCATCAGATAAATATCTCCACAAATCGTTGTTGCTTACAATTGACAATACTACATACTTTTGTGATCGACTAGATCATTTTTATCAAAAGTTGACATGCTTGCATCTACTACACATCTAAAACTAAATTGAGCTCAAAAATTTTGCTACAAAGAGTATATAATTCTTACTATAAACAAAAAGCTTTATTAACGAAGATCAAAAGTTCCCAACACAAACATCCAAGAAAACTCACTTATGAGAATCAAATCCTAGATTTTAGCAAATAACACATGAATTCGGATCCTCCTCCGCACTTCTAGCGTAATATGCAGGTGGTGGATATTGATTATAATAAGGTTGTTGGTTATGATAATATGGATGATAAGCCAGTGGCAGATGAACAATTTCTTGTTTTGGACCTTCTTTTTTCTTGTCGTCTCCTTTCTTGCCGCCTTCTTTTTTGGGCTCTTCTTTTTTCTTCTCAGGCTCTTTTGCCGGTCCGACCGAAACAATTTCTGTACCACAGAGCTTCCTCAGTTTAGCCACCACCTTAACCGGATCGATGTCTCCGGTTATTGTCAGTTTCTTGTCCTTTGGATCCATTGCAATTGATTCAACCCCTGTAAATTCAAGAACAAACAAAAAAGAATTAATTAAATATTGTTGTATTTTTTATGTTTCAAGATTAAGATCTGGATTTTCTTGAACTCTAGAAATCAGACAAGACTTTTACTAGTAAAGTCTTGTTTCATAAGCAGTACTAAAAAGACTAGACGAGGAGTTGACGATAGATTACCAGAGAGGCCAGATACTGTTTTCATTGCTTTTTGCTTTATTTTTTCATCAGCAAACTCCAATTTCAACACAACTTTCTGTAATTAGAGTAACAAAAAAATCGGATTAGGAAAAACCCAGCAAAAATTCAGGCTTGAAAATAGTAAGACACCCAAGATAATATTCTTTGATTTCCTACATGAAGATTCACTGAAGAAATAACTGAGATCCATTAAAAGTGAAAAGTGGGATTATGTTTTGAAGAATAATCAGAGGTCAGGGGGAAAAAAAGTTAAAAAGAAAGTTCAAGAATCAGAATCAGAACAAAAACAAAGCACAAACAAATGAAAATAATTAATTAAACATAAAAATAAGCAAAAGGACAGTAACTAACCTTCATCTTTGTTTTCTGAAACTTCGAGATCTGAATTAAAAAGTTGCCGATAAGAAGAAGAAGAGGAAGAGGAATAAAGAATATTCAGGAGATAAATCCAAGAAATTTTTTAGAAGATGGACTGTATGATGAACTTGCTTGAGTTTGGACCAATTTATAGCAACACTAACTGAGTCATTACAAGTCAAGATCATAAGTCTATGGTGAACATTTGCCTTCTACTTTGTCGATGTGGGACGACGTCGTTCAGTAGATTCGTCAATTGGGAAATCAATCTTTTTTCAAGGGAAAATTGCACCACCGGTCCTCAACATGTTTCATTGATAGTTAATTGATCCTCAGGCTTTAACAAATAGTAAATTGATCTGCAATGTTTCACTATAGTTACACAACTACTGTTCTGTGAGACTGTGACAAAAAGTGATTAAATCTGTTATAAGACCATGTTTGATTTTATTAAAAATAAATCTATATTAAGACCATGTTTGATTTTGTTAAAAAATATATTTTTAATAAATTTTGATCAAAATTGATAAAATATGTAATTAAAAAGTTAATAAAAATTTGTAAGACCTATCTTTTCCTATCTCTTACCCTAGCCTACCACATCAATGGATTTAGTCGATCCATGAAGTTATAGGATCATTTTTTCGAGTTTCTCTCAAGCACCATAGTATAATTTTTCATGAAATGTGTTGTTGAAAATAAATTTGAAGAAAAATAATTTTTAAAAAATGAAAGTCAAACATGGGCTAAATATTTATGTGGTTTTTTTTTTTATAATTTTATAATTTCACCCCAATTTAAAATAGATAAAAATAAGATTTCCAATAAATTTTGATAAAAATTGATGAAATATATGATTAAAAATTGTGAATCAAATGACGTGTGTAATTAAAATTAATTATTGACTTCGATTTAATTTTTGATCAATTTTTAGGCTACACCGAACATGGACTCTAATTTTTGCTTCACAAGTTTGACACAATGTCTAAAAATTTGATGCAAAGCATGTATTGTTGAGGAACTTAACAATATAATAAAGATTTGGATGGTTTTCGTAATTGAGGGATGATTGTGTAATTTTAATGAAAGTTAAGGACCATATTGATCTTTTTTTAAACTTATGGACAAACTTACTAATTAGGAAATAGATTGAGGATAAACGTTGCAGTTTTTCCATCTTACGATTAAATCGACGTCCATTCATTCTTCAAGGAAGTGAAATGTGGGCCATTTGTGTTGAATTATTTTCTGTTTTTAATTTTTAATTAATTTCCATTGCAATGGTGACATGGAGTGAGGTGTTACTCGCACGCGTCATTCGGACTATTAGTCAACACTATAGAAAAATAGAATTTTGTGGCTATTGAGACTTGTTGTCTACTTGTCTATTGTTATTGGTCAAGAATTAGCCCATGTTTGTCTACTGCTAAAATAGGAAAATAAGTTTTAAAATAGTAAATTCTTTGAGAATATATGATTAAAAAATAAGAAATAATTTTGAATTTATCTAAACAAATATTTTATTGTAAGAATGTAAGGTTGAAAATGAGTTTGAGAAAAAAATGAATTATGAAATAATCTATAATACATTAAATTTACATCAAGTGAGAATAATTTTTTGGATATTTTGTTCTTACTATAATTCAATATTTCAATAATACTTCACTTTTTATTTTTCAATATGTATTTAATTATTTCAATAAACCATACTTTTTGTTTTTAATCATTTGAACAATATTATTATGAATTATTTTGTTAATTATTTAGTTATGATCAATATACATTTAATGCGAACTCAAGTAGCAATTGCAGCTACGAAATTCACGATAGATTATATCAAACCCAAGAAAGTCAAGATTCAACATTTGAAAGCTTGGCCCAATAAATTATTAAATCAAAGAACCATAACAATTGAAATATTGACCTCATGATTACAAAACATATAAAATTGAATTGTTGAATGCTACAAGGCATCAATTCTAGATAAGTTTGTGTTTAGTTCGATGAAGAACAAGTTGAAAGCATTATACCTCGTGATAATATTTGAATAACTATGTGTTTTTACAATGAAGAGAATGTGTTCTATTTATAGAGAACCCATAAAACCCGATTAAAACAAAATTATATTAAAAAAAAAAAAGATATCATAACAAGAATTCAATCAAAAATAGATTTTTAGAAAAAAACAGAAAAAACACTTCCAGAAAATGAAATATGTGACCGCATAGTTATAAGGCTAATTAGCACAAAACGTCCATACCTTTGAAGAATATTGTGGATATCGTCTCTATCTTTCATTTCTTGACATTTATGCCCCTACCTTCAACATTTCGTGCGCCGAACGTCATTTTCACTTTATTTTGATAATTTTACCCTTCATTCAATTGAAACAAAAAGAAAAACAATCGAATAAATTGCAACTATAGGTCCAATTTTTTAAAAAGTGCAAATAACCCACCAAACTTTACCTGTTTCCGAGAACTCACCCCTACCCCACCGTTGCTTCCCAGCCATTTTCAGGCCACCGTGGCCACCAAATATTTGCACCAACACTATCTCATCATCGACCCCTAACATACCTACACAAATTTCAGCACAAAAACAACAAAATTGAACCAAAATTCAATTTCCCTTCTTTCCCCTCATCTCTTTCTCTATATCCTTTCTCTCCCGTCATCTCATTTTATTACTCAAATTCACTGCTACCGAAAACCCCACCGCTACCGGTTTGTCACCTCCGCTTCTGCAGAGTAAGCATGTCGAACATGGTGGTGTTAGACAATAGAGAAGGCCTAATGAAAGCTAGAATGGGGGGAGAGTGCGACCCGTCGTGCGTAGTCCCCAACTGCACGGCCCGACCACCGTCCTCCAAGAAATAGCTACTGGCTAACCAACTTTTTTCCCCGGCGGAGGATCTCACCTCCACCACCATCCGACGCCCCTTTGACCGCAGCTACCTTATCAACCCTGACCTTCAGTCAACCTTACGGGCTCACCTATTCACTAACCTCTTTAAAATCATCCCCTCCAGTACCTCCCTTCTATTAACTGAACTCCTCTTCAATCTCCCCTCCATCCAATGCTCTGTCGATGAAATCATCTTCGAGGAGTTCAATTTTAAGGCCCTTTTCATGGCCGATTCTTCGTCATTGGTTCATTTGTACGAAGCTTCGAGAAGGCCCATATGGGTTGGTCTCAAAGGCACAATGTAGATAGACACACAGAGAGATATAGAGAGAGAAAAAGATGAGGGAAGAAAAGGAAAATTGAATTTTGGTTCAATTTTGTTGTTTTTTAGGCTGAAATATGTGTAGATATGTTAGGGGTTGATGAGGAGATGATGTTGGTGCAAAAATTCGGTGGCCATAGTGGCTTGAAAATGGCCGGCAGGCGGCGGTGGGATGGGGCTGAGTTCTGAGAAGAATGTAAAGTTTGGTAGGTTATTTGCACTTTTTAAAAAGTTTGGGTCTATAGTTGCAATTTATTTGATTTTTTTATTTTTGTTTCAATTGAATGAAAGGTAAAATCATCAAAAATAGTGAAAAGGGCATTCGGTGCACGAAATATTGAAGGTATGGGCATAAATGACAAGAAAGGAAAGTTAGGGACGGTATCCACAATACCTTCCAAATGTAGGGATGTTTGCTAATTAGCCTAGTTATAACTACCGAGACTGCATAGAACAACCAAAATTTCTTTTTTTTTTGTTTGTTTCAAAGAACAGTACATGCGACATCTTCCCCTTTTGTACTATGTGACAGCATAGTTATTCGGATGGCTTCCAATTTTGTTTTCTTGATTTCAATGCAACCAACTTGTTTATGCCTTTATGCCCAACATGAAACTTGGTGTTTGGTTTGTTAATTTCAAACTCTTGGCACTTGTAGTTTGAACAAGTAAATGCATGGCTTCATTGATCATATTTGTTCGCGATCTCATCATTGATTCATCTTCAAGTTGAACCTGAACTTTGTATGATTGTGGTCTTCCTTGGATGGTATCATTCACTTCCTCTTCTAAATGATTCGATCTCAAATCTGTACTTGTATCAAACAGAGCAAGATAAGAAACATCGAAAAAATGCATATTATCACAAACTTACCTTGAAGATTCAAGTTGTAGCCATTGTTTTCAATCCTTACAATGATGTGGAATGGTCCATCTCTTCTAGGATGAAACCTTGACTTTTTCTGCATTCGAACACGTCCAAACCCAATCACCTAATTTGAATACTTTACGCCTATTCCTTCTGCTAGCTTGAGAGGCATATAATTCAATTCTCTACTTTCCATCTAAACTATCACTTACAGTAATAGTTAAAGGAATTAAACCAAACAAAGTTAATGAATTTAAACCATAAACTATGTCAAAGCGTGTAGTAAAAGTAGTAGAGGATACTAAATTAATTCTCAACATATTCCATAAACTTGAACAAAAATAGTTAAGGAACTCAAGATTGAAATATAGCTTTTCATGTCTTAGATCACCAACAATACATCACAAATGTCTATCATGCTCAATTAAATTCTAACCTAATTCTTAAGTATGAGAATATGATACTTTACCATACTATCTTTGAATGCTCTCCATTCAATGCTCATCAAATCCTCCACGTGCAACGAATCAATTTGATACTCAATGGGTGGTATCCACTAAGTAAGTTTCCATGGAACAATTCTTTGAATTTCAACAATAAAGAAATATCCAAATTAGGGAGAGATTTGTTAGTTCTCACTAAAACTTTCTCAATTTTACTCTTTTTTGCATAGAAACTCACGTTTGATTTTTCTTTCCTTTCAGAAAACTATCTTTCTTTTCTCTCTTATGGCCCTACACTTTCTTCCTCATAATTAGCCACCTCACGATTTTCTCTCTTACTCTCATTTTACGAAGTTTCATTGTCACTCTCCCTTTGCTTCTCTTTGTTTTTTTTTCTTCCTCACCTATCAATTTCAATTAACCCCCATAGACCTGTTCCGGTGTTAATGAAATGAGAGCAAAAGATTTCACATCCTTTACAAAGTTGTACATATTCATAAAGCCATCATATATCATTTTTCTATCATACTGTCATGACATTCCTAACAAGACGTGCCCAACGTGAATTGGAACCACATCAATACTATACTTTCCAATTGAAAAATTCACATAGAATTGTTTATTTACCATAACCTTGATAACTCAATATTAACTAACCAAGAGGGAGGTGAATTGATTTTTGAAATTTTTTCGACAATTAGTCTCAAAACAATTAAATGCACAAGATATATAAATGCAAGGTGTAATAATAGAAGTGAATATACAAATTCGATAACTTAATTCAAGTATCGTCACTTAAGAAAATATAGCATAATATAAATAGCAATTCAAAGTAAGGTGCGATAATGTAAAAGTGACAAACGAATTTAATGGGGTTCGATACACAATGTGTTCTACGTCCCCGTTACCAAGCTTTCCGTCACGAGCAAGGCCAAATGCACTATAATGGTAACTTCCAAACAAGGAGTACCAATACTTAAGTGACTTACAACAAGGAACACTTATATTTAGGTGACTTACAACAAGGAGTACCTATCCTTAACAACAATCGAGTTTTCACAATACTCTCGAAACTACCACAATATAAATGATAATTTTATAATTGAAAGAACTTTATTAACAAATGATATAATCCAGTCAAGTATTTAGAGAGTTAGGATAACACTTCAATAGATAGTAAATAATAAAGCTCAAGTGTTTATGTTGCAAAACATTGATGAATAATGAATGATGAAATAGTTTGGATCTTTGTATCAAAGTTTTCAACCAATTGATCTCTCTTAACAAATAATACTAGTTAAGTATGAAGAGATTACACTTCAATATAAGTGTTGACAAAGAAAACATTTTTCAAGAATAGAAAATAGATAAGATTGAAGTTTTTTTACAAAATGAATTTCTTAATGAAATAGATGAAGACAAGTTTGGATCAATCAAGAAATTCTTTGTAATAAATTAAATGGAATATAAAATCAAGTAAGCTCAATGATTTTCAATAAATATGCTCTCTTAATATCTCTTGTAGGTTGGTGGAATTGAATGCCAAAAGAGAGGGCTATTTATAGATCAAGAAATTGAAATTCAACAACTTTCGGCTGATCAATTCGGTCGACTGAAATTTGTAGCCGTTGTAAGAAATTTAAACGTTTGAGTCGGCTGATCAATCTTCTCATTTTGGTCGAACAAAGTTCGGTCGACCAAAATGTGTAGATTTTGGATTTTTATTTTTCTATCAAAATATTGATTTTTTCAAAAATTAATTTCATATCAAAAACATTTTTATGCAAGTGATGAGTTGTGAAAAATAGTTTGAGATTTATATTCTTGCTAAAAATTGATGAGTTATACCTTTACATAATTAAAGTTTCGATAAACAATTTCTAAACTCTAATCTTCAAAGTTCTTGATTTATTCGAGTTTCTCTTGATTGCTTGTTCTTCAACGGATGATTATTTGAGCCTTTGAATGCTTAAGAAGATTTTATGAAATCTCACGAAACAAGACTTGTTAGAAATATAAGTGTATTGTTTGTTATAATCATAACAAGTGGAGTTATATTGAATCATAGGTCAACAAACCTCTCCATATTCGTTTAACAATTGCAATCTATAAGGTCTATAATGTTTTATCGTAGCCAAACCCTGTTTCTCCATAAGTGTAGTACTTGCAATATTGGTGTAGTTACCCCGATCAATAATCAAACTACATACCTTGCTGTTAACATGACACTTCGTATGAAATATGTTCTCCTTTTGCTAATCTATGTCAACTACTTTGATTTGTGTATTGAGAACACGCACCATCCCTAGTGTTTCCCCCACGACAGAGTACTCTACTCCATCATCATCACAAACATCCTCTAATTCGAGCATCTCATCACCATCACATTATTCACTACTTTCTCATTATCACGCAAGATCATTGCTATTTTGTTTGGACATTGAGTAGTAATGTGCGTCGATCCCAAGCACCTAAAACATTTTATATCCTGATTCATAGAAGGTTGGAAATCCACCTTAAGTGTAACTTTGCTAGTAACTTACTCTCTTCCCTTTGGTGGCTCAGTTCTATTCCTTGAAATAGCTGCATCATCTCTATTGTTATCCTACTTCGATTTCTAAGAAGGATTAGAACCATGAAGAACCCAATGGGTATCTAACTGCCCCTTAATCTTCAATTGTCTCTCTACTTTTATAGCTACATGTAGCATGTCCTCTAACTCCGTATAATGTTGTAATTTTATCACATTAGCTATATCCATGGTCAAACCATTCAAAAATCAGGCCATGGTGGCCTCCTAATCCTCATCAACATTTGTTCTAATCATAGCAATCTCCATCTCATTGTGATAATCCTCTACACTCCTAGACCATTGATAAATGCTCTGTAGTTTTTTTTTACAAAGATCCATATAGTAATGATTAGGAACGAACATGTCTCACAATAGCCTTCAAATCTCCCATCTCTCAATATGCCTCTCATGATCCCTCATATTAGATGTTACTATTTGATCATACCAAATGATAGCATAATCAGTAAACTCAACGACAACAAGTTTTACCTTTTTTCTCCTCCGAGTAGTAATGGCAATCAAATATAAGCTCTATATTTTTCTCCCACACCAAATATGCTTCCAGATTGCTCATTCTTTTAAATGAAGGAATTGTCATTTTAATATTACCCATATTTCTACAAATTCCATCTCCAACAAAATCTTTGTCTCTTCTATCGTGCATATCTCTTCTATTCCTCATCCTTCCTATTTTAGCCTCCACTAACGCATCATCATCAATTCCATTACCCGCTTCATTTTTACCACTAATATCCGCTCTAAGCCCTCGTCTACCTTACCTCCTTGCATTTGTAACTTCTCAAGGTTATTCCCTACATAAATTAACAAACAATGTATCTTGCCTCTCCATTCAACTTTCTTTCATATCCATCTTATCTCCCACATTCCCAAATAACCTTTCAAACCGTCGTATCACATCCTCCGTCATGATGACTTGATTATTCTTCCTGCTTGAAGTAGAATCGTTTCTGTCAGACATCCTAAAATTAGAATAATATTTGTTTCATGTGTATACATTCGTGTATCACTCAATTTGGCTCTTTCACTTAATTAGTCTCACCATTCTGCCTTTTTCACTCAATACTTTCTTGCAAGCGCTTTAAGAACTAATTTGATTTCAATAAAAAATCAACTTTTGTGGAGTTCAAACAAAGAATTGAGTAAGCAAATTGACTCTAAAATGACTTGAAAAAGTAGGAATTCAACAATTTGAATGGAAATACTAGGGATAAATTCAAGAAAGTGTTTTTTGAATTTGAATTGAACACTCTTGATTTGGAATTGAGTTTTTGGTCTCAGTTGCTATATTTTTCTGTAGTTTTCGAATTTTTTTTATTAAATGCACGAGAATTCAACAAAGACCCCAAAAATCAAAAGAAAATTGATTTGGGCAATAATTTGCGCACAAACGACTTTTGAATTTTTTTTTTAGTATTTTAATTGAATTTAGAAGAATGCTTTTTGTACAAAGATGGGTTACAAAAGTAGGGTGATAAAATGTGTTGGCAAAATTCAGGCTGTTGATTTCAAATGATTTAAAAATATTAAAATTTTTGTCTTTGAAATGATTGGTGTAGATTTGATTTTGTCTTTGTACAATTCTTTTGTAAGTTTAGCAAAACTCTTGAATTTAAATGACTTAAAACACGAAGAACGAGGATGAAGACTGGCCAAAAAAAAGTAAAGGACATAACTTTGATTTTTGGAGCCTAGGTTCTGATATCAACTGATGCGAACTCACGTAGTAAATATATCTACGGAACCCATGATAGATTAAATCAAACCCAAGAAAGCCAATAATCAATGTTTGAAAGCTCAACCCAATAATTATTGAACAAAAGAACCAAAACAATTGAAATCAATATCTTGATCTCATGATTACAAAACCTATGAACATCACTTGAATTGTTGAATGCCACAAGAAATCAATTCTTGACAAATTCGAGTATGGTTCGACGAAAAATAAGTTGAAGGCAATATGTATAGCAATAATATCTCAATAATTGTGTATTTTCACAATGAAAAGATTAGGTCCTATTTATAGAGAAACCATAAAAACCTAATAAAAATGAAATTATATAAAAAAGATATCATAACAAGAGTTGTACAAAAAAATAGTCTTCTAGGAAAAAACTGAAAAAAAAAAAACGAGTCCAGTGAACTATGCAACCGCATAGTTATAGCTACCAAGATCTCACAGAACAACCAAAATTTTACCTTTTTTGTTTTGAGAATAGTACATGCCACAGAACCCCTTTTGTAATATGCGATAGCATAGTTATCCAACTGGCTTTCAATTTTATTTTCTTGATTCCAATGTATCCAACTTGTTTTCACCTTCATGCCCAATATGAAACTTGATATTTGATTTGTTAACTTCAAACTCTTGGCCTTCGTAGTTTGAACAAGTAAATGTATGGCTTCATTGATCCTATTTGATCACAATCTCATCATTGATTCCTCTTCAAGTTGGACTTGAACTTTGTGTGATTGTGACCTTCCTTGGATCGTATCAACATTTGACATATTCATTCCACTTGATCGAATAGTAAATTCATTTCGTTAAACATTTTTTGGAACAAAAGATTAATATTTTTAGAGTTTTTTCCAATTGATTTATTCAATGAATGTTAAGATACATAGAAGGTAAATGTGGGGGATATAATGTGTATCTATAATAAACAATTTCAATTGATATATTCAATGCGGATTAAGCAACGAATATGAAGAAATGAAGATATTTGTTGGATGTTAAGTTCAAATCAAATGGGTAAATGAATGGACTATTCTAATTGACTTCATCAACTATTTAAATTAATTTTACAAACTTGTTTTTATTTTATTTGAATCAAAAGTTTATTCCACATAAACAATTTATATTAATCATTTTTATATTATCACATCTTACAATATTATTTTTATAGCACCTATAAAATATTTCAAAAAAACGTGCAATGCACGTTCAACTATGACTAGTGATAGACAAATATGGGCTTAGTCTTGTTCGAGAGGAGTTCAAATCTAAATTAAAATTAAAATCAACAGTTAATTTTAATCACATATTTCATAGGATTACAACTTTTCAATCACATATTTAATCAATTTTTATCAAAATCTAAAAAAAAAAAAAAAAAAATCTAATTTTAATTCTCATCAAACATGGGTTTAATGAAAAAGCTTTTCTTTTATAATTTCCATACGTGTGTATTGATACAAATTGACATTATAATCTCCATTTGACAAAATTTATAAATAACTTACAAATGATTAAAAAAATTTAATGGACCAACTTATCCATCATTCATTTTTATTGGTTTATAAATTAAATCGTTTATAAATTCTTCCCAAAATGGAGGCATAATAAAGGCGCTTGATTATAATACTAAAAACATAATTCGTCTTTTAACTTTTACTAGTAGTGAATATAGTTATCATGTTTTATTTTCGTCCAATATCATGCACCGAATAGATCGAGAGATGATTCAAGTTTACAACTTCAATTTTGTAGCATTTTCTTTGAGGGAAAAATTGTGCTATTGACCTCAACCTCATTATTTGAGAAGTAAAGTAGTTTCTAATCTTTAAAATGAGCAAATTTGTCTTTAAACTTTAATTATAGTTGCATACTTACTCCCCCACGGTTGAAACCCTTCGAATTTCCATAAAATATTTACGACTTTCACTTGTTTAACTTTTTGGAAGTAGATTTTATTTCTCAAGTTAGGGCCATACTAAAACTTTGAAGTGATTTACAGAGATTTTGATCGTAGGTGATTGATTTGTGCAATTGTATTGAAAAGTTAAGGATCAATTTACTTCTTTTAAAAAGTTAAAAGATTAATTTTTTATTTAATTAATAGATTGAGGGCTAATTGTGTAGTTTTTTGTTCTCAAGAATAACTAGGAACTTTGTGTTACCCATTCTGCATTCATGCAGAGCGGGAAATCAAACTCTTCAACAATAACAAGTATGTCATATTTAGTGACACATCTAGGAATGATGGTGAGTTAGGGTAGTCGTTGATCGTTGACCAATGATCATCAATAGTCAACGATCGCAATAACGAGGTCTTTTGTTAAAATTTAATTTAATAATATTAAAAAAATCTTCAATCAATCTGTAAATGTACTAAAACTTAAAAATGCACTAAAATGTTAGGACTTTGATCATTTTGGTTGAAAAATTCATTCCATAATCTGTATTAAAATTAAATGTAAATTACATGTTAAAAATAAATTAAACTTAAAATTGGACAATTTTACTCGATAAAAAATTCAATACCATAAATGCATTTAAACCCATAATTGGACAGTTTTACTCGATTAAAAACTCAAAATTTAATAAGAAGATGATTTTATCCTTATCTTTAATTAATTAAAAAAAAATTAATATACCTTTATCTTTTACCTTATTTTTCCTTTTCACTAATTATTTATTTTTATTTAATTAAACATAAGAATAAAGTTATATTTTTAACAAAAAGATTAAAATTTTAATTATTCACAAGGGTAAAAACCGTCAATTGGAAATATTAGTACTCCCTCTGTCCACAAAGATAGGCTTGTTTTCTATTTTCACGTTATTAAGAAAATGTAATTAGTATAGTTGAAAATGTAATTTTTCCTTACATTTTTCTAACATACCCTATATTAAATAATATTTTAAATAAGAATATTTCATATTTGTTGATAATAACATATTAAATAAGAGTATATTAAAAAATTAAGAAATCCACTATACTCTTAATAAAAATGTAACTTTTAATTTGTTAAAGATGAAAAATGAAAGCAATTGTACTTCTATGGGATAGAGGAAGTACAAAATATTGAAGCTTGTCAAAATATTTGATTGTCTAACTTATTACGTCTTCAACAAGCTGGATACTCAAGTGTAATTTTTCCTCTTAAAATTAACTTCTTGTCAAAATAAATAATTTGTGTACTTAGGAAGTAAAAATATATAGTGATATGATCCGGAATAGCACTAATTCTGGGAGAATATTTCAGTTTTGCACGAGTTTTCATATTTCACTATAATTCTTAACTTTGGCAAGTTTTGTTATTTTATGACTCTTTTAATTTCATTTCTCTTAGGGTTTATTGTTTTAATATAAATATGTTTATTTTTCATTGTAAATATTAAGACTTTTGAAATTATGAAATTGAGATTTTCTCTCCATTGTTCTTGAATAAAAATCTTATCGAACTTATCAAATATATTTTATATTTGTGGCGTTCAAATCTAGAACTTATCAAAGGATTATGCACCATTTGTAGCGTTCGCAAATCGAGGTTTGTTGGTTTTGTAATCAGGACTCAGGAGGTCTTTCAAGTTTCGTTTTTGTTTGGTTGCTTGATTCAATAATTTTCGGGTCGAGATCCTATCGTCTACAACCTGAATTTGGGCTTTCTCGACGTTTTCAATTCATTCCGCAAGTTCCATGCAATTCCCCTACTCGGAATCTCATCAAGTAGTATCAGAGGTTGGACTCCAGATTCAGTTTTTTTTATTATTATTTATTTTGAATCTTTATTTTCCTTATTTTCTTATGTTTTTCGTGTTCTTGTATACAGTAAAATATTTGAGTCTTTGATCCGAAAAATTCAAAGAAAAAATCAAAAGTTGTTTTTGGGCTAATCTAGCATCCAAATCAACTTTCATTTATTTTGTTGTTCTCGTAGTCAATTTTCGAGTTTACTAAAAAAAAAAAAAAAAAATCGGTACTGTTCACTCGAATATTAAAAAAATATATATTTGATTTATTATATTGGAATTATCAATTTTCTATTATCTATCTTAATTCCAAAGTTCATTTGTGTTCGATCCAATCAAAATTCAAGAACCACTTTCTTGAATTTTCATAGTGCCCATTCGAAATTTCATCCAATCATTTTTCTTTTTTCTTGAGTCTCATTGATTACAAATATCAATGTCGAATGATGTGATCCGACGGTTTGAAAGATTGCTTGAGGGTATAAGTCATAGACTGTATAGGCTTGAACGAAGGAGTAGACATCTTGTTGGGATGATGTTGATAAGAGTAATCGGTGTAAAAAGGAGATGGTAGAGCATCGTGGAGAGTGTAATGGAGTCGTGAAATCGGTAGTGGAGGAAACTTGTATGGTGATGCGTGATTTTCATACGCCCATCAACATTGATGATCTTGAGCAGCTACGAGAGACGATCTTTCAAACTAGATGTCATATCAACAGCAAGGTATGTAGTTTGATTATTGATGAAAGTAGTTGTATTAATATCGTTAGTGCTATACTTGTCAAGAAACTTGGGTTGATCACAGTAAAACATTCAAAACCTTATAAACTGCGATGGTTATATGAATTTGAGGAGGTTAGGGTATGTAGACATGTGTTGATAAGTTTCTCAATTGGGAGGTACTACGATGATGTGTTATGCGATGTAGTTTCTACGTATGCGCGGCATATACTGTTGGATAAGCAATAACAACATGATAGGAAGGCAAAACATGATGGATTCAAAAATAGATATAGTTTTACTAAGGATGGGAAGCCTATTATTCTTGCATCATTGACACCACAACAAGCGTATGAGAATCGAAACAAATTAAGGAGTGAGAGAGAAAATGAAAGTAAGAGCGAAAACGATGAGTTGGTAAGCTCGAGAGAAAATAGTACGGTCGCAAAGTGTGAGAAAAAAAGAGAAAAGCCACAAGAGAAAAAAGAAATAGAGAGTGAAAATGAAAGTGGAGAGATGGTAAATAGAAAAGAAGAACCACAAGAGGGAGAGAGAAAAGAAAAGTCACAAGTGAGCTTGCAAGAAGATGCGAATGAGGTTGAAAAGTATTTAGTGAGAACTAACAATTCCCTCCCTAGTTTGTCTATTTCTGTATTGCAAGTTTCTAAAGACTTGATCCATGAAATTAATCAGCCTTACCTCAGTTTGGAGAATTCCTTATTACCGAAAATTGATTTTGTGATTCCTGAAGAGGTGAAGAAGCTGCCATGGAAGGAATTCATATGCGAAAATGTGAGCAACAAAGATGATCTGATTGAATTCCTGCTGCAATACATACATATCTACAAAGTTGTTGGATGTCATGCGTTGACCCTGTGGCATGAAAGAAAAAGTTTTTTATTTGATCCGGGTGGTACAATGATAAAGCTAGTGGCATGTTGGTTATTCCCTACGCGGTCACAATGCATGGATTCGAGGACGAATCCTTTCAAAGAGAGAGATGATGATATGATCCGGAATAACACTAATTTTAGGAGAATATTTCCCTTTTGCGCGAGTTTCCATATTTCGCTATAATTCTTAATTTTGGTAAGTTTTGTTATTTTATGACTCTTTTAATTTCGTTTCTCTTAGGGTTTATTGTTTTAATATAAATAAGTTTATTTTTTATTATAAACAATAAAACTTTTGACATTATGAAAATGAGATTTTCTCTCTATTGTTCTTGAATGAACATTTTATCGAACTTATCAAATATATTTTATATTTGTGGCGTTCAAATCTGGAACTTATCAAATGATTATGCATCCTTTGTGGCGTTCGCAAATCGAGGTTCGTTAATTTTGTAATCAAGAGGTCTTTCAAATTTAATTTTTGTTTGGTTGCTTGGTTCAATAATTTTCGAGTCGAGATCCTATCGTCTACAACCTCAATTTGGACTTTCTCGACGTTTTCAGTTCATTCCGTGAGTTCCATGCGATTCCCCTACCTGGGATCTCATCATATAGCTTTCTAAACAAGGAAATTGGTGTAAATGACCTATTGAAAAGTGGGAATTTCCACTATGACCTTTGACCAGATTTAATTTTTTTAAAAAAATAAAATTGAATTTGACGTTAAAAGTTCAAAAATACCCTCCCTTTCACTTTCATTTACCCCACACGTGAAAAAGAGAGGAAAAAAGCGAAAAAAAAAATCGACTACACCGACTGCAAACGACTGATCGACGCCGGCGAGGTCGTGAAACATTGGTCAAAGAACAAAACCCTAAACCATTTACTGAAATCGAACAAGGTTAGTTCAAGAATATTGAGTTTCCTTTTGATTTTGTGAAAATGACATGATATTTCAACGTTTTTGTGGATTATTGTTAATTATTTGGTTAGATGATTGAGTATATAGGATTAGATTAGGTGGATTTGGCATTTTTTGAGCTTAGAATCGTCGGAAATGACGTTTTTCCGGCGATCCAACGCCAAGAGACGAACCGGACAGTCGGGTTAACAACCGGGTCTCCAACCCGACTGTTTCGGGTCGGCATTTTTTAATTCGATGCTGGACCGTCTGTTTTGGGGTTGGGCCGACTGTTTCGGCCTCCTTTTAAAAAAAAAACAGTCGGCCCAACTGTTTCAAATAGTTGGGCCCATTGTTTCAGTCCTTTTTTTTTTTTTTTAAAAGTTTAATTAAAAAAAAATTAATTTTAATTTTAAAAAATTTGATAATTGATAATTTTACCAAAATTAAATTTTATTTTAAAAGAAATTATTAATGTTAAAAATTTACTAACCATAATTAAATAATAAATATTTTCTTTATTTAATTATAATATTTAGTTATTGTTAAAAATAAAAGATTAAATAATATTTGTAATTAAATATAAAAAATATTGTTTTTAAATTTAAAAATTTGTAATTAAATATTTATACTGGTTAATTAATTCAATAAAAAAATATTTTCTTTATTTAATTATAATATTTACTTATTCTTTAAAATTTTAATTATATAATTAAATAGGTAGTACAAAATTGATAATTAACAAATAATAAATTAGTAATTATTTATAATTTGTTTGTAATTTCCTTATAAGTTTATTTTTTTTAAAAAAAATTAAAAAAAAGATTAAATAATATTTGTAATTAAATATAAAAAATATTGTTTTTAAATTTAAAGATTTGTAATTAAATATTAATTACATAATATTTATACTGGTTAATTAATTCATTTATTAATTCAATAAAAAAAATATTTTCTTTATTTAATTATAATATTTACTTATTCTTTAAAGTTTTTAATTATGTAATTAAATAAGTTGTACTAAATTGATAATTAACAAATAATAAGTTAGTAATTATTTATAATTTGTTTGTAATTTGTGTTTATTTTTTTAAATTAATTAAAAATAAAAGATTAAAAAATATTTGTAATTAAATATATAAATATTCTTTTTAAATTTAAAAATTTGTAATTAAATATTAATTCAATAATATTTATACTGGTTAATTAATTCATTTATTAATTCAATAAAAAAATATTCTCTTTATTTAATTATAATATTTACTTATTCTTTAAAATTTTTAATTATGTAATTACATAAGTAGTACTAAATTGATAATTAACAAATAATAAATTAGTAATTATTTATAATTTTTTTGTAATTTCCTTATGAGTTTATTTTTTTAAATTAATTAAAAATAAAAGATTAAATAATATTTGTAATTTAATATAAAAATATTATTTTTAAATTTAAAAATTTGTAATTAAATATTAATTCAATAATATTTATACTGTTTAATTAATGCATTTATTAATTCAATAATATTAATATTCTTTCATTAATAGCCGATAATTTATTTATTCATTTAAATTAAGTTTGTTAAAAAAATTTAATTTTGTAATTAAATAAAAATTGTTTATTTAAATTGTAATTTCTTTTTTACTTTATTTTTGAAATTGAAAATCTGCAAGTACAAAGAATTGTAATTAATTATTAAACATGTTCTATGTCTTTGTTGGTAGTAGTTGTCATTCAAATTGTTTAATGTGATGTTATTATACGTTATTATATTATATCTTATACAGTGTTGTAACATTGCTCATTTTGAATTTTTTGTAGGATGGAATATCATCTGGATGACGAGTTGAGGCGGATGGCGGGTAAAGCTACTTAGAATAGCAGTTTTGATGCTTTTTCGATAGTGGAGGGGCTGTTGGATGATCAATACATACAGATGCTGCGACAGTCTTTCATCTGGCCATTACGTGAGTTGCGTGAGATACAGTTTTCGGGCCAGATGATCGATGCATTATTATGTCGATTGCTGAGTCCTGTCGACGGCGATGCCCTCCACTTTGACCTCGGGGGCAAGGTCGCCAGTTTCGGTCTAGCCTAGTTTACACTGATGACTGGGCTACAGCTGACGGGGGACGAGGTTGCTCGACAAAGCAACAGGTTACTGGATGCCTACTTTTCGAGACAGGGGACGGTGCTGCAGCCGCAGTTGATCGACGCAGTCAGGAGATGTGACCACATGCTAGATCGATTGAAACTAGGACTGGTCTACATTCTGGAGAACGTTCTGCTGTGTCACCATAAAAAGACTGCGATCGATCTCCTCCACTTAGAGATCGTTGATGACCTGGATGGCTTCAACAGCTATCCTTGGGGCCGGAGGTGTTACGATGACACCATCCACGTCTTCACCAGATCGCACTCGAAACCTAAGAGGGCAGTGCGTAAGTACGATGTATATGGATTGCCCCTAGCAGTGTAGGTAAATATTTAACATACTCAGCGTTCTTGAAAAAAAATAAACGTAATTGTGTATAACATATTTGTATATGTTGCAGATCTGGGCGTACGAGACCATCCCCCTACTGGGTAGCCGCTATGCAAAGTGGCGGAAGACACGTTGTCCCCGGATGCACCATTGGCGATCATCCCGACAGGATGGCTGCCTATCTGGGAGACAGTTACCGGCTCTCCTCGACGATCCCACTGTGAGTATTGTAAATTTTTCATTTATATTGTATGTAATTTAAAATATCGCTACAGTTTGTTATAATAATTCAAACGTCAATATGTCAGCTGGAAGTAATAACAGAGTTGACGCCGTCGATGGAGGAGGGTCCAGGCGACCAATTCGGTCTTGGACCGAGATAGGGTATGTAATTTGACCGATAAATTATGTATAAACATTTTCTATAAGATTGAAGTTAATAATTGTGTATAACATATTTGTATATGTTGCAGATCTGGGCGTACGAGACCGTCCCCCTGCTGGGTAGCCGCTATGCAAAGTGGCTGAAGACACGTTGTCCCCGGATGCACCATTGGCGATCATCCCGACAGGATGGCTGCCCATCTGGGAGACAGTTACCGGCTCTCCTCGACGATCCCACTGTGAGTATTGTAAATTTTTCATTTATATTGTATGTAATTTAAAATATCGCTACAGTTTGTTATAATAATTCAAACGTCAATATGTCAGCTGGAAGTAATAACATAGTTGACGCCGTCGATGGAGGAGGGTCCAGGCGACCAATTCGGTCTTGGACCGAGATAGGGTATGTAATTTGACCGATAAATTATGTATAAACATTTTCTATAAGATTGAAGTTAATAATTGTGTATGTTGACATTTTTGTAGGAGCGCGATCCAGTTAATCGAGGATCACCTCCGGCTTTGGCGCCCCCTCCGCCCATGGTGTCACCTTCGCGGAAGGCGTCCCCGGCACCCAGGTCGCCCCCTCCGCCCATTGTGTCACCTTCGCGGAGGGCGTTCCCAGCATCCATGGCATGGTCGCCCCCTCCGCCCCGACAGTTCCCCCTTGGATCTCCTACACCCGGTCAGAGCCAAAGCGATGATTTATTTGCCCGGTTAACTGTACTTATCACAGGGGAGGTCGGCGAGCTACGACGATAGTTGACCGGACAGATTGCAGATTTGCGCTGAGAGTAGATGGATCAGGGTCGTGATCTGACCGGACAGATTGCTGAGTTGCGCCGAGAGTTGATGGATCAGGGTCGTGATCTGACTGGCAGAGTCAACTCTCTGTCACACGATGTGTATCTGCTGCGTGGCCACGTTGCAGATCTTCAGGAGGAGGTCGCGTCGCTTCGGTCGACTGTTACATCCGGTGGAGTCAGAGAGGCTGGCCGAGAGGGGGACGGAGGAGGGGACGGAGAGGGAGGTCACCCATAGTACTGGGGAGATGTGGACCTCACGGATTGGTTGTTTACAGAGGAGGGGGCTGGAGAGGCGACGGAGGAGGCGAGGGAGGAGGCAGCCCCGACGGGGGAGGAGGGGAGGACGGAGGAGGCAGCCCCGACGGGGGAGGATGGAGGAGGTGGTGGAGGAGGGGAGGACGGTGGAGGTAGTTGAGGGGGAAGAGGACGCCGACCGTGACTGGGGATAAGAAGCGTTCTGTTGACGTGCTTGAGCAGGCGGTTGACAAGAGGCCTAGGATGCCGTTATAGTACATTGTTTCTCCCTACACAGTCGAGGCCAAGAGGAGGACGTTTATTGATGGAGGCGTCCCGAACATGTTTAGGGAGGTGGATAGCGCCAAATGGAAGGCGTTCGAGATGGAGTGGAGACGGTGGATGCCCGGGTAAGTATTGTATTAAATTGGTTAGTGAATTGCGAAATAATTACTCGTTACATATTGTTTAATTATGTTTTTGGTTGTATACATTCAGGGTTCCCCGCACGATCGCGGGAAAGACGATCCAGAACGTCTACAGCTGGTTCCATGACATCACCCAGTCTGGTACTTGGCTCGCCGACGATGTAAGTAAAGTTGTTATTTATTATATGTATATAATTTTACAATTAATTGATGAACTGATATCTGTACTTCTTAATGCAGAACATAGACCTTATTATGGATCTGTTGCGTGACCGAGCTGTGTGACTCCCCAAGTCCTTTTGCATCCCAGGCCGACTCATTTTGAATATGAAATTCTTTCAGGCCATTGGCATTGAGTACGAGTCGTTCAAGCATCAGAGTGGCGACTACGTAGTGCCGAATTATTTGACCGATTGGATTTTCGGGTTGTCACCGAAGGTCGGGGGGAGGCCATGGACTGGTTGTACACATATATACATTTCAGTCTGTGCGAACCATCACTACATTACACTGGAGATCGTCTTCCCCGAGTCGAAGGTGTATGTGTATGACCCCGATCATTCGTGCTTCACACAGATGCAGCTCTAGCAGATCTGCGAGCCTGTGGCTGTGATCGTTCCCCGGATGGCTAGACTAGTGGATATTTGCGTGCAGGACAGACTAGCCATCGTGCGGGACACGACTACGACGAGACAGACTATATCGTAAGTATTTGTTATTTTTTAAAACTTTAAGACTTTCTTCTTATGTTTATTTATTATTACTAATCAGTTATTATTTAATTGCAGCGGTTATTGCGGCATATACATGATCAAGTATATAGAGTTTTTGAGTATAGCTCAGAAGGTTGATTCTATCAAACAGTCATGGATTCAGAACTGGAGAAATAAGTTAGCAGCGAATTTATGGGAATTTAACCGCGACCCGTAATTTTTTTTTATTCTTTGTAATTTTGTAGCTATTGTTTAATTAAAAATTTTGTTATTTATGTACATTGTAATCATTTGTAATTTTGCATTTTTATGTTACTAATATAATTTGAAATTCTTTATATAATTAAAAAAATTTCGATTGTAATTTAAAATATAATTTGGTATAAAAAATTAAATTCTTTATTTAGTTATATAAATATATGAACATCTACACCTTATAAATAATTAAATATAAATTAAAGAATATAAATCATTTGTAATTATTATTTACTTACCAATTTTTAATTAATATTACCATAGAATATATTATTTAACGAACATCGAGAATAATAATTTTAAATTTGATGATGACTAAAATTAAATATTGAATTTTTAATAACATAAATATTAAAAATATTATTCATTTCGTACATCCGCTTACATGTCACTTAGGGGAACATGATTGTTACAATTTTGACGAGTATGGCCTACGGCTCTGCACCTGCCACACCTACGCGGTTGATGAAACTCTCCGGTAGATGGTATTCTAGACGTATGTGGACGTCTAGGACCACGCGGTTGAACTTCTGGTGGTGAAACAGTATTAATGTGGCTAATGTTGTCGGGAACTTCCCACTCAATTTCATTAGGTAGAGGAAATATAGTCTCTGCATACGCTGCTCTCCAAGAATCAGCCGTGTAATAACGTAAGCATAATGTTCTCGCTGCAAAGCCTCGATATATAGCCACCGCGACTGCGTGCTGACATGGAAAACTTTCAAACTGAAATCGATTACAAGTGCATGTGTTATCACTCAAGTCAACCATGTATGCTGTAGTACGTGTACATTTCACAAAGAATCGCGACTCATCTAGTGGTTCCACATTAAATTTTCTCGCAACAGCTGCAGCTTTACAGAGTTTCTCCTCTTGAGCTGGCGCTAGCATGGTCGAACAATTACGTGATTCCGCACGTCGATCGTGAAACCACTGCTGCAACTTGTTACGAATGTTCTCAATCATTGCGAGGATGGGTAACTCTCGATCCTTCTTGAATAACGCATTCAGAGACTCCGTATTGTTCGACGTCATCATGTTGTACCGACTGCCTGGAAAGTGTGAGCGAGCTCAATGTTCAATCCCCATTTTTGTCAGATACTCCCAAGCCTGGAATGATTTACTTCCTATTTCTTCCATGAACCTGTTACACTCTTCAACACTGTATGCTTCGGCAGCTCCTCTAAATAATTTCCCGATGCCTTTGCCCCGATACCTGGTCTTCAGGTTGCCTTGTATATGGTACATGCAATAACCATGATGTGCCTCGGGAAAAATTTCAACGATACCATTTATCAAAGACTGTCCCTGCTCAGTTACAAATGTAAGGTCCTCGACTTCCCCGATTACTTCCCTCAGCTTTGTGAAGAACCAACGCATAGACTGATCATTCTCACTATCGACTATGTCGAATGCAAGAGGGTAAATTTGGATATTGGCATCCTGGCATGTAGCAATAATCAACTTGCCTTCGTATTTAGATTTCAGAGTTGTACCATCGACTAGAATTATGGGTCGCATGACATTTCGAAATCCCCGAATGGACTGTCCAAGAGCCACGAAGAAAAACTTGAAGCAATTATCGCTATCCGTCTCGATAAAATATGCCGATCCAGGATTAGTTTTCTCCATGTTGTGGCAGTACCTGCCCAATTTAGCATAGCTCTCCTCCGCTGATCCCATTAAATCCTTAAATGTGCATTCTTTGGGCTTCCAGGCCTTTTGGTAGCTCAAGATCACTCCATGATCTCGACTGTAGTCGTTAATGATGTCCGAAGGCCTGTAGATTGTCCGTGAGTCTCATACCTGTGCATTATCTGTCGACCAATCAACCAAGCACGGGCTTGTCTGTGATCACTTCGACAGATTCCCACTTCACAAGTATGTTCCCGTGTATACTTGCGAACTACAAAGCACGCGTTCGTGTCCATCTTCGCCGCTCGCAAACGCCAATTGCAATTGTCATCGACGCATACGATCGACAACAACGACTGCGTTGATTTTTTCACTTTGAACTCAAAATTGTATTTTATTGCAAGTAGGTGTAGAGATTCCTGCAAATTTTTCTTTGTTTGAAACAGTTGTCCGACAGCCAAATCATCTTCATCGGGAACCACACGCGAAGAGTTAGAGGACGGTCCACTCATTCCAACCGTTGAAGTCCCACCCTGCTCATGTCTCTGACGAGAAACAAACAAATCCTCATTTGTAAATTCATTTTGATTTTCGTTGTCCTCAACTACAGATGGAATTCTGTGCGTAACGACGATATCACGTTGAGGAGTATCTGTCTCTAGAATAACCACATTATCATCACGAGTTATCTCCACAGTAGTCCAAAAATCATTACCATTGTGATCCTCTCCATTCAAATTACCTTCGACGACATCCTTCATCACTAAAGTCACGCAAAGAAGAGTCGTCTCCTTTTGGTTCAGAAGGAATAAATAATTTACTTCAGCATCAGAATAAATCCTTATAGGTGCCATGACAATTGCTTCATGCTGAATGAATATAAATTTAAATTCCATATCGTACTGAGAGGTATCAACTTCAGTTTGTTCTGTAAATCACTATACAATTCTTCATATGATGTATTTGATGATAAGGCAATCGCGATAGTACGTATTTCGCTCGTATATTTTCATATCCATCGATTTCTTTCATCTCGTTCGAAATCACCAAAGTAATAGACCAGGACTACATTCATATCTATATGACGAAATATAATTTACATTTAATCATAGGGAAAAAAACAGTGAAATTAAAAAAAAATGTAAACAGCTGGCTTCTTTGGAAAGAAACCGGCTGTTTAAGCCGGCTGTTTAAACAGCTGGCAGAAACAGCCGGCTTTCTATCTCGTCTATCCCAATTTCTATCAGATCCATTTCGTCAGATGAATTTTTTTCTTCATGCTTAAAAAAATTATAGATCTATTAGCAATTTAATCTACTAACACATTATACATCATAATAAATTTTATCGATAAAAATGTATACTAATTTCTGAAAGATACAGATGAATTTTCTTCTTCTTCATGCTTAAAAAAATTATAGATCTATTAACAATTTAATCAACTAACACATTATACATCATAATAAATTTTATCGATAAAAACGTATACTAATTTGATGAAAACGAAATTAAATATGCGTAAAATGTAGTTATTGAAATTATAGTGATTGATATAAAAAAATTTCGGCCTTCAGCGTTCATCGATTTCCCAAATTTTATTGTTGAGGCTGATGAAAGTTGAGAGAATTTTTTATCTGTGTTGGAATTGACAGATAAGAAAAAATAATCAAGTTTGAAAATTTACGTAGTTTTTGATTTTTATTTGTGAAATAAAGGGCATTATTGTCTTTAAACAAATCAATATTTAGTAATTGTTTTATATACTTAAGGTCCTTTTTGTCTTTTTACGTCCTGGAGGTCATTGTGGAAAATTTCATATTTTTTAAAGTCAAAATGGAATTTGAATGATTTGACTGGGTCAAACTTAAAAAAACCCCCTTTCTAAACATACTTAGAAAGTTAATAAACCACTCATCTAAGCCTATGTTTAGCTCATATTTGTAAATCACTCTTTATTTAAACGTTTAGTAGAATTTCAATTACCAACTTATTTTTCACTCATTTCTATATGCTCATAATTTAAACTTTCTATAAAACATTTTAAAACATATTTGCAGAAGAGCTCTTGATTAAATTACCTTAATTAGTATTTGAAAATTAATTTGTAAAAAAACTCTTTTCTGGAATAGTTTTCAGAAAAACCCCTAAACTTACCTTAGCTAGGGTACATTTAGGGGTTAATTTCACAAACAGTCACTGAATTTACCTCAAAATTACAAAACGGTCATTGAATTTCAAAACTTGTTGAAACGGTCACTGAACTTACCTAAGCCCTGTTTTGTAGCCATTTTTTTCAAAATGCATTTTTCTCTCTTCTTTTCAACCACATATTTTTCAATAAAATAATATTACATGCAAATCCAAAATTTTTCTTTCATTTTTAACCACACATTCTCCATCAATCAACTATTCAAAAATGTATTTTCTTCCAAAAAATGGCTACCAAACAGGGGCCTAAACTTTCACTAACGGTCATTGAAGGACCAAAACTCGTGAATTGGATCCTTGAGGACCTCAAGTGTAAATTTCATCTAATTTAATTTAGTCAAAATCAACCCCTGATTTTAAGAAATCCAACTCAATCAAACTCTCAGCAAACTTTAACATTGCCTCACTATGGATCAATTTTCTGGCAACCTACGGCTACCACGACCACTGGATATTGACATTTTTGGAAAGATCTTAACCTCCTCTTTAATCAGAACCCAATATCTCCCCACATAACCAACTATTTTGGCCGAGATCAGTGCACAAAGTAAGCTGCTCTAAAATGATAAAACTTCCGCAATCACCACCTCTAGCTACCATCTTGATCGGAACCCACCAATGGTCGATTTCCCAACCCTAGACGACTCCAACCATGGCACTAATTCACTCCACTCAACAGGCCAGCAATCTGAAAAAAAACCCAGAAATGTCTGTCAGTCGCGAACATTGCAAATAAGGGTCCGAGTTTTTCAGATTTCGGCATCGTCCGACCGACCCATGACCTCGGACCCCATGGGCTGAACTCCTCTCCACCTAGTGCACCTCACCCAACCATGAGTCAAACCCAATTACGTCTAGAACGCGATGAATTTATGGGTGTAATTGAGTTGTTCGCGCTACCGGAGAACTCATGGATACATGGTTTTTACCTCCAATTGCGGCCAATTCGAGATAAATTGGTGATGACCTATATGTGTATCTTGTTCGCTATGATGAGTAGAAGGTAATGCTGGTGGTGTTCGATTGTAATTGTTGACGCCGACGCAAAAAATTGGGGAGGAAAGTTTGTTGTTTGTTGCCTTCAAACCGTGCGTGGGGATGACTTTTTGAACATGAATTTCAGTCGATTTTTTATGTGTTTTTATTGTTTGTTGGTATAGGATTGTGAAGGGGGATGAGGAGGTATTGGTGGTGTGAAAATCTGGTGGTTTATCTGGCGGTAAATCGGTCGAATTTGACAATTTCTAGCGCAGGCGAAATATGGTGTGGGTGGGAGGAAATGACTCGATTTCTTAAAATCAGGGATGATTTTGACAAAATTAAATTAGATGAAAATTACACTTGAGGTCCTCAAGGATCCAATTCACGTGTTTTCATCCTTCAATGATTGTTAGTGAAAGTTTAGGTAAGTTCAGTGACCGTTTCTACAAGTTTTGAAATTCAATGACCGTTTTGTAGTTTTGAGATAAATTCAATGATCGTTTGTGAAATTAACCCGTACATTTAGCCATCCCTATTTGACAACCATTATTTGAAATTTCTTTTTTTTTTTTTTGCATACTCATTTTTAACTGCACATTTTCACAATAAAAAATTCTGCATATAAAGTAAAAAAAAATATTCTTATTTTTTTAACCACAAAACTTTATTTTTCCTAAATAATAATTGTCGAATAGGCACTTATAGCTCGTTTGATTCCCATTTTTATGGAAAATGTATTTTAGAATAGTAGATTGATGGAAAATGTGTGGTTAAAAAATAAGGAAAAGTTTTTAATTTACGTGAAATATTATTTTAACGAAGAATATGTGGTTGAAAAGAAGAGATAGAAAAATGCATTTTCATAAAAATGGGAATGAAACAGGGCTTTAATGTAATGGATTGCTCGTTCGGTCCTTGAGGTTTCAAGACAACCCAAGATAGTCTTTCCCACACATGAGGTCTGCAAGCTAAGATATGCAATATCAACACAATATAAGGAGATAGAAAGTTTGTCATCATACCTGTATAAGGGACATCGTTAGTATACTTCCGAGAATATAGCAATAAACTCGCAATAAGCAATCTTGTCAAGCCACATAGGTAGGGGAGTTCTCTAGGTCCATGACTCACTTCCCCACTCAATCCACTAACGCTCTCGTGGTCGATGTGTGCTTCCCTCTCCATGCATTGCATATTCCCTCCAGGTTAGAGGGTCAGAAAATTCATTCACAATTGCAACATCATCCCCCTAACGTGCAGGATTTCACAGTGCTCCTTGTACCTCTTCTTGTAGTACATCGTATATGCCTTCTTCGACACGACATTCACCCTATGCACCTCTGCATTAGACCATCTTCAACATTGTACTAAAATTTGCACAATTTTGTACCAAATCTTGCACCAAACTAAAAATCATTTTCAATCTATTATACCAAAAGTTGTACTAAGTCCCCGTTTGATTCTCATTACATTCAATTCCATTTTTCTCTCTCCTATTTTCAACCACACAATCTCCCATAAAATAATATTATACGTAAATAAAAAAAATTCCTTCTTTTTTAACTACTCATTTTTCAAAAAAAAAAAAAAATATTATTCTCCCCATTTTCATTTCCAAAAAAGGGGGCCAAATAGGAGCTAAATGGATAGTGTTTAATCATTTTCTTGATTTTTTTATTCTTAAAGTTGAAAAATTATTTATTTATTTAATTTACTACTACATAAGTTACTACATACATAATTACGTTTCGTTTACGAAAATATTAAATTGTTTAATAAATTTTAAAAATGTAGTACAATTAACAAAAATATCACAACTAAGAAAATATGAAATCATGTTATTAAAAACAATGTAGTATATTTCGAATCCCAAAATTATGATACAACAAAATTTTCTTAGTCGAAATTTATATATTCATCTCACAAATGTTCAATTAATTGTATATAATAATAATATTAATTAATTAAAATTTATGTATAATGTAAAATGACACAAATAATCTTGATATCATTTGGTGATAACTGAAAAAAAAAAAAGGAAAAAAAAGAAGGGAATTTTATCAAATTTGGTGCAAAATGTTGCAAAATTTGGTATTGGGTTGAAGTGGCATTGCACCAAATATTTGGTGCAAAATGGTAAAAAATGATGATTTAGTATTGTGGTTGGAGTTACTTTTAGTTCCTGAGTGGACGGCTTTTCCGACCGCAGCTTTACCATGCATGTCGAAGTATACCCGCAAATGCCCCCACTATTCAATTTCCATAGCAATACTTTGGTTATGTCCTTGAGAAACAAATGTTCATGTAGTAGGCAAAACCACATAACGCAAAATCTTCTTTGTGGAAAGGAACGTCATCAGTCTTAGATACCAACGCAACGTTCGGAGTGAACCTGCTCTGAAACTACGTGTAACGGACTGCCCGTTTAGTCCTTGAAGTTCTAAGACAGCCTTCTCCACGCATGCGACCATCAAGTTAAAATATGCAACATCAGTATAGTATAAAAGAGGCAACAATCTTGTCATGCTACATGGATATGAGAGTTCTTTGTCCGTGACTTTAAGCTAACTTCCCTTAAACAATGAAGTTGAGAAGGGGCAATTAGTGATTGAATATTGTTATTTGCAGTATCTTACAATCATGATTATTCTACGAGGCATATATATGACGGTTAGTGATTTGATGCATTAATATAACGTAGGAGGAATATGATAATGAGTGATTGCAAATAACATTACCGAAAGGAGTATAACGAGAAATGAGAAAAGTAGAAATTATAATCATGTGTGGTATGGGTGGCGGTTAGTAATTTGATGTATTAAATTACTAATCGTCATATATATATATATATATATATATATATATATATATCATGTAAGACGATTATGGTAGTGCGGCGAAATGGAAAAAGTAAAAATTATAATCGTGTCCCAATAACAAACGTGGCACAATCCTATTGTAGTCAGCAAAACGCAATAGCTCATCGAAACCGAAACCAGAAAACCTAAAAAGTATCGTGACAAAATTACCAGCTTAACAAAGCAGGAAACGTGAAGAAACACATACAAAACGGTGTATGGTTTCATTGAACCCGAACCCACCGGAAGGCTTCTACTTGGATCCGACCGGTATGGCTCTTCCGAATCTTGGATCGTTTTCTCCTACAGTCGGAGCTTCAGCCTACAACGGGACCGACGACCCGACTAAGAAGGTCCGAAAGCCCTACACCATTTCCAAGTCGCGAGAGAGCTGGACTGACCCCGAGCATGACAAGTTCCTCGAAGCCCTCCAGCTGTGAGTCAAAATTTGAAAGTTTTTACGTTTTAGAATTTTAAAATGCGAAATTCACTGAGTTACCATTATTCAGTGAATTAGGGGTTTGTTGTCGATTTCAATTGTTATGCCAATTGGTTGGTGGATTAGGTGTTTAATTTTTTTGGTTTTAAGATTTTCAATTTTATGTGTGGATTTGAACTGGAATTTTTGAATATTGATTTGAAACAATTCAGCAGTACAAAATGTACTTTCCAATCGCACAAATTGTATAAGCCTCTTTTTTTGAATTGGAAAGTTGATTCTCCTAATGCTGTCATTGTGCGATTGTAGCCACCCCAATGAGATGAGTGGAAGGGATTTCGCTGTTTTTGTGGGAAAGTTTATAGTTTCCAACTTTGGTGTTGACGGTATAGCTAAATGGAGGTGTCCCATTAAGTTATAAAATATACAAAATGGTGTAATAGATAATCTTAAAGGATATGAGGTAGTTCTAGGGTAATATGCATATTGTCACCTATATGTAAGTTGTGTTATCTATATCAGTTTCCTGGCTTGCAATTTATGGGATTATTCTCTGTTTCGATGATACAGCTTTGATCGTGATTGGAAAAAGATTGAAGCATTTGTCGGATCAAAGACAGTCATTCAGGTATTATTGTAGATCAAATACTGTTTTACTGAATAGTAGAGTAATTGCTGTTTCTTTAAGCAATTAGCTGGGGTGTGGTATATGTGACATGGATGCTGCACGTCTTTTCATTTTTATGATTAACTTATCTGACATTTGATTAGTTGAAAGCTTCTAAGACCAAGGAAGGTTTTTACTTTCATGGGGCCTTTTTTGACTCTGGATGGTTTTGCACTTGAAATTTCAACTAAGGATTTGATATGATTGCAAGTTGAAAGATTTTATTTTACTTGCTCAATATTGCTGTCAGATTTCCTACCAGAATGTCTTCATCATTTATGCAACCGTGGCAACTAAAACTGTTCTCAGTTTCAACCACATTAACAAGTTGTTTTGTTGTTTATTACCTGTCTTGAGGAATGTTCATTCATAGCTGCTGATTCTGGAGAATATCTTTGTATTACTTTAACTGCAGCTGCTTGTCACATATCTTTATTTCTTTAACTTACTCGTGATCTCAATGTTCATTTTGTATGAGAGAAGTAACATTTTGATTAATTTTGAGCTTTCATTTTTTGAAAATTATGGAATATCTGTTTTAAAGTGATATAAAATTGAGCATAACTATTGCAGATACGTAGTCATGCACAGAAGTATTTTCTCAAAGTTCAAAAGAGTGGAACCAATGAACATCTACCTCCACCCCGGCCAAAAAGAAAAGCCGCTCATCCTTATCCTCAGAAAGCTTCAAAAATTGGTAAGAATATGTCACTTAGGATTGGATGTCTTGTTGTCATGAGCTGAGCTTCAAATGATCTAGCTTGTTTCTGTTAGCGCCAGTGGTTTCACAATCAACGTCGCCTTTCCAAGCTTCTCCTGCAGTTTCTGTTCCTGGATTTGTAAGAGGGCTTGATACTTCTCCTTTGCTCAGACACCCTGATAGAGCTGCATCCGTGCCTGGGTGGACAGACAGCTCTGCACAAATCACCAGTTCTCCACATTTGAAAAAAGGTTCACTTATTCTCCGAGTCTACCTTAAACAATTTTCATTTTATAACCATGGAGCTATTACACTGTTCCCGTAGAAGAAGTAATTTTTTAGTATATATTACAGGCGACACTATATCTGCTGGACAATCGCTTGCCAATATCAAAAGAAATCCAAGGACAAGGCCAACAGGTGAGATGATTAACCAAGCAAAACACGGGCAATATATGCCAGGTGATAAAATAGCTGGGGCGTGTTCTATTGGCATATTATGTGATGGAAAGTAAAAAAATTTAATCATGTAAGATTAAAAAGTAAGTAAGATGTTATGCCCCTTTTACTGGATAATGTACAAAAGAAGGTGAAATCATTTTCTTTTTTGGGTTTCTCCACCATACGTTTTCTTTACTTTGAAGTACACGTAAAATGTCAAAATTCCATATCAATTCGAACACTCTTATTATTGAAGTCATTGATGTGAAATTAATAAATGCAGAGGTACAAATGTAGGACTATATGACCAAATTAAGTTCTAGCGGTTCAGCCATAGTATTTACCAGGGATTTTTGGTGAATCGATCCGAAGATTCAAGCACGCCTGATTATTTTAGTGTAGTTCCTGTGTAAGAATGGGGACAGGATCTGTTAGAAGTAGAGATGTGGGTTTGAAGACTGAAGAAAGCATTGCTGAACTTGGTTACACGTCCAATAATTATGGAGATGCTTTTATTATTTTCTAGGGTTGAGCTTTCCCTTTGACGTGTTTACCTATTACAATAAATCTGCTATCTTCTGCTGTTTGTGATATTTTTGGGTTTCTTGCATCTTCTGATGATGTGTCTACAATGAGTAATTATCCCGACACAGAGTCCGTTCTACTGTATTTATTACAATTTGTTGATTTCTTTATAAATACATTTGCTTTTAGTTATCATCATATTTGCAAAACTCAATACCTTCAATTTGATATTTTTCACTGCACTTTTATGTTTTTGCTTCTCCATTGACATTAATATTTTTAATTCTTTCCCCCCTTGCCACTTGCTTTCAGTGTACTTGACGCTTCCTGTTCTGTGTTGGTCTGTGGATGATTCCTGTACTATTCCTATTACCAATGGATTCAGTTTTATTCCTGCTGCTTTTGTGAATGCAGTTCTTCCTGATTTTGCTCAAGTATACAAATTCATAGGCAGCATCTTTGATCCAAATGTGACAGGCCACTTGCAGAAATTAAAGAATATGGATCCAATTGATATTGAAACAGTATGCTTCTTTAACCTGTGCTTTCTGTTATTATCTTGTGAATTTACTGTTGTTTGATAAGGTTATTATGTTGTTTTGGGTATTGATTAATCTGGAATTTGAGAATCTTAATAATTATCTTTTTGCACGAATATATTTTGTTCTTTTTTTATTTGAATTTTTTAGTGTTTATTGAAGGTTTTGTTGGCATGACAATTCTGATTCCTCTGTTTATTCTTCCCGTGTGCTCTTGTGCAGGTGTTATTGTTGATCAGAAATCTCTCTATCAATTTAGCTAGTCCTGATTTTGAGGATCATGTAAGCACTAATTTATTATGAGATCTATTGAGTAATAAGTGTTGATTCTTGGTCTGGTTTATCCGAAAACTCCCTTGCTTTTTAAGGTCGTTCTGCAGAAAAAGGTTCAGATGTTGCCTGTTTTCCTTTTGCATATCCGTGCATCGACACTTCAATATCCATATTGTATTTTGTGTGTTCATTTCCATTAGGGCTATGTGAGCGTTATATTTACTTAACCCCCTGAGAAGTATTTATCTGCTTGGTTACCATGCGATCTTTTAAATGTACATGTGCAGAGGAGGTTACTTTCATCCTATGAGGTTGAACCCGGGAAGGACAATGCCCATGTTGGAACTAAAACCATACTTGGCAGTAAATCCCTGGATGCAACTTAATTTGGTATGGAAATTGAACTATTATATTCTCTCTCATTTTCTGGATTTTTGTCTGGCATTTATCTGAGTGGTGCTATCAATTAAAATCAAAATGTCTTGGTTTAACGACAGGTTGTGGCCAGGCTTTGGTGATGTGACAGTCTGTAAACGTTGGCAAAAATCTCTGGTTGTAAACATTGTTTCTTGTCTTGAATTCTTTTGGCAGTAATGTTCGTATACCTTGTACATACCAACTAAACATAATAAACGAGAGAGTATTAATGTACGGAAATGTAAATTGGAAAGACTTCTGTAAATTAAAATTTTGATGAATTCCATAGTTAACCTTTCTAACAAATGTGTAGTATTGTCTTGTTGATTAGCTCTTACTCGGAAGATGCCGTTACTTGAATGATGCTTCAAGTACATTATTCTTGACATTATATATTTGACACCCCACTGACATACAAAAGGTGGGGCCCATGATTAAAATAATTGTGGGTTCCACGATTGTGAGTAGAGTGTCAAACATAGAATGTACACAAAGCTTTATTCTACTTATTATAATGTACATACTTTCTAGGGAAAATTGCACCGGGGTCCCAAACGTTTGCAAAAGGTGCAAATTTGAGGTAATCCCCCTGCAATTTTGTTTTAGGCAATTTTATTTTTCCTGGAGTGGATAAATGTAACATACAGTACTCCACTTTGCCTAGCAGATCACTGTTTAACTCTTGGTACCAGAAGCCAGAAGGCACACATGATCATGAGCCCGGGGAGCAGTCAATCCATGCCGTTCACTCATATCAATTCCACCAAGATAATCTCCATCAGATGACGGTAATTTTCAATTAAAGCATTGCAGCATAGCTGCAAGCATTGTTTGCACTTCTTGCATGGCCAGAAACATTCCAATTTCCAGGGCACCCTCTCCTTCCTGTGCCAAAAGGCAGCAGCTCAAAATATTGTCCCTTGACATCTATATAGGGGCGGAGGTAGGATAAAAGAGTCATGGGGGGCAGATTTCACAAAATTCTACTTGTGGGGGCAAAATTGAATGCTATAAGGAATTTTTTGAAAATCTTGAAAAATCTTAATTTAAGGTCTTGTAATTGAAATTCAGTACCGGGCAGCTGACCCAGTACCCACACACTAAAGCCGCCCATGCATCTATAGTATCCAATACTCGGGATTCCTATCAAGGGACCAAATTTTAACAAAAAGCAAAGTTCCGTCTGGAATTGTATACCCCTTTACCCTTTTACCATCTGGGATTTTCTATTGATCATGGGAGCCGGAGGGTGAAGCCGAAAAGTTTCGTTTAAGATAGCTTAGATGTAGGGTAGATTTGGGGCATCTGATTCTTTTACCTATTTATGGGCTCCAACTACTTTGTCCATCTTTTCTTGTGCTTTTGAGTACCCTTGGATTGTTGATCAGCTCCGCTAATGCCCGTTCAAGGCAATGGATATCGTGTCCGTCCCAGAAGTGAAGAATAGATGATGTTTGAAAAAGTTCATGAGTTAATAAATAACGAAAACTAAAGAACGAGTAGAGGCGGAGACTCAAGCAACAGGAGAGTCTTAGGCAAAAGGGTAATGTTATTGATCACCCTGAAGAGAAATTTTGATATAATACGGAGTGGTTTCGAAAAATGTAACATCAAATGAGGTGAATTATGGTGAACAAAGGCTGTAAAACCAAAACAATTCGGAGGTAAGGTGGAAAACGTGCCTGGAAATATGGAAACATTCTTGAACTGAGTAGTTTCAGGTTTTGAAATTATGAAAACATGTAGGCAATTCTATTAATCAAGAAGATGTTAGTACAACTTCTCTCCAATATTATTTGAAACATTAAGGGGGCGTTCTCTTCTGTTTTCGATTTTTCAAAACATTGAAAACGCGTTCTCTTTCCCATTTTCGAAAACGAGTTTTTGAAAACAGCTAAAAATTTTGTGAAGAAAATAGAAAACAATTTTGGCTTTTTTTCTTCACAAATTTGTCAAAACTCAAAAAATACGGGTTGGGAAATATTTTTTCAAAACTATAAAAAGAACGAATTTTTAACAATCTCAAAATGGACACCCAAAACAAAAAAACACAACGAATTTAAAACTCAAAACACAAAACTGAAACACGAAGAGAACCCTCCCTAAGATTCTTAACTTTCAATGAGTGACGAGTTTTTCTTTTGGATCTTGTATTTTGTTGAGGGGTACCAATTAAAGAATTTGATAGATTATCCCATTCTCATTTAGGTAAGTCCCAACAATATCAACAAAGTATTTTTTTTCCCATTATCCGTTCGAAGATTGTGAATTATAGTTTGGAATTGTGCATTGAACATTTTATGAAAAGTTTTGAAAACTTGATCTGTTTTGGATTTATTTATAACGTGATATATCCAACCACTGCAATCACCGACTCTCACCACCACCACAACCAACATCAGCCTCCTCCACCCTAACCACCACCACCACTACATTTAGCGGATTTGAAAGGATGAGCGGTTAGAAAAATTACCAACTCAAATCAGAACATTTTTTTTTTTTATTAAGAACGTGATGGTGTTGACGATGGATATTGACGGTAGGTGATGGATAGATGGCAATGGAATGGGTATTCTTTTTAGGGTTTGGGATAAAATCTGGTTTGATTAAAAATGATAGTTTGAGAATTAAAAAAAGAGGTACAATATTAAAAGGGTACATGGTCAACTTTCAAAAATTAAATAAAAAGGAAAAGAAAAGAAAAGAGAGGTCATCATAATCTCTACATTAAGTTCAGCACTGATTGTATTGGGCCTAATCCAATCCAGAAAACCCAACTCAATAGCCCAAACTAACAAGCCCATATATTTCTACCTAATAAAGCATCTAATGGGCAGCGTAAAAATAGCAAAAGCCCACATCCACTATAGCCCTATCAAAACCCTATGATATTATAAAAGAAAAAAAAAATCTAACCCCCTTCTAGTTGTAGGGTTTCCATTCACTCGCATCCACTGGAGCTTCTTCATTTTCTCAATTGGTCTTACTCTCTGTGATCGATCTTCCAGAAGCCATGGTATAATTACTCATCTTTATGTAGTTCATATAATTTTTACTGGCAATGGAAATTAATTTTCAAATTGTGTTTTAATCTCAGATTATCCCAGAGAAGAATCGGAGAGAGATCTCCAAGTACCTCTTCCAAGGTTATATTCCCTTTAATTAGTTTCGCTTAGCAGAATTTAATGTTTTTGTCGAATTCTAATGTAAAATTTTAAAATATGTACTTACAGAGGGCGTGTGCTACGCGAAGAAGGATTACAACCTCGCTAAGCACCCGGAAATTGATGTCCCGAACTTACAGGTGATTAAGCTTATGCAGAGCTTCAAATCAAAGGAGTACATACGAGAGACATTCGCCTGGATGCACTATTACTGGTATTTGACCAACGATGGCATTGAATTCCTTCGTACCTACCTTAATCTTCCTTCGGAGATTGTGCCAGCTACTCTCAAGAAGTCCGCCAAGCCCCTTGGCCGTCCCATGGGTGGACCACCAGGCGACCGCCCACGGTAAATATTTTCATTTGCTTTCGAGTTAATCAAATTTTCGTTTTCAAGTGTCTTGTTTAGTGAAATTTTTTTAGGAATGTGATTGGATTTGTTTAGAAGTAACTGTGATTCATCAGGGTAATATAAAGTTGTTTTAATTAATTTTGATTTTTTTCCTGCATATAAAGTGCATTTGTTTTAGTCGTGATATGCATACACGTTCAAGGTATTATAAGTTTCTTATTATCATTTTGGAAATCTATAGCTGATTTAAGTATTTTGGACTTTGTTGCAATAGTGGACCTCCAAGATTCGATGGTGATAGACCAAGGTTTGGAGATAGGGATGGATACCGTGGTGGGCCAAGAGGCCCTCCAGGCGAGTTTGGTGGTGAAAAAGGTGGAGCTCCTGCTGACTACCAGCCTGCTTTCAGGGTAATTTGGATATTCAGATACTGTATCTTATTTGATTGTTGAATTAGCATTCGTGCTATCCTTTGTTTTGTGTATAGTGGTTGAGGCTTTTTTAAATTTTATTAGAGAATAAATGAACCCACCAATTTAAGTGATTTGTGGCCTTGTAATTCTGGATTTATAGGCATTCGGGTTTACATTGCTTGTTGGTCACCCATGAATCAGTTATTTACAACTGTTTAGGTAGGACAGTAGGAGGCCCCTTTCGTCTATCCTCAGGTGGGGTTATGAAATATTTTGCTATTGGATTAGGCCCCTTTTTTCTTTTTATCTTTTTCACTTCTAAATTTGTTTCTAATTTATTCTGAACCATCTCGTAAAAGCTTAAACTATTACCAAGGAGATAATATATTTAAATTGTGTTCTGAAACTTCTCCTTACATGATAACTGAACTGAATTCATTTTTGTCAAAATCTTAGTCATGAACAATTTTCATAAATGGCCAGAGTCTAAGTGAGACGTGAACTTGGGATTTTTGACATGATCTATGTTGTTCAAAACTTCAAAAGTTTAAACAAGATATAAATATTATCTTTAATTATTTATTATTGTGCTATTACTGGGTAAAGGTACTATAAATTGTGCAAGTACGAACTGCATCCGAGCATTGTAATTGTGATTTAGGGCCTTGTAATTGTGCATCCCAATGCGTTCAGGTCATTGTTTGCTGGTCATGATGAAAATGGTGCGTTACTGCTATAATTTTTAATGTTAACCTTTTTAGCCTAATTCATAATAAGCTCCTTGAATAGTGCTGCAAAAGGCTGTATTTTCGGACTATGTTTTTGGCACGTCACACGGGACTTGCTAAGTAATGTATATGTTGCCCAGCCATTTGCTAAATCTATAAAACTTAGACTTGTGTTCTTCTCAAGAATTTAATATCATAGTTAGCTTTTGCCAATTAGAGCTAGGTATTAATATATCATGATTTCTTTGGCCTTGGATGCTTTTTTGAACATTATTATCATTGTCTTCCATTCCAGATATGGAAATAAACACGGTTGAATTCTCTCTGTACTATAATGCCACACTGTATTTCATGTACATTGCTATGGCATGTTTATAACGTCTTTCTTGAAAATTCTGTTGCCTATGGAAAGGACGGAAGTATGGGAGACTTTTTTTGGTGACAGTAGTTTTCTAGGGTAACTTAGAGCTGCTTTTACATTTTGATCTATATAATGGATGAATGTACATATTCCTTATTTTTCATCTTCACACCACAATATCAATGCTAAATGGCGAAACATAGCATCAATTAACTTCTATTTGTGAATTACTCATTGAATGACTGGTTTTCGTTTCTTGGCTTGTATGGATGATGATCACCTGTCCTGTTTCGAGGGATTTTCAGTAGTTTATTGTCATATGAAAGTTAACTCTGCTGTACCTACAGGGTTCCAGTGGAAGGCCTGGCTTTGGACGTGGATCTGGTGGCTATGGTGCACCACCCCCAAGTTAAAAAAAATTCTCATCGATACTCTCTTTTTTCGAGCTTCCATTGTTTTTGGATGTAGTTCCAACTTCAGAATTTGTCAGCAAATGCCAGGCGTACCTTTTCTTTGAAATACTAGGTTGTACTTTGATTTCCTCTGCAATTTTGTTCATTTTGGATCTCAAGTTAACAATGTTCTTGTGGTTGATGTTTTTAATTGTACTAGATATCGTGGCTTATCGACTTTAACCTACTTTCAAGTTTGAAAATTTGTTGCCAGTTATAAATAGGGGTATAAATAAACATTTTAGTGAAATTTTACCTTTTCAACCATCAAACTTAGAGTCCGTTTGGTTTCATTTCATTCTCATTCTCATTTTTTTTTCTTTCTTCGTTTCAATCACACATTTTTCAAATAAAATAATCATGCTAGTTGTACAACATTGGTTGACAACAATGGTTGACAATCACTCACATGAAAGGGGGGTCCACGATGAATAAAAAAATCATGGGCTCTCTTCATGTGAGATGATTGTCAATCAATATTGTACAAGTAGTAAAATTCTAAAATAATATTACACACAAATCTAAAATTTTTCATCATTTTTTCATCATACATTCTTCCATCAATCACTATTTCAAAAATTCTATTCTCATTAAAATCAACATCAAACGCACTCTAACATCCTAACTTCTAAATAGGGATTTAATATTACACGTTGAATGGGTTGAGGCAGAGAGTTCATTTAAGTCCTGTTTGATTTTCATTTTTTATAAAATAAGAATGAAAAATATAATCGTTATGGGTTCAACACAAGAGATAAAAAGTAAAAAAGATGGCTGGATATGATTGGTAATGATCATATTTTCCATTTGTATGGGGGAAAAATGAGATTTTGTTATAAGTTACTACTTGCTCATTGAAATTTAAAAGATTACTCTTTGCTCACTAAATTTTGCTATAGGTTACTACTTGTTCATCACAATTTGAACAATGTTTCTCATTAATCACATAAATCATTTTTATGAGTGTTATTTATTGCAAAGTTTAGTGAGCAATGAGTAACTTAGAGCAAAATTGAGCGAGCAACGAATAATTTTCTAAAGATCAGTGAGTAAGTATTAATCTATAATAAATTTTTGTGTCCATTTATTAAATTATCTCGAGTCAGAACTTCACTTTTGAGAGTTAGGGAGCTGATGGATTGGAGACTCTAGTCCTAATTTTTCCAAATGAAAATTACCTATAAATAATTCTATCATGAATCAAATAGCAACTAAAGTGTTTAAGATTATGAAGGAAATTTTGATTAGTAATAAAAAAATAATAAATGATTTTAATTATTGACAAAAAAATCATGATAAATTAAATGCGGATAATATATAACTTTCTATAACAACTAATTTACCAATTTCTCAATTTTCTAAATAAATATTAATAAATTTTTTAAAAATTTCTACTAGACAACAATGTAAAGTAGATGGTAAACATGAGCCCAAATACGAATCTATTAAAAATTCAGCATTTTTTTAGACATAATTATCCTCCTATTATTTTTTTTACTACACCATCCTTGAAGAAGAAGTCAATTTTTATCCAGTCCTTCAATTTGGCATGATAGAAAATATATATGATCTAAATAGATCTTTCAGATTTTTTCCACCCAAACTTAAACAGATTCTTAGCCAGTTAAAAGACCACCATTTAATGATTCAATTCATTTCCAGGCCACCTCTTGTAAATAATGGTACAATAATTTCATCTTATCATCATATTTTAATATACGAAGGAGCTAAAAGATTTAGATCCAAAGATCAATACCAAAATAAAGGTTAAACAGATTGATTATGAAAGACGGATCTCAGAAATCGTGGCAATGATGGAAATCCAAAATAATGATTTCAGATTTGTAGCACAATGGAACAATGGACTTATTTTCTGCTAAGAACATCTTGCTATAAAAATTAAAACAGAAAAAATTTCAGTACCAAATATTCAACAAAAGGAGCATATCTAATGACTTTTCAAGAAACACATGGAGAAGTATAAGAAAGACGCTCAGACACAGAAGAAGAATACATATCTAATGGCAAAGATAATGAGATGGATACATACCTAGAGGATGCCTACATAGAGATAATTGACAGATAAACAATAATTAAAGAAGAAAAGACGTAAAATAAAAGCAAAATGTGAGAACAGCGTTTAAAGGACAATTATTACGCAGAGAAAGTAAAAAAGTTGAGGCTTGAAGACGAAATTCTTCAAAAGATTCTCACAGCTGTAAAAGCAATATTTAATTCTTTATCTGTACGCCATACACCTATAAAGTTGTACAGTATTGATTATTTTTAGATCACACGCCTGTAAAGTTGTACAGTATTGAAATTATAGACATGATGTACCAGTGTCTATAAATACCAGCATCAACCACAAAGGAAAACACACTGAGAAAAAACACAAAGCACACTTTAACACTTGCATTTCCAATTTCTCTTTCAATTCCTGTAAATTCAAATACATCTTTGTAAATTCAAAGAGTTCAGAAGTAAAATAAGTCATTTCCATACTATCTCTTGTTTATAATTTTTGTTTACTTTATTTATTTTTGGACAAGGTCTGAAAGATGAAACACTAAGTAAGCAATTAATTTATTCAAAAGTTATATTTTCAAATATAATCCTAATGCTCTTGACATCTTTATTTTGGATTCCATTGCAAAAAAAAAAAAAAAAAGATAATGTAATCATTTAAGTTAAGTCGGCTATTTTATATCCTGATTAAGGAAGCTTGTTCAAGCCTTTTTAAATATGATAAAAATCTTTTTTTGTTACAGTTTTAAGCATTTTTAGAAAGTCAAGAAAAAAAGCTAAGAGAGTGTTAAAAAAAATTTATTGAAGAAATTAATTTTTGAACGGTAAAGTACTTAAATGCCATTACAAACATATTGTGTTTAAATTTTGATATTTTATGCCATTAGATAATTATATACTTCTGCTTTGCTTTGTTGTTCAGTAGAAAGTATTAAAAAATTATTAATATTCGCTTAGAAAATCGAGAAATTGGTAGTTTAATTGTTATAGAAAGCTACATATTATCCGCACTAGATAGAAATAGCGGTGACTCCTCTTTATAGATCAAGAAACAAATCACTAAGCTATCTCTCTCTCAGTGTCGGAGTTTCTTGATAAAAGATCTTAAAGATTGTTAGAAAAGACAATATATATATATATATATATATATATATATATATATAGATAAATTTGGTAGACTTTTTTAGAACTAGTAGAAATTTAAAGACTCCTTAGAATAGTATTAGACAAAGACTTCATATGCTTGGTAGAAAATTTTATAGAATTGCTATTAAAAATCTCGTAGAACATTGGTATTTGGTATTAAAGATCCCGTAGAATAAAGACTCAAATTTCAAATTGGTATACTTGGTAAGAAATAGACCCTTAGAAAAAGTCTTAGAATTAATTGCTATCCTTAGAAAAATTGGTATCAGAGTCATTGTTTAGTCTAAAATAATTAGTGTGTGAAAAGAATAGATTACTTAACTTTAGAACTTCTAGGAAATTTTAAAAGAAAAGATAGTTTAGATACTGCATCTTTTATTTGTAACTTTGATAAAAAAAAATTAAATATCTCTTACATTCTGAAGATAAATAGCTAAAAAGTATTGTAAACTTACTCGTAAACCTAGGAGAAAATTTAGAAAGAAACTTAGCAAATAAGAAGGTAGAAATTTCATTAGAAAATATAAATAAAAGTATAAAGACTTTAGAAAGTAATTTAGAATACATTAAAAACAAAAATAGTGAAATATTAAAAAGAAAATTTAATAATATACGAGAAGTAGAGACTAGTCCTAATTTAGAAAAATTGGAAAGTAGAGTTAAAACATTAGAAAAGGAAAAGTCAATAGATACTAAACAAGATTTAGATAATATAATAAATAAACTAGAAAAATTAAATTTAGGTAAAGTTAAAAAACCTAGTGGATTTAAGAAGACTAACTAGATTTATACGTAATGGATAAAGGAAAACAAATTGTAGCTAGTAGTAGTATATTAGTTGGTAATCCTTTATTAAGAACATTAAGTAGAAAAATAGAATCTGAAACAAGATTATGATCCCTAATAGATATAGTATAACAAATAGAGACGTTCAGACAAAATAAACTAAAATTAGTAAAAAATTTAGACGTATATAAAAAAGAAAATATGTTTAGCAGGTCATATATCAACATTATGGTGAAAGATATGTTTCTTATACACATGAAGATCAATTTATATCTCTAAATTTAATAGAAAAAGAATCTTACAAAGAAATTGTTCATAAAAATCTCCAACAGATTCATTTATGATTAATAATAATAGGAGTAAAATGACTTCATAGGGAAAATTTAGGAACCAAAGTATTAGTATGTTTATATGATAGCAGATTCACAGACATGGAACAAGGATTATTAGGAAGCATAGAATTAGATATAAATAATAAAGGTGGAGTAATATATTTTACACCAGACTATTAAGTAAGGACACTTTTTTTTTTAACAAAAACATTAAAATAGGAATAAAAACCAAAGGATATCAAATGAAAAGAGACGATGACAACTTATTAATTTGTACAAGATTCAAAGAGAGACTTAGTGAAAATAGTACCACCAACTATAAATTAGAAAATAATCAAATAATTATATTATTAGGATAAAAAGGTATAAAAGTTATCCCAACAAATAAATTCTCTTCGAAGACAAATACATGATTAGACTAAAATTTAGGAAACTTTTTAGAAAGACCAATATTAGTGCCAAAAGATGATATCATGTGTAAAAATAGTAATGAAACTCTAAGTATTAGATTTGAAAATTATAACTATCACGCAGAACAAACAAAGAATAATGAAGAAGAAGATGAAGGAGAATGCGGATATTTTGAGATAGAAGACTATGAAAGTGAAGACGAAGTTAATGTATTAGATGAAGATGGTGAAGAAGACGAAAGTGAGGACGATGAAAAAGAATTTTGCTATATAGATATGAAATATTATAGAAATCTTAGAAAAGCTAGAGAGGTAGAAATTAAAATGTTAATAGAAAAAGACCAAGTAAATATAGAAACCAAAATGGAAGATGTCAACAAAAGAACTAAATTAGAAACAGACCGAAAATTTGGAAAAAGAAAAGATCCCATGAATACAGAATACGATATAGGAGGTAAATACCATTTCCCCCCTGCTAAAGACTACGAATGTGAAGATAAAAATTATAGAAGCTTAGGAAAAAGACAGGCAGAAGAATGATATAGTTTACCATTAACAAACGATAGAAGATTAATTTTAGAATTAAATAATTGTAAACCTTAAGACAGACCTAGCATTATAACTAAATGGGAAAATTTTATAGTTAGAGCATATAATAGTATACCTATACAAATGATTGTAGAAAAAAAGTAGGCTTATTTAGAGACTTATTTAGGAAAGATAGCATTAAATATATATGTTACAACTAAAAGACTAAAGTCGGAAGAAATAAGGTTAAGAATGGTCGGAGGAGATAATCCTAGAAATTTTAAGTTTTATTAGAGAATTAATTATAGGTTTTTGTCCTAGTAGAGACAACACATACAAACAAAATAAAGCCTTAGACGATTTTAAAAAATTAAGTATTTGTAATATATATATATACAACCATTTTTATTAGAATTTGAAAGACTAGCAAGTACAACAAATTTAGCATTAGATGTACCTATACTTGAAAGATTATATAGAAAGATACCACCACCATTAAATGATAAGATTAGAAAAGATTTAGAATTAATACCAACAAAAGATGTAACCATTAATGCTACCATAAAATTTATAACAGATAAACTAAAAGAATACTGTATAGAAGAAATAGGTAGAAAGCAAATAAAAAATTAAATAATTTTTTTGCTTAGATCTATATACAACACAGACCCAGGATTATAGAAGGCAAAAGAAAAAAAAAATATAAAAATGATAAAAAAAATATAGATATAGAAGACAATATCAAGATAAAAAGAAATATAATATTATGCTAAGTAGGACATACTATAAAAATAAAAGAACCAATTACAATAGGTACGTTAAAAAGCCAAAAACCAAAAATGACTATAAATGTTATATTTGTGGATATCCTAGAAATTTTGCAAATAAATCCCCTAATAAAAATAAAATAAAATAAAGAAACTATAGCTAAATCTATGATGATTGAAGAAATATAGTGTAATATTGTAAACTTATCTGATAATGAATCTTGTAGTTTAGTATATAATATTTATACAGATGAAGAATTAGACAATTTAAAAATTATAAGTAGTTCTGAAGAGTAGTCTAGAAGAGTTAGATTTTTCAATTCTTAATACAAAAATGATAAATATAGAACAAGAATGTGACCATGAATGGATTAGAGAACAATGATCAATGATAGATAAATGTAAGAATTGTAAAATATACTTAGGATATAAAACTAGAAATCAATGTAAAATTGTTTAGAAATCCAATGTAATAAATGTTTAGGAATCAAAGAAGAGGCTAACAACAAAACTAAGGACTATAGTGAACATATAGAAAAAAAATAGAAGACAAGATAGTAAATACAAATAATAGAATAGATAAAATATATGAGACTATAGGTGATATATAATATAGGATTAGAAATTTAGAAACAAAAGGAAAACAACCTATAGATAATTGTACAAAAAATGATTGTGTAGAAACATAAAATCAAGAAGAAATAATTTGTTAGATATCTAGAGTAAAGCCAACTAAAAGCATTAGAATACTTATAGAAATACAAATCAATAAAATGATAAAACTAAATCTAATAGCCTTAATAGACACAAGATGTACATTTATTATCCTAGCCTAAAATAAAAGAGTGAGTTTTAGATTTACTGTTCATAAGCCGAAGCCACATAAATAAGCCGTTTGGCCAGCTAATCGAGCTGTGTGGGAGTCGTGCCATTTTTTTTTTACAACCATCAACGTTTTGGATTAGCCAAAGAAAACACGCTATCTGCTCTCAACCACAAAAGAAAACCCCATCTTGCTCTTTCTCAAAACTCTCTCCTCTCTCAACCACCGAATAAACTCTTCCTCTTGTTCCTTCGCTATCGATCTTCGGAAGTTTCGGCAATCTTCCTCCAGGGTTGTCTCTGGTATTTCTCCGAGCTCTGAATTGGAATTCTTTCATCAATTCCATCCAAAATGTTATTTGAGAACATTTCAGGGGGGTAATCGAATATTTTTTTAAGGGGTCTGAATTTTTCTTAATGGAATTGGGTTTTTTTTATGTTGACTTTTCTTTCCCAGGGCTTCCTGACTGTGTATTTAGCTCGAAGATACCGGAGTGGACATTAAATGTGGTGTACTACAAGAAAGAAGAGCACTTGAGAGTTCAGTATGCGATTGATCAAGAGGTCCATGGATCTTTTGCCTTAACTGGGTTTGAGGATGATTCGTGTGAAGGTCATGATGCACTGATATAATTGGTCGCCATGAAGGAGAAACACAATTTTTATTCCGAGAAGGAAAATATGTGTCGTGCCCTACAGGTTAGTTTTTCAATTTCCGTTATTCTTTTTCAACATCTTTTTACCATTTCTTGCTTACAATAATCCATCTTTCTCCAACCAGATAGTTCCGCTGGTAGGAGACATGAACCTTGAATGTTGTCATGTTCCATGATGTTAAAGAAAGACAAACACGAGAAAGTAAAACCATTATAATAGGATTTATCTAAATATTTTGTGGAGTTGCTGATTAGGGCGTTAAGGAGTTGTCCATGTTTGAAGCCCAAAAATAATGGATGTATCTCTTTGTAAATTATTTTGTATAATAATCAAATTTAATTGGTTCTATGTGATAGAATTTAATTAGTAACCGCTCTTCCTTGCCGAAATTCTTTCTCTAAACAATGTAAACTTGATATGATGATGGTTATCGATGCTCTATATACTTGCCTCTTCTACCTTCAATTATGAGAAATATTTCTTTCTTCTCTTTAGACTGGGAAGAACGAGAAACTTGGTTATAATAAATAATAGAAGGGATGCATGAACATGATTGGGCTTAATGATTAACTAACTTACAGAAATTCCAAGTTATTTTAAAGCTGACAACCCAAAATTTATACATTGATCTGAATTCTCCCAATTTTCGGATAATTTGAGATGTTATGATAGCTTTCATTGTGTGAAGTATAAGAAACATGACTATTTACATCATTGTCCCGAAAAGGAGAAGGAATCGAACTGTTTGATATCTGCTCCAAAAGGGTACAGGACTTCAATTTCATATGTATCTTGCTTTTCTGTATTTTAAAGAGTAGTGAATATTTAAATGAGTCTTTCAGTTCCCTTGTGTTTGATGGCCCTTATAAATTTTTGCTTTAGCCAATAATCCAATCATAGTTGGTGCAAGAGTATACAACTTCTTAATAGCATTATTGATTAGAATGGAACATCTTTTTGGAGGTTTAGAAACTGAGAGTGAAGATCAGCATATCAACATTGTTTTTTGGTGAAAGGCCAGTTAGATTGTAATATCCTTAATCACGTGTGAATTGTAGTAAGATTAATGGCAATTATTGTTTATCAGACTGCATTTTTAGGTAGAAGTGTGCCCAAGCTTAACATTATTATTATTATTATTATTATTATTATTATTATTATTATAAGCAATTTACAGAAGCATTGTCCTTCTTCTTATGATATACAGGTTTGGTTTAGCAATGTTCCCCACACCCCCTTTATCGATGGATAAAGGGGGTCAAAATTGGATCATGATTCATAAGAACAAATTCAAGTTTCCTGGATGTGGGAAACAGTTCATACATGGGGCAGACCAGTACTTGGATCACATTGAAAATATGTTTATTTATTTGTTTGTTTATATAACTAATACTCTAATCCAAGAGAAACAAGCTTTCACATTTGTTTACAGTTTTACCATCTAGATGGTCCCTAAAATAGCTTTCGGACGTAGCCAGGTTGATTTGGATATTGGCTGTGGAGTCACATGTTTTAGTGTTTATCTATTATAACGAAATGTTCCAACCTTATCTATAGCCCCAAAAGATGTTCACGAAAATCAAATTTAGTTTGCACTTGGGCGTGGAGTGCCTACAATGGTAGCAGCTTTTGCAACGCGGCATTCGTTATATCCAAGTCAGGCACTTGACTTGATACATTGTTCAAGATATAGAATTAATTGGTCCTAAGATGGTATGCCTTTCTAACTCATTTTTCATTTGTCCATGTATTATTGTTTATTACAATAGCCTATAATCATTGTTTGGCCTATGATTTCCTGATGCTTCTATATCAAATTCAATTGCTATGCAGCTGAAACTCTTGATATGGTAATTTGGCTTCTATGTGCCGAATCTTTGGTGAATGAAAGTGGTAATCTATAAATCCATAAAAGAATGCTGTGACTAAATGATTTACTAAATATTAAAGATTATGTTTTCTTCCTAACCTAAAATAAAAGAGTTAGTTTCTTTTGCACTATTTACAAGCCGATGGGCCAACGAAGCCGAGCCGAGTTGGTCGAGCCCCTTTAGCCAAGCCATTTCTAGGGAGTCGTGCCATGAACAGTAAATTATCTTCCCTCTTTTTTTTTTGGTGCACAATACTGCCATTTTTGTGCCATGAATAGTATGAAAGAGATTATTACCCGGTTGCTATATACGTTTGCGTGTGGGAAGAAAGGTTGCTGCTAGCTACACACTTTTTAAATTATTGTAGACCATTTTTGAACAAAATTGTGGGCTCAGCAAACGGATTGGACGATTCCTGACAAGTGCATTTAAGGTGCCTTTTTTTAATTCTTTACTTTCAATTTGTACCCTTATATTTATTATTGGTGACAATGAGTTGGTAGAGTTAAAATGGTGCAGGTCAATATTGTAAATTTGCGATTTCTTCGAGGGCGAAAACGGCATTAGTTGATATCTTCTCCTCTCCCTCCTGACAAAAATCTAAATAAGTAATGACAAATTGACTCTCTTTCTCTCGTTTACTTCCTGCCAAATGTTGAAAACCCAATTTTCGTTCTGCATTGCTCTCTCTCTCTCTCTCTCTCATTTTGTTCTTCTTTTCCTCTATCAAAACGAAAATCGTCAATCACGGTCGTTCCCTCGCACCGAATTTTGCCTACAGTCCAAGAAGATCTAGGTGGATCTCTGAATCCTCCACCTAAACAGCGTTGTGAAGAACTATCGCCGGCTCGCACCAATTTTTGCCTTCAGTCCAAGGAGATCTAGGTGGGTCTCTGAATCCTCCACCCAAAACTTAAAATAATTTTATTGACCTATTAAAATGTTTTGCAGGGAAAGCAGGGCCGTGGATACAGAATCTCTGTGTGTTGTTGCTGGAAGATGGGTGTGGTCCCTTTGTGTTGATCTCCACATTTTAGACAATGGGGAGTGAGTTATAAAGATTCTCCTTTAAACTCCAAATAATGATTTATATGCGTCTTCAGCTAGACTTAGACACTGTGGATTGACTTTTCATTTTCCTTTGATAATAGAAATCTTGTTGATGCTGCCAATATTGCTGCTCTTGCTACTCTACTTACATTCCGGAGGCCAGAGTATTAATTAATAAAACTTAATAATAGTATATGCTTTTTCTATTGAAATTTGCATGTTTTCATCATACAGATCAACTGAGGCTTTGCCATTGAGATTTTGGTTTGTGAGGGAACTGACGGTAAGATTGTTTTCCACTTCACAAAACTTTTAATTTTTTCGTATTATTATTGTTTTATGGCTTTTCAAGTTGATAAAATATAACAGAAAGTATTTTTGTTAGATTTAATTTCTCTAATTGTTCTTTGATATGCTAATATATTATGAACCAATATGAAGATAAATTTAATTAAAAAAGGATAAAGAGGGCATTGGTTTAAAAATGATCAAGCATAAAGTGATGACACCATGCTTATACTTGAATAATATGTGCACAAAAGGTGAACTTTTAAGAGAAGTTGTATAATGAACCCTTGATAAGCGAAGGAAAGAAATGCAGAAAGGGAAAAAATAATGATATATTGATAGTATGTGAAAATATATTGAGGTCTCAGTATGTTTATAATCTTGTAGAAACAATATAGTTACTCTAAGGGGAAATCAGAAAGTGACGGCCAGAAGTTGTCCATCATATTGGGCCAATACAAATAACTAATTGTCCCTCGTCATTTCAATTATTACAAATTTATTATAGTTCCATTTATTGTAAGTTTATCTGTTGTCCCAATATTCGATCCTTCTTCATTGTTTTTCTCATCATCGTTGATGAATTTCTTATTTTCTGGATTTTAGGACATTCTATTCTACTGACTATTTCCTTCTTGCTTTTTTTGGCTACTGGTCTACCTTGAATTGCAGGGCTTTCCAAAGGTATAATCTCATTCTGGATAATTTTATTATTTAAAATATCTTATATTAAATTATTTCTAATTACTTTACAAGAATCAGCAACAAAAACACCATTTATCTACTTCAACACTAAAGTTTTATTTGCATTACGTCGAAGATAATTTGCAGTCTTTTCTGAGTAGATTGAAGGGAAGAATCTCTTTTTATTCTAATAATATGGATCGTAGAGCTCACTTAATTTAAAACATTGTTTTAGCATGAGTTACTTTTTTAGATCATGTTACTATTATTAAGTTTTATTACTTGTTCGATGGAGTCTGTATTTAAGAGGACAAAAAAGATCTGAGAAGAGAAGTTTAATTTTAACTTATTCCATTGCACAGATACTTGTGTGATCCATTTGATTTCAAGGCACATTATTATGAATTTACGATTTGGTTGGGTTTTACCAAATTGTAAAACCTAAATTGTTTTTTCTTTTGGTTCTTATTGTTATTGTTAGGTTATAATTTTGTTCTGATTTTTGTAATGAAATATATATATATATATATATATATATATATATATATATATATATATGTATATATATGTATATATGCAGGTGCTAATCGTTTGAGTTTGTTAGACTTAATTTGTCTGCTACGCTACTACCGCTGCCATCGGCTTCTTCTCCGACGGTCTTTTGCTGAACGCCTATACCCTGTGAAGAGGTATTTTCTATTTACATTTGGTTTTAGAATTTTTTGGATGTTATAGCATCTTATTTTTTATTATTATTATTGTTAAGTTAAAATTTATTTCGATTCTTTGTATAATGAGATATATGCAAGCGCTGATGACGTGTTCCTGGGTAGGGGGAAGATGGTGCTGGTGTGTTGGGCTAGGGTTTGAAGGTTCTGTTATATTATTCGAGGTTCTTTTACAATTTGGAAGCTGAAGGGTAACTCTTGAAGACCTCTGAATATAGCTTGCAGCTCTAAATCCTACATAATGTGTATTTCCTTGCACTTGGTTTTGTGCTCAGATATGAACTATTGTACGTTTAAGTTCATAATGTAATATGTAACCCTAGATACTATTGAAGAGAGCCTCATTTATGAAACCTATTACATTATTCATACTTTTTGAGGTATAATTGCATTTGGTTATAATGATTAATTTGATCTTTGCAAAATCAAGCTGACGTGTCATTTATTTTATATTGAAATTATTTGCCTGGTTGGGGCACTGCTTAGCTGAATGTAATCCGTTGGTGTCTTGACCTTTCGGGCGTTCTAAGATAATGAGTATATTGGATATAAGCTAGAATGGAGCTTACTCTTGCAGTTTTGTATCTGAACAAAGCTGAAGCTAGGGACAAGATATGCAACATTTTCATGACTTTGATGTAACTAATTCTTATCACGCACTTATATATATGTTATTACGTAGTCAACTAAGTCATATTACGTGCATTGCACATGCATCTAACTAGTAATTAGAAAATACTTAGTTCCAGAAAATTTTAGGCACAAACTAAAATATGAAATAAGAGGAAGTCAAATGGACAGTAGCAAAATGGGATTCGACTAAAGACTTTTTGATAATTTTAAAATTAAATTTCAAGAAAGACGATATAATCTAACAACTACCTTAGTCGATGAATTAATAAAAGATGAATTTGTTATAGGAATAAAATTCTTACTAAGTAGAAGTATGGAAGTTAAACAATTACCCCCGATGTTATAGTTTTTGGAAAAAAAACACATCGATTATCAATACTATAGAATCAACAGAGCTGCGAGCTGAACGTGGTGGACCCATATAGAACAACAATCTGAACAAAAAGACGAAGATTTAGATAATTTATAAAGCTTAGAATATCTAAAACATTTATCTTTAGAAACCTTAAAGACTGATTTTATACTAAAAATCGAAGAATTAATAATTTTCAAGAAAACATCATCTAAGATAGATAACATTGATAGAATTTTAGAATTAGCTGAAAAATTACAAATAATAGGAGAAGACCCTATAAAACATTGAGATAAAAATAAAATAAAAGCGAAACTAGAAATCATAAATGAAAATATACAAATTAGAACAGAAGAGATTAAGCATACAAATCAAGACATTTAAGACTTTAATATATAGATCAAAGAGTTATTAGATTTAAAAGTAATAAGACCTTCTAGTAGTAAACATAGATTAACAGCTTTTTTAGTTAGAAATATAGTGAAATTAAAAGATGAAAAGCAAAAATGATCATAAATTATAAAAGACTAAATGATCATCCATAGAAGATAGATATAATATACTAGATAAAGACATGTTAATAAATGAAATTCAAAATAGTAAAATATTCTCAAAATTTGACTGTAAATCAGGATTCTGTAAAATAAAAATGGCGAAAAATTCTATTTTTTGAACAACTTTTACTACACCAATAGGACATTTTGAATGGTTAGTTATGTCTTTTAGATTAAAAGAAGTACCCTCTATTTTTCAAAGAAAAATGGATAGTATTTTTAATTTTTTTCATTTATTTGTGTATATATAGATGATATTTTGTTACATATTAAAAATAAAAAAGAACATATGAAGCACTTGGAAACTGTTTTAAATAAGTTTATAGAAAATGGTTTAATAATAAGTAAAATGAAAATGAAAATGAAAATAAAAATAAATAAACAGAAAATTGAATTTTTAGGAGTAATTTTGGGAGAGGGAAAAATTCAGCTTCAACCACATATAGTGCAAACAATTTTACAGATTCCAGATAAAATAGAAAAAAAAAAAATTAAAAAATTACAAGTCTCTTTAGGAATTTTGAATTATGTCAGAAATTTTATTAATGATCTAGGAAAGAAAGTATGACCATTGTATAATAAGTTGTCTAGTAAGGGACAAAAATATTTTAATTAGCAGATATAGAATTAGTTAAAAAGATAGAGGAAGAAATAAAAAATTTACCATTATTAGAATTACCATTAGACGGTGAATATAAAATAATAAAAATAGATGGATGCGAATTAGGATGGGGAAGGAATTCTATATTCCAAACTAAATAAAAATAGTGATAAAAGACAAGCAAAGATTTGTAGATATGCAAGTGGAAAGTATAAGATCAAAGGAAAATAATTGATCAGTTTAGATTATGAAATAATAGTCATCATACATAATATAGAAAGCTTAAATTTATTTTTAAATACTGAATTTACTATTAGAACAAATTGTGAGGCTATAGTAAAATTTATAAAATAAGACAAATTTCAATAAAATAAGATATAAAAGATGGTTAAAATTATATGAGATATTAAATAGTTATAAAATTAATATAGAACATATAGACGGAAAAAAAAATATTTTGACAGATAATTTAAGTAGACAAGTTATAAATTTTCTAACTCATTATTTTCATGGTGCAGATGAATCAGAGAATGACGAACTCTGGGAATATCACTCTAAATGTGGCCTCACAATGATCTAATCTCCGATTCAGAGGAAATAATATAGAAAGACTTCTATAAAGGGAACTTTGTCTACTAGATAATCTCTGGATATCACGTGAATTTAAACAAAAATTAGACGGAATCAATGCTTTAGCTAACCATTTTAGATAGATTTACAATCAAGTAGAAAGCATAAATTTTAGTTTCTTTACTAGGATAGAAAGCCTAGTATATATAATTATTGGCCAGAGGTACTGCAACAAGTAGAAAGATTTCAAGATTCCCTATTCAAATGATTTTATACTTTAGAAGAATGTTTAAATTTTTTTTAGAGAAATGATATAATTTAATTTTTATATATCTGAAATGGTTAAACAGATTATGACTATGCAATTCATTACTTCTCAAGCATCATCTTCAGCCTCATCAATACAACTTTATGATAGTTGTGAAACTATGACCAATGTTATTATAATTTTAAACCTTAGAAAGCCGTCATTAGAAGAAAGACTACAAATCATTGTCTAGTATCTATTGGCTTTTGTTTTTCTAATGCTTTAACTCTACTTTCCATTTTTTCTAAATTAGGACTAGTCTCTACTTCTCCTATATTATTAAAATTTTCTTTTTAAGATTTCACTATTTTGGTTTTTAATGTATTCTAAATTACTTTCTAAAGTCTTTATACTTTTATTTATATTTTCTAATAAAATTTCTACCTTTTTATTTGCTAAGTTTCTTTCTAAATTTTTTCCCAGCTTTACGAGTAAGTCCACAATACTATTTAGCTATTTATCTTCATAATGTAAGAGATGTTTAATTTATTTATTTTTATTTATTTATTTATCAAAGTTACAAATTAAAGAGACAGTATATAAACTATCTTTTCTTTTAAAATTTTCTAGAAGTCTAAATTTAAGTAATCTATTCTTTTCATACATTAATTATTTTAGACTAAACAATGGCTTTGATACCAATTTTTCTATTAAAGCAATTAGTTCTAAGACTTTTTCAAAGGATATCATTTAATTCTAAGACTTTTTCTAAGGGGTCTATTTCTTACCAAGTATACCAATTTGAAATTTGAGTCTTTATTCTACGGGATTTTTAATACCAAATCTATAAAGTCTTTGTCTAATACTATTCTAAGGAGTCTTTGAACTTCTACTAATTCTAAAAAAGTCTGTCAAGTTTATCTACTATTATTTCTCTTATATATATTTTTTTATGTTTTTTTGTCTTTTCTTACAATATTTAAGAATTTTTATCAAGAAACTCTGACACTAAAAGATAGAGAGTTCAGTGATTTGTTTCTTGATCTGTAAAGAAAAATCACTTCTATTTCTATTTAGTGTGGATAATATGTGACTTTCTATAACAACTAACCTACCAATTTCTCGATTTTCTAAACAAATATTAATAAAAAATTTAAAAATTTCTACTGAACAACAAAGCAAAATAGATGAAGTATAATTATCTAATGGCATAAAATATCAAAATTTAAACACAATATGTTTGTAATGACAGTTGAGTACTTTACCGTTCAACAAATTAATTTCTTCAAATTTTTGTTTAACTCTCTCTTAACTTTTTTCCTTGACCTTCTAGAAATGTTTAAGACTATAACCAATTTTTTTTCATCATATTTAAAAAGGCTTGAACAAGCTTCCTTAATCAGAATATAAAATAGCCGACTTAATTCAGAGAATTACTATATCATTTTTTGAACATGGAATCCGAAATAAAGAGGCGAAGGCATTAGGATTATATTTGAAAATATAACTTTTGAATAAATTAATTGCTTACTTGGTGTTTCGTCTTTTAGGCCTTGCCCGAAAATAAATGAAGTAAACGAAAATTATAAACAAGAGAAAGTGTGGAAATGACTTACTTTACTTCTGAAATCTTTGAATTTACAAAGATGTCCTTGAATTTACAGGAGTTGAAAGAGCAATTTGGAGTGAAAGTGCTAGAGTGTGCTTTGTGTTTTTTCTCGGTGTGTTTTCCTTTATGATTGATGTTGGTATGTATAGACGTTGGTACATCACGTCTATAATTTCAATACTGTACAACTTTACAAGTGTATTATTTACAGATAAATAATTAAATATTGCTTTTACAGCTGTGAGAATCTTTTGAAAAATTTCGTCTTCAAGCCTAAACTTTTTGACTTTCTCTGCGTAATAATTTTCCTTTGAACACTGTTCTCACCTTTTGCTTTTGTTTTACGTCTTTTCTCCTTTAATTATTGTTTATCTGTCCATTATCTCTATGTAGGCTTCCTCTAGGTCTGTATCCATTCCATTATCTTTACCATCAGATATATATTCTTCTTTTTATGTGTCTGAATGTCTTTCTGATACTTCTCCATATGTTTCTTTGAAAGTAATGAGATATAGCTCATTTTGTTGAATATTTGGTACTGAAATTTTTTCGTTTTAATTTTTATAGCAAGATGCTCTTGGCAGAAAATAACTTCATTGTTCCATTGTGCTACAAATCTGAAATCATTAATTTGGATTTTCATCATTGTCACAGTTTCTAAGATCCGTATTTCATAATCAATCTGTCTAACCTTTATTTTGGTGTTGGTCTTTGAAGAAGGTCTAAATCTTTTAGGTCCTTCGCATATTAAAATATGATGATAAGATGGAATTACTATACCATTATTTACAAGAGGTGGCCTGAAAATGAATTGAATAATTAAAGGGTGATCTTTTAAATGACTGAGAATCTGTTTAAGTTTGGGTGAAAAAAAAACTGAAAGATCTGTTTAGAACATATATAGTGTCTATCATACCAAACTGAAGGATTAGATAAAAATTGACTTTTTCTTGAAGGATGGTGTAGTCAAAAGAAATAATATGATAATTATGTCTAAAAATGCTGAATTTTTAGTAGGTTCGTATTTGGGTTCATGTTTAAGGAAATATCGATTTTTACTGTGATAGTAGCTTGAATTTGTGAAAATCGATGATTTCTTTTACCATTGACTCTTTTATAGAACTTCAAACAATACTGACACAATCACCAATTTTTTGTTCTAATTCATACAAAGTCTTTTCTTGCCCTACAGCTGTAGAATCTGTTAATTCAATAAGTTTTTCTATTTTATCAGAATAATTTCTACTTGTAGATACAATATCTGTAGAGATGAGTCTTTCAACATTATGTCTCGAATTTAGTCTTTCTAAGCTATTATGTAATTGAAGAATTTCATTCTAATATTTATTAATAGTTTGTTGAGATGAAGAGATTTCGTCCTGAAAGATTTGTAATCTTTCTTCTAATGACTGCTTTCTAAGATTTAAATTTCTGACAACCTTGGTCATAGTTTCACAACTATCACAAAGTTGTATTGATGAGGTCGAAGATGATGCTTGAGAAGTAACGGGTTGCATGGTCATAGTCTGTCTAACCCTTTTAAATATATAAAAATTAAATCCTATCATTTCTCTAGAGAAATTTGAAGCTTCTTCTAAATATAAAATCCTTTGAAAATGGGATATTGAAATCTTTCTACTTGTTACAGTACCTCTGGCTAATTATATATATATATATATATATATATATATCAGGATTTCTACCCTTAATTACTGCAAAGAAACAAAAATTTCTGCTTTCTACTTGATTGTGAATTTGTCTAAAATAGTTAGCTAAATGATTAATGTTGTCTAATGTTTGTTTAGAGTCACGTGCCATCCAGAGATTATCTAGTAGACAACACATCCTTTCTGGAAGTCTTTCTAAATTATTTCCTTTGAATCGAAGATTAGATCATTGTGGGGCCACTCTTAGAGTGACATTCCCAAAGCTCATCATCTTCTGATCCATCCGCACAATGAAAATAATGAGTTAGAAAATTTATAATAACTTTATTTGTGATATTTTCTCCCGTACTTGTGTCTTTTTCTTTGTAGTTCACTTATCATTTTTTGGACCTTAAGTCCTATTTATAGAAAAATTCGATAATCAACATTGTCTAACAAATCATTTATATTTAAAATAAAAAATGTTAATTATAATAATGGGTTTAGAAAAAATAGGATATGCTTTTCAGTAATTGGATAGACTTTAACAGACTTTAGGTTTCCATTTAATTTTTTAATTTGTTATTTTTTTAAATGTCTACAACAATATTAAGAAAAAAAAGGGGGGGGGGGGGGGGGGGGGGGGGGGGGGGTGAATAAAAGAGAACTGAAATATCGTCCATTGTGTTTGTACAGTATTCAATCTTATAATGTGTATTGCTTTGAAGTTTGATCCATGGGGTTCTAGTGTATGAATATGTTGATAATGACAATCTTTACCCACCACTGCATAAGCAAAATTAGTCTGTTGATGTTGGCATGATTTTGGAAGTGTAGTAATAAAATGAACATTTAAGTTCAAATATTATCCCCCAAAGAATAACTACTATTATTTTTTTTTTATCATAAAGCCTAGCTTCAATAAACATTAATGTAGTAATCAATTAACAATCCTAAAATTGCTTTGATCTGTAATTATGCTGCACCAGAATATGCTCAAACTAAAGTTCTAGACGAGAAAAGTGATATTTACAGCTTCGATAGAACATCAGTTGGCTCAAGTATTACCCGTTGAGATTCAAAGTTTTACTGTTTCTTCGGAAAGTGATTGGCTGAAAACTATGTATACCATTATTATTTCTTCGATGGCATGTATGATGTATTGGACAATACTAAGGAAGAAACAAAGTTAAATTCAAAATCCAGGAATTGTATATCGCCTAGAAAATAAAACAGTTTTATACTTTAACGTTACAAGTTTTCAACTGAACTTTGTCAATAGGCAGTGTATCGACAGGGAAAGCACAATCTACTATTTTTCCTGGTTGTTTATCTGCCAACAGATCACAGGGCTGTGGGCTAACTCGACTAGAAGTTCCTGCAATGTCAGTGCAGTTCCATGGCTGCTTTTTCGATTTCTTAGAAGGATCCATCGATTTCGAAGCCAGATCGATGGTCACATTAGAAATGCAAATCCCGGTAAAGGGATCGCCCTTTATTCCGGCGAGATTACCGGCTATGCTAACATTCCGTCCAACCATGTCTCTGTAGTTTATATTCTGAATAACAGGAAGTGCTTTTGGATCAAAACCCAAATCAGGGTGTGAATTATAATTACCAGCCATCCAGAAAGCATATTTCATGGTATACATTTTGAAATTCTTGACATATATGTCTTTTACGTAAGCTCCTCGTCCAGGGGCCGTCTTGATTCGAACACCGGACTGTGAGTTTATGGCGGTTATATCCTCTGCTCGAACGTCTTGGATTCCACCGGACATTTCGCTGCCAAGAGCAATGACAGCACTGTCTGGTGAAATGCAAGTTAACCTTTTGATACTAAGATGTTGTGTTGGCATTCCGAATCTTATTCCATATTGGTCCCAGCCGCTTTTTACTGCGATACAGTCGTCACCCGAAACTATATAGCTATCTCGTATACGTGTATTGATGCAAGAATCTGCAGGACAGCAAACAAAATATCAGACACAGAATACTATTTGGCACTAATATTTCTTTTTGTTAATCAAAAAACGTTAAACTTCTTTGCACCTGGATTAATCCCGTCTGTGTTTGGAACATTGACCGGAGCAATGATCGTCAACCCTTCGACTATGACTTCCTTGCAGTAAACAGGATGGACGTGCCACGACGGAGAGTTTAACATGGTTAGATTGGATATCTGGACTTGATTTGAATACATGATTTCTATAAGGTAAGGCCTTGTATTGTTTAGCTTATTGGCTTTGAATTTTTTCCACCAGATATCACCTTGCCCATCAATTGTCCCATTACCTCCTGAAAAAAAACACGAAACGAGACTGGATTGGATAGGTAACGTGCTATCTACTTTACCAAACACGTCATCAAAGTTTCTAATTATTCTACCTGTAATAACGACATCTGTCAGGTTCGTTCCAAAAATGAGACTGACAAATCTTTTCCCGACTACATCTCTTCCTCTTCCGTAAGACGGCAATGGATCAATTAGTGGATAGTCCGCTTCATTCTATTCAACAAATAAAAGGTCGATCAACTGTCAAGAAGATAAGTGAACAGTATAATAAGGTAATCGAAGGATACCTGTGATGCAAGAATAATAGCCTCCTTATGTATATAAAGAGTGAATTGGCTAATGAGATTGAACGATCCCGTTAGCCATTTCCCGGGTGGCACGATAAGCTGGGCACCACCATCTGCCGCCACCTTGCTCAGATTGGCCATGGCGGCTCTAAAAGCTGCGGTATTTAAGGTTTGCCCATCTCCTTTACCACCAAAATCAGTCAAAACTGCAGTGTGCTTCCTACAATTTATTGCAGAATATTGGACAGATTCTGCGTAACTATTATATTTCAGACACAACAATCCCAATAGAAAACAGATCAAAAATTTCTCCATAACCTGTCAAAAACACAAATCATCAAATCGTAAGTCACAGAATGAAATCAAAAACCCTTCTTTCTCAATCTGACAATTTCTCACGTAAAATAAGAACCGACAAACTAAACCTTATTCCAATATAATTGAGGACAACTCTATGATTCGTTTAAGATTTGACAATTTTTTTACGCTGAAATGAAAAGAATGAAAGAGAAATGCCGATTCTTCCGGTGAAAAACTTACCCAAGATCTGAATTTGTATGTTCAGTCGATTGATGAATGAGATTTTGACAGCGTGAGAGGCATTGGTTTATATAGGAAAAAAATAAATATATCAAATCATAATCTCGAGAAAATCCAACGAAAATTACAAAAATATTTATGGTAAATTAATAATTTGCATGCCATTGACAGGGGAAAAAAAAGTTATGGTGTCAGAAATCTATGGTGCACCACTCCTTGATTTTCGATCTTCATGACTTTTTTTTCCAAAGCAACGAGTCGCCATCTCTGCCGTGCATGGTCGGTTTCCGGAACTCTTTCTTCGATCAAGAGCAGGAATGTATTTCGGTATGGGCGGAAATGACGCCTCATCCTATGCATCAAACTAGATTTTTTAAGATTTCGTGTTTATTTCGACAATCTCATTCCCATAATCCAAACAAATTCTAGGAAGGATTACGTTTTTCTTTCTTGGTTATGTGTACGTTTTGTAATTAATTATGTATTTGATTGACTGAAATCAATTATGTTTCTTATTAAGAATTGATCTAATGTGGATACTAATCCTAGATATGTGTCATATTAATTAATTTAATTAGTGAATAATTTATTTAATTCAAATGTTGAGACCTACCAAAATTTTATTCATTAATAAATTGGTAGGACACGTTATCGGTATTTAGCATAAGATGATCACTCTTCTTCATTAGATCATTTCTTGTTATTTAGAGTGCGTTTGATTTATTATTTTTAATTTTGCAAACCCAAAATATATTAGGTCTGTTATTTTCAAAAAATAATGTTAAACTTATAATATAAAACTTAAGACTAATATTTTACTTTATAAACATTTTCGGTGAAATTTTTGATAACACTCAAAACATGAGAAATAACCATTTAAATAAATTTTATTTACATAAATTCTAAAAAGCAAAATTTCTAAAAATAAAAATAAGATACTAAATAATTAAAATTCAAAAATTTGATAAATACTAAAAAATAAGAAAAGAAAAATTTTAGAAAAGAAAATATAAAAGAGAAAAGAGAAAATTTTGAAATTCTAAAAAAATAAATATTTCTGAAAAAATAAAAATTGTAAAAATAAAGCATTTCAATTTCTTAATGGTTATTTATAAATTTTTTTTTTTATAAAATTCTATATCTAAATAAACACAGATAAAAATTCATATCCACATCATTGGATTTTATTTTTCATTTTCTATATTTTGCAAACTAAGAGGGATATCTTCAATTGAGATTGTGATGGATTTTAAAAATTCTTCCAAATTTAGATGTTCTCAATTGAGATTTTAATAAAATCTATTAAAATTTAAGTATCACCAATTGAGATTTTAATGAAATTTAATGAAATCCTTTAAAATTTAGGTATTATCAATAACTAGTGTATTTATAAAAATTTCATTAATAGAGATATTTTAAAATATTTGAATGGATTTCAAACTTAAAAATACATGTAACCAAATCCTTTGAAATTTCAACATATTTGACGAGATTTGTATGAAATTTGTGAAAATCTATTCAAATTCACAAAATTCATTAAAATTTATAATATTTTAAAATCTATCAAAATTTTAGTTGACAACACCAATTTAAGAATATCAAAAGCACTTTATATAAAACAAAAAATAAAATAAAATAAAAAATGCAGAAGCTCCAATTTGAAGCTTTTCTTAAACCCCCCATTTGGCCCCATTATTTCTCATTAAATTATAATTCATTTTTCTCTTTTTTTATCAATCATACATTTTTCAATAAAATAATATTTCACGTAAAATCAACAAATTTTCTTTAATTTTTAATCACACATTCTTCACAATATTACTATTCCTTTTATTATAATGTGTAGGCGTGGATTGGGTTGGGTCGATTTTTTTTTCCAACCCAACATAATTGGTTTGCTTAAAAATTAACACAACCCAACCTAATTATTGATTTAAACTCAACCCAACCCAAACCAAACTTGATCGATTTTGGTTGGGTTGGTCGGTTTTGGGTTTTGTCCCAATTAAAGTTGAATTCGATTTATTTGTTAAATTTGGATAATTTTTTAGGATTTGAAAATCTCCGCTTTTTAAATACGCATATAAGGAATTCTTTCTAAAAATAATGTATAAATAAATTTAAAATTTATGAAGCATTTTTTTTTTTACCATTTTTTGAAATTCATTCATTTGATCATCTTGTCTTTAATTTTTATTTTATTATCAAATAACATTGCATTTGTAAATAGTGTTCATGTGAATCGGTCTATGTGAAGAAAATTGACGTTTATATATTATAAGTTATTCTCTTATCTTTACTATTATATCTATTTAATTTTTTTTTCATCTTAGATATTAATTTTTTAATTCATTGAGTTGGATTAGGTTGGGTTGAGTTTTAATTCATAACCCGCAACCCAATCCAACCCAACCCAATTGAACGTAAAAATCCAACCCAAACCGATCGGTTTGGTTTGGGTTGGTCAGGTTAAACGGATTTGGTTGAATTTTGCTTAGCTCTAATAATGTGAAATAATGGAAGTCAAATGAACGCTAATACCTGCATCATATAGAATGAAATTGTTAAAAGGGTAAATTTGCTCCAACACAATCACCTTTTTAAGTCCCTTAATTATTTAAGAGTTAAATATTTTATTGGCCATGAAACTTTAGACTTTGTCACCACTTACTCAGCCAACTTCACAAAACTTCCTTGTGGCAATGTTGTTAAAACAACTCCAAATGTGTGAAATTCAGGAGCTAATCTCTACCGAATGATTATTATATTTCCCGACAACCAACCATTGATAAAACATCACGATATTTACTTTTGTTCATCGTGGCACATCAAGCAGCAACTCGTCGAGGCCATGTCCTGGCCATGCCTGGGACGCAGGCACATTTTCAGGCAATTTTAGGCACCGTGCCAGACCTTGTCCTGACCGTGCTTGGGACGCAGGCACATTTTCAGGCACTTTTGGGCACCATTGAAAGCGAGAAGGCAATTGGAGTGATCGCATGGGAGGGGCGGGATGGCGAATTTTTTTCTTTTGCGACAGGAAGAAAAAAGAAGAAAAAAAAAAGAGAGAGTACAAACTTAAGGTCTGTTGCACTCCATCAAGGATTCCTGCTTCTGGTTATGTCTTCGTGGATGACATAAAAATGATGTGACCGTTAATTGTGTCCAAATGGTAAACCCGATGCACATGTGGACTCGAGCTCAGCCAAACATGCATTAACATTTAAGAATTAAACTACTTGTATACTCTATTTGTGCATCATTATGACATTTCACGATGTGTAAAATTTGAGGCCATTGATTATTTTAAGTCAATGGCAAAATTGTGTATCACATCATTGAGATGCAAGTGTAGCAAAATTGAACATCTAAATGCACACCTAAGTTCAAGAAAAAATGCTTATTATACATAATTATTTACATAATATTTTTTATAATGATGACGTCTCAAAATATAAATGAAAAAGTTATTTGATTAATGGGATTTTGGTTAAAACCATGTAAGATGTTATGCACGTGAGTTCAAACTTTCACCCTCCCCCGCACTCAAACCTCGTCTCCCCCATCTTCTTTGATGGGGTTTCTTTAAAAATGACCTGATAAAATAGGGGATTTTTAAGATTGACCTCTTTGACTAAAAAATGGTAAAATGTCTATATTACCCTTAATGAAATGAGTTTTTATATATTGTAAAATATATCCTTATATTTAGAATAGTTTTTCAATTCTGTCCTGTATTATTCCTATCTCGGATTCTAGCATATAAATCCATCATTTGATCTAATAGATTGACATAATCTTCCATATATCTATCAAAATTTTCTCCAAGTATATAATATTCTTCAGACGATGATTGATCTATTCTTTCCATTTGATAGATAATATTATTTATTTTTTCTAATAAAATTTCTAATAAGTTATCTAATCCTTCAATTGTATATCCTGGCATGTTATATAAATCCTAACATGATAAACAATGCTAATAAATATTAAATACAAACATTTAGATAATTTAGCCATGCAAATATTCAGATAAGTAATCCCAACGATTCTTTAAGATTTCAGACTATATCTTTCGAAATTTAACAAAAATAATAGTTTTACCTTAGTTTTGATGTCAAATCTTTATTCTTAGAATCGAGTAACCTTCAGGTTCTGGATCTGCAAATGGCTCCCTTCAATGGCCTCCTGCCTCTATGGGATAATTGTTATTCCAGCTTTCCACCTTCACTGTGTCAGTTCTTTGAATTCGGATTATAGATATTAACTAAAGAAAACTCTTTTTCTGTTAAAGTAAGAAAGGAATTCTTCTTTAATCTTTCAAGAATCTACGGGGTGAGGTGTTTAGAAACTCTTGATATTTTTTAAAGACAATTTGGATGTGAAATAACTTGAAATTTTATTGATATCTAAAGGCTGAAATATGATTACAATGGAAGACAGGAAATTGTTTGGCTAACTCACAGTTTGAGTGCTCAACCAACTCTGCCTTTTTCATTAGCCCAAAGGCCTCTATTTATACACAAATCAGAAGATAAATTACATCATTACTTACATCATACTAATAATATTTTATTGCCTCATGCTTTTCATCAAGAGCCTCATGGCCCCTCCATCCTTGTTGTTTTGTTATATTTTCTTTGATAAAGGACACAGTCCTTCTATAATTGTCCTTCAGATCTTGTTTTTACATACAGTTGGTAAGATTCTCCTGTAGCAGCTTGGACACCTTTCCTCCATGTGTTTATCATTTTTATCTTTTTATCTTTAATTCTGTCGGCAAGTGGGGCATTCTCTTATTCTGCATGCCTCTTGTATGGTTGTGATATGTTCATTGATTCGATGAGTGTCAAATTTCTCAATGTATTCTTTCAGAATTGTTGATTTTTCTCCTCCATTGTTGGTGAGAAGAGTCCATCCTTCATATTGATACAAGCATTTGAATTTTTTGTCATACAAGCTTTTTGCCATTTTATATAAGACTTTCATCCCTAACTCTTCGGGATTTTATCCATGATCTGGTGATTTTTGGTAATGGTTTTTTATTGTGACCGACATCAATCTGAAACTCTCTACTAACATATCCGATTGTTATGATATGTTCAGCAGGATAAAATATCATTCCATCAATTTCTGGACTGATTGAATAAAATTTTATATATATGGACCTTCCTTTGGAAAATTTAGATACTTCAGATTTAAAATTTCATCGAATCTTTCAATTTCTTTTAGATCTTTTCTGGGGTAGATAAGATCTAAAAATTCATAGTCTGCTGCCATTTTCACCATGACAGGGTCTGCATCATTGGTAATTAGTAACCTTTGATAAACATGATCTCCTGAAGATATGAAATAAGAGTCATTTTCTTATAATTCATAAACAATTTTGGCAAAAGATCTATATTCTTCTTCTTTTGTTGATAAAGGGGTATCATCATTTTCATCAGTTCTGATTCTAATAACCCTTGTATGTTCATCATTGGATTTTATGGTCAACTTTTTAGGACTTTGTGTATCTCTTTTGATAGTGCTGGGTCCACTACTGCTTTCGCATTGTGGATCACTCCTTGGTACCTGTTGGTATCCCTGTTTGGTATCATAGGATTGTGCCAAGACATCAATCCTTCTATTATTTGTATCAGTAGACATTAATTATACTTCAAGAGCATCAATTTTGTCTTTCATTTCGTTTGTAACCTTGGCATGGGATTCACTGATCTCAAGTAATAATTTAATGTTATGACTTAAGAGCTCAGCTAATGTCTCCATCCCAATTTTTATATCATCTGACTCTTCTTTGGCATAGGCTGCCGCAAATTTCATTTCTGATATCATTTGTTTGATATTATCCATCTCCAAATTCAATGTTCCTGCTTAAAAAATCAGCAAGATAATTATTTGTACCTTTAATATGAATAATATCAAAATTATAGAATGATAAATATGCTTGCCATCTATGTAACCTTCTATATTGGGGTTCAATTGGTAATTTATTTCTAACAAGTCCTGCAACTTGAGAATTGTCAGTTTCAACAATAAATTTTTTAGATAATAAAAATAATGAAAATTTCTTTATTCCTCTAATAATTGCTAATAATTCTTTTTCATGAGTAGTATAATTTATTTCTGCTTGATTAAAAGTTCCACTTGAATATCTACATATTTCATTTAAATCTGTTTTTAATATTGCTGCCCAATATTTATCTGAGACATCAGTATTAACTATCAAATTATCCTTTTTCATTTGGTAATCTTAATTTTGGCAAATTTTTACATTCTTCTTTAAGTAGTCTAACTATTTCTGTATGTTCTTCGTTTCATCCTTTAGTATTAGTTTTTCTAAGTAAAATTTGTATTTTATGTCTCTTTTTTTAAAGATTTTCAATAAATCCCTCTGCATAATTTAAACATTCTAAGAATTTTTGTATTTGTTCCTTAGATTCTAATTTATCAGGAAAACTTTCTATCTTTTTAGATATATGAGACTGTAATTTTATTCCATTTTTATCTATAATTAATCCAAAAAATTCTATCTCAGGTCTTTCTATAATAGCTTTCTTTTCAGATAAGACTATTCCTTCTTTTTGACATTGTTTTAGGAATTTTATAATATGATTTTTATGATCATTTTTATTTTCTGAACATATTAGTATATCATCAACGTATACTAATAAGAAATCATTATATTTTCTGAAAATATTATCCATTCTTCTTTGAAATATTTGAGGTGCATTTTTTAATCCAAATGGCATAACTATCCATTCATATTTACCTTGAGGCGTACTAAATGTCGTATATGGTATTGATTCTTCTTCCATTTTTATTTGCCAAAATCCTGACTTACAATCAAATTTTGAATAATACTCTTTTCATTTTGCAAGGTTTATTAAAACATCTTTATTTGGTAAGAAATATCCATCAAATTTTGTATATTTATTTAATTCTTTATAATTTATTACCATTCTTGGTTTTCCTCGTACTTGTTCAGAGTGTTTCATTACCATGAAGGCTGGACTACTATGTGGTCCATTACTAGCTTTGATTAATTTCATATTCTTTAATTCTTCAATTTGTTCTAAATTCTTGAGTATCTTGTATAGTGTACATCATTGGTTTTACTCTTATTATTACATTTTCAGTTAATTCTATTTTTGCCATAGGATGTTCAGGTTTCCAATAAGCTAATGGATTTTCATTATAGACATTTCCTATCTTTTTTATTATTTCTTCTATTAATTCTGATTTTTCTGTTGTTTGTATTTTTTGTATTTTGACAGTTGTTTTTATTGGTATTTTTATTGTCATTTCACCACGCTGGGCTGACTGAACTCTGTATGGTTTAAATTCTCTTGGAATTTTTAGTAAATATCCACATGATGTTTTTAACATAATCATATAGTTATTTTGTTGGTAATATTGAAATTGTTGAACAAAGCCATTTCCTAATAATATATCACATTCTAATACATCATATGCATATACTTTGTTTATAATTATTTGTTTACTTCCTAATAGGATTTCTACCTTTTCTTTATTTTTAGTAATTGGTGTCGATATTCCTGTGACACCTGTTATTTTTATAGTATTATCATTGTTCCAATTTTTTAACAAAAATATTTTGATAATAGTTATATTACTTCCTGTATCTATTAAGGCACATGTTGTTATATTAGTTTCTACAATAGTAATTTGTATATATACTGCTAATAGAAACGTTATTACATTATTCATTCTTTTGGACAAAACAATGTCTTATTATTATGTGTTATATAGATTCCTTCTTTATTAATATTATAATGATTTAAGGCTTGTAAAAAACTCACTCCTAATAATATATGATAATGATCTCCCATACTGTTATCTACATAACATGATATTATCATTTCTTCTCCATCTAAAACTATTGGTATTTTTACTTCTAATTCACTAGTATGTGTTTTTCCATCAAAATTGATATATTTATAAGATTCTACCCTTCTTTTTGTTAATCATTTATCTCTATTTCTTGATATATGGCAGTTTGCTGTTCCTGTATCAATTATGATATTTCTTCCTTTTATATATTCTATTCCATTAAAATATTCTCCATATATTTGCATACTTCCTATATTTCTTTTTACCATTATTTCTCGATTTATGTTCTTTCTTGGTATTATAGATGTACTATTATTTCTTCTTAATTTTTCATCTTTAAATTCTATTAAATAATTATTTTCTATTTTTTTTGTTACATCTAGTTTTGTTTTAGATATTTCTAATTCATATATTTCTGGTAATTGATTTAGTTGTTTGTTTGGTTCTACAATATTTAATATGTCTTTACATTCTTTGTGAATTTCTATATAGGGTTTTTTAGAGTAAATGTTTCCATAGTTTGAGTTGGTAAATGTATATAATGCTCTATATTCTATGGTCATGATATGATTTCCTTCTTCCATAATATCTTTTCTATGTATTTTAAAATGTAATTCTAATACTTCATTAAAATCTTTATCTTTTATTGATACACAATATTTTGGATAACATGTAAATATTAATTTTTTATATGCTAAATTTCCTTCTATAGTTCCTAAATAACTATCATTAGTATTTAGTATTCTTCCATCATGTAAACTTACTGTTATTGGTGAATCTATTCCTTCTCTAAATAGGGATTTGAACATTAATTGTATTCCTACTAGATAAACATATTGTATATTTTCTTTTTGTCTTCCTTTTACTTTTACCATTAATTGGTCAACTGTGGATTTTGTTAGTAATGCTAATTTATGACTTCCTGAAGCTGTTCTTATATCTATTGATTTTTTTATCTTATGATATTCACTTATAGATACTCTTTCTCTTCTAAATATCTTATCGAATATTTTCCATTCTCCTAATTTTAAATCTAATGATAATTTTTCTATTTTTCTAAATGTATTATTATCAAATGTTACTTTTAATCCATATCCTTCAGAATTTTCTATTTCTTGTTTTTCTTCTATGGTTTCAGCTTCTTCTATTTCGTGACTCATTCTGATTCTGATTTGTAAACCTCTTCTCCTTCATAATTATTAATATCTATTATTTCTTCTAAATCACTTTCTATTTCTTCATATTCTTGTTGTAAAATTCTAACTTTCTTTTTAGTACAATCAGGACTTATATGTCCTATTTATCCGCAGTTCCAGTACTTGCATTGTTTTTTATCCTTTTTAAACTCTTTTCTTTTAGGTTGATATTTTCTTTTATAATATCTCCTATTTGATTTTTGATATTTCTTTTTGAACTGTCTATATTTTTTATACTTTTTTGGTTTAAATTTTTTTTTTTTGTATTTTCTTTCCGGTCCACATCCCCAATTAATAGGTCTTTCTATTTCTTCGCAACAGATTCTTGTTAGTTTTCCAGATTTTTTCATTAGTTGTCTATTTTTACATATTTTTGCTAATTTTTCAAATAGGAATTTTATTCTACTTCCTAATGTATCTGGTACAGGATTATCCTTTATATATCTTTCATATTCTATTTTAAAATATATATTCCATGTTCCTGGTAATTTAGCAAAATACATTTCTAAGTATGGTCCTTGATTTTCATTACTATAAAATTGGGTATAATAGAAATTTTTAAATTGACATGTATATTCTTTTATTTTGCACATATCACATATCATAATGTTTATCAATCCTAATCTTACTTTTAATTTTTCTCTTCTAACTTCTTCTTCTGAATTTTTTATCCAATTTTCTCCTAAGAATTCATTTGATATATATTCTACTAACTTTTTTATTCCTTCTTGTGAGGTTTTTTGCATTTCTGTTTGTATATTTCTTCTTATTAATAATTTAGTATCTTCAGTTACTTCTTCCCACCAATTTCTTACATCTCCTTCAAACGATGCTATTAAATAGTCAATTCTTCTATCCATAGATTCCCATGTATCGTCTTGGTTATATAAAAAGAATAATATCATTGCATCTGCCCATTGTAACAATGCTTTCTTAGTATCTATTTTACAATCTAAATCTAGTTTTGCTCCTCCATGATTTATTGGTTTATTGTAATCTGAGTTTGGGGTAAATTGATCTTTATATTTTTCTATTCTATGTTGTGGTATAATTCTATCATAGTACTGCCTATAAGGTCTATGTGGCATTGGTGCATATCCTCCTTCTAATTCAGGAAATTCTAATTTTGGATTATTACTTGTATTTCCTGGTGCTGGTGTTGGTCCTCCACCAGTATTCATTAATATTTCATAATTTTCTAATTCTTCTATACTTAATTGGTCAAAGTTTTCTATTAGATTATCTATTTCTTCATTCATCATCTTTTTTATTTTTTCCTCTTTCTTCTGTATATTTTTCAAATTCTTTCTCTTGTTCTAGGATTATTGATAATATTTCTTTTCTAAATCTATCATCCATACTTCCTGGTTCATAGTATCCTTCTGTTTCTACATGTTTCTTTCCTATTCTTGTCATTTCTCTTTTTATTCTATCTTTATCTACTTTTTTATCTGTTGATTTCATATTTTGTTTTATTTCTCTAATTTCTACTTTTAACATTCCTACTTCATCTTTTAATTTTTTAGTTTCGTTTATCAATTCTTTTATTAATTTCCTTAGTTCATCAAATGATTCTGAAAAAATCATTATATTTTTCCACTTTTTACTTCTAATAAATATGATAATCTGCACTTTTTATCTTTATATTCATTGATAATTTTATTAAGACTTTCTATTGCTATTCTATTATCAGGTAATTGATAATCTCTTACAGTTTCAAAATATTTTGCTTTTAATTCTAGTTTTTCGATTTTTAGTTTTCCTAACATTTTTTCTTGTGATTTATTTATCTCTCCTGGTATTCCTAGTATATTTGAGGTTTTTTCTAGTATTTTGTTTAGATTTTTAACAATATTATTAAACTTTCTAGCTACTTTATCATTACTCATTTATAACTTATGATGATTCATATATTTCTCTATAATATAAAATACTTTCAAATTCTTTATTGATCATTTCATATACATATCTATCTTTAATTTATGTAATATTTGTTCTTTTATTTCTCTAGGTAATTTTTTAATTATATTTAATGTTAATATTTTTGATTTATTAGGAATAGGTTCATAAACTATTTTATATCATTTTTCTTCTTCTAATTTATAATAGTTATCTATCTTTTTAATTTTAATTCCCATAATTACTTATATTATTTTCTATTATAGCAGCTATTTCTTCTTGATCTATAGTTTCTATAATAGTTTCCCATATCATAAGATCTCTTATTATACTAATTTTCGTCTTTTCTAATATCTAAAGGTAGATCTTTTAATTTTATAAGTATGATTTTTAAGATTTCTTTCTTTATTATAGGTTTTCCTATTATTATCCCAAATCTTTTTTATTTTTTATTTTATATCTATTTCCTAAATCTTCTATTATCATGTTATGATCTATGGCTCTGATACCAATTAAAATGGGGGGTACTAAGACCGTCTTCAAAATCTCAAAATCTATTATTTTCGTAAATATTTAATAAATCGCAATAAAATTTATAGAATTCACTGTCTCTTGTTATGAATTTTTCTTCAATGTTTGTATTTAATTTTTCAATTCTTCTTTCTAGATTGATAATTTCTTTATGTATATTATTTTCAAATCTAATTGCTTGGCTATCTATATAAGTATCTTTATATCTTAATTTTGGATCTAAATAATTTAAAAAGAAACTTTTTAAATCTTCTTTTAAATAATTTAATTCTCTTTTTGTTGCAATTTTTAGATCAATAAAATTTTGTATAATATCCGAGTTTAAATTTATTAAAGATTCTGGATTTATATTTTTTTGGGGACCTAATTAAAGTATTTTATACATTATAATAACTTTTGTTACAATTTTTATGTGAGAAGATATTTTTGATAGTTAAAATGGTCAAAAATTATTTTGAAAATATTGCTCCATTTTTAGATCACTTTGAAAATATGAATTTAAACTTTGTTTATTTTCATGTATTTCCTCCTTTGATTGAAGGAAAGACCACGTCCAACGCTCACTCCCACTCCCACTCCCACTCTAACCCCCACTCCATCACCGCTACCCCACCCGACCAAACTAAACCGCCAACACGCCGCCGTCGCACCGCGCACAATCTTCATCTTCTTCCCACATACTCACGCCACTACAATCCACCTCTCAATTTGCTCTCTGTTGATGGTATTTCCATTCAAATTAACAGTTCCCCCTTACCACCAGTTACCTTTCTGCAGCAACTAATACACATCTGAATTTTTCTGTTTCAGTTTCTGTGGATGCAATTTTCCCTTAATTTACATTATACTTTGGTTGTATGTGAAATTCTAGTTTTGATCTTGCAAGTATATGGAACTGCCGGCTGCGAAATTCCCGGTGATCTGTTGCCGAAACCCTCAATACATATCTCCGATACCTGGACACAAATTGTGCCAAATTGCAACATGCAAAACCAATTACATATGGACAAATGTCCGGTCCCGACAGCTAAGCAGTCACCGTAAAATCTCCGTCTCTGCTAATTTCCCCAAAGCATTTGATTCGGAAAATCGTATGAAGAATGGCTGGATTCACTTTATCGGTGTGGGAGGCTGTGGACTTTCTGCTCTTGCCATGCTTGCCCTCAGACAAGTATATTATTTCCTTTAATTTTATTTTTTATTTTGTTATTGGATTTCATGGTGTTTATCAACGACATCAGATTTCTTGTAAAATTTTGTGAATGTTGATAGGGATATGAGGTTAGTGGTTCGGATATTGTGTGGAGCAGCTACATGGATGCACTAAAAGAAGCTGGTGCTCATTTATATATTGGCCATTCTGAATTGAGTTTACAAAAGTGTGATTTTTCGAGTTCTCCGGATGCAATTGTCGTTTCGAGTGCAATTCCAACTGACAATGTAGAGATTCTGTTTGCCATGTCTGTTGGAATACCAGTGTAAGCATTTTTGATATTTTCTCTTGCAGTGAGCATAATCTCTAGTCTTTATCTATTCAAATATGTCAGCACAATTGGTTTTACTTCGTAGGTATAAACGAGGTACATGGTTGGGAAAGCTAACAGAGGACTACAATCTGATTGCTGTCAGTGGAAGCCACGGTAATATTATGATTGCAAAATTTTAGACATGGTAATTGATCAGTATACATTACTTTGATTTGTATACGTCCATGAACATATTTTTCATTTGCAAAATTGCGTTTGTGTGCAAGATATTTGATGAGGGACATCTCATGATAAAAACTTGTTCGGGAGGATGCTGTTCAATAAAAAGACAAGTATAGCTGTACAGGATTTTGTGTTTACGTAAATTCAACAAACGAGTCTAAGCATTTTGTAGGATGTATTAATTATTCGAGATCACATAAAATAGTATGTATTTGTTTGCCATGAAAAAATTTCTTCTGTATGTCTCCGACTGTGAGACTGAATCGAGTTTAGTTTGGGTGGAGCAATTATCAAAACAGCACCCTGAAATGGGAAGCCTACTGGAAGTGGATTATGCCATGGTGGATGGACTTTGTTTAGAATTGAAAGTTCTTAGCCTATTTATTTTGACCTTATGTGCAGATTTATACTATTAAAAGCAACAAGTCATTTTTTAATAGTTTGTAGATGATTAAGCATACAAGTTAATTTTCCTATGTTTGAATACAGCAGTTTGTAATACGAAAACAATAAAGAATATAGTAATTGTTGATGGAGAAACCCAACTAGGTAAAAACTTTGGGATCAAGTCAGTTACCTCCACGGTAGACAATGAACCTTACAGTTAGATGTTGCTTAGCCAACTCCACTAGATTTCTTGATCTACTTCTTGTAATCTTCAAGATCTGCTGACTACATCAGCTTCTCGATCTTCTACAATTGTTTCTTCCTCGTGGATACCTAAGAATTACCAATTCTTGTTCTTCTTCCTACGCTTGCAGTCCAACCTTCCTCGATCATCAACAGCCTCTAAAATTCCAATTGAGAAAGTACCTTCCTTGTTATACCAAGGAATTGGTGTTTTGGATTTTGGAACCTTGATGTTTTTCTCAAATATGTGATTTTATGATCTCAAGAAAGAATGGATTGAATCAAGGGTTGAATATGTTCTTGGATCTTCATGAAATGATATGAATGTATTATCAATGACAGGCACAGTGAACAACCATGCCAAAATTGTGCAAGACTTGGGTATTTGTAGTTGGGGTGTTTAGGTAGTATAGACCATGTAAAACTCTCCAAAAACGCGAATTAGGTTTTCCCACATATCACTGTTGCTCGAGCGAATGACTTATCGCTTGAGCGAAGTCCGAGCAACACACAAGCGACTAGCATTCTGTTTTTGTCATTCGAGCAATGTTTCAGCGAAAAGCGAGCGAAATTGCGGCGCCTCTTATTTCCTTATACTGAGCTCGAACCCTAACCTACTTAACTCATCTATACAAAATTGCATTTAACTCTTTGACTTTTACACATGTTCAATTTAGTTTTTTTGTTAACAGAATCACCAATTACATTAAACCTAACAAACCCTCATTTGATATTCTGTGACAAAACTATACTATAAAGTCAAGGTAGCAAAATAAATCAAACTAGACTACCTAAGTTACCCAAGCACCGTTTCTTGCATTCTTTGTTAAACATGTTTATTTAAATTAAAAACTCAAATACCAAAGCCCCGTTTGATTTCCATTTTGGGGAAGAAAATGCATTTTGAATGGTTGATTGATGGAGAATGTGTGGTTGAAAATTAAAGAAAAGTTTTGGGTTTACGTGTAATATTATTTTATTGAAGAATGTGTGGTTGAATAGAAGAGAGAGAAAAATGAATTTTGAGAAAATGGGAATCAAACAGGGGCCAAGTGTAAAAGCATGCGATACAACAAATGTAACAATTAAAGCACGCAATCATCAATAAGCATGCTAGATTGAGCAGTTATACTAATGTCAATCAAAACACCAACTGAAACATTAATATTACCAAACTTCAAAACTCTAACAGCGGTTATGCTTTATGGAATGCTATGCAATTAATCAATCTATTCCTTAGTGCAAATTCTCGTCATTTTTCATTACTCTTTTAAACGCAGTATGGAAGTAAAATACGTCAATGCCTCTCCCCAATTCCCATAAGATGCAAAATGCAACCAATCTAATTGCTCTCATCCTATGTATATTCTCTCATTTTTGTCACAAATGACGAGGGGATCAATATCAAAAAAATATTTTAAACATCAATATACAATAATTTAAAATATGCAATTGATAGCATGCACAGACATAATTAATGATCAGTAAACCTTCTCACATACTTAATTCAGGTTAACATGGAGTAAATGTATAAGTGACCCATATGTGCAAAGTGTCACTAATCATTTGTAAGCATGACTTCAAACCTTAATTTTGAGAGAAGGGACATGCTCAACGTCGTTGTTAATAAGTTGATTCCCCTACTTATGAAAGTCAAACTATTTAAAGCACATTATGACCTTTGAATAAAAGCTCATTTTGTATGGATATTTTCTTTTCTCCCCCTTGACTTTGAGCATACATAATTTTTCATTTCTTTCAATATATATATATATATATATATATATATATATTTATTTATTTAGTTAGTTCATATTTTTTAAATCTTAAGTGCAGGTATGGCTCCATTAAGCGACTAAGATGACTTGTAGCGAGTTTTAAGCCCGTTAACTCAAGTCAGTTGACTATAGATACCAGATTTTGGGACATTCCGCAGACTTAATTGCTAGAGTTAAATAGGCTTCGAAGAAGAACATAAGATATTGAGCTTTTTATTAACCGGGTAATATACTTGAGCTTAGGTGCGGAATTATACTATTAAAAGCAACCAGTCATTTTTAATAATTTCTAGATGATTAAGCATATAAGTTAATTTTCCTATGTTTGAATACCATAGTTTATAATACGAAAGCAATAAAGAACATGTTATGTTGGCGGAGAAACCCAATTGGGTAAAAACTCCAGGACCAAACTAGTTACCTCCACCATAGACCATGAAACTTAGAGTTAGATGTTGCATTTCCAACTCCACTAAACCTCCTGATCTACATTTTGTAGTCTCGAAGATCTGCTGACTCCATCCGCTTTCTGATATTCTACAATTGTCTCTTCCAAGTAGATACCTAAGAATCACCCATTCTTGTTTTTCTTCCCGCGCTTGCAGTCCAACATTCCTCAATCTTCAGCAGCCTCAGAAATTTCAATTGAGAAAGTACATTCCTTGTTGCACAAAGGAAGTTGGTGTTTTGGATTCTGGAACCTTGATGTTTTTCTCAAATCTGTGGTTGTATGATCTCAAGAAAGAATGGATTGAATCAGGGGTTGAATATTTTCTTGGATCTTCACGAAATGATATGATTGTATAATCAATGAGAGGTACAATGAACAACCATACCAAAATCGTGCAAGGCTTGGGTATATATAGTTGGAAGTATTTAGGTAGTATTGGCCATGTAAAACTCTACAAAGATGTGAATTAGGTTTTCTCAATTACCACTGTTGCTCGAACAAAGGGGTAGTGACAAGCGAGCAAAGGACTTGTCGCTTGAGCAAATTCCGGGCGACAGGTGAGCAACGAACATTCTGTTTTTGTCGTTCGAGTAATGTTTTGGCGAAAGACGAGTGAAATTGCAGCGTTTCTTCTTTTCTTATTCCGAGCTCGAATCCTAGCCTACTTAACTTATCTATACAAAATTGCACCTAATTCCTTGACTTTTACACATGTCCAATTTAGTCATTTTTGTTCACAGAATCGCCAATTACATTAAACCTAACAAGAATTTTGTTTGGAAATAGTGCAATACTATTTTGAATGCGTGATGTTCGCTTATGTGCAACTTGGGATGTTCAATTGAGAAGGGTCATTTATTTTTAGGGAAAAGTACTACAGCGAGTATGCTTGCTTATATCTTAAAGGCGATGGGAGATAATCTTACTGCTGTAGTTGGCGCACAAGTGCCACAGGTATTATTTTATATCCTGTAAAGCAGCAGTGAATTTGCCATAACGTTTTAAGCTTATCTGCCTTTTCTTCCGCTATATCTTTGTTTAATAGTATGATCCTATCATTCTTCTGTACTATGGACAAAATTTAGACATTTATATAATTTTATTTACTTAAATTTGTGTATCAGAATTCAGACTCATCAAAGCTGCTTTATGCAGTTTGGTGGAGGTAATGTCATCCATGGGAACAGTCACAATTTTGTACTGGAGGTATGCCATCCAATGATCAAACTTTGAATACACATCTACCACTCAGAATGAACGAGTAGTTCTGCATTTATAATTAGATTTTAGGATCAGGATAAATAAGATATAACAATGGAATTTGATGTTGCATATTTGTTTTTTCTATTTGTAGAAACAACTGCAATTTCTGAAGGTTCTCCTGGATAAGATGGAAACTGAAAATATTGTATTGCTAGTAGAGAATATATTCCTATAGAACTCGTAAATAACAACAATGAATGCTTAAGCCTGTCTGCGAGTTTCTTGATCTATTTGCACTGGGGGAACTGCAGAAACTTACAGTAAAACTCCTTACATTTTGGGATAATTAAATCTGTCTTGTGTTTGGTGTAGGCCGATGAATATGATTCTTGCTTCCTTGAATTATCACCTCATGTAGCAGTTGTAACAAATGTGGATTGGGAGCATGTTGATATATTTCAAGATGAGGTTCATCTCATTCTGTTGAACAACCTAACTTTGTGATACTGAGATATGATTAACTTTAGCCTGGGATCTTATTCAATTTTGTCACCAATCAGGAGGCTGTTGAAACAGTTTTCAGGAAGTTCCTTGGGAAAATAAGAAATGGTGGGCATCTTGTGTTATGTGGGGATAGGTATATACTTATTTGATGTCTTGTACTTTCCTTTGATTTTGTCTGATATCTAGCTTTTCATAATATGAGCACCGCAATAAAAACTTCAAAATGAATCTCTTTTCAGGAATGGCCAAACTCGTGGTGCATATACTTTGCTCTGTGACTCAAAACAAGTATTAAGCATTTCAGATCATATGAAGCTCCTTGATGCACATCTGCTCAACAACAATTATAGAGTTACAACTTATGGGATGTTAAATTATAATGAATGGCATGCATCATCAGTTTGTTTTAACCCACATGGTGGTTGTGATTATAAACTGGTAAGATGTTTATTTCCTGGTATAAATCTTCAACATCGTATGTAAATTACTCACACTAAGATCAGGAACAGGTTTTGATGATGTGGTAAAACCGTAAAATATTTGTCAAATTGTTCCAGAACTGTTCCTAGAATTATTCTTCTATTGCTTGTTATTCAGACTATGATATTTTATTGTGATGTAAGACAAGTTCAATGCTTCCATGTATTTTGTCGATGACTCTAATTATTATTTTGCTCGTCATGTTCAAATTGCAATTAGAAATTAATTTTATCCATCCTGGCTTAATATGTATTTGAATGTTGGATTCAAGTGTGCAGATAGAATATGATTTCACCAACACTTAGTTCTTATTCCCTTTGCAGTATCACAAGGGGCATTATGTTGCAGATATCAGCTTACGAATACCTGGAGCTCACAATGTTCTTAATTCATTAGCTGTGAGTGGGAACCCTAGAAATTTCTGAACCCATTGTTGATATTCATTAAAGTCAACCGCGAAGCTATGCTTTCAGTTTTTACAACCTTTTGCATTAACTGAATTCTACCTAGTGGTATTAGAGCTTTAGGGGGCTTGATATCCTCCACATGGGAAGTTAGCCTGGTATACTGTGTTAAGTTCTTCACTTGTTAGCCTAATTTTGTTCTCCATATCCGACTGCTTTTCTTAATTCCTCCATCTTTTCCATGCAGGTTGTTGCGACAATAAGTTTGATTTTTGGTGATGAACGACAATTTTACGAATCAATAGATGGTGTGAAGTTTCATCTAAATAATTTCAAAGGTGTTTTTAGACGTTTTGAGATGATTGGTGCAGTTCATGGATGCCATATATATGATGACTATGCTCACCACCCCACTGAAGTGCATGCAGTTATTCAAACAGCAAGGCAAATGTTTCCATCTAAGGAACTTTTGGTGGTGTTTCAACCTCACACTTACAGGTATTAAAAATGCGTTTTTTCTTAGCTTTGTTTGCTTACATGGATTGTTATTTGTTGGACTTCTGTTTATGTTATCATCTGCAGTCGCCTGGCAGCTTTGAAGAGTGAATTTGCTTCTGCATTAATTCATGCAAATCAAGTTTTGATTACTGAGGTAAAATCATAGTCATTTTAGCATTTTAAAAGTGAGCCTTCACTAAATTCTTGTTATTGACGACAGATTTATGCTGCCAGAGAAACAAACTATTCCAGTATTAGCGGAAGGGATCTCGCTATGTCTATAACTGGTCCACCATGTGAATTCATCCCATGCCTGGTATGGAAAAAAAACTTTGAGCACCGTCTAACTCCGACAGTCTCTAGATATGTAAATAAATAAAGTTGGGGGTCAGTGCCGGTCTGCCGGAGCTAGGGTTGTAAACTTGAGAGGGCAAATTTCTATAACTAAAATCATGGGGGAAAATCGATCACTATAAGGAATTTAAAATAAGATTTGAAGGATTTGAGATCCACCAGTCGCCTGTCAGGGGTAAAGCAAAAACTGTCGTTGGTCAATAACTTAGATAATGTATCTTCTGGATGTTGTTATTGAGAAATTAACTTCATTAATATTGAGGAGCATTGCTTAATTGCTGTATCACCATCTTTCGATTATGAATCATTTGTAATCTCTTTCAGGACGATGTGGTAGATAAGTTGGCACTGCAGGTTTCAATAGATCCTTATCGTCCGCTGGTCATCTTGACACTTGGAGCAGGTAGGAACCTGTTGGGCGGACTTGTGCCAAGGATCACTCATCATACAAAATCTAACTCCAACCATCGGATTTTTTTCTCTTTTTGCTTGAACAAACAGGTGATATAACTAATGTGGGACGGAAACTGCTGCAAAAGTTGAAACAGACATTACCATGATCCATTCAGTTTGAAGATCAACGCTATGATGTTTCAGAGGAACTAATCCATCAGAATTTTGTTAAAATGCAAATATCAAGATGTAATGCCTGAACTGAACCGCTGTAGATTGGGTAAATATCTGAATCAGCAATGAGATCCATTCCAAGCTTCTGCTCGATCATTCTTCTGGGTCATGGCTCCGGTGCTTATCTTATAATTATCCCTAGTTGAATATGATGACCATGACAAGTTAATGCGGTTTTACACAGATAAATGTCATGAATACCTGCACTGAAGCAAGGTCAAGTTGGGGGTTGCCAAAAGGAACTGTTCCCTCAAATTACATGCAAGGCACCAATGGAAGAGGAAGAGGGGAACCAGAAAGCCTGATAATGTTCTAGTAATTCTCATTCTCACGGCATGCTTGAAATGGATATGTGGAAATTTTATAAGATGAAATTTATAAATGCACAACTGTATGAAAATAGTTGATGCACAGAAAATAGTTTCACAACCAACACGCAAAGAAAAATTACAAGTTAGAATCATAGGACTAGACCCTCTAACGTTGTAAAAAAGGCAATCATAAAACCATCAAAGCAAATGTAAGAATGGCTATTACCCAACTTCTTGCTATGCATATTTTCCCAAACAACCCACCATTCCAGATTACAATTGCCTAAACCACAGCATCAAGCACATTATAACCGCTACATTTTACGCTCCGAAGGATGAGAAAATCCTGCGTTTTTTGGGCTCCTCCTCCACCATCACAGCCTTCATATTGTCCTGCTCGACCAGCCTCCACACTGCCTGCTCAAATGCTAAGTCGGCCAATGCCGGAGACCTGTTCAAAACTAGTATCCACCCTCTATCGTAAGTCGGCCAATGCCGAAGGCCTGTTCAGAACCAGTGGATATCCTCTATCGTGCTCCTAATCACCTCAGTATCCTCTGGGATCACTCCCAACAATGGCAACCCACCCCAACATTTCCTGAACATCCAAAACAGACATCATATCCGTTCTCACGCGGTTCACAATCATCTTAATATCCCTAATCCCATCACATTCTTATAGCCCGGTAACCCTATTCGCATCGCGAAGATCAGTAGTATCCGGCATGGTTACTAGAATTGCTTCATTTGTTGGAGAAATAGCAGTTATAAACCAGACATCGATCCCAGCCTGGCAATCGATCAGTACAAAATTTGGCGCGCCTTCTTTGCGGCCCTTGAGGGCATCCACAAGCCAAACAAAGGCCTTTGCCCCAAATCCAAGAGGGAGCTTGGAACTTGGCTTGGAAATGCAAAGTAGCTCGAAATTAGACCAACGTTTGTCTTGAACAAGGGCATGGTCGAGCCGGCAATCACCATTCAGGACCTCGAAAACAGTATAGTTGACGCGATTCTTGAGACTAGTAAAAGGTCGAGGTTACGGAGGCCAACGTCAGCATCGATGGCTACCACGGAGAGCCCGAGATGGGCTAGGGAGAGTGTCAGCCGCCAACCTCTACCCTTAATATTTTTCTTTTTATCGTGTTATTTTATTAATAATTATTTTATAATAGACTAGAATTTAACTCAAGTAAGCATCTCACAGTAAAATCAAGACATATCACGGAAATCAAATATAAAGAGTTAAAAGAACCGTCAAATTTTATATTATACCAAAAAGAGAATTTGTTTTACAAAATGCATCGCATCATAAGTTAGTCATATGACTATTCAAAAATTTTGGTCAAAAGAAATGCTTGAAAATTTTCAAAATATGTTTTCCTATATCTATTCCTCAGTAGGCAGATGTGATGGTACATTAAAGTCAGTCAAGTCATTTTATTTTCTCCATATTCTTTTCCTAAGCACCATTCTCCTATTCTTTTCCACGTACATTATGGTATTTGCATAAGGACAAGTAACCAGATCATAGACATCGATCATAGTCATCACAAAATCCTCACCTCTTCAAAAGTTTCAATACCTTCATCCTCGTCAACAACTGTATAAAAACGTGTGTAATAGGTGCGTCTATATATAACATGTATAACCGTGAAGTCCTTAGTAATTTCGACATGTCAGGTAATTCGGATAATCTCATTTTCTCGCGGAGCCATCTACAGTACAAAACACAAAACGTGAACCATAAAGTTCAGTAAATATGATGATGCAATAATACATGCCAAGCATACATGGGCCCAAATCCTTATTATAGTTTAATGTATGAGCTCATAATAACATGATCATTTCTTGCGCGCAAACCAATATTAATACATTCGTCGTTGCCCATTGAGACTCGAGATACTACATTAGTATATCATATATACAAATTCAAGACTTGGCTTACATATATACAGTACTCCATGTGTCTGTCCACAGTCCCAAGGCCACCAAGGGACCTCCTAACACTATTTGTATACAAGTGCCGAACTCCGAATACCCTATTCTTGGCTACCCTTAATGATCGTCAAGAACCTCAAGCGGTATCTTTATTCAAACACAATAGTACGATACATTTATAATGAGATTCATACTCAAAATGTTCAACTGCAACTCAATCAGAATGACAACAAAAGTATGCATGATCTTGAAAACGCAATTATCCATACGTATTCCAAATAAACTCAATGCACACATGTCACGCTACCATGTCACATCGTAAAACAAACAAACACATATAAACACATAATTACACATATTAATGTATTTTGTACTGTATTGAAAAAAAAAATCAAAATTTACATTTTTCACGACTTCCTTGATGAATATCTGCATTAATACAATAATCTCTACATTAATCATGTCTTGTCATATTACTTCTCAATTATCAAATCTAAACTAAACTATAAGATAATATATGTTACTTAATAAAACAACCCTAATAAGAATACTAATAATGGTACTAGTTTAGTACCAATAAATAGTAATAATAAAATTCATGTTATCTTATTAAATAAATTCCATAATTTCTAAAAAAAATTAGTACATGTAAAAATTATCATATTATTTTCCATTTCATGTTTGATCCATTTTCCATTTCATTGAACACACAAGTATCCATATCTATATATATCATTCTTAATTTTATTAATTGAACTTAACTCTAACTTTATCTTTCCTCCATTATTGAAGAACCCTAAAGCAAGAATTTTAATTTCCTATTCATATATCAATTAAATACTTAAAACATGGTAAATTCAATTGGGATGAAATATTTAGCACTTGAGGGTTAAACTTAAATTATTTTGATTTGGTTATATGATAAGACGAGAAGTAAAGTATTATGATGCATAGTGTCAAGAGTGAGGTATGTTGAAAATTTAGTCAAGAAGAATAGTGGATGCATAAAAAATTGATTAATAAGTATGGATATATACAGATATGGATACTTGTGTGTTAAATGAAATGAAAAATGGATCAAACATGAAATACAAAATAACATGGTAATTTTTACATGTACTAATTTTATTTTAGAAATTATGGAATTTATTTAAAAACGATAACGAGAATTTTACTATTAATATTTATTGTTAGTAAACTAATATCATTATTAGTATTCTTATCAGGTGTGTTTTATTAAGTAACCTATATTATCTTATAGGTTTAGTTTAGATATGATAATTGGAAAGTAATATCACAAGACATGATTAATGTAGAAATTATTGTATTAATGCAGATATTGATCAAGGAAGTCGTGAAAAAGGTAAATTCTGATGTTTTTTCAACTACAGTACAAAATACGTTAATATGTGTAATTATGTGTTTATATGTGTTTGTTTGTATTATGTGACATGGTAGTGTGATACGTGTGCATTGAGTTTATTTGAAAAACGTATCAATAATTACGTTTTCGAGATCATGCATACTTTTGTTGTCATTCTGATTGAGTTGCGGTTGAACATTTTGAGTGTGAATCTTATTATAGATGTACCATACTATTGTATTCGAATAAAGATACTGCTTGAGACTCCTGTCGATTATTAAGGATAGCCAAAGATAAGGGTATTCATAATTCGACACTTGTATACATGCTGTGTCAAGAGGTCCCTTGGTGGTCTTGGGACTGTGGATAAGCACTTGGAGCACTGTATATTTGTAGGTCAGTCCTTGAATTTGTATATATTAAATACTGATGAAGCATCCCGAGTCTTGGTGGACAACGTCGAATGCATTGATATTGGTTTGCGTACAAGAAATGACCATGTTATTGTAAGCTCATATGATACACTATAATAAGGATTTGAGACCATGTATGCTTGGCATGCATCATTGCATCATCATATTTACTGAACTTTATGGTTCACGTTTTGTATTTTGTACTGTAGATCAAGTCTTAGTAACCCAATGCGTTACCAAACATGAGTTCATTAACGTTAATCTCCAAAATACAAGATTTTAGATTTTTTTTAAATAGAATTTATTTACTCAAACTATATATAATCACAAAATTTTTGTTAACATATAAACTTAGAAAAATTATTGAACGGAGAAGTTTTGGAATGAGTTTTTAACATTTAAAAAAAAAAAAAAGCAAGTAGAAACCCTTTTTACAGTTTTGCAGTAAGTTTACAAAAAATTATTTGACCTAGCAAACTTTCACGAAAACTTATGAAATTTTACGGGAAAGTATATAACTCATAAAAGTACAACATATAAAAATTTGGGGTCTCGAAGACTACGTTTGAAGCTCGAAATTATTCCGAACAAGCTGGTCTGCATTTTCCCGGATTTCACTACCACAATTTCACTAAAATTATTATAGTAAGTTCTACAGGACTCCGATCGACCTATTTTCAGTTGCACATGATGGATTACTCAGAAGGGATTATTTTACAATTAAAAACAGGCTAAAATTCTAAATATACCGACCATAACACAATTTTAAATCGTGGCAGAATTTTGGAAATTTTCTAAAAACAGTGGTTCAAACATTAAAACTTGTTTGTTAAAGTAAATGAAAAATGAATCAAACATGAAATGAAAAATAATATGGTAATTTTTACATGTACTAATTTTATTTTAGAAATTACGGAAATTATTTAATAACGATAACGAGAATTTTATTATTACTAATTATTGGTAATAAACTAGTATCATTATTAGTATTCTTATTAGGGGTGTTTTCTTAAGTAACCTATATTATCTTATAGGTTTAGTTTAGATTTGATAATTGAGAAGTAATATGACAAGACGTGATTAATGTAGAAATTATTGTATTAATGCAGCTACTGGTAAAGGAAGTCGTGAAAAAGATAAATATTGATATTTTTCAACTACAGTATAAGATACGTGAATATGTGTAATTATGTGCTCATACGTGTTTGTTTATTTTACTATATGACATGGTAGCGTGACATGTGTTCATTGAGTTTATTTGGAAAACGTATGGATATTTACGTTTTCAAGATCATGCATACTTTTGTTGTCGTTCTGATTAAGTTGTGATTGAACATTTTGAGTGTGAATCTCATTACAGATGTACTGTACTATTGTGTTCGAATAAAGATACAGCTTGATGCTCCTGGTGTCATTAAGGGTAGCCAATGATAGGGTATTCGAAGTTCGGCAAGTGATATATGCAGTGTTAGGAGGTCTCTTGGTGGCTTTGGGACTGCGGATAGGCACTTGAAACATTGTATATATGTAGGACAGGACTTGAATTTGTATACATGGTATACTGATGAAGCATTCTGAGTCTCGGTGGGCAACAACGGATGCATTGATATTGGTTTGCGCGCAAGAAATGGTCATGTTATTGTGAGCTCATGCAGTACTATAATAAGGATTTAAGCCCATGTATGCTTGGCAAGCAACATTGCATCATCATATTTACTAAACTTTATAGTTGACGTATTGTATTTTGTACTGTAGATGGCTCCGTGAGAAAATGAGATTATCCGAACTACCAGACATGCCGAAATTACCGAGGATCTCACGGCTATACATGTTTTATATAGACGCACCCACTACACCCGTATTTTATATAGTTGTTGACGAGGATGAAGGTATCAAAACTTTTGAAGACAGTGAGAATTTTGTGATGGTTATGATCGATGTCTATAATCTGGTTACTTGCTTGCAAATTTTAAAAATATTTTTCCCTAGATCAAGTTTACAGTGGGCGGATGTGGCGGTACATCAAAGTCAGCCAAGTCTTTTATTTTCTCCACATTCTTTTTCTAAACACCATTTTCTTTTTTTACATAATATCACATTCCTGTCTATTCCACATACATTATGGTATTTACATAATGACAAGTAACTAGATCATAGACATCGATCATAATCATCACAAAATCCTCACCGTCTTCAAAAGTTCGATATCTTCACCCTCGTCAAAAATCATATAAAAACCTGTGTAGTGGGTGCGTCTATATATAACATGTATAGTCATGAGGTCCTTAGTAATTTCGGCATATTTGGTAGTTCGGATAATCTCATTTTCTCACGAAGCCATCTACAGTACAAAATACAAAACATGAACCATAAAGTTCAGTAAATATAATGATGCAGTGATACATGCCAAGCATACATGGACCCAAATCCTTATTATAGTGTACAGTATGAGCTCATAATAATATGGCAATTTCTTGCGAGCAAACCAATATCGATGCATCCGTCGTTGCCCATCGAGACTCAGGATGCTTCATCAATATATCGTATATACAAATTCAAGGCCTGACCTACATATATACAGTGCTCCGAGTGTCTATCGACAGTCTCAGGGCCACCAAGGGACCTCCTGACACTGCTTGTATCATGTGCCGAACTCCCTATCCTTGGCTATCCTTAATGACCGTTAGGAGCCTCAAGCGATATCATTATTTGAACACAATAATACGGTACATCTGTAATAGGATTCACACTCAAAATGTTCAACCGCAATTCAATCAGAATGACAACAAAAGCATGCAAGATCTTAAAAATGTAATTATCTATACGTTTTTCAAATAAACTCAATGCACATGTGTCACGCTACCATGTCACATGGCAAAACAAACAAACACATATAAGCACCTAATTACACATATTAATGTATCTTGTACTGTAATTGAAAAATATCAATATTTACTTTTTCACGATTTCCTTGATTAATATTTGTATTGATACAATAATCTCTGCATTAATCATATCTTGTCATACTACTTTTCAATTATCAAATCTAAACTAAACCTATAAGATAATATAGGTTACTTAATAAAACACTCCTAATAAGAATACTAATAATGATACTAGCTTACTATCAATAAATAGTACTAATAAAATTCTCGTTATTTTTATTAAATAAATTCCATAATAAAATTAGTACATGTAAAAATTTCCATATTATTTTCCATTTCATGTTTGATCTATTTTCCATTTCATTTAACACACTAGTATCCATATATATATATTAATCAATTTCTTATGTATCCCATATCTTCTTTACTAATTTTCAACATACTTCACTCTTGATACTATGCATCATAACACTTTACTTCTCATCTTATCATATAACCAAATCAAAATAATTTAAGTTTAAGTTTCAGGTGCTAAATATTTTCTCTCCAATTGAATTTACCATGTCCACATGCATACATACATTAGTGGCCCACTTACCATAACCAATATCATTAGCAACTATTATACCAAATGATTTCCTATCTTGCTTATTTACTTTAATCACAATCTTTAATAATGCGAGCTAAGTAAGCTAAATTCAATATTTCTTGAAATATTTTATAAATTTTAAAACATCTAGAGGTCAGATTTTGAAATAGAAAAATTATAATTAATCATTCTTAATTTTATTAATTAAATTTAACTCTAACTTTATCTTTCTTCCACTATTGAAGAACCCTAAATCAAAAATTTTAATTTCCTATTCATAAATCAATTAAGTACTTATAACAAATAATTAATTAAATAATTATCTAAATAAATAATTAAATAAATAAAAATTTAACAAAATAATTAACTTAAAAAAAAAAACTTACCTTAAGGAATGAAAAGGATGTGAGGCTTTCCCCACTTCACAATCATCCCCTATTTATAGTTGATGCTAGGGGTTAATTGAGCATATTGTAAAATTGTACTTTTAACCCTTAGGGTAAATATGCAAATATTTTATTTGTTTGTGAAATTGCACCTTTAACCCTTGGGCAAATATGCAATTATGAAATTGTACTTTCAAGTCCATAATACTATTTTAATTACAACTCTGATTAACATTTATTCTATCATTCAATTAAGACCCTAAAATTAAAGACTTCCTAAAATATTAAAAATATTTACTAGAAAATTTCGGTATGTTACAGAGTGGCTAATATTGGCGGCGGTGGTGGTTTTGCCAACGCCACCCTTGCCGAAAGTGATGACCACCACACGAGGCATCTCCCTGACTAGCTGGGGCTTGCGATTTTCAAAATATACAATAATTTTGAAAACCTTAACCAATTCTTCTCATGACAAATTCTTTTACCGCTAAAGTAAACTCTCTTAAAATCACAACTGTACCAAACCAAACCAAACCTTAATCATTAAGGACAAATGGATAGTAATTATAACAATACAGTGAGAATCAATTTGCTCTTTTAAGTTTGGACACTAATTTACTATTAGATTAATATACTATGGATTATCAATATAATTTTATCTTTATATCATATTAAATTCGAGACGAGTTAATTATAATCATATCATGTAGGCTTATTTTATAACGATAACGTATTTTCTCAATATATCGTATAATAACGATTTATCTTCTTCATATATTGAGTTAGAACGAAATATGCAGTTGTCAATAAACTAGTTGTTCCGTTGTAGCTATCATAAATATTAGATAAGAGTCGAAATGAGTTGTGTTATGCCAAGTAGCAATTAAGATGGCACTGTAATGGTATTTAATCGGTAGTTTCCTTCTCTTAAAGATAACTTCAAAGGAAGACAATTTTGATGTAAATTTGACATTAGATTATGAGTATGGGATAGACTATAGTTTGGATGGACTTGGTTGACAAAGAATGTGTAAAACCAAGAAATGTTGTACATAGTATTAGATTTATATAAAGATGTACGGATGTTAGTTATTGATACATATCTCGTGGTAAGAATTTGATAACATTGAAAAGTATTAAAAATTAAAAATTTATGTCTTATATATATTTTCAAAGGGCTGATCATTTTTAGGAAAAATTTATCGGTTCTAGCGAGTAAACAGTCCGGTTCATAAGGGTCAAATCTATTCAAAGATACTAATTGAACTGAACCAAGATCCGATTCACCGACTTTTGGTTCGGTCTATGCTAAATAATGTTATTCTTCATTTTCCCAAATCACAGCCGCAGATTTCCATAATCACGGAAAATCGAACTCTCAATGCAATCGTACGTTCACAATTTCCTCCAGAGTGGAGCCCATAACAGGAAGTAAAATCTCAACCGTCTATTTCAATCCAGTGAGAAAAATCACAAAAATTCTAGAATACCGTCCTATTAACTGTCACGTGTCTAATCCTATCTTCCGTTTCCAAATTTACCCTTCCTTCTCCTACTCATCCCCGTCTCTTCTCACCGGTAATCTCATGTGATCAGTTATTTTATCCTCACTTTTTCTCTCACAGTCACGCACTGAATTTGTAATATATTTGTGGGTTTTTCTTCAGATCCAAATCCAATCCCATAATTTTCTCCTCTTTCTTCTCCATAGATATCTGCCTTTTTCTTGATTTTGCCGGGACCTTCTTCTCTCGCTTTGATTACAACAGGTTTGCTTGATTTTCGCTTTAATTTTGGTTTTTTTTTATGTAAGAATTTCTTTGTTAAGTATGATCGGATGCTAGATAATGTGTGAAATTGGTCGATTTTGTTGATATAGTGTGTTTTGGCATCTGGCTCGAGTGGATCAAAGGGTAAAATTTAGGGGTTTATTGGGATATAACTTCTCTATTCAATTTGGAGTTCGGTTATATATATAATTTGGTGGATTTACTTTTTGGGATCGGTTATGTTTGCCAATGCTACGAAGTTTATTTTGCTGTCAAACAAAATCTGGCATAAAGAATTTTTGCTATTTGAACATTGATGCATTTATTAGTAAATTTACTATTGGCTTAATGATTGAATTAAGGGCATTCATTTTTCCTTAAAATAAAATGTAAGGTTGGAGCACTAATTGATTTAAAGTGTAAGTATTCAATTAACATATGTTCTAATTTAGGTTGTTGCTAGGTGATTAAAGTTTTCTGCATTGTTAAATTTGTGCTTAACTGCTTTGTATAACTGGGCAGGCATTGATTGTTTTATGATGATTGGTAGGTAGAGTTTGATATGTTTAGCTTTTCCTTAGTGTTTACCTATTTAATACAATGAGCCATCATCTAAATTTCTCTTTTTGGTTTATTTTTTGCTGTACTTTATGTGTAGTTTGTCTCTATTGGTACTTTACTTCTTGTTTTTCATCTTCATTGCAGGAGGGGAAGGCCATGTGAGTTGTTTGAACAGAAAGAATTAGTTATTTCTCTTGGGTAATTAATCAGCTCATATTATTTTCTCTGTGATAAGTAGAAAAAGCTGTATGAAAGTGAGAAGAATGGCAAGGAACGGGGTAAATGCTTATCAGTTTTCTCTTCTCCTATCTCCTGTCGTTTCTTTTTGGGAATGTAGTGTTCGTAAAATGAGGTATTCCTTCAGACCTGAATGGGTGTAGGTATAGGTGCCGTATATATATTGTTATATAAGTTTTCAGCTTCGAATTTAGTTTATTAAATAACGAGTTTTAGAGGAAAAGGGAATATATAGTTAATCAGATATCTATACGTCTCAAGGAAGTTTTATTGGGCACCAAAAGAGAATATTGAAAGAACGAGTTCTGTAGTATTAGAGTCAAGGATAGCATGGATTGCACTAAAATACCAGCTGGTGTTAGAAAAGCCAAGAAGAAGCAGGTAAAGGATGAGTTAGATCGTATTAAACAGGCCGAGAAGAAAAAGAGGCGCTTGGAGAAGGCTCTGGCCACTTCTGCAGCAATCCGTTCTGAACTTGAAAAAAAGAAGCTGAAAAAGAAAGAAGAACAAGAGAGGCTTGATGAAGAAGGTGCTGCAATAGCTGAGGCAGTTGCACTGCACGTTCTACTTGGTGAAGACTCGGACGATTCATGCAAAGTTATGCTGAAGAAGGATGAGGAGCTTACCACGTTGGATAATGGTACCAACTTTGACTTCGTTATTGGTGGAAGACATGCAATGGTTCCTCATGATGATCTATCAAACTATTTGCTTGAAGGATCCGGCTGGGCTTCGGACCCTCGTGGATATAGGTGCGTGTGGAATCACTGGGACAATTCCAACTTGATCGTCCCATCTGGGCCACTTGGTCGAGATTTCCACCCACAATATATTGAAGAGGAACGTTGGCACGCTGCTGATTTATCTGCTGGTCTTCTTGCTGCTCAGGCTGTTTCATCCCTTCAAATCACTGATGATGCGCGGGTAGATGCCTATGTCTTCAACCAGATGTTAAGAGGTTAAAATAAACCATGGTTTGTGTCTTGTCAACTCCTTGTTTCCTGTGTTATGTTTTGTGGTTCTGAATAATGTCCTGTATATATTTCAAGTGAGCTCACCTATCTCAGTTTTCATATTTCAAGCTTGGATTTTTATCGACATTTATTCACTCTTTGTGATTCAAATTCTGGTTGGTTTTTTCTGAAGGCTAGAATTTTCGATATGTTGACTTGAGTAGTTCCATTGCTGAGCTGGCTTCCCTAGCTTGACTAGAGGACACCATCTGACAATGGAAGCATCCAACTATGTGATTGACTCAAATTAATCAACTAATGTGCAAAACTCAAGCGGATTCTGAGTTAATTCATATAAATTTAGCTTGTGAAACAGTGGATTCAACCTGAACAAAGTTCGAACCTTATAAAATACGATCTCTTATTGAAAACGAGGTGGAATGCATGTTTTTAACGCACATCCCAAGGCCCAAGGGCGATGGTAGAGCAACTATAATAGCATGTCTGTGCTCGTCATGCATTTTTTTTTTTTTTTTCATTTTATTTATATTAACCATCTCACTTTGCAGGCTCGAGGTTTTTCGAGCGTCTATCTCCCGGTAGCAGGCTGAACACCAGGGGGCCAGGCTTCGACTCTACATTCATGTTCATGAGACGTGCCCGCACACAAATCCAATGGTCTGAGATGTCAAATTCAATCCTTAATTTGTACATCGTGCATGCATGTGTAAGAGAGAACATCTATGTTGCAGAAGTTTATATATTTCTATGCTCATACATAAACAAGTGTTTGCCTTGTCATTTTTTCAATATGGGACAAGCTTCTTTATCTTTCCCTTCAATAATTTTCAACTCCAATTGATACATTTTGAATTTCAATTTCTCATAGATTCGAGCATCATTTTGAGCATGCGAGTATACAATTTCAATGTTCTCGTGGAAGAGAACACAAATCTACTTTCTTCTAAAGAAAAGAAATGAACCGTAATCAAAATTATGTCAAAATACATCAATTTCAACCATGACTACTAAGTTAAAGTTTAAGCAGTAGGCGCTTTAAAGCTGATTTTAATATTCTGGAAAAATTGGACTCGATGAATTGCAAAACTTAACTAAGTCCGCGCTGCTAACTTAAAGCTCGAGTTATTGGTAAATAGACACATTGACCAACCTTTTCTTAAAAACTGATCATAAATTTGTAACGAGAAATGAACTGAAAAGTGAAAACCCAAATTAATTCTTCTTATTTAGATCGAATTGCTGAATTGTTTTACTTTTATAATTTTGTCATTATTCGTTCATTCCCTTTGAGCGGGTACAAATGAAAGTGTGTGTATATATGTGTTGAACTCCAACATTCAATCAATCAGGTTGTTAATAGATTCCTTGTCAGTTGTCAGCTCTTTGTCCGCGTTATGTGCTAGCTGACATCGTTAACATGCAAGAAAAATGCTTCATGTACAGACAATTTTTTACAGAAATGGAACAGATTTTTGAATTGTTACTCACATGGAGGTGGATCCCGTGTATAAAATATTCCAAAAACAAAATTCTCCCGCCTTTGAATGTGAGTGTTCGGTAAGTACAGGATTTTGAAACCCTGTACGTGTAGCAAGGTTCAACATGCAAAGGTTGTCTTCGAAAGAGGTAATTCGACACTAATTCGAACTCCGACGAGCAAATTATCTTATTATTAGGTTTGTTCAAATTTTTAAAGATTGCCCTGCGTCAATCCTAATGAAAAGAATTTTTTGTGAAAATATTTTATAGTGAACATTCATAAGCCCACGTTTATGGTATGGTGTGTAACATTGAAGAATTTTTATATGATTTGTAGAAACTTTTAGGACTTTTTAAGAACTTCAGGGGTTAAAAAGTAAGTTTTTATATTTTAGGAACTAAAGAAGAAAATAAAGGAATTTATTTTATTGCACTCAAATAGCTATTGAGGTCTATAAATACGAGGAGGCTTCACGTTTAAAGTCCGTGAAAAAAAATAATAATAAGATTTACGGGTAGGGGGTCGATCCTACAGTCCGGACAAAAACATGCATAACGTTTTGCACAAAGTTTATAATTAAGATTTGTAAAAAGCATTGAACTCCCGACTCGATAAGCTTTCCAACGATATATTATATATGCCTTATGGAGATCTTATATCAATTGTGGAACTCTAATTTTTCCACATGGTCGTCGCATCGGTTCCAATGATGATTCTAGGTTGGCATTCATGTGCACGTGCATATATATGCTTGGACTTGAGAGAATTAACGATGCATAATAACTCGTAAAAGAAGTGATAATTAAAGTAAGAGGTAGATGGTGGTGAATGAAAAGATAATATGAAAAAATGGAATTGTCATACGAGTGACAATCATTAAGAATAGTCTATGATATGATGTTTGGCGGTCTAGCTCATGTATATGGGTGATATTGAGAAATCCTTTGGTGACCTTGGGATTGTGGATAGGCACGGCAGCACCATATAGATAGATCAAGACTCGAATTGGATTTGTTGTAATTTCCAGTGTAGTATCCTAAATATCTATCGAGAACGACGGGTATAACTATAATCTCCTGAACCTTGGTGGACAATGATGGGCCCACAAGCACTGTAATGCTTTTAGTTTGTTGGTCATATTGATATCTAAGCTCATACAGTACACTGTAGTGGGATTCCTGCACATGATCCATGTATATGCTCCCGCATATTGTTACTCGCTGAGCATTCATTCATATATAACATTTTAGGTGCGGCAATGCATGTGCAAGATGTTAGTGTCAATTATTAGATGACGTCTAGGGCATCAGCACAGGGCCTAATTTTCGATATCACAAAGATCATCATACCTCCATATTGGATCTTATGATCAATAGTACTATTTTCTTATGCAAAAGATATTCAAAGAGACAACTGCAGAGCATACTTATGATACTACCCAAATCTTATTCTTACCACGCATCTTAAGATTATCATAGTAGTCTAAAAACTAAAGAAGAATGAGGAAAAGCTTAGAAACTCATGGAGATAAGTAACATACTTCTCTATTTAGTAACAAAGTTGGTTTCAAGATAATCTACAATGAATGAGGAGAACTCCTAATATGGAGATCCTCCATGTACACCACTCATCACACCATCCTAATAATGACACAAGGCCAATAATACAAACGACACAAGGAAAATAATTTAACATGACTCCAAACAACCTTATACAACGACAATAATGTAACAAGACAACAAACCTAAAAAGAGGCACGTTTAAAAAGCAAGGAATCTGCATTTTTAAAGGTACGATTATTACAAGCGACAATAACTTTATGCACAGCTGATTTTTCACTTGTGTTTCATCAAGATGTCCCAAGATTTGCTGCAAGGCTAGGTGTATCTGGATCATCGGAATCAAAAGATAGTCCTTGTTGTTTCCACCATGAGAAACCGCTAGGATCAATTTTTTTATTTTTTTATTTTATTTTTTTTCAAAAAGTTTGTATTTGATCCTATTGAATTATTAAGTTTTGAAAATGATTTATTATAATGTATAATATTAATTCGCAGATGTGTTCCGCTTTGTATTTTAAGTAAATGTTACTAAACTATATTGCTTATTATAAATTAGGGTTAAACTAAATAGCGACGAAATAACAGCTTGTTCGATTTGGACTCGTGCAATTTCTGAATGCATTGATGCAATTTCTCAATGTGGTCTCTCTTTATTCTACCCAAACAATAAAATAGTCAAAATCAGACCAACAGATTAAATGTATAAATGAATTGCATGAAAGGTTTATAATTTTTACATATTATTACATTTATGTCCCAAATTCTTTTTATCTCATTTTTATTTTCAAATTAACATAAATTGTTTCTTATTATACTCTCTCCAATATTTTCTTTACAATAAAGTAAAAAAAAAAAAAAAAAAAAAAACTTATTTGTCCATTGTACTTTTGAATAAACAAAACAAATATACTACAAAAATGCTATTAATTATTTGACGCTTAATGCACACTAACAATATTTTTGGATGAAAATTATAATTAAGAATAAGATTTTCTAATTAATGAAATATTAAAAATAAGAATGTAATGAAGAAAAAATTTTAGAGTATAAGTATGATAACACATAAAAGTTAATTACATTTAATGTAATTAAAATGTGGTGTATTTAATAAAAAAAAATGTAGTGTGCATAAAATCATCCATTAACAAATCTTTCAATTTTATTTTGCAAATAGTGTGTTTTGTTATCACCTATTAAAATATTATATGCAAAATGTAAATATTCAAAACATAGTATGTACAATGTAAACAAACCCTATCTGTTTAGTGCATTTTGTAAAATTCCTTATTTATAATTTTAATTATTTTCTCTAAAATAATTAGCATAAATGTCTTTAAATAAAATTTTTATATCAATATATATGGGTGACGATGGACCAAGTGGAGCTGAGTTGGCCATTATACGCTCGAGCTCGGCTCGACACTAGGGAGGAGCTGAGCTTATCTCGTGTCTAAATCCTAGGCTCAACCCTTGGTTCATAGGCCTCATGGCCAAGCTAAGCCGGCTCATTTAAATTAAAAAGAAAAAAAAAAAAAAGAACAAAATAAACTTGAAAACAATTATAAAATAAACCAGAAAACAAATCGAACCGCTTGGCTCATCGATTAAAAAAGTGAAATTGGCTCGAAATGGACCAAGCCTGAACGAGCTAAGCCCACAAGCCGATGAGTGGTTCGATCCATTTGCCACTTGGTGCCCATATATGTCAGATGTACAAGCTAGAAAACATGTTAAACCACAACTTATTTCTTTTCCAAGTACAAATTAAACCAATTTAAACAAGTTGAGCCACCAACATTGTCTCATCCTCCTTGATAAGGTGCCAAAATTGCTGGCTATCTATCCTTCTATTAGGACCCTGTTTGGTTTGCAAACAAGTTAGATTTTGATAAAAGTGGATGCAATGTATGATTTAGAAGTTGATAATAGTTGTGGGTCACATAAAATGTGATTAAAAATAAGTTCGCAGAAAAATGAGGGCCAAACATGACCTAGATGTTCTACCTTAGAAAGAAAATAAATAAACAGTCTCATTTCAACTTGTCAACAATATTCACTCAGGCCTCTAGTTTCATAGTATTATCCAATCAATGCTGACAATTAGGACTTCTTATGAGTATTAAAACATTCATATTCACAGTGACAATTTGATCACGGCCATAAAAACCCGGCCCTTGCATTAAGCTGCGAAGAAAGATATAGTGGCAACATGCATCCGATTTGAGGGCTGAACTGGAATAAGACATTTCCTTTAATCAATACAAAAGTTTATGAAGGCTGAAATGTACAATATCTGTAAATTTTCTTAATGTACAGCTTATAGATTGTATAATTGTTCTCAAAATTAACTTAAATAATGAGTAATCATAACTGAAGAGTGTAAAATTGGCTTTTTACTGAAGTGCCTAGAAGTCTACATGTGCTAAGAAGAATTCAACAGCAGGTGCCTCTCTCTTTTCCAATTTTATTAAAGCACTATGTAACATAATACGAATGTGCCATTCTTACCACAGTACTAGTAAGATTTGGCGAAAATTGCTACTTCATCTGCTGGATTGCCAGTCATCAAGCACTTTTTCGACCCCCGTGGCTGTTCAAAAGGGAAACACCTAATGGTTGCTCCGGTTTCTTCTTTGACCTTCAGTTCTTCATTGTCACTGTAAATGTCAATCAAGCGTCAGATTTATGAGAACTTCAAAAGGAAAAAAAAGGGTCAGTAAAAAGGAAAAAAACGGCTAACCTAGCTGACCAAGGTCCCCTTGCCCATTTGCCTTGAGCTATTGCCTCTTTAAGCTCGGCATAAGAACACACGTCCATAATGTTACTAGAGAATAACATTTTAGAGTTAGAATACATAAATGATAATACGTTACTTATATTCTACCATAAACATATTCAAACACAGTGCACGAAAGCATTTTGCGTGTGACCACCCCCTTCCTTCCCCTGCAAAGATGAAAGGTCAAAACTCCAGGAGAGGGGAGGGTAGGGGAAGGATAGGAACCACAAGCGAACACACTTAAAATAAAAAAGAAAAATATGAAAAATGCTAATAATGAAGATGCAATTACAAAAGAACTACTAGGTACTTTGAGTAGTAAATGAGTGGCCAAAGTCATTTACAAAATATTGAAGAGCTTGGCGCATCTTTCAAAATAGAGTTGAGTTCACATCCAACAAAAGAGTAATAAATTCCGCTTCAGAATTATTTACCACTCCTGTGCATATTAACATTAATATCACTCAAAATATACGACTATTCACCAACTACAAGGTTGTCCTAGTTTTAAATATATTAAAGAATATTATACGAATTTATCATATTCCAAAAATCAAAATTTATTAAAGAAGTTGAGTGAGCAGCAACATATATAATATTCCGTTAACTAAAACATACCAGCTTCAGAGCAAAATTTACCTATCTCGAAATGATGTGGCCATTCCCAGAAGTGAGGACTGGATCTCATCCAACTTATCTTTAACATAAGGGACCAAAGATGACGATTCCATGGATATACCAAAAACCTTCCCTTGTTTCCCAGGAAGATCTCTTCTAGATACAACCACGCTGCCACTTGAAACGTCACGAGGTCCAATTTCAATCCTAAGAGGAACACCCTACAAGAAAGCACGGCAATGTTATAACTATTTCTTTCCTGGTATTAAATTTGAAACTTTAAGTATTATAATGTTATGGCTGCAGAAGAATAATGATATATATATTGCTGTTAGCTTGTAATCACTGTCCTTGAAAAGCCACTATTCTCACGTTGTACATAGAAACAAAATGCTTACAAGCGAGTGGATTGCGTACAAGCAACGAAAAGTTTTACAAAAGATCGGCAAACCATTGCATGTAATCGGACCCAACGTCTAATGCAAAACTGAAACGTTAAATCCCTAATTTAGGGATATCCCATTTTTCCCCCAGGGAGGGGAGGTATGCCTTGGCACAGAGAAAGTGTGTATGGTATGAACTAGATGGGAAGATAAGTACCTTCATTTCCCAAAAGTTGAATTTCCATCCAGGTGTTCTCTGCTCAGAGTCATCAATCTTAACCTTGATCCCTGCAGCTTGCAGAATTTCTTTCACAGATGAGGCAGCGTTATGTACTCCTGTCCTCTCATCAGCCTTCTTCCATATTGGAATTATAATTACCTGGAAGCACTCTGTAGTTAGAATTCATTAATTTTCTCTCAGTATTTAATTGAAATACCATATAGGGCTACCCACACACTCACAGCACAGATCAAGACATGAAATAGGCATTTTGAAATAATCAAGTTTTAAATTTGAAGAGTTTCCTTCAATGAAACATAATTCTTCTTGAAGACAAAATCAGATTCCCCCAGAAATCGCATGCATACATCCGATCCATATATTATGTTGTTTTCACGAATTTTGGCAAAAAAAAGTTTCCCACTGTATGTTTTGTAGGTGATTATAATCAATTTAATAAATTGATAGAAATGAGAAGCGGGTTATGGGATAGTACTCGCGGGTCCTATGAAAGGTTTAGATAAAAGTAGGTTTGTCCAACAATGACTAATAAAAACTACCAAATAAGCATTAAATTCCGTGATCACAATCATGAAGTGTGTCAAAAATGTTGTTATTCCATATAAACCACAGGTTCAACCATGGTAATGTTTACATCCAGCACTTTTAGCAGCAAAAATGATTCTTAACATTTTTATATAATGGAGGGAAAATAAAGCAAAGCATTAAGCGATACAGATAACAATGAAGAAAGTAAATAGTTATACAACAGTAGTAACATCAAAATTTTCAGCATGAGCAATCAGTGAAAGCTTCAAATACCTGCACTGGTGCCAGATTCGGGGGAAGCATTAGGCCAGTATCATCCCCATGGGTCATTATGATACCACCAATAAACCTGGTGCTTATTGCCCATGATGTCTGCCATACGTGTTCCCTTTGTCCATTTTCATCAGTGAACTGTACAGTCATGAAGCTTATTATAGTTGAATAATAATCAACACATTACATATGTAAAATCAAGAGAACAGAAGTCATGATAAATCAGTAAGAATATACAGATATGCCATATTAGATGATAGAAGGTCAACAGATCAAAAAAAGGAAACTTAGAATTTTCATTAATGTCATATATCATTCTAGAGCTTTGTTTTCCCAGGATAAGAAGTCATGTTATGGATGAGAGGTTATTAAGTGTTGACACCCTAGTCTGATAGTTGCTGCTGCTATCGTTATGCATAATCATTTTTAAATGCTTGTCAGAATTCAGGACTGCAAGTATCAAATATAACCCATCCCTTTTTAAGTATTGACAACTACACATAAAATTTTGAAACCGAATAAGGCAAAAAACAAGAATATAATATTCTCATCAATATTAGATGATACATTGTAAGGATCCAAAGAAAAACTAAGAACCACAAATGGTTCCCCTAAAACACAAGAATAATAGAAGAAAAAGCTTCAACATATGAAGCAGGAAGTTACTAGAGGGAGGCATTCTTTAAGTCTGAAGTTAACGACATACTAGTAAATGTAACTGATTAACATACAAACAAGAAAAGTATGCAAATAGGTTAAGTTCATAAGTTAATGGGGAAATCCACTGAATTTATTAACAAGATCTGTCATCAACCTGGGTTCCAAATGCACGGGAAAAATTCTGCCCAAGGTTGTGGCTTGTTCCAGCCTGCAAAGCCTTCCGATCACCCATCATTGCTTCAATTGTATAGGTCTTGGAAGCACCTGCAAATGTCTCTACCTTCGACTTACGACCTGCAATAACAGGTATTGCTGCTTGCTCATAAGCAAATTTTGTATACACATCAATCATCTGTAATGCCTGCAGTTCAGCAGCATGAATTGGTCAAATCCATATGCAATACCTAAGAACTATTAGGAGCATCCTATAAGTAAAAGAACAAGCAAACCTCCATTTCTGCTTCCTCTGGAGTGGCATGAGCTGTGTGACCCTCCTGCCAAAGAAATTCAAGAGTTCTCACAAATGGTTTTGTACGCATTTCCCATCTTGTAACATTTGCCCACTGAAACATATTAAGTGACAAACACAAACATCAGCAAGCAATATTCCTCTAAGTGGAAAAAACGAGAAATGATGTGATGAAGAGATACCTGGTTGATCATAAGGGGGAGATCACGGTAACTATGAATCCATTGAGTAAACATGTGATTCACGATTGTTTCACTTGTAGGCCTAACCTGCCAGAACCTCAAGAAGTGCAACAATCAAAATGGAAACTCAGGTTGTATTCCAGAATTTGACCAGCATATAATGAGGAAAATGATGGTAAAAATATATATAGGGAAAGCTTATGAGTATATTTACCACAAGCTTTTCTTCAAGCTCCTTCCCTCCTCCAATAGTCACAAGCGCTAATTCTGGACTAAAGCCCTCAACATGGCTAGCTTCTTTCTCAATAAATGAATATGGTATAAACTGCAGCCATAACCAGGTTATAATTTTTAGTTCAGTACCAATCCCCAAAACTTTGTCATTAGTGACTACTTCGTAGAAGCAGATTCATATATTTAAGTTTTGCTATTCAACATTGAAATAGTTCATTGTCCTATCTAAGAAGGTTTTTAAGTGTCTCACAATAAACTTAGTATGCAGTACACTCTGGAAATAGAGAAGATATCAACCTTGTTGGTATAATCAATTTTGAAGTTCTCAAAAGTTCATTCAATGAAAATGCATAAAACCGAAGCTCTTAAATAAAGAAAGATCACCCCGATCAAATAAAGAGAAGGTAAAATTAACAGCAGGAAAACCTTGTCTCTAAAATCAAAAGCCTGCATTAGCTTCAAACTTTGTAGCTACTCAATCAATTTATTTCAGTTATATTCAGAAAAATAATTTCAAAAAAATTGTTCAATCATTATACAATACTTTCATCATTCTCCCCTAAATCATCTTACTTTGATTTCTCCACACCAATTACAACACTTAACTATCAACTGACAAAAATCAAACAGAAATACTCCTGTAGAAACGATGTAAGCTCTCACCTGTGGGAAATACATATTACTATGCCCAGTTTCCTTAAACTTCGCATTCAAATAGTCCTGCGTCATCAACCAATCAATAGAACCCCCAAAAAAAAAAAAGGCATAACCATCAATCTCGAGAAAAAAATGAATCAATTTTAAATTCAAAATAGAAAATTCTAATAACCTGAATAGCTTCCCAAATTGCATAACCGTAGGGCCGAATAACCATGGTGCCACGAACCGGACCGTAATCAGCGAGCTCGGCATTTGCAATGATGTCTAAGTACCAAGCATTGAAGTCCTGTGACCGAGATGCAATTACTCTATCTTTGTCTTGCTGGAGTTTGAGCTTTGGAGGACCTTCTGGCTCGGAAGTAGACGATAGTTCTTTATCGGCGGTGCTGCTTTGCGCAGAACAATTGGACGTATAGAACCGGAGTAAAGGAAGGCGAAGGTGTCGACAGGGAAGCGCGGCGGCGGAAGAGGAGGAGGTGAAGAGGGAAGTTAGTGATGGGAGTCTCAGAGCACCCATTTGGCGGTGGTGGTGCGCGAGGGAGTGTGGAATCCTGGGTTGGATATTGGAGATGAGGTTTTAGAAAGGTTGAAAGGGATGGGCGTTTGTTGATGAAATGCAACTTTCGAAGAGTGTGTGGCCTGTTTGGCTTTCCTTTTGAAAGTTTTTTTTAAATATAAAGAAACATGCTATCAGCACGGAAAATAAATACGGAATTGTTATACAACTTTAAATTTGATGGACATGATCTAAAATACTGATTACCAACATAAATAATAGATAGATAGGATATTGTCTTTTCAAAATTCTCTATCAAATATGTGAGTTTTCTCTGTACTTGGAAAATATTCCAAATCAAAAAGCTGTTTTTGACTCAGTCGGCTAATTTTATAAACATGTTTCTCTTTTTCTCGTTAGAACAATTTTTAGAGAAAGTTGATCTAATATGATTTTCTTCAGTATTCTAAAATGTGTGCATGTGCTAGAGGCATTTTTAAAACGTCTCACATATGAAATATGCGTGTAATAATGCGATCAATCTATTTCGTTAACTGTATTTGCACACTTAAACATCAAAATATGTACGTACTTATATTAAAAATTGGATCGAAATTATCTTAACAAAATTCAACTGATTTTTATAACTTTAGAAAGAAAATTTTTTTGAACTCAGCAGACATCAAATTAGCCAAAATCACTCAAGGTCTGAATATTTTATTCTAGTTTTATTAGCAAGTAATATTAGTAATGCACAATTTTGAATTGTTGATAGTTATTTATAATGATGATGAGGAAGTTAATAATGATATCTTATCATCTACAAGAGTTAACAGAAATTCTTGAATTGAAATATAGGAGTCCGATGAAATGATTTTGCATTGGATGACATAGAAGATGACTAGAATGAAGAAGAGAAGATTAAATTGGAAATCGATAAAAAGTTAGATAATATTTAGGTTTTTTGTTTTGTTTTTGTTTTTTTTTTTAAAGCAAGTGTCCATACCTAATCTAATTATAGAAATGATTACCAAGTAACTGTAGTATTTATGAATTTGAGTAATATGTTTTTGTTGAAAATTTGATTCCCATTTTTCTTTCGTAAAAATGAAAAATATGATCGTTCATCACATACAACCACCATTTTTTATTTTACATCTCTTGTGTGGACCCATAATGACTATATTTTTCCTTCTCATTTTACAAATTAATAATGTATACCAAACAGGGCCTATATATAAAGTTCAAGTAATTGTAGTATTTATGATTTTGAGTATATATAATACATTTTTTTATTGATTTATTATTTTAGAATATTAAAAATTGGGAAACACATAATTACTCATATTCCTTGCATAGACACGTATATTCTTGCAATGCTTGATACTAAATCAGAACACATTACCAAGTATTTACGTAGTTTAGAATATTGATTTCCTCTAAAAACACTTTCTGATTAGCTCTCTTAAAAATTGGTTTTTAAACAAAAATTAAGGTAAGATCATTTAAAAGTTCTTCTACAAAAAGTAAAAATAAAAACAAAAGTTATATCAAACGAGCCCTCGGTATTTTGTGAAAATCCCATTTTATACTAATGACTCGTTTGATATGATTTTTAAAAAGTCAAAAGTTATTTTTGAATATATTTCGATAATTTTACAAAAGTAGTTTATTATTATTATTATTATTATTTTGAGGAAACTATAGATGTTTATTCAATTGAGACATCTAAAAATTCTTAAATGATAAAAAAAAATCAAGAGTATTAAATATAGACTTTTTAGAACCTTGGTTATTGAGGAGGAAAATCGGATTTTTAGTAAATTTTGATGAAAGTTGATGTAATGTGTAGTTAAAAAGTTATGAGTCATATAAAATGTGTGGTTAGAATTATTGTTGACTTTGACTAATTTTAATTTCTACAAAACGAGGGCTAAGTCTTGGTGTAATCATTACTTAAAAAAAAAAATCATATAAAAAATTTCAAAAGTTTCAATTGAATACACTTTCTAAGTTAACTTCATCAAAAAAACCTTTTTTTTTTTTTTTTTTTTTTTTTTTTTACAAATAACAAATAAAAATGGAATCTTCGTAAAACGGGTTCTAACTAATTTGCCCATCATGTGAAAGGATAAAACTGTTGGAACAGGCCCACGTCAACCTTGTTTATTTAGGGGGACGATGTGACATTCTCCCTGCTGTCGGGACGTGACCCTGTTCATCTAGCACAATCTCATATAAATATAAAATTGAACTTGTGAAACTCCCCGGGGCACATCCAAGTTGGCAAAGAATGGGCATTGCGGGACTTGCAATTTCAGCGTGAGAAGTTCGATTCCTGGTTGGAGCAGCTGAGTATTGTAATAACCATTTATTGGTTGGAGCAGTTTGGTGATGTAATAATCATGGAGGAGGCTCTTTTGGGGTCAGGAGTATAAAGGGTGCACGGATCCTGATCAACTTGGGCATAACTCGCAGTTTACTTCCGCCAGTTACTGAGGGGCCGGTGACTGATGGTCTAGAATATAGTCTGACGTAAGCTGAGAACCTGGGTATCAAAAAAAAAAAAAAATTGAACTTGTGAACTTTCATGTACTCATGTATTTTGTCAAAGGTGGCACCTCGATCTGACCAAGGTATAATAAACAAATATTAGATTAACAATACTTTTAGATAATGAGTTGTGCAAATTGTTTACTTCCGAAAGCCCTGCAATTTACAAAATTTAAACTTGATCACTAAAGAAACAAAATACTAGTTAATAATACTAGTGAGTGGATTTCTATGTTTATTCTGATTATAAAAAAAAAAAAAAAAAAAAAAAGGGCTATTCAAATGAAGAATTTTGGATCGAATGACTATCTAGACAAGTGAATAAATTGACGTTGAAACAATAACAATTGATTACTATTGCTATTATGAAACTAGCTAGAATTTATTTACCCATAGATCCTTTTTTGCAGGCTAATCTTAGTTGATTTTTATGAAATTGTAACTTGTGGTTGAAAAATTGTAGATCCCATAAAATATGAGATTAAAATTAATTGTTGATTTTGATTTAATTATTTTATAAAAAATTTAATCCACACAAAATAAGGATTAAATAAAAAAAAAGTAAAATTACTTAATTAACAGGTATCTCCTACTTAAAAACAAACAAAAGTAGAATATGAAGAACTAGTATACAATATATTATAAATTTTGATTACATAGACAATATAAAACGACGCATTGTTCGTTCTACATGCATCTTCTTCTACTACTACTTTGCTCTATCAATTGCACTTTCAATTGTCAAAGCACAAAGACTAAAATCCGTTTTAGTTACTTTATTAGGGAACAATTTTCAGTTCACCTTCTCTGGGACTCCAATTTTTTCCTAGTCATTCTCGTGCAATTTCTCTTCATTGGCCGCTCATCCTCACTTCTTATAGTAATAACCTAAAATTCAATGCCTTAACATGTTGATCTTATTCATTTACTTTTCCTAAGATTAATTGCACAAACCAAAATTAATAATCTCTATTATATAATAAATTTTATGGTTTCGACTTTGGGTAATAGGCTAAAATACTAATTTTGATAAATTAATAAGATAATATTTTTGTGAAAATTCTTACATAATCCTGTTGTCTCATTCATATCATAAATTAGTAATTTATAAAATTACAAAGATAATTGGCTATGATATTTTATTAAAGGGTGGTTATATTCACATCACATTTAATTCCATGAAAGGTCATTAACATTTATTCATTATCATACTTATATCCTTAACTTTTTTCATCACATTTTTATTGTTAACGGTTCATTATTCAGAACATCTTGCCATTAGTCTCTCTCTCTCTCTCTCTCTCTCTCTCTCTCTCTCTCTCTCTCTCTCTCCCCGCCGCCACCACCCCCTGGCACCCTCCATTAGTAAACTACCAACAATCACCAAACCCCCACCCAAAACTCCGACTAATCACCGGCTAGGTAGATCGAAGGTGGTGATGGTCGATGGTAGAACTCAAGCTGTGCCCTCTCGATTTCTGTCATTTCTGCGTGTGTGGAAGCCGATTGTGTTGGTGCGATGTGGGCTGTGGTGATGGTGGTTGGTGCTGTTGCGACGGTGGTGATGGTCGTTGGTGCAGGTGGTGGCGGCGGTCGATTTGTGGTGTATGTGTGTTGATTTGTATGAGTTCTATCATGGTTCTGTGATTTCTACGTGTGTGAAACCAATTGTGTTGGTGCGATGTGGGCTGTGGTGATGGAGCTGGTGGTGGTGATTGTGCGTGCGAATGGTGGTGGTCGTTTTGGGGTAGTGATAGTGGTGCTGGGAGGGTGTGGGGTTAGTTTTGAGGTGTTGATGTTACTATTGGATGGCGACGGTGGTGGTGCTGCTGGTGGAGGCAAGGGCGAAGTCGTGGTCACATATGATTTGGTGGTGGTCATAATAGTATGACTTATATGTTAATGAATTGTGACCTTACTGTTAAACTACTGGGCTGCGACGGTGGTGGAGCCGCTGATAGAGGCGCGAAGTGGTGGTCACTTATAATTTGGTGGTGGTCACAATAGTGTGATTCATATGTTCGTGAATTGTGACCGAAATTAATTGTGACCTAAAAAATTAATCTGTGACCTATTAAAATTTTGATTTGTGATTTCGGAAATAATATGTAAGCTATTAAAATTTTGATCCGTGACTTCGAAAATAATTTGTGACCAATAAAAATTTTGATTTGTGACCTCGTAATAATTTGTAATTAATTAATTTGATAATATGTGATCAATAAATGCATTTGTGACTAAATTTTATAAATTTGTGACTTTTATATATTTAATTAATTAAATCATAAATAAAATTTAATAGAAACCTGATTTTTGAATATTGAAACCTATTACCTTATTATTAAATTGAACATACTAAAAACCTTAGTTATGTATTGTTCCCTTAAAGAAATCGAGATCCATCTAACAAAATTTAGGTAGACCAAACTCCAATCAACAATGGAAGACGCCGAAATCACAAGATTGAGACCAAAGAAAAATCAGTCGGCGAGAATCTGAAGCGCAATCGCCGAAAAAATACGAACAAATTTCTCCCTCACGGACAAAACCATGAGCAAATTTCGCCATCACAGAGGGACCACTTCGCAACAGCCACAATGATGTAATCAGTCAAGTTGAGTCCCTAACCAAAAATTCGAACTTTTACTGGAAAAAAATTCATGCAGAAAATCCTCTTTTAATTGAGGGCATGTTAAATTGGTTCGAATTGCCCTTCAATCGAGGGAATCCATCATCTTATAAAGCCAAGAATTACAACAATTATAGTAAATTTTCTATCTAACTATGGTAAGAACTAAATTAACCTATTTACCGAATATAAATTATAGAATATACAGATTTTGACATCCCATAATTCAAGCTGCTATATATGATTAACAATAATTGTCTTATTAAAATCTTGTCAAGAAAATTCAATAAAACAAAACTTGAGTGAAAGAAAAAAAATAAAGTTACTCCCCATGATTTCAATTATAAAAAATTATTGGATCAATTCATTCATTTTTTGTGTGCCAATGTCTTTAATATTACAATTATGATGAAATATGTATAATGTTTTGAGTCTGATAAGAATTTTGGTATTTTCTCTTTTTAATACCTTTAAAAGAATCTTATCTATTCCCCTATGTCAAATTACATCATTTCAAATTTCAACATCACTAGTGAAGGAACGTGCGTTGCACGTGTAGCGAATGATGTAGTGTAAGTAATAATGTTGTAATTTGGTGATCTTCAAATAAAAAAAGGTACAATTTTCTCATCTCGCAAACAATCCACAAATTTCTTTCCATCTGTAGATGACTGGTAGAGAGTTTCCTGGAAAAGAATGGCACCAGAAATATAGTCACCAATGCCAGGAGTGGTAAGCAGAAGTTGTATATAAGCCTGCCTCTTTGTTTCTACGTTGTCAAGTCCAATGGATGTCAACCTCTTTCCACAAGTTGCATTTGATTCATCAATGGCAAGGGAACCACAACCTAGAGATGCAATTGATTTATGTTCCCATAAAGAACAAAATAGAAAACGCATTAGCAGGAGCACCAAAGCTGAACTTCCAACTCATTAAAGAGAATCATTAATAGGTGTAGTATAAAATACCTAGCACTTCCCAATTTACAATTACTATATACCATGTTTGGGTGGGCTTATACAATAATATCAGTCTATTCATCAAAGTTCCGTACTTGAAATCGTGTATGGTATTTCAGTATAACAATGTGCATACGAAAGCAAAATAGCTGACAGTCTAATAACTCAGTCCCATTCATAATGAACTCAACCCAAAACATCATTTTATCATGGAAAGAACTCAATTATTATCTCTCGCATAAGTTCACTGATTTCAAGAACCAGAATTTATAGTAATAAATATTGACTTGTGACAGGACTAAAGACAGTCCATTGGCCAGTTGGTGTAAGAGTGTTCTGTTAGTGTTAGCAAATTGATCGCAATTACAGGCACCTGGAAGAGTGTTATTATTTAATAAACAATTTTTCAATTTGGATGTCAAAGAAATACACATCTTTCTTATTTCGAAAAAACACGAGAAACAATAAACTAAGATATATTATTAATATCTCTAACGAAAGAAAAGAAAAGAAAAGTCTTTCTTACTAAAGGACATAGAAGTCGAAGGTTATGCTAAACTCGTTGTTGATTATTTTGGGAAATTTTAAGCTACACAAAACAAGGTTTTCATATTCATCTAATATAATTGGACTGATTTACTTAGCTTTTAGCATTTAATAGCATTTCGTGATTGCCTTTCAAGCAGGGAGATTCTACAAACGGGGAAGACAACATAGAGATACATCCTGATTTGTATCTTACAGTAAGAAAGCATAGATCAATTTTTCTTGCATCAATCAAAATTCAATAAACTCCGTTGATTAAAGAAATCTACAAGCATTCATATATTTTATGTTTTTGGGATTCCATCAATTCCTTTTTTTTTAAGTCCCAAAGGAAAATTTATATAACATTTTACTTGTATGTTCATAATCCAAACTTCAATCTTACCTGATATCATACACCCCTAAAGATTTCTGTGAAAGATCTAGGGGAACAATGTTCAATTCTCTTGCAACCTGTTGATACACAAGTTGTAGCCCATTAACCATTCAGAAGAGTTGTGAAACTAAAAACAAGGTGGAATAGAAATTGGTAACAAAAACGACAAGCAGAGAGGAAACATTGTGATTCTTAATAATGCAAGCTGAAGAAAGAGGGGCTTAAACTAATATCGTTTAACTGATTAATCAAGATCTAAGTCAATCACAGTTTCCAGAAACTTGTAACAATAATTCACATAGCAACACCGATAAAATCATCACCAATCATATTAAGTTACAACAAAAAAATAGCTTGGTTTTTGGACGTGTGTGTATTTTAAAATTTTAAAATTTCAAAAATATGTGGTTGGAATTCGTTGTTGTCTGTAATCTGATGATAATAAAATTATGCATGGTTTTTAGTATATTTCAAGGAAAATTTGCTTAGTAATACCATTCATTACCAGCAAAAAAGGAAAAAAATAATAATAACAAAAGAGGAAGATTGAAAGGCAGGTATAGAAGGAAATATAAAACATTTCAAGGCTTAGCATTTACGTAGAGAAGTTGAGAGGACTAACTCTAGAGTTAAAAAAAAAATACGAAAGGGCGAGAAAAAAGGATTTTATAATTATAGAATGTCGGTTCTAAAGCTCAATTCTGAGAAAACTTACAAATGGCTCAGGCAAGCTGTTACTTCAAATCTATAGACATAGTGCAAATTTGTAAACTGACCTGAGTAAGTATATCTTATCCACATGCAAAAGAGCTCCATTCAATGTCCAAGAGAGCGAATTTCAGGGCCCATAAGTTTTAAATCCATGAAAGTATATAGCAGCATAACCATGAAGGTACAAAAATATCTAGTTTGCCCTCAATAATTTAAGCACAGGTTATCATAGGACATCCACAATTCCAGTTCACCATCAACTATTATTAACACAGGTTGTTCCATTGTGCTTTCTATTTGACTGTTGCGCCTTATTTAGTCCAACTAAAAAATACATCTAACCCTCAATTGGGGGATAACTAACATATACAAATAGAGCATGGCATACTTGCAGAATTTGTATTAGTATCCATATTGACCATAAATTAAGTTTTAGCTTCAAACAGAAAAAGGATTTCTCATTCATAGTGAGAACTCGAGCAGAACTCAGAGCATTCAGAAGCCAAGTTGGACATAGAAGTGATCTCATCATAGCTGTCAAAGAATTGATCTTCTTCTGTTTCATGGCAACCACTCATCTTTGTTGAATTCAAGTATTAAACACACATAAACCTACATTTAAAATCAGCGCATACATTATTTTTCAGTCTTACATCTAACCAATTTAGATTTAAAAAAAATACTTTATAATTTAACAAACAATTTTTAATCAAACAGAACAGAACAAACAATCATTCCGAGGAAGACTTTCACAGCAACAGAAGAAAAGATTGCAAGGTACTTTTTCAGTGCCAGTGAAATCACCAAATTGGAAATTAATTAAAAAGAAGACAAAAGGAAAAAGAAACCATATGCAAATGATCCCAATTCTGATATACGACAAATTACCAAAATCATAGTATAAAATAGTCACACAAGAAGCCAAAATAATTAAAATAGTCAAAGAACCCAAGTGCGGAAGTTGTGAAGCTACATTTGCAGACATGGTGTTACTAAAATGAATATAAAAAAGTTAAATGGAAAACATCATTTTACCTAAATTTCAAAGACAAACGGCATGAACAAATTTTCCAGACTTATTCGAGAAGGAATTTGAATGTGAAAAGCAGATCTAGAAAAAAGGAATTTCTAAACTCAGAAAGAAGAAAGAGATGCAAAAAAGGTAACAAAATTCAAAAGAAGATGTAGAAAAAAAAAAAGGTATTCAGATTTAGAAAGAATAAAGAGAAAAAAATAAAGCCATAAAATGAGATGAAATTAAACGTTCTTCTTCTACTTTCAGCGTCGAGTAGGAGAGAGAAATGGATTTGTGGTGGTGAGGGATTGAAGAATGGGTAAAAGAAAGGAAAAGGAAGAGGGTAGGAGGAAGATCTACAAAGAAAAAAGAAGCCAGACGACATGTCCAAGAGAAAAATACAGAAAATCCCAGAGAGAAACAAGACGAAATGAATTTTCTAGACCATCCAGAAGACCTTTTTACCCGCGGCTTGGCTAACCGACTGACTCGCACACAGTTCAGCTTACGTGGCCATTCGACTTGTGAACAGTAACTCCAAACTCACTCTTATATATTTAGTTGGATATATATTGATTTCCTTTTCAGCAATTCTCATGACTTCGTTTTCTTTTAGGGACTCTGGGGTGGCATGATAGCCAGAGTAGCTCTACAGACGTTGCTTCTCTTGCTGGTACTTACAAAACCAACTGGAACATGGAGGTTCGTGCTAGTGGTTTTTACATAGCTGAGAATGTTTTTCTTATTTACTCGGCGTTTTGATTTTAAGAAACTTTTCGAACATGTTTCTTTTTCTTACTTTTTAAGCTAAAAAAGTTACTCTGTGTAGAAAATTGGTTTGCTGAATTTTGTATGGTCCAAACTTGGAGGCCCAATTATTGAATCCAGAAAAAGGAAGTCTCCAGATTGCTGAAAGAAAATGGACGAAAGAGGTTATTGGTTAAAGGAAACCCGTTGATGATAATGTGTGAGCCACGAAGGAACAGTTAATTGTTGAAGATATATGAACAAAAGTCTCATATGAGGGATGGTCTTGAGTTCATAAGAGATTACTCTACCTGTTAGATAACCTTTTAGAATGGAATATCAAGTTTCTAAAAGGATTTGTACTTGGCTAACTTGCATTTCATAAGTTGATGATATTCATATTCAAACATAGTAGCTTTTACTTGTTTAAATAATTATTGAACTATTTCATTTAAAGCGCTCCACAACTAAAAACCTATAGGCAAGGAAATTGTACGCAACATTTTAAAATCGAGCAATGAAAGGCTCACAAGGGATAACCTACGTGAATTTTTGTTGTCATCCTTGAAGGGTGATGACAAATTTTGGCATATCTTGAAAGAGTTTTGGATATGAGCCAAAAGAAGGGCCATGAATACGTAAAACCAGTAGTTTTTAAGAAGCTTAACTAATGATAAGGCTATGCCTTCAGTTCTAAATGGAAAACTTGTCTACCTAACCAAAGAAACAATGAGAGATGAGTTCAGAAAGTTGTGTAGTTCGGGCCAACTACAAGACATGTCATCTAGTTAATATGGCCAAAAACAACTATTATGAATATGAAAGAAGTAACCCACTTTTTGTAAGCAGTTTCTAATTCCAATTCATCACTATTGTGATGTTCGAATTTCTCTATGTACCGAGGCATATTTTTTTGTTTTAGAAGAACTTTTTCACTCGTCATTTGGCAATTTTTAGTTTCATTTTGATTGAAAAATTATCATACCAAATATGCTTCTTATAATTTTGCTGAGAAACTATAATTTGCAGATTGAGCAAACAACGGAGAGCATGCAGAAGTGGGGAGGGCATGACGTTATGGCAATTTCTAGTCCTATTCAATATTTTTCATACCAAACATACTTAACGTTAATTCTTCAATAAAATGATGCTTGATATTTTGAAATATTTTACTTTGATATTCAATTAATGTCAGTTCTAAGCTTTAAAAATCATAATTCATATAATAGTTCTTATTTTGCAATGCTGAAACGATATTAACATTACTTTGTAATTTTTTTTTTTTTTTTTTAATTTCAAATTCTTTAACACGATTTTTGACAGCATGGATATTTTTGTCATAATTTATCATTCGATAATTGGAGAAACTGAGAAAGCTTTTTTCGTATTTTTAGGGATATTTGCAAGAATTCAAGTACTTTTTAAGGATTTATGTGAGAATAATTAGAGTAAAATGGCTTCATATATTTGTTTGTGCTATAAATTAGAAAAAAAAAAAAAAATTGGAGAAATGATAGATTTGTGTGTATTTTATTGAGAACCAGAATCCCTATTTATAATTTACAATTAGGGTTGCAAAGGTATAACGGTCGTTCACAAAATTATAATTAGTATAAAACACTCCATTTTGAATGATTATTTACACAATAATTGTCTCATTAAAAAATTTGTTTGGGAAAAATTCGATGAGAGAAAAAATATCAAAAGTAAGTACAAAGAGTACAAAAATTTAATAGTAATAATATATTGTCTCACTAAAATATTCTTAAGAAAACCCAATTAGACAAAACTTGAGGAAAAGAAAAAAGTAAAGCTACTCTCCATGATTTCAACGAATGAAAATTCTATTATCAAGTTATCCATGCTTTTGTGTCACTGTCTTCAACATCACTATTCTGATGAAGTATGTATCATATTGTCTTTTTATAGTCTTCAAGCAAATTCATATATTCTTCCCTTACTGGTTGACCGTAGCTAGCATGATTATTCTGTTATCAAGTTATCCGCAAGATTTTGTGTTTCTGTCTTCAATATCACAATTCTGATGAAATATGTATCATATTGTCTTTTTATAGTCTTCAACCAAATTCATATATTCATCCATTACTCGTGGACTGTAGTTAGCATGATTATTCAATGCAATTACATAGAAAAAATATATTGTCGTTACTCTATTCTAAAGTCTTGTATACTATTTGTAACAGACTAGAGTAAAACAATAAAGTTATATTGATGGTAAACATATTAAAAGTTATGGACATACATAACATAAAGAAATGAATCTTTCAAACCTTAGTAAGAAAAATTACGTGGGGAAAATCACAATGAATGAAAAATAGTACATTAATTTAACACTTCAAAAATAGTCTCATTAAAAATATTGCTAGAAAAATTCAATATGAGAAAACATCGGCCAATGGAAAAGTGTACTATACATATTTACTCCCCTTGTAATTATATCAATTGAGATGTGCATATATTATTTATCGATCTCTCAAGTGTTGCAATAGATATTGTCTTTATTTATGTGTCTTCCACATAAATTGTCATAATAGTAACTTGTGAATAGATAAATTAATTGTTGACCTTTGTGTTGATCAGATAATACTCAGCATCATCATAATTAACTAGTCCCGCATCATGAACTATGATACTTCATGACCAATAAGTATTCATTATCACATCGATGGTAAAAATGGTCCTCTTTTCACTTCATGTAACAAATAACGATCAAGTTCAAATGGAATATCTTTTTTCCTTATGAAATATTTTAAGGATTTTTTTTTATATATATAAGTATCATGATGAAGAAGAATATAATTAGTGTTTTAAAAAACATAAATCGTGCTAGAAGTGAAAGTCATGTTTCAAACTTTAGTAGTCTAGGCGTAAACAACGTTACTTATTCTTATTATTTTAAATATTTAATTATTTTGAAAATTATATAATAATTAAAATAATACTTACTAAATATCTAAAATTATAAAATATTATATTTGCTTAACTTTAAACTAGACAGGTCTTACTTAACAGATTTATAGAAATTTCATATATTTTCGAAATTTTCAACAAAATGACAAGTCTCAAAATCACATTTACATATAATATAGATAGCATCATTGCTTAAATTTTATCTAAATCTTTATCAATTAAAGTCATTTTTTAATTTTTACAGATAAAATAATTTAAAAACTTAAAATTAAAGTCAAATAAAAGTCTTTTAGAAAAAGGAAAAAAAATAAAAATAAAAAATAAAAAGTTAAAAGTTAACAAACTAAAATCAAATATAAAGCTTATAAAAAAATAAAAAAATTAGTCAACTTAGTTGTTGATAACCTAATTCACCCTTAATGTGTTCAATTGGCACCTAGGTTCGTATTTTAGAATGCTGAATATAATTGGACAAAAGATTGATCAAAGCAAAATTATATTATTTTTCAAGATCTTTTGTTTCAAATTTTTTTTTTTTTTTTTTAAAGTAATCCACTGCATTGGAAAGCTTCTCAATAGTTCTACTAATATTGAATAATAAATTACTACATCAATAACAACAAATCCAAATGTTGATTTCTTTATAAAAATACATTGGTATATATGATCATTTTGTATCATTTTGTCAACAGATTCACTTAGACAGTGATATAATTTCGAAATTTGTAAATTATCATTGTATTTTTTTGGATAAGTTTCCTAAAAAATTGAGCGGTATACTTTGAGCATATTAAATCCTTGGGAATTCATATAAATATTAATGCTACTCATATGAGATGAGCTAGTTATAATCACATTTTAGATGCATAGCAAGTTTTATGCATTTTCAGGTCAATAAGACATCAACTTGTGATAGCTTCCTGTAATGATTCGACTTCTACGCTGAAACCATTATATCATTTGATAGAGAAAGTGGACTATGCCCACCTCAAAGCGGACAGTACGTAAGCTAGCGGTTTGAGTACAGAGACCTGAATCGTTACAATTTATTTTTAGAATCGAATGTCAAAACACTTCAGGAGTGTCTTTTATATGATGTTAATAGTTTTCCTTCTAAAATATCATGAGATGAATCGTCTATAGCTAGTATATGAGATTTTATTGATCTTTTATATGTCAGTAACCTCATCTTGCAGTTGAGTTTAATTTTTCAAATACGAAGATATAGATAACATAATATGTTGCATTTTATGTATATTTTCAACTAATTAACTCCACCCTCTAATACTGAGAAAATTGCCTTATTAAGATGACAATTGCCAAATCATTCTATAAAATATATTTATTATGGTTTAAGATATTTATGGTAAAAAGAGTTCAAATGTAACATATATTCTGAATATAAAATAATATTCTTCTTAGTGTATTGTGGTGGAGTAACTGTACATACTATAAAAAAAATATTTAGATGGAAAATATTAGGCTTGTGACCATAAGCCAACATGAAGAACATTGATATTGGCAAGTTACTTAGTAACGATGCTATATAAGCAAAAATGGAAAACGTTTTGTTCTCAATATTAATGATTTAACAATCGATTAGAGGCATTTAAATGACTTTCTAAACTATGAGGCATGAGCATTAGAATATTTAAACATGTTCCCAACTTACATATTCTAAAAGAATTAGAAATTTAGGCTCATTAGCAATAACAAGACAGATGGTCTTGATTTTAATCTAAAAACCAGGCTCATAATTTTAAATTTGAGCAACTATAATCTCGTAAACTTCAAGTCGTGAATATCTAATAATATCATGCAATCATCCAATATATGTATCTTTGATGTCTAGATGGTAAACATAAAGGTTGACAGGGCTCTACTTGTCGCTCTAAAACATTATTTCTCACAGGACGACTAGGAGCCGGCCCAGTAAAGTTGATGCAAAGTTTGAGGGGACAACGGGTCAATTATGCTGACAATCATTTGTTTTGCCCTATGAACTATGTGACGCGCCTGCAAAACCTACAGCAGTAAGTAAGCACCAAATTCAAATTGTCAATCAGTTTCCTAAAAAAAGAACTGTATTCTATATTAACTATATTAGAATATAGTTTTAAAAAAGATGATGCTCTCTTTCTTCAAGTAAGGTATCGAACCGAAAAACATACTCCAAACTTGAGCAAATGATGGTTGATGATCAATTTTAAATACAATGAACAAACATCATATGCAAAATTAATTTTATATATACTTAAATTCTCATTTCGCATTATTATTGAGTTAGTAATGGACTCACCGACCTTGCCAAATAATAAAATATTTAGAGTAATTGAACTTCTAGTTAAATATAGCATTCGCTTCAATTATATTAATATTAATGTCAAGTTTTCTTTCTTTTTTTCCTTTCAGGGATTCATGACAATTCAATGAAGTGCTTGTATATACAATGGGTATTTATAATAGGTAAGTAGCTAGACATTGTCGATTGTCACTAACCCATAATCAATAAAAAAAACCAAATAATTAAAACATAATTAATTATGGTCACACACGTAACAAAATATTTGCTCTTCTAGAGTTTTCAACAAGATATGCATAACTCGATATTGTACAAACATTAATACCATATGAGAGAGCAAATAAATTCTATTTGATCACTTTTTTCATAATTATGTAAGTTTTACTTAAACGTTTCATCTACGACAAGCACTCATAATCAATAAACAACCAAATGATATAAAATAATTGAATAATTTCACGTCATGTAAGATCAGTATGATTGTCATTTGTTTGATTTGACTATAATAAATGAGTTTAAAATGATTATATTATTTCATACTTACATTTATAAAGTGCCCCTTTTACAACATAGTCACAACAAAAATGCTCAAATGTAACAAAAATTATAAGATATGATGAAATCAAAATTATGTCAAATATGATTTTGATATTATTCGAATCAATCATGCCAAATAGCCATAAGATAGTCAATATATATAATTTTGCACAATAGATCAATTAAACATATCAATACTTGATTTGGCCAGTAATCTTCTTCTTCTTCTTTTTTCGATGGGGAGTAATGACATTTTAAACTATTAAAGAAAAAATAATAGTATATTCAGGCAGTTCCAGACAATGTTTTATTTTCATAATAAAAAAGCAAATAACACATAGTACTTGTCCATGCATCTAAGAGTACCGTGTTGTTTAAACAATTTAATTTAGAACTATTATAGCCACTGAGTTAGACCGATAAACAATTTTAAAGAGTTGTGAACTTCAATTTTATTTTAAAAATACGAGAGCGTCGAAGCGAAATAAATAAATGAGGGTTGGGGTCAACTTTCTTATCTATATTTAGGCCCTATTTGATTCCCATTTTAATTCTCATTCTCATTCTTCTACTCATTTTCAACCACACATTCTTCAATAAAATAATATTTTTTATCACATCAATAACTTTTCCTTCTTTTTCAACCACACATTTCTCATCATATCACTATTTCAAAATTCATTTTTCCCAAATAATGCCTATCAAACACACTCTTAATATGTTAGATTAATAAACTAAATAATTCATTGATTTTGACATGTTTTCTTTTTAAAATTTTGTCTACTCCTATGTTACTTAATGTAGTGTTCTAAATGGTGGGCGTATCCAAGGCACGAGGGGTGGCAAAAATGCCACACCTAGGACCTATGCTCAACTTTAAGGTGCGCATTTTTTTATTATTATTATTATTTTTACTATATAAAGTTTTCAACTTTTATGTCAATTGGATTAAAAGCTCCAAAAATTGATAATTATAAATTGTGAAAATTACATACAAGCCAGTCTTAAAATTTACATTTTCATATTTCAAATTTCAGATTATAATTGATTATTTTATATGTACTAAATAAATATATTACTAATAAGTAATAACTCATCCCATCCACCACACCCCCACATCCCCCCCCCCCCTCGCTTCTCATATAAAAAAAATGAAATTAAATAAAATTAAAAAAAACTGTGACATCTCTCTCTTCCATCGAAAAAAATCAACATTAATCACTGTCCAAAATCAACCATCGCAGCAGCACGCAAGACCGCGTGCCTACAAACAACTAAGTGTAGTGCAGCCACTCTTGGGACGTGGGCCCAACCCCATGTTAGATATGTGAACACCTTTATGTATCAAAATTATGTAAATGTAGACTTTTTCCTCAAAATTTTACTGCACTTGGGCTACCCTGCAAATTGTGTGGAGCCCCTGTTGATTTGGCGTTTTTGAGCCAATTCCTAAACTTCCATGAAATTTCACTTTGTCCTTGCACTTTCAGTTTCTTCAATTTGAGTTCTCCAACTTTTGGTCTCATCAAATTTGATCCTTCAACTTCTGATATTTTCATTTTTGGTCCTTGACGATTTTATCCTTCCATTTTGGTCGCAGGACTTCTGATCTCTTCAATTTTTGTCTTTTAACTTTTCAAATTAAAGTTTTCATTTTGTTCCCCAAAATTCATGAAATCAATTTCGTCCAATTGAGTTCTAGTACTTTTTGGCCTTCCTCAAACACCATCCTTTCATCCAATTTATTCTTCAAATCACTTCATTTTATTTAATTAATCTTCAAATTGAGAATTAAGCCTACAAAAGTCAATTACAACACAAAGTGAGAGAAAATATTCAATAAATCAAATTTTAATTGCATGTTGGAACCTCGATAAGTGTGAAAAACATAAAGATAGATATAAAAATCTTCCTTATCTAGTTATCTTGTATGGCAGCCTGTGAGTCACTCTTTACTTCAATCCCATGTCTCTCCTTTTTGTGTCACTACATTTTCTTTTTGGGTTGCAGAGGACAGATGTGGACACATTTTGATTTGATATGGACTAAAGGGTCGATTTGATTCGACCTACATCACTACTTATATCTATAATCAAGTTAATTATTTTTAGAATCTTGTTCGATACAAATTTTCCATCGTGCTCTATGTCCAATTAGAGAAGGCTTAGAAAACAAAAATCCATTATGAGTTTCATTAAGAGGCACAAAAGAGGATTTCAAACGGGACACTGCCAAACAAATTTAAGAAAATGATAATCAACTAAGGTTAAAAATGAAATTAATTACCTTTTTTTTTAAAAAGTGAAACTTTATGTCGTAAGGTAAATAGTTGCAGTAGAGTAAATATTGTAGCCTCAACATATTTTGGTCTTCATTTTCAAAATAGGAGTTCCTCTGCGTGCCTGTGTTCTCTCTTTTCTATCAGTGAGACTCGCGGATTGAAATCAAATAAAACCACTGAAAATGGATTTGTATTATTTGAAAAATGAAATAGTTTAGCTCAGTTTGAAAACTTTTCAAACCATTATTTGAATATAAACGAAATGATTATTCTACATGCATATAACTCATGTACATAAGGGTGTCCATGGCGCCCCCTATTGGAGGGGCTCCTACGACGGGGCCCACAAAAGTTGCCCCTCCAATAAGGGGTGTTGGATACTCTTATGTATCCTCTATGTACATGTAGTATAATTCTAAAAAAAAAAGTTCCAAACCAAACAATGATCACTCTTTTAGTCTCCTACAATAATGTGCATGACTTTTTTAAAGTTTTATATGATTGCAATGACTTTATGTGTTTGATATGCTTTATATAGATTTTTATTTTTATAATAATTATTATTTTTGATAATTTACGAATGAGTTGCATTGGGTTCAACTTATATTGGCAATTTTGACAATTTACGTATCGTCGTCAATATATCTAAGCGTATCATACTGATAAAACAATTTAGAATTGTTATACCAGTGAGTTAGGGCTTGAATCATTTTTAAAGAGATGAGAACCTCAATTTTATTTTAAAAATATGAGAATGTCAAAGCTAAATAAACCTTATTTTCCAATAAGGTTGGGGAATCTACCAACAAATTTTATCGATGAAAAGAAATGTTGTTGGACATATATATTAAAATAATGTGATTACTAATAGTAAATTAAATAATCGCCATGTTTGAGTTTATTCTTTAATTTATTTATTTTAATCATGCATTAATCTAACTTACTTTTTTTTACTACACATTATAAAAAATCTCACTTTTACAAAATATATTTGAAAAATGGGTTCAAACAAGAACATAATTTTGTACTATTTTCAGCTAATGGCTAACCTTAAATATTTAATAATAAAAACTTTGCTAGGTGTACATAATAAATTGTACATAGGGGTGTCCACACGTATGAACACCCCTATGTACAATTTATTATATGAGTGTGGACACTCCTATGTACAATTTATTATGTACACTTAGAATTTTCCTAATAATAATCAGTTCTTTTTAAAGAATGAGGCTAGATCTATAACATGATTGCAAATTTTTTTTTAACTAGGGAAAAATTATGCATTTTGCATGTTTGGTAGAAAGGATTCGATAATAAATTAATTTTTTTATGTAGTTCAATCTAATATTATGCGGTGACTTTGTTTGAGCCCAACTATTTAACTAAAAATGTATTTTAAAATAGTAAATTGATGAAGAATATGTAGTTAAAAATAAGAAAACGTTTTAAATTTATCTGTAATATTTATTTTATTGAAAAATGTGTAATTGAAAAGAGGAGAGGAAAAAATGTATTTTATAATGAATGAGATAAAAAAAAAAAAAAAAAAAAGCATGTGTAATCCTCAGGGCACATTTCAAAGTGGTAAAAGGGAAAGATGGAGAAATTCAGTTTAATTTGAGACGATCAAGAGTTTAAATCTTGAAATATGGATTTGACTCTTGGGTAAGTGTAAGTATACAAACAATCTTCTATTCTGTATTCTTAAAGACATAACCTGCGATGAACGTCAATAATTGAGCGTAATAAATAAAAAAAAAAAAAAAAAAAAGGGCTGTGTATCAAAAGATATGTGTCAACATAAATGGGCAGAAAGCTGGCAATATGATAGAGACGAGGATTGGGGGGCGATTGACAATGAATGGTGATTGAACATAATTTTGACAAATTATGATTACTGCAAAAGTTTTCACAATGTCCAAATTTGAGATATCCCTGTTTGAAGAGCATTAACGGTCCAAATTGAGCTTTAGGTTGATTTTACCGACACCCAAACCAGGTGGGTACTACGTGGGATCCACTTGTATAAAAAATTAGCCAAAAATCTATCCACCCAGCCTATGTTGTGTATATTCAGTGGGGGACATTCAAGTATCTTTTTATTCAAACGTGCTGAGGATTATTAGAGGGCGTTCTTTTCGTATTTCAATTTTGTATTTTGAGTTTTAAATTCGTTTTGTATTTTGTGTTTTGGACGTCCATTTTGAGATTGTTGAAAACTCGTTCTTTTTGTCGTTTTGAAAAAATATTTCTTAATCCGTATTTTTTGAGTTTTGGCAGATTTGTGAAGAAAACAGCCAAAACGTAAAAAAAATTGTTTTCTATTTTCTTCACAAAATTTTCAGCAATTCTCAAAAACTCATTTTCGAAAATGGAAAAAAGAACGCGTTTTCAATATTTTGGAAAATCTAAAACAGAAAACGGCCTGAAAATAGAAAAGAGAACTCACCCTTAATTTTTCCTTTTTTTGATATGGGGAAGTTATCATAGTTTTAAAAAAGATGATGCTCTCTTTCTTCAAGTAAGGTATCGAACCGAAAAACATACTCCAAACTTGAGCAAATGATGGTTGATGATCAATTTTAAATACAATGAACAAACATGATATGCAAAATTAATTTTATATATACTTAAATTCTCATTTCGCATTATTATTGAGTTAGTAATGGACTCACCGACCTTGCCAAAGAATAAAATATTTAGAGTAATTGAACTTCTAGTTAAATATAGCATTCACTTCAATTATATTAATATTAACTTCGAGTTTTCTTTCTTTTTTTCCTTTCAGGGATTCATGACAATTCAATGAAGTGCTTGTATATACAATGGGTATTTATAATAGGTAAGTAGCTAGACATTGTCGATTGTCACTAACCCATAATCAATAAAAAATAAAAAACCAAATATTTAAAACATAATTAATTATGGTCACACATGTAACAAAATATTTGCTCTTCTAGAGTTTTCAACAAGATATGCAGAACTCGATATTGTATAAACATTAATACCATATGAGAGAACAAATAAATTCTATTTGATCACTTTTTTCATAATTATGTAAGTTTTACTTAAAAGTTTCATCTACGACAAGCACTCATAATCAATAAATAACCAAATGATATAAAATAATTGAATAATTTCACGTCATGTAAGATGAGTATGATTGTCATTTGTTTGATTTGACTATATTAAATGAGTTTAAAATGATTATATTATTTCATACTTACATTTATAAAGTGCCCCTTTTACAACATATTCACAACAAAAATGCTCATATGTGACAAAAAATTATAAGATATGATGAAATCAAAATTATTTCAAATATGATTTTGATATTATTCGAATCAATCATGCCAAATAGCCATAAGATAGTCAATATATATAATTTTCCACAATAGATCAATTAAACATATCAATACTTGATTTGGCCAGTAATCTTCTTCTTCTTTTTTTCGATGGGGAGTAATTACATTTTAAACTATTAAAGAAAAAAATAATAGTATATTCAGGCAGTTCCAGACAATGTTTTATTTTCATAATGAAAAAGCAAATAACACATAGTACTTGTCCATGCATCTAAGAGTACCGTGTTGTTTAAACAATTTAATTTAGAACTATTATAGCCACTGAGTTAGACCGATAAACAATTTTAAAGAGTTGTGAACTTCAATTTTATTTTAAAAATATGAGAGCGTCGAAGCGAAATAAATAAATGAGGGTTGGGGTCAACTTTCTTATCTATATTTATGATGTTAGATTAATAAACTAAATAATTCATTGATTTTGACATGTTTTCTTTTTAAAATTTTGTCTACTCCTATGTTACTTAATGTAGTGTTCTAAATGGTGCAGCGTATCCAAGGCACGAGGGGTGGCAAAAATGCCACACCTAGGACCTATGCTCAACTTTAAGGTGCGCATTTTTATTTTTTTTATTTTTTTTTAATACTATATAAAGTTTTCAACTTTTATGTCAATTGGATTGAAAGCTCCAAAAATTGATAATTATAAATTGTGAAAATTACATACAAGCCAGTCTTAAAATTTGCATTTACATTTTCATATTTCAAATTTCAGATTATAATTGATTATTTTATATGTACTAAATAAATATATTACTAATAAGTAATAACTCATCCCATCCACCACACCCCCACATCACCCCCCTCCGCCCCCCCCGCCCCCCGCCTCTCATAAAAAAAAAAAACTGTGACATCTCTCTCTTCCATCGAAAAAAATCACCATTAATCACTCGTTTCCCTCAAAATTTTACTGCACTTGGGCTACCCTGCAAATTGTGTGGAGCCCCTGTTGATTTGGCGTTTTTGAGCCAATTCCTAAACTTCCATGAAATTTCACTTTGTCCTTGCACTTTTAGTTTCTTCAATTTGAGTTCTCCAACTTTTGGTCTCATCAAATTTGATCCCTCAACTTCTGATATTTTCATTTTTGGTCCTTGAAGTTTTTATCCTTCCATTTTGGTCGCCGAACTTCTGGTCTCTTCAATTTTTGTCTTTTAACTTTTCAAATTAAAGTTTTCATTTTGGTCCCCAAAACTCATGAAATCAATTTCGTCCAATTGAGTTCTAGTACTTTTTGGCCTTCCTCAAACACCATCCTTTCATCCAATTTATTCTTCAAATCACTTCATTTTATTTAATTAATCTTCAAATTGAGAATTAAGCCTACAAAAGTCAATTACAACACAAAGTGAGAGAAAATATTCAATAAATCAAATTTTAATTGCATGTTGGAACCTCGATAAGTGTGAAAAACATAACGATAGATATAAAAATCTTCCTTATCTAGTCATCTTGTATGGCAGCCTGTGAGTCACTCTTTACTTCAATCCCATGTCTCTCCTTTTTGTGTCACTACATTTTCCTTTTGGGTTGCAGAGGACAGATGTGGACACATTTTGATTTGATATGGACTAAAGGGTCGATTTGATTCGACCTACATCACTACCTATATCTATATAATCACGTTAATTATTTTTAGAATCTTGTTCGATACAAATTTTCCATCGTGCTCTACGTCCAATTTGAGAAGGGTTAGAAAAAAAAATCTATTCATTAAGAGGAGGCACAAAATGGAATTTTCCATGTGTACAGAATTTCTTTACAAATATTTTACAGATAACTCATATGAATGGGGTCCTCCACCCACCCCCAAATGTGAGTGCTTGTACAGGCGCCCTGTGAAAACAGGGTCTGTACTTGTACTGCAAAATAGGATGTCAGGGAACCATTAGAGCTCTAAGACGTAATTGAACTGTTGGGACACAAAAATCAATTATTAATAAATTGATAATTATCTTTGTGGGAATAGGAATTATTATGAGTGTACTTAAGAGGAGGCACAAAAGAGGATTTCAAGCGGGACACTGCCAAACAAATTTAAGAAAATGATAATCAACTAAGGTTAAAAATGAAATTAATTACCTTTATTTTTTTATTTTTTTTCAGAAAAAAAGTGAAACTTTATGTCGTAAGGTAAATAGTTGCAGTAGAGTAAAGATCGTAGCCTCAACATATTTTGATCTTCATTTTCGAAATAGGAGTTCATCTGCGGGCCTGTGTTCTCTTTTTTCTATCAGCGAGACTCGTGGATTGAAATCAAATAAAATCACTGAAAATGGAATTGTATTATTTGAAAATTGAAATAATTTATTAAAATAATGTGATTACTAATAGTAAATTAAATAATCGCCATGTTTGAGGTTATTCTTTAATTTATTTATTTTAATCATGCATTAACACTTTTACAAAATATATTTGAAAAATGGGCTCAAACAAGAACATAATTTTGTACTATTTTCAGCTAATGGCTAACCTTAAATATTTAATAATAATCAGTTCTTTTTAAAGATTGAGGCTAGATCTATAACATGATTGCAAATTATTTTATAACTAGGGAAAAATGATGCATTTTGCATGTTTGATAAAAAGGATTAACTAGTACATAATCCTATTAAATTCGAAAATTAATTAATTTTTTTTATATATTTCGATCTAATATTATACAGTGACTTTGTTTGAGCCCAACTATTTAATTAAAAATGTATTTTGAAATAATAAATTGATGAAGAATATGTGATTAAAAATAATAAAATATTTTGAATTTATATGTAATATTATTTTATTGAGAAGAAGGGAGAAAATATATATTTTATAATGAATGAGATCAAAAAAGGGCTGTGCATCAAAAGATATGTGTCAACATAAATGGGCAGAAAGCTGGCAATGGGATAGAGACAAGGATTTGGGGCAACGGGGGTGGGGGGGTTGACAATGAATAGTGATTACTTCAAAAGTTTTCACAAGGTCCAAAATTGAGAGATCCCTGTTTGAGTAGCATTAATGGTCCAAATTGAGCTTAAGTTTGATTTAGGTTTAAAATTTATTTATAAACATTAATTAAATCATGTGTACACTGTACAGGGTAGGGGTTCACAGGAACCCCTCTGACACCCACACCAGGGACCCATAATTTGACAAATTATGATTACTACAAAAGGTTTCACAAGGTCCAAATTGAGAGATCCCTGTTTGAATAGCATTAATGGTCCATTGAGCTTTAGTTTGATTTTACCGACACTCACACCAGATCAATCCCACTTCGCATGTATAAAAAAACAGCCAAAAACCCACCCAATCACCATGTGTTGTGTATATTCAATGGGACATTCAAGTCTCTTTTTATTCAAACATGCTGAGAATTATTATTTTTTCCTTTTTTTTTTTTATCTGGGGAAGTTCTCATATATTTTGAGAAATTTATAAGTACTATACTTATTTATCACTCATTTTTATCTATTTATAATTTGAACTGTTACTAAAAACTTTCTGAAAAGTATTATATAACTACGTTTTGGTTGAAACCATGAAAAATTACCGTAAAAATCGTAACTAAAAATAATGTTACAAGCGTCTTATGTATTATATTGTATTTGATTCAAACAAAAAAGTTAATAATTTTTATTATTGCATTCTTTGAACTAATCTATTAACTTATCAAGGAAATTTTAAATAAAAATAACTTACACGCATTCGTGGATTGTTTTTTATATAAATAAATCAAAAATATAAAACAAAAGAAATTTTCACTAATGGTCCATTTGATTGCAAGATGGACTTTGGGTGAAAAGAAAATGAATTGTAGGAAAATTCTATAACTTGTTTTACTGTAAATTGTCAATTAATTGTGTTTGATTAATATAATTTTTCACCTGGAAAAATGTTGAAATTTTCTGTCTTTTGGTATTCGTTTGTTTTTAATGAAAATTGTCAATTAAAGGGATAAAATTTCTTACAATTAGGGATATAATTTGTTTGGATTGAAAAAAAAACAAAAAAAACAAAAACAAAAATTAAAAAATATGAATTTTATTTTTGGGTGTTTGTTTGACTTTATTTTTCATGGAAATTGTCAATTAAAGGAATACATTTTTTTATAATTTTTTTACATTTGCACCATTTTTTTACAAGTTGAAAAACAAAAAATCACCAAAATAGTAGGAAATCAAATTCATCAAAAAAAAAAAAAAACAAGAAATTGTGCAAATGTAAGGCAAAAGTGGAAAAAAAAATTCTATGAAAATTTTTGTCTATCAAATACACAAAAATGTGGAAAATAGAAAATCCATGAAAATGGTGCTCAATCAAACAGGACCTAAAAGAATATAAATACATAAGGTATTTATTTATTCCTAAAATATATGATGAAGTAGTTCGACAAACCCATAAAAGTGATCGTATGTAAAGATGATTAGTCTTTATTTTCGTTAAACTCATTCTATCATAATCACATCACTTTTAGAGCAAAAACTATTTGATGTAAATTATTTACAATAAATTTTGTGAAAAGTAATGATTTTGGAAAATATATAATTAAAATATGGAGTAAAATTATAGATCAATGTCTAAAAAATTATTTTAGTAGAATAAAATATATTAGAAAATATCTAAAGCTTTGTGTAAATAATAATAATTTTTAAAATAATATTACGTGTACACTTCATCATGTACGTCATAATGCACGGGTTACATCCCTCATGGCCCACACGTTAAGGGAATAGTCCAATGGACACCGACACGATCTCCCATGGCAACTCCAGTAATTACACGAATGTCAAATTCAGCTGTGGTTCAAGAGAAGTCACGACACGACACAGGAGCCAAATACTTGAACCATCTCATCTACCTCTCGTCTCCACAGCCCTCCGCCCGAGATGGAAGCGGCGCCACTACTCGATAAGAAGCCCAATGAGTTGCAGCTCATCGGAGACGACGGGGATTACCTCCCAATAAGAGGGCTTAAACCGTGGTGGAGAGTATTCTGCATCGAGACTGCAAAACTATGGAGAATAGGCGGGCCAATAGCCTTTCAAATTCTGTGTCAGTATGGAACTAACTCTGTAGCCATCATGTTTGTTGGGCATATGGGAGATATTGAACTATCCGCCTTTTCTATTGCTATGTCCGTTGTCTGCACCTTCTCTTTCGGTCTCATGGTCAGTTCCTCCACCCCCATATGCAAATATAAATGTTTGTGTTCTTATCTTGGATTCTTGGGTGATGTTGTGATAGTATAGTTTAGTGTAATATAGTTATTTATAATTCTTTCTGGACAGGAAAATTATACAAAATATTTCTCTCAATTACAGTTCTTAGTGTCGGATATTCAAAATATTTTGCTCCAGGCACCAACCCTGGTTTGATTACTGAAAGGGAGGGTGGAGGTGAATCAAGATTAGGGAGTTAACATGGACTCTCGGATTGTTCTTCTTCTTATTTTTAATTTCTGGAGGATTGATTGAGTAGCTAAATAAACAAAACGTCATAGTTGACGGTAAAAAATTGATGTCGGTAGGTGGAACCAACTACATAGATTTGTATATTTCTCAGTACAAAACACTGTTCCTGAGTTTGATTTTGATGTAAATGCACGTGGGCCACTTGAAGATTTTATTTTTTATTTATACATATTCAAATGGAGTCTTGTTATCTTTAGTATTAGCAATGAACTAAGATGATTAAATAACGTTAGTGTTTATAAACTATTTAAGTTGTAAATATATAGAAATGGGAGGTGCATAAGTAGTACTTGTTAGTCGCTTGAAATGTATGGAGAAAAAGTTGCTTGAGTGCTTATAAATTGTTTATAAACATGAGCTAAACATAGGCTGAAACTATCGCTCCAGGTTCTTTTACTCGATTAAATATGTTCACTTGCAGTGAACTATTCTGAGATAGAGCATGTTTGGAAATAAAGTTTCTTTTTTATGATGGATCCCAGCTTAAAAGATAGAAACTTTTTCTGCCACATGCTCTGAATCTGAATCTGAAATCAGAAGCTGAGATAGAAACTTTTTCTGCCACATGCTCTGAATCTGAATCTGAAATCAGAAGCTGAAAAAAGAAAAGAAAAGAAAAGAGAGGATCTATGCTTGAAAACTAAGAAATGTTGCTGAAACTTAAGAAAACATTTCAGGTTCTCTGTTTGTTCTTCTCATTGTCTTCATAGATGATTTTCTTTCATGATTCATGATCTATAAACACTGCATTGGCACCCTTATCTTGAAATTTGAGGCAAAACAAACAAAGCCTGATTCTTATTTTGCAATATTTCTAGCTCGGTATGGGGAGTGCCCTTGAGACGCTATGTGGTCAGGCATTTGGCGCTGGACAAGTTCACATGCTTGGCACTTACATGCAACGCTCAACTATAATCCTATTTGCCACTTGTATCGTCCTATTGCCGCTCTACCTGTTTGCCACCCCAATTTTGAAGCTCCTTGGACAGGAGGATGACATAGCAAATCCTGCAGGAGAATTTACACTTCTGGTTCTCCCTCAATTGTTTTCCCTTGCTGTCAGTTTTCCAACTCAGAAGTTTCTTCAAGCCCAGAGTAAAGTTGCCGTGCTTGCATGGATCGCGTTTCTTGCATTGGTTTCACAAGTTTTCCTATGTTGGCTTTTCATTTATGTATTTGACTGGGGAACAAATGGCGCAGTCATAGCATTTGACCTTACAAGTTGGATCACAGCCTTTGCACAATTTGGTTATGTAATTGGTTGGTGCAAGGATGGTTGGAAGGGATTTTCTTGGGCCGCATTTAACGATATATGGGCCTTTGTGAGGCTCTCCCTTGCATCTGCCGTCATGCTCTGCCTCGAGATTTGGTATATGATGAGCATCATTGTCCTTGCCGGAAACCTTGACAATGCTGTGACTGCTGTTGGTTCCCTCTCTATTTGGTGAGTTCAAAATAAGTCTACTTTTTACACCTACCATTGTAATGAATCTGGAAATAAGGTAATTGAATTTCACTAACTTTCTTCAATGAATGGTCGATTTTAGTTGATTCATCACTTAGATTGTGTAACTAAATAATTTGTCATTGATAAATCGAGGTATGTCTGTCTGAAAATGCCGAATTTCCAGTTTATGGTATACCAAGCAATGATGTTGATTGGAATAGAAAATATATCTTTGATGTTTTATCATCTTTATTCAACAAGTCACTAAAATTTATACTAATCATCTACCATTTCAATTTTATAGAAGTTGAATATTATGTATTAGAAGCCTCAACTCAATATTTTTGTATCCTGCTATTTCAATTTAGATACTAATCTTTCCTTTTTCTTTTCCTTTCTTTTTGGTGTAATCTTTCAGCATGAACATTGATGGGTGGCAGACCATGTTGTTCATTGGAATCAACGCTGCTATAAGGTAAGAAACTGAGATTCTTACCAACACTTCATTTTTGTTCTCAATAAGCTCAATTATCACGTCAATATGAAGAATTCTTTTTACTGAAACCGTTGTGGCTGGAAAATGTTCGATGTTGAAAAGAAATGGAACCTTGGAGAAAATTGGAATCCATTGTGCTTAAATGAAAGTCTATCTATTTCTCTTCTGTCCGAAATGATTAAAGAATCTAGACTGATTGGCAAGACATAATTTGGTTCTATTTTTTCCATGAAAATGGTGTTTATCATTTTGTATCGCTAGCTTGAGAACAGATAACATAGCGAAACTGCAATTAGATAGACAATGTCATACATCTTGTCTACCAACCCTAACCATTTCACTGTGTCTTTTTTTTTTTTTTTTTTCTCTCTATTCCAGTGTTCGTGTCTCAAACGAGCTTGGCTTTGGACGTCCAAAAGCAACCAAATATGCCGTCTACGTCACGGTCTTTCAGTCACTCCTGATTGGGATACTTTGCATGATTGTTATCTTAGCTACAAGAAATTATTTAGGTATTATTTTTACGAGTAGCGAAACTATGCTTCGTGCAGTATCTCACCTTTCAATCCTTCTTGGAATTACAATGCTTCTCAATAGTGTCCAACCGGTGATATCAGGTATTGATTCAATTTGATTATATCGTATACCGTATCTAAATGCTGCATCGTATCGCTAGGTATCACGTTCCCTTCCTCTCCTGAAGTAATATTTTTCGGAGCCATTTTGCAGGTGTTGCCATTGGAGGTGGGTGGCAAGCTCTAGTAGCTTACATCAACTTGGGTTGTTATTACATTTTTGGTATCCCTCTCGGATATGTTCTTGGCTATGTGGCTAAATTTGGAGTGATGGTAAGTAAATTTTTACATGAACCTCTATATTGTACGAATGTGCATCCTAAATTCGATTATGGCAAGAATTTTGTGGCCCCAGTTCTGGAAATCATAATTTTTCCTCCGAATCCAGCCTGCCATTAGTCGTAATCTAATAGCCAGAACTCCCCCCTCATCTAAGACCCGATCCCAGCAAAACTATAAAAAAAAAAAGTATGTACTGGTTTGGGTAAAGGTGAATTGTTTTGATTTTATAGAAAGATAAATAGTTTGGAAATTCCTCAAGAGGGAATTTTAGATGAGAGAATTTTGAATTAGAGTGCTGGAATTTTGTTCAACTTTTGCCATAATAATATCTCGGGGTTTGCAGCTATAACTTGGTATATCTACCACCGATTGACTATAATGAGTTGAATCCTATCGTTTTGAGTAGATAAGAAATGATTTTTTTCTCTTAACAAAATTGCATCATTTCAAATTTCAACATCATTTATATTCAATTTCCTTATCACCAATTCTTATGGTTTAATTTTCTTTTAGGGACTCTGGGGTGGCATGATAGCTGGAGTAGCTCTACAGACATTGCTGCTCTTGCTGGTACTTTACAAAACCAACTGGATCAAGGAGGTTTGTGTTAATGTTTTATACTTTGCTGAGAATGTCTTTCATATTAAATCGTAGAATGTGTTTGAATTTTAAGAAACTTTTTTCAAATATGTTTAATTTAGATAAAGTTGTTTTTTTCTTACATTTGTTATTTTATAACTTAATTACTTATAAGTAATCTTTTTAAGCTTAGCGAAACACTCGTGTGGAAGATGTTTGAGTTTCTCTCTTTGCACGCCCCGACATGTTTTTTTATTTTTAAGAAGATTTTTTTCACGGATTATTTGGCAATTCTTAGTTTCATTTTGATTGAAAAATTATTTTACCAAATATTTATTCTTCTGTAATTGTACTAATTAGAAACTACAAATTGCAGGTCGAGCAAACAACAGAGCGCATGCGGAAGTATGGAGGACAAGATGTAGGCGACAAGCTTCCACTAAAAAATTAAATATAGGTTTGGTTTGCAATTCTAAATAGGACGAGACTATTTCCATTTGTAACGGCCTAAAGTCTTGTACGAGAATTTAATTACTCCCACATATAGGGTTGAATCAAAATAAAGGTGGTGATGAAAAATCTCCTTTTTATGGACCCAATTTAACTTGTGCACGCAGGTAAGGGTATATTTTGGGTCAAATATTTGTTTTTATTCCACTCGATTCCTGAACCATGTTATGTGTACAACCGAGGTTGCGTGAACCACTCTTGTTTTTTAGATGAAAAGTACAAATCCTCCCCCCCCCCTTCCCCCCCGCTTTTTATTTTATTTTATTTTAAATTTCACGTATTCAACTCCAAATATCTATTTCATTGTATCCTAATTTATAGTCTATTTGTCAATAATCTTCATTTACTTTTAACATTTTACATATTTTATTTGCAGCATACTTTAAATGACATGCAGAGTACATTCGCACAGGTCCATAAAGAGAGTGTACAATTGGAGATTAATCTAAATCAGAACTATATTTGGTCGTCGATCTAAAGAGATCTTGGAAATAACCAACTGTAGCCAACCTTGACTACAAGAATCCTTTCAATCGACTCAGTGCATATTTACCGGCAGCCAACAATTAGGTCTAAAATATTGAGAGAGAGAGAGAGAGAGAGCTCCAAAAGACAAAAGATCCTTTCAATCCTTTTTTTTTTTTGATAACACAGGTGTCCCAGTTTTTACTAGACGAAATTCTGGACCACAAGCTTTTTGCCCCTCTCCAGCTTGCGGAGGATAAATCGCGGGTTATGCCCTCCATGGATCCTCCAGCCTTTGTTTTTACTCCTAGTTCAAACAGAATTTTCCTCACTGCAAGCATGATTCGAACTCTGCACACTTGGGTTGCAAGCCCACGCCAGCCTTTGGAGAGTCACTTTGGATGTGCCCGGCGGGGGCTATCCTTTTTATTTTTCTTGTGAGAGAGAGAGAGAATTGCATCCAATTCGGTTTTCTTCTTGCTTATTATTAGTGAACTTCATATTTAGATTTGTTCAAGAGAATATAGATTTGTAGAAGTGATTTTTTTGAAGAATGCGTGATTAAAAAATATGAAAAAATTGAGTTTACGTATAAAATTATTTTATTGAATGAATGTATGATTTAAAATGAATTTCTTAAAAAAAAAAAAAGAAAGAAAGAAAGAAGAATTTATACTAAACCACAATCAGATAAAAAATGTGGTCGATGTCTCCACTAAACTAATATTGAGCTAGCTGGGTTTGACGACCGCCTTTCGCATAATAATTCTCTATGCTCATAAAAGATTTGGGATCATGGCTCGTGGGCCACAAAAGATCATTTGCTTTTGCTTTTTTTTTTTTTTAATTATAGAAAAATGGTCAGAATTATTTTATATAAACTCACACTTCAATTCATTTTTTTTTTCCTATGAATCTCTATTTTCTCAGTATGAATTTGTTATAATCCAAAACTCTTAAGCGTATAAGATTATTGACAAGTAATAAAATTGATGAGTTGAGTTACCAACCCACAAGTAATAATTGCTAACTATATTTTGTCGGTTCCTATCAAATTTGATGTTGGTAATACAAAAGAGATGTGATGTTTGTGATTATCCTAACTTAAGCTATGAATAATGTAAAAGATTGATTATCGAATAATGATATAAATGTATTGGATTTCAAAATTCACCCATTGATATCTATTTTCAATTCTCACTTAAGTAAGTTATTGTTATTTAAGTATTCATGGCAATCGATAATTCATTAATATCTAACATTCTTTTACAAGATATATTAAACATATTCTTAGGACGAACTGACTCCGTTCATAGTTAGAATTCATATGAAAAGAAAGCATTTAATCACTATAAATTGCACACGCCTTAAATATTATTCCTAATAACTAGTGTCCACATGTCAAATATGCATTGCTCTACTTATAATAAGTCTCACAACATTATTATAAGTAACAAGTTATCTAATTGGTAGCTAAACAATCAAATAACACAATATCTATACATATTTAATCACAAATACAAGAAATAACTAGAATACAATAAGTCTTAAATTAGAAATCAAGATTTTATCATTCATCCAATAAACAAGAAGTTTAGTGTAACATTATGATACTCAAATTATACAAGAAGATATGGAAAGATATCACCCGAAATAAAGAAATAGATGAAGAACTTAAAAACTTGATTTTTTGCACTTCAATCTTCATTCTGAGCTTTGAAACTTCAAAATCTTCTTGTAAAATTCTTTTTCGCTGCTTGCTAGACTCCCTTCAATGATGAAATAATGCTTCCTCGTGTTTTGGACCTTGTTTAGGTTATATAAGATTCTAATTATGTCATTTCATACATCTTCGGATCAAGAAAAATTAAACAAAAATCTTTCCCTATGAATGAATCAAGAGCACGCCCAGTGACAAGTGAAGTGCGCTCCTGTAAGGCCATTTTTGGCTCCTAAAGGTGCTGGGAAGGGGTCAAGGGCGTGCCTGAAATTTGTAATTAGCGCTCGCCTAGTTATGTTTCGAGCAGTCATCAGTATTTATTTTTAACTTTTTATCCTGATATTCAATTGAGGCAATTCGCCGTGCGTTACAAAACAAATTCAAAAGGCTACATTCTTCTAAGTATCATTTTTCTAATTCTTACGTTTACTATGTTAAAAATGGGTCTCAATTTGAGACTGAAATATCATAGCATAACTTTTTGGTGAAAATTGATGTGTGATAATACTTTGACTATATCTCACCCCTTTGACTTTTTTTCTCATCTAATTGACCCCTAGCGCATCTCAAATTGTCATCTTGAGGTTCGACGAAACTTTTAAGAATTTGTATTTTAGTTCCCGAACTTTGAATCTCTTACAATTTAGCCCGTTTTCACCCTTTTCTCAAATTCCATCATTTATATTGATTTGTATCTAACAAATATAATACAAATAGAATTAAGCCATAACTCATCAAAATAACTAGTAAATATTGTAATTTAAAAGCTCAAATAAATGTGCAAAATACATTTATCAATCTCAATAAAGCTTTTTTATTGTACAACTTAAAGTTTATTGGTCTCTAAAACTGCTTATTTTAGTTATTTCTGTTTAATTTTAGCATTAATCTCTTATTCTACATCTTTCTTACATATATTACTCCAAATAGATTACAAAAAGATTGTTGGAAACTGATGAGTTCAACTAATTCATTGGTGCTAACTACTCCGTCATTAGATCATGATTTCATTGATCTAAATGATGTTCCAAACCTTGATAATTTATGTGATGACCACGGGAGTATGAATCCAATTGATTTGGATGATGTCAAAGAAGATGTTGAAATAGTGATAGTAGGTTCAAACAATAAACAACAAATGAACGAACAAGACCCTAAGTATTGGGAACACTTCAAATTATTAACAACCGGCGCAGTAGTAAATGGATAGCTAGAGCACACAGATCTGTGTAAACACTACATAAGGGTATTGGCACAATCCATCTAAATCGACACTACAAAATGTGACATGGAGCCGGGAGGTTTGGAAAGAAATTAGTTACAGCTCCAGTTTTGTTATCTTGGTACAATATCTAATACTAATTTTAACAACTGAGTTTATTCACAAGAGAAAATGCATGAAGGTATGACAATAATCGTAGCTAGTAGTGAGTTTTCGCTTAGCATGATAAGAAGCGTCCAGTTGATCAAGGTCGAAAAAATATATCTCCAACCTTTGTACAAACCCTATTCTAGAAGCACTCTTCATTCAAATTCTATTAATTTATACAATAAAAGGCATGAATAATAAGATATTTATCTAAAATATACTTTTGCCTTATTATTTACATCTATTTGTGGTTCGATAATAACCATATATATATATTACATAGCTATAACTACACATTATATACATAAATAATAGATAATTCAAAAAAATGATTGCGTTTAAAGTAATTGAATATCCTCATAATAGACTAAATATATTTAACGTTTTAATGAAAATTATTAGAGGTTTTAGTTATGAAACTAAAATCAGTAATTTTACTTTTGATAATGCATATGTAAACGCAATAGTCATTGAGAAATTAACAAGACAATTTAACCCTGTTTTTGAATGCACACTATTTCATGTGAGTTGTGTCTTTCATATTTTTAATTTAAAAGATAGACTAAAATTCATAGAAGGATAATTAAAAAAATTAGGTATGCCTCATAGAAAATAAGTATTCGATTATTTATGCATAGAAAATGGACCATAAATAAAAACATTTATCATAGATATAGATCATAGATGAAACTCATCTTATCTTAGGCTCCAATCTTATGATGTTATGAAATTTTTATTATTGCTTATTACAATAGATGACACTTGTATGATCCAGAATTTGATTTACATTATTATGATTGAAAATTTTCATTTCACATGAGAAAATTTATAAAAGTACTTTGCAACGCTAGAAACGTTCAAGCATATATTATTCGATCAATCCACTCGTTCTTACTCATTTTTGTTATCTTATTAATAATTTTAATATGTGTAAAATGTTTTTGATCTTTATTGGGAGTAATTGTCCATGTTATTTTCATTGCCTTCAGTAATGGACCATCGATTTAACTAAGAGGGTTACAAAACATATTGCATCCGTAATTTCAATTAAATTAAATTATGGGCCTCTAGTGGGTAATATGGAGAAAAGAGTGTGAGACGTGTTAATCCTTTGGTTTTTAACATTTTTATTGTTGTGTTAATGACCCTATTTAAAGCGAATCTTAGGGATTTTTATTTTTATTATTTTTATCATTTTGTGATTCCCACTCTCATTATTATGCTCTAAGTTATGATGATTAAGTCAATTTCAATATTTTGGTTGAGTCTGTTGCTCCCGTGACACTTGTCATGCAATTTGTTATTTAGATGAGTTTTTGCTATAAGTACACTTTCTTTGACACTAAATTTGACACTCTACTCACAATCAAAGGGTGGAGCCCACAATTAAAATAATGATGGACCACATTTATTGTGAGTACAATGTCGAAAAATGTGTCAAAAAATAGTCTACTTAAAGAATAATGGGTTTGCACATAAGATTATGCCGGTTTAATTGTGCGATATTGCACACTTAAAATGGCGTCTATGTGTCAAATCGAGTCAAAGCTTTATTTTCGACGTTTTGGACGATGCTTCCATCTATCCTTTAATTTAGTTAGGGTCATGTTCCATAAGCTGCTAGATGGTGCTTAGGTGGTTAAAGCATCTTATGCTTGACAGCCCTGAAGCTAATGCTCACAGGCATGCTGGCATGCAATAAAGCACTTTTGTAGCTAACAAGGAGCCTTGGTGGGCAATATTTATTTCAACACGTAACAAAATCCATCGTGGACTTACATTTAACATGTACGGTCGAATTATCTTAGAATTACAACAACATCAACACAAAAATAGCACGGATTAAAAGAGTTTCCTAGAATCTTGTATTGAAAGAACATCCATACAAAAATGGATTTAGATTCAAAGATCAGTGGTCGGATTTCTGGCTAGAGTTTCAGGGACATATGATCTCTAACAGTAAAAAAGTATTGAAATCCTTCATTTTACATAAATATGAAATTCAGACTTGGGGACTGATGTTACTTTTGAAATAATTATCGTTTTAGCCATAAAAGGCCCATTGCACGACCACGTCACCAAGCACTTGCACCCCAGAATTTGAGCCCAACAAACCCAACATGGATCGCTGATGCTCTCCCTATCAAGGGACCACAGACCCACAAGCACTTGACAAATGTACATTCAGATGTTGCATCCAAACAGTAGCATTACAAAGAAATTGGAAGCCTTGGACATAGATGCCATTTTAGTAACTAACCCTGACACTATCAACATAAACTTTAGTGCTGTAAAATAATGCATACAAATAACGAATTGCATAACAAGTGTCTAAAACAAAAATCCCAACGAGAATCTTGAAACTTGGACTTAGTTATGACATCCAACATGATGATACAAGGATGTCAACTTACAGAAATAACCAAAAAGGCCCAAAACATTGTCTATTAAATAGGATCATTTGCAAAACTGAAAGAGAAGTTGAAAAAGAGGTCGAAAACAGAAGTTGAAAAAGTCCTAAAAACTCAAATACTAATATCCATTCCTTCTTCATAAAGCCACCTCGAATCAACGCAAAAACTAAGAGTTGACAATCTAGAAAATCTTAATATTCTCCAATTGAAATACATTTTTCGACCAAAATAATGTCAAAAAATCCATCCACTTTCTTTTCTACAAAAACTCAATCAAAAACATACACAAAACCCTCCAAAAGCGGCAAAACACTGACAAAATTTCGACAGAAACCTTGCTGCTAGCTTTCAAAAATTATTTTCATTTTTTAGGTCAACGATCGCCACTTCTTATTTACCTTGAATTTAAAGTCCACTTGTTCATATAAATGTTTATGCTTGAACTTGAGGGACTATTATGTCACATTGATTTGACGACACCTCGACTCCTACATCAATGGATGCCTTTTTCGTTTTAACAACACAATCAGCTTTCCAAGAGATTCTCCTCCTCCACAATACAAATGCATGCAACTATGTCAAAGTCCAACACCTCATATTCATACGATCAAAACCTTGGACTTGAAAAACTATTGTTACTCCTCTACCTATGTGACAGGTCACATGCCTATCGATAAGCAAAATGTCGAGTCAATACATTCCTCTATAAAAGTGAATGCACTTAGTTGTGTAGCCTCCATTTTCTTCTTAGCCAAGGCGATGAAGTCACATCCCATGCAATTTGATCGATATGTGACATCTTTTTAAGGGAGATTGAAAGTCAAATCCCTTTTTCATCTAGAGTAGTGTGTGGGAGGTCACATGCTTATGAACTTGACTCGTGAGCTATTGGAATGAAACAAATGTTAAGTATTCCGAGAGCGTCCCACATGCTTATGAACTTGACTCGTGAGCTATTGGAATGAAACAAACGTTAAGTATTCAGAGAGCTTCAACTACTTTCGTTTGCGTAAATACTCACGTTTGATGTCATTTGAAGGTAATTGATATTTTGACAATTCTCATGATTCTAGAAACACAAACTATACTCTCATATTTCTACTTTGTTAGCGTCTCTCACACAGTAAACTTGTCGTCTTTCATTGACTTGAGCATCGGAGAGTGTAGGATCGCGACCTCCCTTATCTTTGCTTAGAGAAGTTTATGTCTGCACCTTTGACATGTAATTCCAACATACACATGAAGAAGAAAAGGGATAAAATTTGTTAACTCCTGAATCTCTACCAACTTGAAAGTTCAATATATACAATACTTGACTTACTTTTTAATTTGGTCTTCCCATGCATCTATTAAATATTGGCTTAAAACGACTTATCAACCAAAAAAATAGAACCTAATAAAAAATATACCTCAATTAATATGTGTAAATTTCTTGATGGTATTGAATCTTATAAGTTGTAACCGAAACAACTAACCCGAAAATAGTCCCCGCATTGACCAAAAATTGCTATGTTATCTCATTCATTGACTTATTATGGATCCGACCACCGCCCATTAACTATTTAGTTAAACCAAAACGTACGCGCATGTGATTGCACCATGGATAATGGAGAATATGCAGAATAGAATATTCCAAAAATTCCAAGTCTATTTGGTGGTTACAAGTTACAACATAACCGCTTAGTCTCGGTGTCGGTATGGGGTCCTTTTTTATTTTATTTTATCCAAATCTTAGCTGACAGCTCCACTTAGCAGTTAAATGCATTCAGATTTTGTATGTTATAGTCAAGCTTTCATTATCACACCGACTTCTGGTTTGCGAAGGATAACGTATATGCAAATTGAGTACACGCGTAGACAATGAAAAAATTGCGGTAAGCTGTGTATTTATTGAGTGGTCAGAAATTCGTAGTCCTCACTCAATTTTAACTATAATATTATTGATATTTTATTACTCACCCAACTTATATTTGATCATGATTTACTCATTAAACTTCAAATTGCTTCTTAATAATCACTCATGAGATATTGCACTTTATTCAATTATCCGTCAAATTTCGTTCCACTTGTTGCTGACGTATCACATGAAAATTCCACGATTATGACCATTAAAAAAATTGCAACTCACCAAAATTGCGTAAGCCAAAATTTGACTTCCACGGGTGAAAACACGGCCATGTTTATAATAAGTTTATACCTTGGTTGCGGTGGCGGGTCGATCCAAGAAAAAAATGCACACATCTCTCTTCCCATAGAAGTGGCGACTGCGAAATTGCCATCCAATTTTACATTCTGTCCACGAAGTCGTGATGGATGTGAAATGACCACAATAGTAGACCCTTCGTCGATATGGCCGAAGTTTGATGACATGTCATTCCTCAAATGGTCGGTCACATGCTTGAAAAATATAAGATTGGGATTACAGAGACGTCGTGTAGATGGTACAATCGGGTGATAGTAACTTCTTGCATCCTTCTCAACAATTGACCCTGTGATTCAGCTCACCAAATTCTGGTAGAAGCGGCAGTAGTGAAATCGAGGTCAAGTTTACATTCCATCCGCGAAGTCTTGATGGATGTGAAAGGACCACAATTAGGGCTGCACAAAAAAATCGCAAAATTGTAAATCGAACCGAAATCGTTTATTTGAAACCGTTGGTTCGAGTCCAAGCGGACCCGTGATTTTTTTTCCTAAATCGAACCAAACCGTTTCAAAATGGTTTGGTTTAGGTTTCAATTTTCAAAAACTGGAAAAAAAATTGAACCAAACCGTTTTAAAATTTTTTTAATTAAAATATTAAATTTATTAACTTATAAATTTTACAGTTTTTCACTTTTCAGCAAAAAAAAAAAACAAATTTAACAATACAATTTACAACCAAACCATTGAAATAATTATAGAAAGTAAATTATGTTCATAACTATTGGCCCATGGTTTAACAAATTCACACCACATGTCCTCATTTGATATCTAAACTAAAATAAAATTATTCCTAAATCATATGAAATGAAAAAGAAAACATATATTTTCGACAATCTAAATTATAATTCAACAAAACTACGGTAGCAAATCACGTCCAAAGCTTCAGAAGCCCAAACATAAACTCTCATTTTCCAAATATTTGATACTTTCTGTCACTGTTGAACGAATCCTCAATTCCCTTTTGCCTATTAGTCTGCTAATTTCTACCAGAATCGCCTTTTTTTTTTCTCTTCTCTTTCGTTAAGTCTCATATCCTCATTCAAGTTATTTTTCCATTTTTTTTTCTTTTATTTGTTGTTTTTTAATTTATTATACACTTGTGAGTTGTGCTTTGGATAGAGAAATGATTGTTTGTGTGCCTAAATTATTAATGAACTTGTTTGTGGTTTGGAAAGAATGAATGACATGATGTATTGATTGTGTGAAAATGTCAAAATTTTCTAACTAGTACTACTACATTCTACTTCCATAAAGTATTTAAAAAATGAAATTCATCAATTCTTAGTAAGCTTAAGCTCTCTCAATCTTTGTACATCTAAACATATTATGTTCAATTCTTAGCTGACGTTTTCACTAGCAAGACGAAAGGAGTTTTAACCAAACTAGAATAACATAATGCGATTCTACATTTACAAATTGCTATGTGACAATATGAAAAGCAAACAAGAAAAGGTAAATAAAAATTAAGAAAGATGCAACCAACTTTGAAAATAATTTATTCATAGGTTTCATGGTAAATATGAACGTAGTTTAACATTTAACATTATTAGTTATCGTTTAAACTTATATGTTAATTTGTTTTAATTATATCATTATAATGTTGATATGTAAATCGCGGATTAAAATCGAACCAAACCGCAAATTATGGTTTGGTTTGGTTTGGTTTGGTTCGAAAAATAAAATGATTTGGTTTGGTTTGGTTTGAAAAAAATTCAAACCGCATGAAATGGTTTGAGTTGAAAATATAGTACAAACTGCCCAAATCAAACCGCGTTTACCCCTAACCACAATAGTATAACCTTCGTCGATATGGTCAAAGTTTGATGACATCTCATTCCTCGAATGGTCGAGCACACGCTTGTAAAATGGAAGATTGGGATTACAAAGAAATCGTATAGATGGTACAATCGGAGGATAGTTGCTTCTTACATCCTTCTCAACAACCGACCCTATAATTCAGCTGACCAAAATTCAACTTCGACAGACTATCCAACTCACCAAAATTCAGCTCAGACATATTATCCAACTCACCGAAATTTCATAAGCTAAAAAATTGACTTCCACGGGTGTAAATACGGCCCCTTTTATGATAAGTTTATACCTTGGTTGTGGTGGAGGGTCAATCCAAGAAAAAAAATGCATGCATCCCTCTTCCCATAGAAGCGACAGCTGCGAAATTGCTGTTTGAGTTTACATTCCGTCCACAAAGTTTTGATGGATGTGAAATTACCACTATAGTAGACCCTTCCTCAATATGGCCAAAGTTTGATGACATCTCATTTCTCAAATGGTCGGGCACACACTTGTAAAATGAAAGATTATGATTATAGAGACGCCGGACATATGGTACAATTAGGGAATAGTTGCTTCTTGCATCCTTCTCAACAATTAACGCTATAATTCAGCTATACGGAGGTGAGAAGATGAGTGAACTGGACGCTAGGATTTTTCTGGCTGAAATCGAGAACCAACAATTTGGGCTTCAAGAAGTGTTCGGGGCCGCTGAAGTCACGTTTGGTATATGCAATTTTGGTGAGTTGGATGGTTTGGTTGAGTTGTAATTTCTTTTACGACAGTAATTAGCCAAGTGGAACTTTCATATGTGTTACCGTTAAATTTCAATAGGATATGAATGACAATTTACTACTTACTAAAATCGAACAAATATGATAAAAATATAGTGATGGCAAGAAAGTTCGTGGGCTCCGGCGGTCCGGGCTCGGCCTGTAACAAGCCCGACTCTTTTCGGGCTCGGTTGAATTGAGCCTAAGCTCGAGCCGAGCCCAGCTCGGCTCGAGTTTTTAAAAAATATATAAAAAATTTTAAAATTTTTGGTAAAAGAGAGGCAAAATGGGCCGGCTCAACTTAGCTCGAAAAAAGTTCGAGCCAAAGCCCGTGCATAGACTATTTTCTTTGAACGAGCAAAATCTCGCATCGGGCTCGCAAAAAGCCCGTAGATCTGGCCCGAGCCGAACCCGAACATCAAATTTTGGTCCACAAATCAACTCGACTCGACTTGTTGACACCCCTATAAAAATATGTTTGATAATTATGCTTTTAGCAACATCCATCATGAGTTTGTTTGATGTGGCATATTAGTTAATAGCGGTTTGAGTTCAAGTTGGAATTTAATAGTTACATGTAGAATTTTGGGTTAGTGCTTCTGGCCATGCATTCATTAGTGTAACTATTAGATTCTTGAGTAACTATTACAATAAAAAATAATAATAATAATTTAATTCAAATTAATTCAATGACCATTTTGAAATTTTTTTAAAACTTGATTCAGTAACCATTTTGATTTTTTATTTTTTTAAATAAACTTGAATGATCCTAGATGAAATTAATCCCTTTTTGAGTAAATATTAGAGAATTTTTAAAATTACGGCCTACGTGCCATGACAGAGAAATTTTGAAATATTAATTAGTACGCGCGGAAAACCCCTTAATGGTCGTCCCGCACAAAATATATGTTTTATGAAAAGGTACAAAAATAAAGGGAAAATATTGCTACACAATACAAATTAATTGGGAGCATACTATATGTACTTACACATTTGTACAAAATCATTTACTCACTACATACAATAGGGGTGGGTACACAAAATCGATATTTTTTAATTCATATGGGGTCCACAATTTTTATGAGAATGAATAAATAATTTTGTATATTTCATAAGTACATATATATTTATCCAATTAGCTGTGTAGGGCCAACTACTAATTAACCCTTTTGTGGGATAAAGATACACGGATACGCGTAGGGACACAAGTTTGAATTGTAGGATGAGTAGAAAAAGACCTTTTGAGGAAATGGTCGGTTACGAGGTGAACCCAACCCCACTTTTCAACTAAAAGATTTTCTTTTATTTATTTAATAATATAAATAAATATTAATGTGCTTAGTTCAAACTTGTGATTTCAACGCTTTATTGAAGTAAATTTTATAGATGTTTGAAGTCCTTTTATTGTTTCCTCCAAAATTGAATTGATTTATATTAAATATATATTTCGATTGAAACTTAATTATTCATTACATCGGTTGTGAAAAAACTCAAATAAAAAAAAGTTTCTTGTACCATTCTCACCTGACTGATTTTCCTTCTCTTGAAGATACGATTTCACACATCTTGAAATGATAGTCTTAGAACCTCACTCGAGTTCTTATTAAGAATCAAATAATACATACTTAAGCAATAAACAATCCCCCATGACGTAAGGAACATGGATTAGGATTAGGAGTGTCAACGAGCCGACTCGCGGGTCGAAATTTGAGATCTGGGCTCGACTCGGCTCGAGCTCGAGGTGCGGACTTTTTTCGAGTCGGGCTGGTTTGGATCTTTTTTTTTTTTTTCTATGTTACTGCCTTTAAGGGCAGCATATTTGTTGCTACCAATATGTGTGTGTGTGTATATATATATATATATATATTTTATATTTCCGAGCTTGCAGGCCAGTTGGGGCTCGGCATGACGCCCTAAAATAGGGCTTGGCCCGAGCCTAGGCTTAGTTCCGCCCGGCCCGGCTCGGGCTTTTCGCGGGCCAAGTCGATGAGTCTTTTTGTCATCCCTAATTAGGACTCAACGTTATAATCTCGTGTAGAACTCTCAATAGAAAATGGACTGAAATCTACGAGGGTATGGGTACGAATACTATCTGAGAGTCTTATCGATTTCCTTTTAATCTTTATTTTGCTTATAAAATTATCGAACTCAAAATGGACTACCATTACATTTTTGATGATGAAATTACTCAACATTATCTATTTCTCCACATTCTAGGATCAAATAAAATTTTTACACGTTCACTAGATTTTAGGACTGATAATGACAATTAATGCTGTCAAAGTATTAATCTGAAGTTTGAAGAAAAGATATAAAAAAAAAGGCATTAGTATTTGATAAGATACTTATGACTTATCCCAAATGAAACCAATTTTCCAGATAAAGAATTATTATTTTTGAACTCACATTTGGTCCAACACTGATATGCCACAAAGGTGCAGTTCCTGTCCTTTAATCGTCAAACATAAAACTGCTTTCTTTTCAATCCAACGGCCAAGATTTCACGCAACCCCACAAATTAGGCTCTCAAGTTCTACCCTGTTTTATATATATATATATATGCACGCTACATCCCCATGCATCCTATCTTCTCTTTCGGTTCTTCAACATGAAAGTGTTCGTAATTACATCTGGAGTTCTTGTTTCATTAGCCATGGGAATCAAATTCTTGATTCCCTTTATTTTTCAGATTTGGTCCATCGTTCTCCCATGGCTCAACCCTCCTTATCTGTACATTATTATAAACTGCATCATCATCGCCATCGCCGCCTTGTCACGCTTCCACAAAATTGCATCCTCGCCTTCGCCGGAATTTGACTCCTTTCCGGTTCGGTCGGAGATTATAACAACTGGAGCCGAACCCCCACTACCGGTGTATGAGGGTGACGATGATAACATCGTGGAGGTGAAGCCTGTGCTTTTAAATGGCGCAAAAGTTGACGAACAAGAAACTGATGCTGATGCTGATGCTGATATTGAACCTGAAGATGAAGAGGAAGAAGATATCTCCATTTCTAAGTACGCTCCGCCGCAGAAGATTATTCCCCCAGTCCCAGAGGTTCGTCCAGATTTTCTACTCCCGGCGACACTTGGTCACTGGAAACCTCTCAGAGCCAATCGTAAAGGTGCGTGTGCTATTACCTATGGTAATAAAGATTATGACTAAAGCTAAAAACGAGTAGTTTCTTCGTTTTTTATTGTGTAATTATTTTACTTTAACTTTAGTTAGAGGTCCTGCCGAATCTCCTCCTAAGTCTATACTAAGGTTTTATTTTTTTGGTTATTAATATAACATGCTGACTATAGTGATTAAGAAAAAAATTGCATTATACATTTTTAAAATTAAACTATAAAATTCTCTGTTATATTTATCAGGTGTAAGGACACCAAGAGTGACAAAGTCAAAGAGCCGAGAGACGTTAGAGAGTACATGGAAAATGATAACAGATGGACGTAACATGCAACCCACAAAGCGCCTTGAGAAGTCTGACACATTGGAGCATCAAGGCCATCATATAACCATAGATTCCATATATCACACGTCAAAATCGAAGACATTCAAGGATTGTACGAGCAGTGAATCACGAGTAGAGGCTCCAACGAACTTATCTTTGAGTACCCGGATATCTAAACAATTGTCACCAGGTCAAGAAGAGTTGAATCGTCGGGCAGAGGCATTCATCAATAAAGTTAATGAGGAAATGAGATTGCAAAAGCAAGAATCGCTAGATAATTTCTTGGAGATGATTAACCGTGGAACTTAGTGTACGTACTAATTAAGATTATGGTTTATTTATTGTTATTATAGAACTTTTTAACATAATTAACTGTAGAAGAAGAAAATTTACAACACTTTTTTTTTTTTTTTTTCCATTTAAAAGCTTAAAATTGAGATTGAGTTCTTTTAGTTTGTGTTTTAACATTTAGGCCTCGTTTGATTCTCATTTTTTGTAGAATGAGAATTAAAAATATAGTCATTATGGGCTCCACACAAGAGATATAAAGTCAAAAATGGTGACTGAATGTGATGGATAACGGTCATATTAAAAATATATTCGTTATCGACTCCACACAAGAGTAATATTACGAGGTTTATATAATATTTAAGATTACGATTTTATTTAATTTCATATAAATTTAACATTTTATAATAATTTAGATATTTTAAAAGAATAAATTATTTTAAACAAAATAAAATATAAATGAAGCCATTTTTCAATAAAATACAACATCCCCGCGTTAGGGCCCTTCCACGCTATTACTTTTATCGTTAATTATACTGACTAGCAAGTCCTGATCGATACACGCTTTTATTAAAAAATAATAATAATAATAATCTCATAAATAATTGATCAAAATAAACTTAACCAAAAAATATTCTACTTGATAACATCATTTAATATAGGTGCTTTTAGTTTGTATGATACGAAACTACAATCCACCATTTATTATGTCAAATATATATATATATAAGTTTATTGGTGTTAAAATAGATAGATCGATCGGCACCCCCATCAACCTAGTCAACAAATAAACTAAGTGGGGAGACCATGTTTAAAATTTCAACCTTGTTAAAAGTAATAGTTCAAGTCATTATATGTTAGCAATGTCACATAACAACAAAAATGATGAGGATTAAGCCTCCAGGGCACATCTCCAAGTGGTAAAATGGGAAGGTGGAGAAATTCAACTTTACTTGAGATTGCAGCGTCAAGAGTTCGAATTCTGAAATATGAATTTGGTTCTTGGGTAAGTGCAAGTGTACAAACATCCTTCCACTTTATACCTTTGGAGACATAACTTGCGATTTACCTCTTTCACCAAGGTCCAGGGCAGGACAGGTGGGGACGCCAGTAATGGGGCGTAATCCAAAAAAAATGATGAGGATTAAATGAGTGATAAAGAAACCATAAAATCTTGGAGTGATAAGATTAAGAATCTACACATAAATTCAAAATCAGTTGAGAAAATTTGAGTAATCAAGAAGACTTGAGATCAACAATTTCAAATCAAATGATAGTCTAACAGGATGAGAAAATCTAGTATGAACTAACTGCACAATATGAAAAATAATGTATCAAATTAAATTCAAATCCAAGTGAATTTATAGAATCTGTCAAATAACATAGACCTACAGAAATGTAGAGTTATTAATTTGTTATTTTATAGTTGTTATCTATTATTTGGATAAGAATAATTCTTAGTGTACAGGAGGGGCTTGACGGGCCCCTCATTGTAGCGCGGGCCCCCCATGTATTTAAAAAAAATTCAACAAGGCCCACCTATGAGTGGCCTGGTAGGGGCCTGTCAAGCAGGCCCTTGTACAGGAAGCAACGCTCTTTGGATAAACACTAGCCACAAAATAGTGGAAAGCTGTTAATCTTATTTTATTATAAATAGGAATTAATTGATAGTAGGTGCTCCTAGTCCATGATCATAATTCAATAAAGTTATAAACACTCTTTTAATCATTTTAAAGTCTTCTTTTTCATATTTTCTTCTGTTTATACTTTGATATTTAATTAATGCGATGTTTATCCCTTAACATGCTTTACAAGATGATAACTCGTTTTGGCATACTAATCTTGAAACTCGTACTTTAATGGACTTTGTTACAATATTAAGTCCTATTCGATTCAGATAAAATCAGATTTTTAATATATTTTGATGAAAGTTAATGAATATGTGATTGAAAAGTTAAGAATTTCATGAAACGTGTGATTAAAATTCATTGCTGACCTTAATTTAAATTTTAATCAATTTTTTTAGTTGAACCAAACAATGGCTAAAACTTGTAATTCCATCTTAAAATATTAATCACATGAATAGCTCAAGTTCTTGTATGTTAATATATACTTTAAAATGCAATTGTCATGGGACTAAAGTTTTCTATCTGAACTTTACAATATCATGTGTCCTTAGCCCTTCAATGTTTTCGTCTCTTGCTGAAAACTGGTTAAATAAGCCTTAAAAACATAGCCAAAAAATCAACCTTTGTGTTAATTTTGTTTGAGAGATGTGTAGGAAAATGGTTGTTTGTTAACTGACAAAGTAATGATTAAGTTTAATTAAGTATAATTCCAAAGAGTGCAATTAAACTTTTTGTAAAATAGAAACAAAAAGAAAGAAGGAAAATGAAAAGAAAGTAAGGAAAAGAAATTCGAGACAAGTGATTAACATTTTTCTTAAGAAAAAATATATACACTTTTTTTCAATGTTCTAAAAGGCGTAATGCGTTGCGATGTGTCGAGGTCGAGAATCAAGAATCACAAGCGTAAACGTGTCAATGCGGAGAATAAGCGTCACAATGCGTTTCGTACTTTTAATATTATTTAAGTATTATAAATAGATTTTTATATTAAAAAACAATTTTTTTTATATAAAAATAAGCATACACTAAGTAAAATCGATTTTCTTGAGGTCTTGCACAATTAAATTCATTGAGGAACCATTTCTAGACAAGCAAACTTTGATAAAAGCATATCAAATTCATAATAGTAAAATGCCTTCATGATATTGAATCATTGATAAGTTGATAACTAACAAAATAGGATAAAAGTTATCAAGTTATCAACATACAATACGATAACTAACAAAATATGATAAAAGTTAGAACACTTCTACATTAAGTCACATAACCTAACTTTTGTCCAACTCTTTATCGGATTCTAACTCGATCTCTTCTTCTTCATCCAACTCATCTTCCGTGCCATCCGACACAAAATCATTTTCGTCAGGCTCCCTTATTTCATCTTCATCTTTTCGAAAACCTCTTGTAGGTTGTAAGATATCATTCTCTACCTCCACCACCTCCTCCTCCTCCTCCTCATCATCATCATCACAACCCTCAACAATCCAAGATTGTGCATTACTAGCATCAATTGCTAGTAGAGTTTCTAATTTATCTTCCATCCTCTTCTTTTTGTTCATCAATCTTGCATTGAATTGGACATAAACTAAATTGTTCATCCTTGTAGCATCTAGGCGGTTCCTCTTCTTTGTGTGCACCTACATGAAAGAAGTTGAAATTTTTTAGTAAACTTTAAATCATCAAACCACTACCAAAGTAATAACTATAATATAGCAACATAATTAAGTATTTAGTACTTAGTACTTACACTTTCAAAGACACTCCAATTTCTCTCACAACCCGATGAACTCGTAGTCAAACCAAGGATCCTCTTTGCTATGAATTTCAAATTTGGTGTTTGATTGCCATAAAAGTCCCACCAACTTACTAATACATACAAAAAAGAGAGATAAATATTATATATTAACAAAAAATGAAAAGAAAATAATTTAAACATACCCGGATTGTAATTTGAAGTATTGTTCTCACATCCACTTATAGCTAAAGTTTTTCCAAATGAACCTTCTTTTTGAGTGTATCTTTGCAACTCGACATTTATCACATGATGTTGCATTTGAACATCGAGAAAGAACTTCTCAACACAAATAATCACATTATTTGTCATTTTTTCATCATCTTTGATACTTGGATTCTTGAAGTAATAAAATGGATTCAAAAGATAAGCCGTTGTATGAAGTGGACTATCAAGTCGATCATTGGATTTTGCATCAATAATGTTTAAGATTGGCATACAATCACTTTCATTCTTCAATGTTTTTCTAATGTCAACTTTTGCCTTTTGTAGCTCTCTATAAACAAAGCCCATTGAAGGCTTCTCCTCCCCATCAACTAGTCTAAGCACTTTCACTAATGGAGTGAACACCCTCAAACACAACTCTATCAAGTTCCAAAAATGGTTAGGAACAACAACATCAAATGCCTCTTTTCCTTTTTTGCTCTTAGACCATTTAGTATTATCCCATTCATTGCTAGTCATCATATTTCTCAACTCTTGTTTTTTATCGAGCAAACTTTGTAATGTCAAGAAAGAGGATGCAAATCTAGTAACTCCTGGCCGAACTATCTCCCTTTTTGTAAACTTCCTCATCAATGCCAAAGTTTTGTGATGTGCATAGATGAAAATAGTGAAGGATTTTGCTTTCTTAATCACTCCCTTAAAGCTAGGAAGTTTAGAGATTCCTTCAAGCATAAGGTTCAATGTGTGAGTTGCACACGATGTCCAAAAGATGGTAGGACGATGTAATTTTAACAAATTTGCAGCGGCCATGTTATTGGAAGCATTGTCGGTTACAATGTGAACCACATTTTCCTCTCCAACCTCTTTAATACATTCATTGACATAGTCAAATATGTATTGAGCAGTGTGAGCATGATCATTAGTTTCCTTTGAAGAAAGAAATGTGGTTCCCAATTTACAATTCACGCACAAATTCATAATGCTTCTTCTTTTTCTATCACTCCAAGCATCGGTCATTATAGAACACCCATTACTCTTCCACTCTTCTTCTTGCTTCTTAAGAGTTTCCTTTGTTCTCTCCACCTTTCCCTTCAAAAGTGGCTCTCTTAGTTGGTATTGTGAATGAGGGGTGTAACTTGGGCCATATTGACCAAGAGCTTCAACAAAGCATTTAAAGCTATCATTATCAATGGAATTAAAAGGAATTCCAACTTCATATACCCATCTTGCCAAATATTGATGAACTTCTAATGTCCTTTTCTTAGCAATTGCATCATAGATACTTTGTTGTTTCGTTATCTTACTTGCACTAACACCATCTACCTTTATTGGCCTTGAGAAATTATCCATGGGACTAACACGAATAGGCCTCTTCCTAGACCCTCCTTCAATGATGGCAACTTCATCCCCTTCTTCCTCGCGTGTAGAAAAAGACATAACTACATCATCCCTCAATTTAGCCTCATTCAATGCCTTCTCTAACCTTTTAGACTTATTCTCTTCAATTGCTTCAAAGCACTTGGTCTTTTGCTCTTTGCTGGCTTTAGGACATGGTCTCACACCCTTTCCTGTAATTCCCGCTATGTGAATTTTATGCCTATTAATTCCCGCCTTTGTAACTTTACCACACAATGTGCATTTCACATCATTAGGTTTAGTAGGATCTTCAAGAATTCCAGTTTCCCATCCAATGTCCCCAGAACCTTTTTTCAAATCACTATCTTCAAAACTAGAATTACAGGCCATTGCAAAATCATTTTGCTCCATTACTTCCTAGAAAAATTGAAGCAAGAATAAAAAAAATTTGGAATATAAAAATGAACAAATACGCTGTCTACTTCAACTGAATCAATAAATAAACCTAATTAATAATCTGCAAGGGTTTATCAGTGCTACGCAGGAAGAAAAACTAGCTTAATCTGTGTTAATGAATGATCTTTAAATTCGGTCCACGAAATTGCTAAATGGACCACTCTTCAGTCTTCAGCTGTACTTTAATTTTTACCAGTACTTTAAGCTACTGACAAGAACAAAAATATTTGAGTTAAGGAGAAAAAAAATGTTCGATTATTAAGGTTTCTTAAAAAAATCAAAAACTTCTTCTTAGACTATAATGTTTAAACGGACCCTAAGTAAAAGACCCAATAGAAAGTTGGAATTGATACTACAAATATCACCAACATTTTTCCATAAATTTGGAATCAAGGAACACTGCTATTTATCACTTCATGATAATAACAATTAACAAATCAACAATACTCAAGAATAGCATAGCATAAAAGAAAAAGCCTTTCACCACAAATACGAATTTGACAATCCTATTTTTGAAATTAACCAGAAAAGGGAAAAAGTTAATTAAATCTTAGTTAAGGCAAAAAAATGTAATGTGTCTTTTTATTACAAGAAAATGATAAAACCAGGGAACACAATGCAAAATAGATGCTACACTTCCTAAACCCGTAAACAAATCCCTTTCCTGTCACAATAGTTAAGCTACTGACAAGAATTCTCACACGAACACACTTTTCTATGTTTTGAAAAACACAAATGGTTATCAAGAAATTCTACTTAATGGGCAACTGATCAAGAATTGAATGCAGAAGGGAGTGTGGATTTTGGGAAGCGAAGGCAGACTATATACAAGCACAGAAGGACTTATACCAAAATCAAGGGTTTATACATTATTAATATTATACAGTTCAGACTTCAATAATCTGCAACACTGAGAATGGAAAATCGAAAACCCAACATTTTGGTGTCTCAAAGATGCAGAGAATGGTGGGGTGTGGAAAATATGAAACCCAACTATGAAAGAATCAAAGAAGGGAAAATACCTTTTCGAGTTCTGACTTCCGAACCGGCTGGAGAAGACCACAAATGATTGAAAGATAAATTAGCTTCTGTGGAATGAGAATTGAGAAGACGAGAGAATCACGTTTCACTGTTTCAGAGTTTCAGTGATTTCACAAGTACTTCACCTATTCTTTGGAAGGTCTTCCCACATCGGAAGTTTTTCTAACATTTGAAGGAACTTGCTTCTATAAAAGTTAAAACCAGTGTTTTATTACTAATAATCAATTAGAACCTAATCAATTAATGAATGGGCCTTTGACTTATTTGGGCACAGTAAGTGAGTGAAATTTTTTTTAACGTGTTTAAGTAAAAAAAAAAAAAAGGCGTGCATTGGGGTTGTTTAGGTGGCCCTAGGCGCGCCTACTTGCGCCTAGGCGATCAACAAAAGGTTTGACCGCATTTTTACGCGCATACAGCATATGCAATGCTTTTTGGACGCGCATTGCGCCTAGGCGGCGCGTTTTGGTGCCTTTTAGAACACTGTTTTTTTCTTAAGACAAGTGAAAAACGAAAAATAATTCATGAGTAATTAATTTGATAAATTGTAATCGAGAAATAACTTGTGACCAATAAACTTGTAACCTAAAAATATATGATTGTGATTAAATTTGTAATTATGACCTACAATTTATGCCTTTGTGATCAATTATCAGGTCACATTCAACACATTACTGATTACAATCGGTCACCGTTAACATAGACTTGATCACAAATGGTCAGAGTTAATATATAAATGGTCACAATCATTTAAATGTAAACAGATTTTGTCACAAACATTCATTGTTAACAAATGTGGTTATACGTGTCAATATTAACAAAGATTTTGTCACAAATAGTCACAGTAAAGATAGACCTAATCACAAAATGTCACAATAAAGATAGATTTGATCACAGTGGGTCACAGCTAACACAGTATGGTAAAAAACAATAACAGTTTACACAGATCAATCACAAATATTCACTGTTAACCACGATATGGTCATATACGGTACAAAATATAGCCAATATGCGTAAATTGGCAATACTTCATCAAGCCGACTACATTCCCTCGTTAACAAGCTGTAAATATTTTCCGTATCAATTTCTCCCATTACTTGAAACACCTCATCCATCAACAATACACCTCAACCCACTCTCGAACTAAAACCCGTAACAACATGGGAGAAGGACTAATTGGTTTTGTTCATCAGCGAAATAGCGTAGTCTTTTCAATTTTAACCCAACAATTCCCCACTCCGATGACCCTTTTATCCCCTCAAATTTTCACGTGATTAGGGATGGCAATGGGTCGAGTCGAGTCGGCTCGGCTCGTTGATCTACTCGCTCAGCTCGTGCTCGGGCTCGTTTGTTTAACGAGCCGAGTCAAGTTCTACTAGTTAAAAAAAGGTGAGTTCGACTCATGGGCCGAAAGGAGCAGAGCTTGCCTTTTTCTTTAATTTGTTTTATACACGTTTTCTAAATATTTTTTAAAATATACATTTTCGGTAAATTTTTACATAATATATATATTTTTATTTTGTAAACAATTTTTTTAGATGAAGTATTTTTTACTTATAACTTATAATTTATAAGTAATTTTAATTATAATGTATATTTTTATGATTTTATCTTAAAAATAATACTTACTTATAAGTTTTTTGTAATTATAATTTAATTTTTTTACTTATAAATAATTTTTAGTTAATATATTTTTATTTTCAAGTTTATTTTGAAGAAAACATGTTGATTGAAAATAATTATTTTACAAATGATAAAATTAAAAAATATATGAGAAATTGTCAAATGATTTTTCAAAATATTTTTTCTTTTTAAAATAATAAAAAATAAACCATCATCCTTTATCCGGGTTTGGAATCGGCTACTTCAAATTTCGAGTAGGTAGAGTTAAAAATTGTACACGAACAATTTATTACGTGTACAATTTTTTTAAAAAAATTATAAATTATTAAAATAAAATTTCGTCATGAATATGTTTAAACTAAATATCACTTACTTGACTACATGCAATTTCGGCATATTTATCTTGCAGTCGAAAATGAGCATCTTGTCAGTCCTTCACGCACATTAATACTTCCAAAATATCTTCTTTTAGTCGACTCCTAATCTCGGAGAGAACCCTAGACCCTGCACTAAAAGTAGACTCCAAAGTTACAGTGCTAACCGGAGGTGTTAGTAGATCTTTTGCCATTGCAGAAACTATTGGCCATCGGCGTTCATACTTTCGCCAGAATTCAATTACTTATTCTGAATTTTTCTTTAGTACACTGTTACTAGGCCAATTATGATTAAAGTAATCAAGTAATTCAGCAGGCAACGCATTTAGACTATTACTCGATGTTTTATTACATGCAGTGGAAGACAAAGTACTAATACTGGAGGAACCACATTCATATCCAGTTTGATCATATCTATATGAGTTCATGCATTCAAATAAATTTAAAATATCAGCATCGTCATCTCCTAAATTAGTGGGAGGAGTATTTGTAGAGTCGAAAGGTACACGAGTAATACGTGTACCCATTCGTGAAGCATATATTACATATATTTCAGATAAAATTGTTTCCAAATTCCTATAAGTAATAGGTACGTTAAAAGTTAAAGATTTTGACATTCGGTCAATTATAAATTTAGTACTAGATAAATTATATTGGAGGTCCGTGACGTATGCTAACAAAAATAATATGGGTAATCTTCCCAATATTTTCTAAACTTTAATTCCGTGGCAATTATAACTGAACTAAAATCGGGGTCATCTTTAAATCTATCAAAAATCATAGCAATTAGATAAAGATGTTGGAAGACCATACAATTAGTAGGATAATAAATACCAAACAAAATATGTGTAGAATCATAAGAACTTGTCAAAAAAGTTTTAATTTTAATAATTAAAACCCAATCGAACTCATTCAAAATATTATCGTCGCCATCCATAATATACCTATTGTTATAAAATTCAGTAATTAAATGTTTGAAACCTTCACATGATTTTAATAATAAATATGAGGAGTTCCATCTATGCGCTACGTCACTAATAAATGTTTTTGTATGCGACACCCCATTTTCGGTACAAAATTCCTCAAATTCTTGTTTTCTACTAGGTGAAATAGTGATATAAATTAGTGCATTCCTAATTCGTTGAATTTCATTATTAACATATTTTAAACCGTCTTATACTATTAAATTTAAAATATGACATACACATCGAATATGAAATAAATAACCATCGACATCAGTTTGAAGTACTCTATGCAATTTATCGACTATAGACTTATTTATAGAAGCGTTGTCGAATGTAAAAGAGCGAATTTACTCTCGCATTTTTATTCTCTAATAATGTTCATAATAACACTAAATATATTAGTAGCATTGTGTGGGTAATCAATAATTTTAAAAGTAATTATTTTTTAATACATGATCTAAAGTGGGTCTAATAGTGTGCAGTTGCAGCTATATAACCTCTTTTATTAATCTCTTCCCATAAATTTAAAGTTAAAGATATCACACCTCATATTTTTCTAAATCGACAATCAATATTTTCTTTGTATTTTCAAAATATTCTATTGTATCAAAACGAAGAGTATTTCGACTTAACCCAATGTACCTAGGTTGAAGACATTCTTTCACAAAGGTAACGAAATGTTGGTTGTCTGTTTGTGCTAGTGGCAACTTAACTCCGGCAACGTACTTCACCATTCCTGTTCGAGTTCTTTCCTCCGAATACATCCACGTATTAATTGGCGAAGTAGTAGCACCGCTGCCTGGACTACCAAATTGTAGTTGCCTTTGACCAGCAGGAAGAAGACCATGTTTGGCTGCACATGTTTTGTAGTGACGGTTGAGGTGGGTGGTTCCAATGCCTTTTTGATGGGTCAATCGTTGTTGACAGTATTTACATACTACTTTGGTTTCTGGAATTCCATCGATCACACGACCAGTTTGAACCAATTTAAAATGGTCCCAACATTTTGCCTGCTTCTTCCCCTTTCTCTTCCCTCTTGCATCAAAAATTTCTAACACGAGTTCATCATCCTGTTCCAAATCAATTGGATGACTACTTTCATGAACATCGAAATCTTGAATATTTTCTGGAATGATTAATTCATTTAGACCGGCAAATTCATTCCCAAATTGATTGTAGGGCACGGGTGCTTCACCCCCAACTCCGACATCGAACAAGTTTTCAATAAATGAGCGTGAATCCATTTGTGAATAATTGAAATTGAATGTTGAAGAAGAAGAAGAAGAAGAAGTGAAGTAGAATTGAAAAGTGAATGAAGATTATGTAGTAGTGTAGAAAATATATTGTAAAATCAAGATTATAATTCAATGTTTTCAAAATAAAATGTAGAAGAGTATAGAAATTAGAATGAATGAATGAATAATATTGATAATGATTGATTTGTAGAGAGTATAGTAGAGAATAAGAGATTGATAATAAATTTGGTGAGAAAAAAATGTTGTAATTGATGGGTATTTATAGGAAGAAAATGAAATTTGAAAAAAAAAATATATTTAAGGACCAAAACTGCCAACCCCCAACCTCTACCCTTGACATGTTTCTTTTTAACGTGTTCTTTTATTAATAGTTTTTATAACAGACTAAGATTTAATCCAAATAAGCATCTCACAGTATAATCAAGACGTGTCACAGAAAATCAAATATAAAAAGGTCAAAGAACCAACAGATTTTATATTATACCAAAAAGAGAATTTGTTTTACAAAAGACATCCCCTCGAAGATTTGTCATATGACTTTTCAAAAATTTTTGTCAAAAGAAATGCCTGCTAATTTCAAAAAAATATTCCGTAGATTCAACCTAAAGCAGACTGATATGGCGGTATATCAACGTCAACTAAACCATCCCATTTTTCACTACATTAATTTACCATGTACCATCACCCTATTTTATATTACTGACTACTCCACAGATATCATAATATTTACGTAACGACCTGTAATCAGATCATAGATGTCAAACATCACCATCACATAATCTTTATACTCATCAAAAGTTTCATTCCCCTCATCCTCATCAACCTCTGTATAAAAGCGAGTGTAGTGAGTCCGTGTATACGTAACATGTATAGCTGTGAGGTCCTCAGTAATCTATGCATGTCTGGTAGTTCGAATAATCTCAATTTCTCGCGAGGCTATCTACAGTACAAAATACAAAACGTGAACCATAAGTTCAGTAAATATGATGCTGCAATGATGCATGTCAAGCATAAATGGGCTCAAATCCTTATTATAGTGTACCGTATGAACTCACAATAACATGACCATCTATTACGCGCAAACTAATATCAATGCATTCGTCGTTGCCCACCGAGACTCAGGATGCATCATCAATATATCATATATACAAATTCAAAGCCTGACCTACATATATACAGTACTCCAAGTGTCTATCCGCAGTCCCAAGGCCACCAAAGGACCTCCTGACACTGCCTATATATAGGTGTCGAACTCCAAATACCCTATCCCTGGCTACCCTTAATAACCGTCAGGAGCCTCAAGCGGTGTCTTTATTCGAACACAATAGTACGGTACATCTATAATAGGATTCACACCCAAAATGTTTAATCGCAACTCAATCAGAATGACAACAACATATGCATGATCTTGAAAACGTAATTATCCATACGTTTTCTAAATAAACTCAATGCACACGTATCACACTAACATGTCACGTAGTAAACCAGACAAACACATATAAGCACATAATTACACATATTAACGTATATTGTACTGTAGCTGAAAATCATCAATATTTACCTTTTTCACGATTTCCTTGATCAATATCTGTATTAATACAATAATCCCTACATTAATTATATTTTGTCATATTACCTCTCAATTAACAAATCTAACTAAACCTATAAGATATTATATGTTACATAATTAAAACAACTCTAATAAGGATACTAATAATACTAGTTTACTACTAATAAATAATAATAATAAAATTCTTGTTATCGTTATTAAATAAGTTTCACAATTTCTAAAATAAAATTAATACATGTAAAAATTATCATATTATTTTTCATTTGATATTTGATCCATTTTCCATTTCATTTATCACACAAATATCCATATATACCATACTTATTAATTAATTTCTTATGCATTCCATATTCTTCTTTACTAAATTTTTCACATACCTCACTTTTTACACTACGCATTATGACACTTTACTTCTCATCAAATCAAAATAATTTAAGTTTAAGTCTCAAGTACTAATTATTTCTTGTCCAATTGAATTTGTTATATCTACATCTATACATATACTAGTGGTCCATTAACCAATATAATTAGCAACTATTATTCCAAATGATTTTCCTATCTTACTTCTTTACCAACTTTCATCAATTTTATTTATTTATTTATTATTATTATTATTATTTTAATGCAAACTAAGTAAACTAAACTCAATATTTCTTGAAATATTTTATAAATTTTAAAACTTCTAGTGTTAAGATTTCTAAGTAGAAAAATTATAATTAATCATTCTTAATTTTATTAATTAAACATAACTCTAACTCTATCTTTCCTCCATTATTAAATAACCCTAGAGCAAAAAAATTAATTTCCTATTTATAAATCAAATAAATACTTAAAATAAATAAATAAATAGTTTATTTAAAAAAAAAACATACCTTAAAGAGTGAAAGGGATTAGAAATGAAAGAGATGGGAGACATTTCTCACTCACCATCATCCCATATTTATAGTTGATGTTAAGGGTTAATTGTGTAATGTATCAAATTGCACTTTTAACCCCTAGGTAACAAATGCCAATATTTTATTGGTTTGTGAAATTACACCCTTAATCATTGGCACAAATGCAAATATTTTATTGGTTTGTGAAATTACATCTTTAATCTTTGGGCAAACATGCAATTATGAAATTGCACTTTCAAGTCCCTAAACTATTTTAATTACAATTTCTAATAACATTTATTTTATTATTCAATTAAACCCATACAATTAAAAACTTTCTAAAAATACTAAAAATATTTACTAAGTCCATAAAATTAAAAACGTTCTAAAATACTAAAAATATTTACTAGAAAATTTCGGGATGTTACAAAAACTGTCACTAAAAATTTAAGTTTTTTTTTTTTAACGAGCCACGAGCCGGCTCTGCTTGTGGGTTCGTTGCCTTTTTTAAAAAAAAAATAATAAATTTGACGAGCCCACGAATGCGCACGAGGAGCTCTTCTACATGACGAGCCAAGCCCGGCTCGGCTCGATTGTTCTTATGATCGGCTCGTGGCTCGGGCTCATGGCTCGTTTTAGACTAGCCGATCCCACGAGCTATTCAACTCGATTGTCATCTCTACATGTGATTGTTTGAAAGGGAGTGAGAACTATTTTTTAAACATGGAAGAATACCTATTTTTTAGGATCTAATTTTAAATGAGATATTTTATCCTATTTTTCATTTCTATTTTTTATATAATAATATATTGAATTACCACCTGATTTACGAAAGTATTTTGTAAAATTGTTAGTTATGCCCAATTAATTTCCCTTAATTTGTGAAAACTAGTCTTTAAAGGTAGGTTTTTAGCTAATTTTTTCAAACAACAATGATGAAGCCCAACCTGATCCAGTGACTAAATGGACTTCCAAACTCAATTATAATAGGCCCAGCCCATGGTGTGTGAAAGCCCTGTAGATGCCAAAGAATATTCCTTTTATTTTGTAAACAGAAAATCTGATTCCGAATGGCAGTACTTGGAATTATTTATCTTGTGTGTTAAGAAAAGTAGAATACAGATTCTTCCCTAGTTATACCTACCTCTGTTAATACTCCCTAATCCCAACTGAACAAATCTTATCAGCATAAAATAAGCCCATTAATGATTAATTTGGGTACATTTAATTTTTATTGACAAAATTGACAAAATTAAAGTTAGTTTTCAACTTAATTATTATATTTAGAAAAAAGTACCCATTAATGATTAATTTGGGTACATTTAATTTTTATTTTATCATATGATGAATGGTTTAATACTTTTTGAAGTATTATATTGTACATTGAAATAAAATTAAAATGAAAGATCGCGTAAATTAATTTAAAAATACATAATTTACAACAACGTGATTTTCCATTTTTAAAATAGAGCTACCATCTTTTAAATTATTCAACTTTTATAATTGAAAAATCATTTACAATGTGGACTGGAGACTGAGAGTGCTTTACAAATTCTGGATGATGATTTTTTATTTTTATTTTTAATCCTACATCGGAATCTCCTTGAAGATGCATGCTATAAATATGTGGGCTCTTCTCGGCCTTTCATTGCTTTCAATGTATTGGGCTGAAAGTCGTAAATAATAATTTGTGAAAATTACGTCAAATCCTACTTTATAAATTGAGTATTATAAAATCGAAAATTACATATTTCCAGGCGTGAACAACCCAGTGCAAAAGTCAGGTTACGAAATTTTTTAAGCAAAAATCAGGTATCAATTACAAAACCTAAAATTTCCCCCATCCCCATCTCACACCTCTCTCTCTCTCTCTCTCTCTAAATACCATAATCAAATCTCCATCCTCTCCATTCTCTCCTCGTTCTCCACTGGAGCCGCAGTTGAGAGATCGTCGCCGAGAGACAGCGATGACACAACATCGGCAGCGGCTATTCGCGTGACGGGCGATGACAGGCATGACGGCGTCGCTATTCGCTCCACTGCTTGCCGTTCGGCATTACTTTGCTCCACTGCTCGCAGCGGCTGCTGACAATTCTTTGCTCCACTGCTCGTCGTTCGATGCCTCACGAAGAGAGCCACTCCAGCTGGCAGTTTCAGAATTAAGCCGACCACTCTTCACAGGCGAACACTGCAACCAACGCTCGCAAAGTAGAAGCAGGGGATCTGTCAATTGGGAAGTGGTGATGATGTTTGCGTGGTGGCATTTTTGTGGTCGTGGTTGTGGTGGTGGATCTGACGGTTGGTGGTGTTATGGGTCTGGAGTGGTTTGTTGGTTTTGCAGGATGACGGTGACGGTGGATTTGGGTGTGGCGACGATGGTGAGGGTTGTCGTGGTAGGGGCTCTAGGTAGTTGGTTTTTGTTACTGTCGTGGTGGTGGGGGTTGCGGTGGCTGTGGTGGTGGGGATGGTGCAGTGACAGGGGTTTGGTGGTGGCTGTGGGGGCGTCTGTGACCAACAATTAGATGTATGTGACCAACTATTTAGGCGTCCGTGACCAATTATTTGGCTGATCTGTGACTAAATATTAGGCGTGTGTGACTAAAAATAATCTGTGACCAACAAACTGTGACTTACGTGACCCATAGATAAAATGTAACCTATAAATTGAATGATATGTGACCTACAAAATTTTTTATCTGTGACCTTGTAATAATCTGTGACCAGTTAATTTGACAATATGTGATCAATAAATAAATATGTAACATATAATTATGAATCTGTGACTATCAATCACAAACTGTGACTTTATTATCTTTATTTAATAAATATTTTTAATTAATTAAATACATACATACTTGATTTTTGAATTTTCAAACTATTTATCTTACTTTTGAATTGGAGTAAAGAATACCCCTTAGTTATGAACTTTTCCCATTATAAAATCGGACTGAAGGTTTAACTATTTAAAAATCAGTTATTTTATTAATTAATTTATATATATATATATATATATATATATATATATATATATATATATATATCTCTAATTCTCCCAAACCCTTTCTCTCTCTAACTTACGAGTCGCCGCTGCAGTGCGAAGTTGTCGTCGCACTGCCGACGTGAGATGCTACAACACGTAGCAACACACCGTCGTGAGAAGCTGCGCTGCCGTTCGTAAATCTGCCCTTCGCTGTGAGAGGCTGCACTGTTGCACACATTCAGCAGCGTTCTGGTTGTAGTGATGGCGAGGTGACGTCGTTTTTTGATTTGATTTATTGTTTTTTTTTTTTACAGCGATTTTGTTGGATCTTGTTGGTGGTAAAGGTTGCGGTGGTTTGTTGATGGTTTAGTGGTGGTGGCGACAACGATTTTATTGGTGGTTGGGCGACAATTTTGTTGATTTTTTAGGTGGTGATTTTGTTGGTGGTAGTTCTGACGATTGTGGTGGTGTGCGTGTGACGATGGTGGTCGTGGCGGTGATGAGCTTGACGGGTTGGCGGTGACGGGCTTGGCAGGTTGGTGGTGGATCTGCACCACGATGTTTTGACCGGCTGTCATGAGGAGATTGTGGCTCCGATGGGACAGTGCTCTGTTGTGGTGGTGAATCTATTGTTTTGCTGTGGTGGTGATAGGTTGTCGTGAGGTGGTGGTGACTCTGTTGGTGGTGACGGTGTTGGTGGTGGTCGTGGTGGTGACAGTAGTGATGGTAGGTTTGAGAATTTTTTGGTTGGTCGTGGTAGTGTGGTATGGTAGAGATGGTTATTGGGTGGTGGTCACAGATTATTTAGTTCATTGTGATCACTAAATTGGTTAATCTGTGATCAATGATTTGAATAATTTGTGACTAAGAAATAATATTGACCTAAGAAATTATTAATCTGTGACCAATATCTGATAATTTGTAACTGTATAATAAGTTGTGACTTATAATAATTGTGATTTGTGACTGATGAACAAATTGTGATCGATAAAATTTCTGAATCATGATCGTAAAATAATTTGTGACATATTAAAATTCTTATCTGTGACCTCGAAAATAAACTGTGGCTTATAAAATTTTTGATTTGTGACTTCAAAATAATTTGTGACTAATTAATTTGATAATATGTGACCAATAAATGAATTTGTGACTAAATTTTATATATCAGTGACATTTATATATTCAATTAATTAATTAAGTCATAAATAATTTTAATAAAAATCTGATTTTTAAAGGGTTAATTTCACAAATGGTCACTGAAGTTACGTAAAAAATACAAAACGGTCACTGAAGTTCAAAAGTTGCACGAACGGTCACTGAAATTTCAAGTGGTTTCACAAATGGTCACTGGAGGACCAAACCCATTTTCAGCCCAATCAGCCATCTTTGGACCACCATAACTACAATCTCGGGCTACGTTGGCCATCGACCAACATACCTTCGTAAAACCCTCAATGCCCTCTTCGCAACCCACCCAACCACTGGCCATAACCCCGTCGGAATTGGCCGAAAAATCTGCCGGATGTTGGAGTTATGGTGGTCCAAAAGTGGCTGCTTGGACTGATTTTTCGGGATTTTCAGCCCAAGCAGCCCATTTTGGTTCGATTGTTCGGCCAATTTCAAAGGGGTTATGGCCATTGGTTGGGTGGGTTGCGAAGAGGACATTGAGAGCTTCAAGATGGTACGTTGGGCGGTGTCCAAAGTGGCAGGATGTTGGAGTTATGGTGGTCCAAAAGTGGCTGCTTAGACTGATTTTTCGGGATTTTCAGCCCAAGCAGCTCATTTTGGCTCGATTTTTCGGCCAATTCCGACCTGTTTACGGCCAATGGTTGGATGGGTTGCGAAGAGGGCATTGAGGGCTTCAAGAAGGTATGTTGGTCAATGGCTAACGTGGCCCGAGATTGGAGTTATGATGGTCCAAAAGTAGCTGATAGGGCTGAAAATGAGTTTGGTCCTCTAGTGACCATTTGTGAAACCACTTGAAATTTCAATGACCATTTTATGTTTTTTACGTAACTTCAGTGACCGTATTTGAAATTAACTCGATTTTTAAAAGATGAAACTTGTTCTTTTATTAATGAAATGGCCATACTTAACATATTATAATATATAAATTTTTTCCATTTTTAAATCATTTCAGATTGTGAAGAAAGCAGCTCTCCTGCTTCTCAGTTCGAAATAGTAGTTTATTGAAGTTAAATTCTGGGATCAGAAGCTGGCTATTATTTTCTTTTAATTTTTTGTTAGGTGGTTTTGATTATCCAACTACTATGAATGTTCAATGCCATTTCATTGAACATTTCAAGTTTGTATCAACCTGCATTATACTCAAAAGACAGATTCTTGCCTCCAGGACACATCTCTAAGTGGTGAAATAGGATGGTGGATAAAATCTAGTCTAGATTGCAACTGCTGGGTGAGAATAGAATCCTGAAATATGGATGAGATCTTTGGTAAGTGGGAGTTAAAGGGCAACCTTCCACCCTGCACTCTTAGAGACATAATCTGAGATTTACTTCTCTATCAAGGTCCAGGACAGGACAGATAGGAACGTCAATAATGTGACATAATTCAAAAAAAAAAAAAAAAAAAGGAAAAAGACAGATTCTTCCCTAGTTATACCCACCTCTGTTAATACTCCCATATCCCAACATGACAACTCTCAACCTAATATCTAGAAAAATAAATTTCAATTATCTCTGGCAAAAGTATTAAGGCTAAAAGGGTCATTTTGGAAAGAAAAATATTAAAGAATGGTATATCTGCAATAATATCAAAATTGAAGGGGAATCTTGTACCACCCATGCCATTCTAACTATAAAATCCCAACCAACATTTCTCGCTTCCTACGTTTTTCTTTCATTTGCTTAAAACTCTCCAAAAAAGGTTCAAAAATGGGGTCAAGATACGAAGTCGAGGTCACAATCTCTTCTGCCAAGGACTTGAAGAACGTCAACTGGCGCCACGGCAGGCTGAAGCCTTATGCCGTCGTTTGGGTTGATCCACAAGCTAAGTCCTCCACCAGAGTCAACGAGGAAGGCGACACGAATCCTTACTGGGACGAGAAGCTTGTAATTCCGTTCAACTCTCCGGTGGATGAATCCACCCTTCACGTGGACATCGTGCAAGCCAACGCCGTTGAGGGCACCAAGCCACTGATCGGCTCGGCTAAGCTTCCGCTGCGGGACGTCTTATATGACGTCGGGCTTGGGAGCCGATTTGAGATGAAGCTCGACCTCAAGCGCCCCTCTGGACGGCCACACGGGAAACTGGAAGTCAATGTTACCTTGCGCGAGCGGCGCTACCGTGCGCCAGATCCCTACTACACGCCGTACGAAGTCCCTCCAGCGGGGAGTAGAGACTACGCTGCAGCACCATCACCATACGGTAACCCATACGCAGCTCCACCTGCCCCGGCTTATTCTGCTCCTCCAGCGCCGGCTTATTCTGCTCCGCCGTCGGGTTATCCCTACAATGCGCCTTCCTATGGTCAACCAAGTTACGAGCAGACAGCTTACGGGCAAGGTGGAAACTACGGGCAGCCGGGGTATGCGGTAGAGGAGAAGAAGAAAAGCAAATTCGGTGGGATGGGGACAGGATTGGCTGTGGGTGCGGTAGCAGGGGTGTTAGGTGGACTCGCATTGTCTGAGGGAGTTGATGCACTGGAGAACCATATTGCTGATGACGTGGCCGATCGCGTGGAGGATGATGGGGGATATGATGATGAGGATTACTAGAATGAACTATGTCAAAAACTGGGAAAATAATTTTTATTAATTAAAACTTTATTATATTTGAGAATGTGATTTTCTCAGTTCATTTTTCCCTATTGTGTTTATGAAGTCAATGGTTAATGAATGAGCCAATTAATGCCACTTAATTTGGGCGACATCTACATGTTTCTAAAGGAAACAACAATCCACAATTTATTATGTCAAATATATATATATATATATATATATATATATATATATATAAGTTTATTGGTGTTAAAATAGATTGATCGATCCACACCCCCATCAACCTACTCAACATATAAACTAAGTGGGGAGACCATGTTTAAAATTTCAACCTTGTTAAAAGTAATAGTTCAAGCCATTATATGTTAGCAATGTCACATAGCAACAAAAATGATGAGGATTAAATGAGTGATAAAGAAACCATAAAATCTTGGAGTGATAAGATTAAGAATCTACACATAAATTCAAAATCAGTTAAGAAAATTTGAGTAATCAAGAAGACTTGAGATCGGCAATTTCAAATCAAATGATAGTGTAACAAGATGAGAAAATCTAATATGAACTAAATGCACAATATGAAAAATAATGTATCAAATTAAATTCAAATCCAAGTGCATTTATAGAATCTATCAAATAACGGAGACCTACAGAAATGTAGAGTTATTAGTTTGTTATTTGATAGTTGATATCTATTATTTGGATAAATATTAGCCACAAAATAGTGGAGAGCTGTTAATCTTATTTTATTATAAATAGGAATTAATGTGTAGTAGGTGCTCCTAGCCCACGATCATAATTCAATAAAGTTATAAACACTCTTTTATTCATTTTAAAGTCTTCTTTTTCATATTTTCTTTTGTTTATACTTTGATATTTAATTAATGCGATGTTTGTCCCTTAACATGCTTTATAAGATGATAACTCGTTTTGGCATACTAATCTTGAAACTCGTACGTGAATGGACTTTGTTACAATATTAAGTCCTATTCGATTTAGATAAAATCAGATTTTTAGTATATTTTGATGAAAATTAATAAATATGTGATTGAAAAATTATGAATTTCATGAAACATGTGATAAAAATTCATTGTTGACCTTAATCTAAATTTTAATCAATTTTTTTAGTTGAACAAAACAATGGCTAAAACTTGTAATTCCATCTTAAAATGTTAATCACATGAATAGCTCAAGTTCTTGTATGCCAACATATACTTTAAAATGCTATTGTCATGGGACTAAAGTTTTCTATCCGAACTTTACAATATCATGTGTCCTTACCACTTCAATGTTTTCGTCTCTTGCTGAAAACTGGTTAAATAAGCCTCAAAAACATAGCCAAAAAATCAACCTTTGTCGTTAATTTTGTTTGAGAGATGTGTAGGAAAATTGTTGTTTGTTAACTGACAAAGTAATGATTAAGTTTAATTAAGTACAGTTCCAAAGAGCGCATTTAAACTTTGTGTAAAATAGAAACAAAAAAAAAAGAAGGAGAATGAAAAGAAAGTTAGGAAAAGAAATTTGAGACAGGTGATTAACATTTTTTTTAAAGATGAAATATATACACTTTTTTCTTAAGACAAGTGAAAAACGAAAAATAATTCATGAGTAATTAATTTGATAAATTGTAATCGAGAAATAACTTGTGACCAATAAACTTGTAACCTAAAAATATATGATTGTGATTAAATTTGTAATTATGACCTACAATTTATGCCTTTGTGATCAATTATCAGGTCACATTCAACACATTACTAATCACAATCGGTCACCGTTAACACAAATTTGATCACAAATGATCACAGTTAATATATAAATGGCCACAATCATTTAAATGTAAACATATTTTGTCAAACATTCATTGTTAACAGATGTGGTTACACATGTCAATATTAACAGAGATTTGTCACAAATAGTCACAGTTAAGATAGACCTAGTCACAAAATGTCACAATAAAGACAGATTTGATCACAGTGGGTCACAGCTAACACAGACATGGTAAAAAACAATAACAACTTAATAGATCAATCACAAATATTCACTGTTAACCACGATATGGTCACATACAGTACAAAATACATCTAATATGCATAAATTGGCAAAACTTCATGAAGCCGACTACATTCCCTCGTTAACAAGCTGTAAATATTTTCCGCATCAATTTCTCTCATTAAATGAGACACCTCCTCCATCAACAATACACCTCTACCTACTCTCGAACTAAAACCCGTAACATGGGAGAAGAACATATTGGTTTTGTTCATTAGCGAAATAGCGTAGTCTTTTCAATTTTAACCCAACAATTCCCTACTCCAATGACCCTTTTATCCCCTCAAATCTTCACATGTGATTAGGGGTGGCAATGAGTCGAGTCGAATCGGCTCTGCTCGTGTCCTATGAGCGCGGCTCGGGCTCGTTTGTTCAACGAGCCGAGTTTGGCTCAACTGGTCAAAAAAGGTAAGTTCGACTCGGCCCACGAGCTCGTGGGCCAGAACGAGTCGAGCTCAACTTTTTTTGTTTTTTAATTTTTTTTATACATGTTTTTTAAATATTTTTTAAAATATACATTTGCGGTAAATTTTTATCTTATAAAATATACAAAATATTTTTATTTTGTAAACAATTTTTTTAGATAAAGTATTTTTTTACTTATAACTTATAATTTATAAGTAATTTTAATTATAATGTATTTTTTTATGATTTTATCTTATAAATAATACTTATAAGTTTTTTGTAATTATAATTAAATTTTTTTACTTATAAATAATTTTTAGTTAATATATTTTTATTTTCAAGTTTGTTTTAAAAAAATATGTTGATTGAAAATAATTATTTTATAAATGATAAAATTAAAAAATATATGAGAAATTGTCAAATGATTTTTCTAAATATTTTTCCTTTTTTAAATAATAAAAATAAACTCTGCTCCTTTATTCGGGTTTGAGACCGTCTATTTCAATTTCAAGTAGGCGAAATTAAAAATTGTACATGAACAATTTGTTATGTGTACAATTTTTTTTAAAAATTATAAAGATATTAAAATAAAATTTTGTTATGAATATGATTAAACTAAATATCACTTACTTGACTATATGTAATTTCGACATATTTATCTTGCAGTCGAAAAATGAGTATCTTACCAGTCCTTCTCGAACATTAATACTTCCAAAATATCTTCTTTTAGTAGACTCCTAATCTCGAAGAGAACCCTAGACCCTACACTAAAAGCAAACTCCGAAATTATAGTGCTAACCAGAGGTGTTAGTAGAACTTTTGCCATTGCAGAAACTACTGATCATCAGCGTTCATACTTTCGCCAGAATTCAACTTCTTCTTCTTAATTTTTCCTTATTGCATTGTTATTAGGCCAAGTATGATTAAAGTAATCAAGTAATTCAGCAGACAACGCATTTGGACTATTACTCGATGTTTGAGTATATACAATGGAAGACAAACTACTGCTACTGAAGGAATCACATTCATATCCAGTTTGACCATATCTATATGAGTTCATGCATTCAAATAAATTTAAAATTTCAGCGTCGTCATCTCCTAAATTAGTGGGAGGAGTATTTGTAGAGCCGAAAGGTACACGAGTAATATGTGTACTCATTCGTGAAACATATATTACATACATTTCAAATAAAGTTGCTTCTAAATTCCTATAAATAATAGGTATGTTAAAAGTTAAAGATTTTGACATTCGGTCAATTATAAATTTAGTACCCGATAAATTATATTGGGGGTTCATAACGCATGCTAACAGAAATAACATGGACAAATATTTCCAATATTTTCTAAACTTTAATTTCATGGAAATTATAATTGAATTAAAATCGGGGTCATCTTTAAGTCTATCAAAAATCATAGCAATTATATAAAGACGTGAAGGACCATGCAATTAGTAGAATAATAAATACCAGACAAAATATGTGTAGAATTATAAAAACTTGTCAAAAAAGCGTTAATTTTAATAACTAAAATTCAATCGGACTCATTCAAAATATTCTCGTCGTCGTCCCTAATATGCCTATCGTTATAAATTTCAGTAATTAAATATTCGAAACCTTCACGTGATTTTAATAATACATATGTGGAGTTCCATCTATGCGTTAGTCACTAATAAAGGTTTTTGTATGCGACACCCCATTTTCGACACAAAATTCCTCAAATGCTTGTTTTTTACTAGGTGAAATAGTGATATAAATTAGTGCATTCCTAATTCGTTGAATTTCATCCTTAACATATTTTAAATCGTCTTGTACTATTAAATTTAAAATATGGCATACATATCGAATATGAAATAAATAACCACCGAAATTGGGTTGAAGTACTCTATGCAATTTATCGACAACAAACTTATTTATAGAAGCATTGTCGAACGTAAAAGAGCGAATTTACTCTCGCATTTATATTCTCTGAAAATGTCCATAACAACACTAAATATATTGGTAGCATTGTGTGGGTATTCAATAATTTTAAAAGCAATTATTTTTTTATGCATGATCCAAAGTGAGTCTATATATTGTGCAGTTGCAGCTATATAACATCTTTTATTAATCCTTTTCCATAAATCCGAAGTTAAAGATATCACATCCCCATATTTTTCTAAATCGGCAATCAATATTTTCTTTGTATTTTCAAAATATTCTATTGTATCAGAACGAAAAGTATTTCGACTTACCCCAACGTACCTCAGTTGAAGACATTCTTTCACAAAGGTAACGAAATGTTGGTTGTCGGTTTGTGCTAGTGGCAACTCAACTCTGGCAACGTATTTCACCATTCCTGTTCCAGTTCTTTTCTCCGAATACATCAACGTATTAAGTGGCGAAGTAGTAGCACCGCTGTCTGGACTACCAAATTGTAGTTGCGTTTGACCAGCAGAAAGAAGACCATGTTTGGCCCATATGTTTTGTAGTGAAGGTTGAGGTGGGTGGTTCTAATGTCTTTTTGATGGGCCAATCGTTGTTGACAGTATTTACATACTGCTTTGATTTCTGGAATTCCATCGATCGCACGACTAGTTTGAACTAATTTAAAATGATTCCAACATTTTGTCTGCTTCTTCCCCTTTCTCTTCCCTCTTGCATCGAAAATTTCTAACACGGATTCATCATCCTGTTCCAAATCAACTGGATGACTAGCATCAGTATTAACGTCATCCAAATCAATTGGATGACTACTTTCATGAACATCAAAATTTTGAATATTTTCTGGAATGGGTAATTCATTTAGACCGGCAAATCCATTCCCAAATTAATTGTGGGACACAGGTGCTTCACCCCCAACTCCGACATCGAACAAGTTTTCAATAAATGAGCGTGAATCCATTTGTGAATAATTAAAATTGAATGTTGAAGAAAAAGAAGTGAAGTAGAATTGAGAAGTGAATAAAGATTATGTAGTAGTGTAGAAAATATACTGTAAAATCAAGATTATAATTTAATATTTTCAAAATAAAATGTAGAAGAGTATAGAAATTAGAATGAATGAATGAATAATATTGATAATGACTAATTTGTAGAGAGTATAGTAGAGAATAAGAGATCGATAATAAATTTGGTAAGAAAAAAAATGTTATAATTGATTGGTATTTATAAGAAGAAAATAAAATTTGAATGTGTGTGTGTGTGTGTGTGTGTGTGTGAGGACCAAAACGGTCACTGAAAATTTAAGTTTTTTTTTTTTTTTTTTTTAATGAGCCACGAGGGCTCTGCTCGTGAGCTAGTTACCTTTAAAAAAAAAAAAAAAAAAAAAAAATTTTGACGAGCCCACGAGCAGCTCGTCTACATGACGGCTCGACTCGTTTGACAATTCCTATGATCGGCTTGTGGCTTGAGCTCATGACTCGTTTTAGACGAGCCGATGCCCCGAGCTATTCGACTCGATTGCTACCCCTACATGTGATTGTGAGAAAGGGAGTGAGAACTATTTTTTATACATGGAAGGATACTTGTTTTTTAGGATCTAACTTTAAATGAGATATTTTATCCTATTTTTCGTTTCTATTTTTTATATAATAATATAATAAGATATTGAATTACCACCTGATTTATGAAAGTATTTTATAAAATTGTTAGTTATGCCCAATTCATTTCCCTTAATTTGTGAAAACTAGTCCTTAAAGATAGGTTTTTAGCTAATTTTTTCAAACAATAACGATGAACCTGATCCAGTGACTAAATGGACTTCCAAACTCAATTGTAATAGGCCCAGCCCATGGTGTGTGAAAGCCCTGTAGATGCCAAAGAATATTCCTTTTATTTTGTAAACAGAAAATCTGATTCCGAATTGGCAGTACTTGGAATTATTTATCTGGTGTGTTAAGAAAAGTAGAATACAGATTCTTCCCTACTGATGCCTACCTCTGTTAATTCTCCCTAAGAAAAATGCTACTTAACCCGCATGAGTGATCGTACGTGAGTGTGTGGCCCTCATGTAAATAAAATAATATTTTTCTGCATGTGAATGTGCGATCACTCCTGTGATCAACCATGTGATTCCTATGGCATGGCTCTACTCCCTAATCCCAACAGAGCAAATCTTATCAGCATAAAATAAGCCCAAAATCCATTAATGTGTTTTTCTAGTTTTCTGCTTTTTTGTAATATCAAAATGTTATCATTACTATTTTATTTCTAGAAGATTCAAGATTTTCCAAATACGTGAGCTAAACATGCAGTGAATTATATTCATATTAGAGATGAGAATTGACCGTGGAATCCCTCACAATCATCTATCCTGTTAGGATTTTCGCTGTTTAATAGCGTTTTTTTCAATGGAATTGGTTTCAACCCAATTTCAAGTTACAAACACTTGAAGCGTGATTTTGTGGAATTCAATGACTTTCTATATGGTGAGAATTGGTTTCCACCTTTTTTTCCCCTAGCAATAGAATCAAATTCTAAGATAAAGTGTAAAAAAATTTATCCTTTTAATTGACAAATTCCATGCAAAACAAAGACAAACGTAAAAATAAAAAATAAATTTTTTTTAATTTTTTTTTTGACAATCTAAACATATTTTGTCCCCAATAGTAAAAAAAATTTATCCATTTAATTGACAATTTGCATAACAACAAAGTCAAACGTATTATAATATAAATGTGGAAAATTATATCAATCAAACATCTTTAATTCAATTCCCGGTAAAATAATTCCAAACAATTCAATTCCCTGCAATTCAATTCTTTTCCATCCAAATTCCACTCTTGCTATCAAACGGACCCTTAAATTAATCTTTTAGAGGGAGAAAAATTTTAAATTTAATTTTATTAAAAACAATGTTTTAAAAATCGGTCTCAATGTTGAACCGAAAAAGTAAAGGATAAAGGGTAGAAAGGTCGAATCGAGGTCGAGTTGCTAGTAATAAATAAATTATATACTACAAAATTGACAAAATTAAAGTTAGTTTTCAACTTAATTATTATATATAGAAAAAAAGTACCCATTAATGATTAATTTGGGTACATTTAGTTTTTATTTTATCATATGATGAATGGTTTAATACTTTTGTGGTATTATATTGTACATTGAAATAAAATTAAAATGAAAGATCACGTCAATTGGATTGAAAATGAAAAAAAGAAATTAATTTAAAAGTACATAATTTACAACAACGAAAGATCACATTTTTTTTTTTAAAATCCTACGCCGAAATCTCCTTGAAGATGCATCTATAAATATGTGGGCTCTTCCGGGCCTTTCATTGCTTTCAATGTATTGGGCCGAAAGTCGTAAATAATAAATTGTGGAAATTACACAGCAGTCAACCTTTGAAGATCACATTACAAAAATCAGGTCCAAAGTATAATTAATCACAAACCGGGTAGTAATTATATATTTTAAATAATATTTGAAAATTTTAATTCATTCATTCCCTAGCCTAATTCATTTCACCACCACAAACCTTCACACACACACACACACACTCTCTCTCTCTACCGTCACAAGTCCATGACACCGGAGATATCCCTGGCCGCCACCACGACACCGGCAACGTCGGTGGTTCTGCACAGATCGATGTTTGGTGGTGGTGATGTTGGATGACGCAGCCGTCGCCGTCACAGGAGCATGTCGTTACCGGAGCAGCGTCGTCGCACCTTTCCCTTCTTTTCCTTGTTCTCATGTAATTTCACCACCGGTTCTGCTGTAATTTCACCACCGAATCACCTTTGTTTGGACAAACTGAAATTGCAGAAAATCTTGGATGATTGATAGAGTCTGTTGGCTTAGAACTAACCAACGAATATGGATCTACAACCTGGTCTCTTGCTGCGATGTGTGGGATTTAGCTAAATCGTTAACAATATGGTGTTTTTGTGTGGTTGCGGCAGTGGCGGCGTCTGTGGTGTAGTTGAATTTGGTGGTGCTCTGGGGATGTTTTTGGTGGTTTTGTTGGTGGTGTGGCGCATGTGGCGGTGGTGGTGCAGTATTGTTGAGGTTGTGGGTTGGGTTATTGGAGGTGGTGGTAGGCGGCAGTGGCAATCGTGGTGGCATTGGCGGCGGTGTGGTGTTGGTGGTGTTTTTTGGTGTTTATCGAACTCTGCAGTGGTGTTATCTGGTGCGGTGTGGTGATGGTGGTGGGGTGGGGTCTGTGACCATAGATTAAAAAATAATTTGTGACCAACAAATTAGAAAATATATAACCAATAGATAAATTGTGACCAATAATTTTTTTAATTTGTGACCAATGAAGTTAAATGTGACCTTTAAATTTTTTGATTTGTGACCAAGTATTGGATTGAGATTGGGGTCGGAGTTTGGTGAATGTGACTAACTATTAAACTGTGACCATAAAATTCGATAATATGTGACTAAAAAAATAATCTGTGACCAACAAATTTGAAAATATGTGACCAATCGATAAACTGTGACTTATAAAATTGTTGATTTGTGATCTCGACATAATCCGTGACCTATAAAAATTTTGATTTGTGATTTCGAAATAATTTGTGACCTATAAATTTTTTAATTTGTGACTTCAAAATAATCTGTAACCTATAATTATGTAACTGTGACCATTAATTGTATAATTTTGACTTTATTATAATTAATTAATAAAATATTTTTAATTAAAAAATAAAAACCTGATTTTTGCATTTAGGCAACTTAAAACATGGTAATTGAAGTGTGCATAGTTAATGCCTTAATTTTGAATTCTTCCCTAATAAATTTTAAATTATTTTACCAACCGGCAAAATTGGATAAATCATTTCTGGGTCATCCGGTTATCGGTTAACTGGTCGATTTTTTACTGATTTGAAATTTTTCCCGTGAGGTAGAAATTTAATTCAAAGACAATAATTAATTTTAATCATATATTTTATGGGACCCCAAAACTTTTCAATCACACATTTCATCAACTTGTATCAAAATTTACTAAAAATTCAATTTTAATCCCCACCACCAAACATGGTCTTAGCGTTTTTTTAATCATTATTCAAACAGAACATTGGACTGATTTTTTTTTTTTTTTTTTTGTTGAATCGATCGTTCCGATCCGATCCAATTTTCATAACATTGAATAAGACAACTAAATTTACATGTTAAGTTGAATATTTGAAATTGTACACTATTAGTTATCAATACATGGTTCTTATTACAACTTGGTTTCCGACTTCTTTCTCTATTTTATCCTATTTTCTTTAATTTTTTTTAACTTCGTAGCTTCACCAATCTCTAATGAACTAAGTAGTCAAGTTTGCTATTTCGAGCACATACAACCACTTAAATTCTTGTTTTAAAAGTATAAATATCAATACGAGGTAAACAATAGGGGAATCACGAATTACTTTGATCTACAGGGCACAATTATAGGGAATGTCACGAGATAATTAAGCCACGTTTAACAAAATTTTCTTGAGATTATAAGTTATTTAAAATTCATGTCACGCGTTATTTACTTTTTAATTACACGTTCCATGAAACCCACGAATTCAATCTCAAAAAAATTTGTCAGGCGGGGGCTAAATTGGCATTTCGTACTGAAAGCTGTAAATTGCATAATGAAGTAATTTCCAATGTTAATAGAGCTCATTTAAAAACAATTATTACACTTGCAAGTTGCAGGTGACAATATAAATTTCCACTAGGCAGTAATGATAATTGATTTGTAGTGAAATAAATTAACAGCAAATGAATGGGTCAATTATAAGATATTTTCTTATGGAGTATGATCAATTTGAATTTTGGAAAAAGTCTTCTTCTAATGCTAGTGAATAATAGGGTTTGAAAGGATGAAGATTCGGGACAAAAAAAAAAAAAAAGAAAGATTGGGAAATGTTGACGAAAACGTGATTTTCTCCAAAAATTAAGGATATATTTTCGTCCCGTAAATTGGGATATTACCGTTACAATTAAAAAAAAAAAAAAAAAAATACGATCCGTTTGGTGGGGATTAAATCAAAATTTTAATCTAATTCAAAATTAACAGTTAATTTGGAGCACATATTTCATGGGACATACAACTTTTCAACTACACCTTTTTAAAAAAAAAAATTTATTAAAATATACTAAAAATCTAATTTTAGTTGTCACTTGTCATCAAACAAGAGCATATTGATCATAATTATATAATTCAATTGGCATTTATGAAATAAAAAAAATGTCCCAGTACGTTTCAAATTCTTGAAAAAAAAAATTAAAAAAAATGAAGGTACAAAGCCTAATTTCCACTACGCAAATCAATATAGAGAAAATTACCCAAAACCTTGTATTTGAAGTATACTTTTCAAAAACAAGGAGCGTTAGTTTTAAATTCATAAATGGGGTGATAATTAAAAATTAATAAATTAATTACTCTAATCAAATCTTTTCACCCACCCCACTGTTAATATCTCTATGGGTCCGTTTGATAGAAATATGAAATTTGAGTGGAAAAAAAATGAATTACAGAGAATTAAATTGCCTAAAATTTATTTTACTGAAATTGTAATTAAAGGTGTTTGATTGGTATAATTTTTCACTTGAAAAATATAATACTTTTGGTGTCCGTTTGACTTTATTTTTTATGAAAATTGTCAATTAAAGGAATAAATTTTCTTACCATTGAAGATAAAATTTGTTTAGATTGCCAAAAAAATAAAAAATGAAAAAAAAAATTGAATTTTTTTTTTTTTTATGTTTGTTTGACTTTGTTTTATATGAAATTTGACAATTAAAGGGATACATTTTTTTACACTTCATTTTAGAATTTGTTTCTATTGCATAAAAAAATAAGAAGGTGAAATTATAATTCACACCAAAGTGGTGGGAAAAGAAATTCCTTAAAATCAGGAAAAATTTCAAAAGTTGGAAAACGTTTTCCATGGAAAATTTGGCCAATCAAACAAGCCAAAAGTGGAAGTTGGAATTCGAATTCCAACTTCCAAAGAAAATAATGTGCTATCAAACGAACCCTAATTGTTTACAGGATTATGCTATAACTGCAAAATTTTTGATCAAAATTTTGACAAAATTGACAAGTAGTGCCCCCCTCGAATAGGGGGCGCCACTTGCCCCTCGAATAAGAAGGTACTACTTGTCGATTTTGTCAAAATTTTGTACAAATAGAATAATGATTAAGCTATTTGTACCTTTTAGCTTAGCCTTTGATTATCCGACCCCACCTCCCCCCTCACATGGAAATCGGATCCCATGTCCAATAAATGCGTGGGATCGACCTCCATGTGAGGGGAAGGTGAGACCCAGTAAATCAAAGGGTAAGCCAAATGGTACATGTAGCAAAATCCATTGAATAATCCTTCTTCGAAAGTCACCCACACTCATAGTGCCCAAATCTCTTCTCTGATAACAACAGCAGCACAGCACAAGGGACGGCCGCCATGGAAACGATGGAAAAACCTCCCTAGAGATTTCCTCTGCCATGCTAGACCTAAGAGGAGATGCCGACTAAGATTGACGCCTATCACGAGAGGTGGTATGCTCTCTGGAGAGCGTACCTGGGCACGGAGGATTGGGATGCGGTGGCGGCAATCATCAATAGCCATTTCTCTGACACACCCATTCCCAAGACCTCGACGCAGTGCTGCCACAAGATGGAAAAGCTCTACTAGCACTACCGGTTTGAGAAGCAGCAATCTCTCGTATATCCCTACCCTACCATGGAGAACGGAACACACCCTCTCCTCGGCTGATATTGTAACATTGAAAGAAATATTGAAGGAGACGGGTATGGGTTGGAAGGGAAATGGAGGGAGAGGAACAAATGGAAATGATGGTAAGGGTGGTGGTGGAGATGGAGTTAAACCTAGTATATATGGTGCAAGGTTGAAAGATGGTGGCAGAGGTGTAGGGATAATTGGAGGAAATATTGAAGGAAATCAATAATTGTCATGATGGTGGAGTTGACAATATGTTTAAGGGAGGTGCCAAGTTCGAATCCTACTAATTGCCACTTGTTTTGGTAAAATTATTGAAATACAAAAAACTACATATATTTAAGATTCTACAAAACATATGATGTCGGAGTTTCGAACCCAAAACGTCCAGCTCCATGGTGCAAGCTCCAACCAGTTGGGCTAACAAGGATGTTAGTAAATGAAATGAATTATCAGATATATAATATAAATTGTTTATCTATTTTCAAAAAAAAAAAAAAAAATTCATTCTCGACGGATCCAGCACGAGCGGCCGCGGGGGCTCACCGGGTGCTAGATCCGCCCCTGGCGGCAGTAGTGGCAAGAGTTGGCCTAATGCTAGTGGATCAAACGGGGGATCTTGAATCGGTGGTGCAAATGTAGAATCATTAGGATTTGAAACTGGAGACTTTAGAATCCAATTCTTTTGAATTCTTGATTACTAGTTTTTTATCACAAAGTTCCAGCTCTTTCAATGGCTTGAATGTGAAAAACATTGTTAAATCAGTAGGGAAGATGAACTTATCCACTTTTATTAGCATGTCCTCAACAACACCTCGAGGATATTTAATTGACCGATCGGCCAATTGCAGCGAAACCGTAGTAGCTTTTGGTTCCCCCATTCCCAACTTTTGAAAAATAGAAAATGGCATTAAATTAATGCTCGCTCCGAGATCACATAAAGCTTTACCAAAACTTAAATTACCAATAGCGCATGGAATAGTAAAGCTTCCTGGATCTTTGCTCTTTGGAGGCAATTTGTTCTGGAGAATGGCGCTACACTCTTCCGTCAACATCACCGTTTCATGATCTTCAAGTTTCCTTTTATTGGAAAGAATATCTTTCATGAACTTTGCATAACTCGGCATTTGAGCCAGAGCATCTGCAAACGGAATGTTGATGTGTAACTTTTTAAATACCTCCAGGAACTTACCAAATTGCACGTCCAATTTATGTTTCTGGAGCCTCTGAAGGAAGGGAATAGGAGGTACATAGGCTTTGACTGGAGTTGGAGCCTTCGATGTTGATGGCTTCTGTTCTTCTGCCTTACCCTCTTCAACAACCTCTTTAGGTAATTGTACCACCTCATTCTCAACGACTGGTTCTTTGTCAGCTCGAGCCTTTGGCTGTACTACCGTGGGTTCGGTCAACTGAATCCCACTCCTGGTAGTAATGGCATTTGCATTCTCTCTGGGATTTGTTTCAGTATTACTGGGTAAAGCCCCTTGAGGCCTCTCAGAGAGAATTTTTGCAAGTTGGCCCACCTGCCTTTCCAAATTTTTCAGTGAGGCATCATTGCGCTCTTGATATTGCAACTGATGATTTGCCAATTTAGCAATGGCCTCTTCCCAACCCTCTTTCTTCTCTTGTGGTTTGGGGTTCAACACATTCTGGTTGTTCCCATAAGAGAAATTAGGGTGATTACGCCATCCAGGGTTATAAGTTTGTGCATACGGATTATACCCGGGGCGTTGAAAATTTTGTGCATATGCCAGTTGCTCGGACGATCCCGAACCGCTGGCAATCAAAGGACAACTTGAGCTCAAATGATTAGCTCCACACATTTCACAGACTGGTGGGGATTGAACCATATGAGCTGTCTGTGAGCCAGAAGATGAAGTAGAAAGTCCTTCTACCTTTCGTGCCAGAGAGTCAATCTTTGAAAACATAAGAGAGTATGCTTCACTCTCTCGGGCTCCACTTACTCCCACTTTAGCACGTCTGTCTGGCCACATAGCACTCTGTTCGTTCATCACCTCAAATAGCTCATACGCCTCTCGGATACTCTTATTTTGGACTGATCCGTTTGACGATGAGTCAACATTTGAACGGTGAGGAGGAGTCAACCCAGCATAGAAGTACTGGACTTGCTGTGCTAAAGTAATCCCATTGTTTGGGCACTTCCTCAGCATATCCTTGAACCTCTCCCATGCCTCGTGAAAGGTCTCAGAGTCAAGTTGTTGAAAGGTGGTTATGTCGTGCTTTAACTTGGCAACACGAGCAGGTGGAAAGAATTTAGTTGTAAATTTTTGTACCAACTCCACCCAACTCGTGATACTCCTCGAAGGTAGAGTGTCAATCCACTCTCTTGCCTTATCTTTCAAGGTATGCACGAATAACCTCATTCTTATCGTCTCAACGTTCACACCTTCATATGTGAAATTGCTCACAATTTCCATGAATCTCGCAATGTGAGCGTGAGGGTTTTCATCTATTCTACCATAGAATGATAAAGAATTGGAGAATAGATTAATGACATCCGGACGTAGTTGAAAATTGGGATATCCATATGACGGGTAGATGATACCTGCCTGGTTCTCAACGACAGGGCGATTTAGGAAATCCCGGAAGAGCATATCTTCTTCATTAACCACGGGATTTTGAACCCTGCCCGCTTGATTATCGAAACCAGGCGGCACACCATCCCGAGGAGCTTGGTCAGGTCTAGGAAAAGGTTCCAGAAGACCTTCTTGACGCTCCATGTCTTGTTGTTGTCTCCTCAACTCGTTTTGTTCTCTAAGCCTCCTTCGGAAATTCCCTTCAATTTCAGGATCAAATTCAAGAAGGTTGAGACTTCGCGAACGATGCATAAACAATAAACAAGTTAAGACTTCGACAAAAAACGAAGACAAAGTAACTTTTGGATTAGAAAGGGGAATTTAAAAACAGAAAGTAAAGTTCGAAAAAATGATTGACAAATTAACAAGTAATTTGATAAAAACACTCCTCGGCAACGGCGCCAAAAACTTGATCGGATTTAAATCGTATGCCGCAAACGCACGGACCGTGATCAAGTAGTAAAGTGGACCTTTAAAGTCCGAATGTCGATCCCTCAAGGAGTGTTGTTTTCAATTACGAGTATATTGTTTCAAATTTCCAAAACAGATACACACATTAAAATTTTAATTTAAAAAGACGATAAACTAAGAAAACACAATTTTCTATTTAAAAAAGATTAATTAAAACTTTGGAAAAGAAGGAAGATTTGATTTGAAAAGATGTTGGAATTTATGATTTCATTTAACCGTTATTTCATTAATATCAAGCCAATTATGCACCGATGTAAGTTACCAAAATATATAGTTAGATCCGATTCTCCAATTTTAGTCGACAACCTCTTTCGAGCGATATCGACCCTATTGATAAAGTTACCCACAAATCTATATGCAGATAAAACTTAACCAAAGCATTAAGTTATTGAGAGAATACTCAAAGGATCACCTAGGGGAGGTATATATTTCTATATAACCCAAAACCACCTAGGATACTAACTATCGAGGTCTAGCAATGCAATAATCTTTCGATAATTACATAAACCACCTAACCACATCATCTATTCGGCCAAATAAATGAAGCATAATCAATAATAATAATTAATACACTACACTTTTGATAACATAAACATCATTCAAAACATAAAATGATATTAATGAATATTTGATTAAACTAATACATAAATTCCAACAATAAAGGTTTAGTTCATCATTCTAACAAAATAACAAGAGATTATCTATTACAAACATTACAAACATAGGATAAATGATTGAAGAACACAAAAAATGTAAAGATAAAACCCTTTTGAGAATGGATTTTGCATTCTTCAACAATTTCTCCAAGTTTTTCTTGTATAATCCTTTGTTAATCCACCACTTCTTCTCCAAAACAACCTACAAAACACAAAATAAAAGAAAACTAAATTAAAATGAAAGAGAGAGAGAGATTTTCGAGAGAGAGAGGGAGAGAAAATGAGAGAGAAGTGTGTGCAAATGTGTGTGTAAACAAGGACCAAAGTAGTATATATTAAGGAGTGAAATAATACAATACTAATATAATTTAGATATTATGGGATATTTCGTGAGACAACCAAAATATCCAACATTAAAATAAGCCAAAAATAATACAAAAGTTTGACCAAAAAAATCGTGCAAGAAAAATAGACCGTCATTGAAATTTAACTCTATGCGGCCGCATAGTTCAATCCTATGCGGTCGCATAGACAAATCCAGATAATAAGTTGACGTCTCTGATTAACCTGTGCGGCCGCATGGTTAAAACCCATGCGGTCGCATATTTTAAGTGATTTTGCAGCTCAGGTCCTTCAGCCTTCTGGTCCAGTGCAATGCAGTCCTTAAACTTTGATTTAGTGCAATTTGGTCCTCATACTTTGATTTTTATTACATTTCAGCCCTTCCATAATTGCACTTCAAGTCCTTCATCTTTTAGACTTTTGCACTTAAGTCCCCAACTTCACAATTTTGTTCCTTTTTAGTCACTTTTCTTCTCTATTTGGTCGTTTTACTTCCCAACAGGGTTTTAGCCTACAAAAGTACAAAATACACAATTATGCATAGAAATTAACTCAATTTTATCAATAATAAATTAGAAAAAGTGTCAAATAAGTGTGTAAAAACACAATTATCAGAGGACTACCACAAAGAAATGGAAATACTGATGATCAGGGCGAATGTAGATGAGGATCGGGAAGCCACCATGGCTCGTTTCTTAAATGGGTTGAATAAAGACATTGCCAATGTCGTGGAGTTGCAGCACTATGTAGAGATAGAAGACATGCTACATGTGGCCATGAAGGTGGAGAAACAGTTGAAGAAAAATGGGACAGCTAGACAATCTTTGGGTACTTCGAGTTCTAATTCATCTTGGAAATCGAGGTGGGACAACAACCGAGGAGATGGAGTTGTTTCGAAAGGAATGACTGAAGTACCAAAGGGAAAAAATGAATGTGCTAGCAGAACCACAACAATCGAGGAATCAGGATATTAAATGCTTCAGGTGTTTGGGGACAGGACACATCGCTTCTCAATGCCCAAACAAAAGGGCAATGATCTTGCGGGACAATGGAGAGGTGGTGAGTGAAAGTGAAAATGATTATGAAGGCATGCCAGCATTGGAGGAGATTAGTGATGGGGATAAAGTGAAATTTGCTGTTGGAGAGTTACTGGTCACGAGTCAAGCTTTCAACATTCAAATCAAAGCAAATGACTTGGAGCAGTAAAGAGAATACATATTTCATACACGATGCCATGTTAACGATAAGGTATGTTGCATGATCATTGATGGAGAAAGTTGTACAAATGTAGTTAGCACCACTCTAGTAATAAAATTGAGATTTACTCTATTAAAACATCCTAGACCCTATAGAGTGCAATGGTTAAATGAATGTGAGAAAATTAAGTTAAACAAGAGAGTGTTGACAAATTTCTCAATTGGTAGTTATCGTGATGAAATAATGTGTGATGTAGTACCTATGCATGCGAGACACATTTTATTGGGGAGACCGTGACATTATGATAGGAAAGTCGTCCATGATGGTTACAAATTTTTTTTTATAGTTTTGTTAAAAGACGGGAGGTCCATCACTCTTGCGCCATTAACACCGGCACAAGTGTATGAATACCAAATTAAACTAAAAACTGAGGAAAAGAGAAGGGTGAAGGAGTTAGAAAAAATTAGAGAGAACAATGAGATGAAAAATAAGAGAGAAAATGGAGATGTGGCTAATAGAGAGCAAAAGATAGTGGAGCCATGTGAGAGAAAAGAAAGAGAGTCTTCCGAGAGGAGAGAAAAGTCGAAAGTAAATTTCTTTGCAAAGGGGAATGAGTTGAAAAGAGGGATAGTCTAGAGGCAACAAGTGATTTTGTTAGCTTATAAGGAGTCATCCATCAATCTTGATTAACCTAACCTACCCTACCCTTCCCTAGTTTGGCTATCTCTCTATTGCGGGAATTCGAAGACATATTCAGGGAGGACATGCCTAATGGGTTGCTACCCATTAGAGGCATTGAACACCAAATTGACTTCGTTCCTGGAGTTGTCATTCCAAACCAACCAGCTTATCGAAGTAACCCCGAGGAGACGAAGGAGTTTCGGAGGCAAGTGGAGGAGTTGTCGAGCAAATGATAAGTAAAGGAGATCATGAGTCCATGTGTTGTTCCAGTGTTTCTCGTGTGAAAGAAAATGGAACTTGGAGAACGTATGTGGATTGCAGAGCCATTAATAACATAACGGTAAAGTATCGTCATCTTATTCCAAGTTAGATGATATGTTGGATGAACTATATGGTGCATGTATATTTGGTAAAATTGACCTTAAGAGTGGATACCACCAAATTCGAATAAGGGAAGGTGACGAGTGGAAGACCGCTTTTAAAACTAAATATGGCTTGTATGAATGGTTAGTAATGCCGTTGGGACTCACTAATGCACTGAACACTTTCATGCAGTTGATGAATCATGTTTTGCGTACTTTTATAGGTAACTTTTTTGTGGTTTACTTTGATGACATTCTAGTATATAACAAGGACTTTAATGAACATGTAAAATATCTTAGGAGTGTGCTTGAGGTTTTGAGAAATGAACAATTGTATGCCAATTTTAAGAAATGTACATTTTACATGAAAAATGTTCTTTTTCTTGGATTTGTAGTTGGTGCTAATGGGGTAGAAGTAGATGAAGAGAAAATAAAAGCTATTAAAGATTGGCCAACACCTAAAAGCATAATGAAGTAAGAAGTTTTCATGACTTGGCTATCTTTTATAGGCGTTTTGTAAAATACTTTAGCACAATCACCACACTACTCACAGAAATTGTTAAAAAGTGCTTGGGATTTCAATACAATTTAAGATAGGTTGTATAAAGCGCCGATTTTAACACTTCCCAACTTTAATAAAACTTTCTAGATTGAGTGTAATATATCAGGAATAGGGATTGGAGCAGTTTTCATGCAGGATAAGAGACCGATAGCCTATTTTAGTGAAAACCTAAGTGAGGCAGCGCTTAACTATCCCACATATGACAAAGAACTATATTCACTTGTTCGAGCCTTGGAGACATGTCAGCACTACATGTGGCCTAAAGAGTTCGTGATTCACACGGACCATGAGTCGTTGAAGCATTTGCGAGGTCAAAGTAAATTAAACAAAAGGCATGCAAAATGGATGAAATTTGTAGAGACATTTCCTTATGTCATCCGATACAAGTAAGGTAAGGAAAATATCGTAGGGGATGCATTGTCTCGGATGTATACGCTACTAACTTCTCTTAGTTCTAAATTGCTTGATTTTGAATACATTAAGGACATATATATTAGTGATTTAGATTTCTCAAATATATATGCATCATGTAATAAATGGGCTATAGAAAAATTCTTTAAACAAGATGAATATTTATTTTGGGAAAATCGGTAATATTTCCTAATTGTTCAATGTGGGAGTTGTTAGTAAGGGAGATATATAGTGGGGGTTTGATGGGACACTTTGGGGTTAGAAAGATTTTAGAGATGTTGGGAAAACATTTTTATTAGCCTAAGATGAAAAGTGATGTTGTACAGGTATGTAGTCGAAGCATAATTTGTAAATAGGCTAAGTTTAAGGTTTTACCCCAAGGTTTATATACACCATTACCTATACCCAGTGAATCATTGGTCGATATTTCGATGAATTTTGTTTTGGATTTACCTAAGATTAAGAATGGACGAGATTCGATATTTGTGGTAGTAGATAGGTTTAGCAAGATGACACATTTCATACCCTGTCGTAAAATCGATGATGCCACTAACATTGCAGAGTTATTCGTTAAGCAAATAGTGCGTTTACACGGGGTACCTAAGAGTATAGTGTTTGATCGGGATGTCAAGTTTCTAAGTCGCTTTTGGCGGGTTTTGTGAGGTAAGTTAGACACCAAATTGTTGTTTTCTACAACGTGTCATCCACAAACCGATGGACAAACTGAGGTAGTGAATATGACTATGACATAATTGTTACGCACTGTAGTTAATAAGAATTTGAAAAGTTTGGAGAAGTGTTTACCTTTTATAGAGTTTGCATATAATAGGGTTACGCATTCTACTACTTCATTTTCACCGTTCGGAATTGTCTATGGTTTTAATCCACTAACACCTTTGGTTTTAATACATTTGCCTGTGAATGAACGTGGTAGCTTAGATGACAAAAGAAATGCCGAGTTGGTGAAGTCACTCCATGAGAAAGTAAGGATGCAAATCGAGAGCAAAAACAAACACTATGCATCGCAAGCAAACAAGGGCTGGAAGAGCGTGACATTCGAACGTGGTGATTGAGTTTGTGTACATTTCAGAAAAGAGTGATTTCCAGAGCAAAGGAAATCGAAGTTGCAACCACGAGGGGATGGACCATTTCAAGTCATGGAGAAGATCAATAACAATGCATACAAATTAGATCTTCCAGGTGAATATAATGTTTCAGCGACTTTTAATGTATTTGATCTCTCTCTCCCTCTCTCTTTGATGCAGGTACAGATTCGAGGACGAATCCTTTTGAAGAGGAAGGCGATGATGTGATCTAAGAGTCGAGCCCAAAGAAGACAAGCCCATGACGAGACCCGTTGATTATCAAAGGAGGACCGATGACGCGATCAAGGGCAAAACAGGTAAATCAAGCGATGAGCTACGTGTGCAGTCAACGATGGACGACACCGTGATCTTCGCAAGAAAATTTAAGGTTGAAATCCGAAATCATTTGAATCAACACGATACAAGCAGTCGAATGTGGAGCTCTGCCGAAAAACCATGCGACCGCACAGCCTTAAGGCCATGCGACCGCATAACCCTATACCGAAACATGGGAGGCAGATTTCAGTTGAATCATGCGGTTATATTCCGGGGCCAATTCTTTCCTTTTTCATTTCTGTTTTTTATATAATAATATATTAATATATTGAATTACCACCTGATTTATGAAAATATTTTGTAAAATTGTTAGTTATTAAATGTGATTTTTATAGTCTAATAGTTGTGTATTTTTCCCAATTAATTTCCCTTATTTGTGAAAACTACTCTTTAAAGGTAGGTTTGTAGGTAATTTTTCCAAACAATAATGATGAAGCCCAACATGATCCATTGACTAAATGGACTTCCAAACTCAATTATAATAGGCCCAGCCTATGGCGTGTGAAAGCCCTGTAGATGCCAAAGAATATTTCTTTTATTTTGTACTAGTCGTTATCACGTGCGTTGCACGAATTTTGTATTTTTGTAACTGTATTGTATGAAGATTGTAGGTTTTCAGAATTTTTGATTGATTGATTTGCTTCATAATTATTTCAAATTTGTATGTAGTGAAAAATTAAAAGCGTGGTGTAACACAATTAAAGGCGTGGTGGTAGACCGTCAAAATTGCAAAATAACTTTTCAAAACATATCCAACGTTTTGACGTTCATTAAGTCATTTCTCCCAATATTACCCATTTAAACTTTTTTTGGGTTGTTTTTGCTAAATTGATCATGAGAACGCATTTTTTACCACAGTATGATAAGTTCTTTTTTTTTTTTTTTTTTCATATTTATCTGTATTATAAACCTACAATATGTAAGTGGATAACTGTGCTTCTATTTTTATGTAAACTAATAAGATTTGAGGACCTAACTGTAAAAAAGAAGTTGGGGGTAAAAGTAAGACAAAATGTATAGATTGGGACTATATGCCCCTCTCTCTCTCTCTCTAAATTTGAAAACTATATTCAAAGCAATAAATGAAAATATATCATTTTCTTAAATATTGCAATTATATAACAATTTAAATCTAAAAATATCGTGTGAATGTCTACGGTTTAATTATGGTGATTGTAAATGAGCTTGATTTTATGAAAGAAATGATAAATAAAGAAAAAGAGTGACTCCCCAATTGAATATTGGTCTAAAGGAGCCGGTATTTGCTTACCGTGTATTGAAATACAGTAAGCACTTACTGTATACCGTAATTTAAAATACGGTAAGTACTTACCGTATTTCAATATACGGTATCCATGTTTTTAAATTTTATTTGGTGGTTTTTAACTCTATAAATATGAAGTTCTGAATATTTTTTTGACTCTCCCATTGCATCAATATCTTGATCAATTTTTTTTTCAAAGATTTTTGTTTGTTTGTTTGTTTTTTTTTTTTTACATTTTTATCTAACGCACTCAAAATACTAAAAAATATCATCCAATATTTTACAAACTTGTACTTACTATATTATTATTATATCAAGTTATTTTTAAAATTTTGCCAAAATATTAAATTTAATATTTGCTGTTCAATTTTTTTAAACCATCATAAAAAATCTGTCACTTCAAATATTTTCTAAATCTTCAATTATAATAACACCAGAAACTAAATTGAGATGATTTAAAAAAAAAAAAAACTAAAATCTTTACGCTAATAAATAAATAAATAAATATATATATATATATATATATATATATATATATATAAAATAAATATGCAATTCGTGATAATTATTATATCAAGTTATTTTTAAAATTTTGCATATAACTTATGAGCGCGATTATTAAAATCGTAGCCGAAATTATGGCCAAAATACTAAGAAATGACCAAAATTGTGCAAAATGATGAATTTGGGGACCGAAGTGCAGAAGTGCCAAAAGTTTAAAGACCTAGAATTGCAAATTTTTTAGGATAAAATTGATAAAAAAAAAATGTCAAATTATGAAGACTAAAAAGTACAAGATGAAAGTTGAAGGACTCGACGAGCAATTACCCAAAGAACTTAACTGCAATAAATGAAATAAGCTTTTGCTCCGTGTGCAAGGAACAAAAAGTTTCATGCACACGGAGGTTTTGCCTTTGTATGAAAAAAAAAAAAAAAATTAACTCCAAAACCTCCGTGTGCATGGAGCAAAAGTTTCGTGTGCATGGAGCTTTTGCTTCTTTCATTTATTACAGCTAAGTTCTCGGGGTAATTGCTCTTCAAGTCCTTGAACTTTCATCTTGTACTTTTTAGTCCTCATAATTTGAATTTTCTATCAATTTCACCCTAAAAATTGCAATCCTAGGTCCTTAAACTTTTGGCACTTCTGCACTTCGATCTCCAAAGTCATCTTTTTGTGCAGTTTTGGTTATTTCTTAGTATTTCGGCTATAACTTTGACTACGATTTTCAGAATCGTGCTCATGATCCCAATTCGAAAAGGTCTTTTCGTCGCGCACGTTGTGCTCGCCAAGTTTCGTTGGGTGTGAGTCATTTTCGGGCCAAAATTTGATATTTCCCTTTTCAAATCGTCGATTTAGGTTATTTTTTTTCTTTTTATGCAAGATTTTGTTTATTCCATAATTTCGCATTTTCTTTAATTTAATGTAAATCATTAAAAGATAATTATTCTTATTTAATTATTTTTAATTGAAGATATTTGATGAATTTTCTGGTTCATACCGTATTTCGTGGTAATTTGTCAATATACGGTAAGTGGAAAGCCAATATACGGTAAGTTCAGGTTCTTACCGGATTTCATTGTATTAAAGGCATATATGGTAAGTGCAATATACGGAAAGTTCAGGCTCTTACAGTATTTCAGTGTATGTGTCTCATATACGGTAAGTGACATCAATATATGGTAAGTTCGAAATTCCGTATGCATGGAGTTTTTGCTCCTTTCATTTATTGCAGCTAAGTCCTAGGGGTAATTGCTCGTCAAGTCCTTGAACTTTTATCTTGTACTTTTTAGTCCTCATAATTTGACTTTTCTATCAGTTTCATCCTAAAAATTGCAATCTCAGGTCCTTGAACTTTTGGCACTTTTGCACTTCGGTCCCCAAAGTAATCTTTTTGTGCAGTTTTGGTCCTTTCTTAGTATTTCGGCCATAACTTTGGCTACGATTTTCAGAATAGCACTCATGAGCCCAATTCAGAAAGGTCTTTTCGTCGCGCACGTTGTGGTCGCCAAATTTTTCTGGGTGCGAGTAATTTTCGAGGTCAAAATCCGTTGTTTTCCCTTCCAAATCGTTGATTAAGCTATTATCTTATTTTACGGCTAGCTTTCGTTTATTCCACTCAAAATAAATTTTTTACTTTTTAAAAATATTGTCAAGTGTACCCTTTACTATCAATTGTGTGGTCGGCATCATCTTTTACTCGTCTTTTACCAAACAAATGGTCTAAAAGTTCTTTACATTTTTCAGTGTTTTCTTCGTGTCACGGAGAAACTTCACTTTCTTTGTGACACGTGTCACGGAGAAACCTTGTTAATAGTTTTATTAAAGGTATAGTACTTTACCTGCCTTTTTAAAATATTTTCTCCCTCACATACAATTAAAAAATATATTTCACGCTTGCGTCACATAAGATTTCCACAGTACAATGCACCGTTACTGTTGTATCTATTGTACATCCTTATTGCTCTTTTTAAGAGAAGTTAGAAACAGAAAATATGATTCCGAATTGGCAGTACTTGAAATTATTTATGGGAAAATTTCATTTTTAAGAGGTTAAGTATTACCCATTTCAAAACTAAGAAAAAAATTTCAAATTTCAAAAATCAAATATTCATTAAAATTTATTTATGATTTAATTAATTAAATATATAAAGGTAACATATCTATGTAATTTGGTCACAAATTAACGATTTAGTTAGTCATATTATTTTTCAATCACAAATCAAAATTTTTATATGTCACAAATTATTTTACGGTCACAATTCAAAAATTTTATAGATCACAATTTGTTCATCAGTCACAAGTCAAAAATTTATAAGTTACGGTTTATTTTTTGGTCACAAATCACAAATATTAAATTTGTTCATCGATCACAGATTAAAAATTTACACGTCACAATTTATTTATAGGTCACAGATCACAAATATTATAGGTATCAACTTATTAGGCAGTCACAAATTATTAATTTTTTAGGTCACGGTTTGTTCATCGGCCATAGATAAAAAAAAAATTATACGTCACAATTTATTATTGGTCACAGATCACAAATATTATAAGTCACAATTTAACAAATTTTTAGGTCATATGTTATTTCTGGGTCACAATTCTTCTTTCTCATTGGTCACAAATTAAATCATTTGTGACCACCACTCCACCACTGCTGCCAGTCGTATTGACATCGCAACTGCTACCACCAAAACCACCATCTCACGGCAGCCCCGTCATCTCAAACACCTCAACTAGTACCACCTTACCACCAACAAACCAGATTCAAAATCGCCAACACCCCACAAAAGTCACCACCGTGCTGTCGTCTCGCCACCCCACCACCACCACAAAAGTCGTCACCGCACTGCTGTCGTTGCCACCCCACCATCTCCACCACCACCACAACCACCATTTCCAACCAACACTCATTCACTGTTAACAAAAAACCATCAAAGTACCAACACCTTACCCTCATAGCCACTGCCACATCTACTACCGCCAAATCCACCACCATCACCGCACACCGCTGTCACGAGATCTGCCACACCTGCACCAATCGCCTGTAGTACCACCATAATAATCCGTTAACATTGCATACTGCCAGAGCCACTATCGTGTCGCCTTACAATCTATAACAAACAAAAATAGAAAAAGAATCCAAAAAGTCAGCACCACCTCCAACCACCTCATCACCACACAACACAACACTACCATAGTAACCGCAAAATCACCACAGTACACCACTGCCCCACCACTACCGCATTGCACCATCGACGTTGCCACAACAACGATCATGAACCACACCAAACGTCCGTCATCGACCATCGCGAATCACCACTCCACAGATCTGTGTGGAGAAATCAAACTAAGAAAAAAAAGAACTGATTCGCCTATGCCTTTGCCTCCGTCTCTGCCTCACACCAGCACCACCACCCCTTGTCTTCTCCTACTTGATCTCTAGCGTCAGCCACTTGTGACTAGAGATCTATAACGACGACCACCTACCCCGATTTACACTGCTACCAACAGAGAAGGAGGAGAGCGGCACCACCGATAGGGAGAGAGGAGAGAGCGTGGTTGGAGACAAGAAAGGGAAGTAGAAAATGAATTAGGGTTTGAAATGAAATATGGTATATTAATTAATTAATAAAATATCTGATTTTTGAACGATAAAATATCTCATCTGATTTTAGAATTCTAAATATTTAAAGTAAGATTTGGTGTAATTTCCACATTATTTATCTTGTGTGTTAAGAAAAGTAGAAGACAGATTCTTCCCTAGTTATACCCACCTCTGTTAAATGTTAATACTCCCTAATCCCAACAGAACAAATCTTATCAGCATAAAATAAGCCCAAAATCCATTGATGTGTTTTGTTAGCACGTGATCACATTTATAGAATCCACAATTATTCAAATAATTAATTAAAAATTTCCTTATTTTTTTTAGTTTTCTACTTTTTTGTAATATCAAATATCATAATGTTATCATTACTATTTTATTGCTAGAAGATTCAAGATTTTCCAAACACGTGAGCTTCGCATGCAGTGAATTATATTCATATTAGAGATGACAATTGATCATGGAATTCCTCCCAATCTTCTATCCTATTAGGATTTTCGAGATGGGCAGGCATGACAAAACGAAAAATATTTTCATTCGGAGTGTGGAATTGAAGTTTTTAAAATTCCAAGACCAAGTCACAGACAGTTTTGAAGTACATCTAATAGATTAGATTCATGTTTTGTGAAGCCTAGAAAAAGCTTGTGATTGTATTCATTTCAACCAAGCCATTTTGAAATGCTAAGAAATTCTGGGATCAGAAGCTGACTTTTATTTTTTGTTAGGTGGTTTTGATTATCCAACTACTATGAATGTTAACTAGCTAGAGTTCAATGCCGTTTCATTGAACATTTCAAGTTTTTATCAGCCGGCATTATTATACACAAAAGACAGATTCTTCCCTAGTTATACCCACCTCTGTTAATACTCCCATATTCCAAAAGCGAGAATGGTATATCTGCAATAATATCAAAATTGAAGGGGAATCTTGTACCGCCCATCCCATTCTAACTATAAAATCCCAACTAGCATTTCTCACTTCCTACGTTTTTCTTTCATTTCCTTAAACTCTCCAAAAAAAGGTTCAAAAATGGGGTCAAGACACGAAGTCGAGGTCACAATCTCTTCTGCCAAGGACTTGAAGAACGTCAACTGGCGCCACGGCAGGCTGAAACCTTACGCCGTCGTTTGGGTTGATCCACAAGCTAAGTCCTCCACCAGAGTCAACGAGGAAGGCGACACGAATCCTTACTGGGACGAGAAGCTTGTAATTCCGTTCAACTCTCCGGTGGATGAATCCACCCTTCACCTGGACATCGTGCACGCCAACGCCGTTGAGGGCACCAAGCCACTGATCGGCTCGGCTAAGCTTCCGCTGCGGGACGTCGTATATGACGTCGGATTTGGGAGCCGATTTGAGAGGAAGCTCGACCTCAAGCGCCCCTCTGGACGGCCACACGGGAAACTGGAAGTCAATGTTACCTTGCGCGAGCGGCGCTACCGTGCGCCGGATCCCTACTACACGCCGTACGAAGTCCCTCCAGCGGGGAGTAGAGACTACGCTGCAGCACCACCACCATACGGTAACCCATACGCAGCTCCACCGGCCCCGGCTTATTCTGCTCCTCCAGCGCCGGCATATTCTGCTCCGTCGTCGGGTTATCCCTACAATGCGCCTTCCTATGGTCAACCAAGTTACGGGCAGCCAGCTTACGGGCAAGGTGGAAACTACGGGCAGCCGGGGTATGCGGTAGAGGAGAAGAAGAAAAGCAAATTCGGTGGGATGGGGACAGGATTGGCTGTGGGTGCGGTAGCAGGGGTGTTAGGTGGACTGGCATTGTCTGAGGGCGTTGGTGCACTGGAGAACCATATTGCCGATAACGTGGCGGATCGTGTGGAGGATGATGGGGGATATGATGATGATGATGATTACTAGAATGAACTATGTCAAAAACTGAGAAAATAATTTTTATTAATTAAAACTTTATTATATATTTGAGAATGTGATATTTTCTCAGTTAATTTTTTCCTACTGTGTTTATGAAGTCAATGGTTAATGAATGAGTCGATTAATGCCACTTAATTTGGGCGACTTCTTGATGTTTCTAAAGGACAAGTCAACGATGGAACCAAAACATTTATAGAGTAATATATTAAAAAATCATTTTAATTTCTAACATAGGCATGGGACATTTTGATTGTTTTCAAAGTCTAGAGATGAATCATTTGCATAAATCACTTTTCTGTATTATTGCATCGGCTTATTGGAGTGAAATCGAGCTCGAGATCGTCAAGATGTTTGTTGTGGTCTTGTTTGAAGGTAATGAGAAAGTTGAATTTTAACAAGTTGGATCCGGCTAAGTACGGGTTTGGGTTGCATTACATATAATTCAAAATTTCTTGAGAAAATGGAAAAAAGAAAAATCTTGATATGATGTGTTGTTTAAATAAAATGGCAGGACATGATGTATGGTGTTTAAAGAAAATGGTACAACTTGACAAGTGTTAAATAATGGAGATAGCAAATTGCGGATTACACAATCTTGACACGGGGAGGTAATAACGTCTCAAAATTAAATTTCGGGTCAAACGACACGTTCTATTGGAGGTGAGCCTGTCCTGGTTAGCTTTTTCTTCAGATTGCTACCGTGCTGAGTCAAAATTTACTATTCATGAAGCTCGTAATCCAATTACTTAGTCAACCCTCCTATTATGACATGTTCTTTGTTTCGTGGATTAAGGGAAATGAATTGAGACAAGTTCTATTTTCTATAGCAATATCAATAACTTGGGCTTATCTTTTTTGAGTCTTTTTATGTGGGGAAGGTTCCAACTTTTAATTGGTCTGGATCTCTGTCATTTGAAGAAGTTATTATATAAAATGGTAATTGCGTATTTAAAATTTTATTAATATGTATATATATATATATATATATATATATATATAGATGAAGTAAGAAATGAAAGTTTACATTCATAAAATTGTTATATATTTAGTAAGCATTATTATAATCTATTAATTAATAGATGGAGTAAGAAATAAAAATATGTGTTCAATATCGAAAGTGACGTGGTTACTGACAAATTCAAAGTAGAATATAAAAAAGATTGAAGAATAAACACACAAATTTTCTTATTAATTGTGAAAGTTGTGAAAAGAAAAAGAAAAAATATCGAGGTCACACTATATACCAAAGATTTTTTAATATTTTTTTGGTAATTGGCATTATAAAATGATTTTAGAATCCTTTATTCAACACCTATATACAACAAACACCTTATAATAATGAAAATTGTATAATCGTTTTAACATAATTTAGAGATGGATGGATCCACACGCCCTCATGTGGGGTCAGCTTACCCCACATAAATTTGTGAATTTTTGTTTTTTCATTTTTCATGTATTTGCACGAGTTTTTTTTTATTTTTTTTAATTTTCACTTTCTGCCTTCTAAATTCGCTCAAGTCTCGAATTTTATTATTCTCTCAATGCCTAGATTAACCATTTTTACCAAATAATTTCCTTTCTAGTCCGTTCATTTGCGCCGATATCGGCAACCGATGACTTTTTTCCTCACCTCAATGTCAAATGTCTCAAAGTCTTCAACCCACGGCGTTGGATTGATAATTGATGTTAAAAACGATGCATTGGACAATATTGATAAAAATGCAATTATATGACAATTTCAAATTATGGAAATAAGTAGGCAACATTTATAGTAATGTATTGTATTATTTTCATTAATGTTACGTTGCTTTATAATGTCTAATTCCATAACTGTATTCGGCTATATAATGTTTTGAATGCAACCAGCCAATAGGACAAGTTGAGGAACAAAGACACGGGCTTTCAAGAAGTGTGTGCAAATGCATTTCGGATCGAATCGTACACCCATTTTTGGGTACTTGTACTTGCATTGGAGGAAGGAAAACTTAATACATACCCAAGTTCTGGGTCCACTATAGCCGCTAGACTTCCTTCATATCGACTATTCGTGGAGTAACTTTTTTATCTAGATCAATCAATGGCGTCTCTGATCCTAGATTTGACTTGCAATGATCAACCTGATAAATTTTCTCTTGTCATCTTGTTTTCTATTAATGTCGATGATTTTCATTTATATGGACTTTTGCTTAAAAATATTGATCACATCGTACCCGTTCAAGATACAAATATGTTAAAAAGATCCATTTAACCCCCTACCATAATGGGCCATGTGATCCATCCCCACAAGTAAAACTATTGGTAACACTACATATATATAAAGTAGTTGCAAAATACAATTTCAAAATTAAGAAATTAGTTTTATTATTTCAAAAATTGATTTTTAATTAAATTTTATATCTATTAAATAATTAATTAAATATATGAATGTCACAATATTATATATTTTTTGATCATAATTTGCATTAGTCATAATTACAGACATCACAGTTATAAATTACAAATTTTTTAATTCACAAACTATTTCTCGATTACAAATCATAAATTTTATAGGTCACAATTTATCAAATTATTAGGTCACGCATTATTTTTCGATCACAAATTTTATAGATCACAAATTATTTATAGAACACAAATGATCAAATTAATATGTTGTACATTATTTATTTTTTTTATTTATCAAAAATCACAAATTTGGATGCCGTTGGTCAATAATCCAGAAAAATTGAAAAAGGGATTACAAAAAATCACTATGTCCACCATAATCATCTAAACTTATTGACAAACACTTCATCATTGGAAAATTATAAATGAATGTTAAAATATAATATTGTTGGAGATTGAACCAATAATGCAACAAGCAGCGGAAATAACTCCAATCCGCTCAATGTGCAGAATTAAATGGAAGTAATAATATCCAGCTCAATAAGGTAATAACACTTACACACACGACAAGAGATTAAATAGTTGAACACAAAGATTTGTTGACGGGGAAACCTATAAAAGGAAAAATTTGGGGACCAAGTCCAGTAAACCCTTCCACTATCAAAATAATGGGATTACACAGTACACATTTTCAAGAACACAATCTAGAGGCTACCAATACATCAAGAACACATATAGTTCTTGGATATCAACAGCAACATCATCATAAATAGATACACACAATAACAAGGAGAAAAATCTCACTAACTAGTGTGTAGAGCCCAGAGAAATGGAGAAGAATCCGGATGATCGGCTCCGGTCAAAACGTAGCCCTCTTAGCCAGGAACAACATACTAAAATTTCACTTTAATCGGACCATAGATGAGTCTCCGATCTTTGGCAAGAAGAGCTGAAGATGCGTAGTCCCTCTCTCGTGCTCTCTCGCTGTCTGAAGAAAAATAAGGCTACCGTCCCCTTTTTTTCAAACTCTCTGCCTCTATATCTATATTTTTTTGTCAAATGGGTTTATGGGCCTAAGTGAAGAGGAGGCCCATTTTCCAATTAACAAACTTTTCCTCACGTAGAGGGAAAGCCCAACAAATCTCTCCCTCCCGACTACGTGAGGGACTCCACCAAGCCCGCTTTCCTCCTACATACTTGTAGTTTCTCCATAGGCAATAACTTTGTTATCATATTTGAACCATTCTCATCAGTATGAATTTTCTTAAACTGTAACTTCTTCATCTCTAGAGCATCTCGAATCCAATGATACCTCACTTCAATATGTTTGGATCTTGAGTGGAATGTTGGATTCTTACTGAGATGGATAGCCCTCTGACTATCATAATAGAGTATATACTTCTCTTGCTCTAAGTCCAATTCTTGTAAGAACTTCTCCATCCATAGCAACTACTTGCTAGCTTCAGTGATAATTATGTACTCATCCTCTGTGGTAGATAGAGCAACACATTTCTGTAGTCTTGATTGCCATGAAACTGCTCCCCCTGAAAAGGTGATCAAATACCCAGATGTAGACTTTCTAGAGTCAACATCACTAGCCATATCTGCATCTGTGAACCTAACAAGTTCGGGTTTGCTGATACCAAAAGATAAACATATCTTAGAAGTCCTTCTGAGATACCTGAAAATCCACTTCACTGCTATCCAGTGTTCTTTTCCAGGATTAGAAAGAAATCTACTGACAACTCCAACAGAATGAGCAATGTCTAGCCTTGTGCATACCATAGCATACATCAAACTACCCACAGCTGATGCATGAGGCACATTCTTCATTTATTCATTTTCTTTCTCACTTGAAGGACTTTGCTTTGAACTTAGTTTTAAATGACTTACAAGTGGAGAGTTTATTGGTGTTGCCTTGTCCATGTTGAATCTGTGTAGTACTTTCTCGATATAACCTTCCTGTGATAGCCATAATTTCTCATTATTCCTATCACGAGAGATCTTTATACCAAGAATTTGATTTGGAGGTCCTAAATCCTTCATTTCAAATTACTTGCTCAACTCTCTTTTCAGCTTCTTAATTTTTTCATTGTCACGATTAACAATCAACATGTCGTCCACATATAAAAAGAGAATAATAAATTCTCCATCAGAGAATTTCTTTATGAACACACAATGATCAGAAATTGTTCTGATGTACCCATGCTCAACCATGAAGAAATCAAATTTCTTGTATCACTGTCTTGGTGTCTGCTTGAGACCATACAAGCTTTTCTTCAACTGACATACAAGATTTTCTTTACCTTTAGCTGTAAATCCTTCTGATTGCTCCATGTATATTTCTTCTTTAAGATCACCATGAAGGAAAGCGGTCTTCATATCAAGCTGTTCAATTTTCAGATTCATACTGGCTGCCAAGCCTAACACAACTCGGATTGAAGACATTTTAACCACGGGTTAGAAGATTTCTTCAAAATCAATACATTTCTTCTGACCAAACCCCTTCACAACCAACATTGCTTTGTACCTTAGTTGCGAGCTATATGGTTCAACTTTTAGTCTAAGCACCAATTTGTTCTTCAGTGCTCTCTTACGCTTAGGCAACTCTACTAGGTTGTAGGTGTTGTTCTTATGCAAAGATTTCATCTCTTCTTGCATAACTTTTAACCACTTATTTTTCTGATCATGTAACAGAACTTCCTAATAACTTTTTGGCTCTCCCCCATCAGAAAGTAACACATACTCATTACTAGAATACCTCTTAGAATGCTAACATTCTCTAATAGATCTTCTCAACTCTTCTTCAGCTGACACCTCAAGAGGAACATTCTCTTGATTTTGATCTAGTTCTGCATCACCCTGTGTAGGGACTTTATCATGTCTGTCTCCAATAGTATCATGTTCTTCTTGCACATTTTCTCTGTGATCATCATGTACCACAGGGTCTGGTATATGTGGAACTGAACTGATTTGTTCTTCATTGACTGTACTTGACTTCTTAGTCTGATTCAAGTCTTCAATGGTTTCATCTTCAAAGAAGACAAATCTCTGCTTCTGATGATCTTCTTATTCACTGGATCCCACAATCTGTACCCAAATTCTGCATGTGAATAACCCAAGAAGATACACTGCTTTGCTTTTCTTTGCTATCAAGCTTGGACCTTTCATCTTTAGGAATATGAACAAATACTCGACAGCCAAAAACTCTCAAATGATCAAGAGATATATCTTTCTCTGTCCAAAAACTCTTTGGAACATCACCATTCAGAGGAACTGATGGAGAAAGATTAATCAAGTCAACTGCTGTCCTCATTGCATCAGCCCAAAAGTGCTTAGGCAGTTTTGCATAAGAAAGCATACATATGATTTTCTCACAAATAGTCCTGCATTCTCTCTGTCACCTCATTTTGTTGTGGGGTCTTCAGAACTGTTTTCTCAAGCCTGATGCCATATCTTTTGCAGTACTCTTCAAATGGCCCTCTGTATTCACCACCATTATATGTTCTGACACATTTTAACTGCCTTCCAGTTTCTCTTTCAACTTTCATATGAAAGTCCTTGAATACTTCTAGCACCTGATCTTTAGATTTCAAAGGATATGCAAATATCTTTCTAGAGTGATAATCAATAAATGTAACATAATATAATGCACCATCTAGAGATTTACTTAGCATTGTGCAAGCATCAGTGTGAACTCGATTAAGAATGTATCTTTCTAGATGTAGGGAATCTATGAAATGCAACTCTACTTTTCTTTCCAATGAAACAATGAGTACAAGGGATAAGAGATGTACCTTTCACATTGTGCAGGAGCTTCTTTCTGGCAAGAATTTGAAGTTCCTTTTCACTCATATGATCAAGCCGCTTATGTCATAGCTCAGTAGAGGCTTCATTGTCAACAATATTCACCTCGACATGAATTAGTTTTGCTTCTGTTCTGTAAAGACCATTAGTCTTCTTTCCTCGGGCTAAAATAAGAGAACCTTTTGTTAATTTCCAACTACCATCTCCAAGGTGATTGTGATAGCCTTCTTCATCAAACTTTCCAACAGAAATCAAACTGCAACGCATATCAAGAACATGTTTAACACCTCTGAGAAGTAATTTGCTACCATTGCTAGTTTCCAATTGTACATCCCCCATGCCAACAGTTTTAGCTTTAACTTCATTTCTCACCCTGATCCAACCAAAGTCACCACTGGTATAGGATGAAAAGAAATTCCTACGCGGAGTAATATGAACAGATGCTACTGTATCGACTATCCATGTAGTATCCTAGCATGAAAGATTAGCAAATGCTTCATCATAAGCAATGAATACCTTTGCATCAGATGCAACTGCCACAGTCTCCTTTTGTTCTTTATGTTCTTCACCTTTGAAATTTGATTGTTCCCTTTTCCATTTTCTGCACTCCATTTTAAGGTGCCCTAGATTGCCACAATGATAACATTTTATCCCTTTTTTTGGCTTCGATCTTCTCTTTAACTTGTCACGACTGTCATGACTATAAGGTTTTCTACTTTGGTTTCTCCCCCTTCTTTCTGTAACAAGTGCTTCAAAATTAGAAGAAGCACCCTGTTCTTTTCTTCTGACTTCTTCATTGAACATACTGTGTTATACCATGTTGACAGTGATCACACCATTTGGAGCCGAATTACTCAGATAGACAACTAAAGTTTCCCAATTATCTGGTAAGGAACTCAACAGAAGTTAAGCTTTCACCTCATCATCTAGTGTAAGCTTCATAGTAGACAACTCATTCAATAACTCTTGAAAGCTGCTCAAGTGCTCTGCAACATTGTGACCATCCCTGTACTTTAAATTTACAAGTCTTCTGATGACAAATGCCTTGTTCTGTGCAACCTTTTTTTCATAGAGACTTTCTAATTTCTGCCAAAGACTATATGCATCTACTTCTTTGGCTATATGATAAAAGACTCCCTGATCAACCCACTACCTAATCTGTCCAACAGCCTTTCTATTCAATTTTTTCCAATCCTCATCAGTCTTAGAATCGGGTTTCTTGCCATTCCATTCAACATGATCAAATAAATTTTTACAATACAAGATATCCTCCATTCTAGTCTTCCAAACAGAATAATTGGAAGATGTGAGTTTAACCATGCCACTAGCCGAATCGTCCATTCTAATTCTCATAGAAAACACAAACAATCAACCAAAACTCTGATACCACTTTGTTAGGGATTGAACCAATAATGCAACAAGCAGCGAAAATAACTCCAACCCCTTAATGTGCAGAATTAAATGGTAGTAATAATATCCAGCTCAATAAGGCAATAATACTCACACATGACAAGAAATTAAATAGTTGTACACAAAGATTTGTTGACGGGGAAACCTATAAAAGGAAAAATCTCGGGATCAAGTCCAGTAAACCCTTCCACTATCAAAATAATGGAATTACACACTACACCTTCTCAAGAACACAATCTAGAGGCTACCAATACATAAAAAATACATATAATTCTTGGATATCAACAACAACAACAACAACATCATAAATAGATACACACAATAACAAGGAGAAAAATCTCACTAACTAGTGTGTAAAGCCCAGAGAAATGGAGAAGAATCCGGATGATTGGCTCCGGTCAAAACGTAGCCTCTTAGCCAGGTACAACATACTAAAATTTCACTTTAATCGGACCATAGATGAGTCTCCGATCTTTAGCAAGAAGAGCTGAAGATGTGTAGTCCCTCTCTCGCATTCTCTCTCTGTCCGAAGAAAAATGAGGCTACTGTCCCCTTTTTTCAAACTTTCTGCCTCTATATCTATATTTGTTAGGTAATTTTCATAAGTAAAAGTATGACTTTGACCCATTTCAATAATAAGAAAATAAGTTTCAACTTTCAAAAATAAGATTTTTATTCATTTTTATTTATAATTTAATTAATTAAATATATATTTAATTAATTAATTATATTAAGGTCACAGATCTATATAATTTGGTCACAGATTCACAATTTAGCTAGTCACATAATATTTTCGGTCACAAATAAGAATTTTTGAATATCAAAAATTATTTTACGTCACAATTCAAAAAATTTATAGGTCACAATTTATTCATCGGTCACAGATTCACAATTTAATTAGTCACATATTATTTTTCGGTCACAAATCAAATTTTTAAATGTCACAAATTTTTTTACAGTCACAATTCAAAAATTTTAAAAGTCACAATTTTTCCTTGGTCACAGATGAAAAATTTATAGGTCACAATTTCTTTATTGGTCACAGATCACGAACATTATAAGTCACAACTTATAAATCACAACTTATAATTGGTCACAAATTAACAAATTTTTAGGCCACACATTATTTTTTAGTCACAGTTCATATTTTTCATTAGTCACATATTATTTACTGATCACAAATTAGGTCACACATTATTTCTTAGTCACAGTTTATATTTTTCGTTAGTCACATATTTTTTATTGGTCACAGATAAACCAATTTAGTGGTCACATTCAACCAAATAATCTGTGACCACCACCCGACAACCGTCTCCACTATACACAGCCCCAAACCAACCAAAAAATTCTCAAACCTAACACTGTCACCGCCGCACAAAAACCGCCACCACATCAGGGCGGCAAAACCACCACCAGAACCGCCTCCTTCACCACCTCTCCCACACCATAACCTGTCCCACGATCTCCTCCTACAGAAACAGACCCTCCTCTGCCACCAGTTCCACCCCACCGTCGCTGCCTCCAGCACCATGTTCTCCACTACCACCGCCCAAGCACCACCACCATCAAAGTTATTAATTACCTTCACCGCCTCCACCACCATCAAAGTTATTAAAAAAACCACCACCACCACCACAGTAGATCGGCCACCATACCACCACCACAGTAGATCCTCCACCACCTCCACTATAAATCCCCAAACCATCGTCGCCACACAACCTCCACAAACCATCGTTGACTCTGTGCCACAATAGATCGGCCACCATACCCACAACCACCACCTCCACTATAAATCCCCAAACCATCGTCGCCCCTGTGTGTTAACCGCGCAGATCCGCCACCATACCACCGCCAAATCAGATCCGCCACTAAAAATCCTCAAAACTGTTGCCACCATCACTACCTCCATAACCACCATTGGCAACCACCATCCACAAAACCATCCCAAATCGTCGTCGAGAGGTAGAGAGAGAAGGACGGCTGGGTTTCAAATGGGAGAGAGACGAGCTGTAGAGAGACAAATAATTTGGGTGGGTTTGGAATGAAATATTATATATTAATTAATTAATTAATTAATTAGTAAAACATCTGATTTTTGAACAATGAAACATCTTATCTGATTTTAGAACTTTCAATATTTAAAGTAGGATTTTGTATAATTTTCACATATTTGTTTGTCAAATGGGTTTATGGGCCTAGGTGAAGAGGAGGCCATTTTCCAATTAACAAACTTTCCAGGGAAAGCCCAACAAATATGTCGTACAAATTCTATCTAAAGACGCATTAAATATATAAAACATGTATATTTGCCCATCTAATACTTTTTCGTCCCCTTAACGTGAATTTTTTTTGCTCAAGAGTAGGACTGAAATGAAGTGGACAAAATACGATTAAAAAATAATGCTCTTAAATAAATACTAAAAATATGCTGTAATACTTTTCATTCAATAATCTGGATATTACTTGAACCAAATACCGGATAAGGATTAGATAAAAGAAAATTTAATTCTTATACGATCTAATATGATACGCTGAACGTCCCTTCAATTGATATAACATAAAACCGGAAGTCCTCGAATTTAATATTTTTTATTTTTTTTATTTTATCAATTAAGATTAAACTAGTATCTTCTGATTTTAAAACATTCATACAAGAATAATAACCTTAATGCATGACAAACAAAACAATAATTTATGTGACTATGTTCTTCATTACCTAGTGAAAAAAGAAAGGTTTGGATCTCCAGCATAACTTAGGGTCTGTTTGATAGGGTAAAAATTTTCATGGAAGTTCAAACTTTCACTTTTATCTTGTTTGATTGCACATTTTTTTCTTGACAAGTGAAATTTTACCTTTTTGACATTTTCTTACTTTTCAAGGAACACAAGATGCAGGGACTCTAGTTGTGATTTTATCTCAAATGAGCATTTAGAAATTTGATAGTTGTGAGAGAAATTATTTGACCTTTTTTTTTAAGGTGATAAATAACATAAATAGCATTTCAAATCACACTACTTCTTGATGTACTTTTAAAAGAAATGATGATATAAACAATAATTTATTTTTTATTAGTTAGAATTATTATAAAGATATTTAGCTATTACATTAATGTTAAAGGAGCCATGAGATGAAAGAAAGTCCACAATGGCATTTAGGGAATTATCGCTTTCATTTATACTAATAAATTGAAAAAAAAAAGTGATTAGAAGAGGTTCCCATTATTCGAAACTTAAAACAAGGATGGTTTGTGTAATTTTTAAAAAATGATGTAATGTTTCTGAATTTGCTAGAAATTACTTTAGGAGATGTCTCTATAATTTGTCATAAAATATATACAGACTTGAAGGCCCTGGTTGCACGATCTAGCCGATAATTCCATGGCACATCTCCTCCTCTAGACCAATTTGGGTTAATAGCCCACGGGTTACGCTACATGTACATTATGGTGTCCATAAGGGTGTCCATAATATACACGTGACATAAAATCATTGAAGGGTTGGAAAACAGTTTTGTCAACCCTCCAATGATGTGATGTCACCTGTACATTATGGACACTTTTATGGACACCATAATGTACATGTAGTATTATTCATAGCCCAAATGGTTACTGAACTTTGCAAAAAAAAAAAAAAAAAAAAAAAAAAAATCACTGGGTCACTGAATTTTAAAAATTATCCAAGTCATCACTGAACTTTGTAAAATGTTTACGTGGAGTCATTGAACTTTAAAAATTAGTCCATTTATTGCTAAACTTTGCAAAAGATTTTCACGGGGTTACTGAACTTTACAAAAGGTTTTCTAGGGAATCACTGAAATAGTGATCCCCTAGGAAACTTTTTGCAAAGTTTAGTGATGAATTAAATGGTTTTTAAAGTTCAGTGACACGATAAAATATTTTACAAAGTTCAGTGATCTTGTGAAAACTTTTTGCAAAGTTCAGTGATGAATTGTGTGATTTTTTAAGTTCAGTGATCAAGTGAAATTTTTTTGTAAAGTTCAGTGATCATTTGGGTTATTAACTCAACCAATTTAAATCTTAGCCTCCGTTTGGGAAGATTTTTTAAATGATTTTTTTTATAAATAAGTAAAAATGAGTGGTGAATAAGTGAGAGTACTTAAATGTCTATTGAAGTGCATGATTAAAAATGAAATTTGACAATTTAATTTTATAAATTTTACCAAACGGAGGTTTAGTCATCTCAAACGTGAGCGACAAACTTTTTAAAAATTTCGCCGAAAAGATTAAAAGAGATTAAAAAAAAAACAGTTATGCTGGTGGCTTTCATGAGTTATGACGAATTATTGGAGGCTGTTGAAATCTTGATTGGTAATAGTGTTAGCCGAAGTTTTAGGTTTGCACCTATGTTGATTGTTTTTTCCAAAGAAAAAATTAATTTCTAAATAAAAAGTAAAATTCTGACAAAGAAAATAATTCTAAACTTTTTTTATTGTTCTGGTGTACAGGCACTGAACCGTTCACTGGGCACAACTAAATGGCCCCCAATTCAGTTAGTCAACTTCAAATCAATACCTATAAGCCTATAATGCTTCGAGGTTGATGTTTTGATGTTAAAGACAAATTCAAATAAGTAATTTATCATATTTCTGAACGTTATGTATTGTTGCTCTGCTTGAGCGACATACCAAAAAAATCGGATTTGAACTGATGACTTTAATCTTGAAGTCTGATGAAAGTAGGTCTGAAATTGTTACTGCTCGCTATCGAGGAGAAAAGTGATTCGACGTAAACAGACGAGGTAGCCTTCTTCGATTTGATAAGGTGTCTTTCGGCAGAGGCGATGATGGGCTGAAGACCCTGAAAATGTCCTCCTTGCATCCAAGGTTCTTTATGTATTGTATCGAGACTATTGTAATCTCCGTATGTCATGATTTTTATTTATTTATTTATTTATTGAAAAAATGAATCTAATGTGCAAATTGAATAAAACCAAAATAAATAAATAAAGAGAAAAAAGGCAAATCTTTTACTCAACTTCCACCAAAACAACACGAGAGCAAAGAAGAATAATTAATGTCTTACAACTGCACTGTATGAATTTCATAAATGCTTCCCAACCATATCCAGACTATAAGTATGTGTATATCTCCAAGAATTCATTAACCAAACCAAACCAAAATTATTTTTTATTTTTCCATTCTTTTAAGGTTTTCTTTTTCTTCCTTATATTTCCCACAATCCCCCATGGCAGGTGAAGTTGCAGAGGAGAAGAACTCTAGTGTCAAAATCCTCACCACAACAAACGTGAAGCCCAAAAAACCACTAGGAAAAAAAGAGTGTCAATTGACCACATTTGATCTTCCTTATTTGGCCTTCTACTATAACCAGAAGTTGCTGATCTATAAAGGGGGTGAGGCAGATTTTGAGGGTATAGTTGAGAATTTGAAGGTTGGTTTAGGTTTAGTCTTGGAGGACTTTCATCAGTTGGCTGGGAACTTGGGAAAAGATGAAGATGGGGTGTTTAAGGTGGTTTACGAGGACGATATGAACGGCGTGGAGGTGCTGGTGGCGGCTGCGGAGGAGTTAGCAGTGGAGGATCTAACGGCGGAGGAGGGCACCACCAAGTTCAAGGAGTTGATTCCATATTATAGAGTATTGAATTTGGAGGGGCTTCACAGGCCACTTCTGGCTGTGCAGGTATGTATTGCTTTGCATTTATTGCATGGCTAGCTTTTTCACCAACTAATTTCACCAATCAATTGTTAAGGATAAAATTTTACATTGATGAAAATATAAATCAATTTATAAAAATTTATGCGATTCCTATTAATAAAATTGATAATTTAAGATGAAAAATCAAATCTTAGTATGGTATCAAAACTAAACTCCCACGAGTAATTTAATTCTATCAAAACTCAAAAAACGAGTATATGAATTTCAAAATGAGTTTTGCTGTTTGTATATTCGAGATGACAGCCCTACACAAGAATAGGGGTCCGTGTCAAATAAAAAAAATCGCGGGCGCATCGCCGATGTATGTATAGCAGATCCCTTTCAAGATTGGGCTATTTAAGCTAACCACCATTCCGAATGGCATGTTAAGAGATAAAATTTCACATAAATTAAAGATGAAAATATAGATCAATTCATAAGAGTTTGAGTTACACCTCTTAATAAATTGATATTTTAAAATGAAACTTCAAATCTAAGTACGTATACTAATTGATTTCATTTATCTGCACAAACATAAATTTGATTAAGAATTAAACTATTTTGCCAGATAAATTTTGATCACTTGGATAACATCCACTCATATGTGTGGAACCCGTGCAAATAAAAAATGCAAAAAAAAAAAAAAAAAAATGTGGGAGCCTTCCATGTGTGAGTGTCGGTCAGAAAATGTGTCAAACCCTCCCTATCACCAAATCAGGGTTCTTTGATTAATGAACCTTGTTATAGGTATAAAGATTTAAATTTCTGTACCTATCGTACACACACATTCAAGGGCAAATTTTATTTTTTTTTTCAATATTTTATACATATGTGAGTGGAAATTCAAAAATTTGTGAAAAATCTGGCAAAAATTTTCTGTACATGAATAATTTTTGTTGATTAATTATCAAAGGACACATTTGTACTAGAAAGGGAAATAAATCCGACAGAGCACATGTTAGACGCGGTAATGAGATTTGACACGCAACAGTCAACAACATTGCACAGTAATAACTACTAAATAATAATATTTTAACTTTCTCTTTTTTCGTGATTCCGTGAAAAACTATCTAATCCATACACTAACATCAACGTGAAACATTATTTGTGGTTTGGTTTCGTCTTGTCTGGTCTGGTCTGATCTGATCTGGGACCTTTAAATGGTTTTGGTTCATGTTCTCATTTATTGTGCCAATAATATACAGCTCACTAAACTAAAGAATGGACTTGCATTGGGGTGTGCCTTTAATCATGCAATACTTGATGGCACATCCACGTGGCACTTCATGAGTTCATGGGCTGAGGTGTGCCGTGGGTCCACATCCATCTCGGTCCCACCCTTCCTCGAGCGTACGAAGGCCCGAAACACAAGATTGAAACTTAACATGTCCCAACCATCGGACGCACCGGAGCATGCTAAGTCAGCAGAAAATGGTGATGTGTCTGCCAAGGTGGAACTACCCCTAAGAGAAAAGGTCTTCAAATTTTCTGAGTCAGCCATTGACCAAATCAAGTCAAAAGTCAACGCCCACCCATCCGAGGGGTCAAAGCCATTCTCAACATTCCAGTCACTCTCTACACACGTGTGGAATGCAGTCACACGTGCCCGCCAACTCAAGCCTGAGGACTACACCGTTTTCACAGTATTTGCTGACTGCCGGAAAAGGGTGGAACCTCCCATGCCGGAAAGCTACTTCGGGAACCTGATTCAAGCCATTTTCACCGTAACCGCGGCAGGGTTGTTATTGGCAAACCCGCCGGAGTTCGGGGCGGCCATGATACAGAAGGCCATCGACATGCATGATTCGAAAGTCATTGACGCACGTAACAAGGAGTGGGAGAGCAACCCAAAGATATTCCAATTCAAGGATGCCGGAGTGAACTGTGTTGCGGTCGGAAGTTCGCCACGTTTTAAGGTTTACGACATAGACTTCGGCTGGGGAGAGCCAGAGAGTGTGAGGAGTGGCTCCAACAACAGGTTTGATGGCATGGTATATCTGTATCCAGGCAAGAATGGAGGTCGAAGCATTGACGTGGAGGTCACTTTGGAGGCTAAGGCCATGGAGATGTTGGAGAAAGACAAAGAGTTCCTTATGGAGGTTTAATAATTGAAGATTGATATTATCTTAGCTTGTGTTTTGATAATGTTTATGAGCTTGACACAGTATCTGTCAAGGGATTTATTGATTATGCAACCACGAAACTTCATTTTATGTTTTTGTTTTGCTAACGTATTATATATTTTTATTGTTCAGTCTTATCAAATACGGTTATTTTCTTATAGGCAGACATCAAAGAAATGACTTAAGTATAAATAGAAGGTTTTACCAGTTCTCATGAGCAAAGATATCTGAGGCTATTGGTTCTTGAATGAACGAGCTTGAAAATTCGCAATGCATCCCACATCCAACAAGCCAAGACATGCCATCATATCCTCGGTTCTAGACAAATAATCAGCAGCATGATAAGTACTGCAAAATCATTTTATCAATCTCATAACATTATGAAATGATCAATGAATCAAGCAATTGCAATTCCTTGCTATCAATGCATTTTGAAGTACAACGAGAACTGAATACACTACAACAATTTACACATTTTATAACATATAAATATAGCATTTTATTGATAATGCTATAAATTATAATTGAATGTTATCTAAATATAATATAATAGCATTTTTTAAAGGCCACCAAATTAAAAAGCCCAAAATCTTTTCCTCCATATTTTACCAAAATATTATATCCCGCTTTATTTCCACGTACCCTAATTATTTGTTCCATTCCATTCCATTCCATTACCCTCCTTCTCCACGTCTCTCTTCTCTATGCCTTCCTCTCTCCACGCCTCTCCTCTCTCTGCCTTCCACTCTCCTCGCCTCTTCTCTGTAATTTTTCAGAAAATCCCCCCCAAATAGAAACGAATTCATCCACAAATTTCGAAGGTATTTATGCTTCTTTTGCAGTTTCTACAGCTTGCGGTTTCTACGAATTTTCTGTTATCTTAAATTTCTTGTATCTGAGCAAACCTAAGTGGATGTATGTAAATGTAGAAGAGTTATTGAAAATCATCAGATAGCAAAATTAATTCTCCATCCTTCAAGCAAATTCTGAATCTAGTGCCTGTTAGTTACCTTTTCAGCTTCCTTGAGCAATATACTGTGTTTACCTAATCACCTCCATTTTTTTTGTTGTTTTGGTTGCTGGTTTATTGGGGCATTAGGTTGTATTTGAGTCTTAGAGATCGATATATCTTATAGATATACCAGGGTATAATAGCTTATCAAGTGGAAAATGTGTAATAATTTTTATTTTTAAATTTTTATTTATTATTATTATTATTATTTTTATTTATTTTTTATTTTTTATATTCACTAACTTGTTAGTTTATGTCCCACTCAAGATTTTCTTTGCTGAACTTGGGCATATGGGAAAAGGTTCTGGGAAGAATGATACATGGTTTATTTCTTATTGTTCTCCAATATGGATTTTGGTCTTAACAAAGATTTAAAGAAAGGTTGTCACCCTTTTAAAAAAGGTTTGGTCAACGATGCTTGCAAATTCAAACTGGAATGTGGTAGAAGGTTTTGGATATGAAATTACTATTACAGCATTTGATTCTGTAGCCCTTCCTTTCGCAGCAATAACTTGATGTTATAATGACTTTGTTTCGTTCTTCTCCTCAAGGAAAATATGGTTTAGCCATCCCACTTTCAAAATTGTGGATTATAATTTAATTATAGAAGAAGTTTGTGCAAAATAAACTGAAGTTCCTTTTCCGAATCTCAGCTGTTACACGATTTTTTAAAAAACTCTGGTCTTTTAAAAATAGCCCACTTACTCTGTTCTCCTCTACGTGAATATTTGCACTTTCAAAGCATGGACATGTGTTTATTGTTTATAGTTTTTTTCAGTCGAAACATGGGAAGCTGAGTTTGTTGTTCTTTTCGTCTGGCTATATTACATTTCTAACAACAACAAAATGAAAATCCCCATTGGAATTCTTGTGTTAGCTTTCATAATTGAGAGTTAGTTAAGTTTTTACCACTACTGTAACTAGTTGTAATAGTTTCAACTAGGAAATACATAATACACAACTTCAACAATGGTACTATATTTTTACCATCTAACTAGTCTGTGGTTTGTCTAGGTATTCTATGAATTATTAAAGGGCGTAAGTTGAGGCACCCTATGGTATATTTGTTTTATGAAGTGACAGTGGAGTCCAAGAGGGCTATATATGAGTACTGATATTCTGACTTTATGGCTTGTTCATTATGTATAATAGTGCCTGCAACTACTGTCTTTAGGATAGCTGGGGAACTGAGTGTTTATATCGCTTGTAGGAGCAAAGTGATTCTACATGTGAAAACTGTTCACACTGGAGGGTTCCATTAATTTGATGAGGAAAGTGGAAACTGACTTGCTAAATCTCCTCCTAACAGGGTGATTATCCTATATTAAAATGAGATAATTAAAAGTGCTAGCGAAATCTACTACGGAGTAGTTATCCTTCTATTTTAGCTTGACACTATCGGCTAGATTTCCAAGCTTTGAGTTTTCAGGATTACACGTGCATATTCACTTATTGAACATATCTAACTTCTCTAAATAGGCTTCCAAATTTGCATGCTTAACAAGTATAATCTTAAATGAAAGATCAGAGTCTTCCTCTCAATTTAAAATTATCCTATAACAAAGGAATATTGGGTTACTGAATCATGACCACTTCCTATCCATTTACATATAAATAGGCATTCCTAGATGTGGAAAAATAATTTCTTTGGCTAGCTGACATTATTATGCTTACATTCTTGATCAGAGTGAAGTTGCTAAAGTGGTCGAGAAGCAAGGTAGTTTGGAGCGACAGCTGGAGCTAATTGAAACTCATCAAGACGAGGTGTGTTAATTAAGACCTTTGAATTTGAGTTCAACTTATTGTGTCATGGATGCTACAACTTTAACTTATTTTCACAGTGTTTTGATTTTTTTATAACTTAAGTTCAACTGTAATAATATTTGGGTTCCCTCAAATTATGGATAAAGAATGGGTGCGTCTTAACAGGTAATTTGTACTTTGTTATGTAATTTATATACTTTATATTTTTAGATTATATATTACAATCTTATCTTTTAAAATTATTAGGGCTTCACAGGAGTACAGAAAAGCTTCAGAAAATTTTGTCAACACTGCTCATCATAATTTAGGCAAACCAGATAAGATTTTATGTCCTTGTAAAGGTTGTCGAAACGTAAGCCATCAATATGTAAATATTGTTCACGAGCATCTGGTCATAAGCGGAATGGATCCGACTTACACAAATTGGTTTCACCATGGAGAAAAACTCATTAGTAATGTTGATCCTATAAGTAAGATTGAAATATTCAACTTGTTTGAAGCTGCACATACAAATGAAGAACATAATAAGGAAGCTTTTGAAGAGAATTTGGATGATAACATTAGTCGATTGGTGAAGGATGCTGAAGCTCCTTTGTATCCAGGAAATGAAAAATACACAAAGCTATCTTCAATTGTGACCTTATATAAGCTTAAAACTATTAATCGTTGGTCAGATAATAGCTTTACGGAACTTCTAAACATATTACATGATATGTTACCTGAACGTAATGAAATTCTTACATCCACACTATGTGTAAGAAAATTTCTTAAGATATCTGATTTAGGGTATGAAAAGATTCATGCATGTGTCAATGATTGCTGTTTGTTTAGAAACGATAAAAAGGAACTAGATAATTGTCCAAAATGTGGTTCTTCGAGATGGAAAGTTGATAAGCAGACACGAAAGAGTAAAAATGGTGTACCTGCTAAAGTCTTAAGATATTTTCCCATAAAACCTAGATTCCAGAGGATGTTCAGTACACCAAAGATTGATGAATCATTAACATGGCATTCAACTAATCAAAGCGTTGATGGTAAAATGCGTCATCCAGTGGATTCTCCATTTTGGGCTTTAATTGACAACAAGTGGCCAGAGTTTGCAAATGATTCACGCAATCTTAGGCTTGGGCTTGCTACAGATGGTTTCAATCCCTTCAACAATTTTAGCTCTACCTATAGTTGTTGGCCAGTGATGTTGGTCATTTATAATCTACCACCATGGTTATGTATGAAAAAAGAAAATATCATGTTGTCATTGTTAATTCCAGGGCCCAAATAGCCTGGGAATGATATTGATATATATTTGCAACCACTTATAGAGGACTTGAACGAATTATGGAATATTGGGGTGAGTGTATATGATGCACACACTAATGTGGTCTTCAATTTGAGAGTAATACTAATGTGGACAATTAATGACTTACCTGCTCTTGGAAATTTAGCAGGATGTAAAATTAAGGGTAGGACAGGTTGTCCTATATGTTTTGAGAATACTCACTCACAGTGGTTAAAATTTAGTAGAAAATGTACATACATGGGTCATAGGAGATTTTTGCCACCATCTCATCCATTTAGGAAAAAGAAATCTTGGTTTGATGGACATGAAGAAAAGGGAAGCAAGCCTAAAATTATGTCTGGTAGCAACATTCTGGTTACTCTTAAAGATTTTGTCAATAATTTTGGGAAATCTCAGAAACGAAAAAGAAAGACAGATGATGGGAGCATGTTAACATGGAAAAAAAGATCAATCTTTTTTACCTTGCCATATTGGGAGGTATGATTTTGGCATTTTCCAACTCTTATTCAATTTGTTTCAAATATTTGAATATATTTTTTTGCATGAAACTAACATCATCTTTCATCTTTTTGGTTTGTTACATTATTAGGTGCTACCATTACGTCATAATTTGGATGTAATGCACATTGAGAAAAATGTATGTGAAAGCATCCTTGGTACATTGTTAGACATAAATGGTAAAACAAAAGATGGATTAAATGCTCGTAAGGATTTAAAAGACATGGGAATTAGGAAGGAGTTACATCCGGAGAATAGAGGTAATAGGACATACCTTCCTCCTGCTCCGCATACGTTATCAAGGTCAGAGAAACAAACATTTTGTAAGAGGTTGTTTAACTTGAAGTTACCTGATGGGTATAGTTCAAATGTAGCCAATTGTGTATCAGTAGATGAATGCAAAATTATTGGCCTCAAGTCACATGATTGTCATGTCCTCATGCAACAACTCTTGGCTGTAGCATTAAGAGGTTTACTTCCAAAAGGACCACGAAATGCAATTTTTAGACTATGTACGTTCTTCAATAGATTATGCCAACATGTTGTTGATAGGGAGAAAATAGCAATACTAGAAGATGAAGTAGTTGAAACCTTGTGCAGTTTTGAAAGATTCTTTCCTCCTGCATTTTTTGATATCATGATACATTTGGGAAGAGAAGTACGATTATGCGGTCCAGTTCATTATCGTTGGATGTATCCTTTTGAAAGGTGAGAAATTCGCAATTATATGATAAATTAATGCACATAATATCATTCTCGATACTAATTTGTTTACTCTTTTTTAATTCTAGACATATGAAGATATTCAAAGGACATGTGAGAAATCGCGCACGACCAGAAGGTTGCATATATAGTTGAATGCTATCTTGCAGATGAGTGCATGAATTTTTGTACTGAGTTTATGAAACAAGTAAGAGAAATTGATCATCGAGAGGGGCGCAATCAAGATTATGTTAGCAATGAAATGACTGAGGGACGTCCCATTTCTGCTCCAAAATTTATTATATTAAGTAATGAATTGTTAGAGATAGCACATCGTTACGTGTTATTCAATACATCTTTTGTGGAACCTTTTTTGGAGTAAGTCATTCACTTTTCTATTAAGAAGTATATAAAATATATATTAATTTGTAATCTGGAATAACTGGCTTATTATTAGAATGCATAGAGAGGAGCTGAAGCGAAGCAATAGAAACCTTGAAAAAAATGAAAGCTTGCTTTGGAAAATGCACACGGAGAAATTTTCAGTTTGGTTAAAAGAGAAGGTTGTACATAATCTTGATAATTTCTTATCTTCTCATTATAAGAATATATATTTTGAATATAAATATCACTGATGCATGTCTAAATTTGTTGCAGATTCAATTGTGTTCCACCACAAGTAATGAGTCAGATGTTCTAAAATGGCTGGCATATGGGCCTAAAATGCAAGCAGTCTCCTACACTGGATATATTAGCAAAGGGCAACGTTTCCACATAAAAGACGTTGAAAAATCTACACAAAATAGTGGTGTATCAATTGAAGCTCTAACCATGTGCAAAGCTAGTGCAAAGGATAATGCACAAGTTTCTGATGTTGTTGCATTTTATGGAGTCATTAGAGAAATAATTTCATTAGATTACCACATAATGAAGATTCCACTCTTTAAGTGTGACTGGGCAAATGTTGGTAACGGTGTGAAAGTAGATGATTGCTTTACACTTGTTAATTTGCATCAATGCCAAAATAATTTTCTAAAAGACCCTTTTATTTTAGCATCACAAGCCAAACAAGTGTTTTACTCGAGAGAAAATGATTCATCTAATTGGTATGTGGTTTTGAAAGCACCACCTCGAGGTTTTCATGATCTAGAAATATATGATGAGAATGAGGAAGTCGATGTTGGAAATAGTGGTTCATTGAGCATTGATGATATGAACGAGGAAGTTAGCTATGTAAGAGGGGATTGTGAGGGCACTTTAATTTGATGATTCAAAACTTTAGCTTATCAATAAAATCATTGTTTTGTTGTCATTTTGTTTATGTTTTCTTGTTCAGCCGCTTCCGCATTGTAATCTTAATATTATATTTATGTTTGTATTTTTTGTTGCCTTGCAATGGTGAGTTTTGTTTATTCTACTTTAAATGTCATTTTTCTGATTTTTTTTTTACATAGAATGCTAATCATGATTTTCATATTTTGTTAAATAGGTTGGATATCATGGTGAATTCCAGAAAGAAGGTTGTTGATGATTCAAAAGCTCTACGTAAAAAGAGATCAGTTCGAAAAACTACAAGTGGACAACTTAAAGTAGCCAACACATTTCAACAACATTTTAACTCTTTGGATGCTCCTACGAGATCTTTTTGCAGCATGAATATGAGTAAGGAATCTCCTGAAAATGAGGTTACTAGAGAAGATGATGTAGACATGAGTGGTAATGAAAACCAAATAACACATGATGAAGATACGAGTCTATTACAACAAACTGTTGCACCATCTCAAGGAGAGACTCAACAAGTTCAAAAGAAGAAGAGAGGCCCAACCCAGATGAAAATTTTGAATGAAGTCATTGCTCCAATTGATGTAAAGTTTAATGAAATGGGACAATCGCTATCGGTCACTTTATCTTCCTTTCTAGGCCGTCTTGTGATGAGACTGTACCCTATACTCTTGTTGATTGGAGGCATCTTTCAGATGATATGAAACTTGTTATGTGGAAAGATATTCAGGTACATCCTTCAAAATAATTCATGTTTATACAATAAAATGTAATATATATTTGATATTGCATGAAATTGAAAATTTTTAACTTGCAGCAAAGGTTTAAAGTTGATGAAGAATGGCAAAAAGATTACATTTTTAAAGAAATGGGTAGACTCTGGAGAGCATCAAAGTCTCGACTTGTGAAAAAGATTAGAGAAGCACCAAATGAAGCTGAAAGAATGAAACTCAAACCTGATAATATACTTGAACCCCAACAATGGAAGAAATTTGTGAAGGAAAAGACAAGTACAGATTTATGGTAAATTCTTCATTTTTCTTTTGCCTATAGCAGTTCTGTACTAAGCTATGATTAATTATTGATGACCCGATATAAGTTTGGAAATCTAATTATCAGACTAAAAGCAAAAGGTTTAAAGAAATTCGAGAAAAACAAATTCCACATACATGTAGTCGCAAGGGATATGCTAGATTGCGTGAAGATATGGTAATATTCCACAAGCCATCTTTAATTTGACTAAGTAAATCATTTGCACTCGATTCTTATTATATTATTCTTCATTCTCTTAGCAAAAGAAGAAGAACAATCCATCTTCTATAGGTCGAAAAGAGGTTTGGACAGCAGCACATATAAAAAAGAATGGTGAACCTAAATGCAAACTTGTTGAAGAGACGCTTGTAAGTATAAATAATTTATTTTTTTAAGTTTTGTATATATTTTTATATCTACGCGTGTGCACACATATATACACTTATATATTGTCTTTTAGGAAAATTTGAAAGATGCGAGTCAGCATGACTCTAACACAAATATAAAAGAAGATGCTCTTTCAAGTACTTGGTCCGGAGAATAGTTGACGATTACGAGGGATTGGAGGTGGAGTTTGCTACACAAAGTATTCCATATTAACTCAAAGGGAGTCTAATATAGCTCATTTGAAGGAAGAACAAAATCAGCTAAAGGTTCAAGTGGCAGATATGGAGAGGACAATCAATGACTTATTGAAAAAACAGGTTAATAAGTTCATTTAAGTGAAATATAACTCATATACACTTTTACTTCACATGATTTAGTAGCTAGTTTTTGAAATTCTTTATCTTTGCAGTTTCAGGAAAATCAAAGTGAAGAAGTATCTAATATTCAACTACCGTCTTCATTGGTAAAATTTATCATTTATTTTCATTGATAATTTGTACGTATTTTTAAAGTTGAATATAACGTGGCTCCTGAATTTGTGTTGTTGAAGAGTGTAAACAGTAATACAATCAACAGTAAGTGTAAGCTACTAGATTGGACCGGAATAGGAGAAGTGGTGGCAAAAAGACGTTGGTCTTCAAATAATCCAAAAATATTGGTTCATCACATTCCTCTAGGACCTAATGCTGTGAGAGTTTGGGTTGATGTAGCTATGAAACTTGATGCATTTTTGTGGAGGCCTACTTCTGATATGACTTGTATTGAAGAATGTGTTGGTACCACAGTTGTATGGCCATGTGATAAGGTTGTAATAGAGTAAATAGCATCTACAACAAGGTCAATTTTATACCCTATTATCTTTGGTCACTAATTGGAGTTTTGGATTTTTTTTTTTTTTTTTTTTTTTTTTTTTTTAACTTTGTGTTATTTTAAAATCTAACAAGTTGTATGGCTTTATTAATTTTCAGATTTGAATGCATCATTGATTTGATGGATGTGTTCTCCAAACAAGTTGCAAGAGTTCAAGAAATTTTCTTTTGAAGAACTAGAATAATATGATTTTAATTTAATTGTGTTTATATCATTTTCAAGCATATATTTTATTAGTATTTAGTGTGAGACATAACATAATTAGATTTCTTTATTGAACAGCTACATTTGTAAATTTCTACAAAACAATATTGATGGTTGTTTGGAATTTATTATTGACTTGGTTATTGTTGTTTAAATTTTTTAGTCCAAAAGTATTGAATGTTTACATTTGATAATTAAGGAATTAGGAACGACATGTAATATGTATACATTATAATAATAAAAATGCTATAAAAAATAATACATTATATTCAATAAATGCTATAAATATTAACAAGTTATGATAGAAAAATAATGCTATTGAAAATGTAATTATGACGATTAAAGAATGTTATTAAATTCAAAATTATAGCAAAAAAAAAAATGCTATCAAATTAAAAAAGATTGCACAACAAAAATGCTATAAATACTCAAAGCATTACGATAATAAAATGCTGTGTAAAAGTTTTTTATAGCATTTTATAATGACATTTATAAAACGTTATAATAGATATATGACTTTTAATAACACCACCTACGATAGCATTTCGAAAAATACTATCGTACATGATAGATAACATTTTTCGCAAGCTATAAATGACTGAATATGTTGTAGTGATACTATATTCAGAGTTTGAGGGAGGCATTACTGAAGCAATTTCTTGAATAGTATCTGACACTGGTTCTATAACAATGAGTGTCGTGTGCGTGCGTGTGTATGTGTGTGTGTGTGAGAGAGAGAGAGAGAGAGACCTTGAGATGGAGTTTGGGCTTTGAGATTCACTCCCTGCTCTCTCCGTGTGTGTGTGTGTGTGTAAGAGAGAGAGAGAGAGACCTTGAGATGGAGTTTGGGCTTCGAGATTCTCTCTCTGCTCTCTCCTGAACCTTGGTAAGAGCTCTTGCCAGTTGTGCTTTAGTGATCTTTAAGAAGTTTTTCAGAAATGATCTTTGTACAGGGGAAATGCATATGTAGTTTTACAGGATCTGAGGTGATAGTACCTGACGCGCTGTTTTTTTAAATCCAAAATTCAGTTTTTTGTTGTGAAAACATTACCCTCATTTTTCTTGATTTATAAGATATTTCAGTTTTTCTCATTGTTTGGTGGATTCACACCCGTTTGAGTAAAATTCGAACAACATCCGTTCGTGTGTTACGAACAAGACCCTTTTATTATTGTTCACGTTTCCGTCCTGCGTCAACTTAAGTAAATATTACAGCCAGTTATATCTTTGACCCAATATTATACCTATTCAGCTAGGGCCAACCATTTGTTTTCACTAAGACAAACATCCACAGATCATAAACTGTGATGATGCAAGACATACAGATTGTCTTTGTACAAGTAATATTCAGAGGTATTTTGAATTTGGTTTCTATTCAGTTTCACTATGAAATATGAATCATCAAATACCATTTCGAGGGTAGTCCAACGAATCAGGAGCTAGCTTGGGCTCAGACATTCTTTATCTGTGTCTTGTAAACAGGGACGGATCCAGGACCGAATTACAAGCCGAATTAATATGTAGAAAAAATAAATTTACACATAAACATTTTTTTTTTACACTAAAATAAATAACGGGCCGGGGACTGGACTGGGTACAGCTCCGCCTAATCCCCCCAAATCTGTCTCTACTTGTACAGTCACGCTCTTCCTCCTTTTAAGGTACTTAATGCACTAGAATTGATCTTGTCCCCAATTGGTAGGATAAAAACTTTTTTCTACTGACGTGACGAGAGAATCTTATTTATGATTCTCTAAATTTATAACCGTTTCAGATAACTTGGCGGCAGGATATCAAGACTGCTTAACACACTATTTCATATAAAAATAAGTAATGATTGGATCTCGTATTGATTAGAAATAGACACAAGTCACACAACGTCAACGTCTCCAATCCAGAAATAATCTCAGCCTTTTTTCTAGTTTACCATCTTTGTTGTCTATGGAGAACGTCGATAAATTCCAAAAGTTACTGTGAGTTTTGCTACAGAATAATGCTGGTTGTCTAGGGCCACATGGGCCTTTATACATATATTATAGATTTCTTTATCTAATAAATAATTGCACCAGGGTCAACAGTACCAATTTTCACTAAATATTTTGAGACAGAGATGCCCCGAATGCTTAATGCCAGGTGAAAAAAGGATTGAAACCCAATCGAAGATGCATTAGAAATAGTGAAAATTTGGATTTTATTCTTTTTAAGTGTCTCTCTCGTACTGCACATAAAATTATGCTCCTGTTTGACAGCTATTTTTACATAACTCTTTTTTCCCTCTTAAATTTATTTTTAATTACACATTCTCACGATAAGATATTCTGCACTTAAATTCAATTTTTTTTTTCTATTTTTAAATCACTTATTCTAAAAAAAAAAAAATACTATTTCAAAACTCATTTTTTCCAAAAAGAAAAAGAAAAAAAGGAGACTCTTTTTAATGGTTGTCAAACATGGGCTACATTTTGATTTTCTTAATTATAATCTAGACGGAAAAAAAAAAATTGATAAAAAGTTGATTATTTTATTTATTTATTTATTGTACAAATTGATTTCATCTTAACCATAGTTTATGATATTTGATTTCTCGTTTTAAAAATTAACACAAGAATGATTCAAAATATATAACTAAAAACAAATATAATCTTTAAATCTTTAATTCAAACTTTATATATATTAAAAAAAAAACTTTTTGACATGAAAAAAATCCCAACTTTATTGTGATTTTATGTTAGTTTTAAAATTAGTATAGTATGAAATATGAAGGTTAAGAGAATAAAAATATAAAATTTTAAGAGAATGTTGCTAAGACTTTGTATGAGGCCCATTTTACTAAAAAATCGTTTTTTCAAAACTCATTTTTAACCATACATTCTTCAGTAAAATAATTTCACAAGTAAAAAAAAAAAAATTTATCTTATTTTTTAACCACGCAATCTTTAAAAGATACTATTTCAAAATACATTTCCCCTCCACAAAAAATGGGGCTCAAACAAAGGCTAAATCAACTAGGGATATAAAATATTTGATGAATTTTTAATTAATTTTATTAAATTATTCTAAAACACATAGTTATATTGATTAGTTATCAAATTGTATCAAAATACATAATTATTTTAAAAATGAAATTGTTAAAATTAATCGTATATCTTATTTGTGAAGTTCCCCCTATTTCTTGTTTTGAATGTCATGTACTCCCACGAACTATTTTTTAAGCCATATACAAGTAACCTTTGACATATTTAACAAAATTTCATGAAATCAACTGCGTTCTATGAGCATAATTTAATACTTTTGCTATATTATATTTAATACAAAGATATCAAGAAAAAATAATTAGTAGAATCACTTTTCTTTGAGAATTATCTATCAAGAGTAGCACGTTTCTTCAGGGTTGTCCTGATCTCGAATTGTATACCTCCAAGTACTTTATGAAATACAACATATGTGGGATTTGAAAGGCAAAGAAGAGAAATATACGAGCGAAAGGCACCTATTTTTTTTTTTATAAGAGGGTATTAATAGACAATGGGTAATGAATAAAAGTGGATCAATGGAAGTTGCAAGTTCTTGTTCTATGGACTCTCTTTTCTTCTTTATATTCCTCTTCAAAGAGACCTATGTACTTGAAGCAATTGGCTATTGTTGGGTTGGAAATGTTGTTCCATGTGCCTTAGGTAGAAAAATTAATATACATGAAATAATTCTTAGTAAATCTATGCAATTGATCATATTGATTTAGAGAGGTGAGACTTTATCTTCTAAAATAAGATTGATATCTAAAATACCCTTGTAAAGAAATAGACAAAATTTTCTATAATTAGTAGTTAATTTGCTAGTAAACTATAAAAATACGAAAAAAAAAATGCATTATATACCGAGCTCATTCGACATATTTTAAAATTTATTCATATAAATTTACTTATTTTATTTAAAGTGGTATTATATTTTTATGAATATGTGTAATGTATAGTTAATTATCAATGATCAAGGAATATTATGATATTATTTTGAAATATTATAATGAAAAATATATCAAATATATATATATATATATATTTTTTTTTCAGGAGGAACCTGCGGCCGTTACCTTTCGAGTGCGCACTGGGTAAACCCTCGAGTTGACGCAATAGCCTGCAAACCACGCCAGTCAAGTTAATCAAACTAGGTATGCTCGGTGCGACAGACTCGCCCGAAAAAGTGTTGGTAGGGGGAATCAAACTCTTTCCGTACTCACATACTCTACCAACTCAGCTATCTCATGAAGGGCTATCAAATTAAAATTTTATTATGTTGAAAAGTTGTGGCTCTAAAAAAAAACTAAACATTGTATATGACAGACGCCAAAGGTACCCTTGAGGGCTATACGAATAATGATAACCAGATATCTATTTAGAAGTTATATCTATCATTAACTTTCATCTTATAGTGCTATTCTTTTCAATTTTCTTTGTTATATTTATATTTGAATCCACAGATTTTGGTTGGGTTCAGCCCAAACTCATCTGCTTTGTTGGGTTTAATTTGTAATCATTGGACTTGACATGCCTCAGCCTAATACTGAATCGAAATTTATGTAATTGGTACAAAATATCTTTATTGTTTACTTTCTTTATGATAATCAACTCCATCGTTGCAATTTTAGTATTTGTACCCACAAATCGAACATTTTTTTTTTTTTTTGCACAAAAAGCCCTTTCCATCACCTGCCGTCCATTTGTTTTGTTAAATAGACAACATGTTCTGTATATGATTTAAAAAAAATTGCAAAAGCATTTTCTTCTTCACCCTAAAATGGGTAATTTTGATGACTTAAAATTTGCTCTATCTGGAAAATTGTAGATTATAATTGGTTCCCTTCGATAACTTTCGAAGTAATATACTAATTTATCCAAGCTAAAGTGTCTGTAAAATAAATTTACTATTGAATCAATTATAGGCAGGAGCGGATTCAGAAAAAATTCAAGATGGATTAATATGCAAAAAAATAAATATATATATTTGCATAATTTTTTTTCTTTTTCAAAAGAACATTTGGGTTGAGGATGGACTGTAACACAGGCCGGCCCATCCCTGGATCTGCCCCTTATTATAAGTTACTTCATGTTTTGTTATCTCTAGAAAACTAAAAGCTTGATTCTAATTCGTTCGGATGCTGTTGATAACTTTTGTCCTTCCCTATGGTCCCTGCTCTCAAGTGGATTTAATTTGATCAACAAGAACACCATAGACCCTTGAGGATTATTATTATTTAAAAAAAAATTACAAAATACTGCTAATAAATGTATCTTGAAATTATAGTATCTAAATTTTAATTAGATATCACCCACCACGCACTTGAACATGTGGTATGTTGGTTAAGCCTATGTCTTGTAGGGCCCACCCACATACTAAGCACATTATATGGTTTTTGTGAAAATATCCAGTGGGACCCACATTTTGGTGGGACCCATTGAAGAAATGTAGGTTTCTGAATTTGGTCCCTTTTCCTCCTCCTCGTGTTTCATCATATAGTATAAATTGATCTAAAAGGTTTGAATTATTGAAGAATTTTGATTGAATTGCAGTCAATTATCTACTAAATGATTCACACACGAAAAGGTTACATAAAGGCAATGGTGATTAGTAGAAAGCTTAATGAAAACTATGTAGAAAGTTAACTAAAAGGTAAGATTCACTAAAAGTCATCACTTTCACTTTTTACCCTTTTGCACATAGTGTGAAAGGAGAAGGAATGTTAAAATATTAGTTTTCTTCATAGCATTAACGATTAATAGAATATAAACACTTTTTTTTTTGTTATTTAATTAAGAGCAATTCATTCTACTGGAAAAAAGGTCGTGTGATTTAATTACATGCAAGTGTTTGTACAAATGACGATGGAAATAGAAGAAAAATAAGATTATCTGATTTAAGTTGTAGGTGTATGTAATATTTACATAAAAAATTTTGTAGACGTGGAGACGGAAAGATATAAAATAAAATAAATAATCGAGGTCTAAAGTAACTCGATTCTTGTTGACCTGCAGTTGGAAAGATTGTAATTCAATACAATCTCTGTATGCATGGATCTTATTGTCGAACATTACCCTTCTTATTTTGTTACTTTCTAATGAAAAAAGTCCTATAAATGTCTAATGACATAATTTTAGGGCTCGGTTCATATAACTTCTACTTCTGCTTTAAAGTAGTATAAGAAGAGAAGTAGAAGCAAAAGCTAGAGCTTTTAAATTAGTGTGTGAATGACGAGAGTTGGGAATGTCGTGATTTAGAATGACTTTGAATTTTGAATTTTGTTCTTTACAAATATAAGGGTAAGATTGAAATTTAAAAATTTCATGAAACTAGAAAAATGACTTTTCGACTTTTTGTGGAAGAGGTTTTTTAGAAATCATATTGGACTAGATTTCTTTAAAAAAAAAAAAAAATTTAACTAAAAATGTATTTTTATAAAATGAATTCAAAAGTAATTTTTGAATTTCAAAAACTCATTTTGATTTCTCAAAAGTCATATTAAACGGGTTTCAGTATAGTGCATACTCGATCTGATAATTTCATAACAGCTCAACCCAATTTTACACTTCTAGACGCAGTCAAATCCTTATAAAGATGTGTTAGTGATATATATAATTATGAAAGTGGAATACGATATTGTGAAAAGTGAAGCACTCGTGCAAAAGTAATTAAAATAAGGGGAAGAATTTAGAAATGTCATTGTCTGTCACACGAGGGCTAAAAAGCTAGCACAAAAACCTATCCTTTTGCCCACGTGCATACCTTTGACAAAAAAAATGATAATAAGGTAAAGGAAAATTCTGATTGTACAGAATTTATTTGTACAGAATTTTTATAGATATTCACAAGGGTATATTTTATTGTTCAAAAAATACCCATCCACCCTCCTTTGTGTCTTGTCTGTATAACCTCTGTAAAACAAAAATCTGTAGACCAAGTGTATCTCTAAGATAAAAGTATTATTCCAAGTCGAATATGCCCCTGATAATGATCAAATTTTGCCCAAGACTAAAATTTGATTTTAATTTTAAATTAAAGTTAAATTATTAATTTTAACCACATATTTTATAATATTCACAATTTTTCAATCATATATATTATTAACTTTTATCAAAATCAATTAAAAATCCGATTTTAATATACATGGGCTTAAAGTGTGTACACCATGAGATTACTAGGACATTTTGTTGCATTTTATCTCCAACTTTAACACACTATTATTTACATGGGAAAATTCATTTGTACAAAAAATGATTTGTCATCTTCTTGACAGATACTCACATGTCTGTGAAACTCGTGTGAAAAAAACATGATAAAAAAAATACTCTCCGTCGAGGAGAGTGACAAACTCTCACTATAAAAGCAGGACGATTCTATTTACATACGTGCTTAACATGACCCCATTTGATATAAAGTAGAACTAATCTTGATTTATTTCTCGACGGTATGCTTGACACGACTTAATACTTCTGCATGATACAATAAGAAATTTTATGTCTTAATGTCTCCCGTACTGCATTTTATTTTGTTGTGTTGAATTGGATTTGTCCGTGACAATTATTTACTTAATAGCTGAAAGACGATTGTTGAAATGTAAATCCACGCTAGTTTGTGAAACTATCATCTTTGGTTCCAGCATGATCTAGCACTTATTTGATCAAACGTTTTAAAATTGTTAGCTAGTAGGTTCAATTAAATGTGTGATTATGAATGGAATAAAAGTTGTTAGTCCAATGAAATATGTAGTTAAAAATGAAGTTTGACCAACTTAAAATTTAAAAAAAAAAAAAAAAAAAAAAAACAAAATTCACAAAACAAGAGAGTGGGAACTTTTTTGGATGGGTCATAATGAATCCATGCTAATATGATACAACCTTCTTTTTCATCTCTATATTCGATATCATTAATCCTTAAAAATAATTTTTTCAACATTAAAGAAAATTAACGCTATTTCTCTCTCATCCTCTAAAACATTTTTCTAATCTGAAATTCACGATTATCCTTCTTTCTATGTCGCATCTTGTAGAAATTGACGGTGACATTTCATTATTTGTGGTATTTTTGAACTCTCTCTCTCTCTCTCTCTCACACACACACACATGATATAATGAGCATCGATACTTAGCTTATGTTAAACACTGATGACAGAGACACGCGCCCGCACACACATATATGACCTTTTTTATTTTCTTTTTTTGAGTTGAATTTCTAATCAATTAGTTGAAAATCCGTCGACGAAGTAAATTAGTTTCTTGATGCTTATCATTGTGATTGTTCATGTAATTTATGGTGTGTAACTTTTGTAGATATCCACTGTGAACGGTGTTCATAAATTTATCATATAAATAATAATTGTAGTTAAAATTTTGAAATGGAAGTATATCTTGGTTCCTAATTTTGGTTCATCATTTAAATAAAGTTGGGTTGATTGCTTAGCCGGAGCAGGTTGAACAGAAAGGTCATTCTCGCTATCTGTACGTGAAAGTTAAAATCGAATTTTTAACAAAATTTAATAAAAGTTGATGAATGTATCGTCGAAAAATTATGAGACTAGAATTAATTGTTGACTTTAACTTAAATTAATTTTTTTTTAATTATCATCATACATCATGAACTTAATATAATTTTACAATTTTCAATTTGATCTAACGATTCATCGATTGGGTCTAAATACAATCCTCACAACTTTTATCCCAATAGATAATGTGTTGAATAAGACCAAACAAGATCACGAAGGTCACGTGATAGAGGGTGTACAATTCGGTATGAGGCCATAAACGTAAGCCACATTAAGTTCGCAACTGCCCCTACACTTGGCGTCAGTTTGCCATTAATAGCCGGAACCGTTCTATCCTGTGCCGCAACCAATATTAGATGGCACGTTAAGTAAAATTCATATAAATCAGGAGGTCAATAATGTCATTTCGAGTTCTACAGGTTAATCCCAACGTTATCCGTCAAACAAATCCCTCGTCACATAATGTAATTAGAGTTGTGCCGGGGGCACAGCACGATGCACAACCCCCTCACAATAAGAGGTGATGTGGACCGTGCAGTACAATCGACATTTCCCATGTAATTATTTCACAAATCTGAAATATCTGTTTTTTCACTTTTTATTTGTCATTTACTTGACCCCACCATCCAACATAATTACAAAATAACAGCTAGAGAGGGACTATCTCAAAGAAAGAGTAAAATAAATGGGACAATCCACTAATTTGTAACATGGAATGGAAACACTACTCTTGAAACTCTGGACATCCATTCAAGATCGAATTGCTGGTTTGAACTTGACATTAATGTTACATTGACACTATTAAGATGATTGGCCCTCGACCTAAACATTCGATTATGAATTTTGAATTATGAATACTTCAAAAACCTATGTATCAACTTTTGTGCTCAATAGTACATATGTAAAAGGGATAATTTAAGTTTGATGATTCACTTATCCCCTTTTCACATAGATTTAATGACACACAATCGAAATGACTCCTCTACACAATCGTTCATTTTCTCTTTTTCATAGCCTAATGAATGAACGAAAAAAGGAAAGTTACAGAACGTGACAATGAAGGCTTGCAAATTAGAAAGCAAGCAATAACTTCTCAACGCGTAAAAGTGATACCGCACCCCTTTTATACCCTTTTTGTTTAATAATAATAATAAGGTAAAATGAAATTGAATAAAAGTCACTTACTCTCTTTTATAGCCTCGTGAACGAACGAAAGAAGGAAAGTTACAGAACAGAACAATGAAGTCTTGCAAATTAGACAGCAAACATTAACTTTTCCAGTCCCCCTAACCTTATAAAAGAGCTAACGCATCCTTTTTATTTATTATCAATAACAATAATGTGATTGAAAGCCATCTGCTCTGCTGTACTACACAAATTGTTCGTGTTTGATATAGTTAAAAATTAGATTTTTGTTAGATTTTGATTAAAATTGATTAAAGACATTTTTGAATAATTGACAAAAATTTCGATTTTATCTTAAATTTTTATCAATTTTTTAAGCTACACCAAACATGGACTTAATCTAACAAGTATCGTGTCACCTAAAAATGGTTATTTTTAGATTGTTTGAACCCCCCCCCCCCCCCACTCTCCCTTTATTTATAAAAAAAAAAAAAAAAACATTTTGAAATAGTGTTATAATATTGAATGTGTCGTTAAAAAATAAAGATTTTTTTTTTAAATTTATGTGTAATATTATTTTATTAAAAATTTGTTGTTAAAATAAGATTAGATAACTGTTGAAAAATATATTTTGATGAAAAAATATTCTCAAACAAGGATTTTATTTGGAAAGTGTTTGAAATTAAAAAAAAAAAAAAAAACAATGTAGACGGTGGATGAGAGTATAAAATAAAAGCCAGAGGGGCACCAGATAAATTAATTATAAAGGCACCGTTTCTTGGTTGGTTTGTGTTTGTGTTTCACCTTCTTCAACTATGCCATGTGATCTTTCGTAGCTCTCTTGATTGACTTCCGACGAAAGCTACAGGTACAAATTCATCAATCCACACGTCAAACCGCCGGAATTTGACGTCAATTCGCCGGAGAGTTTGATATTACTTTTTACTGGTGCGGTAAAGGAATTACCATGAGTAATGTTCATAATAGCGTGGAGACTGTAAATGCTGCGGCAAGTGCCATAGTTACTGCTGAATCCAGAGTTCAACCATCTACACGACAGGTATATATAGATTTATTGTTGGATGTGTTTGTGTGTAGAGATTTTCATTTTGATTTGCTTATTGCCTGTTTTTGGATGTGGAAATGTTGCTCGATGTGATCTTTCTCGATGTGTACGAGTCTTATTTATAATTTTTGACTGTTAAAATTGAAATTGATGTGGTTTGCTTGTTGTTTTTCTTGTTCTGGTTGTTGAATTTGAAGCTTCCTTTTTTTAGTATTTTTATTTTTATCGAAGGAAGAGGGGGAAAAAAAGATTGGAGCTTTGATTTTTCAATATAATTCATTATAGTGCAGGAAAATTTTGGTAAAATCCAGACGATATTATAAAAATTCAAGAGATACTGTTTTGTATACTAAATTCAATTTTTTTTTTTAAAAGCTAAATTTGTCCTTGAATTGAGATTTGAAAGAACAAACTTTTGAATTATAATGATTTTTTATATTCATAATTAAGCTTGGACAGAAGGTTTTTTTTTTTTTTTTTTTTAGAGAACATTTTTTTTTTTGAGTGAACTGTATTTTTAGAATTTTCTTGTACTGTACCTCCACAATTGAAGTGCATAGAGAGACTGGGTCAATGCGGGTAATCCTTCTTCATCAATTTAATCATCAAAGTCCATTCTTTTCCTTTAGATTTCACCTTTGATTGAGAATAAGCTGTGGTTCTAAATATTGGTTATCATTTATGAGCTTTTGGTTTCATGGACATTACAAACAGAAAATAATTTTCAGGAGGAACTCTATATGGACTTTTATTCAATTGAATTTGCATTAAATTTCTGCTCATGGATTGGAAGCTCTAACAAATAACATAAACTATAGCTTTTGGTTGGTCAGTTTTGGCCTGGATGTGTCAATTTGTACTTTTTGCTTCTTATAGGTGAGAAAAGCAGCAAAGCCTTCAAGGTTTTGGTGTTGGCGTGAGAAACCTTACTCAAATTCTAGTGCTAGTATAAATTATGCACACTGCAAGAAAGGACAAGATATAACCAGACTTAAGTAAATATTGTCACGATAGTGCTAACATAAGAAAATGAAGACTCAAGAAAGGAAACGAAAATATAGGGAGTTGAGCTGTTGGGTTCGGGATAGAGTTACTAACAACCTCATCTCTGCGTATTGCCAGATGGTTGATTGCCTACTGACCTGAAGAAGTAGCACAATGAGGTGGACTTCTTCTCACGGACATGGTCCGGTTGTGGCTGTTCTCTAGCTATTCATGTTATTTAATTGTTTGTCTACTTTGGTATGGTGCTTCTAGAAACTAACTTCAAGAGCACGTCGGTAACTCTGTCTTAGTTTGACAAAAGAGAGCAGTAGACTTATCCATTATCATTAATCGGCATAATTGAAGTAATATGTGGACTTCGAAAATGTTAATAAGTGCGAATGAAGTTTTGGCTTTAATGCAGAATTCATAGTCTTTGGCTTAATACATGTTTGCTTGACATATTATTGAAAAGCAGAAACTTAATTCATGTAGGATTAGGAAAACAAAGTTTCACCATCCTGCTTAATTAGCTGTCTTGCAAAACTGGAATGAGAAGAAAATCATCTTTCTAATCAGTAATCATATAAAATTTACCAAGAGTTAACTTTTTTTTCCAATCTAGTGGAGGGCATCCTTAGAGTTGAGTACTTTAATTGCTTACCTTACTCTAGTGTTGTTTTCAATTACTTCATACAGATACTTTATTTGAACAAATGGACTGCAAGTGCATAATAGTTAGCTTGCTCCCCATGATTTAACTTTTTAAAGCCAACTTGATTTGTCCCGACTTTGTGTGCTTGTCTGCTAGTTGTTTACATTATAAAATGATGCTCGCCGTTCTCATTTTGGCACGGAGTTGGAAAAAATATTCTCTCTTTATGCAAATATGGATCGCTCTCCACCTCCTAGTTTTTCATTGATTGGGTCTTACAGGAGTTGTTAATTTGGCCTAATTCATAACATCTATTATATTTATTTTGCTTCAGAAGAGACGATGGGGAAGCTGCTGGAGTCTGTATTGGTGTTTTGGTGTACACAAACCCAACAAACGAATTGGACATGCTGTCCTTGTTCCTGAACCAACTCCACCAGGGGTTGAAGCTCCTCTTGCTGAAAATCCAAACCATTCTGCCACCATAGTATTGCCCTTCATAGCCCCTCCCTCTTCACCTGCATCTTTTCTCCAATCAGATCCTCCATCTGCCACCCACTCACCTGCGGGTTTACTTTCCCTAACGGCCCTCTCTGTTAATGTATACTCTCCCGGTGGGACGGCACCAATATTCGCAGTTGGCCCCTATGCTCATGAGACCCAATTAGTTTCACCACCGGTTTTTTCTGCCTTCACCACCGAACCATCAACTGCTTGTTTTACTCCCCCTCCTGAATCAGTGCAAATGACAACACCTTCTTCACCAGAAGTGCCATTTGCACAGCTTTTGACGTCATCGCTAGCACGTAATCGCAAAAACAGTGGAATCAATATGAAATTCTCATTATCCCAGTATGATTTCCAGCCTTATCCATACCCGGGAAGTCCTGGAGGTCGTCTAAAATCACCAGGTTCGGCAATTTCTACTTCAGGAACCTCTTCACCCTTTCCTGATAAGCTACCTATTGTTGAATTCCGCAAGGGGGAAGCTCCCAAATTTCTTGGATATGAACACTTTGCCAATCGTAAGTGGGGTTCAAGAGTCGGTTCTGGATCATTGACTCCAACCGGTTGGGGATCAAGGCTAGGCTCTGGAACATTGACACCAAATGGTGGGCTTTCCAGGTTAGGTTCTGGAACTGTAACACCTAATGGTGGAGAACCCCCATTTCAAGACAGTTATCTTCTGGAGAGCCAAATTTCCGAAATAGCATCCCTGGCTAACTCAGATTACGAATCAAAAGATGGGGAAGTTGTAGCTAATTATAGAGTCTCATTTGAGCTTATCGGTGGAGATATTCCGACCTGTGTGGTAAAGGAGTCGGTTCCATCACACAAAATTGCATTGCAAACTGTATCAGAGACAGCTATGAATGGTATGAATAAAAACGATTTGATGGCAAAGAACACAGATTGTTCTCATGGGGAAACTGTCGGTGAAGTTCCCAACATGGCTCGGAGGCATCGTACCATTTCACTAGGTTCTAGCAGGGATTTCAATTTCAACAATGCAAAGGAAGAAGTCTTAGATAAGTCCACTGTTGACTGTGAGTGGTGGACTAATGACAAAGTTGCGAAGAAGGAATTAGGGCCTCAGAAAGACTGGACTTTCTTCCCAATGCTGCAGCCCGGGGTCAGCTAATGTTAGATGTATGCATATCTCCGCTAAAGTTAAGTTTTATCAACTTAGGACTCATGCAGGTTTCAACCCGAGAATGCAGTTATGGAGGTAGAGATTTTGCAAGCCCATGAAAGTCATGTACAAATGCTTTCCGCAGCTTAGTTGTTCGAGTAAGACCGTTTCAAGAGTATTGTTTAAAATTTTCATTTTGCTAATCTTTATTTTAGATGTATACAGTAACAAAACAAGCGTTTTTTCTTTTTCTGAATCAGCTCTGAACAGAAACAAACATTCATGTAAGTGAATTCGTTTATGAAATCTAGTGCCTCCTAAGTTGCCTTGTAGTATGGATAGAAACTTGGGAATAGATTACTCTTACTTCTGTCAGTAAAATTGTATTCTGTTTCAAGGATCTGCTGATATCTCTGCATCTATTTTTGTTTCCCTTGTATTTTCTTGAACTCATACATGAAACTATATAATTATTAGCTTTGTGATACCACGAAAATGAGCCTTTTTTTGTATGTTGAAGTATCTAGCTTAACCTCTTAGAGAGGAGACATTTATACATTTAATTGTTTACTTAATCTAGTTTTCAACATATTCCTCATGTGCATGTTGTTTCTTGGGATTGGGTTTGGACCTTTCGTGTGCAGCTTAGGTGGAAGGCAAAGCAAGCCTCCTTCCAGGTTGGCCATAGTTTTCAGTGAAATACCACTGTGAAAGAGCTAGAATTCTAACATTGTGTCAGGATGATTCATTATTAATCAAAAGTCTGACACGTGCACAATTTTTATAAATGAGTTGTTTCGAGATTGGATTTTGAAATGTTGTTGAAGTATCTCGTATAAGATGTTAAAGCTTTTAAAGAGGAGAATATTTATTTTATGTAAATTTAATTACTCGAAACAAAATCTTGAGTTGCTTAAAGCTGACACGTTCCTTTACAGGCAAGATTGTTGCCTATAATGCCTCCAAAATGAATGATTTTTTCATATGGTACAGAACGTCTGATCTATACGTTAAGCTAGAAAGAGAAGTCAGAGTAGCAATCCTGGAAGCAATATTTTGGAGGAATAAGTTAAATGAGTACACAAAAAGAATCTGATTCTGAAAATGCTGGTGGTGTCAGCTTATCTGATTTCGTCCTGAACTGTTTTCTCATAATGCAAAAATATCAAACACAAACAAGATTCTTTCTAATATAACAAACATAACATAAATAATTTTACTTAATCAATGAAAGAATTAAATTCTTAGTCCTCCTCCCTCATTGGTGTTCACAGACTTTGGGTGTCTCTTGAAGTTTCAATGTTACACGACGAAAATATGAGGACTTATTTTTCATCTTCCAAAATGGGAAAGACTAATTTTAATTTTCCTCGACTTCCACATCCATGTTTCCATGATCAATGGGTCAGTTTAGGTTTTGATTTCTCACTTTTCAAAAATAATTTTGAACAAATAAACTGTTGAATGGCATTATGCTTAAAGTCATCAAATTTTCTCTACGTTTTTTACAACTCATCTTTGTATAAATTGAGTATTCCAGTGACGTGTTTCAGTCATCTTTATCATTATGTACTTAGAAAAAAGTGAGTCACCATTTTAGGCGCAAGATACTATCATTTTTTCTAGTACAAATAGACATCCACCTTGTAACCGTAGCTACTCAATTGCAAGAGCAGAGTTCTATCAATTAAGCTTCTTGGAACTAAGTGGAACATGTATGGAGTAGTCATATACTTCTTCCATGGGCGGATATAGTGTGGGGGCATCCCCAGACTAAATTTCAATTCCAAGATCTTAAACTAAGGTTTTTCAAGATTTTCAAAAATTCCTTATAGTTTTCAATTTTGCCCCCACATTTAAAATTTTGTGAAATTTGCCTTCACAACTCTTTTATCCTAACTCCGTTCCTGACTTCTATTCATTTTCATTATTCAAATAGGTCATGCTGGATTTACTGCGATAACCCCCTTGCCGGAAAGTTTGGTTCCGACATAAATAATGGTGTGTATTGAACTAATGCGGGAAACAAATTTTGAGAGAGAGTTCCACCACCAGGCTCCCATTTTATCCCGTTGTTCTGCTGCAATCAGTGGAGTGGGGTATGTTTTAAGTAAATTCCCACATTTATAGGAGCTTTGTGGGTACTTGTTAGCCCCGTGATGAACTAGGCCAATTAGGTAGTACCATATGGCAAGACATCATAGGACAGCAGCAATTGCCTAACAACTATAATACTGAAAATATTGTTGATCCCTTAAAAGTTTAAAACCCTCTAACAGGGAGGGAACACACTTATACAAGTTAATATATGTGACACTTAAAACCTTGAACGATGGACAGACCTATGAAGGGACGAGTGCGTGTGGTCGCCCCCACTCAATTTTCAAATGTGGATTTTTTAAATTCAAATTTTTCGATTTTTTTTTTTTTTTGGTTTCTTTTCCATTTTATTTGAAATATATATATATATATATATATATATATATATTATGTAATTGTGTCTCGCCCATTGAATCATAATCCTGGGTACTCTTTAAGTGTTAGTTCTTTTGCATTTAATATGCGTATCACATCAAGAGACGGTTCGAAGGGAAAAAAAAAAAAAAAAATCATGGTGAGTGAAAAAAAAAAATCTGAATCATACTTAGTGCTAACCAAAATCAATCTTTAAAGTACTCTCTATGAAGAAAATAATCTTAAATTCCATCAAACTCGACAAACTGAATATAGAACATAATACAAAGATTCTACAATTAAACACATAAAAAGAATTAAATGCTAAGGAGACCGGCAAAGAGTTTTCAACTCAGAAAATTAGGTTACTTTTCTAATATACTTATTTAGATTCTTTTTAGGCTAATTATGTTCACACCAGTGTACTTGTTAATTGCATTATATTTTAGGAAAAAGCTGTTTGTACAACTTTTTTTTATATTAATGTTTACAGCTCCCTCACATGAGGGTTCCCACCAATTTTTTTATTCAACATGGGGGCCCTCCTATGTGAGAAGGCTGTCACCCATGATGTAAAAAAAAGTTATACATGTATCTTTGTTCTATATTTTAATTGCAACAATTTTCGACTTTTGTTAATTTTGCATTTATGTTTCCAACTTTTTTTCATCGTACCACATCTTTTAATTAACCAATGCATTGTCCCCCTGATGACAACAAACATGAGGTAAAAAGACATATTTGGTCCTCATATTTTTAGATAAGTCAGATAGACAACAAATATAAGTGCTAGACAAAATATTTTCCCATGCTAACAACATATTTGGATAGAAACCGTCATTAGATACAAGATGTATTAATTAATTAAAAGTTAAAAATAAAATGCAATGAAAAAGTAGGAACATAAGTGGAAAAAATTAGATTTTCATTGTAATTAAAATGTGGTGAATTTAACAGTAAATATACTTACCCACGAAAAATTTGTAAAAAGTCAGTTTTAACCTTTTTCCTCCTTTTTTTAACTAGTACTAAGTACGTGCATTGCATGTCTTTTATATATATATATATATATATATATATATATATATATCAGACGAATGAATTGTGAAATTGGGATATTGAGAGTTTACAACTCCTTAGAAGTAATATTTTTGAATTACTAATATTGTTTTTAATAGTTGATGTAATTGATATTGTTGACAAAAAAAAAAAAAATTGTTAGAAAGAATATATACGAATAATGTTTTTATGAAATTATGTACATAATGTAAAATTGTTGGATAAACTGAAACGTAATATTTTCTATTACAATCACACTTCTTTGTAGGCAATATTTTTTTTGTCAACGTCCCACATTTTTTTGCTTTTACCAAGACTTTTATCATTTGCATTGAAACTTAGCGAAAAAGTGCGACGTATAGTTACCAATGAGAGAATACATGTTCAAGAAGGTTCACTGTTTGTCCTTGAGCCTTGTGAATAGTCATTGAAAAGCATAAATGTATTGAAAATTGTTTCATTTTGAATTTGAATGGGTATCTTTCGTCATTTGTTGTAGTTAATGGAATGAACGAAAAAAAAACTTATTTTCGAATATATTGTCCAACGATTATTTCAACATGAGTACTATGTCTCTTGAAATAATGACAAATCATTTTCGTTCCATTGCAAAGATAGTTGGATGGATCCAAATTCCATAAGAGCATCACTGGACAATTTCTTTTCAAAATTAACTTATTTGGTGAGGTATCATTTGGCAACAATTTATTTATGAGCCCTTCTTGATAAAATTGATTTGTATCATTTATTGCTTATCAAAGGAAAATATATAAATTTTAATGTAGTCTACACCATCACCCTTGCTTCCATATATCCTATTTCAAATATTTAGAAAAATAATGGAATAAAGATAATATAAATGTTGTATTACAGGAAAATATCAATATATTTTCTATGAAAAAATGCTAAATATTCAAAATTTGATCGAGACCCAAGATTTTTTTTTTTTTTTTTAATCCAAAAAGTGTCAAAATTAACCGAAAGATGAAATAAAATAAAGAAAAATATAGTGAAGTAAGAACTCACCAAACATATGAAGATTCTAAATTATTTTCTATGTTTCTCAATTCATCGAAAATTCTCTAAGAAAGTAAACAAAAAAATTCATTCCGCCACTTCAAAGAATTTCAGTTTTGAATTTATATATATTTCAAGATTGATGGAGTTATAATTTAATTTAATTTAATTTATAGTATGTTTATCTTTTATTATTAATAATAGAGATTAAAGGCATTGTTGACCAAGTACAAAAATATATGAGGTCAAATATATACATAAACCCACAGTAACGCCACTCATGGAAGACTACAAACCAATACGACAATATCGCTTATATTTTTTCTTAAACTTTTCTCCCACGATATCGAAAATACAAACATTACTTAATCAAATCCATGCTAAATTTCCATAATTTTTTTGACAAATCTGCGTCAGCAGCCTTTGAGATTGGTTTGGCCAAGTTATTGTCTGAAAAATATTCACCACTTATCCCCTTCACTTGTGGATGTAATGCCACATAACAGCTTGTTGATTCCCCCTTCAGACCAAATTCAGACAAGAAATGTGAGAAACAATTATGCTTTTCTGTACAATGTCATCAAGTAATTATGTTTTTTTATTAAAAAAATAAAAATAAAAAATTCTTACAATCATGCTATAAGTACAGAATTTTTGACTGAAAATCATTACTGATAAACACATGGCAATTCATCATTGGAAGGTGGAAAGAAAATGAAAAACAACAGTCCAATCGCACGCTACCACATCAATTTCGGTACAAATTTCTTTGAAAAAAAAAATTATGTACTCACGGCTTTTTTCAAATTCCTATGCAAGAAGAGTGTTGAATAATTTTCTCATTTCTTTAGCTAGTACTAGACTTGAAACTCTTATCGTCCAATATTAATACTACTTAGAACTCGAGAATAGCATTAATCTTCAAGCTGTACTTTCGAAATGCATAGACTGAATGGGAACATACATACCTGTGGAATGTCTTTTAATGCGAATTTACCAACTATACTTATCAGAAGTGGAGTTGGTGGGGGGGGGGGGGGGGGGGGGGGGGGGGGGGGGGGGGGGGGGGGGGGGGGGGGCTGGACCCCCCCAATTTATTTATTTTTTATTATTATTTTTTTATCTGTTAGGTGCTGGACATGTTTTTATTTTTATTTTTACCTGGACCCGTTAGTATACAAGTTTTTGACATTGACATTAATTCTTCCAGTTACTACTGCTACAGTAGAGAGGGTATTTTCTATAATGAATTATGTCAAGAATTGATTGCGCAATCGAATGAATGATAAATGGTTAAATGATAGCTTGATTATGAATATTGAGAAGGATGTATTCGACATGATTAATGATGATGTAGTTATACAACGTCAACAAAGTATGAGAACTCGAAAGGAACGCTTGTAATAAAGTATGATTGTGCTAAATTAAATATTAGTTTTCAAGAAGTACTTTCTTTTATACGTTTATTGACTTTTTTTGTTAATAAGGTATAAAAAAAAAAATTCGAGGGTAGTCCCCCATCCCTTCACCTCTATATCTTCAAATCTGAGATCCCCAACTCCAATAAGCTGGCTCCACCATTGATACTTATAACACCTGCATCAAAGAAGAAAGTATAAACCGAGCTAGTCGTGATATGCACTACGCGCAGACAAAGATGTCTAGCCTTCTCCAGATTTATCATGAATGCTGTATCTAGGGCTACAAATGTTGATGTAAATCGAAAATTCTTAGCACCGGCCCGCCAGTGGAGAATACGAACTTATGCCTTCTCAAAAAACCTTCTTTCTATTTCAAGGTATTAATGAAAACCCGTGTAATGGAACAAGAGTTTAAGATACTTCCAAGTATTTTTGTTTCAACCTTAATACATATCTAATAGAATGCCGTATCTTCATTACCAAGAAAATGATATTTTATGTATTAAGGTGGCTCATATGTTTATGTAGAATCAACTACCCCATTAGGTAAACACAGATAAGTTGCGAAACAGTATTTTAAGGGTAATTTCGATATCAGAATTCTATACGTATAGCCTACTATAACGCTATTTGAAGTTAGTGAATTATTTTATTTTGTACGGTGGATGTAGGCGAATTGACAAAGCACTTAAATTTATGTTTGTCGATCTTATTGTTCTTCTTTTACTCGATTTTAGTTTTTACGGCTTACTTTTGCACAATAGATTTCAACAGAAGCAAAATTCCAAAGATGCAACCGAAAATTAGTTGATAATTTGTTATGGAGGCCATTAAGTCAAATCATTTAAATATACTTTTGAAAACACCCAAGTTACCTTTAAAAACACCAAAGCCACGGAAAAGATTGGTTGTAATTGCTCTTGGATGAAGTGAATTTGCAGTTATTTCTTCTCCATCTTCCTGTTCAAGGAATAAATTGCCAAATTTCAAAAGAATTAAATACAAGCATTTGAATTATAAACTTTTTCTCCAGTATGAAATAAAAAAGAATATTAAACCAACAAAAAAAAAAAAAAAAAAAGATGCCGTCAACTGATCCAAAAATTGAACGTCAATTTTCAGATGTTCGAATGTAGTGATGACACGCAGCATAGATTGTGGTTTCCAATATCACATGAATCTTTTACCAAGGAATTTAAAGCATGTTTGGGGAAGTGTTTACAAACAGTTTAAATTATAAATATATAAGAATGAGTGGTGGATAAGTGCATAGCACTTGTGAATATTTCAAAATGTGTCGAAAAAAAGTTATTTGAGTCTTCATATAAACATGAACCAAACATAGGCTTATATGCAAAGTGATTTCCAGGACAAACAAGGCCAATGCCTTAGGCCTCAAGATTTCTAGGGGCCTCAAAAATAAAATAAAATGGCCCATATGTTCTTATACTAGCAAGTCAGTAGCATGCGAGGCTCACGCAAATTCTCTTTTACAGGTTCCTTTCTAATTTCTATCTTAAGGTTTTCTTTTTCACTATTATTTTTATATCTTGAATTTATATTTGATGCCCGGGTTCTTATTCTTATTTTTGTTCCTTGCTTCTTGTTTTAGTGAATTAGGGTTTTGTTATGTTTAATTATATTATTCAAGTAAATTTTTTGAATTCCACAAGACTACCAAATAAATAGTACATATGCTCTATTTTTCAAAATTTGGGCCCTTTCTATTCAATAAATATTAAAAGTGACTTCCTAACAAACCAAATGAAGAACATAAGCTTTGACTGACAAATTGTGTTTACATTATTATGTAGAAATATGATAAGGATGGAGAGAATAGATTATTTATTACTCCAATAAAACTCTTTTTCCTCTAATGATTCATAATTTTGACTTATAATTCAAAGCAAGTGTTCTTCACACTAAAATTTTCATATGCTCTTTTTTTTCATAATGCTTGTTTTTTTTCAAATAAATAGTTCACATGGTCTATTTACTATAAACACAGGTTCTCTATTTCATCGATTCGATAGAAAAATGATACAATTAACTGATTACTAATTAGAACTGCATAAATTTTCATTTTAATAAAAAAATGTTATTTATTTAAATATTTAAATATTGTTACGATTATTAAAAAAAAAAAAAAAATTATGTTTGAGAGCCTCATAATAACTAATCGCCTAGGGCCTCTAAATTTTCAGGCCGATTTCAATAATACGAATATACAATATACCAGTTTCAAAACGAGATTGGACGCGTGTTTTGTATGTGCGTTTCTTTTCTTTATTGTTTTCCTTTTTAGGGTTCGGTGAAAGGGAAAAAGGGAAGAGGCATGTACCTATGTGATAAAACCAATATAAGAAATTCTTACGCTTTCTTTACCAATCCCAAAAAGCTCATGGGATCTCCTCAATCTTATAAGGTTAGACTTCATGGTATTCAAATGCGAACGCCAAAAAAATTAATTAGCTATCACTTGTCATCTAATATTGTTTAGCCTCTAAGAGAAATGAAATGAAGTAAGATATTTTGTTCCAATATCATTGAAAATTTTCACCAAATGGGCTAAGAATAGTTTCTCAAATGAAGAACCGATGCCCTATTAGAGGAGTACTTGGGGCGCGTTTGGTAGGGCTATGAAAAACCAAAAGCTGCTTTTGAATATATGTAAATAATTTTTGGAAGTAATTTGTCTAACTAAAAGAGTTTTTGGAGGAAATAAGTCCAAGGTAGTTTGTTCAGGAAACTCTTCCACAAGAAGTTAAAAATAAAAGTAGAAATCCTACCAAACATGTTCTTATAGTATTAACCGAAAGCAGAGCTCATAGAGAAAGAGTTATATATGATTGCATCAGCTATCTAACCTAGTCACCCCAAGAAGGGTATGAAGTTTAAGTTCATTACAATTATAAGTGAAGTTCCTCGTTATCTTTCTTAAAATTCCTGATCATTTCTCCCAAAAATCATAGGATAAATGATGAATCTTGTTCAGAAGTGCACATTGAATTAAGTACCTTTAATCGTCTCGTCAGTTCATTAGAATGGAGTATATTAGCTAGTTTCGATTGGCCATACGCAGCCAAGGTGTTGTACCTGCACGTAGACAATTAAAATCACATGTGAAAGTATATCATCTTCCTTGAATTCATAACATGATCCGGGAGATGAATACAAATCTCCATATTCGAGTAATTGAATATTTCAAGCCATATGCAAATTCACAAAATCGAAAAAGGAACTCAACAACACTCAAAAAATAAAATCAGATACCCTTTTTTATCATTGAGTCTATCGAAACGTATTCCTTCTTTATATGTATATCGGTGTGCCTCTGATGAAACATTCACAATTCTTCCCTCTCTCTTCATCTCATGAGCTGTTTTTTCATGGTTTCTATTAACAAATGCGTTAAAAGAAAATGACCTGCAAATAAGGAAGAGAAGTGAATTCAAGGACAAAGAAAATAAAGCAGAAACCAAGGTTCATTTGGCGTTCAATTTTAGTTTCAAGCTTCAATCTGAGATTTAAGATGATCAGGATTGATTACTTTAAAACTTTTTTTTTTTGGGTCAAAAAATGTAAAAGTAATTTTTAGATATATATCACAAGCTATTACTGCATTATATGCAACACAAGTATGCAGTCCAATTTCGTCTCCAGAGTATTTATTAATGTTACACATTTGGGGCCTGTTTGGCAGGGCTTCTGATTTTTGTAGAAGAGTTCATGAATAAGTTATCTTAAGTCAACTTCAATAAAAATTATCAGACATGTATAAATAAACTTTTTAATACTAGAAACAACTTTTGACTTTTCGAAAAAGTTACATCAAAAAGGCCCTCGGATATACAGATGGGGAAAGAGCCAAATACCCAAGTGATTTGTAGCGAAATGCAGCTTGATGTTGTCTTCAGAGAACTCAAATGGGGATGCCATTCCTGCATTATTAGTTCAAAAGAGAAAACGAAATGCACTCTTAAAAATCTGACGAAGTAAAAACGGGTGAACTACCATTATGTGCACACGGAACAAATCAAATGCATATTTTATGCTATAGAGCGAGTTGTTTACTCACATTAACAGGTGCAAAGGACGACCAGAGGAAGTAAACTCTGACGCAAATTTTCGGACAGATGATAAAGAACTGAGATCTAACTCCATGATATCAACTTTAGCAGCAGGAATTTCCTTAACTATTGCTTCTTTAACTTTTTTTCCAGCAACCATGTTCCTGACACCCATGATAACATTCACGCCGCGCAACAGAAGAACATGTGCAGTTTCAGAACCAATACCGCTTGATGCCCCTAAAATTTTAAGTCATCACGAGTATAAATATATATATATATATATATATATATATATATATATATATGAAGAAAATGTCTCCTGTTTCGGTCACGAGTTGCAGAGAAATGTTTCAAAGTAAGAACAAGTCATGAAACAGAACTCAGATTCGAACAAAATCAAATTAACAAGAATCAATAAGCATATTAAACAACATTAATAAAGCCCCAGTTCATAAAAGAATGTCTAAATTTTCTATTAAAAAATTGAGACCTGTAACAATGGCAGTGAGGCCAGAGCCATCTATTCTATTGGTGACTTCTTCAGCCGTGGAAGAAGAAGAAAACCCACCCAGATGAGCCATTTCTTCTGAACAGCCACATGTTAATATTGGAATTTTGAGTTTAACATTCAGAAAAAAATGGCCAAGAAAATTATTGAAAAGAAGAAAGAAAACAAGATAAGATGGTAGAGAAAACGTGGTCCAATGCTAATCGCTGATAATAATGATAATAAGATCCTTAACTAACCACGACAGTAGTAAAGAAGGAGTAAACAAAAGAAATCGCTGATGAATAAATCCAGTGTAATTTTAATGGACTGCATAGGTAATTACTAATGATTTTATTATGATTATGAAAGTACATGAAATAGTGTAATTTAAATTTTCTACTAGCAAATTTTTGAGAGAATCATTTCTATAATTCATGCGAGTTTTCATTTTCTAATCATTATAGATTAAAACCACTTATTACACGATTTGGATAAGTAGAGTGTTCCAATGACATGTTTCAGTCCTCTTCATCCTTATGTAATTAGAAAAGTGAGTTACCGTTTTTTAGGTTCAAGATACTATCATTCTTGCCTATACAATTAGACATTCACCTTGTAATCGTAGTTACCCAATTGCAAGAGTGGATCTCTATCAATTAAGCTATAACCTTGGAACCAAGTGGAACACGTATGTAGATGTAGTAGTCAAATACTTCTTCCATGGGCGGATTTGCCCCCACACTAAATTAATTCCAAGACCTTAAACTAAGATTTTTCAAGAATTTCAAAAAATCCCTTATAGTTTTCAATTTTGCCCCCACAATTAAAATTTTGTAAAATTTGCTCTCACGACTCTTTGCTCCTATCTCCGCTCCTGACATCTTCTATTCTTTTTCCTGATACAAATAGGTCATGCTGGATTTACTACGATATCCCCCTCGCAGGAAGGATTGGGTTCCAACATAAATAAATGGTGTGTTTTGAACAAATGTGTGCAACAAATTTTGTGAGATAGCTCCACCACCGAGCTTCCATTTTATCCCATTGTGCTGCCACAATCAGTAGAGTAGGGTATGTTTCAAGTAAATTTCCACATCTATAGGAGCTTTATGGATACTTGTTAGCCCCGTGATGAACTAGGTCAATTAGGTAGTACCATATGGCAAGACATCATAGGACAGCAATTGGCTAACAACTATAATTCTGAAAATATTGTTGACCACTTAAAAAGTTTAAAAACCTCTAACAGGGAGGGAACACACTTATACAAGTTAATTCCTACGTATGTGACACTTAAAACCTTGAACGATGGACGGACCTATGAAGGGATGAGTGGGTGTGGTCGCCCCCACTCAATTTTGAAATGTGTCTTTTTTTAAATTCAAATTTTTAGAATTTTTTTTTTTTGGTTTCTTTTCCAATTTGTTTGAAATAATTTTTTACGTAATTGTGTCTCGCCTCCATTGAACCATAATCCTGGGTCCACCACTTGAGGATACTCTTTAAGTGTTCGTTCTTGTGCATTCAACATGCCTATCACATCAAGAGACGGTTCCAAAGGGGGGGGGGGGGGGGGGGGGGGGGAACCATAGTGAGTGAAGTATTAAGGTGGATTTGAGCTTGAAATTCAACGGATTTGAGCCAAGTGAAGGATGATTATGAATACACATCAATTTTGTGCTTAGTGTTATTGATTAGTCTGAATCATACTTGGTGTTAACTAAAATCAATCTTTAAAGTACTCTCTATCAAGAAAATAATCTTAAATTCCATCAAACTCAGCAAACTGAATATAGAACATAATACAACGATTCTACAATTAAACACATTAAAAGAATTAAATGGTAAGGAGACCGGCAAAGCGTTTTCAACTCAGAAAATTAGGTTCCTTTTATAACATACTAATTTAGATTCTTTTTAGGCTAGTTATGTTCACACCACTATACATGTTAATTGCATTATATTTTAATTGCAACTGTTTTCGACTATTGTTAATTTTGCATTTACGTTTCCAACTTTTTTCATCGTACTGCATCTTCTAATTAACCAATGCATTGTCCCCCTGATGACAACAAACATGAGGTAAAAAGACATATTTGGCCCTCATATTTTTAGATAAGTGAGTTAGAGAACAAATATAAGTGCAAGACAAAATATTTTCCCATGCTAACAACATATTTGGATAGAAACCGTATTAACTAAAAATGCAATGAAAAAGTAGGAACATAAGTGAAAAAATTAGATGATCATTGCAATTAATTAAAATGTAGTGAATTTAACAGTAAATGTACTTACCCATGAAAAATTTGTAAAAAGTCAGTTTTAACATCTTTTTCCTCCATTTTTTAACTAGTGCTGAGCACGTGCATTGCATGTCTTATATATCAAACGAAAGAATTGTAAAATTGGGAACTTGAGAGTTTACAACTCTTTAGAATCAACATTTTTGAATTATTAATACTGTTTTTAAACTAGTTGAGGTAATTGATATTGTTGAAGAAAAAATAAATTGTTAGAAAGAATATATACGAACAATTTTTTTTTATGAAATTATGTACATTACGTAAAATTGCTGAATAAACTGAAATGTATTTTTATTACAATCACACTTCTTTGTACGCAATATATATATATTTGTCAACCTGCCCCCCCCCCCCCCTTTTTTTTTTTTTTGCGCTTTTACCAAGACTTTTGTCGTTTACAATGAAACTTCACAAAAAAGTACGACATATAGTTGCCAATGAGAGAAAACATGTTCAGGAAGGTATACTTTAATAGTATACATTATTTGTCCTTGAGCCATCTGAGTGGTCATTGAAAAGCATAGACGTATTGAAAATTATTTCATCTTGAACTTGAATGGGTATCATTCGTCATTTGGTGTTAATGGAATGCGCCGAAAGAAAACTTATTTTCGAATATATTGTCCAACGATTGTCATTTGCATGAGTAATGTGTCTCTTGAAATCACGAAAAATCATTCTCGTTCCATTGCAACGACAGTTGGATGGGTCCAAATTCCATAAGAGCATTACTGAACAATTTCTTTTCAAAATTTGCTTATGTGGTGAGATATCATTTGGCAACAATTTATTTAGGAACCCTTCTTGATAAAATTGAATTCTATCATTTATTGATTCATCGAAGGAAAATATATAAATTTTAATGAAATCTACACCATCTCCCCTTGCTGTATATCCCATGTCAAAAATTTAGAAAAATAATGGAATAAAGATAATATAAATGTTGCACTATAGGAAAATAACAATATATTTTCTATGAAAAATTGCTACATATTCAAAATTTGATCGAGACCCAAGATTCTTATTTTTTTAATCCAAAAAGTGTCAAAATTAACCGAAACATGAAATAAAATAAAGAAAAATATAATGAAGTAAGAACTCACCAAACATATGAAGATTCTAAATTGTTTTCTATGCTTCTCAATTCATTAAAATTCACTAAGACGGTCAACAAAAAAATTCCTTCCGTCACTTCAAAGAATTTCAGTTTTGAATTTATATGTCACAAGATTGGTGGAGCTATAATTTAATTTAATTTAATTTAATTTGTAGTATGTATAGCTTTTATTATTATAATAGAGATTAATTAAAGGCATTGTTGGCCAAATACAAAAATATATGTGGACAAATATATACATAAACACACAGTAACGCCACTCAAGGAAGAATACAAACCAATACCACAATATCGCTTATAGTTTTTCTTAAACTTTGCTTCCCCGATATCAAAAGTACAAACATTACTTAATCAAATCCATGCTAAATTCCCATAATTTTTTTGACAAATCTGAGTCTGCAGCCTTTGAGCTTGGTTTGGCCAAGTTATTGTCTGAAAAATATTCACCACTTATCCCCTTCACCTGTGGATGCAATGCCACATAACAGCTTGTTGATGCCCCCTTCAGACCAAATTCAGCCAAGAAATGTGAGAAACAATTTTGCTTTTTTGTACAATGTCATCAGGTAATTATGTTTTTCATAAAAAATTCCTATGCAAGAAATAGTGTTGAATAATTATCTTGTTTCTTTAGCTAGTACTAGACTTGAAACTCTTATCGTCCTATATTAATACTACATTTAGAGAACTCGAGAATAGCATTAATCTTCGAGCTGTACTTTTGAAATGCATAGACTGAATGGGAACGTATATACCTGTGGAATGTCTTTTAACACGAATTTACCAACTATACTTATAACACCTGCATCAAAGAAGAAAGTATAAGTCGTGATATGCACTACGCGCAGACAAAGATGTTCAGCCTTCTCCAGATTTATCATGAATGCTGTATATAGGACTACAAATGTTGATGTAAATCGAAAATTTTTAGCACCGGCCGGACAGTGGAGAATACGAACTTATTCCTTCTCAAAAAAGATTCTTTCTATTTCAAGGTATTAATGAAAACCCGTGTAATGGAACACGAGTTTAAGATACTTCCAAGTATTTTTGTTACAACCTTAATACATATCTAACAGAATGCAGTATCTTCATTACCAAGAAAATGATCTTTTATGTATTAAGGTGGCTCATATGTTTATGTAGAATCAACTGCCCCATTAGGTAAACACAGATAAGTTGCGAAACAGTATTTTAAGGGTAATTTCGATATCAGAATTCTATATGTATAGCCTACTATAACGCTATTTGAAGTTAGTGAATTATTTTATTTTGTACGGTGGATGTAGGCGAATTGACAAAGCACTTAAATTTATGTTTGTCGATCTTATTGTTCTTCTTTAACTCGATTTTAGTTTTTACGGCTTACTTTTGCACAATAGATTTCAACAGAAGCAAAATTCCAAAGATGCAACTGAAAATTAGTTGATAATTTCTTATGGAGGCATTAAGTCAAATCATTTAAATATACTTATTAAAACACCCAAGTTACCTTTAAAAACACCAAAGCCACGGAAAAGATTGGTTGTAATTGCTCCTGGATGAAGTGAATTTGCAGTTATTTCTTCTCCATCTTCCTGTTCGAGGAATAAATTGCCAAATTTCGAATGAATTAAATACAAGCATTTGAATCGGAAACTTTTTCTCCAGTATGAAATAAAAAAGAATATTAAACTAACAACAAAAAAAAACCGCCGTCAACAGATCTAAAAAATGAACGTCAATTTTCAGCTGTTCAAAATGTTGTGATGACACGCAGCATAGCTTGTGGTTTCCAATATCACATGAATCTTTTACCAAGAAATTTAAAGCATGTTTGGGGAGTGTTCATAAACGGTTTAAATTATAAAAATATAAAAATGAGTGGTGGATAGCACTTGTGAATCTCTCGAAATGTGTGGATAAAAAGTTATTTGAGTCTTCATAGACCGTTCATAAACATGAACCAAACATAGGCTTATATGCAAAGTGATTTCCGGCTCAAAAAAATAATAATAATAATTAAAAAAAATGGCCCATATGTTCTTATACCAGCAAGTCAGCAGCAGGCGAGGCTCACGCAAATTCTCTTTTACAGGTTCCTTTCAAATTTCTATCTTAGGGTTTTCTTTTTCAATATTGTTTTTATATCTTGAATTTATATTTGATGCTCAGGTTCTTATTCTTATTTTTGTTCTTTGCTTCTTGTTTTAGCGAATTAGGGGTTTGTTATGTTTAATTATATTATTCAAGTGAATTTTTTGAATTCCACGAGACTACCAAATAAATAGTACATATGCTCTATTTTTCAAAATTTGGGCCCTTTCTTTTCAATAAATATTAAAAGTGACTTGCCAACAAACCAAATGAAGAACATAATTACTGAAACTGACAGAATGGCTCATAAGCTTTGACTGAGAAATTGTGTTTACATTATTATGTAGAAATATGATAAGGACGGAGAGGATACATTAGTTATTACTCCAATAAAGCTCGTTTTCCTCTAGAGATTCATAATTTTGACTTATAATTCAAAGCAAGTGTTCTTCACATTGAAGTTTTCATATGCTCTTTTTTTTTTTTTTTTTTTTTTTTTTTCAAATAAATAGTTCATACGGTCTATTTACTATAAGCACAGGGTTCTCTATTTCATCGATCTGATAGAAAAATAATACAATTAACTTATTACTAATTAGAACTGCATAAATTTTCATTTTAATATAAAAATGTTATTTATTTAAATATTTAAATATTGTTGCATTGGTAAAAAAATTATGTTTGAGGGCCTCACGATAACCAATCGCCTAGGGCCTCTAAATTTTCGGGACCGGCCTCGGTGATTTCAATAATGTGAATATACAATATACCAGCTTCAAAATGAGATTGGATGCGTGTTTTGTATGTGCATTTCTTTTCTTTATCGTTTTCCTTTTTAGGGTCCGGTGAAAGGGAAGAGGTATGTACCTATGTGATAAAACCAATATAAGAGATTTTCACGCTTTCTTTACCAATCCCAAAAACCTCATGGGATCTCCTCAATCTTATAAGGTTAGACTTCATGGTATTCAAATGCGAACGCCAAAAAAAATTAAGTATCTATCACTTGTCATCTAATATTGTTTAGCCTCTTAAGAGAAATGAAATGAAGTAAGATATTTTGTTTCAATATCATTGAAATTTTTCACCAAATGCGTTAAGAGTAGTTTCTAAAATGAAGAACCGTTGCCCTATTAGAGGAGTACTTAGGGCGCGTTTGGTAGGTCTATGAAAAACGAAAAGCTGCTTTTGAATATGTGTAAATAATTTTTGAAAGTGATTTGTCTAACTAAAAGAGTTTTTGGAGGAACTAAGCCTAAGGTAGTTCGTTCGGAAAACTCTTCCACAAGAAGTAAAAATAAAAGTAGAAGTCCTACCAAACATGTTCTTATACTATTAACCGAAAGCAGAGCTCATAGAGAAAGAGTTATATATGACTGCATCAGCTATCTAACCTAGTCACACCAAGAAGGGTATGAAGTTTAAGTTCACTACAATTATAAGTGAAGTTCCTCATTATCTTTCTTAAAATTCCCGATCATTTCTCACGAAAATCATAGGATAAATGATGAATCTAGTTCAGAAGGGCACATTGAATTAAGTACCTTTAATTGTCTCGCCAGTTCATTACAATGGAGTATATTAGCTAGTTTCGACTGGCCATACGCAGCCATGGTCTTGTACCTGCACGTAGACAATTAAAATCACATGTGAAAGTATATCATCTTCCTTGAATTCATAACATAATCCGAGAGATGAATACAAATCTCCATATTCGAGAAGTTGATATTTCAAGCCACATGCAAATTCACAAAATCGAAAAAGGAATTCAACAACACTCAGAAAATAGAATCAAATACCCTTCTTTATCATTGAGTCTTTCGAAACGTATTCCTTCTTTATATGTATAGCGGTGTGCCTCTGATGAAACATTCACAATTCTTCCCTCTCTTTTCATCTCACGAGCTGTTTTTTTCATGGTTTCTATTAACAAATGCGTTAAAAGGAAATGACCTGCAAATAAGGAAGAGAAGTGAATTCAAGGACGATGAAAGTAAAGCAGAAACCAAGGTTCATTTGGCGTTCAATTTTAGCTTCAATCTGAAATTTAAGATGATCTGGATTGATTACTTTGAAGCAACTTTCTTTTTTGTCAAAAAATGTAAAAGTAATTTTCAGATATATATTACAAGCTATTACTTCATTATATGCAACACAAGTATGCAGTCCAATTTCATCTCCAGAGTATTTATTAATGTTACACATTTGGGGCCTGTTCGGCAGGGCTCCTGATTTTTGTAGAAGAGTTCCTGAAGAAGTTATCTTAAGTCAACTTCAATAAAAATTATCAGACATGTATAAATCAACTTTTTAATATTAGAAACAACTTTTGACGTTTCAAAAAGTTACATCAAAAAGGCCCTCGGATATACAGATGGGGAAAGAGCCAAATACCCAAGTGATTTGTAGCGAAATGCAGCTCGATGTTGTCTTCAGAGAGCTCGAATGGCGATGCCATTCCTGCGTTATTACTTCAAAAGAGAAGACGAAATGCACTCTTAAAAATCCGACAAAGTAAAAACGGGTGAACTACAAATATGTGCACACGGCACAAATCAAATGCATATTTTACGCTATAGAGCGAGTTGTTTACTCACATTAAAATGTTCAAAGGACGACCAGAGGAAGTAAACTCTGACGCAAATTTTCGGACAGATGCCAAAGAACTGAGATCTAACTCCATGATATCAACTTTAGCAGCAGGAATTTCCTTAACTATTGCTTCTTTAACTTTTTGTCCAGCAACCATGTTCCTGACACCCATGATAACATTCACGCCGCGCAACGCAAGAACACGTGCAGTTTCTGAACCAATACCGCTCGACGCCCCTAAAATTTTAAGTCATCACGAGTATTTATATGAAGAAAATGTCTCCATTTTCGATCACGAGACGCAGAGACAAGTCATGAAACAGAACTCAGATTTGAACAAAATCAAATTAACAAGAATCAATAAGCATATTAAACAACATTAATAAAGCCCCAGTTCATAAAAGAATGTCTACATTTTCTATTAAAAAATTGGGACCTGTAACAATGGCAGTGAGGCCAGAGCCATCTATTCCATTGGTGACTTCTTCAGCCGTGGAAGAAGAAGAAAACCCGGATGGGCCATTTCTTCTGAACGGCCACATGTTAATATTGGAATTTTGAGTTTAGTATTCAGACAAAAATGACCAAGAAAATTGTTGAAAAGAAGAAAGAAAACAAGATAAGATGGTAGAGAAAACGTGGTCCAATGCTAATCGTGTAACTATTAATGATAATAAGATCCTTAACTAACCACGACAGTAGTAAAGGAGGAGTAAACAAAAGAAATCGCTAATGACTAAATCCAGTGTAATTTTAATGGAGTGCATAGGTAATTACTAATGATTTTATTATGATTATGAAAGTACATGAAATAGTGTAATTTAAATTTTCTACTAGCAAATTTTTGAGAGAATCATTTCTATAATTCATGCGAGTTTTCGTTTTCTAATCATTACAGATTAAAACCACTTATTACACGATTTGGATAAGGAGAGTGTTCCAACGACATGTTTCAGTCCTCTTCATCCTTATGCAATTAGAAAAAGTGAGTCACCATTTTAGGTTCGAGATACTATCATTCTTGCCTATACAATTAGACATCCACCTTGTAATCGTAGTTACCCAATTGCAAGAGTGGAGCTCTATCAATTAAGCTATAACCTTGGAACCAAGTGGAACATGTATGTAGTAGTCAAATACTTCTTCCATGGGTGGATTTGTCCCCACACTAAATTTTAATTCCAAGACCTTAAATTAAGATTTTTCAAGATTTTCAAAAAATTCCTTATAGTTTTCACTTTTGCCCCCACAATTAAAATTTTGTAAAATTTGCCCTCACAACTCTTTGATCCTAGCTCCGCTCCTGACTTCTTCTATTCTTTTTCCTGATACAAATAGGTCATGCTGGATTTACTACGATAACGCCCTTGCAGGAGAGATCGGGTTTCGACATAAATAAATGGTGTGTTTTGAACAAATGCGTGAAACAAATTTTGTGAGATAGGTCCACCACCAAGCTTCCATTTTATCCCATTGTGCTTCCACAATCAGTAGAGTAGGGTACGTTTCAAGTAAATCCCCACATCTATAGGAGCTTTATGGGTACTTGTTAGCCCCGTGATGAACTAGGTCAATTAGGTAGTACCGTATGGCAAGGCATCATAGGACAGCAATTGGCTAACAACTATAATACTGAAAATATTGTTGACCACTTAAAAAGTTTAAAACCCTCTAACAGGGAGGGAACGCACTTATACAAGTTAATTCCTACGTATGTGACACTTAAAACCTTGAACGATGGACGGACCTATGAAGAGACGAGTGGGTGCGGTCGCCCCCACTCAATTTTCAAATGCATCTTTTTTAAATTCAAAATTTTAGATTTTTTTTTTTTTTTTTTTTTTGGTTTCTTTTCCAATTTATTTGAAATAATTTTTTACGTAATTGTGTCTCGCCCCCATTGAACCATAATCCTGGGTCCACTACTTAAGGATACACTTTAAGTGTTCGTTCTTGTGCATTCAACATGCCTATCACATCAAGCGACCGTTTGAGGGGGGGGGGGGGGTACCATAGTGAGTGAAGTATTAAGGTGGATTTCAGCTTGAAATTCAATGGATTTGAGCCAAGTGAAGGATGATTATGAATACACATCGATTTCGTGCTTAGTGTTATTGATTAGTCTGAATCATACTTGGTGTTGACTAAAATCAATCTTTAAAGTACTCTCTATGAAAAAAATATTCTTAAATTCCATCAAACTCAACAAACTGAATATAGAACATAATACAACGATTCTACAATTAAACACATTAAAAGAATTAAATGGTAAGGAGACCGGCAAAGCGTTTTCAACTCTTAAAATTAGGTTCCTTTTATAACATACTAATTGCAACTGTTTTCGACTTTTGTTAATTTTGCATTTATGTTTCCAACTTTTTTCATCGTACCGCATCTTTTAATTAACCAATGCATTGTCCCCCTGATGACAACAAACATGAGGTAAAAGGACATATTTGGCCATCATATGTTTAGATAGGTAAGTTAGACAAAAATATAAGTGCTAGACAAAATATTGTCCCATGCTAACTACATATTTGGATAGAAACCGTCATTAGATACTAGATGTATTAACAAATTAAAAGTTAAAAATAAAAATGCGATGAAAAAGTAGGAACATAAGTGAAAAAATTAGACTTTCATTGCAATTAATTAAAATGTAGTGAATCTAACAGTAAATGTACTTACCCAAGAAAAATTTGTAAAAAGTCAATTTTAACCTTTTTTCCTCCCTTTTTTTACTAGTACTGAGCACGTGCATTGCATGTCTTATATATCAAACGAATGAATTGGGAAATTGGGATCTTGAGAGTTTACAACTCCTTAGAAGCAATATTTTTGAATTACTAATACTGTTTTTTAAAATAGTTGAGGTAATTGATATTGTTGAAGAAAAATAATTTGTTAGAAAGAATATACACGAATAATTTTTTAATGAAACTATGTACATAATGTAAAATTGTGAATAAACTGAAATGTAATGTTTTTATTACAATCACACTTCTTTGTACGCAATTTTTTTTTTGTCAAATGTCCCACTTTTTCTTTTTCTTTTTTGCGCTTTTACCAAGACTTTTGTCGTTTGCATTGAAACTTCGCGAAATAGTGCGACATATAGTTGCCAAAGAGAGAAAATATGTTCAGGAAGGTATAGTTCAACAGTATACATGGTTTGTCCTTGAGCCTTGTGAGTGGTCATTGAAAAGCATAGACGTATTGAAAATTGTTTCATCTTGAATGTGAATGGGTATCCTTCGTCATTTGGTGTTGTTAATGGAATGCGCGGAAAGAAAACTTATTTTCGAATATATTGTCCAACGATTGTCATTTGCATGAGTAATGTGTCCCCTGAAATCATGACAAATCATTCTCGTTCCATTGCAAAGATAGTTGGATGGGTCCAAATTCCAAAAGAGCATCACTGAATAATTAGCTTATGTGGTGAGATATCATTTGGCAACAATTTATGTAGGAACCCTTCTTGATAAAATTGATTTCTACCATTATTTATTCATCGAAGGAAAATATATAAATTTTAATGTAATCTCCACCATCTCCCCTTGCTTCCGTATCTCCTATTTCAGGTATTTAGAAAAATAATGGAATAAAGATAATGTAAATGTTGCATTACAGGAAAATATCAATCTACTCTCTATGAAAAATTGCTACATATTCAAAATTTGATCGAGACCCAAGATTATTATTTTTTTAATCCAAAAAGTGTCAAAATTAACCGAAACATGAAATAAAATAAAGAAAAATATAGTGAAGTAATAGAACTCACCAAACATATGAAGATTCTAAATTGTTTTCTATGCTTCTCAATTCATTAAAATTCACCAAGACGGTCAACAAAAAAATTCCTTCCGTCACTTCAAAAATTTCAGTTTCGAATTTATATGTCACAAGATTGGTGGAGCTATAATTTAATTTAATTTAATTTGTAGTATGTATATCTTTTATTATTAATAATAGAGATTAAAGGCATTGTTGGCCAAATACAAAAATATATGTGGACAAATATATACATAAACCCACAGTAACGCCACTCAAGGAAGAATACAAACCAATACCACAATATCGCTTATATTTTTTCTTAAACTTTGCTTCCCCGATATCAAAAGTAAAAACATTACTTAATCAAATCCATGCTAAATTCCCATAATTTTTTTGACAAATCTGCGTCTGCAGCCTTTGAGCTTGGTTTGGCCAAGTTATTGTCTGAAAAATATTCACCACTTATCCCCTTCACCTGTGGATGCAATGCCACATAACAGCTTGTTGATGTCCCCTTCAGACCAAATTCAGACAAGAAATGTGAGAAACAATTTTGCTTTTCTGTACAATGTCATCAGGTAATTATGTTTTTCATAAAAAATTCCTATGCAAGAAAGAGTGTTGAATAATTATCTCATTTCTTTAGCTAGTACTAGACTTGAAACTCTTATTGTCCTATATTAATACTACATTTAGAGAACTCGAGAATAGCATTAATCTTCGAGCTGTACTTTCGAAATGCATAGACTGAATGGGAACGTATATACCTGTGGAATGTCTTTTAACACGAATTTACCAACTATACTTATAACACCTGCATCAAAGAAGAAAGTATAAGTCGTGATATGCACTACGCGCAGACAAAGATGTTCAGCCTTCTCCAGATTTATCATGAATGATGTATCTAGGGCTACAAATGTTGATGTAAATCGAAAAATTTTAGCACCGGCCGGACAGTGGAGAATACGAACTTATGCCTTCTTAAAAAAGCTTCTTTCTATTTCAAGGTATTAATGAAAACCCGTGTAATGGAACACGAGTTTAAGATACTTCCAAGTATTTTTGTTGCAACCTTAATACATATCTAACAGAATGCAGTATCTTCATTACCAAGAAAATGATCTTCTATGTATTAAGGTGGCTCATATGTTTATGTAGAATCAACTACCCCATTAGGTAAACACAGATAAGTTGTGAAACAGTATTTTAAGGGTAATTTCGATATCAGAATTCTACATATATTGCCTACCATAACGCTATTTGAAGTTAGTGAATAATTTTATTATGTACGGTGGATGTAGGCGAATTGACAAAGCGCTTAAATTTATTTTTGTGGATCTTATTGTTCTTCGTTTACTCGATTTGAGTTTTTACGGCTTACTTTTGCAAAATAGATTTCAACAGAAGCAAAATTCCAAAGATGCAACCGAAAATTAGTTGATAATTTCTTATGGAGGCATTAAGTCAAATCATTTAAATATACTTTTGAAAACACCAAAGCCACGGAAAAGATTGGTTGTAATTGCTCCTGGATGAAGTGAATTTGCAGTTATTTCTTCTCCATCTTCCTGTTCGAGGAATAAATTGCGAAATTTCAAAAGAATTAAATACAAGCATTTGAATTAGAAACTTTTTCTCCAGTATGAAATAGAAAAGAATCTTAAACCAACAAAAAAAAAAAAAAAGCTGCCGTCAACTGATCCAAAAATTGAACGTCAATTTTCAGATGTTCGAATGTAGTGATGACACGCAGCATAGATTGTGGTTTCCAGTATCACATGAATCTTTTACCAAGGAATTTAAAGCATGTTCGAGGAGCGTTCATAAACGGTTTAAATTATAAATATATAAAAATGAGTGGCGGATAGCACTTTTGAATCTCTCAAAATGTGTGGATAAAAAGTGATTTGAGTCTTCATAAACGTGAACCAAACATAGGCTTATATGCAAAGTGATTTTCAGGGTGGGCACAGCATTTCAAGGGGCCTAAAAAAAAAGACCCGTATGTTCTTATACCAGCAAGTCTGCAGCAGGCGACGCTCAGGCAAATTCTGTTTTACAAGTTCCTTTCTAATTTCTATCTTAGTGTTTTCTTTTTCAATATTGTTTTTATATCTTGAATTTATATTTGATGCTCGGGTTCTTATTCTCGTTTTTGTTCTTTGCTTCTTGTTTTAGTGAATTAGTGGTTTGTTATGTTTAATTTTATTATTCAAGTAAATTTATAGAATTCCACGAGACTACGAAATAAATAGTTCATATGCTCTATTTTTCAAAATTTGGGCCCGTTCTTTTCAATAAATATTAAGAGCGACTTGCCAACAAACCAAATGAAGAACATAATTACAGAAAGCAACGGAATGGCTCACAAGATTTGACTGAGAAATTGTGTTTACATTATTATGTAGAAATATGATAAAGACGGAGAGGATACATTATTTATTACTCAACAAAGCTCTTTTTCCTCTAGTGATTCATAATTTTCACTTATAATTCAAAACAAGTGTTCTTCACAGTGAAGTTTTCATATGCTCTTTTTTTTCATAATGCTTGTTTTTTTTTTTTAAATAAATAGTTCATCCATTCTATTTACTATAAACACAGGGTTCTCTATTTCATCGATCTGATGGAAAAATAACACAATTAACTGATTACTAATTAGAAATTCATAAATTTTCATTTTAATATAAAAATGTTATTTATTTAAATATTGTTACGCTTGTAAAATTATGTTTGAGGGCCTCATAATAACTAGGGCCTCTAAATTTTCGAGGCCGGCCCCGGTGATTTCAATAATATGAATATACAATATACCAGCTTCAAAACGAGATTGGATGCGTGTTTTTGTTTGTGCGTTTCTTTTCTTTATCGTTTTCCTTTTTAGGGTCCGGTGAAAGGGAATATATGTAAATAATTATTGGAAGTAATTTGTCTAACTAAAAGGAGGAAATAAGCCTAAGGTAGTTCGTTCATGAAACTCTTCCACAAGAAGTAAAAATAAAAGTAGAAGTCCTACCAAACATGTTCTTATACTATTAACCGAAAGCAGAGCTCATTGAGAAAGAGTTATATATGACTGCATCAGCTATCTAACCTAGTCAGTAGTCACCCCAAGAAGGGTATGAAGTTTAAGTTCATTACAATTATAAGTGAAGTTCCTCGTTGTCTTTCTTAAAATTCTTGATCATTTCTCACAAAAATCATAGGATAAATGATGAATATTGTTCAGAAGTACACATTGAATTAAGTACCTTTAATCGTCTTGCTAGTTCATTAGAATGGAGTATATTAGCTAGTTTCGACTGGCCATACGCAGCCCAGGTCTTGTGCCTGCATGTAGACATTTAAAATCAAATGTGAAAGTATATCACCTTCCTTGAATTTATAACATGATCCGAGAGATGAATACAAATCTCCATATTCGTGAATTTGATATTTCAAGCCATATGCAAATTCACAAAATCGAAAAAGGAACTCAACAACACTCAGAAAATAGAATCAAATACCCTTCTTTATCATTGAGTCTTTCGAAACGTATTCCTTCTTTATAAGTATAGCGGTGTGCCTCTGATGAAACATTCACAATTCTTCCCTCTCTTTTCATTTCACGAGCTGTTTTTTTCAAATGGTTTCTATTAACAAATGCGTTAAAAGGAAATGACCTGCAAATAAGGAAGAGAAGTGAATTCCAGGACGATGAAAATAAAGCAGAAACGGAGGTTCATTTGGCATTCAATTTTAGTTTCAAGCTTCAATCTGAAATTTAGGATGATCTGGATTGATTACATTAAAGAAACCTTTTTTTTTTTTTTGTCCAAAAATGTATTTTTAGATATATATTACAAGCTATTACTTCATTATATGCAACACAAGTATGCAGTCCAATTTCATCTCCAGAGTATTTATTAATGTTACACATTAGGGACCAGTTCGACAGGGCTTCTGATTTTTGTAGAAGAGTTCCTGAAGAAGTTATCTTAAGTCAACTTCAATAAAAATTATCACACATGTATAAATCAACTTTTTAATACTAGAAACAACTTTTGATGTTTCAAAAAGTTACATCCAAAAGGCCCCCAGATATACAGATGGGGAAAGAGCCAAATACCCAAGTGATTTGTAGCGAAATGCAGCTCGATGTTGTCTTCAGAGAGCTCGTATGGCGATGCCATTCCTGCATTATTACTTCAAAAGAGAAGACGAAATGCACTCTTAAAAATCCGACAAAGTAAAAACGGGTGAACTACAAATATGTGCACACGGCACAAATCAAATGCATATTTTACGCTATAGAGTGAGTTGTTTACTCACATTAAAAGGTTCAAAGGACGACCAGAGGAAGTAAACTCTCACGCAAATTTTCGGACAGATGCCAAAGAACTGAGATCTAACTCCATGATATCAACTTTAGCAGCAGGAATTTCCTTAACTATTGCTTCTTTAACTTTTTTTCCAGCAACCATGTTCCTGACACCCATGATAACATTCACGCCGCGCAACGCAAGAACACGTGCAGTTTGAGAACCAATACCGCTCGACGCTCCTAAAATTTTAAGTCATCCGGAGTAAATATATAGATATGAAGAAAATGTCTCCAGTTTCGATCACGATTCGCAGAGAAATGTTACAAAGTAAGAACAAGTCATGAAACAGAACTCAGATCTGAACAAAATTAAATAAACAAGAATCAATAAGCAAGACCATCTTACTAAGCTTTCTGTTTTGCAAAAAAATCATATATTTGTGCCCTTGTTAGACAAAAGATGTCGAATTTCAAGACTCTAGCCAATTCCAGCCGGTTGGTCTAAATGATTCTCCATAAATAAACATCAAGCATACCAGCAAAGGAATAGATGATGAGCATGGGAAAATTTCAGTAGAACATGAGGCTTGTGAGAATAATGTTAACCAACCTATCATTGGAATGATCGAATTTGAAGTGCTTCCATTGACCTAGTTGAATGCTTGAAAGACCTAATATTGTATCTCCATTATTCAATAGAGAATGCAATGCCAGGGTATTTGCTAATCAAGAAACGAAGTCCACAGTCCTAGCCAAGAAAATGGAAAATGGAGTACTATCACCTAACTTATTATAAAACATCAGCAATGAGCACACGTTTAAGAAACTTTCTATGACACTTTTGGCCTTAACAAAAATAAATTGAAGACTTTTTCCCCACCTAATTCTCACTTTTGGAAGTTGAAACATATAATTTCTTTTTTTACCTTTTATTTTTGTTTAGAAATAGGTTAATGTTATTTGTACGCCAAAGTTTATTACCTTGGTGGCAGAATGCACATGTGGCAGCTCTTCATGAAAACATAGTTTGCTTGTGAACTTCTAATGCCCTTCGAAAGGAACGAACAAGACACTTCACTTCACTGATCATTTACTTGATCAGAATGGGACACTTTTATCTAAGCCCCCGTTTGACAACCATTATAATGAGAAATTTGGATGAAATGTATTTTGGAATAATAGTTTTTGAGAGAATGTGTAATTAAAAAAAAAAAGGAAAAGTTTTTTATTTACATGTAATATTATTTTATTGAATAATGTGTGGTTGAAAATAAGAGAGAAAAATGTATTAAATTTTTAATGGGAACCAAACAAGGACTTAAATATTTCATCAGATTTACAAATTTAATCTTTAAAAAATAAATAAAGGGGGGGGGGGGGGGTGGTGGTATGCCGAAGCTACATAAAACTCATTTTTTGAGTCTTTTTTTTATATATTTTTTTATAATATACTGCAATAGAACATAAAAAAGTATATATTTCACTTTATACTATTTTAACATTCCATCGAGGTCCAAGAATGTGCCATGACAACATAGTTTGCCTTTCAAATCTTTAGAGCCCTTCGAAAGGAAGGAACAAGTCGCTTCCCCTCACTGATCCTATAACTGAGATTGGATTTTTGCTCTCGTTAGAATCCTAAACATGAAACTAAAACATTTTCGATGTGTCTCTTTGACGAGGATTGCTTGAAGGTAGCGTTCAACAACCTACTTAAAGAAAATGTTGATTTACAAAAAATCATTTCTCAATAGCTTTAAATGCTAAATTACTCAAGCACATTAGTAAAGAATAATTCACGTCTTAATTTTGTCAAATTATAATTCAATAAGTTTCACTATTTTGTGAGATAGGTCCACCAACAAGCTTCCATTTTATCCCATTGTGCTGCCACAATCTGCAGAGTAGGGTATGTTTCAAGTAAATTCCCACATCTATAGGAGCTTTATGGGTACTTGTTAGCCCCGTGATGAACTAGGTCAATTAGGTAGTACCATATGGCAAGACATCATAGGACAGCAATTGGCTAAGAACTATAATACTGAAAATATTGCTGACCACTTAAAAAGTTTAAAACCCTCTAACAGGGAGGGAACGCACTTATACAAGTTAATTCCTATGTATGTGACACGTAAAACCTTGAACGATGTTTAAGGATACTCTTTAAGTGTTTGTTCTTGAGCATTCGACATGCCTATCACATCAAGCGATGGTTCAAAGGGAAAAAAAAACCATAGTGAGCGAAGGATTAAGGTTGTTTTCAGCTATAAATTTAATGAATTTAGCCAAGTGAAGGATGATGATGAATACAAATCGATTTAATGCTTAAGATGCTACTGCTTAGTCTAAATCATGCTTGGTGTGAAATAAAATCAATCTTTAAAGCACTCTCTACGAAGAAAATAATATTATATTCCATCAGACTCGACAAACTAAATATATAACATAGTACAACAATTCTATAATTAAACAAATTAAAAATATGAAATGGTAAGGAGCCCGGCAAAGAGTTTTCTACTTGGAAAATTAGGGTCCTTTTATAATATACTAATTTAGATCCTTTTTAGGCTAATTATGTTCACACCACTGTACTTGTTAATTGCATTATGTACATTTTAATTGCAACCAAGATTTTAGACTTCTGTTAATTTTCACATTTATGTTTCCAACTTTTTTCATCGTATTTTTATCCGCAACTTTCAATTAATCAATGCATTGTCTCCCTGATAACAACAAATATGAGGAGGTAAAAAGACTTATTTGCCCATATTTTAGATAAGTAAGATAGACAACAAATATAAATGCCAGACAAAATATTTTCCCAAGCTAATAACATATTTGGATAGAAACCATCATTAGATACTTGATGTATTAATTAATTAAAATTTAAAAATGAAAATGCGATGAAAAAATTAGGAACATAAGTGCAAGAATTAGAGACTTTCTTTGCAATTAAAATGTGGTGAAC